>OY998100.1:0-2400000 GCA_963921955.1 Aleiodes alternator
GTTTGGCCTGAAAATTCCGCAAACACTGGATATCCCGAATCCTTGCGGCTTTTGGCCCTTCAGGATCCCCAGCATCGTGCGTTTCACTCAATTCTTTGCGAAACTTCAAGGAAAACCCCGTATTCCCTCGGGAAATGGGTGAAAAATGAGAATGAAGGAATATTCGAAGGAAATCAGCCATCATGAAAATCTCGATTTTCAAATCTTCATAACTTTTTTTCTGTGGCGTATTTCCTGAAGAAATTTTACAGTGACACTGCCCAGGTCGTCAGGAAGTAGCCTGCAAATTCCCACGACAGTATCGCGAATGGTTCAGCGAATTCAATAGAGCAGACATTGACATTTTTACTGATCCCATGTTAACGTCCATTTCGCTCTATCTCGCTTATTTACCGAGATAATCGCGAAAAACTGAAAATACTCATTTCCTGATCCCAAATTAGTGCCTATTTCGCTCTATCTCGCTTATTTACCGAGATAATCGCGAAAAACTGGAATCTTATCTTCCTGACTCCATATTAACGTCTATTTCGCTCTATCTCGCTTATTTACCGAGATAATTGAGAAAAACTGAAAAGATTCCGCGGATACTGAATATCCCGAATCGTTGCGGCTTTTGGCCCTTCAGGATCCCCCAGCATCGTGCGTTTCACTCAATTCTTTGTGAAATTTCAAGGGAAACCCCGTATTCCCTCGGGGAATGGGTGAAAAATGAGAATGAAGGAATATTCGAAGGAAATCAGCCATCATGAAAATCTCGATTTTCAAATCTTCATAACTTTTTTTCTGTGCCGTATTTCCTGATGAAATTTTACAGTGACACTGCCTATGTCGTCCTGGAAAAGCCTGCAAAATTTCATAACAATATCGCAAACGATTCTGAAGATTCGATAGAGCGGAAATGGTCATCTTCATAGGGCAAAGGCCATTGCCTCTGGGTTTGGCTTGAAAATTCCGCAAACACTGGATATCCCGAATCCTTGCGGCTTTCGGCCCTTCAGGATCCCCCATCATCGTGCGTTTCACTCAATTCTTTGCGAAATTTCAAGGAAAACGCCGTATTCCCTCAGGAAATGGGTAAAAAAGGAGAATGAAGGAATATTTGAAGGAAATCAGCCATCATGAAAATCTCGATTTTCAAATCTTCATAACTTTTTTTCTGTGGCGTATTTCCTGATGAAATTTTACAGTGACACTGCCCAGGTCGTCAGAAAGTCGCCTGCAAAATTCCACGACAGTATCGCGAATGGTTCAGCAAATTTAATAGAGCAGACATTGACATTTTTAATGATCCCATATTGACGTCCATTTCGCTCTATCTCGCTTATTTACCGAGATAATCGCGAAAAACTGAAGATACTCCTTTCCTGATCCCAAATTAGTGCCTATTTCGCTCTATCTCGCTTATTTACCGAGATAATCGCGAAAAACTGGAATCTTATCTTCCTGACTCCATATTGACGTCTATTTCGCTCTATCTCGCTTATTTACCGAGATAATTGAGAAAAACTGAAAAAATTCCGCGGATACTGAATATCCCGCATCGTTGCGGCTTTTGGCCCTTCAGGATCCACCATCATCATGCGTTTCACTCAATTCTTTGCGAAATTTCAAGGAAAACCCCGTATTCCCTCGGGAAATGGGTGAAAAATGAGAATGAAGGAATTTTCGAAAGAAATCAGCCATCACGAAAATCTCGATTTTCAAATCTTCATAACTTTTTTTCTGTGGTGTATTTCCTGATGAAATTTTACAGTGACACTGCCTGTGTCGTCCTGGAAGAGCCTGCAAAATTTCATAACAATATCGCAAACGATTCTGAAGATTCGATAGAGCGGAAATGGTCATCTTCATAGGGCAAAGGCCATTGCCTCTGGATTTGGCTTGAAAATTCCGCAAACACTGGATATCCCGAATCCTTGCGGCTTTCGGCCCTTCAGGATCCCCCATCATCGTGCGTTTCACTCAATTCTTTGCGAAATTTCAAGGAAAACGCCGTATTCCCTCAGGAAATGGGTAAAAAAGGAGAATGAAGGAATATTTGAAGGAAATCAGCCATCATGAAAATCTCGATTTTCAAATCTTCATAACTTTTTTTCTGTGGCGTATTTCCTGATGAAATTTTACAGTGACACTGCCCAGGTCGTCAGAAAGTAGCCTGCAAAATTCCACGACAGTATCGCGAATGGTTCAGCAAATTTAATAGAGCAGACATTGACATTTTTACTGATCCCATATTGACGTCCATTTCGCTCTATCTCGCTTATTTACCGAGATAATCGCGAAAAACTGAAGATACTCCTTTCCTGATCCCAAATTAGTGCCTATTTCGCTCTATCTCGCTTATTTACCGAGATAATCGCGAAAAACTGGAATCTTATCTTCCTGACTCCATATTGACGTCTATTTCGCTCTATCTCGCTTATTTACCGAGATAATTGAGAAAAACTGAAAAAATTCCGCGGATACTGAATATCCCGCATCGTTGCGGCTTTTGGCCCTTCAGGATCCACCATCATCATGCGTTTCACTCAATTCTTTGCGAAATTTCAAGGAAAACCCCGTATTCCCTCGGGAAATGGGTGAAAAATGAGAACGAAGGAATTTTCGAAAGAAATCAGCCATCACGAAAATCTCGATTTTCAAATCTTCATAACTTTTTTTCTGTGGCGTATTTCCTGATGAAATTTTACAGTGACACTGCCTATGTCGTCCTGGAAGAGCCTGCAAAATTTCATAACAATATCGCAAACGATTCTGAAGATTCGATAGAGCGGAAATGGTCATCTTCATAGGGCAAAGGCCATTGCCTCTGGGTTTGGCCTGAAAATTCCGCAAACACTGGATATCCCGAATCCTTGCGGCTTTCGGCCCTTCAGGATCCCTCATCATCGTGCGTTTCACTCAATTCTTTGCGAAATTTCAAGGAAAACGCCGTATTTCCTCAGGAAATGGGTGAAAAATGAGAATGAAGGAATTTTCGAAAGAAATCAGCCATCATGAAAATCTCGACTTTCAAATCTTCATAACTTTTTTTCTGTGGCGTATTTCCTGATGAAATTTTACAGTGACACTGCCCAGGTCGTCAGGAAGTAGCCTGCAAAATTCCACGACAGTATCGCGAATGGTTCAGCGAATTTGATAGAGCAGACATTGACATTTTTACTGATCCCATATTAACGTACATTTCGCTCTATCTCGCTTATTTACCGAGATAATCGCGAAAAACTGAAAATACTCCTTTCCTGATCCCAAATTAGTGCCTATTTCGCTCTATCTCGCTTATTTACCGAGATAATCGCGAAAAACTGAAGATACTCCTTTCCCGATCACAAATTAGTGCCTATTTCGCTCTATCTCGCTTATTTACCGAGATGATTGAGAGAAACTGAAAAAATTCCGCGGATACTGAATATCCCGAATCGTTGCGGCTTTTGGCCCTTCAGGATCCCCCATCATCGGGTGTTTCACTCAATTCTTTGCGAAATTTCAAGGAAAACCCCGTATTCCCTCGGGAAATGGGTGAAAAATGAGAATGAAGGAATATTCAAAGGAAATCAGCCATCATGAAAATCTCGATTTTCAAATCTTCATAACTTTTTTTCTGTGGTGTATTTCCTGATGAAATTTTACAGTGACACTGCCTGTGTCGTCCTGGAAGAGCCTGCAAAATTTCATAACAATATCGCAAACGATTCTGAAGATTCGATAGAGCGGAAATGGTCATTTTCATAGGGCAAAAGCCATTGCCTCTGGGTTTGGCCTGAAAATTCCGCAAACACTGGATATCCCGAATCCTTGCGGCTTTTGGCCCTTCAGGATCCCCCATTATCGAGTGTTTCACTCAATTCTTTGCGAAATTTCAAGGAAAACCCCGTATTCCCTCGGGAAATGGGTGAAAAATGAGAATGAAGGAATATTCGAAAGAAATCAGCCATCATGAAAATCTCGATTTTCAAATCTTCATAACTTTTTTTCTGTGGCGTATTTCCTGATGAAATTCTACAGTGACGCTGCCCAGGTCGTCAGGAAGTAGCCTGCAAAATCCCACGACAGTATCGCGAAAGGTTCAGCGAATTCAATAGAGCAGACATTGACATTTTTACTAATCCCATATTAACGTCCATTTCGCTCTATCTCGCTTATTTACCGAGATAATCGCGAAAAACTGAAAATACTCCTTTCCTGATCTCAAATTAGTGCCTATTTCGCTCTATCTCGCTTATTTACCGAGATAATCGCGAAAAACTGGAATCTTATCTTCCTGACTCCATATTACCGTCTATTTCGCTCTATCTCGCTTATTTACCGAGATAATCGAGAAAAACTGAAGAAATTCTCCGGATACTGAATATCCCGAATCGTTGCGGCTTTTGGCCCTTCAGGATCCCCCAGCATCGTGCGTTTCACTCAATTCTTTGCGAAATTTCAAGGAAAACCCCGTATCCACTCGGGAAATGGGTGAAAAATTGGAATGAAGGAATATTCGAAGGAAATCAGCCATCATGAAAATCTCGATTTTCAAATCTTCATAACTTTTTTTCTGTGGCGTATTTCCTGATGAAATTTTACAGTGCCACTGCCTATGTCGTCCTGGAAGAGCCTGCAAAATTTCATAACAATATCGCAAACGATTCTGAAGATTCGATAGAGCGGAAATGGTCATTTTCATAGAGCAAAGGCCATTGCCTCTGGGTTTGGCCTGAATATTCCGCAAACACTGGATATCCCGAATCCTTGCGGCTTTTGGCCCTTCAGGATCCCCCATTATCGAGTGTTTCACTCAATTCTTTGCGAAATTTCAAGGAAAACCCCGTATTCCCTCGGGAAATGGGTGAAAAATGAGAATAAAGGAATATTCGAAGGAAACCAGCCATCATGAAAATCTCGATTTTCAAATCTTCATAACTTTCTTTCTGTGGCGTATTTCCTGATGTAATTTTACAGTGACACTGCCCAGGTCGTCAGGAAGTAGCCTGCAAAATCCCACGACAGTATCGCGAATGGTTCAGCGAATTTAATAGAGCGGACATTGACATTTTTACTGATCCCATATTAACGTCCATTTCACTCTATCTCGCTTATTTACCGAGATAATCGCGAAAAACTGAAGATACTCCTTTGCTGATCCCAAATTAGTGCCTATTTCGCTCTATCTCGCTCATTTACCGAGATAATCGCGAACAACTGGAATCTTATCTTCCTGACTCCATATTACCGTCTATTTCGCTCTATCTCGCTTATTTACCGAGATAATCGAGAAAAACTGAAGAAATTCTCCGGATACTGAATATCCCGAATCGTTGCGGCTTTTGGCCCTTCAGGATCCCCCAGCATCGTGCGTTTCACTCAATTCTTTGCGAAATTTCAAGGAAAACCCCGTATCCACTCGGGAAATGGGTGAAAAATTGGAATGAAGGAATATTCGAAGGAAATCAGCCATCATGAAAATCTCGATTTTCAAATCTTCATAACTTTTTTTCTGTGGCGTATTTCCTGATGAAATTTTACAGTGACACTGCCTATGTCGTCCTGGAAGAGCCTGCAAAATTTCATAACAATATCGCAAACGATTCTGAAGATTCGATAGAGCGGAAATGGTCATTTTCATAGAGCAAAGGCCATTGCCTCTGGGTTTGGCCTGAAAATTCCGCAAACACTGGATATCCCGAATCCTTGCGGCTTTTGGCCCTTCAGGATCCCCCATTATCGAGTGTTTCACTCAATTCTTTGCGAAATTTCAAGGAAAACCCCGTATTCCCTCGGGAAATGGGTGAAAAATGAGAATGAAGGAATATTCGAAAGAAATCAGCCATCATGAAAATCTCGATTTTCAAATCTTCATAACTTTTTTTCTGTGGCGTATTTCCTGATGAAATTCTACAGTGACACTGCCCAGGTCGTCAGGAAGTAGCCTGCAAAATCCCACGACAGTATCGCGAAAGGTTCAGCGAATTCAATAGAGCAGACATTGACATTTTTACTAATCCCATATTAACGTCCATTTCGCTCTATCTCGCTTATTTACCGAGATAATCACGAAAAACTGAAAATACTCCTTTCCTGATCCCAAATTAGTGCCTATTTCGCTCTATCTCGCTTATTCACCGAGATAATCGCGAAAAACTGGAATCTTATCTTCCTGACTCCATATTAACGTCTATTTCGCTCTATCTGGCTTATTTACCGAGATAATTGAGAAAAACTGAAAAAATTCCGCGGATACTGAATATCCCGAATCGTTGCGGCTTTCGGCCCTTCAGGATCCCCCATCATCATGCGTTTCACTCAATTCTTTGTGAAATTTCAAGGAAAACCCCGTATTCCCTCGGGAAATGGGTGAAAAATGAGAATAAAGGAATATTCGAAGGAAACCAGCCATCATGAAAATCTCGATTTTCAAATCTTCATAACTTTCTTTCTGTGGCGTATTTCCTGATGTAATTTTACAGTGACACTGCCCAGGTCGTCAGGAAGTAGCCTGCAAAATCCCACGACAGTATCGCGAATGGTTCAGCGAATTTAATAGAGCGGACATTGACATTTTTACTGATCCCATATTAACGTTCATTTCACTCTATCTCGCTTATTTACCGAGATAATCGCGAAAAACTGAAGATACTCCTTTGCTGATCCCAAATTAGTGCCTATTTCGCTCTATCTCGCTTATTTACCGAGATAATCGAGAAAAACTGAAGAAATTCTCCGGATACTGAATATCCCGAATCGTTGCGGCTTTTGGCCCTTCAGGATCCCCCAGCATCGTGCGTTTCACTCAATTCTTTGCGAAATTTCAAGGAAAACCCCGTATCCACTCGGGAAATGGGTGAAAAATTGGAATGAAGGAATATTCGAAGGAAATCAGCCATCATGAAAATCTCGATTTTCAAATCTTCATAACTTTTTTTCTGTGGCGTATTTCCTGATGAAATTTTACAGTGACACTGCCTATGTCGTCCTGGAAGAGCCTGCAAAATTTCATAACAATATCGCAAACGATTCTGAAGATTCGATAGAGCGGAAATGGTCATTTTCATAGAGCAAAGGCCATTGCCTCTGGGTTTGGCCTGAAAATTCCGCAAACACTGGATATCCCGAATCCTTGCGACTTTTGGCCCTTCAGGATCCCCCATTATCGAGTGTTTCACTCAATTCTTTGCGAAATTTCAAGGGAAACCCCGTATTCCCTCGGGAAATGGGTGAAAAATGAGAATGAAGGAATATTCGAAGGAAATCAGCCATCATGAAAATCTCGATTTTCAAATCTTCATAACTTTTTTTCTGTGGCGTATTTCCTGATGAAATTTCACAGTGACACTGCCCAGGTCGTCAGGACGTAGCCTGCAAAATTCCACGACAGTATCACGAATGGTTCAGCGAATTCAATAGAGCAGACGTTGACGTTTTTACTGATCCCATATTAACGTCCATTTCGCTCTATCTCGCTTATTTACCGAGATAATCGCGAAAAACTGAAAATACTCCTTTCCTGATCCCAAATTAGTGCCTATTCCGCTCTATCTTGCTTATTTACCGAGATCATCGCGGAAAACTGGAAAATTTTTTTCCTGATTCCATATCCCAGCGCGCCCGTTAGGTATTTTTAGTATAGTATATCACGCGTACTATACTACTCACAATTTAATTGACCAATGAGGAATGAGGACTTCACTTTAATCGTGACAACTTTCGATATATCGATTGTTTCCGTTCTTGTTCCTTTTTATAAAGGATATAAAGCCAGCGAAGCTGGCTCTATATAGTCAATTTTAATTCTATATATATTATTCTATAGTGAATTAACTTTGGTGTTTATTTCGGTGTGTTAATGAGATAGAGCGAAATGGGTGTTATTTTTGGATTGGGAGGGAGTTTTTTGTGATTTTTTGTGTTTATTTCGGTGAATTAACGAGATAGAGCGCAATGAACGTTATTTTCATAATTGGGAGGGAGTTTTTCGTGATTTTTGAGTTTATTTTGGTGAATTAACGAGATAGAGCGAAATGCACGTTATTTTTGAATTGGGAGGGAGTTTTTTGTGATTTTTGGTATTTATTTTGGTGAATTAACGAGATAGAGCGAAATGCACGTTATTTTTGGATTAGAACGGATTTTTTTGTGGTTTTTGGTGTTTATTTCGGTGAATTAACGAGATAGAGCGAAATGAACGTTATTTTGGGATTAGAAGGGAGTTTTTTGTGATTTTTGGTGTTTATTTTGGTGATTTAATGAGATAAAGCGAAATGCACGTTATTTTTGGATTAGGCGGGAGTTTTTTGAGTTTATTCTGGTGAATTAACGAGATAGAGCGAAATTAACGTTATTTTGGAATTGGGAGGGAGTTTTTTGTGATTTTTGGTGTTTATTTTGGTGAATTAACGAGATAGAGCGCAATGAACGTTATTTTTGGATTAGGAGGGAGTTTTTTGTGATTTTTGGTGTTTATTTCGATGAATTAACGAGATAGAGCGCAATGAACGTTATTTTTGGATTGGGAGGAAGTTTTTTTGAGTTTTTAGTGTTTATTTCGGTGAATTAACGAGATAGAGCGCAATGAACGTTATTTTTGGATTAGGAGGGAGTTTTTCTAGTTTTTTGCTAATATTTCGGTGAATTAACGAGATAGAGCGAAATGAACGTTATTTTTGGATTAGAAGGGAGTTTTTTGTGATTTTTGGTGTTTATTTTGGTGAATTAACGAGATAGAGCAAAATGGGTGTTATTTTTGGATTAGAAGGGAGTTTTTTGTGATTTTTGGTGTTTATTTTGGTGAATTAAGGAGATAGAGCGAAACGCACGTTATTTTGGAATTAGAAGGGAATTTTTTGTGACTTTTGGTGTTTATTTTGGTGAATTAAGGAGATAGAGCGAAATGCACGTTATTTTGGGATTAGAAGGGAGTTTTTTGTGATTATTTTGGTGAATTAACGAGATAGAGCGAAATGCACGTTATTTGGGGATTAGAAGGGAGTTTTTTGTGATCATTTTGGTGAATTAACGAGATGGAGCGAAATGCACATTATTTTGGGATTAGGAGGGAGTTTTTTGTAATTTTTGGTGTTTATTTCAGTGAATGAACGAGATAGAGCGAAATGAATGTTACTATGGAATTAGGATGGAGTTTCTTGAGTTTATTTTGGTGAATCAACGAGATAGAGCGCAATGAACGTTATTTTTGGAATTAGGAGGGAGTTTTTTGAGTTTATTTTGGTGCTTATTCCGATGAATTAACGAGATAGAGCGAAATGAACGTTATTTTGGGATTATTTTGGTGAATTAACGAGATAGAGCGTAATGAACGTTATTTTGGAATTGGGAGGGAGTTTTTTGAGTTTATTCTGGTGAAATGTCGCAAATTGACAATATTTTAGCATTGTTAACCCGTCAGCAGGCGCGCTAGCTCGCTAACGCTCTCCAGGTGCACAATAAGAGATTCTCTCACACCTGACTGGACTATCTCAAGGACTCTAAGCGAGGTAGAGGAATTTTGTTCTCCACCTTTTTTTTGTAGAGCTTGAAATTTTCTACAAAAAAGGATTGGAGAAAAATTGCCGTATCTCGCTTAGTTTCTCGAGAAAATGACAAAAAACTAATGGCAAAATTGAATTATCTGAAAATTTCTCGTGTTTTTGATAGATTCAGTTCCGTTAACAAAGAAATATTTGAGAAAGAAGGATTAGAATGAGAGGGGGGTGTCACCAATGCTATATCTATACAGCAATTGAGCCATACAGTATACTCGCTGACCACGTTAGGCGCGCGATGATAGAAAGTCTCGCGCTGCCGGACGTCAGGGAAGAAAAAATCATTTTCTTCAAAAGAAAAAATTATTTTTGAAATTTTGCGATGACCATAAGAAAGTAGAATAGTTTGTTGACAAATACAATAAAAAAATTGAGACTCACTCATTTTTATAGGTAGTTTTCTATACCTTCAAAAAAAGTGTGATGAGAGAAAGTCTCATAGCGCGACCGTTAACAGGTTAATGAAAAAAAATCTTCCAATTTCTCATGATACATCAAATAAATCATCAACAGCATGAAAATCCATCCGATTATTAATTCTATAAACTCTTTCAAGAAGATTAATTTTATTATATTATCAGTTTCTTTTAAATTGTCTCGCCCTAACAGGGAAGATTAAGTAATTTTGCCTAATTACCTTTTTTTGTAGCCTTGACTTCCTTCTGTAGAAAATATCCCTGTAAAAATCGCAGTATCTTGCTCAGATTCCGACAAATTATCGAAAAATAACTGATACCTATCATAATTCAATACATTCGAAATTTTCAAATCCTCGTAGGGTGAACAGTCCATTTGCGGAACACCTTCCATAAACGGAACACTTTTAACGTTTTATGCGATATTTCGAATGTCTGCTAACCTATCGTACTAATTATTTTTTCTAAATTGATTTAGTATCCCTACCTATGATGTCATAAAGCGTTTCATATCTCAGTGGTTAATTTGAATTAAATATCCTCAAAAAACTGTACTATGTATCACTTTGCGGCCAATAACAGTTAGCTGTGAGTGGGGGACCGCTAACTTGCTGAGCAAAGTTTTTAATAATTGTAATCATCAAATGTGGTGAGTTGAAGTTAATATTGATCTAAAAACTTGAATTCGTCGATTTTCATAATTTATTCCCATCAAAAAATTGAAATTCTTCATTATATATGGCGTTCCGCTATTTGGGTCGGCTTTTCATCCAATTTCCATTTACAGAACATTCGTCAGTTATGGTATTTAGACTTTCCTGATCCGGGTTTTCTCCTGAATTTTCCCCTGGGTTTTTCCCAACAAACCCATTTGCAATCCACTGAACCTTTCCCGAAAATTTTGAAAACAGAAAATCAAAGAAATGTCGAAAAAATGTGATTCAACTTTATTATATTTTCAAGTCAAAATAATTCTATTGTTTTTTGCATATTTGTGAAAATACATGAATAAAAAAACTGGATTTATGTATTCATTCGATTAAAAAATGTGTTTTTGTTACTTTTGTTCACTCCTCCTATTTCTTTGCTAATAGAATTGTTTCCGTCATTGTGCCAAATGCAATAGGCAAATCTCTGAGATCTGATGTTCCGTAAATGGACAGATGATGTTCTCCTTATGGCAAAAGTGTTCCGTTTTTGGTCTTTTAGACTTGCACGTATTTATCCATTTTTATCGATATTTTCTCATGAAATAAGATGTAGTTTTAATTTTTTTTTTCAAAATATACTCAATTTGGACTCTAGCAGTATTTTTGTTACTTTTTTCAAAAGAATATCTAATTTTTCATGAAAGCGCAAACTTTTGAACGACCTTAAATGTTCCGTAAATGGACTGTTCACCCTAAAACTGCCGAAGCCATTATTCTTCCTCCGCATAATAACCGTCACTTTACCGCTCCGTGTGACGTCACTCCCGCTCCATCCCATTGGCTCTGCCCATGTTTGTTGACAATAAACCCGCGCGCGTAGGTGCAACAATATTTCACTACAAAGAGGGAAACATGCAAAAAAAATCTCAATTACGAAAAAAATTAAAAATAATTATCCAATTAAAATTGATTGAACGATGAAAAAGGGAAATTTTTCAAATTTCCTTTTTTGGCCACATTATATCAAAACGTTTGACCTGGGAAATTTTCAGGGGAAAAAAAGGAGGAGGGGACTACTTTTTCTGGCGTACAATGGCACTGTATGTGATGCGCGCAGTAATCAGCTGGACGGTGAGACGCCATTCCTTGTTGACCGACTAACTGTCAAAACCAAAAGTTTTGCAACTCAAATTGAGTTCTAAATTTATTTATCATTATTATATTAATAAAAAACACACCAAGATTGGTTGATTAAGAGGTGTGAGGCGCGTTTGGACGCATCCGGGTAAGTTTATTTATTAAATTATAACATTGTTAAAGGCGTTTTTATTGAGGCGTCAGTTTCCATTGTACAGTGGTTGTTACTCTGATGCGAAAAAAAAAATAGGAATAATCTGATGACACAATGGTAATTTTTTTCTTCTAAAAATTCTATCTCGTTCATCCAAACCTCGGATTTCAGAAAGATGATCTACTTTTAAGATTTCACTATTATAGAATGAGATAAAAAATGATTTGGCTCTTGAAAATTAGGGATTTGAGAGGATTTTTTGGAATCGTTTGAGAGACGGACAACAAAGGCTTTCTCTATTTTGACGTAATCAAGTGGAGAAATTGATGTTTATGAAAATCTTATCATGGAAATTTTACATGATTATTTTTCTGCTTTCTTTTTAGATAAATTTTTATGGAAAAAATAGATAGTTGAACGTTTTCTTTACATTTTTACTTCTGGTTTTTTTCTGAAAATCTCAATGAAAAGGAGAAAAAGGTGAAATTTTTGGAATTGGAGGAATAAAAAGACAAATACAACAAAAAATTCATTTTTTTTTCAATTAAGTTTAATATTTTTTCTTTTTTTTCGAGTGATTTTTTCTACTGTTTTTCATTAATTTTTATGGAAAATTAAGAGTTAAACGTTGTCCTTATGTTTTTTACTTCTGATTTTTGTTTTCAATTGAAAATATCGAAAACTGGGCAAAAAAATGAAACTCTTGAAATCAGAAGAGATAGAAGCGAAGAGAGTGTTTTTTTTTTTTCATTAAATTCAGTATTTTTTTTTGTCAATTATTTTTTTAGGAATAGATTTTTTAAACTCATGGAGATACGCCTTTTTCGTGTTGGGACTTTTTTTTTAGACAATTTTAGAAGCTACAAAAAAGGATTGAAGCCAAAAGAGCGTATCTCCATTAGTTTCCGAGACATTCTGTAAAATATTGATTAATTGATGCTATTTCTACTCTTTTCTAGTGAATTATTTATGATTATTTGAAGAAATTTCTTGGAAATCCAGTGAAATAGAGGGATTTTGCTTCAATCCTTTTTTTTTTTTTTTTGTGAAAAATTTCAAGAGCTAGACTACGAAAGACTACAGTGGAATCACTTTATCTCGCTTAATTTCTCAGAATATTCTCATGAAATTCAGAGAATTTATTCCTTTTTAACTCTTCACTACCGAATTTTTTAGGTTTTTCTGGAAATATCTCGGAAACTATGTGAGATTGAGTCATTTTACTCGAATCCTTTTTTGTAGTTTTTGAAATTCTCCATAAAAAAGGATTCGAATGAAATCGCTCTATCTCGCTCAGTTTCCAAGATATTTCCAGAAAAAGAGTGACCAAAAAAAAATTGAATATTTTTTTCCAATTTTTTTTCTCATTTTTTATATAGAAAATATCTCAAAAATTAAATATCTCAGAATTTATTGCAATTTTTAAACGCTCAATAAACACTCAACAGCTCAACGTTTTCATAAATTATTCAATTTTCTTTTTACAAACTACAAACGAAAAAAAAATAAAAATTGGATCACAGGGGATCGCGATCTCTTTTTAACTACAACCCATTACCAATTATTCATTTCACCTTAGTCTCAAGGTCCATTCCTCCTCCCCCCCCCCCTCTCCCTCCTCCAATTTTCCCCCTCCGTGTCACGACTGAATGAACGGGCCTATTCGAATATTTTCGTCCATTTAGCACACTTACACAATCTCGTGACACAATTACAGCACTGATCAAGACAATAATCGCTTTTTTTATTAAAGAAAAAAAAGGATCGATTAATTAATTTATCATTAAAATTCATAACATAAATAATTTTTTGAAACTAGAATTATTTGCTATTTTCCACACTAGAGAAGGGGGGGGGGCGGGGCGGGGGAGCAATTTTCGTTTTTCATTTAATATAATTGTCTGGGAGTCAAAGGGGCGCAAGTGCTATCCATATATATATATATATATATATATATATATATATATATATGGTACATTCCACGCCAAATCGGACAATTTTTCAACTTTGCATTTTTGATTTCCTCTATTTTGTGACATTTGCTTGTATCTATCTAACACACTTTTTGGTCAAGTTTGAGATTTTTTTTAATATCGGTTCAAAAGATATCGAATTTTGAAAAAAAAAAAAAAAAAAAAAAACAGCTGTTCTTACGGTTTTTTGCTCATAACTTCCATAAAAATGGTCTGAATTCAGCTTTTTTTTTTGTTTTTTTCAAAATTCTTGTTCTTTAATGTACTTTTTGAAAAAAAATACAAAAAAATTATGCCAATAGTGTTTTTCTGTATGATTTTTTAAATTTAATAATTTGAATTTTAGCTGATTTGTTGAGAGGATTTCCTCCCCCGAAACCCCGAAAAAATCTTCTTCATAAGTGAAGGTACAAAGTAAATAAAAAAAGGCTTATTTGCTATCATTAACGCTAGTTTTCTATCTCTTGTGTTGTTGCTGAATATTTTGGAAACTGATTCAGATAGCGCAATTCCCATTCGATCTTTTCCTGTAGAAAATTTCGAGAGCTACAAAAAAGTAAGAACCGGTGATCAAACAAATCTCAAATTTGGCCGAAAAGTGTGTTTTCACATAGATGCAAGAAACTGTCAGAAAATAGAGGAAATTTAAAATGTAAAGTTGGAAAACTGTCCGATTTGGCGGCATGGAATGCCCCATATATAGCACTTGCGCCTCTTTGTCCCTAAATCGAGGATATTTTTTATACAGTTATTTATAAATATTTTTTTTTTTCAATGAAAAGAGCTCTTGTGAAGAGCTGATAGACCATACCCATAGGTTTAATAATAATAATAATAACAATAATAATAATAAATATTAAAATTCATTAAAATAAAAAAACAAATTAGAATTTTTTTTTACTCTATTTTTTTCTGAAAAAAAAAGTAAAAAACATTGAAAAGAGAAAAGAATTTATTTATTAATTATTGAGATGCATTAGAATTTTTGACGAATTTAGAAATTCTTGCAATTTAAGAAAAAAAAATAATTATAAAAAAAAAAACAAAATCGATTAAATTAATTTTTTATTATTTTTTTTATTTTGTTATCAATGAGAAGAATATTGCGTCAGCTGTGCGTGCGCAAAGCAGTCGATTTGAATCTCCCACTGCGCAGCGGCTTGATCACGTAGGCTCAACCAATGAAAAACATTCAACTCGACACACACACACACATACACACGAACGAGCTGAGAATGCTCATTACAATAGAGCATTAGATAGCCGTCAACGACTCGTAAAGAGCGCGTCCGTTCGCACGTACGCTCCTTTTGGAGCTAAAAAATAAAAAAATTATCGCAAAAAAAGACAGAGTACAAAATTATTTTTTATAATAAAAAGTGTAACTTATTGTTCGGTATTTTCCCATTGATTTCGAGTGGAATTCAAGTGAAAAATTTCGAGTTTCGGAGCAACTAGTCAAGGAAATTCCCGCCAAGGGCAAATTTACCAATTTTTTTTTTCTCATTCTTAAATTCAGTGAAAGAAAAAATAGTATTTACTTAACTTAATTAATTTATTATTAATTTAATTGGATAAAAATTGGACATTCCAGCGAATTTATAGGAAAAAAAAAACGTGTGTCACATAACCAAGAAAATTTGTAAATTCTTTACGAATTTTTAAAAACGGAACAAAGAAACTTCGAGACTGATTAATTTTTATAAAAATAATTAAATTTAAAGAAATTGTCAATTAATTTTTGGATAATACTCAAGCACATTCAGGAATAATAATAATATTGATAATTTTGGAAAATCATAATTTTATCGCAATTTCATCGGATTCTTTTTTTTTTGGAGCATTGACCGTTTTTTCATTCGTTGCATCAGAAAGTTCGGGAGAAATTTTTTCTTCACTCAATTCAGTACAAAAGAATTTCAGGGATTTTCAGAGGATATTACTGTGATAATTAAACTGTGAGTATTTTTTTTAAGTAAGGATTTTAGCAATGAAAAAATAATTTTTCCTAATTTTTTTCAGAAAAAAAATCAGTAGCGGAGAAGGAAATCTTGTTTTGAGAATATTTCGGGAAATAATGAAGATACGCCTTTTTTACCCGAAGACGATTTTGTAGAGAATTTTGAGAGCTTCAAAAAAGGCATTCAGAAAAATTTCGCTATCTTGCTTAGTTTTCGAGATATTCAAGGAAAATGGAAAAAAAGCGGAATGAAGCAAAAAAATTTTTTTTTTTTTAAGGAAAAATCTTTTCTTCTAAAATATCTTAGAAACTATGCGAGATAGCGAAATTTCCCAAAACACCTTCCTTGTAGAGAATTTAGAGATCCTCGAAAAAGGACTAGGGCAAAATTGCTCTATCTCGCTTAGTTTCTGGCATGTTCGCGAAAAACGATTGACAATTTTTATTTCTCTAATTTTACCTTTTCGCTACTGATTTATGCCATTTAATCATTTGATTTTATTATTTGGATGATTTTCATTTTTTTTTAAGATGTGGAAGTCAATTTTTCAATAATCCAGGGAGATCCAGAGATTTTTAAAACGATTTTCCATCGATTACTTTGAGAATTTTCCATCTGTGAATGAAAAAATGCGGTTTTCATGGTAATCTCGTGCGTAATTCAGACATGTTCGAACGTGTTCTGAACCCGTTCACGCTGGCACGTCATGAATCACCAACACATTCATTCAATCTGAATATTTATGTTCTTCGAACATGTATGTGGGTGTGAACTAACAGAAAGATTGGTGAAAGACTCGTGGAGAAGATTTTTATCAATATTATTTTTTGATATTCGTTTGAATCTCAATAATCAGTTTTTGATGGTTAAGAGTTATCTCTGCTCTAATGACCTCTTAACAACTTTTATTTTATTATTGCAGACACCGATGAGATTATTCCATCGAATTGCTAAGAAAAATTGAAAAAGTTGAGAAACAATTCTCCTTTATTACAGTTTCCTCAGCGATAATTGATGGAAAATAACGGAATTTTCGGATATTTTCATGAAAAAAAATGAAAGAAATTTTTATTTTTTTTTTTTTGAGTAAAGACTTTTCCCGAATAATCAAAAAAAAAATGCCAACATGCTCTAGCATGCCTCCATTGTTGCCTAATTTTTTTTTTTTTTTAATAATTAATTTTTAATTCATTAATAAAGAGAGAAAACAGGAAAAGTCTATTTTTTCGTGTGCATATTTTCTTCAAAATATCTCGGAAATTAAGCGAGATAGAGGGACTTTGCTTCAATTATTTTTTTGAAGATCTTCAAATTCTCTACAAAAAAAGCATTCTGGTAAAATCACCATATCCCTCTTATTTTTCGAGATATTCTCACAAATTTACTTGGTTCAACAATATTTGCAAGAAAATAAACAAAAAAAATTTCACTACCACTCCTCTCTACTAAAACGAGTTTATTCAACTTTGATATTTTACATAATACCTCTGAAGCTAAAGGGAGATAGCACCAATGTTTATGGCAAAAAAAACAAAAATTATCCCCACTTTCTCCGACTGAAAAAGGTCATCACGAGACAAAATTTCCATTCCCCTCGACTCCACACAAATTAAAATTGAAACAAGCCGTTCCACAATTGACATAGCTTTTTCTGTTAATACTTTAGCAATATGCTTCTGAATGTGGAAGTGGGGGGGGGGGGGGTGGTACAACTTTTATTGTAACCATCATCGAAATATCAAATTTTGAAGAAATTCATTGAAACAACAATAATTCGAGAACAAATCATGCAAATAAGCTCAAAAAATTGACAGGCATCCAAGTGATAAAACTCTCGAGATAATATTAGAGTATCACAATAACATCAGTTGAATAATTTCCAGAAATTGCATGAAAAACTGATTTTCGAAAAATGGATATATCTCAAAAAGTACCGATTGCATTCTCTTCAAACAAAGCTTCGAAAAATAGAGCGTTTGTCGAGAAAAAGTTTTTCACAATATATGAAATTTTTCAAATTTACTGATTTTGCTGGAATTGAGACTTTTTATGCACATATAGACATAGAGAGAGTAACACATGATCAATAGAGATGGACGGTTAAGGAAATATTAGACTTTATCAATTCATATGAAACAGGCAAATCACGTTGAAAAGTTGCAGAAAAGAATGATGTGCAAAAAAATATAAATCGAATCGAAAAATAAACTGGAAAATAAACTCAAACCCCCAATAGATGGACAGTTGCATATTTGCAGTTGTATGATTTCAAATTTCGATCAATCGGTATGTAATAAATAGTTTATAAATCTATATGAATGTAATAATCAGGAATTGACGTGAAAAGTGTGAGAATCATTCATTTATTCATGAAAATCCTCGATAATGGAAATAGTCCATCTATTGGTCGTGTGACCCTACACACACACACACATGCGCTGAAAATATGATTTTCTCTCTATTTTTAGAACATTTCAAGTATCATGTAATCAAAAAATAACAATTGAAAAATTCTGACAATTACATAGCTTCCATCCGGAAATAAAGAAAGAATACAGACAAAAAGTGTTATAATTGATTAAAACTATCTGACGTCGTCAGTCTCTTTTATCTCACGAAAAAAAAAAGTAGTTGTCTAAAAAAAATTCGAATGAAATTAATTTAATTATGAGAAGATAAAATACTCTGTTTTATCTTTACGATCATTCTCAAGTGAATCTCTTGGAAAATAATGGAGATACACCCTTTTTTGCCTTAATCCTTGTTTGTAGAGAATTTCAAGAGCTACAAACGAAAAAAAACGAGAAAAAAGGGCATTACTCCATTAGTTTCCTACATATTTTTCAGACAATTGAAAGACAAAATGATTTTTTCATCAATTTTCGCTGTAAAACTAACATAAAACTGATAATGAATGTGATTCAAAATCATCAATACATAATTTTTTTCCACTGGGTTACGTGACGAGCGCCTCGTTCCACTCGTACTTCTAGCTGTAACGACGTCAAGTGAAAGGAGTAAAATTTTTGTTTACGCTTGTTTATTATCACTGAAGGGCAAACAATTGAAGAATTCTATATAAAGAACTGCAACGAGACCTTCTCCCCTCAATTGCATCTCGCAATTGTTTTGCTTATCATTTGAATCACAATCGCATCATTGTACTCTATATTTTTGTTATCATTTTTTAATCGGTTCATCAGTGATATTACAAAGTTTAGATAAGGGATAATGTGAATAAAGTGCACTTTACGTAAATTATTCGTGATATATTGAAAATAACAGACATCCCCAAGGAGGTAATCACTTGGGAAAAATTGTGTGTACATTTAAATGAGGGATTTTATGAAATTTTCAAAACTTTTTCCAAATTTTTGAATTTTTTGAAATCTTGTAAAATCTGAAAGGAAGCCTCGAAATCATTCACAAACTAGAGAAATGCGATGGAAATTTTATGAAATCTTTGAAATATTTTGGAATTTCATCTGAAATAAATAGTGACAATGTATGAAAAATCGATTTGAAGATTTGAGAAAAGTCATTGAAGATTTTGAGATATTTACATGGGGCGATACGAAAGGCCGATACACCTCGGAGGTATTAGTAGCTAGTACAATAAAGACAATTTTGTTGAACATAATTTTAATCAAATTTTCATTATCTGATTATTTATACATCTTTGTTTCTACCATGAAAGTTTGAAATCTCTTGGCACTTGCTGAAATCTCTTGAATTCTCATTTAAATCTATGAAATTTTCCGAAATCACAATCTTTTCAGTACAATTTTCTCAGATTTCAAGAAATTTCATGAATCTGAATTCAGCCCCCCAACAAACATCTAAATAATTTCATTATTTATCTCATTCTTAAAGCAGATAATTTTTTTTGTTTCGTTATAAAAAATATGCACATGTGTGATAATTTTATTATCATCATTATTTTTGCAATGAGCCTCCCCTAATCCCACCACTTTGACGAAGAATCCAATAAAAAACGTGTAACTGTGCTCTGCTAATAGTCAGGCAATTGTAACTCAGACATTCTTCGAATCTCAATTGATGAAAAAACAAAAATTTAAGTGTAAGTGGATGAATTCAGTGTTTATTCATCATAAAAAGATGATACGTCAATTGCGCCTGTATTTATTTTTAATGGAATTGCGTTGTTCTCTTCCAGTAACAAAGAGAAATTGATTAATTATCAATTTTATTAACAACTGATTACGAATTATACTGAAAAATCAAAGACATCTCAGAAACAAAGTGTCATAAGTGCTATTTGCTTATACATAGCACTCATGCCACTCTTGCTCTAACATGACAACATAAATTATTTTTCAAAAATATTAAAAATTCGCACATTTGGGAAAATCCAAAAAAAATTATAAGCGCCACTTTTTTTAATATATTTTTTTTATAATTATTTTTTTTTTGTTAAAAAAAAATTTTTTTTATTCATGTCTGTGCTAATTTCATTATCATCATTAGGGGATTCTGTACGTTGTGTTGAAGTTTACGTTCGAAAAATTTACTCTATTCTCGTTTGTGTCTTTTCTCGTATCTTCGCGGTCTAGAGGATAGCTGCCTGTGACGTCAGTGCTATTTTTTTGAGCCTATTTTTTTGACGTTGTTGAACTTGCGTTATTTCTGGGCAACTAGAGATAAATGAGACAGAGCTGATATCAGCATCGAGTGCGAAAGGAGAATATTGAAAGAGAAAAAATTCGATTCAATTGCTTTTTCTTTCTGAAAATATTTTAGAAAATGATAGAGATACACCCTTTTTGTTCTAAAATTCTTTTTTACAGGAAATTTTGAGAGCTCCAAAAAAAAATTTGGATGACATTGCTCTATATCTCCGGGTGAAGAGGAGGGCGTATCTCGTTTAGTTTCTGAGATATTCTGAAAAAAAAAAACAAAAGAAAAAGCTGTAAAAAAACTCAAGAGAAATTGATTTTTTCGTCATTTAAAAAACAAAATCTTGGAAACCAACCAGGATAGTAGAACGATTTTGCTCTAGTTATTATTGTGGAAAATTTGGACAACTACAAAAAAAATTGGTATAAAATCATCCCATCTCGCTGATTTTTCGAAATATTTCTAAAGAAAAAAATGACAAAAAAATCAATTTTTTCCCAATTTTCGTCCAAGTTTTATTTTTTTTTATTTTCTTTTTTGAGAAAATCTCGGAAACTATGGGAGATACCTCCTTTTTCTGCCCGAATTCACGTTTTTAGCTCTCGAAATTCTCTACATAAAAGGATTGGAGCAAAAAGGGCCTATCTCCATTGATTTTCGAGATTTTCTCAAGAAACTGTGTTGAAAAAATCGACTTTATCCTGTTTCGAAAAAATAAAAATTATATTTAATTCAAGTGACCTTGAGTGCAGACATTTACTTGTCCTGTTGCAGGTAATTCTTCAATGTTAATTCCGACCTTGATGCTTGCTCTCTTTCTATTTCTCTTTCACAAGGCCGTTCTCTTATTAACTTGCATTATTCTTCAATTGATTCTTTTTGTTTTTCTGACTTTTTTCATCGATATTTCTGGATTTATCAATCTCTCACAATACAAACAGGATGTTAAAATTGTTGGATTGTTTTTCACTCTTTAGTTTTTTTGTTTGTAAACAAATGAGGAAAAAAAATTCCAATGTTTTTTTTTTGGTCTTGAACATCCGACAAACGCTAAAAATATGGAGATTTCTTTTTTTTTTTTTTTTTTTTTGCTGAAAAAAAGGCAATTGTTGCATAATTTACATTTTTTTTGGCGAGAGAACAAAAGTCACTGGTCATCTCGTATTTTTAACAAACTCAAAATGGCTAAATTGTGGGGGAAAATTAAATGATGTTTTTTTTTTTAGAATTCAAGTGAATTTTGACTTTTTTTTTAATTTATTGAAATTTAACGAAATAACCTATTAGAGAAAAATGAAAACTACACAAACTGTTATTAAATGAAGAAAAAAGATATCACTTTAGAAACAAAGTGGCACAAGTGCTACGCTTTTACATAGCATTTACGCCACTTTGTTTCTAAGCTGACGATATAATTTTTTAAAAATTAAATAAAATTTTAAAAATGAGGACAAAAATTTACGAGAAAAATTAACTAATGATTTTCTTGATTTTGATCTCTGTTACAGATACCAGGCTAGCCAGCTGGGCCATTCTTGTAGCGTGACTAGCGATTAATCGCAGGCCATACTACATCTACCATCCTGAAGCAAGTGACAATTATCACACAGTATAGAGTAGTCACGCCTGTAAAATACTCCAATAATAATAATTATTGAAGAATCAGCTGGTCACACATTGCAGGAATGGACACATCGGGCTCGCCTGTACCGGATGCAATCCACTCCCTTCTCGAGCAGCTCCAAGAAGCACTGGTACTGGAAGTCAAGTACCAGCCAAATCTCCAACTACCTATTACCACTCTGGTGAGAAATAATTAAATATGAAAAATTAATTTTTTTCAACAGAAAAAATTAAATTTTTTTAGCAGAAAATTTTGATTTTTTTACTATTTATGTTTTCGAGATTTTCTCGGAAATTAACCGAGATCTAGAGCAATTATACTCGAATCCTTATTTATAGAGAATTTCAAGAGTTACAAAGCAAGATGAGGGCAAAATCACACCCTATTTCACTTAGTTTTCGAGATATTTCCAGAAAAAAGAGGGACAAATTTTTTTCATTTTTTTTCTACTAATATTTTCAAAAAAGTTCAGTTTTCATTCTTTTTGAATAGAAAATATCTCAGAAATGAAGCGAGATACCCTAATATACTTATTTCTCGAGAATTTCAAAAAAGCTTTCTACAAAAATTTCCGTATATCGCTTAATTTCCGAGAAATTCACAAAATAATACAAACTTTTTTCCTCATTTTTCGATAAAAAAACGCATGAATGAAATAAATTAATAAAATTTTCTATTCTTTTTCAACAGAATGATGAGATAACAATTGGTGCAAGAGATGGATCTGCCCATGTTTTACGTTGCCTGAAAGTCTGGTACGATCTACCATCAGATGTATTCTTTCTTGCAATTAATTTGATGGATCGTTTTTTAACAAAAATGAAAGCACGACCAAAACACATGGCCTGTATAAGTGTATCATCGTTTCACATAGCTGCCGTCCAAATGGCACAATCCCTAGATGCCGATCATCTTGTATCAATTTCACAGTGCAAATGTACAGGCGGTGATCTCAAGCGTATGTCTGATCTGATAAGAACTAAATTGGAATGGGTACCTGCTGGTACAACACCAATTACTGCACTTACATTTCTACGTTTATTCCACGTTATGTTCCATGCTGTTGCGTCTCAAATGGGTCTTGGAGAACTTTACTCGAGTCTCGTTAAGGTAATTATTTTATTTGGCAAATTTTCTTCTTTTTTTCAAAGTTAAACATTTCATTTCATATTATGACCTTAGAAACAAAGTGGCTCATGTGCCACTGCAGATGAGCATAGGCACTTACGCCCCTTCGTTCCTGAGGCGCGACAATGTGTTTCACTTTAATTTCCATGACTGAATGCCTTACTTCTTGATGCCCCTTTCTTTTTAAGGAATCGGAGCTGCTTTTAAGGCTAGAAATGGTTGCCTGTGATGGTAATTGCGCAAGCCTAAGACCCTCTGAAGTGGCACTTGTATTAATCTGCACGTATTTAGATTCAGCTGTTAATCGCTTAGATGCTAATGCAGATGCATCAATGCCATCATCAGCTATTGCTGGACCATCTTCGATGGATATTGAACCAACACCAGCACAACAGATGCTCAGGCTTGTGGAATTTGCTGCAGAACTTCAAAAAATTAGCAAGGTGATTTTTTTCTTTTCCATTGTAATCATTTTAATTAGAGATTATTTGAAAATTATCTGGTTAATTATGAGATTCAGGAGGATTTATAAGGTGCACGAGGGGTTAACCACTTGAGAAATCTAGTGTAAATTTCGAATCAGGAAAATTTCGGAAAAATCCGAAATTCTTCCAGAGATTTCTGAAATTATTTCGGATTTTTCCGAAATATTATGAAATCTGGGGACAAGTCTTGAAATCATCCACAAACTAGAGAAATCCAATGGAAATTTCATGAAATCTTCGAAATGTGGCAAGTCTTTGAAATTTCATCTGAAATGAATAGTGACAATGTATGAAAAATCGATTTGAAAATTTGAGAAAATTCATAGACAATTCTGAGATATTTACATGGCCTATTTACTGGTGGCTATAAAGAGAATTTGGTTGGACATTATTTTAATCAAATTTTTATTATGTGACTTTTTTTACATCTTTATTTCTGCTATGAAATCTTGAAATCCCTTAGCACTTCCTGAAATCTCTTGAATTCTCATAGAAATTTATAAACTCTTCAGAAATTTGTTCAATTTTCCCAGATTTCAAGAAATTTTATGAATCTTCATAAAGTCTGCTGAAAATTCGAGAATCTTTAAATTTTTGCTGGTGATTGTGAAGTTTATAGTGTACACAGATTTTAGGAGTAATTATCCCCTCGATCAGGTTTTTCCTTTCTTTGAGCTCATTTTTTTATCCTTTTTACAAAGAAGAATTAATATAAAGTCGCTCGATCTCGCTTATTTTCCAAGAAATTAAAAAAAAAAAAAAAACTAATAAAATAAAATAGATTTCTCAAAAAATTCCCTTATTCCCTGATTTATGACAATTTATTCATTAATTTTTTTTCTTTTTCTCACAGATTTCTGATGAGAGTTTCTTCTCAACTCACGAACTGGTAGGTGCAATATTGAGCAAGTATAATGCTCAAGAACAGACGCCACACAGACAGAGGCTAGTCTGGAGATTGTCATCAAGAACAGCACGACTCTTACGTCCAACTGATAAATTTACATCTGTTCTGCCTGTTATCGCTGAGCATGCTCCTGTACCATCACCGAGTCGTGTCAGAAAGAGCCGAAAATTTGGAAGACGCCACAACAACAAGCGACGTTAAATCAATGGAAAAAATAAAAAAAATCTCCAACAACTTTCAGCAGCAACACCTGAATATTTCTGAGATATTGCAAAAATTTGTAAGTGTGCAGCTTCAGAAAAAAACAACACAAAAGAATTCTCCAGTCCTTGAAAAAGGATTTATTTGGCATGAAATTTGAAAAAAAAAAAAAAAAACAAAAAAAACAAAGAATAGAAAATTAGATTGAACAAAAAAAACAGAAATTCATTAGGTCGTCCCCGATCAATTTAAGTGTTTTTCGATATTCTAAATTCAAATCGTCGTAACAAAATGGCGTAAGTCCTCTGTACAAGCAATAGCACTTACGCCACTTCGATTCTAAGAGGCGAAAAAATAAATGTTGAGGTTGCTACGAAAGTGCCGATGCGAGCTGTGAAAAAAAAAATTGAAAGATAAGAAATGCAGAATTGAAATAATGTTGAAGCATTAAGTAAACGTTAATGTGATACAAAATTTCGGCAGTGGTTAATTAAATTGGGTAGATAATTACCACTGTTAAAGAATTTATGTATATTCTATCTAAATATATATATATATTATATATATATAAATATATATCGCTATTTACCGAATGAGTTCATGGAAAAATTACAAAAAGAAAAAAAAATTAAAAACAGATATAATGAAATAAAACAAAAAAAAAAGATTTAAAAAATCATAGATTGTAACATTCGGTAGTTGCAGTGGAAAAAAAAATTAACAAAAAAAACTACTTATGTGTAATGTATTTGTAAGCAAGCTAATTTTTTAAACTTCTAAAAGTTCATGAAATTAGTTTTTTTTCTCGTCCAGACAGTAAAAAAAAAAAAAAAAAAATAAAATGTCTGAAATTAAATATCAGGTGATTTAAAATCGTAAAAGTGAAGAAAAACGTAAAAAAAAAAGATTAAAATATAACTTTTTTTTTTTTTTTTTTTAGTATGATTGTGTGAATTATGTATTTAAAGTATTGACTGTTGGGAGTGTCTTCGAATGCGTGAAAAATGCGCATAATGTGTTCTCGAATTAAACAATAATTAAATGCTCTTCTTAATTATTTAGATAAAAATTGGAATTAAAATTTATGAAAATTTAAACTTTTCTTTCATTATTATAATGAGACTGCATTGACTTCACGTATTTGAAGAATTAGAAAAAACAAAGTAAATAAACTCTTGTATATACGTTATTATCAGCGATAAATTGCGGAGATGATGGTTTTGAGGCAAGGAAAATCTTAATTGAATAAAATAAAATGATTGAAAGTGATGAAAATTTTGAAAGAGAATGATGTGAATCTAATGAAATGATATGGCTGGCCTAGGATTATATGTAAAGCTAATAATAATTTCACACTGTTGCAATTTAATGGAAAGAAAACATTTTTTTTGTGCGTCTACTACTTGGAGAAAAATTTGATGCTGAAAATAGCAGAAATCTATCAATTTTGAGTTTTTTTCTTTCTTAACAAATGAATTTTTCGAAAAATGAAAAATATGCACATGTAGGAAATTTGAAAAATTATGAGTGCAACTTTTTTTAATTTTTCTTTCATAATGAATTATTTATTTAAGATCTGAAAAATTGTCAGATTTTTCTAATTTAATTATCATAAAAATTTTGCCTCTTTTCTTTCTTAATTGCTCTTGATGTTTAATCAATTTGATTCGTCAATTGTCCTTGTCTCATTTTTTTTCCTCCTTTTGTATTTATACTTTCTTATTTAATTTATTTTTAAACGCGCCAGATGATTGCAATAGTGTGAGTGTAAATTGACAAAAATATGAATGAAAACGAATAAAAATGAATGAATAAACGTATTTCAAAGAACATAGCCAGTTTGTGCTAGTCACAAGACATTAATATTTTTTTTTTCTGAATAATGTGTCAGTTTGTAATCAATTTTTTTTTTTTTCATTATTATATCACACGCACAGTGATAAAGTCGATTTCAGTCAGTAGCGAATTCATGAGGTTTTTTTTTCGGAAGATATGAATTTTTTTGATTTATTAATCAATTCTCTAATAAAAAATCTATAATTCGATAATCAAAAATGGAAGAAAATGCACGAATTCCTTTGTTTTAACACAAAATTATGTATATTGCTATCGTAAAATCAAAAGGGCGTAAAAGCCACATTTTCTTTTTTTTAAATATATTTAAAAAAGTTGTTTTTTGTGATAAAATTATTTATTCAAATTTTTTTTTGGCACTTACGCCCTCTTCACTCTAAGGCGACGACAAATATATTTTTCCATGGAGATTCTGAAAATCTAAAAAAATTTTCATCTTCTTAATTTTTTTTTTTCAAATTTAGAATTTAGTAGCGAAGAGGTAAAAACTCTTTTCTCGTGAATATCTCGAAAACGAGTGAGCGAAATGGAGCGATTTTGTCGCAATCTTTTTTTGTAGCTCTTGCCAAATTCTGCACAAAACAGAATTGGAGTGAAATAGGCGTAACTCTGCCTTGGTTTCTGAGATATTTTCAATATAAAAAAGGGGAATTTTTTTTTACCTCTTCACAGTACTAATTTTTCAATAATTGAGAGCTTGAATAGAACGAATGATTTATGATGGGAATGTAATTTAATTATGATCTAGATAAAGTTACATATCTCAGGGTAAAACTGGAAACTGTGAGGCACTCATTGAATGTTTATTATTATTTTTTAAGAATCGAATGACGTGTCAGTGAAATTGTCTCGAGTAAAAAACATTGATTTTTTGAAAATTAATTATAAAATATGAATTTTTTCGAAAATTTTCAAATGACCAAAAATTATTTTTTTTTTCTCATTCAAAGTGAGTGCTCCGAATGAATTGGTGAAAGTAATGAAAATATTTAATATTGAAAAATGGGTGAATTAATTAAGAGAAACAATTTTTTTTTTTTCTTGAAAAATCAAATTCTCATTTATTGAATTCTTTATTTAAATATTGAATTATTTTGGATACTATAATAACTGATTGAAGAATTAAAAGAAATACTGTCAAAAGTACAAACTAATAATTTGAATGTATTGAAGAAATTTCATGCAATTAAATATAATTTTTTTTTTTTAATGTCGATAAAGCAAGAAGATCTCAATTTGTTTGATGCTCGGTCAAATTTATCCTATTTATTTTTCAAAAGAAAATGATATGAGGAAAGAAAATCGATTCATATTCATAATCATCATTTGTCATGCCAAATAATTTAACTTTTATTGTCACCTAAAAAAAAAAAAAGCATTTTCGACCGAGCTCTGATAAATAAAATAAAAATTAGATATTGAAATTAAAGACATGCAAAATTTATTGATGAAAAAAAGAAAACAATTCTACGTGAAACAGAATAAATTTTTTAATGCCAAGATAATCGACACATACATATTGTGTTAAAAAGCAAAAAAATTAAAGAGAAAAAAATGAAACATGCACTTTTCATTGCCACAAAGAAAAATATTTACATCATGTATTTAAATATAGTAATCCATTTTTTTTAAAAATGGATAAACTTTTTTATATCATCCGCCAAATGTCATCAGTCAGCCATTAATTAAATTGAAAAAAAAAAAAAATCGTACTCCATTGAACAAAAAAGAAATCATTAAAATTTAAGATAATAAATTTATAAATTAGAAAAAAAAAATTAAAAACTTCCTTTCAATTAATGATTTCCGATAATTACCTTCAAAATTACCTTCAATTCAAAGTAAATTATTGATAAAAATTATCAGGATAATTTAAAAATTAAAAGATACAAAATATTTTGCTATTACTCGCTGTAATACTTGAAACAATATCGATTTTTAAAAAATTAGCCAAAAAAAAGGATATAATTAAAATAAATAATAAATTTGTAGGAAATGTCTGTAAAATCATATTTTGAGTGTTTCTCCAATTAATCTGACAAAATGCACATGTTTCTCGTGCTACGAAATATTATTTTCAAAATGACTTGGAAAAAAAAGATGAAAAGAAAGAAAATTAAGCACTAAAAAAATATATTGTTGTATTTTAATTGTAATTTCTGTCGGATTACAAATGAAAGATCAAGACAAACCATTAGGGTCAAGCATTGATGCTCATAGATCCAGCCTTTATTAGATAATTAATTGATCCTAAATGTCAGCGCACAAGTGAATCAAAATTTCCCGAATTAAAAAAAAATGAATAATAAACTTTTTTTTCATATCTAAAGAAAAATAATGAATATTTTTTTGACTAAAAAAAAAACGATATTTTTCGTCTTTATTGAAAGAACACCAGTGCATTTGCGGAGAATGGAAATTTTTTTTAGCACAAAATAAATTTTTCAAATTTGTAATTTGATTGAATTAATTTGGAAATTTGTTTCCAATTTTGCGTTGATAAACGCATTTCATGTGAAGAAGTAATTTAAAGCAAAATATTGTAAAAAATGAATGAGACCATTCTTGAATCGCACCGTTGCGAACAAACAAGAAATCGCAAATTTTTACAATGCGAAATAAAATCGAGTGCGTACCTCTAACAAAAAAAAAATGTGTCTTTTTTCATATTAATCAGAAGTTATTCTCCTTTTTCATTCCGTTTCTCGTGCATATCGCAGAAACTAAGCGAAATAGAGGAATTTTACTAGAATTCTTCTCTTGTAGTTCTTGAAATTTTCTACAAAAAGAATTTGAATGAAAAAACGGCGTATGATCATTAGTTTCCGAGATATTCTCGTTAAAAACTATTGAAATAAAATTGACCACTTTTGTTCAATTGTTTTGTGGAAAATCAGTTTTTGAAATTATTGTATACGTCAGAAACTAAATGATATAGAAATTTTTTCGTGGAACCCGTTTTTTTGAAAAATTTCGAGAGCTATAAAATTAGATGAGGGCAATAAAAACGTATCTCGCTCAGTTTTCGACATATTATTTCCAAAAAAAGCTCAAAGGGCATTGGCTAATAATTTTATGATGCCGCTACACACAATTGATGGGATATTTTTTTCGTAAAAAGTGAATCGTCCCATGCATTAATTCTTGACAAAAGGACATTTTTTCCATTAGTAGACTCATGAAATACCTCCGGCCTGTATTTTGCATCCACATTATGTCGCTGAGCATCATGATTTTTCAGAAAAATTCCTCTCCGTGTGTAGCATGCTATATACTGTATATAGCATTCCGAGGTGACATGAAAAAAGCCTATTTATCTCTTTACATTGGAAATTTCCTCTTGTTTTTTATTAACTTTCCATGACGATTTTGAGAGATTGAAAAAAAATAGATTGTATTCCATAATCATCATTTTTTCTTAAATATCTTAGAACCAAGCTAGATAGAGCAAAATTGTTTTATCTTGCTTAATTTCCTAGAAATTGAGAAGGAATCGTGACTAAATGAAATCAATTCCCGATTAATATTTTAGATGATTAATAAGACAATTCTTCTTTTTTTATATAAAAAATTTCTTTATTGAGCAATGTTTTCAAGAAACCACAGTGCCTGATACTTCTCTGGCAAGATTCACATCGTGTCCATTTTCATTTTTCTTTTCCTTTCATTTCCATCATGAAGAACCATCGTGATAAGACAAAAATATTCAAACAAAGAGAATGAGAAGAAAAATAAGAATAGAACTATCACATCCACCTATGCAGTACGAGCGTTATTAGAATTATTATTCCTTACAACATTAACTTCAGATAAATGGGTAATCACTCCTAAAATCTGTGCACACTAAATTTGAAATTGAAAAAATCCAAAGATCTCAAATTCTCAGCATACTTCATGAAGATTCATGAAATTATTGAGAATTGAACGGATTTCTGAAGATTTCATAGATTCCTATGAGAATTCAAGAGATCTCGGAAAGTAGTGCCAAGAGATTTCAAGATTCCATGGCAGAAAGAGAGATGTATAAAAATTCAGATAATTAAAAATTTGATTAAAATAATGTAATCCAACAGAATTCTCTTTATGGCCACTGATATGGCCTCTGAGGTGTAGCCATGTTTCGTATCGCCCCATGTAAATATCTCAAAATCTTCAATGACTTTTCTGAAATCCTCAAATCGATTTTTCATATATATATTGTCAATATTTATTTCAGATGAAATTTCAAAGACTTTCCACATTTCGAAGATTTCATCAAATTTCCATCGGATTTCTCCAGTTTTTGAGTGATTTCAAGGCTTCTACCCAGATGTTATAAAATTTCAAAAAAAAATTTTAAATTTCATATATCTTTGGATGAATTTTGAAATTTTGGTAAATCATTTCTCATCTAAATGTACACTAGATTTCGCAAGTAATTATCACCTCGACTTTACAATTTTTTAATAAATCGTAAATAGTGTTTGATCAAAATTAACTAGGAAGTACATCGCACAATGTCACCAGGTTGATTAATCAATTTTTTCTTAAATTTCTGTGATAATAAAAATATTCGTTTTCGTAAGAATTAAGTAATTTTTAAATACAACTACAAAATTAAATTGATTTTTTTTTTTTTTTCATTCAAATGTGCGATTTTTTTAAGTGTGAAGACAAGAATTAACTCAATTTTTCCATTAGTCTTTTCATAAAAACGAAAAAAATTAGACGACAAAATTTTTCGTCATTTTAGCAGAAACTATTGTAAGAAAAAAATAATCCCATTTTTTTTCTCAATAATATTCTATGAAAACTGATGATTATTAAAAGCCATTAATTGACATTAAATTATCGAAGAGAGCATCATTGCTCTACTGACTAAAATATTAAATTAAATCAATTAAATTAATAAGAAAAAAAAGGCAAGATCATTGGTCGCCTTGTGTCAAGGATTCGCTAGCTAATTAATTAATTAAATAATTATTTTTCCAATTACTCGCGGCACATAAAATTCGCATTATTGACTGCTCATGTACCGAAACAATTTTTTTTTTTTTGTTTTTCATTATTTTCCTGAGTTTACCAGTTGATACAATTGATTTTAATAGAAATTCTAAAACTAATCCGTATTAGTAAGAACTAGAAAATTAAAACTAATTTTTGTACAATATTTACAGTCATTGGAAGACGAAGAAAAGATTATCAATGAAAATTTTCGAAAATAAAAATTTTCAAGAAATTAATTTAAAAAAAAGAAAATTCTTCTCATAACTCGAGTTTTTTTCCTCATTTTTTCATTGAAATATTCATAAATATAAGAAAAAATGATTAACTCGCGAAATTGAAAATTATCGAATACTGCTCAAAGTCAGTGTTACATCAGCTCAATAAAAAAATCATTAATTGAATATCAAATGAAATTATTATCAAAATTTTCATTGAGCGATAAAACACTGTTAACAATTTCCCATTGAAACGTTTTTTTTTTTTTTTTAATCAGTAGAAAAGTAAAAAAAAAGACACAAAAATGTGTCTTACATTTACAATAATTTGATGGAAAAAAGCAAATTAAAATATTTTCTCTTATCAAAAAAAAAAAAAAAAAAAAAAACGTAAAATGGCTTGCATTAAAATAATTCAAAAAATAATGATTAATAAAAAAAAAAAAGTCATGTTTTTTTTCTAATTAATTAGAATCAATAAATTAAATTAATGTGAAAGAAAATTAATATCAAAAATCAGGCGAGATCCTCTTTGAAGCATTCAGTATTGTCAATAGCAGTCATTGGTGTCATTTCTTCTTTTGGCTCGAGTAATGAGTTGTAGTATGTGTCCATCGGTCTTCCTCTGAATGAATTACGTTTTTCGTTGAGGAAGTGCAGCCTCTTCCTCTGCAGTTCAGTTTCAAACCTGAATTCAATAAATAAAATAATTTGATAAATATATGTGTGAATGAATGAATGAAAAATTGAATTTCAAAAGAGTACCATGATGGCCCGGTTTCTAACATTAGAGCTAGTTTTTGATTATTATATAAATCGAAGGCAACAATTATCTGCTTATTCAATGTAATTCAATTATAGTAATGCATATTTGTTGTGTTAAACGAGTCCAGCAATTGAATATTAAACAATATATGTGAGGCTCAAGATAGCAGACATTTGCCGATTTTTTTAGACGAATAAACTATTTTCTTTAAAATCAATTTCATTTTAACCAATTTTGTAACTACTAAAAATCTAAAAATTGGGAAATTTCGAGATAATTGATAAATTTTATATTACTTCAAATTTTTCTCGAAATTCCTCGGAAAAATCTACACCCAGCAACCTTTCTTTGCCCATCTATAATAACATTGAAATTAATTTTATTTCAAAGAATTTTGAAATTAACCAGAAATCTGTAATTTTTGAGATTTTGAGATTTTTTGAAAAAAATCATGACAAAAATATATTTAGAAAATTTGCACTTATAGTTTATCAAATTTTCTACATGTGCATATTTTTTTTAAAATAATCTATTTGTTATTAAAAAAAAAGTAGAAATTGTCAGATGTCTGCGATTTTTAGGATTCAATCAATATACTTTGCTTTAAATATTACTGAGGAATTTGCAAAAAATTGTCCATTATTGAGATACTGTCAGAAACCGGAGCCACCTGGGTAAGTGAAAAATTCGAAGTAAATTCGATTATAAGAAAGACGTGTAAAATTTCAATGATGTGTTTTAATAAAAATTCATAGTAAATGTGATAAAAGTGAATTTTAGTTGAATGAATAGATGAAATTTAGGATATATAGGTTCATTACAAACCATTGGGCTGGTGTTCTGCTGACTCCTTTTGGTCGATAGAGAAGAATTTTAACGACACTCCAAACTAGAAATATTCCACCTCCGAGAAATAGGGCGTAGCATGCTGCGTCTTGAACTACTGGCAGGACATTCAAGTACAGTAAGAAACGATTGTTCATGCTCTCGGGTAATTCGTACATTCCCTGAAAAATAAATGAAATTTTTTAGTTAATTATTTTGTTCAATTTTTTTTGGGAAATTTTCTGAGAATATCTCACAAACTGAGCGAGATAGAGGAATTTTTGTGCCAATCCTTTTTTTGGTAGTTTCCAAAATTTTCTACAAAAAAAAGGGCTCTGCTGAAATCGCTTTATCTCACTTAATATTCGAAAAAAATGATTGAAAGATGAAGAATTTTTTCGAAATCTTTACTTTTAATTTTTTTTTTTTAAATCTTCCAAATGAACGATTCCATGAAAAATTTCAAAAAACTATTTTTCATAGAAAATTCCATGGAATTATAAAAAAATATCCTAAATAACTCTCAAGAAACCATTATTATTATCAGATGCATTGATAAATATATATTTTTTTTTTATTTCAATTTTTTTTAATAAATCAAAAATTATTCACGTTCTCCTTTGTCGTGTAAATAAAAGAAATAAATTCATTACTTATAGGTATCTAGGCAAATGCAAATGATTTTGATTTTATACTAATAAACAAAATACTATAAATAGTCATACAACAGTGTACAGTATTGTTCCACCATCATCATGGTCGTTCAAGACTGATTAATGGGAATAGGAAGAAAAGCGCTGATAAATTATTGGTAAATCGTGAATTCTTCCAGCGTGAATCAAAAGGGGGAGGAGTGCACATTGCAGAAGGACGTAGAATTGAATGCAATGGAATCATTAAAATGAAGAAAGATTTGTCATGAAACTTTCTGAGAATCTAACATTGTTATGTGGCTATTTCTTTGTATCATAAGAATTTTCCACTTTGTGGTGAGGAAAACATTATTTATTATCTCTATAAAATGAGTAGCGAAAAGGTAAAAAAATAATGTGTCTATTTTTTTTCTTTCAGAATATCTCGGAAAATAATGGAGATGCGCCCTTATTACTTGCTTCTTTTTTTTTTTTGAAGAAAATTTCGAGAGCCTCAGAAGAATTCTGTTAAAAATAGCATTTTCTCGCTTGGCATTATCGAGATATTTTGAAAAAACCGTAACAAGTAGTTAGTAAAGACGGAAAACAGGAGAAATTAATTTTTTTCATCTTTTTCATTAGAATATCTCAGAAAATAACGGAGATGCGCCTTTTTTGCTCGAATTCTTTTTTTTGTGGAGAAATTCCAAGAGCTCTCTGAAAAATATTGAGAAGAATCACTCTATCTCGCTTAATTTTTGAGATGAATTTTCGAAAAAAACCTTTAAAAAATTCGTTTTTTGAAATTGTTTTCTAAGAATATTTCGGAAATTAATATTTCGGAGATACGCCCTTGTGTCCCTCATCTTTTTTTTTTTTTCGTAGTGAATTTCGAGAACTACTAAAGAAATAGTAGAGCAGGATCGCTTTATCTCGCTTACTTGCTGAGTGTATTTTTTGATAAAAACCTTGACAACTTCATTTTTTTCATCTATTTTTAATAAAATTCCGAAAAATAAACGCGAGATAGCGCAATTTTGTTTAGATCCTTTTTCGTTAGTCATTGATATTCTCCACAAAAAAGGATTGATGCAAAAACGGGCGTATCTCCATTAGTTTTCGAGATATTCTCAAAGAAATTGAAAAAAACATTCAATCATCATCTTCATTTTTATCGCCAATGTTTTTTTTTTTTTTTATTGAGAATTTCGTGTACTTACAATTTCGAACCAGAGAAGTGGCAGAACCAAATTTGAAAAACCCTCAACATTAGCAATATTGCTGATATCCTGTAGTGCCATGTTGATTTGAAAACGGAATGCGAGGTCTACTGGTAAGCCGGATTTCGGTTGAATGAAGAAATAAGATTCGTGTTTTTCTTTATTTGGCTCAAGACCAATTACAGCATCCAGTAATGATGGATCGGTTTTGTAGAAGTGCGGATATGAGAGGGCAATTGGAAAACCTAGAAAGAATAATGAAAAAACATTTAAGAATTTTAGAATTGACTTTTCTTTAATTATCAAAAAATTATCGATTCATAAAATTTTTCAATAAAGGGAATTTCAAAAGAAAAATCCAACTTTTCGGAAAATATGAAATTGACAGAAAAATTGATTTCGTTAGAAAAAAAAATTAATTTTATTCTGTCAATATTTTTTTTAATATCCCGGAAATTAAGCGAGATAGAGCAATTTTGCCTTGAGACACTTTAGTAGCAAATTTCGAGAGCTATAAAAAAAGCATCCAAGCGAAATCGCTCTATGGCGATTATTGTCCGAGACATCCTGAAAAAAACTAAAACAGAGTCGATTATTCCGAATTTTTTTTTTTTTTTATCATAAATTTCTTCACTGACCATCAACGAGTGATTAAAAATATTCAATAAATAATTAATTGACATTTCCGGTATAATTAGAAATAATGATTCTACAATGTAACATTTTTTTTTCTTTTCTCTGAAATGAATATGGAGTGAAGCATCATAACTTATCTGATTGTAAAATCGTTGAATATTCAAGAGAAAAAAAAATTTATCGTTGAAATATCATAAATTTTCATTCTGCAGTCGGGTACAATTTTTTTTTTCTTAATCACATTATGCAATGGCATCATAAACATACCGTAGTAACAATCAGTGACGTCAATGAGACCAGCTTGTAAACAGTGTCCCTGTCTACAGAAGCACTTGTTATCAGAATTATTAGCGCCATTGTCAAGTTCATTCTCCATGAATTTGTAGCGATAAGTGTGAAGGCCCTTTACATCTTTTTCTCCAATTCTCACCTAAAAATTCAAATTTCGAAAATGAAAATTTTTCTTGAAAAACATGATTTTTTTAGACAAAAGGATTTTATTCCATCATCAGTTTTTCGGAAAAATTGCTCGGAAAGTAAGCGAGATAGAGCGATTTTGTTCTCATTTTTTGATGGCGAATTTCAAGATTTACAAAATAAAAAAGGATTAGAGCAGAGTCGCTCTATCTCGTTTAGCTTCCAAGATATTCGAAAAAGAACTGATGATGATAAAATAATATAAGATTTGTCTTAAAAAAAAAGCAATGGTTTTGATTGTTAAAAAATTTATCGCACTTGTTGTTAGGTGTAAACTATTGATTTATCCTCTTTTTCAATCTATCAATTGTATTTTACTTCTTTTATTTTAGTTCTTTTTTTTCAGACTGGAATTAGAGACTCAACAAAAGAGGTTTCTTTAAACAATTTTTCGATAAATCCACTTATATCAATGGCAATTACAAAAAAACAAAAATAGTAAATTCTCATATCGTCACTTTAGGAATAAAGGGGCGTGAGGCTTCTTTGCTTCTAAGGTAATGCTATTTTTCATTTAAAAAATTTACTGCACAATTGCTTTTTTCTTTACTGACCATTTTGGCTGCTCTGCAGAGGCTCTTTCTGTAGAAGAGTAGAGTATCATTTGGCTGAATGTAACTGGAAAATTTCGTTCCATCACTGGCACCATTGACATTAGCACATTTTCCACTCCAGTGGGGTAGATCTACGTTCCCATTGTATGTATCAATTAGACCAGTCAGTCTAACATCAGTCTCACCAGTATAGACTGTTTCGAAGTCTCCATCAAAGTCGTACATCTAAAAATTCATAACAATAACTTTTTTTTTACAAAAAAAACTTTTATTTCCTTTTTTGCAAGTTATTTTTTTGGTGATCAATTTTTTTATTTGGATATCTCGGAAAGTAAGCGAGATAGGGCGATTTTTTTTTCTATCTGGCTCAATTCCTGAGATATCTGAGGAAAACGAGAACATAAGCTTCTGAACTTTTCACAATAATTTAATAATCAATATTTTTTGATCTATTATTTTTTTATTTTTATCATAAATTCACAAAACAATTTTTTTTTTTTAACCTGTGGAATTGAATTGAATTTTTTACCACAATTATTATCACCTATTTGACAATATCCACGGAAATGGGAAAATTTTCTTTCAATAAGATGAGTGACACGTAATTTCATTCTCATTTGACTCTTTTTGTTTCAAAAAAGCTTTCGTTATTGGAAAAATACATGTTGTTTTACTACTATTGAAGGAAATTAGATGTCAATCATGCTTTATAATGAAAATTCCTTGCCACACGAATAAACTATAACCACCGATAAACCACTTTTTATTTTTTTTTATTTTGTAGGGAAATTCCTTTCTTCCTTGAAATCAATTGGTTTTAATTATTTGCAACTCTTTTTTTCTACACTAGGTTTTTCATTGAAAAATTGATTGTCGATTTGCTCAAAAGTTACTCTACTTCATGTGAATAAAGTGTTATTCATATTTGATATCTTTATTACTGAAGAGTAATAATTAATAGTGGTGAAGAGGTGAAACAGGAAAAATCTACTTTTTTGTCATTTTTTTGAGAGAAAAAATCTCGGAAATTGAGCGAGAAAGGGTGATTCTACCGGAAACTTTTTTTTGGAGCTCTTGAAATTTTCTGCAAGGAGGATTCGTGCAAAAAAAGGCATATCTTGATTAGTTTCCGAAATACCGAAGGTGTTTTATCACTTCTGAAATCTGTGTACATTAAACTCGAGATTGTGAAAATCTAGAGATTCTCGAATTCTCAGCAGACTTTATGAAGTTTCATGAAATTTTCCAAAATCTGAGAAAATTGAGCGGATTTCTGGAGATTTAATAGATTTCTATGAGTATTTAAGAGATTTCAGAAAGTGCCAAGAACGATTTCACGATTTCATGGCAGAAACAAAGATTTATAAAAAATCAGATAATAGGAATTTCATTAAAATAATGTTCATAAAAATTGTCTTTATAGTCACACTAATACCTCCGAAGTCTAGCCCCCTCCGTATAGCCATTCAAATATCTCAAAATCTTCAATAATGACTTGTCTCAAATCCTCAAAGCGATTTTTCACAAATTGTCACTATTTATATTAGATAAAATTTCGAAGTCTTTCCAGATTTCGAAGATTCCATGAAATTTCCATCGGATTACTTTAGTTTGTAAGTGATTCTCAAGACTCATTTCCTGATTGTTGAAAGAATCGTTCAAAGAATTTTAAAATTTTCATAAGATTCATCATTTTAATGTAGACTAGAAATCGCAAGTAATTACACCCTCGTTTGTTATGGCACGATCTCCGCGAAAAAAATGCATTCTAGAAAAAGGAATCCTTGCAAAATATGATTTATTGAAAATCGATTTGAAACGAAAAATTGAAACATTAAAATTGAGTCTTTCCAATAAGAAAGAAAAACAAATCACATCTACTGCCGATCGATCATTTCAAATATCGATTAATGGATGCCATATTTCACATTAGATTCGAGATATCGCATATCACTCGATAGTTCCGTTTTCATTATTGCTTCATTTCTACTCTTTTTTGATTATCGTTTCTAGCATTAATAAGATACAATTCTTCTTTTCGAGTAAATGAATTAATCGATTAATCGAGTTTTTTTTTTGATCACCCCAAAAAATTGATTTTTCGAAGAAAAAAAAATAATCAATTTTACAAGATCGGTTGAAAATCACCTACAACTAACTTGGAATATTTTTTTTTTCAGGATAAGTATCAACGCTAATTTAATTATTTACGTTATTTATGACAATAGTGTATTTTTAACGAGTTTGTATTCCACTGATAATGCTCAAGTTATTTTAATCTTAGATCTTCTAAAATATTCTTATATTTTAATATCAATCCTCAGAGATATTCATTTAAAAAAAATTTGAAATAATAAAAAATTACTTCTGTGTTTCACCTCTTTGCTACTGAATTTAATTTAAAAAATTACTCACTCTATCAATGAGTCCAAGTTTATCAAACTTAATCCAAGATGGCATGACATTATTTCCAAGTGTGACTAGAGCTGATTCATATCCAAACATAAATTCCTTGGCAGTCATTCTGACAAGTGGCTTCGAGAGCGTCTGTCTAATAAGTACATTCAGACCCCATCTACTTAGAACTGACGAATCTTTCATGACATTAGCGATGCTCTGTAAATAATTAAATACACAATTACCATGAGATGTTTTGAATCATGAGAAAAGGGGAATTGAAATGAAAATGAAGTTCATAAATTTTTGAAATCTCAAAATTTCCCGTTTTTTTTTCTTCTGCTTCCGAATGGAAGCTATGTAATCATCAGAATTTTCGATTGTAATTTTTTTAATAGAAGATACTTGAAATGATCTAAATATAGAGAAAACTATATTTTTAGTGCATGTCTGTGTGTAAATGTCTACACCGTTAAAAATTTCTGTCCGAATTTTCCGTGCAAAATCATAGAAAAATGTTAAACAAGTTATATCTCTACTGAAATTTCAGATAATCACGTCATTAAAAAATGAACAAATCATCGATTTTCAAATAATTTCAGGCCTAAATATTAACATGATTTTTGTGAATTTCAGTTCAATTATTTCTCGAAAAGTTAGAAAAAATAGGAAAAATTCAAGAAAAAATGGAAAATTCAAGTTATTTTAATTCTCAACATTTATGTTCAGTTGAAAATTCAAGTGAGTTGTAGAGTTTTCGTCTCAATTCTAATTAAAACTCATAGATATTCCTCTGAATATCTCCGGAAACTCACAGATTTCATAAGCATTTTCCCATTAAAAAACATTCAATATCACGTTTAGTAAAATTTTCATCGAATTTCCTATGAAATTTCAGTTTTTTTCTAACAGTGTATGTGTACATAAAAGTCTCAATTACAGCAAAACGGTTTTATAGAAAAATTGAACGATCGAGCGAGCCCGCCGAAGGCGGGCGAAGCTCGATCGCAATTATGCGAGAGTTTCGTTCGAAGAGATCACTTGGACACTATGTAGTACCGCTACTATACGCTAGGTGCCACCACAGACTTTAGCTTAATAAAAAAACCTGAGCTATAGGGTCTCATCGGACCCTGTACCACCATGTTGCCTCATATAGTTCAAAGTTAGCCAGGGAGGGTTTGAGAAATATCGCAGATATAGACATATGTGTATATATTTCGGGCGGGAGTGATCTCTTCGAACGAAACTCTCGCATAATTGCGATCGAGCTTCGCCCGCCTTCGGCGGGCTCGCTCGATCGTTCAATTATGCTTCGTGTTTCGTTCTCGAGATCACTTGGACACTATGTAGTTGTTCAGAGTGATGAAAAGAGTTACTCACTAGGTTATAGGAGAAGTATCAAAGTTTTCACAAATACCATTTATTAGAAAATTAACTGAACTCTTTAATTACACTAAACTTATGAAAGTATTGCTGACGAGAATGCGTCTTTATTTTTAACAATCGGGCGATTATAGAAACGATCGAAAGTTCTTGAATTCTCTGACCAGCCGACGAGACTCTTAATGACATTGACGTCAACACCCTTTTTAAAAGCCGCTGAGGTTGCTGCATGTCGAACACTGTGAGGTGTGTACTCTGTTCCAATGCCCGCTCGCAGGAGAACAGTTCGTAACCATCTGCTAATTGTGTCCTTAGAAGCAGCCCTGAACGGTGCTCTCGTTGTAATTAGTAGGTTGTCAACATCTCCTCTTAAAGGGGCCGTAACTTGAAGATACTTCTTCAAAGTATCAACCACACACAACTTGGGATTTTTTACAAACTTTGGCAAAATTAACAAGGGCTGGTAAGCCCCAGGCCTGCTGGTTTTTATCAGATCCGGAATTTCAATTTCGAACCCCTCTTTGGTTTCCTTAATATTACTAATTTTTATCAGCCATAATGTTTGCTTTCGATGAGCCGTTATTAATGCTAACAATATTGTCAACTTCTCTGTAAGTTCATTCAACTTCAGGTCATCCAAGGGATATCTTTGTTCAATCTCCAGTAACACCGGAGTTAAATCGTAGGTTTTGTCATATTTCGGTTTCATTGGTCTCATCTTAAACATCCCCTTAAGTAATCTGCAAATAATCGGATTTTTACCGATTTTTTCTCCACAAAGTAAAGAAAGAGCAGATCTGCAGGTGTTAATTGTTCCATAAGTAGCCCCTTGATTGAATTTACCAGTTAACCAGCTCACCACATGCACAATCTCCGGATTAAAAATATCGTAATCATATTGCATACAAAACTCTGCCCACTCTTCTATTGGTTTTTTATATTGGTTAAATGTTCCTGATGAGACTGAATTTAATAATATATCTATGGCACTTTCCGAGATTCCACGTTTGGCATACGCCGCCCGGATAAGACTCCTGCTACTAATGTCATTTTTCTTGCCAGGGGATGCTGAATTTTCCTGCAAGGAGACAACAGATTATCATCATTTGGCTCGAAATAGCATGGTTGAGTAACCAGCAATGATTCCCAAAGCGGGTACCAAGCTTGTGTACGCCAATCTGGCACTACCATAATTCCGCAGGCTTGGTCTAACTGTATTTTCCTTAGAATTCGTAAAATTAATGAAAAGGGCGGGAACGCGTAGAAAAAATGTTCATTCCACTTAATTGTGAACGCGTCAATGGAGAATGCTTCTGGATCCCTATGCCAAGAACAAAATGTTTTACATTTAGTGTTGTTACGTGATGCAAACAAATCAATTTGTGGCTGACCAAAGTTTTGAATTATTTGTTGATATATTTTGGGAGACAACTCCCACTCTGTATCAATATTATTCACCCTTGAACCAGCATCTGCTTCTACGTTGTCTTTAGACGCAATGTACGACGCAAAAATCCAGATTATGCTTCGTGTTTCGTTCTCGAGATCACTTGGACACTATGTAGTACCGCTACTATACGCTAGGTGCCACCACAGACTTTAGCTTAATAAAAAAACCTGAGCTATAGGGTCTCATCGGACCCTGTACCACCATGTTGCCTCATAACGTTTTCTGTGCGCGTTGTGTTCACCACGTCTTTAGTTGAGGTCTTTCTAATTTCGTTTAATTTGCAATTCTATTGAGATACATTTTATTTAGTTGTATTCCATTCAATATTAGAGTCATGAGTAAAAGAAGAAATGATGAGAAATATGAGATTTTAAAGAGAAAATTACAGAAAATACAGGAACAATTGGAGATGGAAGACGCTTGGCAATCGTCAGACGACGAAGATGGCCAGGACGATTCAAATAAAGACAAAAATCCTAAGGATTCAGGTAAAAAAAAAAAAAAAAAAAAAAAAAAAAAAAAAACATGTACTTCTTATTATAAGAATCTGGGAGGAACTTTGATAAAAAAAAAAAAAAAAAAAAAATCAAATGTAACCTTACCAAAGATGGCGGTGAGCCCTCACGAGAGGTGGGACAGACCGTACATTATGACTAGCGTTGTGAATTGCGTCGCATTATAGACAGCTCATAACCTAGATCGTTTTTTGGTTCTTGCAGAGCATTCAGAAGATTCTGAGGACGATGGCACTGGAACTCGTTCATTAGATAAAAATAATGAACTTCCAGTTGTACAAGATCAGCAAGAAACCGCAGAGTCAAAGCCGGACGAAGAATCCGAGCTGGACGATGAGATACTGGAGTTATTGGGTGAAGAGAAACTTGATAAGACGAAGGAAGAATTTAAATTTCATTCAAAAATTGCCAATAAATGGCAAAAAATTATTGTTGAGGGTCTTCCCAGAGAAGACAAAGTGGAGGTGTTGAATAAATATCCTCGTAAAGGCAACTGTCCACTGAATACTCCAGCTATCAATCCGGAAGTTGAGTCCTTTATCAACGAAACCACTAAAAAGAGAGATAGGTTCCTGGCATTAGATCAAGACTTATGTGGTGTTGGACTTGCAGCATTGGGGTCAGCCATTGGTATGATTTTTGAAGAGAAAAAAGGAATTGATAAAGCCGACTTGATAGCGGCTTTATGGGATTCGGGGCAAATGTTTGCAGAACTCCATCATCAATTAACCAGGGCAAGAAAAGCTTTCATCTATCCGTCTCTTGACAAAAAGGCGAAAGCCTTGTTGGAGAAAGCGCAAACGGATGAGTTTTTGTTTGGCTCTGAGTTATCGCAACGGGTGAAAACTGCCAAATCGGTGGCGACTGTGGGCTCACTGTTGAAACCTCAGTCAGCTGAAAAGAAGGCCCCTGCACGATCTGCAACGTCTTTAAACTGGAGGGCCCCGTCTGGGAGGCAGCCGGGTCGCTCTCAGGCGGGGTACAGGTCAAGAGCACACCAACGAGGCAATTGGAAAGCTCCGACTGTGAGAGCACAGATGACACCCCAAGTGTCATCTGCAGTATCAACAAACCCTCAAGGCAATCAGAACCCCCAAAAGTAAATAAGGTGAGTAAAATTGCGGGTAGGCTCAAAAAATACTCCCAGGCTTGGTCTACTATTACCACAGATCAATTCATCCTCAGCTCGATCAAAGGGTACAGGATACGATTCACTTCGGAACCAAAGCAATTGGAACCACCCAGTGTGGGTTTACTTAATAAAAAAGATGAGAGTTACATGGCCGATGTAATTAACAATTTGTTGACTTTGGGAGCAATTATCAAGTGTAAACCTTGTGATAATCAATTTTTATCCAGTTATTTTTTGGTCCCTAAGTCCAATAATAAAATGAGATTCGTGTTAAATTTGAAAAAGCTGAACAAATTCATCCCAACCGAGCATTTCAAGATGGAAGATATCAGGACCGCCATGAGAATGATTCACAAGGGTGATTTCATGGCGAGTTTGGATCTTCAAGATGCATACTTCCTCATTCCAATTCACACAGAAAGCCAAAAATATCTTAGATTCATGTGGAATAAACAATTATTCCAATTTGTCTGTTTACCCTTTGGATTGAATACAGCTCCCTGGTTGTATACAAAGGTATTGAAGCCAGTTGTGAATCGATTAAGATCGCAAGGTCTGAGTTCAGTTGTATATCTAGATGACTGGTTACTCTTTGGTTCAAGTTCAGAAGAATGTGAACTTAACTTGAAAGAAACACGTAGAACATTAGAGTCATTAGGGTTTTCTATCAATGATTCCAAAAGTCAGACCACCCCAAGTCATAGATGTCAATTCTTGGGTTTTATTCTGGATTCAGCCGAGTTAACTTTAGAATTACCAGAGGAGAAGAAACGTCGTCTATCAGTCTTGATTCATCAATTCAGTAATACTGAATCTTGTTCCATTAGAGATTTCGCGAAGTTTGTGGGTAATATTACAGCAGCTTGTCCAGCAATTCCGTATGGTTGGCTATATTCTAAAGCATTCGAAAGACAAAGGTATCTGGCTCTATTGAAAAGTGGGGGTGATTATGACTCCACGATGCATCTGTCAAAATCATTAAAGGCTGATTTTGAGTGGTGGAAGATTCACATTAATGAGGCCATTAATCCCATAAGACAACAGCAGTATGAGCTAGAGATTTTCTCTGATGCATCCATGACTGGATGGGGTGCATACTGTCATGGTCAAGCGACACATGGGTTATGGACTGCCGAAGAATTGAAATGTCACATCAATTACTTGGAATTAGTAGCTGCTTTCTTTGGATTGAAATGTTTTGCTGCTGAATTTCGAAACTGCGAAATACTTTTACGCATTGATAATACAACTGCCATTTCCTATATTAATAGGATGGGAGGCATTCAGTTTCCCAAGCTGTCGGGTATCACTCGTGAAATTTGGCAATGGTGTGAAGAAAGGAAAATCTGGATTTTTGCGTCGTACATTGCGTCTAAAGACAACGTAGAAGCAGATGCTGGTTCAAGGGTGAATAATATTGATACAGAGTGGGAGTTGTCTCCCAAAATATATCAACAAATAATTCAAAACTTTGGTCAGCCACAAATTGATTTGTTTGCATCACGTAACAACACTAAATGTAAAACATTTTGTTCTTGGCATAGGGATCCAGAAGCATTCTCCATTGACGCGTTCACAATTAAGTGGAATGAACATTTTTTCTACGCGTTCCCGCCCTTTTCATTAATTTTACGAATTCTAAGGAAAATACAGTTAGACCAAGCCTGCGGAATTATGGTAGTGCCAGATTGGCGTACACAAGCTTGGTACCCGCTTTGGGAATCATTGCTGGTTACTCAACCATGCTATTTCGAGCCAAATGATGATAATCTGTTGTCTCCTTGCAGGAAAATTCAGCATCCCCTGGCAAGAAAAATGACATTAGTAGCAGGAGTCTTATCCGGGCGGCGTATGCCAAACGTGGAATCTCGGAAAGTGCCATAGATATATTATTAAATTCAGTCTCATCAGGAACATTTAACCAATATAAAAAACCAATAGAAGAGTGGGCAGAGTTTTGTATGCAATATGATTACGATATTTTTAATCCGGAGATTGTGCATGTGGTGAGCTGGTTAACTGGTAAATTCAATCAAGGGGCTACTTATGGAACAATTAACACCTGCAGATCTGCTCTTTCTTTACTTTGTGGAGAAAAAATCGGTAAAAATCCGATTATTTGCAGATTACTTAAGGGGATGTTTAAGATGAGACCAATGAAACCGAAATATGACAAAACCTACGATTTAACTCCGGTGTTACTGGAGATTGAACAAAGATATCCCTTGGATGACCTGAAGTTGAATGAACTTACAGAGAAGTTGACAATATTGTTAGCATTAATAACGGCTCATCGAAAGCAAACATTATGGCTGATAAAAATTAGTAATATTAAGGAAACCAAAGAGGGGTTCGAAATTGAAATTCCGGATCTGATAAAAACCAGCAGGCCTGGGGCTTACCAGCCCTTGTTAATTTTGCCAAAGTTTGTAAAAAATCCCAAGTTGTGTGTGGTTGATACTTTGAAGAAGTATCTTCAAGTTACGGCCCCTTTAAGAGGAGATGTTGACAACCTACTAATTACAACGAGAGCACCGTTCAGGGCTGCTTCTAAGGACACAATTAGCAGATGGTTACGAACTGTTCTCCTGCGAGCGGGCATTGGAACAGAGTACACACCTCACAGTGTTCGACATGCAGCAACCTCAGCGGCTTTTAAAAAGGGTGTTGACGTCAATGTCATTAAGAGTCTCGTCGGCTGGTCAGAGAATTCAAGAACTTTCGATCGTTTCTATAATCGCCCGATTGTTAAAAATAAAGACGCATTCTCGTCAGCAATACTTTCATAAGTTTAGTGTAATTAAAGAGTTCAGTTAATTTTCTAATAAATGGTATTTGTGAAAACTTTGATACTTCTCCTATAACCTAGTGAGTAACTCTTTTCATCACTCTGAACAACTACATAGTGTCCAAGTGATCTCGAGAACGAAACACGAAGCATAATTGAACGATCGAGCGAGCCCGCCGAAGGCGGGCGAAGCTCGATCGCAATTATGCGAGAGTTTCGTTCGAAGAGATCACTCCCGCCCGAAATATATACACATATGTCTATATCTGCGATATTTCTCAAACCCTCCCTGGCTAACTTTGAACTATATGAGGCAACATGGTGGTACAGGGTCCGATGAGACCCTATAGCTCAGGTTTTTTTATTAAGCTAAAGTCTGTGGTGGCACCTAGCGTATAGTAGCGGTACTACATAGTGTCCAAGTGATCTCTTCGAACGAAACTCTCGCATAATTGCGATCGAGCTTCGCCCGCCTTCGGCGGGCTCGCTCGATCGTTCAATTTTCCTTTCTTCACACCATTGCCAAATTTCACGAGTGATACCCGACAGCTTGGGAAACTGAATGCCTCCCATCCTATTAATATAGGAAATGGCAGTTGTATTATCAATGCGTAAAAGTATTTCGCAGTTTCGAAATTCAGCAGCAAAACATTTCAATCCAAAGAAAGCAGCTACTAATTCCAAGTAATTGATGTGACATTTCAATTCTTCGGCAGTCCATAACCCATGTGTCGCTTGACCATGACAGTATGCACCCCATCCAGTCATGGATGCATCAGAGAAAATCTCTAGCTCATACTGCTGTTGTCTTATGGGATTAATGGCCTCATTAATGTGAATCTTCCACCACTCAAAATCAGCCTTTAATGATTTTGACAGATGCATCGTGGAGTCATAATCACCCCCACTTTTCAATAGAGCCAGATACCTTTGTCTTTCGAATGCTTTAGAATATAGCCAACCATACGGAATTGCTGGACAAGCTGCTGTAATATTACCCACAAACTTCGCGAAATCTCTAATGGAACAAGATTCAGTATTACTGAATTGATGAATCAAGACTGATAGACGACGTTTCTTCTCCTCTGGTAATTCTAAAGTTAACTCGGCTGAATCCAGAATAAAACCCAAGAATTGACATCTATGACTTGGGGTGGTCTGACTTTTGGAATCATTGATAGAAAACCCTAATGACTCTAATGTTCTACGTGTTTCTTTCAAGTTAAGTTCACATTCTTCTGAACTTGAACCAAAGAGTAACCAGTCATCTAGATATACAACTGAACTCAGACCTTGCGATCTTAATCGATTCACAACTGGCTTCAATACCTTTGTATACAACCAGGGAGCTGTATTCAATCCAAAGGGTAAACAGACAAATTGGAATAATTGTTTATTCCACATGAATCTAAGATATTTTTGGCTTTCTGTGTGAATTGGAATGAGGAAGTATGCATCTTGAAGATCCAAACTCGCCATGAAATCACCCTTGTGAATCATTCTCATGGCGGTCCTGATATCTTCCATCTTGAAATGCTCGGTTGGGATGAATTTGTTCAGCTTTTTCAAATTTAACACGAATCTCATTTTATTATTGGACTTAGGGACCAAAAAATAACTGGATAAAAATTGATTATCACAAGGTTTACACTTGATAATTGCTCCCAAAGTCAACAAATTGTTAATTACATCGGCCATGTAACTCTCATCTTTTTTATTAAGTAAACCCACACTGGGTGGTTCCAATTGCTTTGGTTCCGAAGTGAATCGTATCCTGTACCCTTTGATCGAGCTGAGGATGAATTGATCTGTGGTAATAGTAGACCAAGCCTGGGAGTATTTTTTGAGCCTACCCGCAATTTTACTCACCTTATTTACTTTTGGGGGTTCTGATTGCCTTGAGGGTTTGTTGATACTGCAGATGACACTTGGGGTGTCATCTGTGCTCTCACAGTCGGAGCTTTCCAATTGCCTCGTTGGTGTGCTCTTGACCTGTACCCCGCCTGAGAGCGACCCGGCTGCCTCCCAGACGGGGCCCTCCAGTTTAAAGACGTTGCAGATCGTGCAGGGGCCTTCTTTTCAGCTGACTGAGGTTTCAACAGTGAGCCCACAGTCGCCACCGATTTGGCAGTTTTCACCCGTTGCGATAACTCAGAGCCAAACAAAAACTCATCCGTTTGCGCTTTCTCCAACAAGGCTTTCGCCTTTTTGTCAAGAGACGGATAGATGAAAGCTTTTCTTGCCCTGGTTAATTGATGATGGAGTTCTGCAAACATTTGCCCCGAATCCCATAAAGCCGCTATCAAGTCGGCTTTATCAATTCCTTTTTTCTCTTCAAAAATCATACCAATGGCTGACCCCAATGCTGCAAGTCCAACACCACATAAGTCTTGATCTAATGCCAGGAACCTATCTCTCTTTTTAGTGGTTTCGTTGATAAAGGACTCAACTTCCGGATTGATAGCTGGAGTATTCAGTGGACAGTTGCCTTTACGAGGATATTTATTCAACACCTCCACTTTGTCTTCTCTGGGAAGACCCTCAACAATAATTTTTTGCCATTTATTGGCAATTTTTGAATGAAATTTAAATTCTTCCTTCGTCTTATCAAGTTTCTCTTCACCCAATAACTCCAGTATCTCATCGTCCAGCTCGGATTCTTCGTCCGGCTTTGACTCTGCGGTTTCTTGCTGATCTTGTACAACTGGAAGTTCATTATTTTTATCTAATGAACGAGTTCCAGTGCCATCGTCCTCAGAATCTTCTGAATGCTCTGCAAGAACCAAAAAACGATCTAGGTTATGAGCTGTCTATAATGCGACGCAATTCACAACGCTAGTCATAATGTACGGTCTGTCCCACCTCTCGTGAGGGCTCACCGCCATCTTTGGTAAGGTTACATTTGATTTTTTTTTTTTTTTTTTTTTTATCAAAGTTCCTCCCAGATTCTTATAATAAGAAGTACATGTTTTTTTTTTTTTTTTTTTTTTTTTTTTTACCTGAATCCTTAGGATTTTTGTCTTTATTTGAATCGTCCTGGCCATCTTCGTCGTCTGACGATTGCCAAGCGTCTTCCATCTCCAATTGTTCCTGTATTTTCTGTAATTTTCTCTTTAAAATCTCATATTTCTCATCATTTCTTCTTTTACTCATGACTCTAATATTGAATGGAATACAACTAAATAAAATGTATCTCAATAGAATTGCAAATTAAACGAAATTAGAAAGACCTCAACTAAAGACGTGGTGAACACAACGCGCACAGAAAACGTTATGAGGCAACATGGTGGTACAGGGTCCGATGAGACCCTATAGCTCAGGTTTTTTTATTAAGCTAAAGTCTGTGGTGGCACCTAGCGTATAGTAGCGGTACTACATAGTGTCCAAGTGATCTCGAGAACGAAACACGAAGCATAATTCCATATTTTTTGTGGAAAACTTCCTCTCGACAAACTCTATTTTTTCTAAGCTTTATTTGAAGAGAATCCAATCGGAATTTTTTGAGATATGTCCATTTTTCGAAAATCAGTTTTTAATAGAATTTCTGGAAACTATTCTAGTGATGTTATTTATACTCATATATTATCTCGAGATTTGTATCAGTTAGATGCTTGTGAATTTTAAGCTTATTAGCATGATTAGTCCTCGAGTTATTGGCGTTTTAATGAATTTCTTCCAAATTTGATAATTTAATGATAGTTTGAAAAATATCACTTCCATTTGGAAGCATATGACTAAAGTATTAGCAGAAAAAGCTATATCAGTTGAAAAGCAATATTATCACCCACTTGCTTTCTTTTCTTATCTTTTATATGAAAAAAAAATGAGAAAAAGACAATTTCATTTATTATTCTTCGAAAAATATCTTGGAAAAAAGCGAGATAGCGCTATTTTTGCAGAAAATTTCTTTGTAGCACTCAAAATTTTCTAGAAAAAAAAGGATTCGAGTAAAATTGCCTCATTTCGCTTAGTTTCCGAGATCCTCTTCCTGAAATAAAAATTTAAAGAAAATAGACGACCAATCTCAAAATAGTTTTCCAATTTTTACTACTAAATTTCAGTGAAATCGTTTTTTCCCAGCAATTTTCCGTGATTCTAAATGAAAGCCCAGATTCACAAAGTTCAACTTTATTCATTTTTCAAACGAAATATTTGCCCAGTGCAATCCAAACAATTTGCTCTATTGCAAACTCCGTTTCTTTGAAGTCTTTCACTTTGTCCTTTATTTTTTATTTTTCATCAAAAGTTGAACGAAAAGTACTCAGGAATTTTTTTTAATCGTAAATCACTGGTATTTCAGATGCAGAACTGTATTTATCATCACGTAAATGAGTAAAACTCGAACTTCCTTGTATCTGCCGTAAATTATTAGCTCTATTTTAGGTTTATAACTGATTACGTGCCAGTGAATTCCACTTCGTCATGGCTATCATTTCTCTGATTGACGTAGATATGAAGACGTAACGTATTCCATCAATTTTTCCATTTTTTTCGATTTTTTTTTTTTTGCTATTAATTTTGATGAATTATTTTTTTCCAATGAATCTTTTTTTTCAGATCATTTTGAAAATTCAGGGAAATCTCGAGTTCAGGAGAAAATACTGATTTTCAAGAAAATCAGAAGAAAATTGGAGAAATTGGGAAAATTTGGCGAAAAAAAGAAAATCGAAAATAACTTTCCAAATAATTTCGAAAATTCGAGAAGATTCGATTAGAATTTGAAAGAAAAGCAGATTTCCGAAAAATCCAAAGAATTGGAGAATGTAGAGAAATTTTGGAAAAAAATAGAAAATAATTTTGAAAATTCTCGGAAATCTCAAATTGGGAAAAAATGATTTTTTTTTTAAAATTATTATTGTAATTTCAATGTAAAATATCCAAATTGCATTGATTTATCCCAAGATTTTCAAATTCGTGATTTTACGTTCATCATCCCATTGTTAGCTCATTCCTGTAGTTGTTTAATTACAATTGCCTCTTTGATAACCACTGTGAAATACTAATTAGCATTACAGGCCAAGAATTTTCTCGATGAAAATTATGATTGGACAATCGTGTGCCAGTCTGTATATTTTTCTCCTTTATTCTCGTATTGACATCCCGTATGAAGCACTTCTAATTGATTTGAAGATACTAGTCGCATAATTTTCTCGTTAGCTGGACATTACTCATTTCATAATAAAGAGAAGAAAAACTACAATGTTAATCTAGCCTTTTTCAAAACTTGATTTCTTTTTTTTTTTTCTGATAAATTGATTTTTTCGATGATTTTTCAAGAGAATATCGCGTTAAATAAAGAAGATACGACTTTTTTCATCACTCGAATCCTTTTCTGTGAAGACTTTCAAGATCTAAAAAAAAGGGAACTTGTGTAAAAAAAAGGCGTATCTCCTTAATTTTACACCATCTTTTTAAAAAATGATCAAAGAACTTGATTTTTTGTTTAACTTACTTTTTTTTATTAATTTAGTGCAGTCTTTTATCTACAGGATCTCGGAAACTAAGCGAGATAATGAAATTTCACATGAAGCCTTTCTTGTCGAAAATTTTCAGAGCAACAAAAAAGGATTCTTGCACAATCACTCTATCTCGCTTAGTTTCCGAGATATTTCTAAAAAACTGTTGGAAAAAACGCAAATATTCTCTAAAAAAATCAGAAAAATAGGAGGAAAAAATTGAAAAATAGAAGCATCCTTCTGCACTTTTATCACTGAATAATTCCATAAATCCTGGAACTTTCTCGAGACTAATTGAAGCATCTTTATTTTCATTCTCCACAATGATCTCATAATTTTTTCTTCTATTCTCTCATTAAATTGAAAATTGACTTTTTTTTGTTAATGAATGAAATTACAAGTGAACGATGTAACACCAGTGTCTGTCGTTGTTAATTAAATTGATTGACCGTGTAATCATTTTTATTCTCATAAATAATGAAAATCTGTCTCATGGAAAAACTCGCTGTGCGAATGTAATAATGAAAAAAAAAAAACCAGAATGTAACGATAAATAAAAAAGGAGGGCAATTAATTTTTACGGCGCAAAAAAGAGTAAAACCCGGATTTATCATTCCTTCCGAAGGATCTGATCTCTTCTTTCGATGTATCTTCTTCCGAAGGAGTGAAGAAAGAGGAGGAAAAAAGAGAGGGAATTATTCCAGAAGCTTCTGCGTGTGTTCTCTTGGGCTTTGACATTCGCTGAATTCAAGTTCAAAGATACTCGCGTGAGTCATTATGTTCTTTTTTTTCTTCTTTTTTCATCCTTTTTTCCACTTTTTTGCTTGAATTTCTTGAATCTCCCGTGTTACAACATCGGAAAATATTCTTTCTTCCGTTGTCATGACTTGCAGTTTTTTTGTTACTTTTTCATATTCGTGTCGATGAAGAATTTTGTTTACTTTGAAGCACTTGGAATGTTTTTTTCGTTTTTTTTTGGGGGGGGGGGGGAACTTGGAACTTAATGAGGCTATTTTTATATGATACTGAAAACAGTAGACATATGGAAAATTTTAGGATTTTTTTTCTCAATCAATTTTTTTTTAATGCACATGCAAAAAATTTGAAAAACTCCAAATGTAATATAAAAAAAAATCATAATAATTTATTTTTGTTTAAAAAAATGCACAACATCATCAGACATGTACTAATTTTATTATTATCTTTTGATAGAGTTGAACATCCAGTACTTCATCATGCTGGAGCGAATTTTTATTTTCTTCATTGAGAAAATCAATGGGAAATGGGTAAATTGCGAAAAGTCGATTTTTTTCATGATTTTTTGAGAATACCATGGAAAGTAATGGGGACACGCCCTTTTTTGCCTGATTTCTTTCTAAAAATCCTCATAAGTCTCTACGTAAGATATTCTTGGTAAAAAAAGACGTATCTCCATTAATTTCCGAGATATTCGTTGCTTTATCGTTTTTTATCAATGATTTTCCAAAGAATATTACATAAAATAATGGAGATACGCCCTGTATGTTCTCATTCGTTTTTTGTCGCTCTCAAAATTCCCCAAAAAGGAGAATCCGGGCAAAATCACAACATCTCGCTCATTTTCCGAGATATTTAAAAAAAAAAGATTTTTTCTCTTTTCAAAAAACGATGAAAAAAGATCACTTTTTTCTTCTCAAAGAAATGAGAAAAAAATCGTTTTATTCCCCATATTCACAAAGTAAATGTCTATATTAAAATTAATATAAAGTATCGACAATTGCGAAATTTTATCGCATGAATTTTGCCCTCGTGAATTGCTCAAGTCTTTCTACTAATATCAATGCACCATGCGTTCATTAAAAAACACGAAATAATTAACATAATTGGTATTTTCGTGTATGGAAATTGTGCAAGTTGCGTTTTTATCGGTTCCAGCCCTTTCATGACTTCACAAACGCGTATTATTATTGACCACTGGATAATTGTGGGGGAAATTACACGTAAATATTTGAATTTCAACAGAATTTATGAAATTATTGGGAATTACAGTCTGTCATTGGAATAATTGAAAAAATGTCAAAATTATTCCAAACAATTAAATCTAGGGAATTGCATAAATTAAATTTGAAAAAAGTTATGATTTTTCGTTTTCAGTTTCAATTCATTGTTCAAAGAAATGAAAAAACAAACAAAAAAATCGGCGGATGTCTGCTATTTTCAGTTTTATCCTCTTGTTTTTACTTTTTTGAATGCTAATGTCACATGATACAGAATATTTAATCTGATGTGAGTCTTAAAAAAAACCGTTAGTTCCATTTGCTGACGTGAATTATCTCAATGTTTATTTTTCGTTTTATTCTCTCTTTATAGCCACGAGGAAGCACTCGGGGTTATGAGGGTTGAATTTTAATGAGAATATTTTTATTTTTTTATTTTTACATGAAATCCGCAGGAAATTGAGACGTTGGAATTGTTCTGCAGATGGAATACTCATTTCTCTGAAATATTCTCAGAGAAGAATTGAATCTTTTCTTCAATTTTTTATCCGAATTTTTTCATTTTTTTGACTCAATTTTTTTTTTATAATCTGGACTGTTTTTTATAAAAAAAAAGTTCAAATGAATTTGTTCTATCTCGCTTAGTTTTCGCAAAATGTTTGAAGAAAAAAAAAATGGAATTTCGCTATTTTTCTACTGAAATAATTATACAGAAATTCTTATTCGCATAGAAAAATAGAGGAACACAAGATATAATCACGTGCGGATGGAATTCATCAGCCTGACGACATTCCTGGTCTCTTTCTAATATCAATTAATTAATAGAGTAGATAGTTCCAATATGTAGAACGGAAATGTCATCAATGTTAACTTCATCAACTCGTGAGAAATCCAGGTCTTCTTCAATTTATCTGATGAATCAAGAAATAGGTACCGCAATAAAACGCATTAGACCTGATTCTGAGAGCTTCTTCTTTGATCCTTGATGATGCATATTTTTCAATTAATTTCTCATACTCGATCGCATTTTTTTCCCATTTAAATAGAAAACTCTATTTTTTTGGTCTTTTTTTGTGGAGAATATTTCGGAAAGTAAGCGAGATAGAGAGATTTTTGAAGAAATCTTTTCTGCGGCTCTTAAGATTCTCTACAAAGAAGAATTCATTGCGTTAGATTCCTCTGAATATCTCTGGAAACTCACAGATTTCATAAGTATTCTCCCATTAAAAAACATTCAGTATCACGTTTATTAAAATTTTCATCAAATTCCCTATAAAATTTCAATTTTTTTCCAACAGTGAAGATAAGTCTCTTTTTTTCTCATTTATTTTTTTTCGAAAATCCTTTAAAAAATAACCGAGAAAAAGCAATTTTGCCCAGAAACTCTTTTGTAACTCTTGGAATTCTCTACAAAAACAGATGAGTAATATCACCTTATCTCGCTTAGTTTCCGAGATATTTCCTTCGAAATGACTTCGAAGATAAGTCGATTTATCCTGTTTTACCTCTTCACTACTGAATTTAAGCATCTTCTATTAAAAAAATTACAATCGAAAATTCTGAGGATAACATAGCTTCTATGCGGAAGCAATTGCACATTTAATCGAAAATCTTTTTTTTTTTTTCGTAAATTTTCATATATTTCATCACGAAAATCATTTTTTCTAATTAAAATTGAAAAGAAAATTGCAAACAGCTAAGTAAACAGTAACTCGGTTACTACATTACGTAAATGACTATTTTCAACGTAATAATCGATGATACATTATTGCGGAGGTAATGCACTGTGAGTATCTCATTCAATGACCAAGTTAATAACTCTCTGACTCACAAAACAAGTCTCAATGATAGGCACGCGTTCGAGTGAAGTGTTAAGTGGGTTGAGATGAAGAGAGTAACTAACAGAATTATTGAATAGAAAGTAAGAGACCCGATTATTGACACTATAATGAATCTAATTAGCATTTTAATTTTTTCATCAAATCAGAAAAAAATTTAATTTTTTTCAATTTAGTTAACAATTTCCAAATAATGAATTTTAAAAAATCTATAAAAAAAAAATTTTCTGCAAATAATTTTTCTCATGAGGATATTTCGAAAACTAAGTGAGATAGAAAGATTTTACACGAATTCGCTCTTTGTAGCTTTCGAAGTTCCCTACAAAAGGGATTGAGAGCGAAATTGCTCTATTTCACTTATTTTCCGAGATATCCCAAGAAAACTGACGATGAGATTATTCTGGAATTTTTTGATTAAATACTAATATTAATTGAAATATGTTAATTAAAAAAATAAACTAAAACGGCTGGTCAATAATTGCTGCCCTGTCAATAATGGGGACTTGGATTTTAATTGAAGTTAGAAATCCTCTAGATTGGCCTTCTTCTTCTTATCTCTCATCGTTCATTCAATAATTATTGTAACAGGTTTATTATTTAATAAAAAATAAATAAAAAAAAACCTGTTTATTAATTAAAATGAAACCGTAAAAAATTTTCAAGTTTCCTTTGCAATACCATCGGTAATGGAATTTCTGTGAGATGACCAATCCAGGGTTAATTGCGAATAATAATTAATTGAACTCACGAGTAATGCGATGTTTGGGAGGATGAGAATGTCCTCCTCTGTACCATTGCTCTTGTCAGGCTGGTACTCCAGGGGATGATGTGGATACGATGTCAGGGTTCCATTCTGATTGAACGTGATGTTCGAGTGTTCCAATAGTTCTCTGTAAAATAGTAATAATAATTGAGGGAAAATTAGTATTTGACGATAAAATAGATGATTTTTAATTTTTTGAGAATATTTCAGAAATATGAAGTCTGCTGAAAATTCGAGAATCTTTGGATTTTTGAAATTTCAAGTTTAGTGTACACAGATTTTGATCGCCTCTTTGACGATACGTCTTTTTTGACCTGATTTTTTTTGTAAAAATATCCTCGGTCAAAAAGGGCGTATCTCCATTCAATTTCTGGGATATTCACAAAAACGTTCCACTAAAATCAAGATGAATTAAATTTATTCCATTCCTACCACTTAATAAACATTTTTTATATCCCTAATTGGCAAAAAAAAAGTCAGGAAAATCCCCAATGATAGATCAGAGCCATGAATACTGTGTCTGAATCACAAGTCAAGTAGAAATACAATTTTTTTAGTTAGAAACTTTCAGCTTGATGAAATGGCCTCGTCATACTCTTGGAATCGAATGGAAATAAAGGATAAAAAAAAACAACTAATTACCTTGATCAATCAGAAATTTTCCGAGCTCTTCAATAACATTTTAATTATCTCCTGATTTTCATTGAGTCAACGTTTCTTTCTTGAATTAAAAAAAAAAATGGAAAAAAATGGAATTTTCCCATTGAAAATAATCCGAAGAGACTAATTTTTTTTATTTATTGAAATATGTCATTTCCTCTTCAGAAAACGTGTTTCGTGATTTCCTCAATAATGACGTGAAAAAAAAGGTCTTCAACCGCATTACGGTATCGGAAATTTCACTGACAACTTCGATGATGGATCGACGGTGATCCACTTCCTCTATTCCCTATAATCCCATTTTTTTCATGAAGCACTATCGCAAAGAAATCAGGAGTCAATCAACCGTTAAAATCGATTTTTGATTTTTTATAATTATTCAAAAATATGGAAGACATCCAATTCTTGCTTGAAGAAGTACATGAAACCGATGAAATGGAACTATTCAATGGAATGCGATATCTCGAATGGAACACGATATCGCAAATTTAAATGCGAGATATCGATTAATCGATATCTGATAGTAATCGATCGGAAGTCACCTTCCTTTCAAAATCTTTGAGATCAGTGAAACAAAAGTACCGAGTTTGATGCGATATCTCGAACTGAAATCGAGATATCGCATCGATTAATCGATCTCTCGAGTTTGATGCGAGATGTCGATTAGTCGATATTTGAAAAGGATCCATCGAAAATCACTTTAGACTAAGACAAAAGAGGTAACGAAATTATCAAATGTTATGCAATACCTCAAATTTAGTGCGAGATATCGCATCGATTAATCGATAGTTGAGATAGCTTAATCGAAAGTTGATGTGAAATTGTTTTTTTTCTTTATGAAATGAAATGTTAAAATAGTAATTTAAAAATTTTTGATAATTGTTAAATAAAAAAAAAAATTCTAGTTCTTACTTGTACACGTATGGTCCAACTTCCTTGAAACTCAACTTGTCTGCTCTACCAGCTATGTAATCCTCATGATTGGTGACATTGAACAGGTAAACCTTGAGATAAAGTTCGACTGGTGGTTTCCTCCAAAGTTCAAATATTTCTCCATTTTCTCCAAATGTTACTTTTAGCTTGAAGAGTAGCTCATAGGGTTGGATTATTAAGACGAGACCTCCGAATGCTATTCCAAGGAGACCTAGTGTCATCAGAATGAATATGCCTGTAGAGTAGAAAAAAGTGCATGATTAATTTTTTTTCTAGAAAAATATGGAAAATGAAATTTTTAGAGAAATTGATTTTATTTCATCAGTTTTTTAGGAATATCTCGGTAACTGAGCGAGATAGAGCGATTTTGCCTAAATCCAAGAAGATGTCTTGACATTTTCCTTTGAGTCCACTCGTTTACGAGATTTAAATGATTAAAGTTACTGAAAATAGCGGTGATGGGAATGAAACGCCCTAAATCGGACAGAAATAATAAAATTACTGAAAAACCACATGGTTGATCCATTATTAAAAAACTATTGGCGAAGAGACCAGCATTTTAACAGAATAATAGAAAAAAAATTCAATTCTCCGTTTAGTTATTGAGAAATTGTAATTAGAAAGTGGTCGTAACTATTTGCCTCTCTCTCTCTTTATCTCATACATGTAATCAAGAAAAATCGGAAAAAAAATTGAGATAATGCCCCATTATGTCTTCATTATTGTCGAATTTTTTTTAGATTTTTTCCGAAAGAACTTCTCTCTGGAAAGAATTCTGGGGAAAAACGAAGTTAACAATGAGAAATTTTTTGAAAAATATATAAGGATTTTTTTGGTGTGAAGGACTTCATGAAAAAATTTGAAAAAATTTAGACAGATGCTCTGACATGTGTCTATTGTTGGTGAATTTTTTCAAATTTTTTCGTAGAGCTGCCTTTTCGAGAGAAATTCTGGAAGATAATAGATTCAGCAAAATGATTTTCCTCAATTCATGAGGAGATTAGTAATGTAAAGAAAATTGGAGAAGCGAAAAAAAAAATGACATTCACAAGATGATGGTGGACTTTCGAATAGTTCAATCACTTCTTCGACGAAATTAAAGCACTTCTTCCCGAATTTAACCCAAATAATTCGAAATTAATCTACAAATCCTTATTTTCACTGTTTTATCGACCGTACGACCTCAAGTCCCTTTAAATATTCATAAAAATCCCATTCTAAGGGACAATAGCCTCTTCGTTTCATCTCAGAAAATTCCGGTCTCATCCCTGAGTGGAAATTTCCCAGTTTGCCTTTTTTTAATACTGGATTAATCTTTTTATCAGGTAATTGATGTTTTTCTTTATTTTCTTTTTTTTCTCGTGTTCAACTAATGGCTCGAGCCGGGGCGCTATCAAGATGAGAAAAACGAGATCAACACAAAAGGAGGAGGAACTTAAGCCCCCGGGCAAGCTCCATACAGCCTTGAGGATTAAACGGCCACTTTTCGTGCATTAACCAGAACGAGTTGATACAAGTACAATCCAATGTTCAAGTGATCAGCGTATTATTGGTAAGACAATTATTATTTGTTGCAAGGTAATTTCATTGAACAGGCCAGGTGCACTGGAAATAAAATAATTTAAGTTCGGTTGATGTTGAAGAAAAATTCAGGAGTGGAAAAATAAAACCGGAGAAATCGAATTATTTTTGTTTTGGCTGATTCTCAGTGAAATATTTTGGAAATTAATAGAGCTATGCGCTTTCTGCTGCGAGGACTCTTTGCAGAGTATTTCCTCAGGTTCAGAAGAGGGTTGACGCACAAAAGGGCGTATCTCCATTAGTTTCTGAGATATTTTCAAAAAATAACAGGAAAAATTTGTGTTTTTTTTTAAAGAAATTTCTCAAAAATCTGATTTTTTTTTTTATTACTAAATGTTCAAAATGGTCTTCATTAAGACGTAATTAATTTGGATTTAAGAAAAAAAAATCTCTAAAATAATTTTCTGATTTTTCAAGTGTCTCACTTGAAATCCAAAATAAAAAATTCACGAAATCATTGCTAAACAATTTCAAAATACTTCGCCATTCAATCTATGCATATGAAGTAACACCTCAGTATTTTCCCTCGCGTATCATCGTTTCTTTTGCCTCGAAAAGAAATATCAGTCCTTTAAAATCCCCATAAATTCACTTTATCCCATCACTATCTAGTATTCCACGAAGAAGAAAAAAAAAATCACCTTTTCCATTTTTTCGTCAAAAAAAAAAAAAAAAAAAATACAAAGATATTCAATTGACACAATCATTAATTCGTGTCAAGATATCTTTTAATCTCTTCTCGAAGCCCTCGAAGCAAAAATTATGAAAATCAAATGAATAGATGAAGAGATTAATAGCGCAAATACAGGAATAGAAAATATCATCATTACTTCAGAATAAAAACAGTCTAAGTACAATGCTAATCCATTGGCACTTACGCCCCTTTAATTCTTAGCATGGGAAAAAAGGCATAAGTCCAATGCTTAAATATAGGCACTTACGCCTCTTTAATTCCAAGACGACGATATTTCAATCCTTCTACTCAGCACGTTTTTTTTTCTGCGTACACACACACATAATCAATGGGTCAGTGATACACATACACACTTGTATATTTTGCAGGTGAAGTTCGTACGTTCGTTCATGAATTGCACAAGCCTGTAAAAGTCACAACACTAGTCACGTAATTTATTTGCGTAACTTTGTAACTTTTTTTTTTGCACAAATAAGTTTTTGCACCTCGCTTCATCTCTCTGTGTCTATTAGATTCTATTATTATTTTCCGCCTTTTTCTGGGTGGGGGAGGGGGGGGGGTGGATTTTCTATCCACCGGTAAAGGTAGAGGGAAAATAATGCATTAATTGCGTGAAAGTTGCGAGACATTAGACTCTAATTATTAGAGGTGCGAGTAAAGGCGGTGGCTGATGTATTATTGGACGATTGAATTATTCAAGAGACATCAATTCATGTTTAATGGGACTTAACACTTGTTTCTATTATTATTATTATTATTATTATTATTATTATTATATTATGAAAACAAGCATTTTGTCGTGTTAATTATGACGGATTTTAACGGTTCGTTATTAATGGGGGAAAAAAATCAATCATTCAGGAGTGATTTGTATCAATTTTAGTGTCAGGTATTCAATTATTTAGTGAGTCTTTAAAATTGAATTTGAGAGGCTTTTATACATTTAGGATGAGATTAATTTGAAACGAGACTGAAAATAGCAGACATCTGATAATTTATTGATTTTTGAGAAATATTAGTAAATGAATTATTTTTTTAAAAATATGACAAATATGTACATGAAGAATTGAAAGAAAGAGCTATAAGTGCAAATACATAATAGTTCATTTTTGCTGAAAAATATAATCAAAAAAAAATTGCCAGATTTCTTTCATTTTCTTTACTTTTTTAAGATTTGAGGGAAATGAAGATATTTTTAGAGCGAATGCTCTTCTAGAGAGTGAAAGAAGAAGTGCAGTGACTTCTAGAGAGCGACATTAGCTCAATCTTTTTTTGTAGCATTTGAAATTCTCTACAAAAATGTCTCAGTGCAATCGCTCTATCTATCTTAGTTTCCGAGTTATTCACTTTAAAATCCTCACAAATTCGATAATTCAAATAATTCAATTTTTCCTGTCCTCACCTAATTTTTCCATAAAATTTTCCCTCCTCTTATCTGATTAATAAATACTCAAGAGGCTATAATAGATTTCACAATTTTCAAGTAAAAGAATCATTGTAATATGACCGATTGCCCCTTGCCATTTTATTCCAGCAATACGATGAGAATAAAATTCCATCGATCTTGTGCCATTCTCTTAGAAATACTAGAAAAATAAAAATGATAATAATGAAAAAAGAAATCGATAATCATGAATCTAGCAGTTTCCACGTGCTGACGTTATCCAGAAAATAAATGGGATTTGGAAGTGCGATCGATGGAGAAACATTGTCAAGTGGCAAATAATGCCTTTTTCACAATTTTACCTATTTTTTTCTTTTCTTTATTGCTATTATTATTTTTATTTGTTCTTGCTACAGTGAAAAATTTATCACCGGATTTACGAGCGCGCACGATTTTATATTATGAACGCGGTGACTCGGATAAAGTGTTATTGTATCTCTCAGTCGTAACCCATGTAAACATTGAATAAGCGATAATATATATTTTAAAAGCGAGAGAGGTTCATTGTCCTCGAGCATTAAATTCTCCATTAATTTTATTAAAGAAAAAAATAAAAAATTATCATTAATTTCAATTTTCTTTTATTTTTAATGTTTTTTTTGCAGTTTTAAATTCAAAAATTGGGAGAATTCATTGCAATTATTGATGGACGATCTTAAAAAAAATCGATTCTCGAAGAATCGACTGTTCAAAAATCTGATTTTCCGAGAATCATTGATTTACAAAAGAAAAATCGATTAATAAATAAATGGAATTAAAAATAAACAAAATCATCTCAGCTTGATTAATCGATCATTTTCCAAAATTCGATTTATCGATGCTGTAAGTCGATATTGTTCGAATCCTTTTTTGTAGCTCTTTAGATTTTCTAGGAAAGTTTCCTAGGAAAAAATCGCTCTATCTCGCTTAGTTTCCGAAATATTTCATGAGAAATTTGGTGGCAAAATGCAAAATTACTTGAAAAAAATTTCAAATTCGAGTTTCACAAAATTTTGAGAAAAATTGAAAAATTCAAATTAATTATTGATTTTGGTTTTCCGCATTGACAAGGAACTATTGCACAATGATGACTCAATGAAATTGTAGTTCAAAGCGTTCGATGAACGACCTTGCCCGCTCCATCGCAGCAAAGTTCGCTAATTTTTCTGAAAAAAACACCAAGAATTTTACATGTGCACTTTTTTGTTTCAGACTTTCGTATCTGTCGCAGTCGAGGGATCTCAAGGATATGCACTGAGGTAAACAGGAACAACGAGTTTGAATTTCATAAAATGCTGAAACCTTTTATTTTCCGGTACAATGTGTAGCAAAGCTCGTTTCTATTTAATTGCGGTGAGATTAATGCAAAATAACGTCACTATGACCATGCTACTGATATATCCGCGGTGTCATCGCTATGATTAAGGTGGTACCCCAACGAATTCGAGTATAGTTAATTCCTTGTTCTTTTGATGCCATATCAAAGATGATATTTTTTTACGGAAAAAATTTTATGGAAAAAATTGAGACAATGCCCCAATATGTCTGCATTATTGTTCAATTTTTTCAGATTTTTCTGGAAGAACTTTTCTCTGGAAAAAATTCTGGGAAAAAAATGACTTTAATAATGAGAGAATTTTTGAAAATTATATAAGAATTTTTTCTGGAGCGAGGACTTTATGAAAAAATTTGAAGAAATATTCTGGCATGTCTACGTTGTTGGTGAATTTTTTCCGATTTTTTTGTTGAGATGCTTTTTCGGTAGAAATTCTGGAAGATGATGGATTTAGCAAAATGATTCTCTCCAATTCGTGAAGAGATTAGTAATGTAAAAGAGATTCGAAAAACAAAAAAAAACTATATTCACAAGCTGAAGATATCATTTTCGAATAGTTTAATCACTTTTTCGGCTCAATTGAAGCACGTTTTCCCGAATCATCAGCAATTAATTGGAAATTAATCTACAAGTTCTCATCTTTTTCCGTTTTATCGACCGGACTCTGGAATACTACCTTAACCGCATGATTTATTGATTTTACCTATTGATCTATTGATTAGAATGTTTGTAGAAATTTTCCCCCGAGTTTTGAGCACAAACAATCAATTAAGTACTTTTTTCTTAGGCTCTTCCGTTTCTACGGTTGGTTAACTCTTGCGTTAGCCAAACATGGAATCACTGATCGAATAGGGAGATGTAATTATGATTTATGCAATCTCATGATAAAAGGGTAATTCTGAGTATTGCCAGTAGTAAAAATTTTTTAATGCAAATTCCACGAAAAAAATTAGAATTATGAAAAAATTCAAAAAAATCAATTGTGACACATGTTATCCACCCGAAATTCCTCGGACTTCTCAATAGAATCATCAGAAGAAATACATCTCAACGTCTACCGACAAACTTTTCGAAAAAAAATCGCTAGAAAATTTTCGCCCTCAAGATAACGACGAATATCTCTTTTCAACGAAATTAATAGATATATCTCGTGTTTATAGGTCAAAAGAGTCTGGAAATTTCGATCGGATGGACTAAACCGGTTTCTTGTGATCAATTACACCAGTGCAAGCAGGGAAGATTCCCTTTGCTTTATTTGCTCGCAGATTTTTGTTTTGCTTCGTTCTTCTGCTTCCCCACTTTTTTCCTTCTTTTTTCAACAGCGAGTCAGGTTTTGTTGACTGGACTTGAATAATAGGTGCAGGTGATTTCTTTGTCCTTTTGCTGGTGTGGCGTTTCTACTGGAGGCGAATTGGCGGCAGGAATGAATCAGAAAGCAGGATTTGAATGTCATTGGCCAGTGGAAGATTCCGCGAGTCAATTTTTTTTGGTCGTTAGCGAATTACGCATTTTTCTTTAATTTTCTTTTTTTTTTTAAGAATTCCAAAAAGATGCGAATTTTTCTAAAATTTTTAAAATTTTATAAAAAGTTTTATGAACGTTTCATGAAAATTTCAGGAAAATTCCAAGAAATTCTCAAAAATCTCAAATAAATTAGGATAAAAACTGATTTTTTTTTTATTAGCATATTTGACGCATCTCTATGCAATGAATTTGAATAATTGATAGTGAATATTGCGATTTTTGGGAAATTGAAAACTTTTAGATCATGAAATTAATTTTTTTTTCCTTTTTTATAGAAGTTGTGCTTCATCTCAAGAGTCTGAAGAGAAACTGCCTATTTACTCCAATTTCTCAATGAAATTCCTTCGAATAGAGAAATTTAATTGGTATTGAAGGCAATTACACAGATATTCAGATTGTTTTTACAATTTTCTGAGAATTTTAATTTTCTCAACAATTTTGGACAATTTAGAGTTCTTCAATTTATTTCATTCATATTAAGAAATTTTGCGACATATTTATTCAATGAATTTGCATAATTGAGAATAAATATTGAGATTTTTATGAAATTCAATTTTTCATGTTCTTATATTTGAAATCTAAATAATTTCTAGATTATGAAATTAATTTTTAAAAATTCCATTTTTTTTCACACAACTTCAGCTTTATCTCGAGAGTCTAAAGAAAACACTCTATTTATTTCAATTTCTCAATGAAATTTCATCAAATTGAGTAACTCAATTGGTATTGACAGTGATTACACAAAAATCCAGATTTTTTACACAATTTCTCGTGAAATTGTGGAAACTTCACTAAAATGAGAAAAATCCAATTTCACCAAAAAATTTCAATTTGTTTTCTTTGATTAAAAATAGTTATTCAACTATAATAAAAGACGAGAATTCCCCACCTTGAATTTTTGCAATTTCAAAAGATCCAATTTTTATAAATATCGCCTTTTTAAATATTCAATTCGATGTCTCAAGTTTCGCATTAAATTTCGTAATTCCACTGTTTCTTTCAGTAATTATGAATTAATAAAAATTTCACGATCAAGGACCTTTCTTTAGGCTAACGACCTTTATTCCTTTCGCCAATGGCCATTTAAGAGGCCTCGTAAGATAATTCAGAAAAGAGAAATGAAAAAAATGCTGCAGGAGTGTCTAAATTCCTCTTCTTTCCAAATCACTGAAAATTCCAGTCTGAATCAAGTTTTTTTTATGCAATTCCTATTATTATCGTGACTTGCAAAAATTTCAAGGGACATGCTTTATCACTAATCGATTCTATGGAGCAGGCTTAAAAAAAAAACTTGAAATTTTATTTTTGGTTTATTTTTGATACCTGATCACTCAAAAATATGCAAAAATTTGAGGCAAAAAAACTAATAAAATCTGTAATTCACAATAAATTTATGATTTCTCGAATGATATGAAATTAATTGAATTTTCTCTTAATTTCATTATTCATCGAGGAGATATCACTCCTAAAATCTGTGTGCACAAAACTTGAAATTGCAAAAATCCAAGGATTCTTGAATTCTCAAGAAGACTTCATGAAGATTCATGAAATCTCCTGAAATCTGGGAGAATTTAATGGAATTCTGAAGATTTCATAGATTTCTATGAGAATCCAGGACATTTCAGGAAGTGCCCAGAGATTCCAAGATTTCATGGCAGAAACGAAGATATATAAAAAATCAGATAATAAAAATATGATCAAAATAATGTCCAACAAAATTGTCTTTATAGCCACGATTACCTCCGAGGTTTAGCCTTTCGTATCGCCATGTAAATATCTCAAAATCTTCAATGACTTTTCTCAAATCCTCAAATCGATTTTTCATACATTGTCACTACTCATTCCAGATGAAACTTCAAAGACTTGCCAGATTTCAAAGATTTCATGTAATTCCCATTGAATTTCTCTAGTTTGTGAGTGAATTTCAAGACTTCTTTCCAGATTTTATGAAATTTCAAAATTTTCAGAAATCTCCGAAAGAATTCTGAAATTTTCGCAAGATTTCTCATCTAAATGTACACTAGATTTCTCAAGTGACTCCCTCCTCCTTATTCATCAATAATTCATAAATTTCACAATTTCATAAATTTTGTAATCAGAGTATTTTGGAGCTCAAGAAACATAAGGATAATTTAAAAAAAAAATTTTCCTTTAATAAGTGCGTGGGGTCTAGCTCCTCGTGAATCATTGATTCACATCGGGTTCGAAATTAACGATCTAAATGTCTAGCGAATATTATCACGTTCTGCAGTGTCACCCAAAGAGAAAATTGAATTTATTTATTTATCATTACTATGCATTGAGGAAAAAAATGCACTAAAATTAAGTATTTCCCATTTTTTTTCAGTTTTTCAGAAAAATCTCAAAAAATAAATCAATAAATTTTTTCGCATCTCCACTGGATTCCGAGATATTTTCCAAAAAGTGAAAAAATTTATGAATTTTTTTTATTAAAAAAAAAAAAAGAATGATTTTTTTAACTTAATATTCGAGAAAAATGAGTTTTAATCGAGAAATTGGTGCAAAAAAAGAGATTGAAATCAATGTTGAATGGGCAAATATGTGCAGACATTCATTTTCATTTCTCACTGTTGTAACAGCCATTCTTTTTCAATTATAAATTCAAAACACGTGGCACGTGGCTCGTCTAGTAATTACTTCATTATTTTAATCCAAGACAGATTTAGGTATAACGACTTAGGCCGAAGCCAATCAGCCATTGTCAATTGTAATTACATGCATAAAAAAGGGAAATTTAATATTCATTATTTTTCATGTATCAGATTTGAAGATTAATCATCAGATTTTTTTTTTCCATTTTTAAAAATCAAATTTATGACTTCACATTGAGAATCGTTGGGGATTTTCCACAATTTATGAAAATTTATTTTATTTTACTTCGAATTCAGTCATGAACGGTTTCTTTGAAGGCCAAAATTTTACATTTCATTTCGTTTTTTCTTTTTTTAAAATCATTCTCATTTTTGTTCTTCTATGAAAAATTGAATTACAAGAAAATGTGAATTGTTTCATAAAAAAAAAATTACTTTGACACATCCCAAACGATTTTATTTTTTGTTTTTCATTTATTGTTATTATAATTACGATTTTTTCATGAAAAATCGAATTTCAAACGAAAATGTGATTTTTTTTGTTATTGAGAATGAAATTTATTTTTTAGATTCCGAATGATGATTTTATTTGGCAATGAAGAAGTCCGAATTGATGACATTTAGTGAAAGCACGTGGGAATTACAATATTGCAGGATTCTGGTGAGTTCATTAATTCGTATGAATATTTAAAGGCATCTGCGTGTCTCACGTTGAAATCCTACGTCATCTCTTATGTTGAGACTTTTTTATTCCCTTTTTTATTATCAACGAAGAGGAAGGAAGTTATGAAAAAAAAGGAGTAAACGGATTCGTTCACAAAAAATAGAGATTTTATCGATTTTTTTTTATCAATAAAGTGTTTTTTTTGCTTTTTTTTTGAATGCCTTGTGAAAATAATGGAGATAGTCCCTTTTCATCATAATCCCGTTTCACAGATAATCTCAAACGCTACAAAACCAGATTCAAGTAAAAAGCATTGCATTTATGATTGAAAAAAAAACTTTTTTTTTTCCAATGAATAAAAAAAATTGCCTTTAAAAATGAGTAAATAAAGAATTCTCTGTAACAATTAAGAGTTTCATCACGAATGAGTTTAATTGTATTTAATAATAATTTTGATGTATTTACCATGAGAACAAAGTAATTTCCAGCCACGTGAACTTTTTAACACGAGCGTAACATTGAATAATTACAATTTTTTTATTAACTAACTTCTGTTGCTCCTTTTTTTTCCTACATCACTCAGTATCACTGAAAATTTACGCACGAAGTGTCGGTACATTAATTACCATGATATTATTATCATTAAATTGTTAGTCCTCATTATAAGGAACATTCTTTCGTTTAATTGAGATAATTGCATTTAAATATAGGCTGTTTCCGTTTTTCTTGAAGCACGTGATTTTCGTTTCTCCTTTTTTTTTCACCTCTTCATTCTTTTCGTCTCTTCCTTTTTATAAATATTTTATGTCACTAATTATTGATGCGTGTCTAAGATTTTTCTCATTGAATCCTCTCAATCTGGAAATAGGTGGAACAGAAGTATCGAATGGAATGCAATATCTCGAATTTTATACGAGAAATCGAATCGATTCTTCGGCATTCGAATATACTTGATCGAAATACTTTTTTCTCATTAAAATCATCAAATCTCGAATTCAGTGCGATATCCCAAATTGATTCGATATATCACGATAAATGTCATTCGATTTTATCAATCGATTAATCGATATTGGAAAATCATCGATTTCCAGTACCCTTGAACTAAAACAGGTTTTAATGGACTATCGAATGATATGCGATATCTCGAATCGATTCGATGTATTGCATCAAATTTAATTGGATATATCGAATCGATTAGTCGTTATTTGAAAATGATGGATCGAAACTTTGTAGTGATTCTTCAGTCCCCCTCCCTTTTTCTCCCCTCCCATGTAAAACAGTTGGAAAACAATGCGAGTATCGCATCGATAAATCGATTCTTAATAATCGATCAATCGAAATATTGCATATAATTCCTCAGTTCCATTTCACTAGTTTCAATTGGAAAGAAAATATGACGTCAACTTCCTGATCGATTATTTTCCAACATCGATGAATCGATTCGATATCTCGCATTCAATTCAAGATATCGCAGATATCATTGGATAGTTCCGTTTTCCGAATTTGAGGGAATTTTTTCATCTCATTAAATTACGTCGAATTTAATGTGTGGTATCGCATGGATTAATCGATATCGAAAAGAATCGATCAGTCGATGTGATATTTGTTTTGCTTGTCATTAAAATTACATTCTAAAAGACATAAATCACTAGTGAAGATTCAAATGCAAATTTTTTTTCACCTTTTTTGCAGATGACAAACCACTTGCATTCGAAAATTCTCGAAGATTCAATCTTATAATGTAATGACTCGATTAATTACTTTATTCAAGAAAAATCTATTGACTTTCAATCGCATAATAACAACTTTTTTTTCTTCTTCATTCAGGGAAACAAGCGTTAATTTATTGATTGAAGCAGAATAAATTTTCGTTAACAACGGGTGGTCCTGAGTTATTTGAAAAATAAAATGGCGGGAAAATTCTCATTGACATACGTAAGTATTTAATAATAAAAAATGCAATGAAATGACTGCATCCGGAAGAGAATGAGATGTCCAATAAAAATTTTCATCATGTATCATTTATATTTTCGAATTAAATATTGATTATTGATTATTTTTTTATTTATGTGGCTATCGATGCGGTGGGTGCATGAATATTTTCAAACACGTACAATATTGTTCATTGTGCATTAAGACTATCAAAAAAAAAATTGATTAAGAAAAAAAATTAGAAAAAAAAATTATTTTTATCATTTTTTTGAAGATATTTTGGAAAATAAACGAGATAACGAAATTTTTGTCTAAACCTTTTTTCTAACTGTCAAAGTTTTTTTAAAAAAACAAGCTCAGAACGAAATCGCGCTATCTCGCTTAGTTTCCGAGATATTTTCAAAAAAAAGTATCAGAATTAATTTTCTTTTCGTTTTTTAAAGATATTTCGAATAATAAACGAGATAGCAAAATTTTTGTAGATGCCTTGTTTTTGTAATTCTTGAAATTTCCTACAAAACAAGCTGAAGACTAAATCGCTTCATCTCGCTTAGTTCCCAAGATATTCTCCGAAAAAAAACAGTATTAATATTTTGCTAAATTATAAACGAAAAAATCCAATAAATGAAAAAAATGGTTTTCTGAAAATATTTCGAAAAATAAGCGAGATAGCAGAATTTCTATAGAAACCTTCTTAGTAGCTCTTAAAATTCTCTGCAAAGCAAACTCAAGCTTTTATTTCAAATAAAAGATGGCCAATAATTTGTTTTCAATTCGAAGAGACAAAAAAGTGGCAAAAAAAATAATTGGAAAATTGCTAATAACTTACGTTTTGGCCATTTCCGTCTACCATCCGCGTGTAATGGTAATGCAGCATTAAAAAATTGATTAACAACAACAGCTGATTTTGATTGATTATTTCTAGGATCACTGTCCGAGGAATCCTCAGTTTCCGTCGAATTTCCTTGTGGGTTTGTATTAACTGTCGAATAACTTCTTCCCGCCAATCTACTCCAAATTGATATAATCTCTTTCATTTTAATGTAGTAATTGTCTTTGTTATCACAAAATCACAAATTATCACAGATTGCTTAGCACAATCTCTTGAAGTTTTTGTGAAAAAAAAATCGCAGAGAAAAAAACAATTATTTCTTTCAGAAAAAAAGGGAAAAATAGATTTTTTCCGAAAAAAAATGACTATAAAAATTCGTTTTTACATTAACTTTGATGCACTGCACGCCAACTGTCACTCGTAAGTATCAATTTCGTAATATTGAAGAAGTGTAGAGGATTTACTCGAGCGCAACACGACCTTACCACTCGTTAAAGTCTCCCCGTAATTTTTTTCGATGAAAAAAAAATGAAAAATTAATGAAAATAAAAATAACAGAAAATTAACGAAAATTCTAATCTGAAATTTTTTTATAGATTTTTTTTATTTTTTTTTAAACACGAGTTTTAGTTTTTCCGAGGGATTTACAACTCTTGTCTTCAAGATTTTATAACAATTGATCCTTTCGGCTTGCGATACAGTGCTAAAGTGTCGTGACACGCTTTGAGCTACTTTAGAAAATATCACCGGTCGTATGACTGGTAACATACAATTCGCTTCCCCCCACTCCGCGAGGTTAGACGCGGGTTACAATGGTGGGGGGGAGAGATCGCACGTGGATCACTGACCAATGGGACAATCGATAGCGAATCTTCTGGGGTCTGTTGTACCAGTCACTTTTACTACTAGTTGTTTGTTTCCTTTTTTTCTTTCTTCTGGTCTTTGTGGCACTTTGTTGAGTTTTAATTGTTATTTCTGAGAAGGGGGGGGGGGGGAGTAGGAGAGGGGCTGAGGGTAATTGCAGTGCGTCACTTGTTGGGGAATATTCCAGTAGTAGAATTAAGGGCCACACTCGCATGGAAATTTATATATTTACACGCATATATATATGAATATAAAGGATAAATATGTCAATTATATTCAACATACAGGCGCATATATGTGATATATAAATGAGATAGAGGAAAGTGGGGCGAAATGGACACTGTTATGAGACAGTTAGAGATGGATTTTTTTTTTTTGATAATTCTATTAAAAAGCTGAGAAAATAAGTCTCAGATGTATTTTTTTTCGATTTGTTTGAAAATTCTATATTTTTCAGCATTTTGGGAAGGTAAAAGCTTCTCCTTTTTCGAAAATCTTCAGTTTTTCGACAATATTTTTGGTTCTATTGGTCGCAGCGATTCGGGATTAGTCTTAAATAAAAGGTGAGCTCATTTTCCATCGATTTATGGTGTTTTGAATTCAAAAATATCAATTATGCTTCGTGTTTCGTTCTCGAGATCACTTGGACACTATGTAGTACCGCTACTATACGCTAGGTGCCACCACAGACTTTAGCTTAATAAAAAAACCTGAGCTATAGGGTCTCATCGGACCCTGTACCACCATGTTGCCTCATAACGTTTTCTGTGCGCGTTGTGTTCACCACGTCTTTAGTTGAGGTCTTTCTAATTTCGTTTAATTTGCAATTCTATTGAGATACATTTTATTTAGTTGTATTCCATTCAATATTAGAGTCATGAGTAAAAGAAGAAATGATGAGAAATATGAGATTTTAAAGAGAAAATTACAGAAAATACAGGAACAATTGGAGATGGAAGACGCTTGGCAATCGTCAGACGACGAAGATGGCCAGGACGATTCAAATAAAGACAAAAATCCTAAGGATTCAGGTAAAAAAAAAAAAAAAAAAAAAAAAAACATGTACTTCTTATTATAAGAATCTGGGAGGAACTTTGATAAAAAAAAAAAAAAAAAAATCAAATGTAACCTTACCAAAGATGGCGGTGAGCCCTCACGAGAGGTGGGACAGACCGTACATTATGACTAGCGTTGTGAATTGCGTCGCATTATAGACAGCTCATAACCTAGATCGTTTTTTGGTTCTTGCAGAGCATTCAGAAGATTCTGAGGACGATGGCACTGGAACTCGTTCATTAGATAAAAATAATGAACTTCCAGTTGTACAAGATCAGCAAGAAACCGCAGAGTCAAAGCCGGACGAAGAATCCGAGCTGGACGATGAGATACTGGAGTTATTGGGTGAAGAGAAACTTGATAAGACGAAGGAAGAATTTAAATTTCATTCAAAAATTGCCAATAAATGGCAAAAAATTATTGTTGAGGGTCTTCCCAGAGAAGACAAAGTGGAGGTGTTGAATAAATATCCTCGTAAAGGCAACTGTCCACTGAATACTCCAGCTATCAATCCGGAAGTTGAGTCCTTTATCAACGAAACCACTAAAAAGAGAGATAGGTTCCTGGCATTAGATCAAGACTTATGTGGTGTTGGACTTGCAGCATTGGGGTCAGCCATTGGTATGATTTTTGAAGAGAAAAAAGGAATTGATAAAGCCGACTTGATAGCGGCTTTATGGGATTCGGGGCAAATGTTTGCAGAACTCCATCATCAATTAACCAGGGCAAGAAAAGCTTTCATCTATCCGTCTCTTGACAAAAAGGCGAAAGCCTTGTTGGAGAAAGCGCAAACGGATGAGTTTTTGTTTGGCTCTGAGTTATCGCAACGGGTGAAAACTGCCAAATCGGTGGCGACTGTGGGCTCACTGTTGAAACCTCAGTCAGCTGAAAAGAAGGCCCCTGCACGATCTGCAACGTCTTTAAACTGGAGGGCCCCGTCTGGGAGGCAGCCGGGTCGCTCTCAGGCGGGGTACAGGTCAAGAGCACACCAACGAGGCAATTGGAAAGCTCCGACTGTGAGAGCACAGATGACACCCCAAGTGTCATCTGCAGTATCAACAAACCCTCAAGGCAATCAGAACCCCCAAAAGTAAATAAGGTGAGTAAAATTGCGGGTAGGCTCAAAAAATACTCCCAGGCTTGGTCTACTATTACCACAGATCAATTCATCCTCAGCTCGATCAAAGGGTACAGGATACGATTCACTTCGGAACCAAAGCAATTGGAACCACCCAGTGTGGGTTTACTTAATAAAAAAGATGAGAGTTACATGGCCGATGTAATTAACAATTTGTTGACTTTGGGAGCAATTATCAAGTGTAAACCTTGTGATAATCAATTTTTATCCAGTTATTTTTTGGTCCCTAAGTCCAATAATAAAATGAGATTCGTGTTAAATTTGAAAAAGCTGAACAAATTCATCCCAACCGAGCATTTCAAGATGGAAGATATCAGGACCGCCATGAGAATGATTCACAAGGGTGATTTCATGGCGAGTTTGGATCTTCAAGATGCATACTTCCTCATTCCAATTCACACAGAAAGCCAAAAATATCTTAGATTCATGTGGAATAAACAATTATTCCAATTTGTCTGTTTACCCTTTGGATTGAATACAGCTCCCTGGTTGTATACAAAGGTATTGAAGCCAGTTGTGAATCGATTAAGATCGCAAGGTCTGAGTTCAGTTGTATATCTAGATGACTGGTTACTCTTTGGTTCAAGTTCAGAAGAATGTGAACTTAACTTGAAAGAAACACGTAGAACATTAGAGTCATTAGGGTTTTCTATCAATGATTCCAAAAGTCAGACCACCCCAAGTCATAGATGTCAATTCTTGGGTTTTATTCTGGATTCAGCCGAGTTAACTTTAGAATTACCAGAGGAGAAGAAACGTCGTCTATCAGTCTTGATTCATCAATTCAGTAATACTGAATCTTGTTCCATTAGAGATTTCGCGAAGTTTGTGGGTAATATTACAGCAGCTTGTCCAGCAATTCCGTATGGTTGGCTATATTCTAAAGCATTCGAAAGACAAAGGTATCTGGCTCTATTGAAAAGTGGGGGTGATTATGACTCCACGATGCATCTGTCAAAATCATTAAAGGCTGATTTTGAGTGGTGGAAGATTCACATTAATGAGGCCATTAATCCCATAAGACAACAGCAGTATGAGCTAGAGATTTTCTCTGATGCATCCATGACTGGATGGGGTGCATACTGTCATGGTCAAGCGACACATGGGTTATGGACTGCCGAAGAATTGAAATGTCACATCAATTACTTGGAATTAGTAGCTGCTTTCTTTGGATTGAAATGTTTTGCTGCTGAATTTCGAAACTGCGAAATACTTTTACGCATTGATAATACAACTGCCATTTCCTATATTAATAGGATGGGAGGCATTCAGTTTCCCAAGCTGTCGGGTATCACTCGTGAAATTTGGCAATGGTGTGAAGAAAGGAAAATCTGGATTTTTGCGTCGTACATTGCGTCTAAAGACAACGTAGAAGCAGATGCTGGTTCAAGGGTGAATAATATTGATACAGAGTGGGAGTTGTCTCCCAAAATATATCAACAAATAATTCAAAACTTTGGTCAGCCACAAATTGATTTGTTTGCATCACGTAACAACACTAAATGTAAAACATTTTGTTCTTGGCATAGGGATCCAGAAGCATTCTCCATTGACGCGTTCACAATTAAGTGGAATGAACATTTTTTCTACGCGTTCCCGCCCTTTTCATTAATTTTACGAATTCTAAGGAAAATACAGTTAGACCAAGCCTGCGGAATTATGGTAGTGCCAGATTGGCGTACACAAGCTTGGTACCCGCTTTGGGAATCATTGCTGGTTACTCAACCATGCTATTTCGAGCCAAATGATGATAATCTGTTGTCTCCTTGCAGGAAAATTCAGCATCCCCTGGCAAGAAAAATGACATTAGTAGCAGGAGTCTTATCCGGGCGGCGTATGCCAAACGTGGAATCTCGGAAAGTGCCATAGATATATTATTAAATTCAGTCTCATCAGGAACATTTAACCAATATAAAAAACCAATAGAAGAGTGGGCAGAGTTTTGTATGCAATATGATTACGATATTTTTAATCCGGAGATTGTGCATGTGGTGAGCTGGTTAACTGGTAAATTCAATCAAGGGGCTACTTATGGAACAATTAACACCTGCAGATCTGCTCTTTCTTTACTTTGTGGAGAAAAAATCGGTAAAAATCCGATTATTTGCAGATTACTTAAGGGGATGTTTAAGATGAGACCAATGAAACCGAAATATGACAAAACCTACGATTTAACTCCGGTGTTACTGGAGATTGAACAAAGATATCCCTTGGATGACCTGAAGTTGAATGAACTTACAGAGAAGTTGACAATATTGTTAGCATTAATAACGGCTCATCGAAAGCAAACATTATGGCTGATAAAAATTAGTAATATTAAGGAAACCAAAGAGGGGTTCGAAATTGAAATTCCGGATCTGATAAAAACCAGCAGGCCTGGGGCTTACCAGCCCTTGTTAATTTTGCCAAAGTTTGTAAAAAATCCCAAGTTGTGTGTGGTTGATACTTTGAAGAAGTATCTTCAAGTTACGGCCCCTTTAAGAGGAGATGTTGACAACCTACTAATTACAACGAGAGCACCGTTCAGGGCTGCTTCTAAGGACACAATTAGCAGATGGTTACGAACTGTTCTCCTGCGAGCGGGCATTGGAACAGAGTACACACCTCACAGTGTTCGACATGCAGCAACCTCAGCGGCTTTTAAAAAGGGTGTTGACGTCAATGTCATTAAGAGTCTCGTCGGCTGGTCAGAGAATTCAAGAACTTTCGATCGTTTCTATAATCGCCCGATTGTTAAAAATAAAGACGCATTCTCGTCAGCAATACTTTCATAAGTTTAGTGTAATTAAAGAGTTCAGTTAATTTTCTAATAAATGGTATTTGTGAAAACTTTGATACTTCTCCTATAACCTAGTGAGTAACTCTTTTCATCACTCTGAACAACTACATAGTGTCCAAGTGATCTCGAGAACGAAACACGAAGCATAATTGAACGATCGAGCGAGCCCGCCGAAGGCGGGCGAAGCTCGATCGCAATTATGCGAGAGTTTCGTTCGAAGAGATCACTCCCGCCCGAAATATATACACATATGTCTATATCTGCGATATTTCTCAAACCCTCCCTGGCTAACTTTGAACTATATGAGGCAACATGGTGGTACAGGGTCCGATGAGACCCTATAGCTCAGGTTTTTTTATTAAGCTAAAGTCTGTGGTGGCACCTAGCGTATAGTAGCGGTACTACATAGTGTCCAAGTGATCTCTTCGAACGAAACTCTCGCATAATTGCGATCGAGCTTCGCCCGCCTTCGGCGGGCTCGCTCGATCGTTCAATTTTTCGGATAGGTATAGGCCAAAAACTGTTTCGCAAAACTGTTTCACAAAAATGCCCAAAAATACCCTGAAAATCGATTTTTTCGAATTGGAAACCCTATGAATCGATGGCAAATGATCTCACCTTTCACCTCCCATTGGAATTTTCACGCTACAACAGATAGAACCGAATATATTCTCAAAAAACAGAAAATTTTCAAAAAAAGGAAGGTTTTTAAAATCCTCCAAAATTCAAAAGATTCAATGCTGGCACTTGTTTTCTGCACAAAATTTCCTCAGTTTTCCAATGGACTCATCAAAAAAACTCTACAGCCAATATTTCTATTAATTCCAAAAGTTCTTCATAATATTTCCCTGAAAATTTAGATGTGTCCATTTTACCCCACGTACCCCTATATGTCAATCATCACTAAGGCCATGAAGTTCCTTAGTTCTCGTCCTTCACTGTACATTTCGAAACTCCCTCTGAAGATGGATTTGTGTGAATAGACCGTATCTCGCTTAAATTCCAAAATATTTTCAAAAAATGACCCCCAACAAATAGATTTTTTTTTCGTATTTTTTTGCATTTCTTTGTCTTTCGGAGGCAGAGAAAAATGAATCTCTGTGTTTTTACAGTGAATTCAATGAAATTAAATGAAGCACAAGTTCATGTTTCATTCCTCAATGGAGTACTTAATTTTCATACAGCAATTTCCATTATTTTTGATATGCTTCTGTAAATCTCCGATATTTTATCTAAATTCAAGCAGGCAGTACACGAATGCAACCACATATTCTCGATTTGAAACAATAAAATTATCATGATGACATTGTTTCCGAAAAGAGTTGAGGATAAGAAAAAAAAGGAATTTAACTGTGAAATAAGAAACGTGCGTTGAATCTTACGTATTTACGTTGTTGTCATCGATTCGAGTGAATGAACATTATTTTATGGAGATTATTCTATAGAGGAAAGGAATTTTGTTCAAATTTCAGAAAAAAAAATTAGGAAAAGAGGTAAAAATTCCATTTTTTTGTCAATATTTTTTTGAAAATAAGCGAGATGGAGCGATTTTATTTTCATTCATTTTTTGAGCTCTTGAAATTTTTTACAAAACAAGATTAGGGCAAAAAGGGCGTATTTCCATGAGTTTCCGAGATATTTTCAGAAAAATAGTAGAAAATTGAATTTTTTTTTGAAATCATGAAATTTTTCGAAAATCATCAAATTTTCAAAAAAAAAAAAATGGAAATTTTCAAATTATTGCAGAATAAAATGCAGTAGTTTTCGATTTTCGACAGAAAAATCAGGGAGTACGTCATCTTTGGTCAGAAAAAATTAACAGGAATTCGAAGATTGCAGAAATTAATATTCAATTCTGTTTTTTATCATTTGCAGAGGTAAAGAATTTTACTCTCAACTTTTTTTCGGGACAAAATCGAAAGAAAAAAATTAGATAAATCGAAATTTAAATTTTCTTTTCTCTTTGTGAATTAATGAACTTGATGAAAATAAATGTGCCGATTCACACGTTTTTTCTTCTCATCAATTATTCATTCATCGATGATTAAGGGACTTCAATTTTGGAGGTGATGGAGAGGAAAATTTCTTTGTAAATGGACTTCATTCATGGCGACCTTGAACGTTACTACCGGCAGAAAAAAAGTGATTTTTTCTGAAATTTTGTTGATGATATTTTACACCTTTATTAATAATTTTGGAGATCAGAATATTTGGGAAGAAAATTAAATTATTATTCGATCGAGGAAAAATGAAACATTTTCTTTCAGCATCCAGAGCTCTTCGGAAAAAATTGAAAAAATCAAGCAATAATGGAGACATGTTAGAGTATTCTCTCAAATTTTTTCAGATTTTTCCGGAAATCCCTTCTCTCTCAGAAGGAATCAATTCCCTATACATAATTATTTTAAATAATTTTTCAATTTTTTTAAAATATCATAAAAAAATTTTTTTCCTCATTCGGAGTATTTTCCTTGAATCCACTGAATGATTTTTTATGAATTTCTATTTCGTCTGAATTCTTTTCAATTTAATTTAATTTAAATTGTATTTTAATTCAGTAATTTCTATTCTAATATCTTTCACTTATTTTGATTATGATACTTTCGTTGTGTCCTGCATTTGTAGGCTACGGAATACGCAACATTGAGCTATCTTTTCATTTTCTATTTTCTATGCTCGCGAACTTTCCCATGATTTTATCAATCTTACAAATAAAGAAATTTTAAAGATAATCATTTATTTTTCACTCTAATTGTTACAAAGTAATTCTCTGTATTTTCATCAGAGTTGAAAGACTCAATCAAAAAATCGGAAAAAATTCCGGAAAATGCTTGAGTATGTTACCATTATTGTGAAATTTTTTCAAAAATTTTCATAGAACCCATAAACTTCAAAAAACTTTCCAAAAAAATATGGTTTAATATCAAAATAACAAAATTTTGGTAGAAATTTTTTCAGTAGCTCTTCAAATTCTGTAACGAAAATTATTTTCGAAAAGCGGCAGTAATTTGAAAAAATCAGAAAAAAATCAAGAAAATGCTACAGTTTATCTCGAGTATGGTGTAATTTTTTCCGAAATTTTCATGGAGCTCTTCACTTTCAAAAAAAATCTGTTCTATTTTCAAAATAACGGAATTTTGGTCAGAATCATTATTTTAGTATATATTCAGCTACTGTAATAAAAATATTTCCCAAAAGAAGCGGCGGTAATCAAAAAAAATCTGATAAAATTCACATAAATACTGTAGCATGTCTTCCTTATTGTGTAATTTTTTCCGGAATTTTTATATAGTCCTTCACTCCAAAAAAAGCTGGTCTATTTTCAAAATGACGAAATGTTAATAGAGAATCTTTTTAGCAACTTGTTACAAATTTTGTAACAAAAATCATTTCCAAAAAAGCGGCGATAATTAAAAAAAATCTGAAAAAATTCAGTAAGATGCACCAGTATGTCCTCATCATTGCGTAATTTTTTCAAATTTTTAGATGAAAGTCTTCACTCATTAAAAAAATCCAATGTATTTTCTCTCGAATTTCCCTAATTTAATTTCATTAATTACCTCAATTTCATTAGGGTTTTCTTATACCTCTAATTTTCCTCAAGCCTCCCCCCCTCCTTCAGAAATTCTCCCATTTTCGATATCTGAATTGTCCATGAAATTAAAGGGCAAACGCACAGATTTATCCCATTCGAGCACTAAACTATTGAAAATATTAAGTCGAAATTTTTTTTTTTTTGTAATAATCAGTTGGACAAGCAATTCTCTTTTTTTATTCTCCCGAGTAACATGTCACTCCTGTAGTCATCAACCCCTGATTGCCTGGAGGATTGGAATAAAAAAGAAAGAGAAATGTTTTGGAGCATCTCTTAATGGGCTCCTCAATGTATCCACGTGTGTATTTTTTTGTTATTTATTTTTTCAGGTGATTCTCAATTCAATGGGGTGGCTTCAGTGTTAACTGACCAGACGGTTTAACCAGTTTCAAGGAGTCAAGGACCCCGTAGAGAGTACTTGGGTAAACACGAGTTTCGAAGGTCATATAATTTACTAAAACTCCCGGGGGATTTCCACTGCAATCAAGTACACTTTGAGGTAGGCTTATATTTAATGAGACATTCCCTACAGAGTAACTCTCTTTTCCGCTCTTTTACACTTTTTCAATAATTTGGTAGAATGAAGCGATTCAGACGTAGGGAAAAAAGTTTAATTGAAGCTTAGGGACATTACAACGAGATAACTAATTTTTTTTCATTCGGAATAAGGAAATTTGGGGAGAATCTTTCAAATTCTGTGATAAAAAGAATTTGAAATAAACGGCGGTAATTCGAAAAAATCAAAAAAAAATTGTGAAGGTACTTCAATGTGTTATCATTATTGTGTCATTTTTTGAAATTTTTTCGTAAAGCACTTCACTCCAAGAAAATTGGATAATAACAAAAATTTGATAGTGATTTTGCAATTTCTTTAACAAAAAAGATTTTGAAAAAAAAAGGCGGTGATTAGAAAAAATCTGAAAAAAATTCATGGAGATGCTTCAGTATGTCACCATCATTGTGTAATTTTTTCAATTTTTTTTGTTCCACCTTTCACTTCCAAAAACATCTTGTTTATCCAAAAAGTAACGAAATTTTAATATAAATTTTTTTAGAATTTCTGTGACAAAGAAAAAATTTGTAAAGAATGGCGGTGATTGAAAAAAATCAGAAAAATTCCACGAAAAAAGTTCAGTATGTCCCAATTATAATGTAATTTTCTCAATTTTTTTCAGAAAGGCCTTCACTCCATAAAAAGATGTGGTTTATTTTCTCCAATTTAATTCCCACGATGTATGATAAATTCAACATTGAAGGCTTGAGAATTTTCATAATTTGACGATATTGAAAAGGAATTGAATGTAATCGGCTTTTTCATAAAGACTTGAGGCGGATTCACCAATAAACATATTACATTTGTGCGCACCTCCAGCTACACAAATTATCAATGCTTTCTTTTAGTGCAATAATATTGCTCACAAACTATTCCCTGTTATGAGATACAAAACTTTCTGTGCCGAGTAGGGACTCGAACCCTCGACCTTTCCCACATGAGTCTTTCACATCCAGAGAACGATGGACCCGTGACGTCACATTTAAAATAATCCATTGATCCTCGAAATTCATTTTTTCTCATAATTATCAAAAAAAAAAAAAAGAAGTCCATTTTTTTTTCTCAACGATTTTTCGTGAATATCTCGGAGAATAAGCGAGATGAAGCAATTTTACCCCAATCTTTTTTTTTCAACTCTTAAGATTCTCCACCGAAGATGACTAGAATGAAAAGGGCATATCTCACTCATTTTCCGAAATATTATGAAAAAAAAATCAATTAGATTCTCATTGTTCACCCAGAAATTGTTAAATTTTTGAGAAATTTTAGGAATTTTCAAAATCTCCTGGAAATAATAATGATAATAATAATAATGATGATGAAATCTTCTTGAATATCTTCTTAAACAATAATAGTAATAATAAGCATGATAATAGATAATTTATTCAAAAATTCCACAATTTATCAAAATAATTGGTTAAATCCTGAAAATTCTCATTTAATTGAAATTCAAAAAATTAAATTTACGTAAAATGAAGATGTAACTTATAAGAAACAAATTGACGTGTCGGCAATTCATTACGAAATAATTGAAGTACAAATGAATGAAAAATGTGTTTTAACGGCTCGTTCTGACAGTGAAACGAAGAAATACGATTTATGAAGTCTATAAAAAGTGAATAACAGTTGAGATTTGTACTCATTCACTTTTCTATTGTTCATTAATTTTTTTTTTTTAAGAAAAAAAAGGATCCATCAATTTTTCACTTAAAAATTACTGCTAAAATATTTCCTTCATTAAAAAAATTCTTATTATTTTTGTAGAGATGCAAGAGCCATTCAACTGAGAGGATTTTTGTTATCTCCAATGGAACAACCCATGAATAATCCATCACCATTGAAATTACACGTGCATACTCGTATAATTCATAACGAAGTTATTGAAAAAATGATGAAAAAAGAGGGGTCTTTTAATGGCGTGAGTAATAAAACACTGAAATGCGGTTTATGGAGACATGAAACCGAGTTATAATTGAGATTTACAGCGAATTTTTTTATTTTAGCCTTGTAAATTCTCTATGATACAATAAAAATGTTAGAAATGTTAGAAACATTGTAAAAATAGGGAAAGGTGGGGTAAAATGAACATTTCAATTGATTTAAATTTAACGAGAGTAACAAATTTTGTTGAAGCGAAAGTAACAAAAGGTTAACAGTTCCTTTCAGTTTTTTTCTTTTAAGGGGTAACACCACTGTAAAAGTCGAAAAAAGGCGTTTTTTGGCTATTTTTTTCTATAGAAAAAGTGGCAATAAAATAATGATATTTGAGGAAGTGATTGAGCATATTTGAGTCTTCAGGATAAAAAATTCATCAAAAAATATCAAAAAATGAGGACACAAGAGCCATTTTTGCGAGGCTCCACGATTTTAAAACACTCTGCAGCACGCAGTGTAACTGCTGCAAATTCCAATTGAGAAAAAGAAGAAAATGGCTCAGTCTAGATACACATAGCTACAGAAATACGTAGGGAATTTCAAAAATATTGTTTTTTGTGGGATTGGTGACCATTTGAATGAAAATTCAAATTTCCGCAAAAAAAAACCGGCAATTTTTATCAATACAAAATGTGCAAATCCATTTTTTGAAAATCCCAGACGTATTCCTGTTTGAAATATTGTTTTCGAGATGCTGTGGAAAATTCAAATGAAACCAGTGCATATTATTGGAGTTATGCTGCGTGCCAATTTGAAAAATCATGTTTCGAGAAAAACGCGATTGGAATTGTGACTTAGGCTATGATTATGAAGAAATGCCTATGGAAAAATTCAAAATTTCATGTGAAATAATGGGTTTCAGGTGATAAATTTTGTTGCCCGTATTCTGGAAGGCCAAAAGTAATTTTCAAAGCAAGAAAAAGAAAACGATTTTTTGAAAATTATACCGTGGTGTAACCCCTTAATGTTCTTTCATTATCATTATTAAAGATTTTTCTCCGACCATTCTTTGAGTTATTAATTGGTAAATTATCGGCCATCATGCTTGGGAGTGACCATGATGGCCGATAATTTTCCTTTCATTATCAATTAAATTATTTCCACTGATCAAGTTCTTATTCTTGTCTTCAGTAAATTTCTCGATTGATCCAATAAATTCATTACCAAATTTTCTTATGAAAGTAAGCCCTCCTTGGCCTAATCTATTTTTCTAGCTCTTGAAATTCTCCACAAAAATAAGCAAGTATAAAAAGGGCGTATCTCCATGATTTACCGAGTTCTCCCCTTTTTTTCTGATGGAAATGAATTTTTTTAGCAATCATTGTTATTGTTAATGATTAACATTTAAATCCAATTATTCATCCCATGAAAGAATAAATTTCCAATTCGGAATTTCCCTACATGATGCATCAGAATGCTTATACACGAGTCAACAATTTCCATAAAATGATTCTATGCAGATAAACAAGACCGATAAAAATCAATTGAAACGAGGTATTAATAAATTAAATTGGATTTATTGGATGATTATGACACTGTTTCAACAGTAATATTTTTCAATATAATTAATTGAAAAACGAATTGTCATTATAACGTCATCAAATGCTAATTATTTTTAAATCATCATGAAAAATTCTATTTTTTAAACGTAATTGTAGATTTAAGTGATTTATTAATTATCAAGCCGATTTATACTCATTTCTAGACTATAACTCTTCTGTCTTTTTTCAAAAATCCATTAATTTCTTTTTTAATTGTGGGAGTCTGATGAATTTTAATTTTTATAATTTTATTTTTGGAAAAAATCTATTTTTTAAAGTTTTATTTAAAAAAAAATCGATTTTTTCGAAATTTTTTGAGGAAATTCAACAAAAAATACATGAATTATTCACAAAGATCCTCCCCCCCCCCCTCTGCTTTCTTTTTTTATGAAATAATTGCACTGCCTCTGAAATTTTTTCAAAAAATCGATAAAAAAAGATGAAAAATAAAATAAAAAGTTTTTCTCATAATTTTAATTTAAATGAATTTATAATGTCACAAAAGAATTCTGAGAATTTTCGAATAATTACACTACCAATTAATTATACCAATCAAGTATAATGACAGAGTCAATTACATTTAAATCCAAAAAAAGTGTACAGAAGGTTGATTTCAGCGGAGGTGAACGGAAACGACGAATGGATAATCTCATTCTCTTATAAATAATGTTTTTAACCTTCGAAAAATTTAAAGTAACATGGGAATTGTTGTGGAGAACACGTTTACCTCCAGATACTACATGTAGCATTTTAATGTGCAACTCTCAATAACGAGAGCATTGATCTTCCACTTTAGTGAGAATTATCATCATTAAAATTATGTGAATTGTGGTGTTACTTTAGTGATAAAATAAATAATTGAGCTGATATTATAAAACACATGTTGCAGGAAGTCTGCTCCTTTTTTCCAGCTTCCTTGAATTCTTTATCACTGAATCATGAGCGTTAAAATATTTTGTTTTCACTTGTTCAACAGTGATTGACAATTTACTTAAGACAATGATCTTTATTTAATTTAGAAAAAAATAAAAAAAAAAAGAAAATTCTATTGAGAAGTGAAAAAGGGATTTTTTTTTTTTAATATTTCGGTAAATAATGGCGATACGTCCTTTTTGCTCTCATCATTTTTTGAAACTCTCGAAATTCTCTTAAACAAAGAGAGATGAGGATTACAAGGGCGTATCTCCATTGGTAATCTCGTTTTTATTGAAAATCCCAAGGGCTACAAAATATAATTAGAACCAAAAGGACGTATCTCCATTATTTTCCAAGATTTTTACAAATAATGAGATAAATCAAATTCCCATTATTTTCTGTCGACTTTATCTAAATTTCATCCATCAGTAATAAAATATGAAAGTCTTCTGAATGCAGTGAAGAAATTAATAGAGATTCGTTTGTTACTTTGGAGAATGTTAATTGCACTAGTTCGAGGTGAAGAATTCACTGAAAACAAGGAATGCATTAGAAACTGACTGAACAATTACTGAGAAAAAAAATAGCGGCCCAATAAAAAAAAAAAGATCATTATTATCCTCTCCTCAGATCAGTCCTTGCTAATTGGAGCAGGAGATTAATTTTTTTTGTTGCACTTTATAATCGACACATGTTTCTTCTCATCCTACGTACACATTATATCATTATATCTCAATTATCGATGAAGAAGGCCATAAATCAGCCATTTTCCGTAAGTACATTGGATTTAATGTATTTAACGATTTGAAGTGATCGTAAGTAGGTCGATAGGTCATATCGCATTCCCACGAGGGTTCATAATGTCAAGAAAAAAATATTATCGTCATAACAAATAAAAATTATGAAGCACCAATTGATGCAGTGACGCAGTAGAATTTCCTTATGTACGACGTCCCTATCTTTGACCACCCCTTATATTTGACTGAATTATTTTGATAATTATTTAGCATTCCTTTCCACAAATAAAATAAGGTATGAGGAGGACCGTGAAGTTCGATCTCGGTTTTGACCAGGCTCAACTTAAGGTAATCCTAGTGGTTCGGGCAATCTATTTTCTCTTTCTGATTTTGGTCAGTTTCCATAGAATTGCACGAGGAGATTTTTTTAGAATTTAGTTCACCCCATGTTACCGCGTAAAATAAGGCCAAAATTAATTTTTGAATATAATTGAATTAGAAGGGCAGGAGGGTTCAAAAGAATGGAGAAAAGCGAGGAAAACTTTGCTCCGTGAATTCTCGCGGGATAATGAATGAAAAAATCCGAAAAATATCTTTAAAAAATTGTGATTTTTGTAACAATAAGATGAAATGCGCGTGATTTAATTAGAATATTACAGATTTTTTAATGAATTAACAGAAAGGTGAGTCGATTGACAGCTCCCGACCGCCATGAAACTTGCTTCTGTGATACTCACTTGTAATACCTTGAGTGCTTCAAAATTAGGTATCTAAGAGGCATTAAAGCCTCGATGTCACAATTGTGACATTTTTCTAGCTCCAATATTTTTTTTATAAAGGTGAGTATGAAGAGTTATCTATTTGTAATTTGTTTTTGAAATGTTTTGAGAAACATGTATCAGAAGATGATAATAGAAAAATGACAGTCTTATCTCGTTCTATTGATTCACTATGAAGTTTTATCATCACAAAGGAGAATATCGGGAAGACCAGAGGAAAAGTGTCCAGGATTTTTTTTTCAGAGTCAGGAGAAGATGCATGAATATTACTACGTTATTAACGAATTCCCTCAAATTTTTTCGTAGATGCGTTCGATTTCCACAGATTTCAAGAAAAATTATGAATCTTCTTGTAGTCTGCCGAGAATACGAGAATCTTTGGACTTCTGCAGTTTCAAGTTTAGTGTACACAAATTTTCCGAGTGATTACCCCCTTGATTACTCCACATGTTTTCCACCGTAATTTTCCTCAGTGTTTCAATAGAATCATCAGAAAGACCCTATCTCAAATATTTCCCCAGATTCATAGACAAGGCAGCTTTAAAACCAAAATCACTTATGAGCGACAAATTTCCAATTCTGTCACTTATAAGGGGAATATAAACTGATTTTTCAGATACCATTGTTGGCAAAAGAAGGTTGTTCGATTCGCGCCCCTTAATGGGGACAAACTGCACATTCTGTCACTTATAAGTGACAAATGTCCAATTCTATCACTTATAAGGGACGAATGTCCAATTCTCTCACTTATAAGGGAAATATAAACTTATTTTTTCTTTATAAATTGCATTATCTCCAATTTTTTTCTCAGAAATTTCTAAGATAATTTCCATTTCTCAAATTCTTCTTCTTTCCCCAAGATAACAACATCACAACAATTGCAAAAAGAAATCAATCTCCTATCAACCACAACTCAAGTGCAATATAAACATTAGAAATGATAACTCATCGCCTCTCGACTTAAAAAAAATCCAATAAAAGATTCGAAATAGATTGGAGGAAAAAAATCGTCTTGACTCTCGCGTGCATCACGTGTATACATCTTCAATTTCCGCAAAAAGACCCTGAAAAAGGTCAAACGCAATAGACGATTACAATTTATTGATTGTAGAAAAATTCTCGTGGCACGTTTTCTCGAGACGATAACGAAGACATGGGTGATATCAATTGAATCACGTTGCATTTTGATATCTCTCAAACTCATAAGTGTCTCTGTTTATATTTTCCGATTATTTGCGTTTCCTTCCCTTTGATTTCTCGTTTCTCACTCTGTGAGAATCCCACAATGAAAGAAAGAATTCCTCATCTCAAAGAGAACAAAAGAAAAGTATCTTATACGAGTAAAAAATACTAAATTTTTGCAGATATAGATATGGATGATTAATGCTTTTTGGAGCCGAAATTTTCATATTTACTTGCACAAAATACATTTCTTCGAAACCATAATAGAATTCATTGAGGAAATTGAAGAGAATTTGAAAATTCATTAACGAATATCAATTAAATAGAAAGAATTAAAAGAAACCGAATTAAACTTGGTAAATAAAAGAAATATGATGAATAATAATTGTAATGGAAACTGAAGAATTTCGCGAAACCTCTGAATAATTGACATTAGAATTTGAATGTATAAAGAATAATTTCTATTTGTAAATTGAATTATGAAAAATAGATAATTCTTTCAGATTATTTATCTATAAATAAAGAGCTGAAAACTATATTCAGAGGTGCGTGTTATTAGAGTAAGGAAGGGGGAAGGGAGATTAAAATCACATCAGAGTTTAAATTTACACCCAAATATGTGAATTTCATATTATATAGATGTGTTTCACGTGGATATAACAAACATTTTTATGCAGCCACTATACTGGTTTTGCGCCCTCTAAAAGTTAGATAGAAAGAATTAAGGCAGCTGGAGGCAGCTAATGACGAACTCCAAGACTTGCCTGAAAATCGGGCTATAAATAATTAGAGACATCACGCATCCAGAAACGTGGGAAAACTAGGAATTTTTTTTTTTCATGTTGAAAAAAAAACACCATCATTATGACAAAATAACACCTAAACTCACACCTAACTAAATTTCGAAAAGATCCATCCATTTCCCTTCAAAAAAAATTCCCAAAAATCTGTTCGATTTTGGAGTTCTAAATGGTTGTCCCTCTTTAGAAGAAACTGAACCGTAAATGGAACAAATACGATGAAAAATAATTGTAACCGAAAATGAAGAATTTTGCGAAATCTGTGGATAATTGACAGCAGAATTTAAATGAATGAAGAATAATTATCATTTGTAACTGAGCCTCATTTTATTGTGGAATACCTGTGAAACAATCCTGACACTGGGGGGCCTTTCAAACAATATTCATAAACTCAATAATTAGATAAACAAGATAATCAAGAAACTTTGAAATAAAATAAGAAAAAGTATAAAAATTTGAATAAAAACGTCAAATTATCAGAAGAGTGAATTTCTATGAAAATAAATTGAGATGAAATTAGTGAAATTGAGGTTTAGGTTCATTACAACTCATTGAAATCAGAGCAGAGATAATTGAATGAAAAAAATTCGAAAAAAAAACTGTGAACTTCAACCTCGGATTTTCATCATCATTGTTTATGGGATCACTTGTGCTATTTCAGAGGTCCAGTTCAAGCTGAACTCAATTATCAATGTTATTAATTTCATTCAAAATTATCAGTGACCAAAAATGTACAGGGCCATTGCTTGAATGCTAATTTTTTGGTGATATCAGTATCATAATTAAAAAAACAAAAAAATTGGGAAAAGCGAGTGATTTATTTGTCAAAAAAATGACCCCTGATAATTTCGAAAGCGAGAAAGAGTGATATTTTCATTTTTTTTGCACATGACTTTTGAAATTCTATGAAAAATTGACTTCATTCCATCAGTTTCTTGAGAATATCTCGAAAAGTAAGCGAGATAGAGCATTTTTGCTTGAATATTTTTTTGTAGCCCTCGAAATTCTGTATAATAGTGTCCGGATCAAAATCACCCTATCTCACTTAGTTTCCGAGATATTCAAAGGAAAAACTAATAAATGCCATCAATTTTTCTGAAAACTTCATTTTCTTCACTCCTACAGAATTTTTATCGAAATTCAATGAATGATACTTTTTTTAAATTCATCGAAATGGAAATAAATTTCCTCTTACGAAAAAATATACAACGAGTAATTGAATGAGAAAAGATAATTACAGTTCTGTTAAATGATAATTAATTTGATCAGTTTCTGATAAATTATTCATAATTCATCGAGACGTGGAATTGTGAAAAAAATAAGATGTTATACCTGTTATAGCTACATTTAACATAATGGAGACAATGGGCATTCAGTTGATGTGTGATGAAATGAAGTTCATTGATTATTCATTGATTCTTTATGTGAATCTGAAAAATGTGCCTTTAACTTTCCATAAAAAATGAAATTTTCGATGTTTTTTTTTTAAATTGAAATGAAAAGCGCATTCCACGCGCCTGCTTCAATATTTCTTTTTCCCAAAAACAAATTCTGGTCGATCATTATGAAAGATCGATTGATCGATGCGATATCTTCCATTAAATTCGAGATATCGCATACGATTGGATAATTCCGTTTCACCTGTTCTAATCTTAGGGGATCGAAATATTGCAATTAGATATGAAAATTCATACTCAATTTTAGAAAAATTCTTAAAAAATTCAATAAGTCACCTCCTCAATGTCTTCAAATTATTATCATTGTTTATGAAATTTTTATTTTCACTCAGTTTCAGATTCTTCGACTGTTTTTGGAACATTCAATTTTTTTCGAAAAAAAAATCGAATTTAGTTATGAAAATTCATCTTCTTTAGAATCTTATATAGTTTATAAAAACTGGTCAGTTTAGTACTGGATCGATAATAAACTATAAATATTTGTTTTCATGGTTGATTTGAATTATTGTATTTTTTTTAGAGTCAAGGCCTTCACGGTGAAATTCGAAAAAATAGGCCGATAATGTCGACATCCTGGGTCATGTTCTAGAATTTTTTGAGATTTTTTTCTGGAAAGGCTTCAGTCCAAACAAAATCCTTTATTAACAGATAAATGAGAATACAAGACAATTCGACTAATTTTTGTGATCATTCTTAATTGAATATCTCGAAACGTAGTGGAAATACACTCTTTTCATCTGAATCCTTTTTTATAGAGAATTTCACAAGCTGCAGACGAGGATTATTTGAAAAAGGGTGTATCACCATTAGTTTCAAAGATATTTTCAAGAGAATGTAAAAAAAATTGAATTATTCTGATTTATATTTTCACTACCAAATTAATTTCTCAAGATCGGCAGAATCAATTCCTCTGAAATTTTGGAAATAATTGCAAAAGTGACTCGAAAATATGTAAGAATTTTTTCGTCATGAATTCCTTACTTGCGCTTTCTTGCACTTCGATATCCCCCAAAAATGCTGATAACTTCACAAAAAGAATTGAATATCTCGAAAACTCATGGATATACGCCCTTTTCATTTTCTTCTTTTTTCGTAGTGAATTTTAAGAGCTACAAAAAAGGACTATTGTAAGGAGGGCGTCTATCTATTATCTTCCGAGATTTTCTCCAAAAAAATGCAAAAAAATTGATTTCTCCGAATTAGAACAATTAATTCCTCTGAAGTTTTGGGAATATCTTTACAAATTACTCAAGAATATCCGAGAATCGTTTCGTCATAAATTTCGCCTCTGCGCTTTTCTGCGGTTCAATATTCTCCAAACAAGTCAATGCCTTTTCTTAATATTTGATACTATTGACCCTGGAAAGCGTCCGGAAGGTTGAAATGCATCGTCATTATGTGATGCCCAGTTTGCTCAGCAGGCCTTGACCATCAAAACCACAAATAAATAATAAATCCCATAAAAATTGTGCCAACGAACCTTCCTCCATCGCAGAATAAAATATTCAAGATAAAAAAAAAAATAAAAAAATTGAGATATCTCTTACTATATTCCAGAGCATTCTGAGAGACTTTTTTTTTACGAAAAAATTTCCGTTAGCTTCACAAAATTAGACAACGTGAAAAAGTATTTCAAAAATTCCCACCCATAATTTCTAGAATTTTCCAGATGTGCAAATTTTTAATTTCTTAAAATAATTTATTCGTCTAAAAAAAAAGTTGTTAAGTTTTGAATGTTTTCAGTATCATCCTTTCCGGAATTTTCCATGCAAAATCATTAAACAGATAGATGAGTCCTTCCAGTACATAAGTCCTCATTAAATTCACTGTAGACCGCATGTTGTGTCTCGAAAAAAAATGAAAAAGAAAACGAAATGAAAGAAAAAAATAAAGAAAAAGAGCCCAATGGAAACTTTTCGGATCTATGGAAGGGAGAAAGACGTCAGAGCCCAGTGTGCATTAAAGGAACGGATAAAAAAGGTGGAAGTGAACAAAAAAAAAGGAGATTCTGCATGGTATGTGCGTGAAATTCACGACTGCGGATTGCATGGTCCTTAAACAAGTATTGGCTTTTTTTTATTTCTCATTTTATCTTCTCCAGTGGATTTTAAATCATGCCTCTTTTATTTTCCTCGTGCATCCTTATAAAATTGTTTTAGTGACGTCTGCGGAGGAACAGCCTCAGTAATCGCCTTTTGATGAAAACAAATAGAGGAATATCCATCAAATTTATTTTTAATTTTCTTTATGGGGAAAAAAAGAGGAGCTTCATCCGGACTTCTTCGGAGATGATTTTGTATCACTTTATGAGAGGAATTGCAATTTTTTTTGATGAGTTCTTCTGGTGATTGTGGGGAAATTGAAGGATTTTCTTCAATTTTTCAGTTATAGCTATTCTAAATTCATTCATTTTTCATTCATTCATTCATTTTTCTGAATTGTTTCATAATTTTTGACAGTGTAGTTCATGAGATATAAATTATTGAAGTTACTGAAAATACCGGTAATGGGGATAAAACACTCTAAATCGGACAGAAATAGCGAAATCACCGAAAAACCACACGGTTGACCCATTATTCAAAAACTATTGGCGAAGAGAACAGCATTTTAACTAAATAATCCTAAATAAAAAAATGAAAAGAAAAAAATTGATTAATACTATTTTTCCACTTTATTAGTGAATTTTTTTTGTGTAATCATGAAAAGAAAAATTTTATGCATTAATTATTTGTTTGAATTCTCTTATATTATATTCTCATTAGCCCCTGAACATTATTGTCTGTCATTGTGCATAATGAGGCGTGTAAAAAAAGGGAGAGAAAAAAAAATTGCGGATGAAAATATTTTTCCAATTTTCATTAATTATTAAATGCTGTGCATATATATAGCACTCAGGCCTCTTTGTTTTTAACCTGACGATTTCTGAATTTTCCAACAAATTCACTAAAATCTGTATACACTGAACTTGAAATTGTAAAAATTGAAGATTCATGAAATTTGTTGAAGTCTGGGAAAATTGAACCGATTCCTGAAGATTTCATAGATTTCTATAAGAATTCAAGAGATTTCAGGAAGTGTCAAGAGATTTCAAGATTTCATGGCAGAAACAAAGATGTATGAAAGATCAGATAATCAGAATTTGATCAAAATAATGTCCAACAAAATTGTATTTATAGCCACTAATACCTCTAACGTGTAGTCTTCCGTATGGCCATGTAAATATCCCAAAATCTTCAATGACTTTTCTCCAATCCTCAAATCGATTTTTCGTACATTGTCACTATTTATTTCAGATAAAATATCAAAGACTTCCCAGATTTCGAAGATTTCATGAAATTTCCATTACTCTGGTTTCTGAGTGATTTCAAGTCTTCTTCCCCGATTTTATAAAATTTCAAAAATTCAGAAGTTTTAAAAAGAATTTCGAAATTTCCCTAAGATTTCTCGGTTAAATATATACTAGAGTTCACAAGTGATTACCCCCTCGTTAATTCCTTCAGTTCCATCAAGAATAAAGACAATAAAAATGGAAAAAATTCAGAGATTAAGATGCAATCAAATTTTAATACAAAATAAAGAGTACAATTAAATTGTTATTCGTCAACTCGTATTGTTTTTTACTGAGAAATTGTATAATTTTTATTGTCATTGTAAGAGTTTTCCTCATTGAATTCTCATGTATTTCCACGTGATGATAAATATGATTATAAAATTATTGCTTTAAATTTATGTTGATTATTCAAAAACATGAAAAATAGTGATTGTCATGTTACAAATCTGAGAATTACAGCGATGAAACATCTGGAGTGATTGTGAATCATTGAGACGATAAAAAACAGTAAAGGAAATGAGTGAAGAAAAAAAAAAGGAGGAATTGGAACAAAAAATGTGTAACTCGTTGCAGAAATTACGAGATGAATCTGGCCAATTACTTCAACATAAAGAGAAATATTTGCGAGAAGAAAAAAAAAGGCGATTCTCAATAAGAAAAAATAATTGGAGGAAATTTTTTTAAATCATTAATTGAGAAATAATTCGGGGAAATTAAATGCAGAAAAAAAAATTCGAGAAAATTGTTTTTAATCATTTATGAGGATTGATTACAGTAGCTGTAGTGTCTGTAAACCAAAATTGATCGAAAAAAAAAGATTATCAATTTTTTTTAGATTTATTTTGGAAACTCTATCCTTTAATAGAAAAATTTTAGGAAAATGGAGATTTTATGGGTGAATTATATGATTTTTTAATAGAACAACAGTTTCTTGTGAGAATAATCATATTTTCGGAGCTACATTTGCATGAGAACGATATTTTTGATATATTTCATGGAATATTCACTGAATCACTCTGTTTTTCAGTCAATTTTTTCTAATTCATGAATAATTCAGTAGTGATGAGGTAAAAATGACAAATTGACGTATTTTCGTGATAATTCTCAATAGAATATCTTGGAAAATACTGGAGATACGCCTTTTTCCCTTTAAGCCTTTGCAGAGAATTTCAAGAATTGCAAAGATGGATGACGGAAAAAAGGGCGTATTTTCATTAGTGTCCGCAATTTTCTCCCGAGAAAATGACAGAAAAGAATTGATTTCATTTGATTTATTTTTTGCTACTGATTTGTTTTTGAGAACATCTCGGAAACTAAATGAGACAAGGTGATTTTGTACGAATCCTTTTTTGTAAAGACTTTTAACAACTACAACAAAAATATCGCGGCCGAAAAGGGCGTATCTCCATTAGGTTTCAAAAAATTCAATTGTTTCTGTGAATTTATCAACTTTTTCGGAGAAAATTGACGTGCAATAAAGCGCAAATGAAAAATTCATGACGAAAAAATTCTCGGATAATCTTGAGTCATTTCTGAAATTATTCCCAAGATTTCAGAGGAATTAATTAAGCCAATTCACTAAGAAAAAAACATATTTTGCATTAATTCAGTAAAAAAAAAAACATGAAGCAGAATAATCCAACTTTCACACTTTCTTGAAAATATCTTAGAAACTAATGGAGATACGCCTTTTTTACTCACATACTTTTTTGTAGAAAATTTCAAGATTATTGTAAAAAAAGATGAAAACAAAATCCACGTATCTTGCTTATTCTCTGAATTATCTATAATAAATATAAAAAAAAAAAAGTGAACTCATCCTCTTCGACACTAAATTAATTTGATTTAATTGAAATAATTCCACCTAAAAACAGAAAATTTTCGTATTTCCATCAAATTTCAATAGATTTTCCATTGATTCCTCGACAAATAAAGACCTCAACCCTTAAAAATTATCTAAAACTACAAAAAAAAAATATTCTGCTTAGAAATTCCTATTTTTTTCCAATTAAAAAAAAAACATAAAATAAATTTCTTTTTGCAATGTCTTTTTTTTTTCATTGCAAACTTCTCGACCTTTGATCCGCATTTTTTTTCCAGAAAAACACCGAGTCTCGAGTCAGTACGACAATGCAGAAAAATCTGGAAATATAATACGTAATGTACCGAAAAAAATTATGCAATTGAAGATAAAAAAAATAACAAATGAATAAAAGAAGTTTGTGAACAAAAAAAAAGGCATCGATGATACTGAGTAATTATCAATAGCTGGCGGACAATTAATCTGTACAAAAACTTCATGAATTATCATTTTTCAAATCGTTACAGAGTTTTGTAATTAACTAAGAATTATTGAATGCATACGTATAGGTGCTACTGACGCCCGTCAAAGCTCGATAAATACTAGTAATATCATAGTACACCAATTACGTCGTTATTTGCACCTATCGTGTATGAAAACAATTATTTATTGAAAAAATACGTATTTGCCTTAAACTAAAGGAAGAAGAAATAAAAAATTTTTATAAAAAAATGTTGAATACAATTGAAGAATAACTTGTGTAACTCGCGAGATTTTCTTAGAAACGACTAATGCAATTCGATAGATACCTCCCCCCCCTGCCCCTTTCCGAGTGCATTTGCAGGTATTTAGTCATGAAAATGACTTTGTAATTACAAAATACAATAATAAAACATGATCGGAATTTTTCAATAAAAACGCATTTTCTTCGTAAAAATCAGGGGAATGCCCGTTTTTAAAGATATCTCGGAAACTAAATGAGGGAGCGAAAATTTTGAAGAGACCTTTTCTATAGCTCTTGAAATTTTCTAGAAAAAAGGATTCTAGTGGAATTACGCTATCTCGCTTAGTTTCTGAGGTTTCTTTTGTTAGAGGATGGCCTTAAACAAAATCGAGTTTTCAGTGCTGAATTAGAAAAATTTAATTTCTTTAAAATATCTTGGAAACTAAGCAAGATAGAGAAAATTTTAAAAACACCTTTTTTGTAGTTCTTGCAATTCTCTAGAAAAAAGGATTCTTGGAAAATCACGCTATCTCGCTTAATTTCCGAAATCCCTTTCTTCAAAGAATGTTTTCTTTATTTTTAGTAGAAAATTGAAAAAATTGAATTTTTTTTCAAAAAGATCGCAAAAAATAAGCAATAGCATAATTTTTGTAAAAATTTTTTTTGTCCTTCTTGAGATTCTCTACAAAAAAAGATTGAATCGTAATCACGCTATCTCGTTTATTTTCCGGAATACCCTTTATCAGAGAATAATACTAGAAAATTCAATAAAGATGAGAAAAGAATTCAATAAAAATAGAAAAAAAAATTAAGAAATTACTTACGAAGTGGATATCCAGTATAACAAAACATTTTCGATGATTTTCTTAAACTTCTCAAATGAATAATTGATTTATCAAAAGTTCGGGTTAAATTGTTCAATTTTTTTCTTTTTTTTTAAATAAAAAAAAGGGAAATTAAGGATTTACAATTTTTAACATTTTTGGAAAATATAGAAATGGTAATTTTTTTTAATTCTTTCTATTTCACGTAAATTTTCCACGATCACTCCCCAATGACTGTTCAAAAACAACTGAAATAAATTGTTTTTCGGAATTTTTCAATTCAACAATTTTATTTCCTTAAATTTTCATGCGACAAGAAAATTATGTATCAAGTACGAAGACTTTTTGATAATGAGTAGAATTCTTCATGAATTTCTGCTGCTCAGTTTAAAATGATAAGCGCCCATTAAGTGACGAACGAAGAAAAGAAAAAAGGGAAGAGGAAGAGAGAGAGAGAGTGAGAGAGAAAAAACGAAGAAGTTGGGGAAAAAAATGAGAGAATTACCCGATGCATCGTGATACACCATCGACCTATTATCTATTTGGGTCTTCAGATAAGAGAAAAATGAAGTGAGAAAAAAGAAAAAAAAGAATTTCTTGATTTTTGTCATTTTGGTAAATTACATTTTTCCTTTTAATTTTCACAATTATGATTAATAGAATTTATTATGAATTTCTTTGAACTCGAGTTATTTTATTTTATTATTAGAATTAACACTTGTTACGTATTCATTGTTTGCGCCAGATGAAGTGTCTGTAGATGGGGAACTGAGAGTGATAGGAAATGTATATCGTCACCTCAGAATAACGAGGGCGTAAATACCAAAAATACGGAATTCTACCTCCGGTTAGATACTACCCCATATGAAAAAAAATTAAATTTTGGATATACCCACGGATTGATACGCCTTGGAGAGGATTTGATACGAAGAAATTAGCGTTTGATCTATAACAGTTTCTTTTTAATTAACTTTTTGAGAATCCTAAATTTCCGATGGAAATTTTGGCCCCACAATTTTCAAAAATGGATCAAAAAAATTTACAAAAAAAACTGATTTCTATGGGAAAGGGTTTGAGAGTGATTGAAAGATAACAATCACCCCGATTCAATCAGCCAATTAATTAATAAAAATACGAAGACTCGCATTCCCCATTCCTATATCAGCCTAACCATAGAGCGCTGTGTATAGTCAAGTGCATTGGCGCCATATTGCTATATTCAAAATCAGCCGGGCTCAAGCTGAAGCAATGAACTCCAGACAGTGCTTAGTATCTTTATAAAAATATTTGAATGAGAAATGGGGATAATATCTAACCGGAGAATAGGAATGCCTCAGGAAATGCAAAACGAATGAGGCACCCCCTACTTTCCCGGTAATGAATTCAATAGTCAAATACCGGGAGAAGTTTGAGTTGTCACTTTTAATTTTTAGAGCTAAAGTCCCATAATTAACCTTCCTTGGACCCTTTTCTACAGATCCCGTCGAAGAAACAGACATTTCACATTGATTTCAATATAGAAATGGCTTGGGAAGTGCAAAACACATGTGGCTTCCCCGATTTCCCGGTGATTAATTTGCTATTCAAGTACAGCGAGCAGTCTGAGTTGTCACTTTCGATTTTTTGAGCCAAAGTCCCATGATTCACCTTCTTTGGACCCTAATCTATAGATCCCCCCGAAAAAACAGACGGTTTACATCGATTTAAAAAAAAAATGGCCTGGGAAGTGTAAAACATACGGCGCACCCCCAGTTTTTCGGGAATTAATTTGATATTCAAGTACAGTGAGCAGTCTGAGTTGTCACTTTCGATTTTTTGAGCCAAAGTCCCATGATTCACCTTCTTTGGACCCTAATCTATAGATCCCCCCGAAAAAACAGACAGTTTACATCGATTTAAAAAAAAAAATGGCCTGGGAAGTGTAAAACATACGGCGCACCCCCAGTTTTTCGGGAATTAATTTATTTTTCAAGTACAGCGAGCAGTCTGAGTTGTCACTTTTGATTTTTTGAGCCAAAGTCCCATAATTAACCTTCTTTGGACCCTAATCTATAGATCCCCCCGAAAAAACAGACGGTTTACATCGATTTAAAAAAAAAAATGGCCTGGGAAGTGTAAAACATACGGCGCACCCCCAGTTTTTCGGGAATTAATTTATTTTTCAAGTACAGCGAGCAGTCTGAGTTGTCACTTTTGATTTTTAGAGCTAAAGTCCCATGATTAACCTTCCTTGGACCCTTTCCTACAGATCCCGTCGAAGAAATAGACATTTCACATTGATCTCAATACAGAAATGGTTTGGGAAGTGCAAAACTCACCCTTTTTGTTATTAGTGGATGGTACTTATGCCTATTTTTTATTATTTTTTTTTTTCTTTACTAATATTGCGTAAAAGGGTTTGGGAAGCCTATTGGAGCAATAATGGTGGAGATTCGCCTCTTTGTTACTTTGAAAAAAAAATCAGAAAAACTGGCACTTACGCCTCTTTCACTCTAAGGCGATGACATTATTCTTCTTACTTGTGATTTCACCGAATAAAAGAACGTAAAACAGGAAAAGTCAATTTTTTCCATCGCCTTTTTTTTTGAAAATATCTTGGAAATCAATGAAGATACGTCCTTCTTTTTTTAAATCCTTTTTGGTAGGAAATTTTTTAAGAGCTATAAAAAAGGAGTCGGATGAAAAGAGCGTTATCCAGATTATTTTTGGGGATATTTGGAAGAAAAAACATTGAAAATTCAGTAGCTAGAAGTTGAAAAAGAAAGAAAGATTGAAATAGATTAATCAATTTATCTTGCAATATCTCGGAAAATGAGCGAAATGGAGAGCTTTCGCCCGAACCCATTTTTTTAGCTCTCAAAATTCTGTATAAAGAACAATGAAAGTAAAGGCGTATGTCCAGTTTCCGAAATATTTTGCTGAGAATAATCATGAAATCTAGTCGATTGTCACTGTTTTATTTTTTTTTGCCAATTCCTCTTCTTTATGCAGCTTTTTCATGCAACTCATGATTTTTGCGAGCAGTCCCGTGGCAAAGTGGTAAAAAGGACAAGTTTTTTGTCCGAAATTTAATTAAAATTAATTTATAAAAATTATGCAAAAAATGAGGTTCACGTGGAACGTATGAATAGAGTTCCTTATTTGAACTCTCAACATTCTTCAACAGGTGATCGTTGAATTTATTAACCAGCAGCGACTTTTTTCCTTTTATAACTCAGTTCAGACAAGAGTGATGTTATGCCACGTTATCCAATGGGGGCGATTCAGATGAAAATTCTTCTTCCAGCCCGCATGTCTCTGAAATTGATGTTTTTCAGTCAAATCCATTTTTCTCCAAATGAAAAACTCCCCAAAAAAAATCTGAAAAAATTTGTAAATATACTTTGGCACGTCTCTATAATCATGTAATTTTTTCAGATTTTGATGTAGAAGTCTTCAGATGAAAAAAATCCTGCTCCATTTCACCATTCAGAAAGTACTAAAAATTTTTCGTTGGGCACGTTTTTTTTACATGAAAGACGCCAAAAAAATGTGAAAAAATTCATGAAGATGCTTCAACATGTCTTCATGATTAGAGAATTTTTTTGGATTTTTACGTAATGGCCTTCACCTCGAAAAAAAATCTTGCCCCATTTCGCTATTCAGAAGATTCTCAACTTTTTTTCAGTCTGAGCTGCAAGTTGTTATTTTGAATCCCTGGATTGATTTTTCATTGATTCCGATAAAACTCTGATGTAATCCCATTAAATTATTTATTCGCAGGTCCATTTCCATTAGTTAACGTCTGATTCATCAGCATTGGTATTTGTGTTATTTAGCAATGAAGGATGAGTCTTGATACGATTTTCCACAATTTTTTGTTGGTCTTCTGGAGTCAAGGTGACGCCTAGAAAATAATGGATATAGTGATGATATAAGAATCTTGATGGTTCACTGGACGCCGAGAATTTTCTATAATATTTTGTTATTAACAATAAAATTAAAATAAAAAAAAAGAGTAACAGAAGGACGTATTTGCCAATCTTAGCAGGAATAGGGTGTATTTGCAACATTTCCCTGATTTATTTGATACCAAAAGAGCGCATGTCTGGAAGATACGCCCTTTTGTTATTATGCACAAGTAAAATGGTTTTTCAAAACTTCTCGAATACTAGTTTAAATTTTATTCAAATTTCAACGATTTCTTGCATTTTCAGTTGAATTCAGAAAAAAATAAAATTTACGATTAAATTCTTTATCGGAGAATAATGCACAAAAAATTATGCAATTTCCTGTAAATTTAATGAGCTAGAATAATTCATAATATTAACGTTTTTTTTTACCAGATAAATTAACATCACTGTCAAACGAGCAAATCTCATCGCATTCTGTACTTGTATCTGATTCAGTGGATAATTCCTTCGTCCATTCTAAATGTTTCTTTTTTTTACTCATAAATCTGGTAAAATCACCACTTTTATTTGATCCATTAATCTTATTTTCTTGCATTCTCATGGAGTTGCGGGTGTTTATAGTTTTCTTCTCTCTTTTGAATTTTTCTGCGTGGATTGAGAGAGAAAGAAAAAAGGCGATGAATATAAAGTAGTTGCCAGAGCAGGTTTCTTTGTCATCAGAACCAAATCGACCTTGTGGCAGGCTGTTATAAATAAACGGGAAGTCTCCAAAAAACCGAAATTTCCCATTTTTGTTGTTGAAAAAATGTTTTTATTTTTTTTTTGTAAGGAACGGTCTCATGAAAAAATTTGAAAAATTTAGACAACAATGTGGACATATCGAAGCATTTTCTCGATTTTTTGCAGATTTTTTTGTTGAGAGGTTCATCTTGAAAAAAAAATGGGTAGTGAAAAAATGTCAGTTTTTCTCTTTTTTAAAAGAGATCTGGGAAACTACGCGAGATAGCGGGATTCTGCTGGAATCCTTATTTGTAGGAAATTCTGAGGGCTATAAAAAAGGTTCATTCAAAAATCTCGCTATCTCACTTAGTTTTCGAGATACTGTTAACAAAACCGAATTTTACTGTTTTTCAAGCAAAAAACCGATAAAAATGGGTGCTCCATTTTCTTCTTGCTGTATGAAGAATATCTGGGAAACTAAGTGAGATAGCCTCATTTTGCAGGAATCTTTTTTTGTAGAAAATTTTAAAAGCTACAAAAAAGGTCTCAACACGAATTCCGCTATCTCACTTAGTTTCAGAGATACTCTCAAGATAAAATAGACTCAACCTGTTTTATCTTTTCTCCAATAAATTATTTTGTTAGAAAAATAGAAAAATTCCACTCGTACCGCCAAATGGGGGATTCCCATGAGCTGCTGAATCATCTGTGATACATCGGGCATGTCTAGGGTCCAGGTACTCATTCCTGACATTAACAGCAGGTTTTACCCTCTCAATAATTCCACTGGCCTCTGATATATATCTGGGCCTGATTCCCCCAGATTTTTTTGGAATTCCTCGAATTGTGCTAACAATTTCTTCACATTCATCATCGACATCTGCCTGTTTTTTTCTTATTTTTCTCCTCGTCAATTTCTTGATCTCATCTTGATATTTACAGCAATCGTCTCTCTTTTTGGACATTTTTTTTGGAGTGCTTCTTAAGGTAGTATGCCAGAGTACGGTCCATAAAACAGAAAAATGAGGATTTGTAAGTTAGTTTTCAATTAATTGCTGATAGTTCAAGAAAAAGTGTTTCAATCTAGACGAAAAAGTGATTAAACTATTCAAAAGTCATATCTTCAGTTTGTGAATACAATTTTTTTAGTTTCTCGATTTTTTTTTAACATCACTAATCTCCTCACGGATTGGAGAAAATCATTTTGATGATCTATTATCTTCCAGAATTTCTCCCGAAAAGGCAACTCTACAAAAAAATCTAAAAAAACTCACCAACGATGTAGACATGCCAGAGTATCTCTCCAAATTTTTTCAGATTTTTCCACAAAGTCCTTCGCTCCAAAAAAAATTCTCATATATTTTTCAAAAAGTTTCTCATTATTAGATTCATATTTTCCCTGAATTTTTTCCAGAGAGAAGTTCTTCCAGGGAAAATCTGAAAAAATTCAACAATAATGCAGACATATTGAGGTACTGTCTCAATTTTTTCCAGATTTTTCTTGATTATATGTATGAGATAGAGAGAGAGGCAAATAGTTACGACTACCTTCTAATTAAAATTTCGCAATAACTATACGGAGAATTGACAATTTTTTTCTTCTATTATTTAGTTAAAATGCTGTTCTCTTCACCAATAGTTTTTAAATAATGGGTCAACCGTGTGGTTTTTCAGTAATTTCGTTATTTCCGTCCGATTTAGGGCGTTTCATCCCCACCACCGCTATTTTCAGTAACTTTGATAATTCATATCTCATGACCTATACGGTCATAAATTACAATAAAATTCGGAAAAATGTAAAAAAATATCATCTTTGATACAGCATCGAAAAATAAGGGTTTAACTGTACTAGAGTTCAACTCGATACTACCTTAAACGAACGATTGAAGTGCTCAATGCCTCTAAACTCAATGCTCAATGAGTATAAACTCCCAGCATCCTCAGATTAAACTGGATTAAACAAATGAACAATCCATCTTGTTCCCATTTCGTCTGAACAAAGCCAAAATCCAGACGTTTACTTCGACTTGTCTCAATGCAGAAATCCGAGGAGATAAAGCTAAGTGCCTTGGATAATCTTTTCAGCCACAGAGTACTTTGGTCGGTTTAAGTTGACTGCTTGGTATAATGCGTTATGTTAGACCTTTATCGTTAAATTTGTATTCACGTTAATCGTGACAAGAGTATTGATACTTTTCTTGTAAAGTTTCCTGGTGTTCTAAGAATTTCATAAAAGGGAGTGAGTTAATTTTTTTCGACAGCTTTCTTAAATTATCTTGAAAACTAATGGAGATACGCCTTTTTGGGTCCTATTATTGGTTGTAGCTCTTGAAATTTTTGGCAAAAATAGGATGAGGGTGAAAAAGGCATATCTCGCTTAGTTTATGGAATATTAAGGAAGGGGAAAAATGGAAAAACGAGTTGAAGACATTTTTTGGAGAGAAAACAGAAAAAATTCATTATTCGGGAACTAAGTGAGATAGGGCGATTCCACTTAACTTCGTTTTTTTCGGGAAAATTTAAAGATTAACAAAAGAAAAGTGGGACAAAATCAGTTTATCTTGCTCAGTTTCCAAAATATTTTTAGAAAACTTCAGAAATTTAGTAGTAGAGAGTCAAAAACAAAAAATTATACTAATTTTTTAAGAATGTCTATTTAATATGCGATAAAAGGGTGAAACGCTCTTGATTTCCGAGATATTCTTTAAAAAAAAACAGGCTAGGAGTAATGCCACGAAAAATTCCTTTTTTTTTGAAAATATTTTTTAAAATTAAAAAATCTGGAACAGAAGAGCATATCTCCATTACATTTCAAAATATTTTCCAAAAATCTCAGAAAATTCAGTAATAAAGAGTAAAAAGCCGAAAAAGTCCACCAAGTTTCCCGAAATACCTCGGTAATTAAAGGAGATACGCCCTTTTCATCCAAATTTTCTCTACAGCTCTTGAAATTCTCAACAAGAATGTTCACAGCTGAATCATCCTATCTCGTTTATTCTCCTAGATAATCCTCATTCTATTCCACTTATCGTCACTCGTCAGTGATAATACCCAAAATTTTCAATTTATCTTCATAAAATTCTACAATTCCATTGTTATCCAAAAAAATATCCATAACGTAAATTTAAGAGGTTCTCTGTATATACAAAGCGTGTCTCACTAATTTAATTTTCAATAGAGTGTCCTACAGCCTTCGTTTTACGAGTGTTGGTTATCACGTATGCAAACTTGTATACTCCTTCCTATTATCTCTATCTCATGATCTTCATAGCACAAATTTGTCACTTGTAATTTACAATCAGATAAAACTTAATTGATAATGTGATTTGCGCTTTCACATTATTATCATTTAATCTCTTTTACTACAATGGAATAATTAAGATTTTTATGGGATTTTCTTTTTTTTTTTCTTATGAGATTAAACTTGAAATTTTCATAGTGTCATATCAGCATTTGACACCAATTTATCAACCTTTCACTTTGTTTTTGTTGCTCTCCCTCTGAAGATAATTGCAAATAAATCGAGAGAAGAGAATCATTTGTTTCTCTCCTTTAAATTTTCCTGTTTTCTAATTTTTTGTATTTTTAATTATTTTTTTTTAACATTTTTGATTTTTTCATTTCATTTTATTTCGATTTTTTTTCAATCTTGGATTTTTTTTTTAATTTGTATTTCATCTGCTTATAAATTTTTCAATTTAAGAAAATTATGAATAGAAATAATGACGATAAAATTTATTCTCATGTTTAATTAAACGAGAAATCCGATGCTTCAATTTATTATCAAAAGGTTCATTAATAACATTTTCTCATAATTTAACAGAAGAATTTTTTTAATTTTTTTTTTAAATTCATTGATTTACACTTTGATTACAAGGTTCATTATCCTGTTCATTAAACTGATGAATTCATGGATTATCACGAGATGAGAAAAAATGCTAATTTCACGTTATAATGTATTCATCGTTACTCTGGAAAAGACAATAATTTTCGAGAATAAATTGATTGTAAAAGGGAAAATTAATAAATTAACCGGAATGATGACAGAAATTTATTTTTTTTAATAAAATGGAAAAAAGTGGTACATCAATAATAGAAATCAAATTTTTAAAATCAAGTTTCTTAAAAAGACTTTTCTAAAAAAATAATTATTTTATTTTCGATAAAAATTTGATTCTTACTATTAATGCACCATTTTTTCCATTTTATCGAAAAAAAATCGTAAAACAATTAAATAAATGTTAAGACTTTTCGTAAACACTTTTCTTGAGAACATTTCGGAAGAAAAGCGAGATAGCGCAATTTTACTTGAAAATTCTTTCTTTGAGCTCTGGAAACTGTGTATAAAACAAAACTCAATCAAAATCGCTCTATCTCGCTTAGTATTCGAAATATTCTCCACAAAGAAAACAATTTTAATTTTTTTTAATCAAAAAAAATGGACGAGTTCATTTTTTTCCCACATTTTTCGGAATATCTTGGAAAGTAAGCGAGATAGCGCGATTTTCCTTCAACTCTATTTGATATCTCGAAAAATCCTATACAAAAGAGGATTCATGTGAAAAAGGGCCTGTCTCCTGTATCTACTGAAACCATTCTTCACAAAAGAAGACAATCGCCCAAATTTTTTCTAAAAAAAAAACATTGCATTTCCACTGTTTTTGAATTAACATCCATTTAACCAAAAAAAAACGCAATTTAATTTTCCAGTTAAAAAAAAAATGTGAAAATTCAGGGTGAAAGGATGACGTCCAGCAGCCTCATGATTTTGTAGAGCAGCAAAAAGGAACGAGAAGAGTCAAGTACTTCAGAAGAGATCACCTTCAATTTCTTCATTCAACAATTTGTACAAAAAAAAATTAGCATGTAAGATAATTACATGTTTTTTCCGCTAAAAAAAAAGAGATATACATAATAAACTGACATATTAATAATTAGAATGGTGAAGAATAAGGACAGTAGAATGGCAATGGGCCACCGTGAATGGCTGCGAGAGCTTGCTGATTGTGACAAGGTTATTACAGACGAGGAAACTGATGCATTTGGTAGAATAACGGGTGAAGGTAGAGTTAAGAGTGAGGATGAAGCTGATGAGGATCTCGAGGACGAGTGTCAACGTTTAAATTCCATTCTTGGACTTCCGGCTGACACTTATTCACTCACTAAGATCAAAGTTATACTGCCAGAATCAACAAATTATGGTATCAAAACCGGACTAACACACATGAGAATGAATATATTTTCTCCATTTTCCAGAGGTCTTCAAGTGAGTCATCACCAGATTTCAATTCGAGATAATCAATTTAATTCAAATAATATTTTTTTATTTATTATTTTTTTCTTCAACTCACCCCTTCAACTCTAAGGCGACGATGTAATCTCTAAACAAGTGGATATTAGTATTGCTCTCCAGCTGATATCGCTCTTTCTGCTAATACTTCAGCAATATGCTTCCGAATGGAAGTGATACAACTTTTTTCAAACCATCATCGAAATATCAAATTGTGAAAAAATTCATTGAAACCCCAATAAATCGAGAACTAATCATGCAAATAAGCACAAAATTGACAGGCATCTAAATGATACGACTCTCCAGATAATATATGAGTATAAATCACATCAGTTAAATAGTTTCCAGAAATTCCATTAAAAACTGATTTTCGAAGAATAGACATATCTCAAAAAATTCAGATCGAATTCTTTCCAAATAAAGCTTAAAAAATAGACTTCGTCGACAGGAAGTTTCCCACAAAATACGAAATTTTTCTATGAAATCATTTTACTGTAATTGAGACTTTCATGGACATAAAGACACACACAACCATGCTAAAAATATCATTTTCTCTCTATTCAGATAATTTTAAGTATCTTCTGTTAAAAAAATTAAAATCGAAAATTCTGATAATTACATAGCTTCCATTCGGCAGCAAAAAGAATTACACATGAGAATATTCAAAAGTACTCAATAATCAATATTTGCACTTGGCCTAAGTTTACATTAAATTGAAATGTTTTCTCTCAAGATATCCTGATAAACTAATGGAAATACGCCCTTTTCGCTCTCACCCATTTTCGAAGCCCTAAAAATTCCCTCAAAAAAAAACAAATTAGGACGAAAAGGGCTTATTTCTATCAGTTTCCCTGATATATCAGTAAGAGTGATCACAAAAAAAAAACTTCATTTCCTCTCTTTCCCCTTTCCACTCCTAAATTCCCTAATCTCACATTTCCCAAAATGCCCTCCCCCCCTTCCCCCTCCAACAACTCGCCTCCTCAAACTGAAAATAACCCCCCACAAAATCCACACGTGCACCCAACTCCACTATTATCGAAATTGCCTCAATTCCCCCAATTATCTCCTAAAAAAAGCAAATAATACCTCAACAGGGTGGTGCGATAGCAATCACGGCATTTGCAACAGCAAGCCTCGTGAAGCCACGCCTCTGGACGGAGTCCATAATAGACCAGATCATCGATGATGGTGATACCTACTACTGCGATTCCTACAAAGGCATCAAAATCCCCGATCGCAAGACACTAACTGTTCTGGAGCTTGGAAAGTCTCTCCGCCTCCAGCACACCCATCGCGCATCAATAAGTATAGATGATGCTGTTCAAACTGGCACCTTCCGTTCGAAAAAACCAACCGAAATGCACTTGATAAAGGCACTACAGCTATTCTTCAAGAATTACGACGCTTGTGTGCTGACCTCACCAGTCCTGAACATTTCAATTTGGCGTGATGGCAGAAGCTACAATTTGTTCGATGGCCAACCACGAAACAAGAATCTCCTACCAGATGACGCCCATGGATCAGCGAAATTGATAACACTCCAGGATTTGATTGGAGTTCTATTCGTGATACTGGAGAAGAGCAGCGTTAGTAACGAACACTTTGTGCTCTATCCCATCAAATTGATGGGTCTACAAGGAATTACAGATGACGACCTAGGAATTCGATCATTTGGACCGCCCAGAAGACGTCCGAGTGGTTACAATATTCAGGGGAAGTTTAGAGCAGTTGTGAGCAGCTCTTTTCATATTAGTCATCCAGATGTTCCGGAAGTGCTTCAAGGTCGTGGACACTTGATAGTTGCACTTGCGGCATTGATCTATTCTCGACTGATCAATGCCCCAAAATGGACCACACCTATGCTCGATGTGATCATCAATCAAGCACACATCTATTTGGTTGATCTTGTTAGGGTTTTAGACAAGAAGTTCGATTCTGGTTTCAATTTGGCTGTTGGAGATGTCCTTGGAGACGTTTTCCTCGGGGTTTATGGAGCGAAAGTGAAGGTTTCGGAGAATGTCATACCGGGTCAAGGAAAAAAGGGAAAGATGACTATTGATACCGGTCTTCGGGAGTTCTTCAAGGACAACGAGTTGGGAGTTCTCGAGGCGAAGAAAGTGTTTTATGCCGTTTGGAAAGGAGAGGGTAAATACTACTTTTTCGATCCGTTTGCGTGTGATGTGGAAGGCTTCAGGGTTGATGCGAATGATCCTGGGGAGAGGGAGAGATACCAGAAGGCCAGTGCCTGTGTTACTATGAACAGTTCGGTTAATGAGCTGATGGAGATCATATTGGAGAATACGGGGAATACAGAGAAGGATCCTTTCTTTATACATGGGGTTCAGGTGCTCTATGTTAAGACGCATTCGTCTTTCGATGGACCGGGAGGAACGGTTGTCTATAGGGCCAAAGGGACGAATCGGCGACCACATCCTGCACCACCAATCAGAGAATTAGACAGAGAATTTGATGGATGCCTTAAGAAATCGGGAAAGATTCCGGAACCTATAGCTAAGACTGATGATGAACCTGTTAGAGAAGCTTACTGTCAATTTCCGGAACCAATGACGGATATTGAGGAATTTATGCGGCAGGAGGAATTATCGGAAAATGAGGATGAAGAGAAGGTTAGGTTTTATGAAATCGTTAATTCGCACAGGATCATTGTTCATGGAAGTAAAAACTGTTTGTCGGAGGAGTTTGAGGAAGCTGCACGTGGTCGTCAATGCTTATCAATTGCTCTTGCGGTTCTATCATTTGCGAAGGTGAAGCATCCGACGAAGTGGAGGGGTAATGATCTGGACTATTTGATCGATGTTGGGGACAAAGCTCATGCGGATCTGATTTCCTGGATTGGTAAGGGAAGTCCGCCGTTACCTGGGGGTTCTGGTGATGATGATGAAGAAGAGGAAGAAGAGGAGGAAGAGGAAGAGAAGGAAGAAGAAGAAGAAGAAGACGAAGAGGAGGGGAACTTAAAGAAGGCTGGGGAAGTGCCGAGTCATATAGACATTTCCATGTTACCTTCCAAAATGAAGTTTGGAGCTGATGAAGTGAAATTCAGCCGACGTATGTCATTTGCGGAGGGCGATGCTGATCCATTGGTAAACTTGGGTGAAGCATTTGACCACTACTTCAGAAAATATGACGAAATGATTCTGGAAAATAAAGGGCTCATGTATCCGACATGGAAGTCAAATGGCAACTACTTTGTGTTCAATCCTTATGGAGGTGATGAAGAAGGTTGGAGACTCAGAGAACGTCCAGGAGCTCTCGTAGTCACTGATTCGATCAACGAACTGATTGATGTATTCCATGGAGTCCTAGAGTTCAATGATCGGAGGTTCTTCATTCACTTTGTGCACATAGAGGCGGTGGGTCCTGGGGGCAAATACAAATCTCCAGTTGTGATAGAAGTGCCGCAGGATGACGTTGAGAGGTATCAAACCACTTTTCTTCCGCTGACTGATGAAGATGTGCTGGCGCTCAAGCCTGAGCGGAAAGAGGCAGTTGATGAGGGTGAAGAGGAGGAGGAGGAGGAGCTTGATGAAATTGAGGAAGAAGAGGAAGAGGAAGGAGATGAGGAAGCTGAGGAGGAGGAAGGTGCAGAGGCGAAAGAGGAAAAGGAAGAAGAAGTTGAAGAAGAGAAGCTGTTGGAAGATCCTTTGAAAGAAGTGGATGAAGAAGATCGACCAGATCCACCGAAACAGCTGAATCTGTTTCTTCTAACCACTAACGTAAAACTGGAGGATGAGCAGGTTGATCAGAATGCCCAAGAAGCATTAGAATATGAAAGGCTCAAGTACAATCATCCACCGCCTTATGTCGTTCCACCAAAACGAGTTCTTGCGATGCTTTTGGCAGCAAAAAAAGCAACAAAATCAGTACCTTCTCTAGTATCATGCTTCTCCGTTGATTCAAAATTAGGAATTAAAACTGATCTACCACCTGTTGAAGCTGGAAATGGACCTGTAATTGAGGGAACAGGGTTTGAGCATAATTCAAAATTAATCAAGCTTCCGCCAAAGAAATACCTCTTCTCCAAAATCTCACCAATTGGATTTACACCGTTGAGGGCTATCAATGAAAAATTCATTCACGATGATAAGGAGAATGAGGAGATGAGGAAAAAGTGCAAGAATGGAAAGGTGAAGGGAAGTGGCGACGAGAGATTCTACTTTGATGAAGCACCGGAGGAGCCTGGAGGAGTTCGTATTATGCCATCAATTATTCCACTTGGACCGGTGATACAGACACCTGTGCCTAGAGAGAAGATTAAACCTTGTGGTGAGGGGAAGAAGAGAGTCTGTCGATTGTCTGAACGGGAACGAGAGAATTTGAAGCTGGAGAGGATTGTTTGTAATACGGAAGATATTTTGTTTGATATGATTTTTCCGATGCTGAAGTTTAATGAAAAAGTAAGAATCTGAATAATTTTGGTTATGTTATGGGGTTTCGAATTGGGGGCATCTTAATTTTCAAGCTGAGGTAGTATCCCAGAGTACGGTTGATAAAACAGAAAAAGATGTAGGTGAGTTACCGATTAATTGCTGATTATTCAGCACTATGCAAATAGAGAGGTCGACACACTCCAAACTGTTTGAATGACAAAATAGACTACGTCTTTTTTTTATTTATACATTTTCAATGTGTCACTCTCTCTCTATTTGCATAGTCTTCTACAAAGTACTTAAAGGACTAAACTTGGTGTATGCGAATTGAGAGTATGAAAATGAAGAGATATCAGCACAATTGTAACTATAAAAATAATGTGGGATATCTCTTTTTCTAGATTTTTTATATTAAAAATATATCACATAATTCATATTCCGTAATCTTTTCATGGGGAGAAAATATGCAAATGGAGAGGGTATGTCGCTTACAGATACAATAATATTTTCCTTGGATACAATAAAAGAAATAGGCCCCGCCTTTCTATTATATTACTTGCTTTAAAATATCTCAGCCTCTCTATTTGCATAGTGATCCACGAAGAGCGATTGAAGTGTGTGCATAAACAGGCAAATTAGTGTGTTTGCACATCGAGAATATGAAATAAAGTCGATTATAATTTTTCTTATGAAAGAATAATTTCATAATTTATATGAATTTTCCAATGAATTATAGAGTGAAGAAGAGTCAGAAAAAGACGAGAATGACATTGACATTGAAGAAAAACTTTCTCAAGCCACCACAAATGTCCAAGAAGACCAAGAAATTTCATCCAAAAAAAATCTCGAAAAAATCAGAAACATACCGGAAAAAACCGGTTTCACTTTCGTCGACGAAACTTTCGGTATAATATCTGGAAACGACTCTCTGAATGATCGTGAAACCCATCAAGATTACCACTTGAAAGCCTGTTATTTTGCGGCCATTTTATGCGTCCTCGCAAAAATCAAAATGGCCGTCGAAAACTTCAACGAGACTCTTCTAGACCAAATAATCTTCCTCTCAAAAAAAATCTACTCAAGAACCGGAAGTTTACGATATAAACTCTCTCGTTTATTTCGAAATATCGAGTTTTTAGGGATAAAATTCAATGTGATTTTGAAACAAACAGCTTATGCTGATCCCGAGAACTTTGACACTGACGCATTACCAAAAATGCTTGATACCTATTTCGAGAATCATTCAACAGGTATTTTAGTATTCGGTAACGCTTCCTACGCGTTTTGGTTAACAAATGGAAAATACTATGTATTCGATCCATACGCATGTGACGAAAAAGGTGAATCGCGTGAGACAGGTACCTCTTGCCTCTTAGAATTCTATTCAATCGAAGAAATGCTAAAAAAGATGGAGGAACATTTGGGAATCCCGATGAATCAGCCTTACAGAATCCACACCTTGTGTATCACTCACATGGAGGAGCTAAAACCGCCGAAAAAACCTAGTAAACTCCGAAAACCATGTGCAGAAGAGACACTCGAAGAAAGTCCATTGGAAATAGATGAAGAAGACCTGTCAGCCTCCCTGAAATCTGAAGTTTCTTTGATCGAATTGAGTGATTGGGTGAAATATGTCGAAAAAATTCCGGAATTCGACGTGAAACAGACAACTTTTGCAGCAATCAATAACTTTAATGCCTCGGCTCTAGAAGTACCAGTAGTTGAGAACGACATCACTCGGCCATTATTAGCACCGTTCAAGACACGTAAATCCCCGGGTGGATACTTACGAAGAAAGCCCTTTGATAGAAAATTCAACGAGCACTCGATTCTCCTAGAACCAATTGATTTATGCATTATGGCATGGAGCTGTATTCGTGATCCAAGAGAGTGGGGAACGAGGACAATAAGAGGGATTTACGAGGCCAGCCAGGATCTAGCGTTTGATAGTTTATTGGCAGCTGAGGATTCAACGGTATCTGGGATGATTGATGGACTCTTACCAGAATTCGATGTTGCTAATTACCGGTTTCACGCTGTATTCGCGCCGATTCACGTTGGCAAGTTATTTGCACTTGAAGGATGGAATCTAGCAATGTCTCTGAAGAAAGTTTTTGATACAGAAATTTACTCCGGAGCTGCTATTCTTTGTGGGAGGTCTCATATTGGAGTTCTCAGGAGGGAGGAGAGGTTCTACGCCTGGTGGGGAGTTCCCGGGAAGAAGAACTTGAGGATCATCACTTCAGACTCGATCGAGGACTTTTTGCGGCTGATTGTGATGGAGATTGGAGAGGCTGAGGAGACGGAGTTCCAAATGAGGGTCATAACGATTTCGTATGCTAAGAAGCTGGATCCTGATTGTGATGACTTGAAGGGGCTCCATGAACCAGGCCTGACGTCATCACTTCCTCAGGTTTATCGGAGAGATGGAGAGCCTTATGATATAGAGGAAATGTTCAAGCCAACGATACCAACTTCATCGAGTCCTGTCTTTGTTCTTGGTTCCGTCAGTTTTGATCAGCGGGATTTGCTGAAAGAACCTAATGTTAAACGATGCTATTTTGTTGCCTTGATTGCGCTTATGGTGAAGAGGGATATCATTCAGAGTCCCATGGGGTCTATGATTGATAAACTTCTTCAAGTAGCTGACAACTTGTATCGGGAGTTCGATAATCCGAAGTTCCATACGGAACATATCCTACGGAACGTCATGATCATGAACAGGATCTTCGACTTCAGGGATGTAGCCTCTGGGTTATTCATCATCACGGATAATCACGTCACAGGGCAAAATAATCTTTGCACATTGTTGAAATCGGAACTGAAGAAGCATTTCAAGAAGCACAATGACGGAGTTCTGCATTTTACCAATTGTTGCTATGGATTCTGGTACTCGCGGGGAACTGATTCTTATTATTACTTGGATCCTTATTCATGTAACTCGAAGGGACGCAGAGTTCCTTCTAAAAACGGGAGTGCCTGTCTTTGTGTCTTTTCGAAGATGTGTCAGATGGTTAAACACATGTGTGCGAATAGATTCGAGAATACGACTGGATTCTTCATTCATCGTCTCCACATCGAGTCAATCAATGCCGCTCCATTTTTGGATTTCCAGGAAGATCCAATGTGGGTTTACCTGGATTATCACTGGAGTTCTCATCACAGTTCTAGACCCCCTTCACTTCTGAAGAAGAAATCAAAGAAAAAGAAAACGCAGGACATTTGCAGGGAACAATTACCCGGAGTTCCGGAAAAGGCTTTCTGGAACAATTACGCAGTTGAAGTTCCTCAATTGATATACTCAGTCTGGGGAACTTTGGGAGCATACGATGCACGTTTTGGTGAACGTGTCGGGAAGAATCAAGTGGCAATTTGTGTCGCAGTTCTCGCCATGCAGAACCTCTGTCATCCCTCAAAATGGAGTTCCGGGATCCTAGACTCTGCTGTTATCTGCGGAGACACTTATTACACTGAGAGCATGAAAAACGCGGTGAGACGGGGTTCCAAGTTCTCCAACATCTTCAATCTCCAACCATGCTTCAAAGTCTTCCCTCACATCTGGAAAATCGAGTATCTCCCAGACATGTGCGGAGTTCTGTATGGCGGCCAGGGAAAATTGCCCCTCTCTACCGTTTTGAAGCAAGCTTTAAAATACTCGAAGAACCTTCTTTTGAAATGCGGAAGAATAACTTTAGGAGTTCTGTCAACAGACAATGGGTTCTATGTGGCTGATCCATGCTGGACAGGACCACCACTCTTCTTGAGGAACCATGGTGCCATCTACGTGCTCAGATGCAAGAACTTTACGACAATGATTTATGCAATTGTTAAGATGCTGAATTCTAGTCAGAGGCTGGAGTTCTCGCTGACTCCCGTTGTTTTCGAGTTCAAACAGGAAGTCTGCAGATCTTCAGATGAGAAGAAGCACATTGTGCGAGGGAAAATTCTCATGGACGGGAGTGGGGGGAAGCCTGGGCTTGCCCAGGGGCCCAGAGTTCCGGTCTGTGGCGCTATTACAACCGGTGATGAGGATAATTACAACAAGTATCGCAGGAACGTGGAACTCGGACTGAAATATGGGGAAAAACTCGAACATCCGGTGCCGCCATCTCCGATGCCCCGTTTAGACAGAGAAAACGCACGGAAAATTGCCTTGAGCACAAAATGGCGGAAATACAGGGGAGTTCCAAGACCACGTGTTCGTCACTCACCTTCCGTTGATCCGAGAATTTCTAAAAAATTAAATCCAAGCTCAAGCTCAGAAGAGTCTCTCGCAAGAATACTCGAAGCTTGCGATCGTTATCCACTGACAATTGACTTTGTTGCAGACAAAGATTTCGGCTCCACTATGAAAAGATTAACGAGGAAAAAGGTGAAATCTGAGACGCCATTGACGAAACCATTGGACTGTTTGCCGAAGAGAGAGTTTATTATGAAGAGGAGCAAAAAAGAATTTAAGAAAAGAACGAGAGAAATGGCGGATGAATCTCTCAAGATTTACAAGCATCGATTGAGGGGGGAGGATCCGGGGGAGGAGGGGGAGGGTATTGAGGAGGTGGGGGAGACGGAGGAAGAAGATTATGAGGAGAATATTGAAGAAGATGGTGGAGAAACCGAGGAAACGGAAAATGAAGGATAGACTATTTTTCAAAGCTCTTTTCAGGGAAACAAATTTATTGAGGAGTCGTGCCGATGTTTTCTAGGAGATTTATTGGGAATTTTAGTTGAAAATAAATTTTTGAGGAAAATTAAAGAACAAAATGTATTTTTCATTTCTACGAAATAGAATTTTTTCTTTTGTTAAAACTGAGGAGAAATGTTATAAAAGAGGGAAGAGAAAAAAATTCCCCCAATTTAGAGTTTTCCAGATTTTTTCAGGATTCCCTGCATTTTCACAAATTGAATGTTGACCACCTTTCTTCGCCCATAGAAATCAAGTTTTCTCCTGAATTTAGAATTTTTCATAATTGTCCAGAATTTTCCTGAATTTTCCAAGGTTTTTCCAGGTTGAACTCCAGCAACATTGTTCTTCTCCATGATTTTTTGAAGATTAGGATTTTTCTTCCCAATTTAGGATTTTCCCTAATTTTTCCAGGATTTCTCATAATTTTCTAGGATGTTCCAGGATTTTCTTGGATTTTTCCGAATTGAATTTCGATAATCTCATTAATCCACATGATTTTTCAAAGATCAAGACTCTCGTTCCCAATTCCGGAAACTACTCTTTAGAGTATAAATTAATTCATCAAATATTTTTTTCACCTCTATGAAATAGAATTCTTTTTTATTGAAATCCAAAATAAATGTTATACAAAAGAAATACATGAATAATGAAAACTTACATATATCGGACGGTAGAAGTGTTTCGATTTGAATCGAATCACAATTATAATTACCTCACACTGAGAGAAAAAAATTCTTGTAGCAAGAAAATTGTCTTTTACCAAAATTTTCCTTTACAATTTCTATATCTATATATATTGAAATTTCCGGAAGCTTCTTGCAACAAAAAATTTTTTTTTCAGTGCATATATATTGTTGTTTTTAATAAACTTCTTAGCTAAATTGTACCATGTCAAAAAATTGTCAATATACAAGAAAAATTACGTTACTTTTTTGTGTTATCAACATCAACTACGATAATTACGTTAATATACGACAATAGACAATGAAAATGAATACAAATTGTTTGTTAATACGAATGAATTACTACATACAAAGTAATTACATAATCTAGCACAACGAGTAGTGCAGTAAAAATATTTGCTTTTCATTTAATACGTCAATTTGAGAGTGACAGAACATGGATCAACGGATTTTTGTACTTGAGAAAAGAAAAATAATATCAATTTACTTGTGAATCTATCAATCACTCCTGTCGCTCTCATATTGCAAACAAAATATACAAAAAAAAGGTCTTTTCCTTAAATTTGGAGATTATTATTAATTAAGTACGTGAACCAGAAAAATAAGTAAAAAATCAATTATTAAGGTAGAATTTTCAAAAAATACTGTGCTTTCTGTTTTCGAATAGAAAAAAATTAAAATTATAAGTTTAATTAAACAAATTTCAAGCTGATAATTGTAATCGCACCATTTTGCTTTTCACACATCTTTTTTTTTAATGTAAAAAAGAGATGAATCAATTTTTTTGAGAATTTTTATCTTGTAAAGAATTTCTAATTTCAATGGGAACACAATTTCTTTCATGAAAGAACGGGTTTTTTATGAAAGAAAAAATCTGATGAAAATTGATTTATCTCATTTTTTTTACTGTAACTGAATTTGGATTGAAGGAAATCTAATAAGTTCTTTTTTTCCAATTTAGAAAAAAAAATAATAATTATCCGAGAAATTAGAGGTAAATTATTGCTTATTATTTTCAGTATTTTCATCAGTTTCTTTTTCTGGTTTTGTGTAAAGTATCTCTGCATATTCTGTTTTGTCCTCGCTGACACGTCTTGGTGGTGTTGCTTCACGCTGCGTTAGATCTAATTCTGCATAAACTAGACCACCCTCAGCTGTTTGATTTTTCTGAGTTACATCAGTTGGTTCTGGTATCTATTAATCAAAATAAAATGCATGAATAAAGGAATTGCCTCCTTTAAAAACTATTTTTTCGCAATTTTTTTTCAAATTATGAACAAATTTTTTGGAATTCTAAAAAATTCTGGAAAAACTGAAAATTTAGCAAAAATCTTTTTCAATCGAGTTTGTTGGTTCTAGTATCTATTTAATTAATCATTAGAATTCATAAATAAAGAAATTGCTCTTTTTTTAAACATATTTTTTGCCATTTCTTTTAAGATTATGAAAAAATTTAAGAAATTCTAAAAAAATTCTGGCAAAATTCAAATGCCAAAAAAAAAATTTTGTTTGCTTTTTGCAATTTGAAATTTGCTACGACTCTCAAAGAAATTAATTTTTTTTCATCTTCGAAATGATTTTATGCTCTAATCACCTCAACACCTCGATCACTACAATTTAATTCTAATGACACAGAAAAAAAAGGCGGAAAAACAAATCATTTACAGGTATTTTTCTCGGTTTTTCCGAATATTTAAATTCTTTATTTTTTTCTTATCACTCGAGTTATTTCAAAAGTGGCAGATTAAAATGACATAATCATTAATTTATGTAGATTGTGAACGTCTCAGGAAATGAGATGACGAGTGAAGTTCAGAAAAACGGAAAAACATGTGAAAACTAGTTTATGTTGGAAATGAGAAAAATATCGTGAGGAAACTATATTTTTTTGTTGGAATGCATTGATTATGCATGAAAAATAGCAGTTGTATAGTTCGAAAATATTATTGAAGTTTGGAAAAGAAGTGAGAAGAGGATCATGTGATGATAATGATAATTTTAATGGATTATTTTATTTGAAAAATTAATGAAATATTTCAATAGCAAAAAATTGAATTAAAATAAGTTGTTTTGATAGCTTTCTTTTGAGAATATACTTCGGAAAGTAAGAGAGATAGAGCGATTTTATCTCAATCCTTTTCTGTAGCTCTTAGAATTCTCTAAAAAAAAAAAATTTTATTTCATTAAATCTTTGAGACTCTTTTATCATCTAAAAATGAAAAAGGAATCCAAAAATTCTATCCAACGTCTACTACACCGGAATCATACCGAAAGAATACTCAAAAAATCGGTATAAATAGGTAAAACGAAAAAATTAGTTTATATTTCGGTTTTCACCTGGCAAAGACCTGCCAAAGATCTGTCAAAGACTTGTCAAAGACCTGTTGAAGACCTGTCGAAGACTTGTCAAAGACTTGTCAAAAAGCTGTCGAAGACTTGTCAAAGACCTATCAAGGACTTGTCAAAGACCTGTCAAAGACCTGTCAGAGACCTGTCAAAGACTTGTCAGACAACTGTCAACTCCGGCAATCTTCCTCTGCCTAAATTTTCAAATTTAGTTTATATTTCGGTTTTCACCTGGCAAAGACCTGAATGCATTACAACTTCGCTAGAGATCAGCAAATTATCTTTTGTAATGATAAATTTGCAAAGAAAAATTACCTTTTCATCATCAACAGTGACAACAGTTCTCATGGTATCAGTATCAGTTCCCGCAACTTTGTCCTTGTTGCGTTTGAATAATTGCGACAGCATGATCCTTGGTCTTCTTGGTCTACCCGAGCCTCCATCAGTTTCACTCCTCGAGTAACGTCCAGCACTCTCCGTGTCGCTTCTAATTTACGTCGTTGTTAGTAATTTTATACAAATGAACCAATAAATCAAATGTGAATTTATTTGAATGATTATTATTTTATTATTTGCATTTTATCATTTTCAGTAGTAAAATTAATTTGCATGTCATTGTGTCATGTTCCTATTTGCTCGATTTTATTCAGCGATAAGCGCACATGATTTCATGAATAATGATTTTAATACGAAAAACGGGGGTGGGCAAGGGGGATGGAAGACTGGCGGCTGTCTGGCACGTCAAATATCGGTGAAAAACTACAGTTGACTGCTGTTCAATAATCAGGCCAATGTTCCATTAACGAAGGAAATTAATTAACTTGACACCCAAAGTCATTGAGAGTCACTAATTACAGACATGGAAATTAATTCTTTTACTTTTTTTTTTCAATTAAGAAATTAGTTGATTTATACATTCACATCAATGATAATCATTTTCAATGCGATTTTTTTTTATTTTATTGAATTTTCATGAATTTTATAATTTTTAGATTTTCATAAATTAAAAAATTCATGGAAATTTAATGAAGATGAAGAAAAAATCACGTTAAAATAGATTATTATTGTGGAAATGGATGAATCACCTCATTTATCAATGGAAAAAAAATTAAAAAGGGCAAGGATTAATGTTTTTAATTCAGAGATGAGTTGATTCATTCATTTAAATTAGTAATAATCATTTATAATGTGATTTTTATTGAATTTTCATGAATCTCGTGATTTTTAGATTTTTGGAAATTAAAAAATTCAGAAAAAAAAAGGAAAAATCACATTAAAAATGATTATCATTCATTAAAATGAACTATCATGAATAAAAAAATACAAGAATTAATTTTTTTCAATTAAGAAATGAATTGATTCATTAATTTACTCCAATAATAATCATTCAATCATTTCATATGATTTTTCATTAATTTATTGAATTTCCATGACGTTCTTATTTTTGAATTTTTTGGAAATTGGAAAGCTCAGAAAATAATGGAGATACGCCTTCTTTACCCTAGTCCTTCGATGTAGAGAAATTCAAGAAGTTAAAAGGGCGTATCTCCATTATTTCGTGAGATATTTTACAAGAATTTTTTTTTTTCTAATCAAATTTGAGAAAAAAAATTAATAATGTTCTTTTTTTAATAAAAATTGAGGAAATTCAGGAAAAATTCAGTAAAATTATGGGAATTCATAAAAATATTAAATAAATTACAATTAAAGTACAGAACTTTGGGTAGATAGTAGTCATATCTATAGACTCTGAATTTTCCGCTACAATTAGACTTCAAAGTTATAATTAGGGTAGACATAAGTAAATGTCTTGGGAATTATAAATGTTCACTGCAAGTTTACATTGACATTTGTATTACTCCGTTTGCTCAGTACCAAGCGTAATTAGCATTGTCCATATCTATTATCCCTTTTATCCACTGTGTGCCACAAGTTAATTTATAGTTCTACGAGTACAGCATTGCAAATTATAAATATCTTTATTGATAATAGTATTAGCGGTAGTCGGCAACGATATCGTGAGGGGAAAGTGGGGTGAAATAGAGATTTTGATGGGAGAGATCTCAATTTTTTTCGAAAAAAATACAAAAAATTTTAAAAAATCGAAAATTCTGAGAAATGCTAAAAAATTCGAAAATCAGGAAAGAAATACTGATTTATTATTATTAGTTTATTTTATAAATATTATTCTCAGGATTTTTGAGAATTTCTATGTTAAGATAGAAATTCCAGAGTAGAAACGAGTTCGATTGAACATCTAGAATGATGTTTTTTTTATTGATCGGAGACTATGATAGCAATCCGGATTAATGACGAAAAAAAAAATATCCAAGCTAATTTTTTCAATTTTATGCAATTAGTAACAAATTTCATCGGATTTTTCAATATTAATTTAAGTCAACTTGTCTAGTACTTCATGACAAACCTAGCTTTACACTTCGTTTTACCTCTATTTCCGAATTTTTACCCATATTTCACACACTATCGTTCTTCCTATTTCATTAGTAGGGGAGAGTGGGGCAAAATGGACACTGTTATGAAACGCTTAGAGATGGATTTTTTTTGATGATTCTATTGAAAAGATGAGAAAATTTCAGCCGGAAAACAAGTCTCAGATGCATTTTTTTCAATTTTTTTTGAAATTTCGATGTTTTTCAGCATTTTTGAAGGGTCAGCCTCTCCTTTCTCGAAAATCCTCAGTTTTTTGTAAATATCTCTGGTTCTATTGGTCTTAGCAATTCGGAGTTGGTCTCAAATGAAAGGTGAGCTCATTTCCCATCGATTTATGGGGTTTTAAATTCAAAAATATCAGTTTTTGGGATAGTTATAGGCCAAAAATGGTTTCACAAAACTGTTTCACAAAAATGCATATAAATACCTTGAAAATCAATATTTTTGAATTGGAAACTCTATGAATTGATGGCAAATGATCTCACCTTTCACCTCCCGTTGGAATTTTTACGCTATGACAAATAGAACCGAAGATATTCTCAAAAAACTGAAAATTTTCTAAAAAAAGAAGGGTTTCACCCCTCTAAAGTGCTCAAAAAAGTCAAAATCTCCAAAAATTCAAAAAAATTAATTCCGGCACTTTTTTTCCGCCCGAAATTTCCTCAGCTTTCCAATGGAATCATTAAAAACCATCTACAACCAATATTTCTATTAATTTCAAAAGTTTTTCAGAATATTTGCCTGAAAATTTAGATGTGTCCATTTTACCCCTGATGTCCATTTTGCCCCACCTTCCCCTATGTTTCATTTTTCCAAATCCGAATTTCAAATGCTCTCATACGTTTTTTATTTCCCATTTACGATATTCACGACTTTTGACAGCTTCATTAAGCTGAAATTTTTCAAAAGAAGAAAGTGCTTTATCCCTCTAAAATGCTCAAAAAAGTCAGAATCGCTAAAAATTCGAAAAAATTAATTGTGGCACTTGTTTCCCACCTAAAATTTCCTCAGCTTTCCGATGAAATCATCAGAAACAATCTACCGCCAATATTTCTATTAATTTCAAGAGTTTTCCATGATATTTGCCAAAAAATTTAGACGTGTTCATTTTACCCCTGATGTCCATTTTGCCCCACCTCCCCCTAAGTGAAAAAAAGGGGCGTCAATTGTGACCGAGATCTCTGGGAAAGTACCTTAAAACATCCCAAATGAAAATTTCTCCATCTCACCCCTATCGTCTTTTTTACCCCACCTTCTCCTCTTCCAGCAGCAGACTACGAATTTTCCAGCGGTAATTAGGAGCCAAGAGAAGCAGATACCATCAACTCTATTCAAAAGTTCTGCATAAACTTTCTTCTTTTTGTTTTTTTTTTTTTTTAAAGCACATCGAGCTTTTGAATAGAGTTGACGATATCAAAGAAACAAAAAGTGGAGTGCGTGTAAGAGACAAATTCCGCGAGCAAGGCAGTTTTTTTCATCTTTTTTTTTTTTTACTAATAAAAGCAATGACTGAACTCTGCAAGAAAAAAATTAAAATAGTTCCTTGCCTTTGCCCGCTATTGGCATCGCCTGTTTTCGGTTTGTGGAAGCGTAGGAGTCTAATACTCGCTGCCGGATCTCCTATGTCTCTGGAAACCGACGTCGATATGTGTTTTTTTCTTACGATTCTATTTGAGGGGTAACACCACTGTAGAATTTTCAAAAAATCGATTTGTTTTAAAAAATTACTTTGGGCCTTCCAGAATACAGGCAAGAAAAGTTATCAACTGAATCCCCATTTTTTCGCATGAAATTTTGAATTCTTCCAGAGGTATTTCTTCATATTCATAGCGTAAGTCGAAACTTCAATCGTCTTTTTCTCGAAACATGATTTTTCAAATTGGCATGCAGCATAAACTCCAATAATTTTCATTATTTTCATTTGAATTTCCCACAGCATCTTGAAAACAATATTTCGAACAGGAATACGTAGGGGATTTTCAAAAAATTGATTTGCACATTTTTTATTGATAAAAAATTGCCGGTTTTTTGGCCGAAATTTTAATTTTTTCATTCAAATTGTTATCAATCTCACAAAAAACAATATTTTTGAAGTCCCCTATGTATTTCTGTAGCTATGTGTATCCAGACTGAGCCAATTTTTTTTTCCTGAATCGAAATTTGCAGCAGTTACACAGCGTGCAGCAGTGTTTCAAATTCTAGGAGCCCCGCAAGAATGGCTCTTGTGTCGTCATTTCTTCATATTTTTTGATGATTTTTTTTTTCTGAAGACTCAAATATATGCTCAATCACTCCCTCAAATATCATTATCCTATTGCCACTTTTTCTACAGAAAAAAAATAGCCAAAAAACGTCTTTTTTTAGACTTTTACAGTGGTGTTGCCCCTTAATTCTAATTTAATGCTCTAATTTAAAAAAAATGCGCGTTAATTGTGCCTGTTTTTTATTTGTTAATGCAAATTATTTTTTTATATAAAAATGTATTATTATAAATAATAATAAAAAAATATTGTTATTTGATTAATTAGTGGCACAAAATAAAATTAAATCAAATTGCGGTCTTATCAATTGAATTATTGAGTAAAAGCTGTGGTTTTTTATGCAGATTTTCCAACTTTTTTCACTTTTTTTTAGTTTTTGGAGTTTGGAATGGGGAAAAATTTAGGTCGAACCGATACTCACGATTCTCCGATATTCCGCGATGATGAGCCACCTGTAAAATAATTGAAATGAGTAATTTCAAAAGGTTTTTAGCAAAATTAAAAAAAAATTATGTTTCTTTGAGAAATCAATTTTTTTCTTTGAAGTGAGTAAGTGTTTGGAATTTTCAGTTGTTGGTGTTTTGGTGTGAGAATTAATGGATTATGTTTTTAGAACGGTTGTCAACACTGTGAAAAATTAAATTTTTTTTTTTTCATTTAGAATGAATTTCCAATAGAAAAAAGGTGAAACGGGAAAAATCGATGGAATATTTCGGAAATGCTGGAGATACGCCCTTTTTACCCAAACCCTTATTATGAGGAGTTTCAAGGAATCTAAAATAGGGTTTGAGTACAAAGGGCGTATCTCCATGAATTTTCGAGTTTTTTTCAGAAAAATGCATTCAAAATAATCAAACTTCAATTTTTTTTCCATTATTTTCAAAAGTAAGTGAAATAGGGCGATTTCACTTTCATTCTTTTTTTCTGCAGAATTTTGAGAGCTACAAAATAGAATTCAAGTAAAATCGCTCTATCTCGCTTAGTTTCTGTAATTAAAAAAAAAAGTTGAATTTTTTCTCTTTCATCTTTTTCTTACGGATTTTTCGAGAATATTTTGAAAAAAATGGAGATACGCCCTTCCTAATCTGACCTGTTTTTTAAAGAATTTCAAAAGCTACAAAAAAAACAGGGAAAAAAGGGCGTTACTCCAATAATTTCCAAGATTTTCTCAAAAAAAAAGAAAAATAATCTGATTCTCAAATAATTTATTTTTTCCAGTGTGTTTCAAATTTTAAATTATTTCTAATCAATTAAATTATAATCGTTTGGAATGTCAGCCGTGTGAGAAATAAATAAATGAACAAATTTTCTTTTTTTTTTGTATTGAAAACAAATGTTTTTTTTTTATTTCAAAAATCATATACCTATAAGTTTTTATAATATAATATCGTAGCGATGAGTAAACTTATTATTTAATACATTTTTTTTTGTTTTTTAATTTATTTTTTTTCTCAATTTTTATTATATATTATTTTTTATTCACTTTTAAACCTTAAAATTATCATGTTTTTTTTTCTTTTTAAATTCATTTCATTGTTGCCTATTGCAATTGTATCTACACGTACAGATACAAAATGTGTATAACTTTTTTTTTTCATTTATTTCTCTTTAAAATGTTCACTTGTTCCATTTTTTGTTTATATTTCTCAATTTTTTTTGCCTTCACTAATGATTAATTTTGGATATTTCGAACTTAATATCAACTGTCTTTTGTAGTGTATCAGTTTTTTTTAATTAATTCAAAATTGAAGAAAAGTTAGAATGACCTCTGATATATATAAATTTTTTAATTTTTCTTTGTTTATGCAAAAATTCATTTGCAAATACTAATCACCGAATTTTTCGTGAACCGAAACATTGTGAAATGGTGAATTGATTAAAAATTAATTATTGTGAAATTTGTGAAATTTATCAATTTTTTTAAGTTTTTTAATAATATTGCGAGAGAAAAGAAAAAAATTTACATATATCAGAAATTTTATCATCAATTTGCTTTCATTCACAATAATTTTTCATTTCATGAATTCAATAATTAAATTGTATTATCTAGACTTACTTTAACATAAATATATATATATCATATACTCCATTGTATGGCCAACGATCATGCTTTATTTATTTTTTTATTTTTTTTTTCATTTCTCTCATTTGTAATTTTTTTTTTTCATGTTTTAATCATATTTTCTATTAATAATCCATCAAGTACGAGTTTCTACAATCTTTTTTTTTTTTTTATTTATTCGTTAAAACTTCTTTTTTTCTGTCATTCATTTTCATTTTGTTAGTTAAAGCGAGTCACTCTCCCCACAATTATATATGATTAAATGAAAAATAATGTTATTAAATAAAAAATCATTTACAAATGGTTTTTTTTTCTTCTTTTCTCTATTTTATGTAAATTAAGTTAATTAAATATGTAAGCATGATCATCGTGAAAAATTTTTAAGTAAAAAATACCATTACGTTTGGTTACAATTAATTAATACGTTTAATAATGAAAAATATAGTAATTAATTAATTTTTTTTTTTTAATAAAAAAAATGACAATTTTTTTTATTTTTTATGAAAATAATGATAATGAAGGAACACACAATAATTAATTCATATTATTAAAATCAATAATGTACCATGATTGAAATCTTTGTACATCAAACATGTTTTAAATTATCGCATTCAATTTTTTAATTTTTTTTTTTCGAATTTTAAGTTTTTTTTTTATTTTCATCTTAATATAATTTTAATTAATTAATATATTTATAATTAATGTTGTCCACTCCAACAAGCTGAATAAGTCCGAAAATTTTTTTACACACAATTGGAATTTTTTAAATTAATTTTTTCGAAATTTTACTCGTACTTATTTTTTACTAAATTAAAAATTAAAAAATAAATTTCCATCAAAGGTATTTTTTTAATTAAGATTAAATGAGTTTTCATGTTTGAAATAGTTTTGTGAATTACAAGTTTCTTGAGAATGGCTTTCGAGTGTAATTAAACAAGTACGAGTTCAAAGTTTTTGGAATTAAGACATTTTCGAAATTTTAATTTTTTTTTTTTTCACAGTTAATTTATGTTGGAATATTCATTAACTTTGTATTCTGCACTTGGGTGTCTTTGGCAGTGTTTTTCAACTTTTGTTTAACATTATTATTTTAATTCATTTTTTTTTCAAATTACTTTTTTTTTCGTTTTCTCTATTTCATTGGACCTGTACTATATATTTATATATATATATTTTTTTAATTTTTTTGTTCCATTGGAAATTTGATGCGTCAGCTCCTTGTCCAATTAATTTTGTTAATTTTTTTTTATTAAGAAGTGTTTTAACATCAATTTTGGATATCATGAAACATTGAAAAATTACTGAATCTACAATTATGGACATAAAATTTTTTTTTTATTGTATTCACGTGACTTTTTTTTTATTCGCAAATCTCATAAATTGTTCATTAATTCACATTAAATTATGTTTCCCATTATTTCATTTATTTTTTCCATTACCTCGATTTGTACCAAAAACTTTAATTTGCATTTTTCAAAATTGCCAAATCACGTTTATTATTTAATAAATTTTCAAAAAATTGAAATTTTTAAATTTTTTCTCAAATTTCATTTATGAAACACTTAAAACTCTCAGGATGTTGTCAAAATTCAATGTTTTTACTTTTTTTTCAATCAACATTCCTTAAATAATCTTTCACAATTACTGTACTCTATTTTTTCCCTTTTTTTTTAATAATTGGAAATAACGAACAGGTCATATTGGCAATTGAAATGCAATATATATATATTTATATATATATATATATTTTTTAATTCAATGCCAAGTAATAGATTTGCAAGCCCAAGTGCCTTTGACACATTTATAATAATTATTTCACTATTTTTTTTTTAATTATCATTTTTTTTATCATTGTTTAAATCGAATTTTCATCTTTTTCATGTTTTCTTTATCTTCCCACAGTATTTATAATATATTTATATATTTTCGATATATACAACACGTAGTTAATGCGGGTGGGGAGGGAAGAAGAGGGGGGGAGGGAGGGTGATAAGATGAATGAAGTAATCTTTTTTCTCCTCAATATTAAAAAATGCAGGAGAGGGGGGGGGGGGATGGAGAAGTGAGAGAGAAGAGAAAAAAGCGAATATCCGAGTGAAAAAAATTCTCTTCATAAAATTCTCACAGTTTTCATGAATCATCTATTGAAGAGGATATCGAAAAAAAAACTCGACAGTATCAACTACCCCCCCCCCCCCTATTTCCCCCTCTCTCCACCGCGCACTTCCTTTGCTAAGTGAAAAACGTGATCCAGACTTTTATAAGGAAAAGAGGGGGAAAAAAGGGATATTTTTATCTCAATGAATAGGCGTGTCTCTCTGTGTGTCGTGTTTATTAGGTTCAGGGAAATGCGGTAACATCATTAGCTAATTGCGAATAAAGAAAAAAAAATGGATTTTTTTTTGAAAAATGAAGAGTGTTTTGCGATTTGGGAATGCAATTTTTTTTTTGATTTTTTTGTGAAGATATATTTCGAAAAGTCAATATTTTTCACTCTTTTTTAGAAAATATCTCGGAGAATAATGGAGATACGCCCTTTTTCACTCAAGCTTTTTGTAGCTCTTGAAATCCTCTACAAAGAAGGATTGAGGCGAAATCACGTTATCTCGCTTAGTTTCAGAGATATTTGAAGAAAAATTAGAGGAAAATAATTGACTTTTGTTTCACTTTTTCGATATTCAATTCGTTTGGAAATATCTTAAAGGCGATGAGGCTTAGAAAAAAATGCCAAGAAACCTTTTTTGTGGGAAATTTCAAGGCCTACAAAAAAGATTTCCTAAGCTTTTTCTATTAATCCACTCGTTTTGGAGATATTCACAAAATAATGAAAAATGGAATTAATGGATTTATCTTCACTTAAAATTTTAATTTCTTTTCTTTCCCAGATTCTGTAGATTTATAAAAAATATGATTACAAAAGTACAAAGGATGATTTATTGTCGAAGTAATTAACGTAATTTCATCATTATTGAATATAAAAAATTGTATTAAAATTGAATTTAGTAAAAAAAAGAATTTTTTTTCTGTGTAAAAAAGTCGGTTTACAAAATTTTCACAACAATTGAGTCATTATGTTATTTTCTTTCGTTATTTTAATCAATTAAATTAGTGTATTAAATTAGCTCCTACATTTACAATAAAAAAAAAAGGGAAAAATTATAACTTCCGTATTGTGTGTAGAAAATATTCTAACATTATGATTGCGTGCACGTATGTTATCATGCATATAACATAGGGCAATCCACACGAAAAATGGACGGGAAAAAAGAATTATTTCACTTTTTTTAAAATTATTTTCATGTTTTTTCTTCCCATTTTTTTTTTAGAATATTAAAATAAGCAAATGAGATTTTCTATTTTGATTCAGACATTTTATATGAATATTTTAAGGATCGAGGAAAAAAAACCTGGTCGAAGAGATTTTTTCCCAAATTTTTCTTTAATTTAAAAAAAAAGGTAATTCATTTCATTTTGATGATTATAAATCATTACTTACTCTCAAAATATTCAATAAAATATGTGAAAAAAAATAAAAAAAATAAAAGTGGAATTTGTTAAGTGAAAAAAAAAGAAAAGGAATAGTTAATGATTTATTTTATTAAATAATGGAATGTATTTTTTATCGACACAAAATTACGATTCTCAAGTACATTTTAATAAAATACAAAAACCCAATTGACAATACTAATAAAAAAAAACACCTGATAATATTTTTTTATCAGTCTTAAACTGATGTCTATAGAAGAAAAGAGATAATTAAGTTTAATGATTCTATAAAAAAAAAAAAATTCGTGAAAAATAAATTATTAATCTATTCAAACACACGTCAGAGTGATAAAAAAAAAGAAAATAGCAAAAAAACGATTAAATTCTGTTTGTCTGAAAAAATAAGAAATAAAGCGGAAATTTAATTAAGGCATGTTCAAATTGAACAAAAGAGATTCATCGATTTAAATTGAGATTTTTTCTATCTATCAATTCTCTTAGTTTTATTTTCCATTTAAATTCTCGAAATTGTTCATTTATTTTTTTTTAACGTTAGAAACAATGACATTCAATCACACACGTTTGGTGCAAGGACAATAAAAACCTTAAAAATCTACGAACGAGTGAAAAATGTGAAAAAAAAAGAAAAATGTGCTGAAAATAAAGGAAAAAAGACCTCAAAAGTGCTGGACAAGAGAACAAATGGAAGGAATGTTTGCGTGAAAAACCGTTACAAAGGAGAATTTTTTCAGGAATAAAAGAATTCTCAGTCTAGAGTAAAAAAAAAGGACGAAAAAATAATGCAAAAAAAAAATAAGAAGTTCTCTTTCACACGTAACACTAGATCACACGGAGGCTCGGAGTGCCACAATGGCAGGTGAAAAATTACTAAAAATAATAATAATAATGATGTTCGTGGAATTTCAGATAATTAAATCAGAATTTTTGAGTCGCCCTTTTTTTAAAGGATAATTTGCAAAAAAAATGGAGACACGCTCTTTTTTAATCCAAGTCCATTTTCTTGCTCTCGAAATTCTCTACAAAAAGTGGGCTTAAAATAAAAAAGGCGTACCTCCAGAAATGGTTCATGAAAATAATCAATTTCGAATTATTTGAAAAAAAATCCTTAACTGTTGAAATTTTGGAAAAATTTTTTTTTTATAAAACTGGAATTTTCATTCATTTTCTAAGAATCAATGTGTTTTCACGTCTGACCATATATAGTGTCTATCTACTTCACGAGTCTCATACCTCAAAAATTTTTCCCACATTTTTCAATTATTATTATTTTATAAAAATCATAATTACTTCATTTTATTTTAATAATTAAATTGAAGTAATTATGAAATTATCTTAATTGTCTTAAATTCTAGTCTAATTATTATTTTTTTCTAATTGAAAAAAAAGGAAAATACAATTTTTTTTTTAATGAAGAATTTTTTTTTCGTAGCGCACTCCTAAATGAAAAGTCAGCGGCGAGATGACGTCGAGGAGCTGAAAACTATTTAATTTATAATGTTTTTTTTTTCCTTTTTTTTTTACACTGGCGTATCCGTTTTCTCGTCCTTTCTCTGCATATCCTTGACGTCAGTGCGTCCATTAACGTACTCAGTGCTGGCATGAATTGGATTTTCTTGTCCACCGTGCGGCATTTTTTCGTCAATTATGTGTGGATCCTCGTGGTCATCGTCGTCTGGTGTTATGTGTGCCTCACTTCCTGCACCAGTTCCATCTGTAGCCTGCTCGTCACCGCGACGTCTCGCTGCAACAAGCAACGCCACGATCGGTCAAGGCAATAGCGTGTGTCAAGTGATAATTGCGTGAATTTTTTTTTTAATTTAATTTTCATTATTATTCGAAAATTTTTATTTGTGCACTTGAAATTGCAATTTTTTCATAGATATGAAGAAATTGCAGATTTTTTTCATGGATCTTAAAGAATTGCAATTTTTTCATGTTGATGCGAAAAAATCAATTTTTTTGACATGAAATATTGTACTTTTTTTTTTTACATGAAAAAATTGCATTTTTTTTCTTAGACATGAAAAAATTGCAATTCTTCTCATCAATATTAAAAAATTGATTTTTTTTTTAATTAACATGAAAAAATTGAAGCTTTTTGGATGCCCAAATTTTTACATGCCCAGATGGTTTTTTTTGTAAATGATTTTTTTTTTAACTAATTGGTTCAGTTTTGTGTGTGCTAATTTTGGTTTTGGTGATTAAGAGTAATTCTAACTAGCAAGTCATTATGAAAAAAATTATTTAACAGTGATATTAACAACAATATTGGTAAGCAATGATAGAGTGAAAGTATTTACATGCTCGAGCTGCAATTTATTGATAATTTTATGAAAAATGCTTTAATTTTATCTATTAATCCTTTTTTTTGGTCAGTAATTTTTAGGAAATATCTTGGAAACTAAGCAAGATAGAGCGATTTCGGTTGTAAATCCTGGAATTTTCTATAAAAAGGATCGAAGTAAAAAGGGCATATCTGCATTGTTCTCCGAACAATTTCTAAATAAAAAAACTTCGAAATTCAGGGGTGAAGAGATGAAACCGGAAAAGTTCATTTTTTGGGAATATTCCAAAAACTAAACGAGATAGAGTGAAATCGTTCTATCTGGATTGTTTTCTGAGAAATTCGTGGAAAATTTTCAAGAGAAAAAAATCGGCTTAGTTCGGAGACTTTTTCTGTCAGTAACTTTTTGAAAATATGTCGGAGAGGAAAAGAGATAAAGCGATTCCAGTTTCATCCTTGTTCGAAGTAGATCTTGAAATTCTCTACAGAAAGGATGAGAACGAAAAAGGCGTATCTCAATTATTAACCAAGTTATTTTAAAGAAATCTTTAAAAATCAGGGATAAAAAGATAAAACAGGAAATTGTAATTTTTTGGTCATTCATTTTTTGAATATCCCGGAAATTAAGCGAGATGGAGCAAAATCGCTCTTTTTTTCTAAACCATTCTATCTCGTTTAATTTCCGAGAAATTCATTCAAAAAATTGACTCATTTCGTCGATTTTTTCTATTCTATTCAATAATTTTCTAAAAATATCTCGGAAACTAAGCGAGATAGAGCAGTTATATCCTGATCCTTCGTCGTAGCTCCTGAAATTCCCTACAAAAGAGAAAATTCAAACAAAATCGCCCTATCTCGATTAATTTAAGAAATGACGACGAAAAAAATTTTTTTAAAAAATCTCTAAATTTTTTGGAATTTTTCAAATATTTTATAATTAAAAAAAAAAGCATTTTTCTTAATAATATCATAAATAATTAACTATAAACAAATGATTATGAGAATTCCAAAATTCTCAATTACGAGAGCTTCAACCACACTTGCCTTCGCCGATTGTTAAGGGTTGCTTGTTACATAAACTCAATAAATTTACAAATGAGAAAAAAAAAGAAATTTCCAACTATTCTTCTTCGTACGTCTCTTTTTTTTCTAATTTTCGAGATTGAAAAAAAAAATCTAGAAAGCAATTACTGCGCTCGATGCATGCAACAAATGTATCCACTGACTCTAAAGGGCTTTCATGCATTCTCGGCGATGAAAATGCAGTTAAAAAAAGAAAAAAATAGGATTCATTATTTTTTGTGGCAAATCGAGAGTCTAGAGTGATATAGAACGAGTACTGATGTGTAAATAAATAAGTCTGTGTCGTTCCATGCAATTGAGTGGAGGGAACGACAATAAAAATCATTAAAATGAAAAAAATCGTGGGATCATAATTTTTTTTTTTCTGACAACGACGACACTCGACTTTCGACGTGCTTTTGTGCCGAGTGTATTGAACTAATCAATAGGTTCAAGGATTATCTATGTCTGTGGCGACTGATGATTATGAGAGAACAATGGGGGGCGAAGAGGGGAAGAATGAACGGTGAAAAGAAATGACGAACTTTGCAATTAGCCATTGAAAAAAAAATTAATGAAACAAGCTTCAAATTTTTTTATTCTACTAAATAAATCAATTCTCACAAAAAATGCAAAATTCTGTTTTCCAAAAAAATTTCAAATTAAAAAAAAATGATTTTTTTACATCAATTAATTTTTCGATTTTTTTTTTCAATGGCAAAAGAAAAGACTTTGGTGAGATGATTCAGGATTTTTTTTTGGAGTGAAGAACTTGATGGAAAAATCTGAAAAAATTTGAGAAGATGCTGCAACATGTCTCCTGTTTTGTGGAATTTTTTCAAAATTTTCCGAGGTCATTACTCTAAAAAAAAATCCGAAATAATTTTGGTTTAGTCTTTTTTTTTTTTTTGGGTTGTCGAGACTGACTTACCCCTGGAAATTATCATTGCTAGAGTACAGATACGCATGGATAATGTTGTCGTATCTCCGTAATCTTTACTTGGCCCGACTTGCATGCTGTCCTATTATCGTTGTAGCCGCACAACATACAAGACAGTATTTTTTTTTTTTTTTCACAATAACTCACCAAAATAATGTTGTCACGTTATTCGACAATTTTCATTAGTTTCATTTTTTTACTAAGAAAAAAACGCGAAAATGGGGAGAATTGGATGTTTTTTAAAATTATTATTATCAAGTTCGACTGACTTTTCCAAACGTATTTTTTCCATTTTTTTAAATTGATTCTTCTTTTTTTTGGTCTTTTCAGGATAATTCACAACCGGAGGAACCGTTCTAGGGTGACTATATTAGGGAAATTTTGGACGGGATTGTTATTCCATTTTTTTAACACTCATTTTTATATATATAATTCAAATTTTAATAATTTTTTTTTCTAGATTATTATTTTAATGAAGAGACTCACCTGCGAAGCACCAACGACCGGTTGCACGAGCAAAAATAATGAGCGAAACGAGAAGAAGCAGCACCAAAATTCCCACGACAATTCCAATTATGTATCCGGTATCGATCTCCAAACCTGTGAAAATTAATTATTTCGTAAATTATAAAAAAAAAAATTTTTTTAATTACAGTATCAATCTTTTTTCCTCCAAGATTTGAATATAGTTTTTTTCTATCATAAGCTGAATGAACTCATCATTTAAATAAATGAAATAATGATAGAAATTTGAATATAATAAACATTTAATTATATTGAATATCTGATTTAGAAAAATCAATTTTTTCTATTTGAATTTATTATTATTTTTTTTTTATAATAATTTGAATTCTTGGATTTTCAAAGAGAACATATTAATATGAAAATTGAAAAGATTCAATTGAATTCTGGAAAATGAATTTCATTGTGATTATTTTAAATTAATCTATTTTTTCGAAGATAATAAGAGAATTCTCATTAAAATTTTAATGAACTGATGAATTTCCTATCCTCTACATTTTCGAGAATCTCGCTGGAATATCCGATTACAGTTTGGATTAAATATCATAATAATACAAGAATATTCAACTCATCAGGCCAAAAAAAAAAAAAAAAGATAATTTCACCGCGAATTTAATTAATTAAAATTCACACAACCGATGAATTGCAAAATTTATTTTCATTAATTCCAGTATAAATAAACAGGAGGTACGAAATTATTGCAAATTTTATAGCATAAATTATGAGAAAATAAAACGAAAAAAAAATGTCTCATTTTGTTCTATTAAAAAATTCTGGAATATTTTTTATGAAAATTTCGTAATTAATTCATGAAAATAGGGCAATGAATAAAAAAAATACTGCAATTTTTTTACGAAATTTCGGATAATAAATGGAACTAGTGGGTTCAAGAGAAATTTGCAAAAACACCTTTTTTTAAAAATTTTACGAATTACAAAAATCATTTTTTTTTTTTTATATAATTCGATTTTTTTTTAGTGAATATCTCTGAAAAAATGGAGATACGCCTTTTTTACACTCATTTTTCTTGGACAGATTTTCAAAATCACAAAAAGGCTTCAAGCTAAAGGGGCGTATCTCCATTTCTCGAAAAGTTCTTGAAAAATTGAGGAAAAAAAATCGACTCATCACCTTCTGCACACGAGAAATATACATATATATATATATAGAAGAATCATTCATTCATTTTCTCATTATTAATAATTTAAAAAATAAGATTTACCTAGTGCGTGCGTAATGCCGGAGAGCTTACCATATAGGTGTGAGAGAGCTCCTGCGTGAGAGCATGCAGTGAAGGTATTTCAGCCGTTAGACAATTATCGACAATAAATTTGTGGAAATCGCGTGAATATTGTGAATTAGCGTGTTAATAAAGTAATTGAGATATGTTTATTTATCTTTGCTTATTTTTTCTTTTTTAACATCATAATTGAATATGTGCATTGTGTTGAGTTTCGTTTGTACTAATTACTCCATTTAATTTATATCCTCTTCATAGAATCAAAGAGGCGTAAGTGCAATAATTATACAAAACACTTACGCCCCTTTATTTCTAAGAGGGACGATTATCCTCTTCACAGAGTGAAAGGGGCGTAAGTGTACTTCATTTTATTTTTATTTTTTAATAAAAGGTAAAAGTGATTATTTCGTTGCTCTTATCGAAAATACATTATTTTTCGATAATTCGGACTTATGCTCTTTTTATGAAGCATTCAGAAAAGGTGTAAATGAGAGATGCGTCTTTTTTACATAAAGAAGAAAAAAACGTTATGCCTTTTTTTTGATACGATTTTATTGGAAAATAACTAATTTGGGACTTACGCCACTTTGACTCTATGCCAATAATTGTGATAATTGAATTTACGTGTTGTATTGAGTTTAATTTGGAACAAAGCATTGTTCACAATTATTACACTATTTTAATTTTTTTACACACTTTTTTACGTTAATTTGAGGAAATAATTATTAATTTACCTTCTGGTTCATTTGCAGTGGAAAGTACTATCTTGTATTCTTCGGCTCCAACATCATTTCGTGCATTGAGAAGATACACCTTTTCGGTGTCGGACTTTTGGACACTGTCGATTCTCAACTCTACGTACCATGTACCTTTGCCCTGTCGAATTGAATAAAAGATTGATTAATAATTCAAGAAAAAGGAAGGATACGAAGGGGTAATCACTCGTAAAATCTGTGTACACTAAACTTGAAATTGCAAAAATCCAAGGATTCTCGAATTTTCAGGAGACTTGATGAAAAAAAACATCAGTTTTATTCTAATATATTTGAGATTTTTATGAATTTTTCGGAATTTTTCTAAAATTTTCATAAAAAACTTGAAGATTCATGGAATTTCTTGAAATCTGGTGAAATTGAACGAATTTCTGAAGATTTCATAGATTTCTATGGGAATTCAAGACATTTCAGGAAGTGCCAAGAGATTTCAAGATTTCATGACAGAAACCAAGTTGATTAAAAAATCAGATAATGAATATTTTATTGAAATAATGTTCAACAAAATTGTTTTTCGTATCACCATGTAAATATCTCAAAATCTTCAATGACTTTTCTCAAATCCTCAAATCGATTTTTCCTACATTGTCACTATTTATTTCAGATGAAATTTCAAAGACTTCCCAGATTCCGAAGATTTCATGAAACATCTATCGAATTTCTCCAGTTTGTGAGTAATTCCAAGACTTTTTCCAGATTTTATAAGATTTGAAAAATTCAAAAAACCTAGAAATCCTCGAAAAAATTATGCAATTTTCGTAAGATTTCTTATTTGAATGGACATTAGATTCCTCAAGTAATTACCCTCTCGAAAAAAAAGGTTGAGTTAATTTTGAGAATGTATAGCGCAGAACGGCGTGAAATGGGGATTCTGAAGAGAAGAGTTGAGATAGATTTTTTCTGATGATTTCATTGAAAAAATGAGGAGATTTCTGGTGGAGAGTATCTGTCAGAATTTATTTTTTGGGATAACTTGAAAAATTTTACGTTTCGAGCACTGATAAGTTGCTCATTTTGAATGGAAGGGGAGATTATGACTGAGAGTGTGCGAATAATTCGAATTTATGAAGTATTATAATGAAATTCAATATGAAATCGAATTTACAAATACTTTAAAGTTTCCAATTTTGTTAAAATTATCTATTTATTCGATTCGAAATACTTCGATAATTTTATTGGAATAAAGTTGAAAAAAAAGCATATTTTTCATAAAATGTCATTTTTTTGAAGTTCCTGAGTTCGTGTTTGTTTTTTTTTTTAATTTCAATAATTTATCGAATTCGCTTAAATCTCAAAAATCTCGAGAACCAGAAAATTGAAGTATTCTAAGTGCAAAAAGAGACGAGCGTCGTTTAAAAATATACGGGAAACTAACAATTGCATTTACATTTGAGCTTTTGACTCTGTTAAAATGCTTTTACCAACTTAAATTACAACGTACCAACTCTTTGATAATAATATACAGATATAGTGTTTCAGCGAGTTATAAAATTGGAGACTTCAGTACAAGAGCTTTCAGTCAACTTCAAAGGATTATTAGATTTTCCATTTGTTTTCCACGTATCAACATAGTTTCATGAATTCATGAGACTGATTTAAAGGCAGTATCACAGCAAACTCAAGTACAATTAACCCCTTATTTCTTGATGCCGTATCAAAGATGATATTTTTAAACATTTTTCTGAATTTCTGTCCGTTTAGTTTATGAGATATGAATCATCAAAGTTACTAAAAATAGCGGTGGTGGGGCTGAAACGCCCTAAATCGGACAGAAATAACGAAATTACTAAAAAACCACACGGTTGACGCATTATTTCAAAACTATTGACGAAGAGAACAGCATTTTAACTGAATAATAGAAAAAAAAATATTCAATTCACTGTATAGTTATTGAGAAATTTTAATTAGAAGATAGTCGTAACTATTTGCCTCTCTCTCTATCTCATGCATGTGATAGGAGATTAATGTAAAAAAAATTTGAGAAGAAAAAATTATGTTCGAAAGCTGACGACACGACTTTCAAGTAGTTTAATCGCTTTTCCGGGTAAATTAAAGCATTTTTTCCCAATCTATCAGCAATTGAGTGGAAAATAACTTACGAATCTTCATTTTTTTCTGTTTCATTGATCGTACTGAGAAGTACATTAAATGATTTTCATGAATTCCCATAAAAAAACGAGCGGAATGGAAAAAGACTCAAATTCTAACATTATATTGAAGTTTTGATCGTTTTCGTTTGAAAAAAAAGCCTTTTACAATTTCATTTTACTGATATTTCACTCTAATAGAAGTATGTTCATGAAATTAGCAGACATGTGACAATTTTGTGCATTCATTTATAAAAAAATGCATTATCATACGAATAAATATTCTAAAGACTTGCACTCATAGATTTTTGAATATACCACATCTACATATTTTCAATTGCTCTATAATTTATTTTTTGAAAGAAAAGAAACTTTACAAATTATCAAATTTCTGCTATTTTCAATATCATATCGTAACTTTAGAAACAAATTGCCATAAGTGCTACGCTTATACATTAAGTGTTATCACTTACGACCCTTCATTTCTGAGTTCACCAATACAGGGGTGGGGATAAAATAAAATAAAATTTATAAAGATTTACCAAGTCTCGTGCTGTTATTGTCTGCAAACGTTGGCTTTTATCTGTTAATCCTTCCCTGATTTCCTCTCCATTCACATACCAAGTGAAAGCTGGTTTTGGATTTCCATGTACTGTTAAATTTATAATTCCAGGATGACCAATCACGTAACCAAAACGCTGGGGATCTGATACACCACGTGGTGAAACTGAAATATTTTGAGAACAATTTATTTAACAATCAGTCTTAAACATTTAGCAAAAAAAATTGAGACAAATCCTTTAACCCTTCAAGTACAGGGTCTATAGACTCAAAAAATCTGGTATAATTGCTAATCAACCATAATCGGTAAATATTAGAAAATGAAGCTGTTTTTATCATAAAAACGTCAAAAGTAACGTTTGTCATTCGACTAATTGAATTTGCAATAAATTAAAAATATGATCGCAATCAACAGCTTTCAATTCAGACATTCTGCTTTATAAATAATCAAACGGAGCAAAATATTATTTAAGAAAAAATTCTAAAGTTTTTCCATTAAATGGGGGTGGGGGATTTTGAGGTAGGGGAGAGTGGGGCAAAATGGACACTGTAATGGAACGGTAAGAGATGGATTTTTTTTGATGATTCTATTGAAAAGCTGAGGAAATTTTAGCTGGAAAACGAGTCTCAGATGTATTTTTTTCGATTTTTTGGAAAATTCGATATTTTTTGGCATTTTTGAGGGGTAAAATCCTTTCCTTTTTTGAAAATTTTCAGTTTTTTGCAAATATCTTGGGTTCTATTGATCGTAGAAATTCGGGGTTGGTCTCAAATGAAAGGTGAGCTCATTTCCCATCGATTTATGGGGTTTTAAATTCAAAAATATCAATTTTTGGGATAGTTATGGGCCAAAAACTGTTTCACAAAACAGTTTCACAAAAATGCCCATAAATACCTTAAAAATCGATATTTTTAAATTGAAAACCCCATGAATCGATGGCAAATGATCTCACCTTTCACCTCCCATCGGAATTTTTACGCTACGACAAATAAAACCGAAGATATTCTCAAAAAACTTAAAATTTCCAAAAAAATAAAGGGTTTCACCCCTCAAAAATGCTCAAAAAAGTCAAAATCGCCGAAAATTCAAAAAAATTGATTCCGGCACTTGTTTCCCGCCTAAAATTTCCTCAGCTTTCCAATGAAATCATCAAAAACAATCTACCACTAATATTTCTATCAATTTCAAGAGTTTTCCATAATATTTGCCTAAAAATTTTGATGTGTCCATTTTGCCCCTGCTGTCCATTTTGCCCCACCTTCCCCTATATTTTTGAGGATATTTGAGTTGCATCTTTAGGAACATCTTGAGGTGCACTTCTAAGAACACTTTGAGGCGTACTGCTGGGAAAATCTTGAGGTTTTATTGGCTTTTCTTGGAAAGTGTATCTCAAAATGTCCCTGGAAGTATATCTCAAGCTGGCCCTGAAAATGCATCTCAAGGTGTGCCTGGAAGTGCATCTGGAGGTGTGTTAAAAGTTCACCTCGAGATGTGTTTAAAAGTGCATCTCAAGATGTTCCCAAAAATACAGCTCATAATCTCTGCAATTCAGTAGAAAACTTCAGACCGCCTGTTTGACGTTTGTATGATGACCTGTTCCATTTCACAATATTTATAAGCTTTAGTTGCTTAGCAACTTTACCATACTTTTTTTAGACGTGGAACTTTATGGACTTGATGATGATAACCCGTACTTGAAGGGTTTAGTCTTATATTTGATAATAATTTCTGAGTTTTTTTTTCTCTCTCATTTTACTTACAAACAACGTCCAGTTCTGTCTTAGATTCTTCAGGTTGATCAAGTGCAATATGGTCAACAACACAACGCACGATTTTTCCATTATCAGTCCAATCCAGAGTATGAGTTAAATTCTGCATAACCATAGAAGTACCATCGGACTGGTTCATGATTAATGCTGGTCCACGTGAAATGGGCTGGTCGTCTTGAAAATATGAAGAAATAAAGAAAGATTAGTGTGATCCAACAGCTAATAAATAATACAAAATAAGTGTATTTTTTTATTTAGTTTCCTGAGAATATCTCGGAAACTGATGGCGATCTGTCCTTTTGCCCCAAAAACACTCTTTGCGGCTCTTGAAATGGTTTTTTAAAAGAAAAAAAGCTCAGGATGAAACGGATTTTCATCGATTTTCGTATTTCCATTAATTTTTAAGATATTCTCGAATAATAAATTATTATTGAAGAAATAAAATGAGATTATCTAGGAAAAGGAATGAGATAGGGCGATTTTTCACTGATTCGTTCTTTAAACCAATAAAATTGCCTAGAAAATGTATCAGTTTCCGAAATATTGTCGGCTAATTCTCTGTATCCGAGACTTGTGGGAACAAGCAAAATGATTAATTAGTATATTATGTAACAAGTGCGGTAAAATACTTTTTTGACGATTGTGGGGTTCTTCGGACTATTGTAATCACACGAGTCTAAAAATCTTTTCCACACGCTACGCATGTGCTGAATGGCACTTTTCGCACGTTGTACAATAAAGAATGGGTCCTTACGCATCCAGTAAAGATTTTCAGACTCGGGTGATTACAAAGCTCGCCTTCAGCTGGTTTTGCAACCTCACGTGGACCAAAATAGGTCTGGAGGTGATGTAATGAAATAAAAGAATCAAAATCAGTATTTAAACTATTATTTGCGTGAAAATTTACCGAGGTAAATAGTTAGATTTGGAGCTGGCCGACCAGCTTGTGCACTGCAACTGATCGTCATGGCCTGTCCGTGTGCATGTCTGTACTTCAGGCTTTCGGGTAAACTTGGATCCTCTACTGGTTTACTGATTAGGAGTTGAGGTCGTCTTGGTGGCTCTGAAAAAAATGGAAACATTTAAAAAAATTATTCGAATTTTATTCAGATAAAAAAACAATTTATTGTCATTTTGTAAAGGTTCTTCAGATTCTGAAATTGTACTGATCATTCGAAGAGAGCTCATCGGAAAGAGTTTGGATTTGAAGAAAAAAATGAGGAAAAATTGATCGAGAACATTGAATTTCAAAAAGAGATTCAAGTATTTATTTTTCAAATTTAATAGGAAAATTTGTGAAAGAAATTCCAATTGAGTTTCTCCAAAACTTCATTACACTCTTTAAGTGGACTTTAATTCATGGGTGAGAGAAAATAGAGTCAATGAACTTTATCTGATTGACAAAACTCTGATTTACGTAATTATAACTTCAGCAAACACATCAAAACTTTGTTAAATAAGTGGAAATTTCAAATAAATCCATTAACTTTGTTTTAATGAGTTGTTTCATGGATTTTTTCATTGGTAATTGAATGGAAATTCATTAATGAGCATTATTGTGAAATCTAGAGATACAGAAAATGTTCGAAAAAAAAAAGAAATATTTCGAGAATGAAAAAATCACTTATTTCCTGTAATTTAGTAGCGAATATTAAAAAATAGATTTATAATTTGAAAATTGCGCGTTCAAATTCAAAAACAATAGAAATGAAGAATACAATAATTTCTCGAAGTAATTAACGATAATTCGTAATAGTTTTCAATTTAACTCGAAGAATAATCATCGAAAAATTAAATTTAAAAATTACATACTCGCAACAACAATAGTGACGTTTCCAATGACTTCAGATCGACTTCCGTTTGGTACAAGTGCACATTTAAATAATCCATCCTGTTGCATTTGAACGCTATTGATAATAACACCACACTGTCCACTATTGAGTCCCTCTCCATCATAGTTGATTCCATCAGTTTCTTTTTGACCTGGCTGCAGTAATATACTGCCAGTAGATGGTATTTCTACTCTGCAAACTTGAAGCGGTGTACCAAGTCTGCACATAATCCTCAGTGTGTCTCCCACTCTAACTGCAACTGAGCCTCTTGGCTCAACTTCAACGGTCGGTGCAAATGTTGGTCCTCCTGAATTAAAAAAAAATGGAATTATATTAATTGATGTTTTTGCGCTGAATCAATTTACGAGATGCTGCGATTGCCAGACTATCAATCATAAAATGTAACGGAATAGAACAATGGGACTGGACAGAATGGATGAAGGGTGCTTCACGATTTGTTAGAATCCAACGCACCTGGTCATATCAATTACTATTTCTATGGAAGATTAAGGAAATAATTGATTGGATCATCTCTGAGATTTATTGGGATGAAAAATATACGATAACTTGGGAATTGAATCAATGGTTTTTATAGATTTTCTTGGGTCATTTGGTTTTTTCAAAATATACCTGGTTCTTCAGGAACCACATGGTCAAAGGAAAATTGCCAAAATTCCATTTGGAAAAATCCTGAAATTTTGCGAGAATCAACATTTTTTTGAGTATGAATGCCATATCTAAAAAATTCAAAAAAATTCCCCAATAATAACAATATACTAGAGTATCTTCTCAAATTTTCTCCGAATTTTTTGTCAACTCCTTCATTCCGAAAAAAATCTTGAATGCATTTCATCTTTCATCTCCTCTTCACCCTTTCTCCTTAAATTCTATTATTTTCTGTATGACATTAGAAGCAGTTAAATTTTAATTTAGAGTGAATCCAATGTTTTCTCTCCAAGTCAAATAATTTATCTATAGAAAGAGTAAATTCATGTTAGCAAAGATAAAACGATGCAACTTGTGCACATAAGATTTACGAGACGTAAAAACGTAAGAGCATAGTAGGTTTATTAAAGCTCCGTGACGTTCCCTCTGAGAACGTACTTTGGGTAACATCACGTGAGACTTCACTGAAAGCCTATATATATGTATATAGATATATATTGCTTGAAAGAGGGTGTTATTCAGGAGGTACAGAGGCAGCAGCACTTCTTGAGGCCTTTGCTAACACGAGGTGGCTTATTGCTTCTCTCTCTCTTCTTCTTCTTCTTCTTCTTATTTCAACATTGCTTGTATTTCAAATCGTAAGAGGAGGCTTGGGCGTAACGAGTCTCAGTGCATAGGACAGATTGCCCATGGATATAGAGCTGAGAAACTCCAGGCAACAACTGCCACTGGTGCTATAGAATAATTACTCTTCTTTGGTGTGCAAGTGTGTGCTAAACCATTGGAGTTTACCTTGTCCTCCACAAAATTGATAACTTGGAGGATGAGAAAAGATGGAGACTCACTCAAATTATTCATCAACACAATTCATTTGTTATTGTGACTTAAAAATTTTTTTTGAGTGAAGGACTTCATAGGATAGTTGAAAAACAAATTTGAGGAGGTGCTTGAATATGTGGGAAATTTTTTTTTCCGAGAATATCTGAGAAAATTAAAAGGAATACTTGAAAATGATGGAGATGAAAAATTAGGAATTTTGTTTCTTTAATTTTCGCATTTTCACAGAATTTTTTATAATTTTTCGGAATTTTTCAGGAATTTTTAGAATGAGATCTTCTTGTCCCAATCCATTTTTGTACACATGGTTTCGGGAAAATTAAGACTTCTTCCCAACTTGAGATTTTCTGGAGTTTTCAAGGATTTTCCAAGATTTTCAAGAATTTTCAAGGATTTTTACAAATTTGAATCTGGCAACGTTTCTCTGCCCACGTGGTTTCTAGAGAATTAGGATTTTTTCTCCAATTCAGGATTTTTTGTGATTTTCCAAAATTTTCTGAGATTTTCCTCAAATTGAACTCTGGTAACTTTCCTGCGTTCACATGATTTCTCAAATAATCTGTATTCACCTCAATTTCGAGTTTTCTAGCATTTGCCAGTGAACCCTTCTTGCCCCAATTCATTTTTGTACACAGAACTTTTGAAAAAACACGATTTCCTCCAAATTTGGATTTTCCAGGATTGTCAAGGATTTTCCAAACACAAAATCTGCAAAATTCCGAGTTTCCCTGCATTTCCTGGATTTTTCCAAAATACGCCCTTCAGCTTCAAAATAGAATCATAGCCGAAAGGGCGTATCTCCATTAATTCTTTGGATATTCTTGCAAAATCGTTGGAAGCAAAAATGAATTAATCATATTGACTTTCCATTTGTTCTTTGGGTAGGAAACTTCCCTTTTATAAAAAAATATGGAAAAATTTGAGAAGATGCTCGAACATGTTGATAGTGTTGAACAATTTTTTTCCATTTTTTCATTGACAAATTTCGGTTCCTAAACCTTTTTTTGGAAGTTCAAAAAATTCTGTATAAAGCTTAAAGTACAAAAAAAAATTGTTACTAACTGGAGAAAGTAATCTTCGAGAGCGCATTTGGGGATGGAAAATAATTGGAAGTAATGAAAAAAATTAATGAACCTCACAGGAACGTTGGGACATTTTCAATTCAATTTGGAAAGCGAATAAAGAGGAGATGAATTTTTTATAGTGTATCTTTTCTAGACTTTTGTAATTGAACTGATACATTTGTGGTGAAATTTTAATTTCCAATTTTTTATTTGTTCTAGTTATAAAAGTAATAGGATAGCAATGATAATGAGAAATTGCATTATGTAATGATAATAATTAGCCCTCAAATACTTTTCAAGAAAATTCGATAAAATTCATCTATTCATCTATTCCCGGAATGATTTCTCTCATTTTTGGATTTTTGTTCAATTCTCTGTGATTTCAAATTATTGTTATTGTTTTTTTATTTGACTATATAATTGGAAACACGTCAATTGTCCGTTCATGACAGAAATAAAAAGAGAAGAGTAAATACGAATCAAAGTGATTGAATTTCAGTTCAAACAGAAGAAATCCAGAACCCTCATGAAAGGTTTCTTTCGGCTATTGTTTGTTTTGGTTTTTCTCAACTGTATTTACAGCTTTTTTTATATATTAAATCGCCACGACAATCTTGAATCAATACTCATCTTTGGTTCATGAAGATATTTTCCAAATGAAAATACCACTTGCAGTGTAATAACTTTTCCTTTGTTTGCGTTTTATGTGAGCTAAAAATTAATCGTCCTGAAAGATGAGCCAGTGCTTCTGTTTGCTCCAATTGATACTGGGAAAAAGGAAATAAGAGAAAGATCATTTTCTTTTTGCGTTTGGAGTGAGTCAGCGGATTTTGATCAATTTTTTTTCTATTTTATTGCCTCCAGACCTATTTTCGTCCATTCGGCATACTTTTTGATCAATTGAGATCATAAACTTGCCGAATGAAATTTAATTGATGAATTTTTTTTTTTAATGAATTATTAAAGACTGCGAAAAAAGTTCGAGTAAAATGATTTTTTTTTTGAGAATATTTTGGAAAATAATGGAGATACACCCTTTTCAGCCCAAGCATTTCGCGGAAAATAAGCGAGATCGAGCGATTTCAACGCAAATTCTTTTTGTACTGAATTTCACAAACTACAAAAGGAATTGATGTTGTAAGAACGTATTTCCATTAGTTATCGAGATTATTTTCAAAAATCGAATGACAAAAAAAAGGGAATCGTCCTTTTTTTCAATGAAAATGATAAAAATGCTATTTTTTGAGAAAATTTTTTTTTTCGCTTCTTTTTGCAGAATATGTAAAAATAACAAAAAATTGTTTCATTCATTTCGTATATTTCTAGATCAATAAATGTGATTTGATTTTCCAGCTGGTCGATTTGTTACTCAATTCTGACGTAACCCCGATATGATCCGGCCAAAACCACGACAGCACACGCGGCCCCATGATTTGTGAACACAATTCGACGTAACAGATGAGTGATGAAGTGTTTTTCCACGTATTCCCATAGCTTTCCATGTGTCGGTCTGTCAAAAAAAGGCGGAAAAAAAATTGTTTCGTATCATCATACAGAAGTTCAAAAAAAAGGACAAATGCAGGAAAAAAAAACATCTGTTGACATTGTTGCTAGTTCTATCTGGGCACTTGTAGAAAATGTTTTTTTTTTATGTTTTTGAAACATGAGGGAAGAGAAAAGAGGTGAAATTGTAGAAAAGTGCCATGGAAAAGACTGGAGCAGATAATTTTGAAGATTCATCGATTTTCAATCGAATTGAGGTGATTTACAGGAGAACACTTTGAGCCCAACGCCAACTCCATACAATATATTTTTTTTTTTTATTTTTTTATTCATACAATATATATTCGAGGAAAAATTGTAAAATGAATATTTCTTCATTCGGGAATTTTCAAATTTTTTCCTGGAAATTGAAGTAAAGTTGTTATGAATTGGAAAATATTCAAAAGTTGCAAAATTGCAAAAATCTCGGAATTTTATATTTTTTTCCAAATTTTTCATATCGTTTTTATTAATATCCACAACTTTTCAAAATTTTCCAAGATTTAACAATTTCCCAGAATCTCTCAATTTTTCCTACTTTTCTAAATTTTTGGGTTTTCCAGAAATTTCTCTATTTTTCGAAATTGAGATTGCTCTCCAAATTTTTCTACATTCAATTTTTGTTTCAATCCAATTTTTGAATTCTTCTAAATTTCCCGGAATTCCAATTTCCTGAATTTTCTAAAAATTTTCAATTTTTCAAAATCCCTTCATTTTCCAAAGTTGCTAATTAGTTTGTAAATGTTCAGATTTACCTAAATTTGCAATTTTTCTTCAAATTCTTTAAATTATGTTAAATTTCCCAGAACTCCAGAGTTTTCAAAGTTTTTTTCAATTTTAAAAAGTTTCTAAATTTTCTCAATTTTCAGAAAATACTCCATTTTTTCAAATTTTCCATATTTTTCCTTTTTTTTTAATTTTCCCTAATCTTTAAGAATTTCCCAAAATTCCCTAATTTTCCAGAATTTTTCAATTTCCAAAAATCTCAAATTTTCCAGATTTTTCTCAAGATTTCCCAACTTTTCTTTTCTTCTCCAAGTAGAAGAATCGTAAAAAAAATAAGATGAAAAAGAAAAACTGGAGCATATAATTTTAGAAGATTCGTCCATTTTCAATCGAATAGAGATGATTTAGGTGAAATCGCTCTGGCCCAGCGTCTCTATTCCCCCAATGCTAACTCGATAATCCACCGTCTGATCGAGAGGACCGTAGAATATATATTCCAATTCAATTTTACCTCTTGCCTTTCGAATAGAATATATTTTTCGCCAAATCATATTCAATAACTGCAGAAAAAAAAAAAAGAAAGAAAGAGCTTTTCCCTATTTTTTCCTCGGAAAATTTATGTCGTTATTTTCTACCGCCTTCGAGGAATTACGCGAAGTGAAAAAATTAATGTAAGACGTTATTATTTTAAACCGGACGTTTATTAGATTTTCATTTGGTGTGGCAAAAGATGTACTTTACAAACGAGACAGGCATTTAAGAGAAGCGTTGACGGTCTTGTAAGTGCCTTTTCGCCTTGGCTTCCTAACGTAAATGGTTTTCCTCCACCCGTAGATGACATTCAAATTGGGTTATGCAAAATTGATTTTCACGTTGGATCAACTATTGGTAGTTGGAGTTTACGTGAACTATCGATTCATGTCATATATATATAGATATATACATATAAAAGTATTGAATAGGAGGAAAAAAAGTGAATTGTAAATTTCGAAAATTAATTTTTTCTTTGAGGAAAATAGGAAAAGTCAATTTTTATTGAAGAATATCTCGGAAATTAAAGGAATTTCGCATGATTTTTGTTTATGATTTTTTTTTCCTTTTATTTTATTGGTATAAATGTTTCAATTATTTTTCGAGGTGATATATTTTTACTAATTGTGATTGATTAATGAAGATATTTTTGTCCCAGATTTTTTCGTTGAGATGTTTCACTCTGAGATTCTTTTATGAGATGTTTTAATTTGCATTTTTTTGTTGAGATGTTTATTGAGATGTTTTAGTTTGAGATGTTTTTCGAGACATTTGAGTCTGGAATTTTCTTGTTGAGATGTTCTAGTCTGAGATATTTTTTCAGGATTTTTTAATCTGGAATTTTTCCGTTGAGATGTTTTGGTCTGAGATTTTTTTTCATGATTTCTTAATCTGCAATTTTTTCCTTGAGATATTTTAGTCTGAGATGTTTTTGTTGAGATGTTTCAGTCTACAATTTTTATGTTGAGATGTTTTAGTTTGAGATATTTTTCGAGACTTTTCAGTCGGGAATTTCTATTCGTTGAGATGTTCTAGTCTGAGATGTTTTTTGTTGAGATGTTTTTGTTTGAGATGTTTTTTGCGATTTTCTAGTCTGAAATTTCTTTTGAGATGTTTAAGTCCGAGATGTTTTTTGAAATTTTTTAGTCCAAAATTTTTTTTGAGATGTTTTGGTCGAGCTACAAACAGCCCATACCCTCAAAAAATGATCAATAGAAAAAATAAAATGCAGAATGAATCATAAATATCTCCGACTTTTTTTCTCTACTAGAATGATTTTATCAAAGAGAAAGAAATATGCATTTTAATGGAAGAAATACGAGAATCGGAGCTAATTAACGTTTACTCTTTAATTCTCGTCTAAATTGAATTATATTACAACACTCTGGGGGAATAATGGCGAGGCTGTTTTCGCCCAGCGATACTCGTAGAACGTGTAATTAGAGAGAATGAGCGCGAGCCAGAGAAGCTTTTTGGGAGGGGCTGGAAGAGAAGTGGTAGGGCAATTTGTTGAATCAACGAAAAATTTCGCCGACCCAAATCGTCTCCCTGTGGAGGCCACACAGCGGTGAATAACACGATACCGTGCCAGAACTCGATGTTACGATACTGCATAAATCACGAATGGTTTCAACGAACAAATTGCCATCTAAAACGATATGTGGCTGAAAAGAGTGGGGGGAAGGGGGAGGCTGGGAGAGAGGCGCGATGTTTGAGCCTATCCACATAAAATAATTATTATTAACGAGCTGTACCAATACAATTCGTTAATCGTATCTATCACCACTTTATTGATCAATTAAATGATTAAGTTATCATCAATTTTTGGCAGTAAAGAAATTATTCAATTTTTCTTTCCACTTTTTCAGGTTAACAAAGAGTGCATAGGTCAGTGGCATAAAAATATTTTTTTTTGCAGAAAAAGAACGTCAATTTTTTGGGATTTAGGATTTTTTGAAGGATTTTTTTTTACAGGAAATTAAAATTAATTTTTTTATCAAATTGGGAATTTTTTGAAATTCTAGAATTGATGAAAATCTAGAATTTTCTAATTTACCAATTTTGTTGGAAATTTCTTTCTTTTTTTATTGTAAACCTTTTGAAATTTTATGATTTTTTTTTTTAATTTCCGAGATTTTTGAAAATTTTATGAATTTCTCAAACTTCATATTTGGAAAAAAATTTGAAATTTCCAAAATTTGTCAAATTTAATCAATTGCCATGATGAAATATCTCTTCTGTTAATCCCTCTGAAAATCGTTATCAGTTCTTTTCCCTCGCGAAAGATAAACCGCTGTTGATAGTTTTGAATGGCCGATGCAATGAAAGCCCAACAAAATCGTAAAGCTCAGAGAAGGCTTGTCTACAAGGTTCAAACGAGTCTGATGCGGTTTTAACTCTGTTTCATAGGACAACACCGGAAAACCTCCACACAATATGTATACAAAACAGAGAAGCTTTTACACTTTGATCCATGACCAAACAGTCTTCTATATAGTACCATGTAGAATTTACGCGTAATCAATATTCCCATGAACTGGAAACATAGATAATCCCTCTTTGAAGCTTAATTACAAATTAATTAGTTTAATACTGAGTTTTTTTGGTGAATCCATTGGATTCTGTAACTCCGAACTATTACCACTAATTAGGAATCAATTGAAATTTCTCAAAAATTTCATAAAATCAGAAGTTATCGAGTTTTACATAATTTTTTTTCCTTTAATAAATTTAATGTAAATTTAAAAAAAACGTGTAATTTTTAAAAATTCACCGTTTTCTCCATTTTTTTAAAAATTTATTAGCGATAAAATAGAAAAATATTAGAAACTTTCAAAATGTTAGAAAATTCCGGGAAATTTCTCATTTTTCCCATTTTTAGGGATTTTCAATTTTTCCAAATTATTCAAAGAATGTTGAATTTCCCAAAAAATTTCGATTTTTCAAAATTTCCTTTTTTTTTTTATTCTCAAATTCTATTTTTGATAAGAGAAAGAAAGTTGAATTACAATAAAAAATTCAATTAAAATCGTCTTATCTCGCTTATTTTCCTAGATATTCTCGAAAAATTATCGAAACTTGAAAGGAATTTCTTTTTCTCAATTTTCTATCCTCATTAAATATTTTCCTCTTAAAAACAAAAAATTAAAAAAATTCTCGTGTTTTACAAGTGTCCTTCTCTCCTTTTTCCACTCATGTATCATGGCTCATTTTCTACCCTTTTTTTAACCCTAAAAACCCGTGACTCTCTTCTCGTTCATTTTTCAGGGCGAAGAGTTACAAGGGAATAGAAGGCTTACCCTCTCTCGTGGTTTAGCACTTCAGGAAAAATAAAACATAAAAAACAAAGAAATGTCGTGGGAGGCCACACGTTCCATTTGCATTCGCAGCCTGAAAAAAAAGAAAAAAGGAGGGGGAAAAAGGGGGTTGAAACAGTAGAAATTCTCGCTCATTCGTCACTCCAAGTGCCTTTATATTTTACAAGCCTCACAATCTTGATTCAACATTTTCAAGGGTATTGTAATTTTATTTACGTGATAACTACAGCTACAAGCCTTTTGCCTTGGGTCACACCCCCCCCCCCCTTCTACCCTCTCTTGGGGCTTTCATATGCAACAGCCAATGACGTAAACACGCAAAGGAGAAAAGTTTTCCAGAGGCGCAGAGAGGAGTGTTTCTAATGAAATTAGCATTGAATTCACATGTTTTGTGTATACAAGTACTGGTAGACGCCGCAAGTTTGAATTTCATTTACATGCATTTAACTGGCCCAATTACACTCGTTGAAATTTGCGTTTTCTATGTTTACAAAATTTAGTGGTGAATTAATTTATATTATCTTGGTTATTTTTATTGAAATTTGATTTATTAACTTTATTGTTTTCAAAAAAAAATCATTTTACTTTTTGAAATTCTACGGTTTTTTTTCATTTTTAATTTTTCCATTTTGTTGCAGATCTTACTTTGCTTTTGAAATTTTTCTAAATTTCAAATTTTTAAATTTTTTACAATTTTTAGGATTTTCAAAAATGTTCATTTTTTTAAAAATGATATTAAATACAAATTTAGTGCATTTGAATTACTATTTCTTTTCGTTTCTTTTTTTTTTTCAATTTTCCAGTCAGAAAATATTTTATATTCTTCGAAATTTTCGAAAATTCCAAAATACTTTGAATTCTCCAAAATGTTCGAATTTTTCAAAAGTGTGTTAAATGCAAATTTGACTTATTTCCTTCACTTTTTCTTCCCAATTTTGGTATATTTTTGAAATTTTCCAGTTTTGTTTTCTTTTTTTCTCAAATATTTCAAATTTTGTTAAATTTCTCTAAATTTCCTGATTTTCTGGATTCTCTAAAAACGTTTAAATTTTTGAAAATTATATTAAATCAGAATGTGACTCAATTTTTCAACTATTCCTTCCAAATTTTCAGATTCTTTAAAATTTTCTTCATAATTTTGTTAATTTTCAAAATTTCCCCAAGTTCCAAAAATTCCTTAATTTTCTAAATTTCCCAAAATTATATTAAATAGAAATTTGATTTATTTACTTCAATTTGTTTGAGTTTTTTTCCAGAAGAAAAATAATTCCCTCAATTTTTAAAGTACATTTCTTCCACAAAAATGGGGAAAAAAAATAAAAAGTATAATAAAATGAAATATTTAAGCTGTATACTTGTTTGAATTCATGGAAATTTTTCACCTTCAGCTACATAAAATTTTCCACAGACAAATGATCACCAGAGAATAACAAATAGTAGTAAAGTGTCGTCTCTCTTTACAAAACTTTTCCATTGGGTTTACACAAGGAAGTGAAAAAAAAAGAATATAATGCGACTATTAGGGAAAGTTTCAAAGGAGAGAGAAAACTACTGCGAGAAAAGCCCAAGGAAAATACGAACAATACATAGATATTTTACGCTTCCTTATTTTCTCTACTATCAAGCAAATGTTTCACGTAATCGTGCAAACTTGCTCTCTTATAGCTATCGTTGAAATACAAAAGATCCTTGGAGATACTTCATCATTTGTTTCTCATTTTCAAGAGAATATGAAAAATAAATTACAGGAAAATACTTAAAAGAGCATATAACATGATTATCACTATTTAAAGAGGATAGGATTTTTTCTAGAATAGGCGGTTTCCTGGAAAAATCTGAAAAAATTAGGCGATCATGTGGCAACACTGGAGCACCTTCCCAATTTTTTTCAGATTTTTCAGTTGAGTCCTTGATTCCGAAAAAAAATATTATCAAAAAAAACACCATTAGAGAAATTTATTTGTTCTTCTCATTATTCAAGAAGAACCTTTTTTTTCTTGGATAGGCATCTTTAAGGGAAAATTCGAAAAAATTAGGCAACAATGTAGAGATACTAGGGCACCTTCCCAATTTTTTCCAGATTTTTTAGGTAAGTCCTTGATTCCGAAAAAAATTCTTATCAAAGAAACATCATTAAAGAAATTTATTTGTTCATCTCATTTTATAAAGAAGACCTGATTTTTTTTAGAATAGGCGCCTTCAACGAAAAATCTGAAAAAATTAGGTAATGATATAGAGACACTGAGGCACTTTCCGGAATTTTTTGACATTTTTCCATGAAGTCCTTGACTCCAAAAAAATATCATCAAAGGAAAAATTGTTACGAAATCCCCTTTGAGTCTCAGAATCATTTGCTTCAACATTTCCTCCACTCAAAAATTATCCATTCACAATAATAACGAGAGGACTCTTTCCTCCCGAAAAGGCACCTAAATTGACATGAAAAAAATTAATCAAAAGAAAATCAATTTCATCGTAAACCCGAGGGCAAAGCTTCCCACATTTTATTCCTCCAAAAAGATCTCCTCAGAGCGTGTCCGTGCCCAAAGGAAAAAGTAAAATCACTGAGGAAACCTCGAGGAAACATTCCCGCATAATGTTCCCCCAATACTCCCAAATCCCACAATTTCCAAAGACGAAGACGAAAAAAAAACGTGAACAATGAAATATTTCAAAGGAGCAAGAAAAAACGAAGAAAGATAAAAGAATCAGGAATTTCATTTCAGTCCCGTTAAAATTCACCATTCACTCCTCTAACGACTCTATACACCCTATAGTTCATATCAGCCACAAAAAAAATCCGCTCAAAAAGAAAAAAGAAAAACAGATTGAACGAAAGTACACCATTACATATTTCGGAAAAATGAAGAAGTAAAAGGGAGAACGAGAGGATCTCATTTGAGAGCCTCGTAGTCTGGTTTCCTAATGAGGCTAGGGCTCTTTCCCTTCTTCCTTCTGAAATAACCGCCGTTTCCTTTTCCATCTCTGCATTAGGTGCAGCACCATCTACCGGTTAGCCCCCCTACTCCCTCTGTAGCACCACTCCGACTCGTGCCCCCCCCCCTCCCCACCAAAATTCTCCATCCACTTTCATCCCAAAGACAGAGTCTTTTCTTCTCCCCTCCCCTATTTTTTTCACGTCTCCCCCCCCCCCAACCTTTGAATGAAAAGCGTACAAGTCCCCCCCCCCCCGTGCACTGCAAGAGAGGACCGCTTCTCAATGTTATCATCATGCCGCCAGATGTAGTTGGTGGGTAGGGCCATATCAAGAGTAGAAAAGGAAACGAAAAGGCACAGGACCCGGGCGTAATTAAAAGTCACCGCTGGTTTCGTTCCATTTTATCCATCTCTACACATTTCCCTCTGCTCTTCTTTTAGCTGCACTTTTTTTTTGCATTTCTCCTCCTCAACTTTGTTTTTCACTCTCTTCTATCTGTGCAGTGTGCTCTCGACGTTCTTTTACGTTGGCAAAAAGGAATGTACACACACACATAACGTAACACCATAATGAAATGGCATGAGGCAGAACTCGACGTTTCTATTATGATGTTAGTTTACTTGAGGAAAAAAAAACATATGAAATCAGTGTTTATTTTTCATCTGTTTATTCGTGGGATTAAAAAATGGGATGTAGTAGAAGGAAGGGTGATTGTGGGATTATTTGTTTATTCTTTTAATGTTTATTCTTTTTGAGGGTCTCTAATTTGGGTTTCATGGAATATTAATTGATGGAAAATATCGTCACCTTAGGAGTGAAGGGGCGTAAGTGCTACGCTCATATTCAATATATTCCAACATATTCAAAAAGGAGTAATGAAGATATTGGGAGTTTGGAAAACTAGAACGACATCATTACGATCTCAATCAAATGGTATTGTTGGAAGATTAAACCGAACTGTTTCGAATTATTCAACCAAATTTCGTATCTGAAAACCAAATAGACTGGAATAATTAAATTTCGCTATTCTTGCTAGCGATATGCTCCGTCAAACATCAAACTACAGTGCACGTCTCGAATAAGGCGTCTAAGAGTCTTGTAGGGGAAGGCGATTCCTGGAATCGTCGTTCCCCCACTCCTGTTGCCGAATCAACGCGCAGTGTTTTGGGTCTGGCTGTCCGCAATAAGGCGTTCGGTTGAAAGAATTAAAAACTGAACATTTTGTACAATTAAAATTACAATTAAACTTTTTTTAAATCAAGATAGTGACAAATACACATCGAAGAAAGTAAGTACTTCTTTAATTAGTATAAATGATAGAAATTTCATTGAACAAAAAATAGGTATCCCTGATGAAACTTGGAACAATAGTATTATCCCTGATGAAATGAACAAGAATGGTAGAACAAAAGAGCCATTAATGTCAGTCAATTTTTTAACAGATTCTTTGAATATTTTGTATGATATGTAAGAAAAAAAATATTTAACTATCATTTTCTTATTTTTGTTAAAAATTAAGAATTAAACCAAAGTTGAAAAAAAGTTCAATAATAGATGAATTATCCAAAAATAATTTGATTTTTCCTTTTTCTCGCTAACGCCTTATTCAAAACATCGGGACCTAAAGAACAGCGTTGGAGGAGAAGCCCGATGGTGGGGGAACCAACTCATCGCGAATATAAACATTTCGCCTTATTCGAAGACGCCTTATTCGGGACGTGCACTGTACTGATTTCTCGCCTGATTTTCAGTTCAATATATTGAATATATTTGATATATTTGAGATGTATAAGATCTATTCTGAAAGGAGTTTCGAGCCAGACGTCGTGAGGTGTAGACGTGTTTTCGTTCGCTCTCGTAAACACGATCGAGCTCGGGTGAATTTCTAATTGTATTTCACATTTTATATTTAGAAAACTCGAAATAAAAAAAAAAAAAGAAAAAAAAAAAAAAGTGACTTGTGAAACGTGATAAACTTTACTCATTACTTGCTGCGCAGTGCAACTCTTTCGTGGGAAAAAAAAAAAAAAAAAAAAAAAAAAGACAAAAGAAAAAAAAAAAAAAAAAAAACGAAAGAGATGGCTACCTTGGAGCAAATTGCTGAAGCTATCAAGCAAATCAGCCAAGATATCGGCGAGTTGAAAACTGGTCAAAAAAAACAGCTAAAACACTTTGAAAATCTTGAAAAACAGCAGAAAAATTTGGAAACTCAACAACACCTAACACATACTCAAACTGAAAAATTATCAATGTATCTCGAGACAATTCAAGCAGAGAAAAGAGCCAATAATTTAATATTATTCAAAGTGCCAGAGGAGAATACCGCACACAATAACACACTAGAAACTGTCAGAGAGTTGATGAAGAGAACCGATGTAAACATTCCCGACGTAGCTATTGTTAAAGCCTACAGACTAGGAAAAAAGATTAGCGGTAAAATCCGACCAATTCTGGTTAATTTCATAGCATCGCGCTGGAAACAGAATTTCTTTTTGAAAAGTGCCAAACTCCGAGACCTTGGTGTCTCTATGGCTAACGATTTATCACAAAAAGAGAGAGAAGTAAACAAAACACTACTCAAAGTGAGATATGAATTGAAGCAGAAAAATATTGACGCCAAAATCCGACACTCTCAAATACTCATTGACAACAAACCAGCCAAAAAGCATCAGCTGATCGAGGCACTCGGGCAATGTCATGATGAAACAATTGCCAACTTTCTCCACCAAGTGAAAGATGTTAGAAAAATGCGCAGTGAGGACACACCAATCTCTCCACACCAATCCACTCCTGGCAACAACACAGAGTTCTTCTCAAGTGCAAATAACAATACGATAATTGCATCGAAACAACTGCAAAAGAGAGGACCTGGCCGTCCTCGCAAGGACTCAGTAGACTCACTCTCTGGTAATTCAAGTGGAAACTTATCCGACACACAGGCAGCATTGACAGACTTCTTCCAAATGACCCCAAGATCTTCGAGGAAAACAACATTTCGTAAATGACATTCTCCTCCTGAGAGGAGCCCACGGCCGGAGAGAAGAAGCGCACAATTCATCAACACAAGCTCCACTGTCTGTCTCCCTTCCCCAGAAGGCTCTACATCTCACAGACACACAATTCGCATTCTCTCCTGGAATATACATGGTTTCTCAAATAATAACTGGGAAATCCTAGAATACATCAAACGCTCAGACATTCTCTGTTTCACCGAGACCTGGTTGAAACCGTCATTCACACGATTCCCCAAATGGACCAGTAACTATCACTTAATTAACTCATATGCAAAAGACACTTTTAAAAAAGGCCACCCATCAGGAGGCCTTCTTATTGCTATTAACAAAGGCCTTTATAACTTTAAAATACTCACTTGCACTCATGATGTATTAGCAATAGAAGTGACCTGTGCTGAAGCTACACTTAATGTTATTCTATGTTACTTCTCACGTGAATTTTCCATTGAAAACTCACTAGCTAATTTACAGAATTGCTTGGAAATCTGTGACTCTCCTTCGACGAAAAACCCATCCTTCCTGGTGGGCGACTTCAACTCACACATCTCACCGACCAGCCCCCTGGAAGATGAACTAATAACAGACGAGGACAGCCTCTTCTCTTCAAGATCTCTCCTCCATATTGAATCCGATACGAGAGGAAGAAAATTAGAGGAATTTTTCTCTGAACATGGCTTTCTCATTCTAAATGGACGTCTACCCGGGGACAGACCCGGTCAATACACATTCATGCGGAGTAACAGTAAGCCAAGCATAATCGATTTTGCCGCATGTCACTGGTTTTATACTCAATTAATCAACAACTTCCAAGTCCTCCAAATGCCAACAAAATCCGACCACTTCCCGATCATTGTACACTTGAATCTTCCCTCAACTCAAGAACCCTCATTTTCTTCCAAATTGAACCAATATAAGAAAGTAGTGTGGAAGCCCCATATGCTCGATGAATTTAAAAGGAATTTAGTACTACCTTCCCCCGAACTTACACCAAACCGCGATATTGATACTCTGAACGACCTTCTTATAACGTCCATAACAGACGCCTCAACTAAATCGGGAATGGTAAACTCCGGATCTAAACAGATTAGTACGTCTTTTAAGCCCTGGTTTGATCTTGAGTGCAAAAAAAGTAAACGCCTGGTAAGAAAAACTTTGAGAAAATGTAAGGCGACAAAATTTGAAGATACGGAAAGCCTGAATAAGTATCATCTTGTCAGAAAGCAATACCACGAGTTACTCGATAATAAAAAACAGGATTATAACAGCCACATCACGAGATCCATTAGTTCATGCCAGGACTCCAAGAATTTCTGGAAAATAATAAACAAATTTAGACCAAAAGCATTCAAGACTAACTCTATCAAACCAGAGGCCTGGGAAAAACACCTACGAGAAATCTTGCCTCCACGTTCAAGTGCTCTGTCTCTTCACCATCTTCCACAGACGCCTCGTTCTTCTCTTGACCGAATTATAACACCCAATGAAGTTATTATAAGCCTGAATAAGTGTAAGAACGGTAAATCACCGGGACCGGACGGGATAAGTAACGAATTCTATAAGAACACTACAGAAGAAGGGATAACGTATCTACTCCATTTTTTTAACAAAATTCTGCACGAGGAAAACGTTCCAGCTGGCTGGTCCGAACTACACGCTACAATGATCCACAAAAAAGGCAATGTACATGACCCCAACAATTATAGATGTATCTCTCTCGTAAACTGCATCGCCAAAATCTTCACGCAGATTCTCCATGATCGGTTATATACGTGGGCTGAAATAAAGCGACTCCTCCCGGAGTTCCAATCAGGCTTTCGGAAAAAAAGAGGATGCCTAGATAATATTTTCGTGTTGTCCTCAGTAGTCCAAATTCACCTCTGTCGCCCCAAAGGGAAAGTCTTTGCGTTCTTCATTGACCTCGTCAGAGCCTTCGACTCCGTTAACCACAATCTCTTATGGACAAAACTCAGAAATCAAGGTATAAGTGAAAAATTTATAAACGTATGCCGAAGTTTATACGATCGGGCAAGACTTGGAGTCCGAACAAACTGGGGCCTGTCAGATCCAGTAGAAATCACTGCCGGAGTTCTTCAGGGAGAAATACTCAGCCCCTTGCTCTTCTCTCTATTCTTGGCCGACTTTGATACTTACTTGAGAGAGCGAGGTGTGAATGGAATCAGTATAAACTCCAAGAATAACATATTATCCATAGCCTATGCTGACGACCTAGTCCTCTTAGCAGACACCCCGCTGGATCTCAAAAAGAAAATCAGTATCGTAGAAGCTTATTTCGATGAGAATAAATTACAGATAAATAAAAATAAATCAAAGATTATGATCTTCCAGAAGAAAAAACCAAAAAAAAAACACGTATTCACCTGTTATAACGAGCAAATTGAAGAAGTAGACGAATTCACATACCTGGGCTGTAAATTTTATAGAACAGGCTCTTTTGAGCCCCAGCTCAAGAAGGCGCAGATCTCAGGGGAGGCGGCGAGTCAATCAGTATTAAATATATTACATGATACCCGGTCCAACACATGGGAAACCAAGGATCACTTATTCAGAGCCCTGGCCGGCAGCACTCTACTTTATGGTAGCGAAGTCTGGGGGCTTAGGTATGGTAACCAAATCGACAAAACTCAAACTAAATTTTATAAAAAAATACTTGGTGTCCCCATGCACACTGCAAATTATGCCGTAAGAGCGGAAGTGGGGATAGTATCACTTGAGCACAGCATTCTGAAGAGAGCACTAAACTGGTTAATAAAAATAATGAACATGGATAACGACAGATTGCCCAAAATATGCCTCTTTAAACTACTTGACCTCACAAAAAGCCCATCAGGGAATTCTAAACATAACTGGTGTCTTCAATTGGATTCAATCATTCAGGAACACTTCTCTGGTGGCATACATAATCTACTAACACAAGGTATCCTCAAAAACAATATCCTCGATATACTGAACAAACATAAAGAACATCTCGTACAATTGGACTTAACGAACATACGAAAATCTAGCTTGCCAATTTATCCCCATATCGCCATCACCCCTCACATTAGACAAGAATATCTAAACCTGAGAGTTCCACTCGAGTATCTACGAACCACGGCTCAGTGCAGGCTGCTTTCTTCATATTTCCCTGGAATAAGATGTAATAAGCAACGGATTCAGTTCACTAACGACAATTACTGCCCCCACTGTCATCAACCCACAGAAAATAGTCTATTCCACTTTTTGTTTAACTGTAGCAAATTCAGCGACTCTAGAAGATCCTTTTTCACTAAAATACATACTCATGCCTCAGTACAACCAACTATTCTATTAAATCCCAAAACCGAATCAGACGTGAGAGCTCTCCACCACTTCTTCGTAGGGGCACTGCACATCTCAGATTAAATAAATAAATAAATAAAGGAATAATAAAAAAAAAAAAAAAAAAAAAAAAAAAAAAAAAAAAAAAAAAAAAAAAAAAACAAAAAGTATTGAATGAATGAACAATCAAAGAAAAATATAATTAGTATATACATGTATGTATGTGTAGCCGTATGGAAATGAATATGTATGCATATTTATAATTATAGTGAAATAAGGGGAAAAAAAAAAAAAAAAAAAAAAAAAAAAAATACAAACAAGATATTGTACTTAAATCTTTATACTGGCTCGTAAACTCTCTTTGTAAAAGGCTGTATTACCTAAGCAAAGTAAATAAATTGAATTGATCTATTCTGAAAATATATAAAGAATATATCTATTATTTTATTGATTGATTATTAATTATTGTCAAGATATATTTTTCTATATATTTCATGTCGTTCTTAGAATCAAAAGGGCTTAAGTCCTATGTAGAAGCATAGGACTTACGCCTCTTTGTTTCTGAAGCGACGATATATATTTGATGTATATAAGCTCTATTCAAAAAATATATAGAAAATACGTCTTAATAAAAAGTAATATATTCATGTGCCTAGATAATTCAATTAATTGTCAAAATATATATATTTTTCATAAAAATTGCCATAAGGAATTCTTTTATTCTCTTTCACCAATGAAAGTATTAGTCTCATTAAACCAAAATAATTAATTTCAATTCATTATACAGATTCTCCAAAATTTGCATTCAACTATTGTCAAGTATTGATACTTCCTCAACAAAAATGAATAAAGAATAATTTTCCAAAGTTTATTATTCACGATTACAATGCGTATAAAGAAGTTCAGAAACTTTCGTCTGATAAGTTTCGTTAACTGAACAAACGTTATTCACGTCATAATATAGAGTTGTTGAAGAACTGAAAATAGGAGGAGAGTATTCTTGAAAGTGAAGATAACTGTGGGATGAAATCCTTTTCAATGTATTCTCTGCCTCCATTCACTGAGTACAAACATCGCAAGAAAAATCCTCGAGTGTATTTATCTACGTCTTACCTCATTATAATCTTTATAAAGACTCGCCTTTTTTTTACAGTCCATAATTCGAGGATAATGAGTCTTTATTCTATTGTGTTAATCTTTTATTTCATTCTTTTCATCCATTTCATTGTCTGCTGCTTTTTTTTGCTGCCTTTCGTTTTTCGCAATTTGATGAGAAAATTAAATTATAATTATTATTAAAAAAAAAAAAAATTCTTTTTTTTTTGAGTTGAAAAATAATGCCGGCAAATGATTGACTCATTCAATTCATTCACTGTCATATTTCCATCAGTTAACTTCACATTTTTATTGATGGAAAATCGTTGAGTGTGGGCGGGAGGAGGGGGAGGGAGAGGGGAGGCTTATTTCAATGCGAATTGAAAGCGGATTGAAGATATCAGCGTTTTTTCTCTCTCTATCTTTTGAATTGAATTACCATAATAAAGAGTATGCTTGTCGGAGTCTACGATGGAAAAAAAATCAACTTTATGGGTATTTCTGTTCTACCTGTTTCTTCAACAGGAAAAAAAAGTCAAGGGAAATCTGACTCGAGAATCTCCGAATTGAAGTCAATAGTTTTATAATAAAGAAAAAAGAAAAATAGTTCCTTTCCAACTTTTCTCCTCATCTCGGATTCTTCTTACTTCTATTATTATGATTATTTCAGTTTGGCTTTGTTCTAGATTGTTGAGCAGGTCAGATTTGATTTTGATTTTTTTTGTATCTAATTTTTTATTTTTTATGGAAAAAAATGTTTCAGCTTTTCTTTTCTTTAATTTACATAAAGGAGATTCTTTTTTTTTTTATTTTTTTTCTTTAAAAGATTTCTGGAAAGAGCTCTTATGCTAATATTAAGCAGCTTTCCTTGGAGATAACTTCGTGTCTAGAGGTCGAGTGGGAATTCGATTGGGTAAAACGAGATAATTCGCATGTTATTTAGGATCAATTTCTTTTTTTGTCTGATTCAAATATTTTTATGAAAATTTGGGAATTTCGTTCTGATTTCGAGATATTTATTGGTTGTAATATCACGAGATTTTCGAAATAATTGAAAATTTCTCAATATTTTACGAAATTTGCCAAATAATTTTGAGAATCAGGTGATTTTTTGAGAATATCTTGGAAAATAATTGAGATACGCCGTTTTATTTAAAATCAATCAATTAAAGAATTCCAGGCATTGCAAAAGTGGATTAGAGCAAAAAAGAACGTATCTCAATTAGTTTCCGGAAAATTCTCCAAAAAATCCGCATAAAAAATGAAATAGTTTTTTAAAAAAATCCTCCACTTGTTTTATCACTGAAATAATAAAAATTAGAATTTTATAGATTCACATCATTTTAATGACGATGGACATATTCATCTCTTCCCTGCACCTGGTAATCAAATTGCATCTCCCACATAATAGTCCCTATAAACTGCTTTAATGATGCATAAAATTGCATAAAAATTCAAAAAAAAAAATTTCCACCGAAAATTGAAAAAAAAAAATTTCCTTTCCGCATTTGCCATTCTAGTTTTTTTTTTATTTTTCCGTCAAATGAACAAAGTGTGCCATCGAGCTGGATATCAAGCTTTTCCTGCCGTACAAAAGTTTAACTCTGTGCAGTGGCTAGAGAGCCGGAAAGAATTGGAGAGGGAGTAAAAGTAAAAAGCGTCCATTGGATGAACGAGCGCACCATGCGAATGGAACTTTGACGAGTTGTCGTTTGGCAAAGAGGAGAGAAAGACCCCTCTCTCCCTCGAGTGCCCAGCATCAAGGGAGAGGATGGGGAAGGGGGGGGGGGGGAGAAGGGTTGTGATGTGCAACGCCAGAGACCGATGCAGCAGACGGTACTCGATTATTGGAAATTCGGTCCCATTTCTTTTTTTTTTCTGTATTTTTGTGCATAAACGAGGAGAGACTCTATACACGTGTCCCGAGGAGTTTTTCGTGTGACATCACAAGACGCGCTGAGAGTTGCGTAGGTTTTTTTTTTGGGCTAACCCTGTTGCATCCCCTATTGCCTTTTATTTTGCCTCTTTTCATGCTGTATTTCATCGTAAAAACTTTTCTTTTGTTTTCTCCAGCTTTTTATATGCAGTTAATCGATTAGAAATGAGGGTTTGAGGTGAGTTCAGAGGGAAATTTTAAAAAGTGATTTACTGAAGAGAATTTCATTTTTTTTTTCCTATTTATTGAATAATTTTATTCATTTAATTTGTTTTTAGAGTTTTCGTGATTTTTCTTTTATGCGACAAAGCTCTACGAAAAAAAATTGAAAAAATTCAACAACAATTGAGATATATTGCTGCATTATCTCAAATTTTTTCAATTTTTTTTACGAATCCCTTTGCTCGAAAAAATATTCTCGAATCATTTTTATAATTTAACGTCAAATGGAATCGACTTTAATTGATGAAATTCCAAATTAATTGATTCGAGTTAATGGAATTCGATGGAAATTCACTCGACGGAGATGAAAAAAAAAAGAGCGAATGAGATGTCAACTCGATTTTCAATTATTCAATCAATTATTCAAATAATTGATTCGACAGAATTGAAAAAAAAAAGAAATTGTGAAATTGAAATAAATGCGATTAAATAATTATGAAAGAATGTAACATTGAATTTATGATCAATGAAATGTCCTCCCCCTCCACCCCCACCCACTTCCCCCGTTTAAATTACCATAATCACTGAGAATAATGGAAATCGATTATGTTGGGGTAAATGATAGAATAATATTCCTGGAGATGGGAAAAAAAATACGAATTTACTTCGAACAATAAAAAAAAAATTTACTTCGGATTTTATAAAATTGAATTTTCTTTACGCATCAATTCACTCACTTGTGTATTGCACACACGAATACGTGGATTATCGTGAAATATCAGTTTTTCCCTTCTGTTCTGAATTTTTATTTTTTTTTTCAACTGAAAAAGTGTTTGAGTTTCATTCAAAATACAGGAGATTGTAGACGCATGGTAAATATAATGATGAATTGATGAAGTGAGCTCATGGCGAGCATCACACTCTGTTTGCTGTTTTAATAAAAATCCTCGTGCTATAACCCTTTTAATCCAGCGCAGGTGTGTGAAACGATTTTAATGAAATTTCACGTCAATATAGCAACTGACACTTGCAAAATGTTTTGATATTAAAGGCCAAGAGGAAATAATACCTATAGGGAAAATCCGAGAAAAATGGACGAGTGCAGGATAAAAATAATGCAGGATTTTTTTTGAGAGTAAAGGACTTAACGAAAAAATTTCAAAAAATTCAGTAACATTGATCACATATTAGAGCATCTTCTCAATTTTTTTATAATTTTTTCATCAAGTTCTTCACTTTGAAAAAAAAAAAATCTGAATGACGTTGGCCTGAGGGTCCATTTTGCCCCTTTCTTCCCTAAATTTTCTTTTCAATGAAAATTATCAAATTTTGTTTTGTTGTAAAAAAATTTAATAAATCAATAAGAAGAAACTCAAAATAAATTTTCTCAAACTTCATAATTCCAGAAATTGTAAAAAAAAAAAGATAAATTCTCTTTTCATGCTCTGTTTTCCACTCACTTCCCTCTTCCCCAAAAAAAATGAGGTTGAGCATAATTGATTCAGTTTGCTTTTCTCATTCCACGTTTTTCGAGTCAATCTACAACTTCCACAGATCACGTTATCAGGCAAAAGTTAATTCGCAAACTTTCACCCTCGAGTTAACTCAACACACACAGACACAAAAATCTACGAGAAAAATAGACAGTGAAATGAAGTAAAATCTCCCAAAGCAAAAAAAATAATAATAATAATAATAAAACGAAACTTGTAAATAGAGTCATTGAGGTGGCGTCAACGTCTGCGACAGAGTCCATAAATAGGAGAAGTGCCCTAATACCCAGAGAATTCCTTATCCGAGGACAGAATAGTTTTCCTTCTTCCCCCCTCCCCCCAGTTTGGCATGAGATTGCGCGGCAATAGTCCTCCTCTACCCGTAGCCGGAATTATCCGTTGAGATGACGATAAGGCTTAATTACGAGAGACGTGGTAAGCTAGCGTATAGCGTTGGAGCTTCATAGTCTCGTTTATAGGTATAGCCTGCTGTCATGACAGTAGTGTCATGTTGTCCCTCCTGTCGCCGCTCAGCATATTCACTGGTTTCCCTTACACGACAAATTTCTCAGACATATATATATATCATTAGTAGAGATGCGTTTGGTTTATCATACTATCATGTCTGACTGTTGATAATTTATACTACTGAATATTTATTCCACTCGCTATCAGAGATCCTAGCACATGATGGAAAAAAAAAATCTTCGAATGAGAGTCTCTAACGAAAATGACGTATATCTGTAATATAATAAAAATATATTTTTTGATATAATAAAATATATTCATTATAGGGAAATGTATAAGTATACAAATTACATATATATGAAATGTATTTTTTATATTGTAAATATATCAAAAATATATTAATATATTTTATATTAATATAATGATGAGATAATATATGAATATATTGATATATTTTTGATATTTTCATAAGATGTATGAGAAATTATTGGAATGCAAGTTTTGGAATATATGGAAAATATATCGAAAATTGATATTGAATATATTTGAAATAGAAAGAGTATATTAAAAAAATATATTAGTTTTCGTTTCAAAATATGTGAAGAATACATTTGCAAATTCCATGTTTTTATATCTTTTATATATTTCGATTGTATAATATATTTTCATTATTCTGAATATTCGCCATAATTTATATTTTCAATATACAATATATAATATATCATAGAGGGTGCCTCTGAATTGATAGAAAACTTTTTGGTATCTCATACACTGAAGTTCCAGAAATCTGCGAAAAATAGTGGGAAAATTTTGTGTTTAGCCAATTTCTAGTGATTAATGATTAAAATGGGCCAATTAGAAGTGATTCCATTGGTAGAGAAGATGAAATTACTATATATTATTTCCATGAAGATTTTTTTTATCTGAAGAAAGACGCAGAACTTTATCATGACTCTCTTTCCGTCAAAAACTCTGCAGAGGATTTTTATTTCAATTATTTTTCCTCCAACTCATATATATATATATATATATGAATTCACGACGATTCACTTCCTTCCGCTGAAAATAACTCGAAAGTCTATGAATTTTTGACTCTATGTTGAAATAATAAAGTTTCAACCCCGTCTTCCTCGATACAAAAATAGAAATATTTCGAATCATTGAAAAAAAAATGTTGTTTCGGATTTTCGCAGGAATTCTTCAATTTTTCCACTTTTTTCATCGTTATAAATTCATTCAATTTATTATTTCAATACAGAAATGGGGAATTTACTTCAGCTGATGCATTATGAATATGTAAGAAAGTTTATTCACTTTCATCAATCAACTCTGCCTATCTCTCGAGACTCTACCGTAAAGCTACAGACACGTGAAAAGTTGTAACAGAGTAAGGAACATTTGAGCCATGAGAAAGATAGCGCGATTGGGGGCCATCAACCTCTTGAGATCGTTGGTTTTTGGTGGGCAATCTAGGGGACAGTAAAGTTCTCTTACGTACGATGTGACCTCATCCACCATTGGCAGGTGAGTAATAACATATTCGTCGTATTCCCGGCACTGTACTATCGTGAATATGTGCATAAGAAACGACACCCCTGGCGCTAGTTCCTCAGAATCATAAGCAAATGTATTCCTATTTTTGTTTTTTCGTTCTTTTTCTATGTTTTTCGTCTCATTTGACGTCTAAAATATTCGCAATATTGCATATGGGCCATCGTGTGCATGAATTTGCTTACATTCAACTGAAACATAAATGTTGAATTCGGGAAAATGGAGAAATTGTATGATTTGAATTCAATTTAGTATTAAAGTGATTGGAGTGGTTCTATAAATTGAGGGAAAAAAATTGTGGTAGAAGCAATCAAATATTGAGGCAAATGACCTTTAGCAAATTATTTTTTTGAAATTATTTGAAAAGTTATTGAATTTAATTGATTTAATTTATTCAAACAGATTAACTAGTTGAATTGACTAGATTCAGCAAATTTGACAGCTGTTTTTAAGTATTGTATCGTTGAGCGGCAAGCAAAAAATGAGAAGGAAAATCATCCAAAAATTGATATTTATGATTAGACCTAGTTCTTGGTATTTGAAGAAGAATTTAGGAATTATATTATTTGTAATTTATCATATAACCACTAGTATGCCATTTGACTGGCGTATTCACGTATTTCCCTACGCAGGAAAACAATAAGTGATTACAAAGTTATGAGACGATCAATAATTTTCAGATTGAATTGTGCATTTTTGTTTTTTTCCCTTTTTTTAAAAAAAATTGCTAAATTCTAATCTTTTGCCTAACCTAAAAGTTGCAAAAGCCTGCATTAGCCCATAAGTCACTATGTTATTTCTATTCCGTTTTCATTTTTTATTGACCAAACAAAACAGTCAATTGATCAGAAATTTCACGAGATATTTCAGATTAATAAAAAAAAAAAAAAATATTTCAGATTCATAGAAACTTTCAATTGAAATTTATTTCAGATTTTAATCTTCAAATTCGTGTAGATATAGAATTACCTTAAAGGGGATAGAACGGAAGAAAAATGATTCAATATTTGAATTTGCAGGTTTTTCTCATGAAATTCACAGAAAAGGAAAATTCGAATGTACACCTTACAAAAATACTATTGAAAATTAATTTCAAAATTAATGTTTTTTTTTTAAATAATTTTAAGGTAAATATGCAGAATAGTGGCCTATTCAAATAAAATTAATTCAAAATTAGGTTTTTTTTTTTTTAATAATTTTCTTTTTTTGTTTTAAGTAGATATTGGTTTTTTTAAGCGACAATGCGAAACACAATGCGAAAATTGTAATCACTAAATTTTCATCATCTTTGTCCATTGCAGTAGATTCCTACACTGAGAAAAAAAATCGGGGTAAAAACAATAAAATATTGTGGTAAATGGTTCTTAGCAAATATTTTTTGGAAATAATTCAGGAAATTGTTGAATTTACTGAATTTAATTGATTCAAATAAATGAACTAGTTGATTTATTGAATTTAGTTAATACAAACAGATTAACTAGTTCAATTGACTGAATTCAGTAAATTCAACGAATGTTTTCAATTAATTCAACAAAATATTTTCTAAGGACCAATGACATCAATATTTGATTGTTTTTACCATTATTTTTTTCTCAGTGTATGTTTCCATTCACTATTCGACATGATGATACCAACTTTTCATGTCTAAAGTTACCATTACCAAATCTAAATGATTTTTTTTTTTTTTTTTTTTTTATTAAATCTAAATGATTGAGATCTCCTTCAACTATACTTTTATTGTTACTAGAACTATATCATCACCTGAGAAACAAAGTGGCTCAAGTGCTGTGGCACAAGGATAGCACTTGCGCCACTTTGTTTCTAAGGCAACGATATTATTTTTCGTTTTGTTCAAAAAAATTTAGTTTTCGTGATTTTCATGATGAAAATCGTTCGAAGATGAATTAAGATATTCAAACATTTATAGGAATTATCTGATAATTTGATTGAGAAAATTTATTGAGATATTTTTGTCATGAAATGTTTTCTGATGCGATTTTTGCTCTCGAAATTTAACTGAGATGAAATTTTCATGGATCTTTTTAGTAACAATTCATAATTTAATGTATATTTTTTGTGTTTCATGACTTTTTCATACGAAAATGTCGAATAATCAATGAAACTCCCCAAATTCAATAAATTCAATTCCATAATCTTCCAAAAACAACTTCCATTTTCAAAATGAAATCAAATTGCATTCATATAATGAATTTATATAGCATAATTCTATCACGAATAATTCATCTATTCTCGTTGAATTTATTCGGTTAAAAAATTAAGTGGATTTACGTTCTCAAATGACAGACTCGAACTTTTCCTTTCTCTCACTTCCATTATGAGAAATTTCTATTATTCCATTCACAAATTTGTTTTCCCTCATTCTCCGAGCACTCAATGAGGGCGAGCAAAAAAAAAAGAGAGAAAAAAAAATGAAAAGAGTTCACGATCTCTGCGTCAAAAAGTTTTTGCTTGTCCATTATTTCAATGAGTCATTCGTCAATCACAATTCCTCGTTTTTTTACCCTTCGAATAATACTACATTTTCCATCTAACGAAATAAAGGAAAAGAAAAAAAAAATATAATTAATTTCTTGGAGTTCAGGAAAATTGAAAAAGTCGATAGTTGAAACGTCATTATCTCCATTCGAATGAGAAAATTAGACGAAAAAACGTGGAATGTTTTTACAATGCTAATGTATCGACAAGAATTCAACATCATTCATCTTGTCCCTCATTTTTTTGCTCCCCCCCTCTTTACCCCCTTTGCGATTCCTGCGAGGGGACGTTATTTTTACCCTCGACTCCCTTGGAATTGTCGGTGAAAATTGTTTACGACACTAATTTGGCCGGTGAGCCTGAAAAATAGCCTCGAACTTTGTACGCGTGCCATAAACTTCGTTTTTCTTTTCTCGCTACAGAGCTCATGCTCTCTCCTAGTGCCCAAAGTATTAGTATTTTACTTTTTTAAATTTATTTTTGTTTTTTTTTGCTCTTTTTTGGTCGGCCCTCGACACAAATTACAAGAGACAATATACCAATACTTCCTGCAGGGTAACTTACGAGTCACTGTAACGTAATATACTACTGATAAAGGGAGAAAAGGTTGTAATAGAGAAAATAATAGATTCAATAGGGAAATAGCGGGGAATTTCGAAAGTAACGGCTTGAGTTGAAATTTTCGTAATGATTCTAGTGAAATGCTGATGAATTGATTTTTTTGGAACTCTTGATTTTTTTTTGGAAAATCAAATTTTCAAAAAATAATCAGAAATAAATTTTAAAATGTGGTTTTGATCATTTACAAAAAAAGAGTTTTCCAATGATAATTTCCACAGCTTTTCGATGAAATTATCAATATTATGTACAACATTAACGAATATCGTCAAGATTAAAAATAACATTGACGATATATCATAATTTAAGATCATTTAAACATGAGACATTATTGATATGAAATAATATGCAATATATAGAATATTTATGTAATATATTATATCTATATCGTTGTCTTAGCGACAAAGAAGCTTAAGACTCAACATAGCACTTACGCCCCTTTCTTTCCAAGGTGACGATATTATTTGTATTATAAAAAATATACATGGAATTGCTTTGAATATAATCATATACCGATATAATAAAAAATTAATAAAGAATGCTCCTAATCAGGAGCAAACCGTCACAAATTTTGGAATAAATGTGAAGATTGACATTTACAATTTATTTGGTCCGATACCCCAATTAACCCGAAAAATCGAGATTATTAAAGTATATTCATGTATTTTCCAGTATATTTTTCCATAAATTTTTCGTACGTGATAATTTTGCATACACAGAGAAAAATGTTTTCTTAATTTAACAATGTGCAGTCACTTAATTCAAGAATGGCAGATAACTTAAATTAAGTGACTTTTTTCACTTAAATCAAGTGACTTTTTTCACTTAAATCAAGTGACTTTTTTCACTTAAATCAAGTGACTTTTCTCACTTAAGTCAAGTGACTTTTCTTTCTTAATTTAAGTAACCTGCACATTCTTAAATTGAGAAAACATTTTTCTCTGTGTAATATGACATAGGGGAAGGTGGGGCAAAATGGACATCAGGGGTAAAATGAACACATCTAAATTTTTTGGCAAATATTATGGAAAACTCTTGAAATTAAGGGAAATATTGGCGGTAGATTGTTTTTGATGATTTCATTGGAAATCTGAGGAAATTTTAGATGGGAAACAAGTGCTGAAATTAATTTTTTGGAGTTTTTGGTGAGTTTGACTTTTTTGAGCTTTTTAGAGGGGTAAAAGCCTTGTTTTTTTGAAAATTTTCAGTTTTTTGAGAATATCTTTGGTTATATTTGTCGTAGCGTAAAAATTCCGACGGGAGATGAAAGGTGAGATCATTTGCCATCGATTTACAGAGTTTTAAATTCCAAAATATCGATTTTTAAGGTATTTATGGACATTTCTGTGAAACAATTTTGTGAAACAGTTTTTGGCCTATAACTATTCCAAAAATTGACATTTTTGAATTCAAAACCCCATTATTCGATGGGAAATGAGCTCACCTTTTATTTGAGACCAACCCCGAATCGCTACGACCGATAGAACCAAAGATATTTGGAAAAAACTGAACATTTGAAAAAAATGAAAGGCTTCTACCCCTCAAAAATGCCAAAAAATATAGATTGTCAAAAAAATCGAAAAAAATACAAATGACACTGGTTTTCCGGCTAAAATTTCCTCAGCTTTTCGATAGAATGATCAAAAAAAATCAATCTCTAACCATTTCATTATAGTGTCCATTTTGCCCCACTCTCCCTATGTCACTGTTAGAGAATTCTGACCGAATTTTCCATGGAAAATTCAGATAATTACGTCATTTAAAAATGAACACATTATAGATTTTCAAATAATTCCACGCCTGAATATCAATAAAATTTGAAGATATCAGTTTAATTGTTTTCTTAAAAATTTGGTAAAAATCAGGATAATTGAAAAAAAAATTGAAAATTCAAGTCATTTTGATTCTGAATATTTGTGTTCAGTTAAAAATTCAAGTAAATTGTAGAATTTCCGTCTCAATTCTATTGAAAACCCATAGATTCCTTCAAATTTCCTCTGAAACTTACAGATTTCATAATTATCATTCCATTAAAAAAAATTCAATATCACGTTTATGAAAATTCCCATCAAATCCTCTATCAAATTTCAATTTTATAAATAAAAAAAAAATGTCAATTTTTTCCTAACAGTATTAACCAAAAAAAAAATGACACCGAAAATCCATCTCCATCATCCCTCGAAGTAATTTCAAGTGCACATACTACACGATATAGTTACATTACCACTCGAAATAAACAAAATCATAGAAACAATTTTTAGTATAACAGTATTTCTCTTTTGCTGAAAATTAACATAGGAGAGTGCAACGAGAGAGCTCTTATGTGCAGTCTGGAATAAACATATGTATATAACATTGGCCAGTGTGTGTATAAGATACAAGGCCAAAGCCATGTTACAAACACCAGAGAGAAGAGAGAGATAATGCAAGAGTAGGATACCAGTAGCTTTTAGCCATCTAATAAACTATATATACACGTTTAAACTTGGGTAACACGTGCTTGAACGTACTTGCTAGAGATCCCTCCAAGCACGTACTATTTTCCTCGTATTCTCTCTATTCTACTTTCTTGACAGTCCTTTTTTCCACAACGACAATGCCATCACGTTTACGAAAAAGAAGAAGAAGAAAAAAAAAGAGAGAAATGTTTATACAAGAGTCCCTTGACATTTTCAAGATCTCTCACTCATGTTAAAATTTTTTTAACAAACTTTTTCACTTTTATATAAAATCGCTTTACGGAGAATTTTTTTTTTTTTGGATAATTAAATTTTTAATTTAATCATGAAGAAAATGAGAGGTATAATTTCATTGAAATTATCAATAAATTAAAGATTTAAATGAAATGGAAGATAACAAAGAGAATTAATTGTAATTTTATGAAATAATTATTGACAATTAAGTGTGAAATTAAATATTAAATTTTTTGAGCAATTATAGTTCTAATAATAATTCAATTGAATTCGTCAAAATTATTATAATGGTGGATAATTTAATGCGATCATCATCAATCCATTATTACATGAATTTTCATTTCTCTGATGAATTTTTCATTTTAGCCCAATAAAATCGTAATTATTCATATGGCATCTCTTAAAAATGGGGGAATATTCAATTTGTCAGGTTTAAATAAATCAGTTAATGTGTGTTACATTCAATGCATATTCTATACATTATAATAGCATGGGAAATGAATTATGCGACAATATCGTAAAATTCTACCTGCATTTTGTGAGATTTTCTCAATTTTCTGCTATAAAATATAAAATAACACACGAGTAAAAATTTTACGATGTGAAATAACCGGTTGACGAATAATAATTTTCAGCTACACAGTTGAAAATAAAGTGGTTATTTTTTTATGACTGAAAATTCTTTTGTGGTCTTTAAAGAAAATGGATATTTGATTCGAAATCTTACGAGAAAATTGTATTAGGAAAAAATTTGCGTTTTCCTATAAAATTGATGTGAATTAAAAAATGATAAATATTTTTTATTAAAGAAAAAAATCCATTGTCAAAATTATTTGGGATTTTTTCTGAGAGTGAAAGGCTCTTCAAAAAAATTTCAAAAAATTCACTAACACTGTTCATATATTGGAGCATTTTCTCAAATTTTTTCAGATTTTTCAATCGAGTCCTTCACTCCGAAAAAAATCAGGAATCATGTTACCCTGAAGGTCCTTTTTACCCCTATAAGTTTCATATTGAATGAACATATAATTATAGTATATTGTTAATATATGTGAATATATCGTCACCATGGAAATAAAGTGTTTGCCACTTTGCTTCCAAGGCAACAATATTTAATATATCAATAAAATATAAACGAAATATATTTTGTATATATTATATGCAAATAAATATCTCAAAAACATAATTTTTTATGTATCTCTATTTATTCTATATATATTAAAATATATTGGGATTATTAAATCAGTAAAAAACAATATAATAAAAATATATTTCACAAATATATATTATATATTCATGGAATATATATTTTTTAAATATTTAAAATATAATATATTTTAATTATCGAAAAAAAAAATATATAGGGGAGAGTGGGGCAAAATGGACACTGTAATGAAACGGTTAGGGATGGATTTTTTTCGATGATTCTATTGAAAAACTGAGGAAATTTTAGCCGGAAAACGAGTGTCAGATATATTTTTTTCGATTTTTTTGAAAATTCTATATTTTTTGGCAGTTTTGAGGGGTGAAAGCCTTTCCTTTTTTGAAAATTTTCAGTTTTTTGCGAATATCTCTGGTTCTATTGGTCGTAGCAATTCGGGGTTGGTCTCAAATGAAAGGTGAGCTCATTTCCCATCGATTCATGGGGTTTTGAATTCAAAAATATCAATTTTTGGGATAGTTATAGGCCAAAAACTGTTTCACAAAACTGTTTCACAAAAATGCCCATAAATACCTTAAAAATCGATATTTTTTAATTGAAAACCCCATGAATCGATGGCAAATGATCTCACCTTTCACCTCCCATCGGAATTTTTACGCTCCGACAAATAGAACCGGAGATATCCTCAAAAAACTGAAAATTTTCAAAAAAAGGAAGGCTTTTACCTCTCTAAAATGCTCAAAAAAGTCAAAATCGCCAAAAACTCCAAAAAATTAATTTCGGCACTTGTTTCCCATCTAAAATTTCCTCAGCTTTCCAATGAAATCATCAAAAATAATCTACCGCCAATATTTCCATTAATTTCAAGAGTTTTCCATAATATTTGCTTAAAAATTTAGATGTGTCCATTTTACCCCTGATGTCCATTTTGCCCCACCTTCCCCTATATATATATATTTTTTCCTGATCTGATCGAGTTAATAAAAATTCTTGTAATTCTCTGTCCGTGTACCTGGCAATCCCGAAGAATTCTAGTTAAAAAGAAATAATGAAACAATTGGAATGATCACTTGGCAAAGTTTTTCGATTTTTCTCGGTGCAGTTGAGGGCCCAGGGAGCTTCTGCTCAATTCATGCGGAACAGCGGATAATTGAATGTCCCACGAAGCTGTCGGCTTTTGAAATATTTGAGTGCCGTGTGGCTCTTCTACTTTTCTCAGGCGCGCACACACACACACACATACAGAAATAGAGGAAGTGAGGCTGTACTGAAAGTAGAATGGGGGTTGGGGGCTACACCGAGACCGAATTATCATGCACCGTCATTCGCCCCCCAGTGCATAACCCGGATTCTTCCGTTTCCCCCTCCACTTCATTCTCTCTCATTTTATATTTTTTTCTCTCTCTCTTTCACTCTCTCGATCCAGTTATTCACGTCTCATTCTTCTTTACTACTCCGTTTCGTTGTTTTTTTTTCTTTTTAAGCCGTCACTTCTCCTTTTTTCTTGCAATTTTATCCTTATATAGCGAAAAAATCCAGATGGAATTTGCATAAGTCCACTGGAGGTGCCAGAGACAGGAGGATCGTGAAATCTTTCAGAGGAAAATAACTCATCCAATGAAGAGAACTTTCTCATAATTTATTCGTCATTTTTCAATGAAAAAAAGAAATAATTTAAAAAATTAAAGGAATCAGAATTTTTGCGAGAGATAATTTTGAAGTGAGGAACAGATAAACACATGAATATTATTTTGGAAAAATAAATTTGGAATTTCGAGCGTGGAATGCTCAAAAAAAAAACTTCATTTCACAAAAGGAAAATTTTCGCAATTACTAGAATGTAACTTTTTTTCAAAAATTTTTCAGCATTTTATCTGAAAAATGTAATAATTTGTGAAATATTTCAATGAAAATTCACTTTTTTTTTAGAATTTTGGAGTCATCTGATTGGTCATGAAGAAAATAAAAAGGAAAGAATGCAAAGAATTGATGGAATTTTTCTTGTAAAATGAAAAAAAATCATTATTTGCAGTAATGACGTAAGTATGAAGAATAGAGTAGTGAAAAAGGGAGTGAATACAAGAAAAAGTGAGTAAAAGTAGAAAAAAAAAACAAAATAATAAGGTCATACATAGTGGAGTATGTGTACGTACACTTTATAATTGTAATGGGGGAAGATGAGGGAAAAAGAAGAAAAAAATTGTAAAAAAGAAACGAGAGAAGAATGGAGAAGGGTCAGAAGAGAGTGGCAGAAATGAGAGCCATGGCTCTTGAGCATGGAAATAAATGAAAAGCCTGAAAGCATTTTCCATGATGATGGCGGTAAGTATGTGTGTGTGTATACTTATATATTCTGTATCCCACAAAAGTTTTTCATTTTCGAGTATCGCAGAAAAAGTATACTGATAGAAGAAAGATTTCAAAATTTATTTTATTATATTTTCAATAAATCGATGAAAAAAAAGTGAAATTTTTAATTTTTTTCATAATTAATTTACAATTAATTAATAAAATAAAAAATTAAAATTTCTATTTTTTTCCGAGAATTTCGAGTGATTTTCAATAAAAATGAATATTAAATTTTTGGACTCACGAATCGCAGCATTTTTAACGTTGTGCAATATTTTTTAATATTTACCTGAAACAAAAAATAAAAAATTTCCATTAATTTTCACAATCTATAAATGCATAAAAATATAATAAACTAATGGATTTTTACAATATCAGATGGTGTTAAATTAATGCTTGAGCGATCAAACATAGCGTTATAAAGTCAGTAAGAAAGAGGGTACAGTTTGCCTCTTGACTTTCTTCATCAAATATTCATAGATTCTGTTTTACGTTCAAACAAACTTTTTCAATGACACTCTCTCACAGACACTTGCGATTTAAAATTGCGGTTAACTTTAACGAAAAACTGTATTCAACTATGAGGGTTTATTGACGTTACCTTAAACATGACTTTGAATAATGAAAAGTTACGTAATTTATTAGCAATAAATATAGAATTTTAACGAGAAATCGTTTCATTCAATATTAAAAATAGAATTCTTTGAAAAATGTTACATGATGAACTTAAACAAGAATTTAAATGTATTTTAATAATAGATGAATTAATCCTTGATGTTCAAATGCATGAAAAGACATATATATATACGGATATATCGAAAATATAAAGAAATTTGAGCTAAATAAAATATCCAAACATTTGTGTAGATTTTAGTTGAAATATATGAAAATAAAAATATTTTATCACTTTTGCCTTTTTGTATATTTAAAATATATCCGGTATATGAGATATATATTATAAAATATAATAATAACATATAAATAGGGCCAAGACGTTGGTTCATAATTTGGTTTGATATTAACGTCAAATTGACATTTATAAACGTTGAACTGGTTTTGTAAAGGTTAAAGAATTCGTGTTTCCCAATAATTTGAAGAACTGGTCAATAATTGGATATTATTACTCATCGTGAGTTATAACAGTCATGAGTTATGGTATAATACTAAAAGTTCCTCTGAAATTCCTCCAAGAGTCTTTAACGCTAATATGATAATTAATATAATTTGCTTTTCATAATATATAGGGGAAGGTGGGGCAAAATGGACATAAGGGGTAAAATGGACACATCTAAATTTTCATGGTTTTATCCTGAAAAACGCTCCAAATTGATAAAAATAATGGAGGTAGAATTTTTTCAATGATTTCATTGAAAAGCTGAGGAAATTTTAGGCGGAAAATATGGGTGAAAATTTTTTTTTCGCATTTTGGAAAAAAAATTTTTTTTTACTCAATCTTGAAGGGTTTCGATTTTTTCGAAAAATGGATTTTCAATAATTTCTCCGGTTCTATTCGTCGTAGCGATTCGCGGGTAGTCTCAAATTGAAGGGGAGCTCATTCCTCACATTTTCGTTAAAGTCTCATTAATTTTCATCGAAAATTACGGAAGTTACAGCCCAAAAACTGATTTCCACAAATTGCCCTGTAATTTCGTCAATTTTTGATAAAAATCAATGGGACTTTAACGAAAATATGAGGAATGAGCTCCCCTTCAATTTGAGACCACCCGCGAATCGCTATGATGAATAGAACCGGAGATATAATCAAAAAACCATTTTTAAAAAAAACTCAAATGGGATATTCTTCAATTTTGACACAAAAAAATGAAAATTTTCAAAAATTCCAAAAAATTGATTCCGACACATGTTTTCCCCCTAAAATTCCCTCAGCTTTCCAATGGAATCATTAAAAAAAATGTAACTTCGACTGTTTCATTTGAATGTCCATTTTGCCCCACTTTCCCCTATAAATTTTTGTTTATATACTTCAATTATATTTTGAATATAAATGTATATATTTATATATTATTCACCATTTTTTTATATTTTAAAATTAAATTCAAATTTCCTATGTATCTCCGTATACATATATATTTCAAGTAAACTATCTTCACGTAGGTTATTCCACAGAATAATGAAAGAACAGAATAATTTAAACGTTAATAATGCGATTCAATTACATTCTCCATTTGATTAATTCAAAATTTCATATATTTTTCATAATTCAATTATTCGAAATTACATGCACCAGCGCATCTCTGATTATTGTAGTGCTTCAAGAAGGTTAGTTAGAGCTAATCGTATTGTAGGTTTATTGATGAAACGCAGGAGATATAGAGGCACTACATGCACAAGCTTTACCTTACGAGTATTGCAATGAGATAAACACTGGGGTTTACATATAGAATTACGTAGTTCGACATGTCTGATAATCTTGCAACTCGGGGATTTCTCTGTCTCCAGTAATAAACGACTGATTCAATACACATTCCATATTTCTAGATTGAATAATCAGTGGTACTATTCAATAAAAAGGCAATTGCTTCTGATTCGTTTCTCGGTCTCGTGTTTTTTTGTGATTATTGATTCTACATTTTTTCCATTTTTATTTGGAGCCATTGGTGATGTCGTAAATACTTGGCTGTACTGAGAATTTCACTTGCAAATAGAATTCTATTGACAGATCATCTAATTGCCTGTATAGGAGTAGCTCGAAACGAATCAATTCAACTTTTGACGATAAAAGGAATTGAAAAAATTATTTTTATCCCCGAATGGAATGCCATTAAATAAATAAATTTATTAATAAATTAATTTTTATTAATAAATTTTTAAGAGAATCAAATTCCGGAAAAAATATGACAACGCGTTTGTAACGCCTTATCTTATCAAAAATAAGGACTTCTCGATTAAAAATGTAAGGATTTGTCCAGAGATGGTTTTAGGCATATATTAATCAAGATTGCGACTCCAATTTCTCTGGAAATTGCGAAAAGAGAAATGATTTTTCAGAAAATAGTAAATTAGATTAAAATTCCCCACGAAAATAAAAAAAATAATGAGTTGGTACCCTTGCTATATTGATCATGATTGAATTTTGTGAATAAATGTGACGATTGACATTTACTATTTATTTTACTTGGTCCAAGATTCCGTTTAACCCAAAGTTTAATACTTATCAATATGGATAAGAGCAAACACGAAAATTAATAATAATAATCATTTTTGAGTGATCGTAATTTTGCAAATTTACCTGGTTTTATTCCCCTAGACTGAAAAGTGAAGAATAGAACAAACAATAAATTACGCACGAATTTAAAAAGAAATTAATTGAATTTGCCTTCGTTCGAAGAGCGTTTGTTCAATATTTGGAGATGAATGTAAACGTTTTGAATCACTTTCAGTGGAAATTTACATTTCAATTGATGGAATGCAATCAGAGAAGTTATCGGATGAATACAAAAATTCTTTGAGTCTATTCAAGTGCACATATGATATCCATCGAGTATATAAATATACTCGAGTGCAATGTTGCAGTGAGGAAAATTCACAAGGGGTGATGAAAAAGTACAAAACCCACTGGACTATAGTCCAACATATTCAGCGAGGTCCACTTTGGATTTTGCCTCCAACGCCAATAGCAGAAAATCCCGAGGGAAATTTTCATCCTGGCTGTGGTAAACCTCGTGTCAGTCGTACAGCAGTTTTCCCAGGAACATCTAATACTGTAGCTTTGTATTTATATCAAGATAGAGATTAAGAGTCAATTGGATTTATTTCATTAGGTTTCAATGAATTTGTACGAATTGTTGCATCTTGGGGAATTCATGGTTTAAAGAATACAGAGAATTAATTTTATTGGATTTTATCTTTGAAATGAAAGATATTTTCCAAGAAATATTCGGAAAAAAATCGATTTGTGTTATATAATTAAGAATATATTAGTATATATTTTTTTCAGCAATGCATATTCACTCATACATATTCATTAATGAATACCACCATAAAAGAAGGTATTTTCAACCACAAATTTGGCAATTTCAGCTGAAAGCTTATAAACTCCAAATGGATATGCCGCACTATAATGACCTCCCAGAATGACCAATGCATCAACGTATCAAATTTCATAATTTAGTGCACAGATTCTAATTATCTCCAAAATTTTGCAATTTGAATGGCGAATAATCAACATTATTACTCGTGATAATTCTCATTATGTATTCACATTGACTGATAGTTACGTCAAGATGATATCAAGTACTTTTGATATTACCCCTCAAGGATTTTGCCCAAGTACAGGTGTATGTATACGTTGAATCTCCAAGAGAGCTGCTATTGAAGACAGGTCTTTGGCTTAGAGGGTTGTTAGAGTTGTCGTATTATATAAAACATGTATACACAACTTCAGCGTCTACACTCGAAAGTTCAACTCATAACTTTGCCATTATCCGACTTGGCAAGTTCGTTGAAGGACTTTGGTGTGCTCTTACTTCAAGCAAGATTCCTAGTGATGTCCCAATGTGTTTCTTCTTTGCCGCCACTTTTTTTTTCATCCTCCCTTGCCTTTATTTCTGTATAGTACTCTGTCTCTTTCATCTAGACATTGCTCTAATGATTCTCGGTCTGATAAAACAGAAAAGAGAAAACCAGTCAAATAAGCAGAAGTTCCGTTGACATTTTTACGATAACGTCTACCTGCAAAGGATTACAAATAGTTAGGAAGGTGCAAAGACCCGGCACCCATCACAAGTTAAAGAATGTCTTCTGTCGTTTTTCTCAGTATTTTATCCCCCTTTTTTTTTGTCGTTCTATTTTTGAGGAATCCTTACTCATCACTTTCATCAGTTTGAAGTCTCGACGATTAACGACAATTTGAGTCAGCTGCCCATTTCCCAGCGCAATTTTCGTCGACAGTTGATTCAGATATAATTAACCCTTTGAAGCATGGTGGTAATCCATGTTACCTGGATTTTCTTGGATTGATCCTAATTTATTCACTTTTCAACGTCTTCAAATCCGGTTTTTTGTAATTTTTAGTTATTTTAATGATGGAAGAGCATGAAAATACAGTCTAATCGACATGATTGTTTATCATATGAGATTTGTAAATGAATAAAGTCAGAAAAAAAGGAGTTTTTCGCGGAAAAATTGCTTTTTCTAAGAATCTCTTGGAGAGAATAACTTGAAATCTAGTGAGATTGGGTTTTTGAGGTTATTGATTACCAAGACCGAAATGTTGGAGTAGCATTTTGACTAGGCTGAGGCTGCATACAGAAAAAATCAGGATGAAATCACTACATCTCGCTTAGTTTCCAGAAACACAAAATATGAAGAATGAAAATAAGTTCTTTGGTCAGGCTGCTGGAAAAATGAGTTTCTAACCTCACTTTGTTCGATTTGAAATTCATTTTTCCAGCAATTTTAAACAAGAAAAAACTATATATTTCGCCAAAATTTTCCTTTCGAACGAAAGTGAGGCACATTACTTTTTTCCATCCTAGGTGCGTAATGTACTATTCCAACTGAAATGTGAAGGAAATTCTTTTGATTTTTTGGAAAAATCTCTAATTCATATAAACACACTTTTTTAATCGTATTTTCCCATGTATATTTTCAAAATAAAATATTCATAACGCAAAATATTTCAAATAAGGCAAATCATGATTTTTCAGACGCTTATAAACTGCCAATTTAAATTTATAACAGCCAACACGTGTTTGCATTTTCAGACAGCTTTCAGTTTAGTTAAAATGCTACTGTTGCGTATTTAATCCTCGTTTATAAATAATTGGTTGTTTATTAATTGTATAATAAATATTTTATTCACAAGATGACAGGGATCCAAACATAAAACTCTCTTGACGTTCCACTTTTCAACTAACTTCAGAGATCAATCGATCGCTCAATAGTCCCTTCTTTGTTTTAAAGTCCATTTCATCACACTACAATAACATCTCAACCCAAATGATTAAAAAAAAAACCCAAATGATTACGAATCTAATCGTAAATTTTTGAAATTCAAGACGGCGGATTCATATTCTACCATCTTGAATTCCGCAAATCTGACGGCAGATTTGTAATCAGTAACTCCAAGGACCTCCGAGTAAGAATTTCCACAATCATAGAATCATTTGAGAAATGTAGGTTTCAAAGGGTTGAAAGAAGAAAGAATGAGCTAAAAGAGGAAGCAAAAAGGGCTAAAAAAGAAAAGAAGTGGTCATTTTCTACTTGATTAAATGCTGTGGTGTAAACGAAATTCCCGGGAGGGGGGGGAGGGAAAGAGGTGTTGGACTTTTAATCCCTTTGGTTCGAGAGAATTGTAGTGAAAACGAGATGATCAAAGTGAAGGAGATAAAGAACAATAGAAAAGAAGTTTTTTCCCGTACATTTGGAATGAGAAAATCATTGGGGATAAAATGAGAGAGGGTAAAAAAAATAAACAGGAAAAAACGTGGTAGCTAGAGCCCAGGTAGTTTCATGAACTCGTTATTTTAGGGAGAGAGAGAGAGAGGAATTGGTTACTGCGAATAGGGGGATGGTCGAGAGTTGAAATTGAACTTCTGAGTGTTTTCTAATTCACCGGACTCAGTTCGCTAAACTTTCAGTGGTATGTCCCTCTGTGTTGGGGAAATTTAATCGTTTTTAGTACATTAAACTGTACGAAAATTTTGTAATACTTGGTGCATGTAGAAATTTTTTTTTTTGATTTTGAAATAAATTTGTAATTTTAGTTGCATCGTGCTAACGGCGACAGATGACAGATTTTGCCAGCTTTTTAAGTCGGGATTTTTTTTTTTTTTCATTTTGAAATGAGCAGCGTTTCAATATTGAGGACGCACTGACATTTCATCAGCCAGAAGGCTATAATTACACGGCTATTCATGAACATTCATATTCGTGATCAAAAGACTGCGCGAACAGTGATTTTGTGAAATGAATAATATCATTATGCTGATGGAAATGGTATCTGTTTGATTGTATGATATTCGAGGAATGGAAAATTGTTGTAATTATTGTTGTTAATTTTTCCTTTTGTTGATAGTAATAGTGTTAGATACGCGAGAAACAAAGGGAAAATTGGATCATTTGAGTTATTTTGGTAATCCAATTTTACATTCATTAATTATGGAATTGGAAATTTAATAGAGGAATGTCAATTGTTACTGCAGGTAATGAACTTTGCAATTAACTGCTTCGCAAATCCCGGGGATTATACAGAGAAAGCACTGAGCGAAATTTCAATGATCTCTTTCCAGAAAGGCTTTGAATAAAAATTTTGTTTGTGAAGAAAAAAATGTGCGGAAATTTCAAGTTTTTTTTTGTAATAATGACCATAATTTTGGAATCAATTTTTTCTGAGGTAAAGAGCTTTGTGGGAAAATTTGAAAGAAAATTGGGAAAATGCTCCAATATGTCAGCAGTGTTCTTTCATTTTTTTTGAGAATTTCTCTATAAAGGCCTTCATTTCAGGAAAATTAATGTTGATTTTCATGTGATATCTTTTAGATAGAATCATTAATTAAATAATTAAAAATATAATTTCACAGATATGAATTGCTTTTTTTTCTGAATTCTCAGGGCATGTTAAGTTTAACATCATTCTCTGGACAGTTCATAGGTCAAAAACTGCAACATTCATTTTTTTATTAAAAATATACAAAAAATGAAGGACTCAGGTCTTTTCATTGTCTCCAATCTGGGTTCATGAACCGGAAAATTGTCTAGTTCGTAAATTTTTATCTCCTGTATAAACAAAATTGCCTCAAGAAAAATGTCAGATAGTTCCTCTTCTCCAGCAAGAACATATATTCATGTATTGCCATCAAATCCAAATAATTTTTTCTTTACAATAAAAATGTAAATTGCGGAATATCAATTAATTCATCATTTCCTTCCAATAATGCTGGAGATACGTCCTTTCAATCTTGAAAAATGGCACTTATATCCCTTTCTTCCTAAGACGAACATTGAAAAAAAAAATTTCTGTTTTTTTCATTTAAAAAAATTGGAAACGTGTCGCAGGTTAATAAAAAACCGATTTATTCCGCCAAAATTCTGTTTCCAATTGAAGCGATAGTTCGAACATACTGTGAAGTAGAACAAGTACACGTATGTCCAGACACGGGGAATCACAGCGACAACTAGAGAATAGAATGTTTTTTTTAAAAATAATTCGATATTTTTTTTTTTAACATTTCCAGACGACCTCCTCTCAATAAATTTATCCCTCCACAAATTCCTTTTTTTTCCCTTTATTTATTTTTTTTGTCATCACAAAATGTTATTCATCGAATTTTCGTTTATTTTATTTATTTATTTTTTTTTTTTTTCAAAAAAACATAAAAGAGGATCCCAAACGAATGCAGCAACGATACGTGAAAAGCGATTCTGAAACGTGGAATTATTTCGAGTCTATTTTGTGATTTCCGGGGGAAAACAAAAACGTTATAGAACCGAGGTAGAGAGAGGACTCCTCTCTCATTCCCAACATTTTCAATAGCGTATCGTGAACGGGAGAACAATCACTCGGGACGTAGACTCGTAAATTTTATTTTCCATTTCGATACTACACTGGACTGAATCGCGCGATGGTAATTCACTTTTTTCCCTTCTTCTTTTTCTGGTCCCTGTCTCTCTCTCTCGCCATTTCACTTTTTTTTTCCTTTCTATCACTTCATTCTTCATCGATTATCGAAGAGGGAATTTGATGTTGTTAAAGTAGAGAGGTATTTTGCCATCTTGGGAATTTTTTTCCTGATACATCATGAATTCTGAATACTTCTCTTCCCCCCCCCCTCCCCCTTTACCCAACTTTTTATTATATCGAATTGTGTCTGGGCGAATGTTTTATGAGGGGAAAATCAGATACAGAGAGAACACAAATGGAATTTACATTCCGCCAGTCAATCGATTCGCATTTGAGAGTCACAAATTTACTTCAGTACTTTTATTCCTGCTGTTACCTACCCCTCCCCCACTTCGCCCCTCTTTTTTTTTCTACTCTCTCAGCTTTTATTTCAATTTAATTCTTCATTATTTCTGTCCATTGGCTACACTCATCTGCTTTACTTGCATTCTGAAGTATAACACAATTGTGTCTATTTCTCAAGAGAGAGAGAGAGAGAAAAGGAGAGTTCTCGAAATGAGATCCCAAGTGAAATAAACCTCGAGTAATTGAAGTGCAGTGGAGGAAAAGAAAAAAAAAGTTTGTTGAATGAGAAATGCCAGGAAATTTACACTGAGGAGTTTAGTTGAGACAGAGACAGAGAGGGATTCTTTGGTGTAGTAAGCACTGAAATTTTCAAAGGTAGTTATCAAAGTTTTATGATCATGAGGAAAGATAATGAGTGGTGTTAAAGATTGTGATGTTCACACATGATGGAGTCCCATTATTCTCCGCAAAACGATCTTGGAAAGTACAATTATTTGGGGGCTATAAACATATAATGCTCTTTTCTTCACCTCGTAAGAATGTGATAGAAGTAATATTTTTTTTTTTCAAAAAAGTATATAAAATCTTTTTGGTCACCTCTTAAATATATTGTATATAGGATTACGTAGAAAAAATCTGATGATCACCGCCATCAAAAATTCACCGCTTCCATGGCATCTCCTTCCATAACATGTTTTTCCATGGTGTTTTTTGCCCAAAAAATTTTTCCGATGAAATTTTTCCCATTATGTTTTTTTCCCATGGCGTTTTTTTCATTTTGTTTTTTCTATGATGCATGTGACAGATAAGATCCATAATATATCGTCACTTTGGGATCGAAAGAGCTTAAGTATTATGCTTATATATAGCACTTATGCGCTTTTATTCCAAGGCAATTATATAAATCAATAAAGACAGGGGTAAAACGGGTTAAGTCAATTTATATTTGTGTTTATTCTTACTGGAATATTTTAAAGATAATTATATATGCCCTTTTTATTGTGAATAATTTTTTATAAAAAATTTCATGAGTTGAGACAGACGTCTGAGATTTGGTCAAGTAGGTTGCCTCGACATCTCGCGTACGTATTGTCAATTAATTGGTCAAAGTTGATAAGAGTCTATAGGCCCAATTATCGATCGAGAAGTCAAGTGAACTACGTCGATGCGGCAGCAAGGGACGCGAGGCACTCGTTGTTCGTGCGTCGTTGCGGCTGCCACGTGTTTTGGTAGTCCACAATCAATCCATTAAATCCATTATCACAATTGTTATCTATTTCTATTTATTCTTCTATTTCCATATTAAAATATAATTTTGAATCAATTGAGGAGAACTCCGACCATTAAATACTTTAATAAAGCACTGGATCAATTGTAAGTAAAGGTGTAATTACTTTTCATTTCCTTAACTCTGCAATTTCTCATTAATTTTGGGTCACCCAAATCGAACCCAACTTTTCTCGTTTCTTTTCCGCTTCGATCGACGTGCATTGGACATAATCATCTTTTTCAAGATTTATTAGTTCTCCTAAGACTAATTGGCGCCCAACATTATTGTTAAATTATTCATTTTGACCAATAGAGCCCGAGCAGCCATTGACCCAGACTGCGCTCGGTGAAGGCTTCTACTCTTTTTACGCCATTTTGCTAATTAAATTTATTAAAATTCATCAAATCAAATTTAGATCAATATCTTATTTGATCAATTATTTAAATTTTTATTCATTTAAAAAGAAGCCTGCCTCAGAGTATAATAACAATGTATAATCTATTTTAAATAAGAAAGGTCCCGTATTTCAATGGAAGAGACCAAAATTGAGAAGGCTTCACGAAAATATAATTCATAATTTTTTAGAATTACAATGGCAAATTAATTGAGCAATGAAGGAAAAAATTGTCATCCAATGAACCAATTATAAAATGACAAACGAACCCCTGTTTTCTCATACCACTGCCATTACCTCATTCTTTTTACTATTACTACAACAGAATAAGGACATTTTTATTTCATAATTTATGATGACAGAGCATTCAACAAAGCAAGTTGAAATAAATGCATAAACCAAGATGAATATTCGTCCAGAGGAAAACTGGCAAGCATTACCAAGGATGATGAATTGGACTCATTATTTTTCAGGGTTGAGTTTTGTGTGTGAAGCTTTTTTATCCGTTTTACTATATATACTGAAATGGCCTCAGCCCAATCGCAGTTTATTTTAGTTAAGAGCCATTGCTGCAGGCTATGTCTCCACTAACGAATACGAAGTTACAACAAACGTTCTTCGCATCCCTGAAGAAAATTTGCCGCAGGACGAAGAATAGTGTTTTTTTTTTTCCTCGTTTTCTTCTTTTCCTTTCGCCTATACAGTAATAACGTCAGAATTGTGTGGGAGAAAATGTGGGCTCGTAGGATTTCGTAAATAAAGGGAGAGAGAATAGGCAAGAAGCAAGTATGAGTAGGACAAAGAAATATTTACTCAGAAAATTGGTGCCGAATTGCATGAAACTTCACGGTGTTATATAGCCTGAAACCTTTAGCTATACGAATGAGTGTAGAAGCCAGTGACCATATTTCAAGGTTCCCCTTCTCAGTTCTCTTTTGGAATTAGAAAAGAGTCGTGTGGGATTTTCTCTCGGGATTGCCTGGCTTATCCCGGACATTGCAATTTTTGGTGAATAAAAAGGATATAACATCATTTTAATTAAAATAAATGAGCTGAGGATTTACTTAACAATTCCTTATCCAAGAGGAAATCTACATACTGAGTGAATTTTTTCTTTATTTTTTGATTAAATTAGAATAATTGACAGGTGTCTGAGATCATTTATACTCAATTAGACAGTTATTGAGTTGATTAAAGTTTAAGATTTTGACGTTTTCATGAATTTGTACTTACGATGTCAATTAAATTCATTAATAATTATTTGAATAATAAAAAAAGTTCGAAGTTGTATCTCAAATATATGCAGAAAATATAATAGATATATCATTCTCATTATAAAAAATATAACTCCATTACTCGTATATTTTGTCGATTTAGAAACAAAATGGCATTTTATACCATTTATGCATCATTTGCTAATTTACAACATAATATCCAAAGAAATATTACAAGATATATATAATAATAATTATATCGACAGCTTTAAATAATGCATCAAGATGAGTGTTAGGTCCAGCATTATTTTCTTTAATTTTATTATTTATTTTAATTTAAGATGTGAATTTTTATTTAAAAATTATAAAAAAAAAATCATAAAGAATGTTATTCCCAAATTTTTTCGAAATCAATAAATTGGTGACTATAAATTATGACGAAAGAGCATTGAACTCAGGTCGATTTGGCTTTGTAAAATTGCGAAAATTACTGAATAAGCACAAGGATCAGCAATTTCACAAGATTTTGAAACACCTTTTTTCCAAGTTTACGAGAGAAGAAGACTGCCCAAAAACGTCAGTCTTATTTTTACCACCGAAGAATAATTAATTAAAAACTCTCCTAGTAAACTGGAAAGTGAAATTGACCTGTTCTTGTGCTAACTTGTCAATACAATATCTAATATAATAGATCACCGTACTCGTTCTCCAACATATAGAATTGGGCAAATCGTAGCCTTTAGTTGAAAGTAATTGTTTCATTGTTTTACACGAAAACGGAGAGAAATTCTCAAGTGAAATTAAATAAGAACTCGAAGAAAAATCATAAATCAAAGTAACAGAAATAGTGGAATTTCAATCATCTTGGTATAAATAATTAACACCGAGAATAATCAAGATTCCACAAATTTAAAATAAGAATTTCAAAGTAATTAAGAAGTCAACTTTCATAAAATTCTGTAAGTAGCAATCAGATTACTTGATATTAGTCTTTTAAAACTAAAAATCTGTCATGAGACTCCATCTTTCAATTTTTGTAAAAGAAAAACTGTAAAATTTCAATATTCAAATTTTAAATATATTCCAGACGTTAAAGAAATTAATCGAAGTTATTATTTCAATATTAATCAAGTTCTATCAAAACCCTAACAAGAGAGAAAACTAAATAAGCGTCCTATAAACATAAAAACATTATAATTCAAGCTGTTTCAAGATTAATAAAAATTGTCCTCGACGCTGCAATTTAATCTCGGACATAACATGAGATTAATCCATCAAGACATGAAAGCCAACAAAATTTCTTATTTTCTGATTAAAATATTGACAACAGGTGTTATTCTGTATGCGAAATGAGTGTTTTCTGAAATTATTCGAAAACTTTTAATACAACAGCCTTTGACAAACTTACCAAGCATACACACTTATAGCTTGTAGAAACTTTTAGATTCGATTCTTCAACAAGATAAGGCTCCTCATTTAACGCCTAAACTATTTCGATCCACTCGTCGAACAATAGCAAAGTTATATCACGAGAGTTTCCACGAACACTGGTGAACTACAACCTATTTTCTCTCCCTCTCCCCCTCTCCTTGTCAATATTTTTTTCCCCTGGCATTCAATGATCAATACAGAAGTTTGAATTCAATCAAAATATAGTACAAAAATCCGAAACTCTTATGTACTACCGTAATATTTAATTTATACTTTGTGAAGGCAATAACAAAGGAATCTTCATCGTAGTGAAAAAAAAGGAAAAAAGTTCATAACTCAACTCATAAAATCTTTCTACAATCTCTTTGAGAGCTTTTCGAGATTCATCAAAGTTCAGAATATCTACTTATCGTTAAAAATAAATGGGTTTTCTTCGAAAAAAATAGGAGCACGTGTTTCTAGCCCAATAGCCCCAATCTAAAATGCAGCCGGATGACGAAAAAATGAAGATATCAATCAATCTCGGTGAATTCATTAAAAAAAAATATCACTTCTACCCAGAAGACATAAATGAGAGAATGCAGAGAAAATTGTTATCGCAAGCTGTGAGAAATTTAATGATCGCTTCTACGTACATTTTGGGTTAGAGATAACAATGTCCAGTGTTCTCTATGACGAATTCTCACGGGACAATGTTGGGCGGGTTAACGAAACGTAGTGGAACGCATCGGATGTCACAGCAGGGATAGCTAGAAACTGTCACTGCCCGGACCGCATGGTCATTTGTCAGGATGACGTGACTCGGGTGTGCTACAGAGAAACGTTTCACTGTCCCAGAAGCTTTTGGCTTGAATTCCCTCTTCCTTATCAGTTCTCCTTTAGAAATAACTTCCGTTTAACCTAGTCAACCCTATTGCCTATGACGTGAACATCATTCCCGGGGAAAAAAAAGTTTATGTAGTGAGTTTTCAGGTCATGAATCAGGAGACACATCCTGTGGGAAATTCTATAGGTGAATGGAGATAAGAAAAATATTGAAAGTCATGTGATGAGAATTTTGGCCAAAAAGATGATTGATTTTGTATTAATTGAAGATTTTGTATTAGTTAAACAATTGGAAAATGGAGCGCTTGAATACAAGTTGAATACATGTATTCAACATGAAAATTTAGATATGTACACGCATATATGTAAAAATATAAAGAATAAATGTGTCAAATATATTTCACATATATGCGCATATATGGGATATATAAATGACATATATGTATTTTATATTTTAGAAATGTCATTTTCAATTCACGAGTGTAGTGGAATAACAGGTTAAGTCAATTTTCGTCGAAAATGAGATTTTATCGGAATTTGCCTTAAAATGTATGGACACATGTCTCACAAAAAGGATTTGGCTGAGTATGACCATTTAAGGCCTCATTTTTGAACATGCATAACAGGTTAAGTTCACTTTTGGCAATTTTTCAAAAACAATTCAAGTTATGTCGACTTAACCTGGAAAAATAATTCACGAGTGTTGTGGAATAACAGGTTAAGTATATATGGTAAACCTATATGACTTAACCTGTTATTTCACTACACTCCTGAATTATACATATAAAAGTTAAGTCAACATAACTTAAATTTCTTATAATTTCTGGGGGAGTTAAGTCGACATAACTTAAATTTCTTTCCATAAATTTCAAGTTAAGTCAAAATTATAGAAAAAAAAGACTGCCGATAACAATAGCTTTTGAATATCTTAATTGACTGCGGATTAATGACTTTCATCATAAATGTAGCGCAAAATGGTGCTCGCATCATCATTTTACGGTTTTTCGGCTCTCCTGAAAAATTCTTTTTTTCCGACTTAACCTGTTATTCCACTACACTCGTGAATTAATAGTGAAAATCAAAAAATCATGAAGATACGCTTTATATATCTCTTCCTAATCGATCTTTTCATGAACATGTGTCTCGGATCAAATGGTAATTGTTCCAGCTATGGCTAGATTCAAGGGGCTTCGAGATTCATTGACTTTCCCCATCAGGGAACTGCTCCTGGCTTCCTTCTATCGTTAGTCTCCAATTACTATCGAATGAAACATTGTCGGAAGATAATAATACCATGACCATAATTTGTTGCTTTAGTCATATTCCCGAATTTGATATTGAAATCGAGAGATGAAGTTTAGCAGTCTAACAGTATCTCTTTCCCCACGATTCTCATGAGAACCCGTCTGCTCCCAATAGCAAATTACGTGAAAAAAGAATGGATGAAATTCCTCAATTAAAATATGATTTAGAAATTTTCTGAACAATTTCATTGAATATCCCACAAAATTCTTTCGTATTACTCTCACTTTTCATCGGAATCCCACTATCATATAAAAATCTGATGGAAAATTTTTCTCATCAAAATAACTTGAGAATACAAATATGTTTCTTTTATTTTGTGAATAAATTTTGCAAGAAAAAAAATTTATATGCTAACCAACTATGCACATAAGAATAAACCATAACGTTTAGTTGAAAATTTTGCTGAGAAATCTCATCGTTCACTTGTGGGCTTGGGTTCTTCCAACAGTAGTTCCCATTTGTGCTCTCTGACAACAACTACTGCACTAGAAGGGCTATTCGAGGAGAAATATATATGGGCTAGACTCTCTGTGCATGCACGTATAGAAACTGAAGTAGGCATTCAAATATAAACCACCCAGATACCGAGAGTATTCGTCCATTCCCTTTCTTTCACCATTCTCTTCATTCTCCTTTTCTCTATTTCTTTTTACCTCTTTATATCTTCCATTTCATCCAACTAACGTGGAAGCAACTTTGGGCTCTTAGAATACTTCCGCTGTGCAGTAAATTCCATCAGGCTTGACGTTCTCTTACCCACTGTGTTCGTTACTCTCCTTATTTTCCTTCTTTTCTTTTTCTTCGCATTTTATTTTCCAACTTGTCTCTTTTTTTTTCCTCCATACTCCAACTTCTTTTGTATTTTTCCAACTGAGAAAGGTTTACCTGCTTCACTGAGAATTGCATGGAAAGAATAAAACTGGTATTTTAATCTTTTTAATTTTTTTTTTCTGCCAATTATCCTGTCAATGCTAGTATTCCGAGGGGGGAAAAAAATGAAAATCTTCATTAAAAAGCTCTTCTCGGTTATAAGTTGGAGCGTTGAAGGCAATTAAGTGGATTTACGTAGATGGAGCTGGTAATAAAAAAAAATAGCAAATTTTAATAATCATCCAGAGTTTCTCGTAAATTTTACAATTTCGTATCGATAACGTGCAATATGCTGAGGCTGTATTTTATTGTATGTTCAATAAAATCTCCTCTGTGCTTCTTTTTCACATTCTCCCATGACCTCTTCCCTTTTCCTGTACAAGCTCCATTGCAATATTGCCAATACGTGAATACTGTCAAATGAAAGTTATTCATCTTTTCTTTCAATTTAATTCTTCTTTTTTTTTTTTCCTTTCGTTTTGCTACATTGCAAATTCTTGTAAAATTGTTTCATCGAAATTCACAATCGTTGTATAAATCATAGTGCATTTATTCACAATTCACATCGTAAAGTTTCTTAATGTACGAAAATTCAATATACGAACGGTTAGTAACGGGTAGATATTACTTACAATACTGAAGCATTTGAACGGTGAATATCCGATTGTCATAAAGTATAAGTCGCAGTTAGGAAAATTTACCTGAAACAGAAAAATGAACGAATTTTTTACAGCTTTATTCTAGGATATTTTATTTAAATGGAGACGGAATAAATTGCCGTTAATTCAGATTAATATAGTTTAATCCTATGATATTAATCACTGTAAGAAAAAAATTGAAATTTCATAGGAAATTCGATGAAAATTTTAATAAACGTGATACTGAATGATTTTTAATGGAAAAATGCTTATGAAATCTGTGAGCTTCCGAAGAAATTCAGAGGAATCTATGAGTTTTAAGTAGAATTGAGACGAAAATTCTACAATTCACTTGAATTTTCAACTGAACATGAATATTCAGAATTAAAATGACTTGAATTTCCAATTTTTTCTTGAATTTTTCCGATTTTTTCTGAATTTTCCAAAAATAATTGAACTGAATTTAACAAATTTCATTGATATTCAGGCATGAAATTATTTAAATATCGATGATTTGTTCCTTTTTCAATGACGTCATTATCTGGAATTTCAGTAGAGATATAACTTGTTTAAAATTTCGGTGATTTTGCTCGGAAAATTCAGACAGAAATTTTTAACAGTGATATGTATTGAGAATATAAATAGTATATTTTCTTTTAGATTTGAAATTTTTTTTGATACAACAAATATAGGCAAGGATTGAAAAACTCGAAATATACATTTAATATACAAGAATATAACTATTGCATATTTGTATTATACGAATATATTAAATATATGAAATAAATATAATTGAAATATATTTTAAATATAGGGGCGATTCCACCAATTCTCGAATAGAATTTCGACTCCAAATCTTGGGGGGCGACTTTTCAGTCCTCATCGATCAAAACCATTAAAATGAAGAAAATCCTAAATTCTAAACCATTTTGCCCCACTATCGAAGCAGAAATAAATGAATTTTGATTTTTGCATCAAAATGACGTAAGTAGCTAAATGAAAAAAAAAAAATACAAAATATAGATTTTCATCGCAAATTTTCTGAATTTTCTGAAAAAAATATTCTTTTTCGTCTTTGTCCTTGTTTTCGAAGTGAAAATGCTATTTGAAAACTTCAAATGCTTGTTTCGAATCGTTCCCTAAATTTTTTCTGAATTTTTTTTTTTTTTCTAAAAATTCGCAAAATTTGCTAGGAACTATATGATTTTTGGCCCCTGCTCTTGAAAACCCCGACGACTGTGATAAAAAATTTGAAATTCAATACTTATTAAGAACTAACAATAAATGCAAGTTGAAAAGATGGATGTTGCAAAGGACATATGTATATTGAACACATTTTATAATTCTAAATGGAAAACATCAGTTGTCTAAATGTTTAGGAATCACCCATAATAAATAGTCATCTTTTGTATATTTCTGTAAATTTTTTTTCATGTTCTTGATATTTTTCAATATACGAAAAACACAGTGATATGCTCATACACAGGACTTACGTCTCCTTGGTTCTGAGACGACAAAATATATAAATTTATATTATGAATATTACTTGTTATAAGACCCATATTTTACGTATGCAATAAATCAAATTGTTCTTGCATTGAAAATATATAATTTTCGCCATAATTACATCGAAATCTTACATTCATTTCCACTACAACCTTTATCCTTTTATATCACTCCCTCCTAACGAGGAAATTCTCTTACAAGGGAAATACTACGTCTTCATCACAATACACGAATAACATTCCCTGAAAACTAAGATTTTCCAAGATCTTTGAACTCACAAAGTGAACCCTTTAAAGAGCAAAATGAATAGTTTCACGAGATAGTTCAACTCCGAGTTCTTATTCAAAATCGCATTCTGAATTGTATGACCTGCTGGCTGTGATGGCATCCATGCTACCCAATTCGACTTTCTTAGAGCCCTAACCAGAACTAAATGCCTGACGAACGAATGCAAATGCCTTCAAGCTGCTCTTTATACGTTCTACTTGACTTTCGTTAAATCTTAAACCACATTGTGAGAGCCTGAGAGACCAGGTAAGTGTTCCCAAGATTCTACTCAACCAAGTTAGCTTTTGAAATTTTCGGAATTAATGTCGTTGAGCGAATCATGATTGCAAAAGTTATACCGTTGAGGAGAAATGATTAATTCATAGTATTGTTGAACAAACAATCGTTTTGGACTGTGTGTGTAAGGAATTCAATGTATGCTAATTTTTGATCATCGAGCGATTTTGTGATTGATAAGTGTTTGAATTATGAATTTTGGTATCATAAGTCGTGAAAAAAGATCCGGAGAAAATTGATTTCAGGTGAATAGTTAAAGATAGAATTCTTTGGTAGCTATATATCGAAAATCACTTCGTCTTCAGAATTTTTCGAAATAATTGGAAATACTTTTTATATTGTAATCCGAAAAATTTGAAGTCGAATGATCGTTTCGAACTCTGAATATCTTATTTTTCAAATATAAAATGTGTTTAATAGATAAACGTACTAGATGTAGGGGAATGTGGGGCAGAATGGACCTGAGGGGTAAAATGGACACATCTGAATTTTCATGGTTTTATTTTGAAAAACGCTCCGAATTAATAAAAATAATGGAGATAGAATTTTTTCAATGATTTCATTGAAAAGTTGACGAAATTTTAAGTGGAATATATGGGTGAAAACTTTTTTTTCGAATTTTTGAAGAAAAAAAGATTTTTTCACTCAATCTTGAAGGGTACCCTTTTGATTTTTTCGAAAAAATGATTTTTTGAAGATATCTCCGGTGCTATTGGTCGTAGCGATTCGCGGGTGATCTCAAATTGAAGAGGAGCTAATTCCTCATATTTTCGTCAAAGTCTCATTGATTTTTATCGAAAATTACGGAAGTTACAGCCCAAAAACTGATTTTCACAAATTTCCCTGTAATTTCGTCATTTTTCGATAAAAATCGATGGGACTTTAACGAAAATGTGAGAAATGAGCTCCCCTTGAATTTGAGACCACCCGCGAATCGCTACGACCAATAGAACCGGAGATATCTTCAAAAAACCATTTTCTTTGAAAAAATCCAAAGAGGATTCTCTTCCATTTTGGCGCAAAAAAATGAAAATTTTCAAAAATCCGAAAAAATTGATTCCGATAACATGTTTTCCGCCCAAAATTCCCTCAGCCTTTCAATGAAATCATTAAAAAAAAAATAACTTCGACCGTTCCATTTAAATGTCCATTTTGCCCCACTTGCCCCTATTTATATTTTCAGGATGAATATTATCTATTCAATGTATTGTTCAATGTGTTTATAAAAGTTTCATGAAAATTTCAGAAAAATTCCAAAAAATTCTGAATGAATCAAGATAATTCCGAAAAATTCAGAATTTTTTTTATTTTTTTAAATATATTTTTTATATTGAGCATATTCGATATGGAAGATATGTTTAATGAAAATATATATAATTGTGACATATATTCGAAAGAAAAAATTTATCTATACTTTATTTTGTAAATATATATATTATATTTTTAATTCCTCCAAATATTATCATCGAATCATTCAATGAATTTTGATCCACGAATTTTCATGATGAATTCATTACAAAATAGAAATTCAAAGAACACAATTTGATTTCAGTAGAGAAAAGAAAATCCGGATTAACTTTAAAATTCAATTTAAACTACATGTTATCAAGTAGAAACGAAAAACGCACGAATAGACCCTCAACAATAAATCAATGATCATGAAAATTTCACGAGATTATGAAATATTGCGCAATATAACCTGAGCTGAAAATAAAGAAGAAAAAAAATATATATATTCATACAAAGTTTGCTTCAGTACCTGAAGAAGAAGGTAGGATGGTAGTCATAGAAGGTATATAAAATACTACCATCCGGAAGATAGATACCGCTTGTGAAATATATAATAACCTTCTTCTCTCTCTCTAGAGTGTACATACTCCCCAATTAAATTTCATAGCTCGGTTTTGTGCAACAGTATACCGTAAATATTGCAAACAGTTTTGGTCTAAAATGTCTGAATAGATAAGGCTCTTCGTAAGTAACTATCCACTGAATTCAGGAATAATTCAGTGGAATATAATTCTGTATTGTTTCATATGAAAATGAAAATTATTCAATCATATCGTCGTCCTAGGAGTAAAAGGGCGTAAGTGCCTTAGGTTTAATGGTCGCCTTGTAGGCCTCTACTGCGTTGAACAATGATTAGACGATGATTTGAATTTTACGTATCGACGTATCGATCTCTTCATGAGGGCCTCTTCAGGATACTCATTTTATTTTTCTATAAATTCATTAAAAAAAAACAAAAAACAAAATCTGAACATTAAAATTCACGAGTGTAGTGGAATAACAGGTTAAGTCAATTTTTGTCGAAAATGAGATTTTATCGGAATTTGCCTTAAAATGTATGGACACATGTCTCACAAAAAGGATTTGGCTGAGTATGACCATTTAAGGCCTCATTTTTGAACATGCATAGCAGGTTAAGTTCACTTTTGGCAATTTTTCAAAAACAATTCAAGTTATGTCGACTTAACCTGGAAAAATAATTCACGAGTGTAGTGGAATAACAGGTTAAGTATATATGGTAAACCTATATGACTTAACCTGTTATTTCACTACACTCCTGAATTATACATATAAAAGTTAAGTCAACATAACTCAAATTTCTTATAATTTCTGGGGGAGTTAAGTAGACATAACTCGAATCTCTTATAATTTTTAAGGGAGTTAAGTCGACATAACTTAAATTTCTTTCCATAAATTTCAAGTTAAGTCAAAATTATAGAAAAAAAATGACTGCCGATAACAATAGCTTTTGAATATCTTAATTGACTGCGGATTAATGACTTTCATCATAAATGTAGCGCAAAATGGTGCTCGCATCATCATTTTACGGTTTTTCGGCTCTCCTGAAAAATTCACTTTTTCTGACTTAACCTGTTATTCCACTACACTCGTGAATGATGTTCAGCATTATGGTACAATTAGAAAAGTCCATTCGCGTATCACTAATTTAATAATGCTTTCAAAGATTTTCAACTTTAAAGACATTTTGGGTGCTTTTTGGAATGTTTCAATTTGTTGAGTTAATGGCACTTTCAAATGCACTAAGTTTCGTGAATGACTAAGCTTCCCAAGGTCGTGCCCTAAAGGGGATAGTACAAGAGTCACTCTATCTCGTTTTATACAACGTTAACTACTTCACTTTCTACATTTTATTGGAGTTCTTAATGCACTACGATGAAACCAAATTCGAGTTTATGCAAGGAATAAAGGTAGGTAAGGGTTTTCTCTGCTGGTAGGATACGTAAACGTACTCCTGCACTTCTTCTTCATTCTCATTCCTTTTCTAGCACACACAAGAGTACGACACATTTGCAGGAATGAGGATGAAGAGGCAGTGGATGGGTGGGAAGAAGGAGGAAAAAGGGGGGTGGATAGTGGTTGAAAAGGAGAATGGTAGAAGACAGTGGAGTGGTATTCACAGGCGTGATTTAACGCCTTGGATTAATTACAGTGTCTGCCATTCTCTAAGTGTGAGGAGACGGATACTGTGGTTTCTACTTTGTACGCAAGAATTGTGGAGATTAGATAGCACTAGTTGGAGAAATGAGCCCAGGTGTCGCTATCACATATTCTGTTATGAATCAAGAATTTACCGATTTTATATATACATATATATACTCGTTTGTATTCTCTTATATAATTCTTGCTCGGGTATTCTTGAGTTTTTTTCCTTGGATTCCCCTTTTCTGGAGAATTTTAGGGTTTTTAGGAATAGCTCAATTGGTAGAGTAACGGACTGATAATTCGAAAATTCTGGGTTTAATTCCCGGACATTTTTCATTTTTTTTTTATTTTTGTGCTATCAATGGAGGATTTACTACTTGAATTTTTCCTTTTTTCGCGGTTATTCAAGAGGTAACTCTTTTGTTTTTACAGGAAATAGAATGAAAGTTTTAATATAACACCAGATAATCTTTCTCACGGTGTTCTCTCAATCTCTACTCAGTGTACTGCCAGAAAATCTATAGAAAAACAGAAAGAACGGGGGGAAATAAGCACTGGTCTATTCGATCGAGAGCAAACAAATAAATTGGCTTCTCGGTAGCAGTGAACGAGCTTCGAAACAGCCTCGAGGGAACGAGTATATTGTCTTTCGAGAATCCTCGAATGTCTCAGGAAATTTCTTTCCTTTCTACTCTATCCACAATGCTCTTAACACCCCTTGTACTTATTAGATGTTACGAGAGTTCTCATGTGTCCGCACCTGTCGTTTAGGTACTAAAAAAGCTCATAAACAACTGGAATGAATCAATACAAAAGATAGAGTAGTTCATGTCGATTCTCCCTGTTCTTTATCTGTAATCAGGATTTTCTTTAAGTCGAAACTTTTCACGCCGAAAATTCTAAAAAAATTCCACAATACACAGAGAAAAATGTTTTCTTAATTTAAGAATGTGCAGTCACTTAATTTAAGAATGCGCAGGTCACTTAAATTAAGAAAGAAAAGTCACTTGATTTAAGTGAGAAAAGTCACTTAATTTAAGTGAGTTTTACTTTCGTAAATTAAGAAAGAAAAAGTCACTTGATTTAAGTGAGAAAAGTCACTTAATTTAAGTGAGTTTTACTTTCTTAAATTAAGAAAGAAAAAGTCACTTGATTTAAGTGAGAAAAGTCACTTAATTCAAGTGAGTTTTACTTTCTTAAATTAAGAAAGAAAAAGTGACTTGATTTAAGTGAGAAAAGTCACTTAATTTAAGAATGGCAGGTCACTTAAATTAAGTGACTGCACATTCTTAAATTAAGAAAACATTTTTCTCTGTGTAATTGTGACTTTTCGCACCATCTTCAGGAATTTTTCCAAATTTCATCAGCAGAGGCCGTCCCGTCGAAAAAATTCCTGCATTCTTTTGAAAATGGCTTTCTCAAATCAATATCATCATGACCTACATGTTATCATCAACACTGAACGAAATTATCGTGTTCAACGTCGCACTGAGGACCCAGTACGATTAACCTGACGAGAAAATCTCGTTGCCGTAGAGTTGACTTTACCGGACATTCATCGTCATCCAAGCCTCATTTATCACCCTCATTCATTCTATTTTACAACGATGTGGAACTCTACATTCTGTCGCCCATCACTACCAACTGAAAAACGCTCCGAATTAATAAAAATAATGGAGATAGAATTTTTTCAATGATTTCATTGAAAAGTTGACGAAATTTTAAGCGGAATATATGGGTGAAAACTTTTTTTTCGAATTTTTGAAGAAAAAAAGATTTTTTCACTCAATCTTGAAGGGTACCCCCTTTTGATTTTTTCGAAAAAATGATTATTTAAAGATATCTCCGGTACTATTGGTCGTAGCGATTCGCGGGTGGTCTCAAATTGAAGAGGAGCTAATTCCTCACATTTTCGTTAAAGTCTCATTGATTTTTATCGAAAATTACGGAAGTTACAGCCCAAAAATTGATTTTCACAAATTTCCCTGTAATTTCGTCATTTTTCGATAAAAATCGATGGGACTTTAACGAAAATGTGAGAAATGAGCTCCCCTTGAATTTGAGACCACCCGCGAATCGCTACGACCAATAGAACCGGAGATATCTTCAAAAAACCATTTTCTTTGAAAAAACCCAAAGAGGATTCTCTTCCATTTTGGCGCAAAAAAATGAAAATTTTCAAAAATCCGAAAAAATTGATTCCGATACATGTTTTCCGCCCAAAATTCCGATTAACCTGATGAGAAAATCTCGTTGCCGTAGAGTTGACTTTACCGGACATTCGACGTCATCCAAGCCTCATTTATCACCCTCATTCATTCTATTTTACAACGATGTGGAACTCTACATTCTGTCGCCCATCACTACCACTAAAATTTCGTAACACCTCTCAACACACACACACACAATGGATGATATTATAATTCAACATTAAATACCAATTTCAATATGGTGAATATGAAATTCCATATGTAGTTACGTGCTTTGGATTTATATGGAATTTCAAGCATCTCATTGATCTTTGGTGGTTATGTGCATGTATATAAAATTATGAATTGTGGATTTCTGAATGTGTAAAGAAATTTCTATGAAATGAGAATCAAATGTCACTTGACTTGACCCACAAAAATGTGCCAGTATTTTCATGAAATAATAATATTCTGAAGCTGAGGAATCTCGAATAAACACTTTTTACACTTTTTTTTTTGGTTTTTTCTTTTAAACCGCAAATACTCTGGAATTCACATTAGCATGCAATTCCACATCTCTATCCATCTTCATAAAATGTGGCACACAATTGAAATGTCAAACTTTATAGAATGAACATCGGTAAAAGTTAGCGGGTTGTTGCCTAGTAACTTTGCCACCCGATGTTACGAATGAAAATCCAGCGATCCGTTTCATGGAAATGTGATAGAACTCTTGGAAAATATCGGATAATTTTCAAGCTCAAAAGGCATCTGGTTACTGATTATACAAAGAGGAAAAGAGGATGATTGAAGAAAAATGAAAAATAACTCGATTCATCTCTTACTTTCGCTATTTCACGTATTATTTTCTTGAAATTCAATCACAGAATATACTGTGAGAACTATAGATATCATAATAATGAGATCTTGACCCCATCTGGATATAAATCAAATGAGTCGATAGATATTGCTTTGATTTCTACAGCACATGAGTGATGTATATATTTGCTATATACTCAAAAGACATGCAAAACAAACGAAAAACTGCCAAAAATTCTATTATCAGTATATCTCTGTCAAATATCTCTGCTACAATTTTCATATATCGCCACTATATAGAACATACTATGAACTATATCATATACATAGACTTCCTCATAACTATGTACTGAGAAAGAAGAGAATAGGAAGAAAGAAAGAAAAGGAAAAGAGAAAGAGGTGAAGAGAAAGGGAAGTGTGAGAAAGAAGAAACGAAAGAAGAAGAAGATAGAGAGGAATAATGAACCATGGACACAACACTAGCTATCCCCACCCATTAAATAATCCAAATGTAGAGAATGGGGAGACATTAAATTGAGGTGAAGAAAATTAATATGCTTCTTCTGGCTTGGGCCCTTGAATCATACATACTGCATTTTCGCCACTCTGACCACGGCAACATTTTGCCCTAACAATCGAGAAGAATTGGACGAAAAGAGGCCACCAGAGAAGACTCATCCTTTTCAACGGAGGGATGCTGATCACATCCCTCAGGAAGACTTTCGATAAGTAAATTTATAAATTACTTTCTTCGAGCTCAATTCACGTCACAAAACACTCTCATTCTCTCTCTTTCTCAATATCGTCAAGTGGACATCTGTACCTGTTTCATATATTTTTGTTTTTTTATCATTATCAAACGTTCACTATGTCGGGTTTTCAAAAATGTATAATTTTATTGATTATTATAATTTACGTGCACTTGTTATCTGAAGAAATTAAGATACAGTCATTTTCTTGTTAATCTTTTCCCTTTAACTGATTCGATGCTCAATAAGTATGAATAAAATTCAACTAATTAATTTTTTTATCTATTTTTTTTATATTTTAAATAATAAAATCATTACAACTATCAAATTAGGGAAGCTGCTCGTTTCACTGCAGCAACATCATGTGAAGCTCATCATTCACTGAATCCTACATAATTTGCAAGCGGTTAGATCGATCCTGGAAAATTCGTAGCAGCCACCAGAGCTTCTGATGAAAGATTCAAGAAAATCCATCAGGCAATGCGTACGCCCAGAATTCTCATACTGTCACTCGAATTTATATATATATATATCTAAATGGAGTTGCCTCCTTCAATCCAGTGAGAAATGCAATTCGATACGACATACGTTTGGATTTGAAAAGAGTACAACGTCACTTCAAGACAGTTCAAATATCCACTACTATCAATTTACTCATCTCAATTTTCTTTTTAGTCCACTGACTTCACCCTCAATTTATCGTCTTTCAATCATTCACGATCTTTACATCCAAATGTGTACATCTCATGTATCTGGTCAATGTAGTATCGTGTTCGCTTTGTCATTCGTTTATCTAGTAAATTGACAGTTTGACGTGAGTAAATGTAAAGATTCATCGAAGAAACCTTTTCAATTCATTCCGAACAATTTTTCATCCAACAAATCCATGAATCATCGGAGATTTCAAGCTTTTTAGGTGATAAATTGTAACCGACATTTGAAATGTTGGAATTAACTCATCGTCTACATCAGCATAGGGAATGTAAATTTTATGTTACCCGTGGGAAAATTTCAGCTTTTGTAATTACATCAACCCTAATTAAAGGGATATAACGTGAAGCACAACATGAAAATAAAAATGCCCGAAGCAAATTTTGTCCTTATTAATGTAGTATTGCGTTGGCCATTTGAAACATTAATATTCACCCTCGTTTCATGAATGTGGCCAATGCCCTACAGCTCGATTAGATCAGCCACAACGACTCTGTGTACACTGTGACACAACCCTCTGGTTACCAAGTAAATATAAACCACAATTTTATTTCATTTTTTTTTTCTACTCTTTATAATGGAGAATCTCTCATTACTGCTTCTTTGATTTTTTTTTATTTTACTCAATTTTATGATTACTTTAATTCCTCATCTCAATTATCTACAATATAAAGATGGCAAATTGCTCAACAATTTTATTCTATTTTCTTAATTTATTTTATTTTCATTATCCCCATGGATCTCTTTCTAAATGAAACTTCCACCCAGGCGTCCCATTAATTGCCACGGAGAAGCCTTGAGAGATTGAGAGCATAATCGAGTCTGCCTGTCTACCAAGTAAATTGGATGAAATGAACTGAAGTCGTTTGGATACGGAAAATTCAACGTGATAGAAGTAAATTATAGGAAACATGATTATTTAATTATATTGAATGATTTTTTTTTTTTTGACAAATTATTTCAATTAAATATGAATTATTTCATATTGAAGGTAAAATTTCTTCTTCAATAGTATATCATGTTACAAGTTGTGGAAGGACTATTTTGATGAATGCAAATTTTGCATTACGAGACTAAGCCAAATCAAACTTTTGAGATAATTCGTGAAAAAAAACGAGTCACTCAAGTGAAATTCATTTTATTAAGTGCTAATGATTTGCATTTCCCTATTTGAAAATCAATATATAATTATGGGCAATATATGTTATATAGTCATATAACTGTGTTTGATATGTTATTTTATGTAACAAATTTCATATATTTTATGATAGATGATATCACGAGTGTAGTGGAATAACAGGTTAAGTCGGAAAAAGTGAATTTTTCAGGAGAGCCGAAAAACCGTAAAATGATGATGCGAGCACCATTTTGCGCTACATTTATGATGAAAGTCATTAATCCGCAGTCAATTAAGATATTCAAAAGCTATTGTTATCGGCAGTCTTTTTTTTCTATAATTTTGACTTAATTTGAAATTTATGGAAAGAAATTTAAGTTATGTCGACTTAACTCCCTTAAAAATTATAAGACATTCGAGTTATGTCTACTTAACTCCCCCAGAAATTATAAGAAATGTAAGTTATGTTGACTTAACTTTTATATGTATAATTCAGGAGTGTAGTGAAATAACAGGTTAAGTCATATAGGTTTACCATATATACTTAACCTGTTATTCCACTACACTCGTGAATTATTTTTCCAGGTTAAATCGACATAACTTGAATTGTTTTTGAAAAATTGCCAAAAGTGAACTTAACCTGTTATGCATGTTCAAAAATGAGGCCTTAAATGGTCATACTCAGCCAAATCCTTTTTGTGAGACATGTGTCCATACATTTTAAGGCAAATTCCGATAAAATCTCATTTTCGACAAAAATTGACTTATCCTGTTATTCCACTACACTCGTGATATATAGAATATCATATATGTCCTATTAAAAAATTAATATTCTGAATGGATATATTCTATATAAGGATACACAAACAGTTTTATTATTTGCACCATTCACGAAAAAAATCACACAAATACACTCTACCAAAAAATGAAGACGTCAGATATTTTCGTCAAAAATATATGTTTCTTTCATATAGATCAGTACATCAGTACATTCACTTTAAGAAAACATCTATAGCTAAATGCAGAGTATATCAGTAGGATAACTGTGAGGAGCACAAGCTAAATGCATTAATTGAAGTTTGATCCTGAGACAATGCCGCTCGGGCTAATGGCTTCTCGATGTAACAGGAGAGACTGGTCATCGCTATCCCCCTATTCGTGTCCACATCAGTTCGGATTGTATCCTAGGAATCTGAAGTGATAGAGAAGTGTTCATGCCTCAAATACTATCATTGAATTCCCTTCGTTTATCTCATTTTCACTTCACTCAATGGAAATCAAAATCACACGATTGATTTCCACAGTACTATCATTGTAGAGCATTAATCAATGAGTAATTCATTAGTTTCGCGGTAAAAATTTGATTTTCATTGACTCGTATCATCACTTGGGATTCGAGTATTTTGCTCTTCAATGGCATTCCCTGATTTACATTGAAGTGTACATTGATTACAAAGGCGCTAATACAACTCCATTAACGGATCAGCGAATTAGCTCAATTATCAATCTTTGCGGTATTGATTAATGGTTATGGTTTACCAAACACTCATCAACATATGTTTGCATGTGCTTCAGCTTCAAAGCTGATGGCCACGTCATCAATTACATAACTATGAATAGCCGTTGAATTTAATTTCGACGTTGGATAGTACGTCATCAGGATTTCACCAATGATGACTGCGTCGATCCAACATATAGTTCTGTCTGTATTGGGCTGTTTAATTATTGGGTCAATTTTGAGAGGTAGCTTTGAGAGACTTTTGCATATGATACAAAGGGAAAGACTGATTATGCAGTAGCTGTAACAGTGATACTAATGGGGTGAATTTAATCAAATGGTATCGAGAAATTAGGGAGGTTAGGCTAATGGAAGTTTTGGCGGTTCGGCTCGAATTTTTAATGAGTTAATACTCGAGAGAATGTTGCTGGATGCTGATTTAAGGGTTAGGATGATTTAATGGAGTAGGTGATCCTTTTTCTTTGGGGGGACAGATTTTTTTTGTAAATGAATCTTTTTTTTTAAGTTGAGAAGAGGCGGAACAAGGAAAGTTCACTGTGTTGATCTTCCTCGAGGAATATTTTGGAGAGTCATGGAGATAGGGGCTTTTTGTTCTGATTTTTTTATGTGGAGGACTTGAAGTATCTCTATTTGTAGGATCTCTCTTTGTTTTTGAGATATTCTCATGGAGAATGATGAAAAATTTACTTATTCTGTCTTTTTTGACATATTTTAAAAGCTAATGGAGATACGCCTTTTTGATTTCAATTATTTCTTGCAGAGAATCGCGAGGGCTATGGAAAAAAATGAAACAGCAAGAGCGAAGGAAAGTTGATAGAGCTCAATTTGGGAAAATTCAGGAAAAGTTGGGAAAATTGTGTAAAATTTGAGAAAAATCGTGAAAAAGTCTAGAAAATTCTGGAGAATTCAGAATGGGAGAAAAACCGGATTTTTTTTAGAAATCACGTGGATGTAGGGAGGTTGGCGAAGTTTAATTTAGTAAAATCTTGGAATATCCTAGAAAATCCCAACAAATTCCAAGTAACGAAAGAAACATAATTCTTTCTTTTAGTTTCTATTTCTAATTTCTCTTTCTTTTTTTCGAAACATATATTTTCAAATGAGAGAAGCTTTTCTGAGATATTCTCAAAAAAAAAGGCTGATAATATTCGTGAAGAAAATAAGAATTAATGACCAACGATAAAATTACAAAATTCCCTTCGTCCCATATACAAAAATAAAATAACATTTTCCCACTTGAAATTCACAATGATGTATGACGAACTGATTGAGATATAAACTTACAATGCAGAGTTCAGTGAGCACGAATGGACGTGACAATAATATCAATTTGAATTTGCTCCGAAACAAGGAAAAAAAGTAAAAAAAAAAAAAAAATGTTGAAAAGAATCATGAATGAACGATTCGCGTTGTGTTCTCGGATTTCCAAATTTTCAATGTACTATGTTCATTCGAGTCTATTTTTTTCCCCAGTTGTACTGTTTTTTCCTTTTTTTTTCATTTCCTTTTTATCTGAATCCAATGTACAAATTTGCGATTGTCGATTCATGGTTGAACGCGGTCTAGTTTTCCCTCATGCAATACATGCGGAGTGTAACAATAGAGTAACGGGGTACGGGCAACTGGGATATGTGCACGGATGTGGAACGTGAAAAATCAATTGGCCCAGTCGCTGTGGATGCCACACAGGCCGAAATATCTATGAGGAGGTGGTGGTAGGGATGAGGACAGTTGGTTAAATAAAAGCTCAACCGCCCATTAGGGATTCCTGTGTCGATAGAACGTGAGTACTGGGACAGAATTTGTTAGAGAATAATAGTGAGTATATTATTATATATATTAAAATATATATGTACATAATGCATAATTCACATATCATATATTCTATATTATGGATCATACATAGCATTATATATATGTATATAAGAGCCATTTTTTCTGTTTTTTTCCCTTCGAAAGAAGGGAAGGGCTTATTGCTCCTATATATATATTCGAGGAGGCGGGGCAAAATGGGGTACTTTAAAGCACATGCTCCTCTTCCCCATTTTGCCCCAATCTTCTCTATATCGTTGCCTTGAAAACGGAATGGCGCAAGTGCTGTGTTTGAGCATGGCACTTGAGCCTTTTTGTTTCTAACCTAACAATACATCATGTGATAATTCCTGTTTCAATGAAACGTGACAGAATTCGTTAGAGGACATATCAGTGAATAATGATAGTGAGTATTTCAACCGCAAAACGAATTTTCTCCATCAAATAAATTGGACACGAGAGCAAATTTTTCCAGGATTCTAGAAATTCAATTGATAATGCGATTATCTGAGAGGATAAAATGAAATCTTTTTTTATTAAATGATTGATATGAAACGTGCCAACTCAAATTCACACGGTAGCCATCCAAGAAAACCACAGTAAGATCGCTTGGTTATTTCATTCAGGACGTTTGTTGGGTTTCGTCTTGGCTAAGATCCAATCTTCTTCTATATATAGCCTGTAAGCATGGTTTGTGGAGAAAAGAATCCACCTTTTTTTTTTTTCTCCACAATCCAAAAGCCGTACTATATTTCTACCTCTATCGTTTTCTTACATTCGATATTCAACTTGGTATATTCAGCGCAAGGCGACTCTTAGCCAACCAAAGATAGAGAGTAAAAGTCGAAAAAGAAATGAATTCAGCAGTGGAAAGATAAAATAGAATGAGACGATTTTTTTCAGCGATAATTTTTGGTGAATATTTCGGAAAATAAGCGAGATGAGGCAACTGTATCTAAATTTTTTTTGTAGAGAATTTTCAACGCTACAAGAGGGGATGGAGAATGAAAGGGCTTATGTGCATTAGTTCACAAGATGTTTCGAAGTTTTTCCAAAGATTCTGCAGTTAAAGAGTAAAAGACAAAAAGTCTATTTTTTTTGCCAATAGTTTTCCAGGAAATCTTCTTCCACAAGAGAAAAAATTGGGCATAATCGCTTTGTCTCATTCATTCGAAATTAATTTTTTTTTAAAATATATATATCATATCATCTTTTAGAAAATCAGATGCTGATGGATAGGTGACAAAAAATGTTTCATCTACTTCCTTAGAAGGGAGTTTCAAGCGATACAAAAAAAAACACAACAGAAAAAGACCGTATCTACATTAATTTTTGGGGATATTTTGAAAAAACCCTAAGAATTCAAGAGGGAAGGGATAAAACAGAATGAGCTCTTTTTTTTGTCATTCATTTCTTGGAAATAATCTTAGAAACTAAATCTTTTCCTGTAGTTCTTGAAATTCTTAAAACATCATATGAGGATAAAAGGGCGTATGTCCATCAGTTTCTGAGACATTTCCCAAAAAAGTATTGAAAAAGTCGACTTATTTCAAATTTCCTCCAAAAAAAAGGGATCAAAGCAAGAGTGCCTATCTCCATTACATCCCAAGATATCTTCGAAAAATGACAAAAAAATGAGCTTATCCTCACCAAACTATCGATAATAAATTCTTCAAAATTCCAAAAAATATTCCATTCATCTCGACCCCCTTAATATCTTAATAAACTCCAGAACCATTGCTTTCACCACATCCAAGTTTACAAACTGTGTTGATGATGATGAGAAAAGCGTGAAAATAGAGAAGGTAGTGCAGAAAAAAAACAAAAAACTAGAGAATCACGGTTTCAACGTTCACCAAGCCATAATTTTTCTCAGGAGGAGCACAAAGTGGAAGATGAGAGATAGCAAAAGCATCTCTTCCACCCCCCCCCCCTCTCTTCCCCTTTTCTTTACCAAGGAAGCATCGCATCACCCGGTTTAGAGGATGGTTGTACGCTTTACTTGCTACCTCGTCTTGTTCCCTCTATTGCGCCTCATCCGAACGGAAGGTATATCGCTATATCTTCGTCATGTCAAGGAGAAAACCCGGATGGCTCCTTACTGGGCAAGAAGGATTCCCTCCATCTTTCTCGTGTTATATCGTCGTCTCAGAAGCAAAGAGGCATAAGTGCTATGCTCATACATTGGGACTTACGTCCCTTTGACTTTAAGGTGACGATATAGAGTAGTTATATATATTTATTGAGGACTATATGGAAAAAGGGGGGGGGGGGTTCTTTGGTAGTTGCCGTACACTTTAGTCCTTTATCCCATGACATTTTCCAATCCTTCGGATGACCCTTCTCCATGACGATGGGAGACAGGGTTAAGAGGAAAATAACCAGACTGGACTATTGCCTCTTTTCTCAGTATATAATAGCCGAAAAAATATCTACCGTAGCCTTTTGGTAGCATGATTTAACTCAATCCTTAGAGGATACCTCTCTTCTTTCACCTCTTCTTCTCTTTATTACGTATCAAAGCGATTTTCCCATGATTTTCCCTTTTGCCTGGGGGAATCTTTTACGGGAGTACGCTTCCCTTTAACGTTTTAAGTAACCCTTAATGCTTGAGTGAATGTTCTTAATGAGGGGAAAAGGCATCTAACATTTCACTAACCGAAAAGGTAAAACAGGATCGACTCATCTTTTTCATCATTTTCAATGGAGAGTATGTCGGGGAAATGAATGGAAATGTGTCTTTTTCTCTTCGGTACTTTTCTTGGTGGCAGTGATCGGCAAAAAAAAATCTATCTATTTTCATAAACTAATTTTTCTGAAAAATTAGTAATTAACCGGGAAAAATTCCTATTTTTTTTGGAAAAATTAGTAATGAGTCGAGAAAAATTCCTAATTTTTCTGAAAAATTAGTAATTAGCCGGAAAAAGTCCCTAATTTTTTCGGAAAATCAGTAATGCTTCTGAAATATGAGTAGTTAATCGACAAAAACTACTGATTTTTCAGAAAAATGAATGATGCTTATCGGCTAATTACTAATTTTTCGAAATAATAAATAATTAGCCGCCGAAAATTACGAGTTTCTTTCAAAATATATTCCAAATATTATCATTCAAAATATCATTTATTATTCCATTTATTAATTGCTACTTTTTGCAGCACTAGTATTATATTTCATCACAACTCCTCGTTCAAAATTTGTGTCTGTTAATCTATCAAATCACTAATTTTGAGGAATTTTTGAAAACAACAAGTAATTTTCTTCACTAATTACTAATTTTCGAAAGTAATTGGTAATATTTTCTCACTAATTACTCATTTTTAAGAGTAATTAGTAATAATTCCTCGCTAATTATTATTTTTTTAGGAAAATTAATATTTTTTACCGACTAATTATTAATTTTCTATGAAAATCAATATTTTTTCTTGGCTAATTACTAATTTTTATGAAAAATCAGTAATATAATCGAAATCGTTGACGAAAAAATCGATGGTGCCGATCACTGCTTGGTGAAGACTTTTGGTGGGGGGAGGGGGGATGGAAAAGGAACAGGTTGAAAGGACTCATCTCCATTAGTTTGGGGAATATTGTCCAGGAGAAATTGAATGAATGAAAATGCGGAAAAATATTATTTTTAACGTTCGAAGAGTTGACAAAAAAATCGAGAAAAATGCCTAATCATTGATAAAAACTCTGGAATTTCGAACATTTTCTTCAGATTAATCCAAGCCCATGTTTTCCATCGGGTGATCTCCACGAATTCCAATGGGCATCAAGCAAAAAAAAATCCTATCCAAAACACTATTTTTTTTCTGGCGCAATTTTCATTGCATAAAATCGAAAAATTCCAACTGAAATCCAATTTATTTGTTTTACTGTCGCTTTTAAGTCTACCCCATATACATAAAAGTAAAACTATTTCATTTCAAGAACAATGTTCTTGCTTTTGCTGCTGGGTATTATCCACGAGAGTGTGAAGATAAGTATCAATAAAGTTTCACGAATGACTCGTGTATGTCCCGTGTAAAGAGACAATTAACTTTAGCGGCCGTTTGAAAATACTCGAAAAAAAAATTGAGTAAAAAATAGTTAAAAAAAAAAATGGGGGGAAAAAAAGCGAATACGATCACTTCAGACGCACTTTAACGACTGCAGAAGTTTTTACATGCTAATGGACTCGGTCAGTTGGATTTACGGGCAGGAGTAGAACGCCTCCCATGTGAAAACAGTGGAGAGAGAGATTTCTAGAGGCGTGGCAGTTGCATTCAATTTAATCCCCATATATATATAAATGTCTTGTTTTTCCTTTCATTTCTGTTGCTTTGTATCGTTTATATTTTTCTCCTTTTCACGTACTCATTCGTCTGAAAAATCGTCAATTCAAGTGAACACGCAAACTGGACCTAGCGTGCGAGATATAAAGGCGCTACATCATGAAGAAAATAAAATAGGAAAAAAATTGAGTGATAAAAGATTGCAGGGAGAATTGTACTTGAGCGTGGTTAGGATGTGGCTGATCATAGACGGAGATTTACTACTGCGAGTGGTATAACACTTGTTTTCAGGTTTTATATTATGAAAATCAAGAGAAATTAATTGAAATTCTAGAAATGGGATTTTCTTTGATGATTTCATTGGAGGACTGATGAAGTTCATGTTGAAAAAAAAATTGTTAAATTTTTTTTCGAAAATTTGAATTTTTCAAGAAAAATCAGGAAATTGAAAATTTTCATTTTTTAGGGATTTTTTTTTGGTCAGGAACAGAATTTAACACTGCGGATATCATAACACTTGTTTTGAGGTTTTATGTTATGAAAATCAAGAGAAATTAATTGAAATTTTTGAGATAGAATTATTTTAAAGATTCAATTGAAGGATAATTATCAATGGAATAAACTTTCTAGACAATAATTATTGAAAATTATAAAGTATATTTTCAATGTATCCCATTTCCACTGGAATAAGTAAGAAAATTGGTTGAACCAATGAAACAAGTTAAATTGCTTTATCGGTCCAAAACGAATGAAACGAACGAATCACGTAAGAATATAATTTCCCCAGTGTCCAACTGAGACCACTCGATTTTAACCAACTGCAACAATATAGTTTCAACATTGGAGTCATAACTACTATTGTTGGAGGTACATGAACCAGTAAGTGCGGAAGAGAAAAAGAGAGAGAGAAAAAGTGAGATAAAAAAATAATGTTGAAGAAGATTTTGATGAAATGGGAAAGAGAAGTTTATAATTAACCGGTTTGAGGACTTCAAACAAAATCAACCTTATCCTGGTCTTTTACGGCTTTTCCAATTTATTTTGAGGATTATTGAATGTCAAAATTCTTGAAATTATTGATTCTTCTAATTTTTCAAATTTTTTTTGGAGAATATCTTGGAAACTAATGGAGATAAGCCCTTTCTGCAACCATCCTTATTGTGGAGAATTTCAGAAGCTACAAAAGAGGATCAGGATAAGAAAGGCGAAGCTCGATTATTTTTCGAAATATTCTTAAAAAACTTCAAGAGAAAAAATTGACGAAACTTTTGTGAATAAAAAATCATTTCTACATTTTTATTGAATCGTTGAAGGAACGATGAAATTATTTTCTTCGTAAAAGTTAGCAGAATATGGTAGAAAATATGAAAATTTTAGTGAAAGTTCATTTATTCATGAAAAATATGAAAACAATGATTAATTGCATTTTCAGTTTTGGAGTTTTCAAAGACTCTTCAGAAAAATTTCTTGGAAGTTCATCAGGATTTCGTTAAGCTGAATTCTGGTGAACTCTCTTTGCCTACATGATTTTCAAAAAATCATTAATCCTCCCCCTATTTTGGATTTTCCAGAATTTTCCAAAATTTTCAAAGACATTTTCAGAAAATTTCCCCAAATTGAATTTCTATAACCTTTTTCTACCCACAAAGCTTCCAAAAAATCAGTTGTATTTCCCAATCAGACATTTTGCCCAATTTTTCAGAAAATTTTTCACTATTTTCCGAAATTGATTTGCCGAAACAATTCTTTTCTCATCCAGAATGTGAGAATCCAAACTTTATTATGTGCCTACCTATCATGAAAAATCCCACAGAATATTCAATGAACGTAAACATCATGAATACCATGTGAAATCATTCCACCATCAATAGTACCTCCAACTGAATGCTTCAAAACCATCCGTATGTTGAATTTTCCATCAGACTGAATGTTACCTGCATCGAAACTCTGTAATCTCTCTCGAATATCATCTGATTCAGCTTCCTTATTTACTTCTTTTTCTACTCTCCACATACTTTCTACATTTGTAGAAAAATAAGCAAAGAAAGAGAAGAATGCGAAGAAAATAACCATGATCAATATGTCTCGGTTCCAATAAGAGAAAATTCGAAATTTTGTAGTATATTTTCTTTTCATCGTATGCTGAAAGTCTCGAGTAGCTCTGGCTACTGGCAACGACACAACGTTTGACTGAATTCTCATTTTGGTTTGGCTTGATGCCAAACATTGGGTTTATCCTGACCACTCTTTCACTCTGGACCCAATGAAAGACCAACTGGAGTTCTTCAATGTACTGAGAATGCAATTCAAACTGTATACACACAAGTTAATGCTATATTTTATCATTAAGGAGGAACTGCAGCAACTGAACCAAAACAAAGCAAATGTGACAGAGTCCTCAAAATTTCTGAATAAGTTCACGACTGTAGTGGAATAGCAGGTTAAGTCAATTTTTGTCGAAAATGAGATTTTATCGGAATTTGCCTTAAAATGTATGGACACATGTCTCACAAAAAGGATTTGGCTGATTATGACCATTTAAGGCCTCATTTTTGAACATGCATAACAGGTTAAGTTCACTTTTGGCAATTTTTCAAAAACAATTCAAGTTATGTCGACTTAATCTGGAAAAATAATTCACGAGTGTAGTGGAATAACAGGTTAAGTATACATGGTAAACCTATATGACTTAACCTGTTATTTCACTACACTCCTGAATTATACATATAAAAGTTAAGTCAACATAACTTAAATTTCTTATAATTTCTGAGGGAGTTAAGTAGACATAACTCAAATTTCTTTCCATAAATTTCAAATTAAGTCAAAATTATAGAAAAAAAAGACTGCCGATAACAATAGCTTTTGAATATCTTAATTGACTGCGAATTAATGACTTTCATCATAAATGTAGCGCAAAATGGTGCTCGCATCATCATTTTACGGTTTTTCGGCTCTCCTGAAAAATTCACTTTTTCCGACTTAACCTGTTATTCCACTACACTCGTGAGTTCACTGGTTGATAACCATCAACTTTGCTTTTTAATAGTTTTTCGAAAACTTTAACTCAGATGTTCAGACATGATTTCGTGGTCCCAGAGGCAAAAGTTATGGTACAAATATTTTCATGAGCAAAATTTCCGTTTACTCAAACAGCAAACAATCGTCTGCGTCAAATCAGTCTATTAATTGATCAAGTCAATATTTTTTTTAGTAATAATTTAATTAGTCGATTGCCTTTGATGGTAATGATAAAGGGGAGAAAGAGGATGTAACGAATACAAATTGAAACTGAGGAAGAAACATGAGGATTTGCCACTGAAATTTTTGAAGCGAAAACGAATGGTAAATAATCAGAAAAAACGTTTGATACTTTGTGTGTACATTTGATTGACAGAATTGTACAGTGAATCAAATTGAATATATTTTTACTCAAAAAAATCATTACTGCAAATGTTACAATAAAATGGGGATTTATTCAACTGGAATACAAAATGGATCAGCATTAATTAGTATCATGGATTTTTTTAATTGGAGAAAAAATGTGTTTTTTGTGTGAGACATATCAATTCTAGTTCAATGGTTTACTTCAATTTTGATAAAAAAAAGGATGAATTTTTTTTTTTGGCCATCGTTTTTTTAGAATGTGCCTGAATCAAAAAAACGCCTCATCTCACCTAGTTACAAAGACATTTGAAGAAAAAAACCTGAAAATTCAGTTGTGAAAAGGTAAATCTGAATAATTCAATTTTTTCTTCGACTTTTTTCTTGAAGATATCTCGGAAAATAAACGAGATAGCGTAATGCTGCTAAAATCCTTTGTTTCACAAATTTTAACTCGAGTTCCGGTATGTTCTGAAGAAACCTGAAGAATTCAGTAGTCGAGAGTTAAAATAGAGAAACTCGATTTTTTTCTCCACCTTTTTTTCTAAAAAAATATCTTGGTGAATAATGATAACCTTTTTTTGCTCTCAATCCTTTGTTTAGTCCTTAAAATGAGCTGTAGACAAGGAATAGGATCAAAAAGACGATAAGCACGTATCTCCATCAATTTTTGAGATAGGGGAGAGTGGGGCAAAATGGACCCTCAAAGTAATATGATTAAGGATTTTTTTTCAGGATGAAGGACTCGTCGAAAAAATCTGAAAAAATTTGAGAGAATCCTCCAATATATCTTTATTGTTTGTAAATTTTTTCAGATTTTTTGGAGCAACCGCTGCTTTTTTAAAAAATCTCGAGTCATCTCATCTTTTAGGTCCATTTTGCCCCACTCTCCCCTATACACAAAAAAAGAGGTAAAAAAATTTTAATTATCCTGTTTCAACCCTTCATCGCTGAATTATCAAACTCATCTCTGAGATTTCAGATATTTTCACCATTATCCATGAATCGAATTATGCTGATAGTAATTTCTCGAGTTTTAGAATATAGGAATGTTGGTATTCTAATGGTAAAGTGAAGACTTCGATGGGAGTAGTTGAAGTTTCAAAGTTTTGATTGCTTTCACAATGAGCTTTGTTAAATGTTAAGCAAGATGAATGCATCATCGTTTTGTGGATGAGTTATCTTGAATTCTATTGCTAAAATACTGAAGATAGAAAGAAAAACATGAAAATATTTCACGATTCCAAGCAAAATTGATATACTTCAAAGTCCGAACATGTTCATAACAAAATTTTGTGCCAATGTTTGTATTATCTTGGTCATATAGTCCGGGTCACTGCGTCAATATTGGGTTGTTACACAAAGGGCCAAGGTAACATATATTGAATCTTTGATGGTCAAAGAGAAGGGCACCGGAAATTGATGGTTTTCCCTACAATTTTCATTCACTGTATAGACATCAGCATACATAATATCCACAGAGAAGAATAGATTGGAGAATCATGGAAAAAAATCACTTGAGCCTTTGGATATTGCGGTCAAAAAGAAGCTCAAGTAATCCAAAATAATGAAATCATATCAATAAAATCCGATGAAATAATGGAAATAAAGAAGAAAAATTCGACCCGCATTATTCCCTTGGATTCAGCAGAAAAAGGGCAAAGAAAAAGCGAAAGAGAATAAAATAGTATAAACGTGTCACTAGCAAAAAAAAAGGAGGAAGATAAAAGTTAAACCATCGTGTTGAGACGTTACGAGTGGACTAGTAATTTTTTCCACGAGCTATTTTTTTTTTTCATTTCCATATTAGCTCGTAAAAGGAAATAACGACTTTAACCCAACGTGTAGAGGAAAGTTCACGAGCAAAAACTTCTGAAATGTGCATTCTACCCTTTCATTGGTCAGTTTGCTCCTCTGTCTCAACAAGATTTCACGAATGCTGCATTACAAAGAGGGTAAAAAGGAAATAAAACGACCTATTTGTCTTTAAGGAGGCTGATCACTATTTGTGCGGGGATCGCGCGCAGACGAGAATGCATATGCTTTAGCATAGGGATCCCAAGCTAATAACAATTCGTGAACACGAAAATAGACAGCATTCTTCTGACCTCTAATCAGCTAATTACTCGCTGAAAATCATCATAATAATCATTTTATTCCCTCCGGAATATTGGAAAATACCGGAGGGGGCGCAGAGAAAAATGTTTTCTTAATTTAAGAATGTGCAGTCACTTAATTTAAGTGACATGCCATTCTTAAATTAAGTGACTTTTCTTTAAATCAAGTGACTTTTCTCACTTAAATCAAGTAACCATTTTTTTCTTAATTTAATAAAGTAAAAGTCACTTAAATTAAGTGATTTTTCTCACTCAAATCAAGTGACCTTTTCTTTCTTAATTTAAGAAAGTGAAACTCACTTGAATTAAGTGACTTTTCTCACTTAAATCAAGTGACTTTTTTTTTCTTAATTTAAGAAAGTAAAACTCACTTAAATCAAGTGAGTTTTTTCACTTGAATCAAGTGACTTTTCTTTCTTAATTTAAGTGAACTGCACATTCTTAAATTAAGTGACTGCACATTCTTAAATTAAGAAAACATTCTTCTTTGTGTAACAAAGAGAAGTCACTTGATTTAAGTGAGTTTTACTTTCTTAAATTAAGAAAGAAAAAGTCACTTGATTTAAGTGGGAAGAGTCACTTTTACTTTCTTAAATTAAGAAAGAAAAAGTCGCTTGATTTAAGTGAGAAAAGTCACTTGATTTAAGTGAGAAAGTCACTTAATTTAAGTGAGCTTTACTTTCTTAAATTAAGAAAGAAAAAGTCACTTAATTTAAGTGAGTAAAGTCACTTAATTTAAGTGACCTGCCATTCTTAAATTAAGTGACTGCACATTCTTAAATTAAGAAAACATTTTTTTCTGTGGGGCTCCGGCTTTTTTTTTCCTCCAGTTGCGTGCTGTTGGAGAAAGCACTATCAATACCCAATCGATGATATATATAGAAAAAAAACGGCGTGCAGGGAATTACGGTAGTGCCTCTCGTTCATACATACATCAGACAGCTTGAATCGAGGGGGTATGGATGTGCGTCGATAATACACCATCAACTACTCCCTCTCACCCCTTCTCCCAATCCCCCCCCCCCTCCCCCTCTTACCATGGAGATCGTTCACTACCTTGAAACTGTCATTATGGCAAACTTTTCCCTTCCTTCATGCGTTTATATAAAATTTCTGTTCTTCCCTTCTCCCTTCCCTCATAAAGTATGCACATACGTGGCTTTTCTATCCAAAGTATTCGCATTGCTTCTTTTTCTCGTTCTTTTTCGTTATATGCACATTTTCCGCGTTTTTTTTTCTCCTTTTTTCCCCGCTTCTTCTCTTTATTCAAACGTCACACAGCCGGTGTACTCTCATACTCCCATGAATCCCTTCCTTGCTAATGGCTGTCTGGCGTAATTACAGATTGCTCCGGTGCCAAATGAGCATGGATATTGTTGGATGTATTTATAAGTTTATAATAGATACGTTACTGATATTCTCCAGAGACTCTGATTAACCAGCGTTGAATCATTTTCCGATGAGAGACTTCGTGATTTTTTTTTTTTCATAATGAACTCGTGGATTTTATCTGATGAAATTGACTTACCTGCAATTAGAAAAAGATAAAAAATCGTGATTAATTAAATTGAAGAGTGGATTTTTATTTTTAATATTATTTCGAGTAAATTATCAATTATGCAGGTTCTTTTAGTGTCTTTTTTTCGTTTGTTATTGTCTTCTTTTTTATGGGATTTTCCATTCAAATGGATACGTCACGAATTAACTCATTTTCTTACAACAATTGTATTCAAGTGTTTGGAAAATAAGCGAGATGGAGCGAGATTTGCTCGATTTTTGTTTTGTAGAGAATTTCGAGTGTTACAAAAAAGGATGTGGAAAAGTGGGGCAGAATGGACCACTCGAGATCAAACGAAGGTCATAAAGAGTGAAATTAGCACATTTTAGTTTTGATGTTTTATATTGAGAAAATCGCTAGAAATTAGTGGAAATATTTGAGATAGTTTTTTTTTTGATAATTTCAGTGGAAAACAGAAAATTTACGTTTAAAACTATATGTCAATAATAATTTCTGATATTCTCGTGAAAATTTCAATTTTTCGAGGAAAAATTAGAGAAAAATTGATTTTTATTGAATGAACTGAGCCATTGAAGAATCGATAAAAACAATGACAAAAGAACTCGAAAACATTCTCAAAAAAAGGATATTTTTCAAAAAATTTATTTGATAAATAAAAATTTAACAATAAAAAAAATCAATTGTGACAGATGTGTTATCCCGGAAATTTCCTCAGCTTTTAAATGGAATTGTTCGAAAAAATCCATCTCAAGCCATTTCATGCAACTCCCCATCCCCCCTTCCACTTTCCCCTATTATGAATAATGTAGTGCCTTTAAGTACAAAGTAACAGTGAATTTTTCAACGATTCCTGAATAGATCGTCTCTATTATCACTTTCTTTTGCACGTTATTTTCCAGCAGTTCCTTTTTTTTTCGCCCTCATCCCTTTGGACATGGTCCATGGGAGAAACCTTCTGGGACTAGTGCCAACAGTTATACGTGTAGCCAAGTCAAGGGGACAACATATCCCAATGGGCTTGCGAACGGGAGAGACTACCCGTCAACTTTTTTTTTTTTCTCCACATTGTTGTTGTGTTTTCTCTCTCTCTCTCGTATTCTTTCTTTCTCTTCTTTCCATTCATAGGTGAACATGCTTGCCCGATGACAACTTGGATTTGCTTTTATTCCTTTTTTTTCCCTATTTTCACTCTATATTTCAATGAAATATCGGATGTTCAGAATGAATTGAAAAGGCAGAAATTGGTTTTCCATTTGCTATCAACGAGCTTTCAAACTAGTAGCCTCCTTCATTCCTTTCGAATCGAGTAATCTCTATTTTTTCCAATTTTTTTTCTCACAATTGTTTGATCAATGAACTAAAGCACATAAAATGTTTTTTTTTTTTTTTACTTTTTTTGTTAAATAATATTTCGGTAATTAATGGAGATACGCCCAATTTTTCAGCCCAATTCATTTTCATAGATCTTGATTGTCTCTAAAAAAGAAGATTAATGCAAAAAGGGCGTATCTCAATCATTTATCTATATTATCCATTGAAAATTATCGAAAAAATAACTGAATATTTTTTTTGCTTTTTTCAAAATATTTTGATAAATAATGGAGATACGCCCTTTTTTCACCAAATTCATTGACGGAGTTCTTGAAATTTGAAAAAAAAAAAAAATTGGAGTAAAATTATTCATTATTTTGATTTTTCATTACTGAATTGAGTCAAGAGGATTTTAATTTTTTTCAAGTACTTTGATCAGATATTGGCCTTTATGGAGGGGGGGGGGGGGTTCGTAGTTGCTATTTATTCGAAACAATTTAATTATCTTTTTTTTTCATGCAAACAGCCACTTCAGTATGTACAAGAGTGAAAAATTGTTTTCCATAGAGAAGAGTGAAATGAAGAAAATGGAAAAGATGTTTGAGATACAAAAGAAAAATAGGGGGGGGGGGGAGATGATGGTCGTAGCAAAGCCACTCCACGCGGGTTGCTTTTGTGTCATGCTCGTTTAAGTACGCGAGTCGCATGCAACGCTCAATTACCTCCTCGTTGCCAGTATTTGCCCTGTATTTCCCCTACCCCCCCCCCCCCCTCTTTTCATTCTCCATCAGTCGCTCTTGTTTTTGTATACAAAACCAACGGCAAAGTGAAATTACAAAGTCATTTTACTGGCGTCTCTCTCACTCCCAGCTGTGTTGTGGTACATAGATATTAAAAAAATAAAGAAAATCGTTAAAAAATTACACATTTGCACGCATCTCACGTGGCAGTGCCCCGGGTAGGAAAAATTCATTGGGCCAATATTGGCCCAGCGCCGGAAGCCAATATGCCAATGCTGGCGCCCAATCTTCAGCCAAGACTGGCCCAATATTGGTTGAGCATTGGATGATAACATTGTACCAATGCTGATTGCCGAAGCATGACCAAGCCTCGATAACGAGCATTGGGTACTATACTGGTCCCAATGTTCAGCCAATGTTCATTTTATTGTAAATTTTGTGTTAAATACGTAAATTAACAGTAATTAAGTCCTCTGAAGCGCGTAAGAATGATCAAGATCCAATGTTATTTGAATAAAAAAAATAAAAAAATAAGCCGCCACTTGGGATCGATCCCTGGACCTTCGCATTGCCAATCTGTTACCTTACCGAACTGGCCATTAGGACATTTCATACATTGGTAACTAAATTTGATCCTCATAAATTTATCGCCGTCTACCTTGTTCCGAGGAATGAAATTCGATCGTGATTGTTCAGAAGTTATCTGATAATGTGAGATAATCTAATTGTATTAAAAGATAAAAAAAAATGGAAGCCCTGGCAGTACATTATTGGCCCGACGAGTGGCCAATGGTCAGAAGCCAAGCCCTGGGAGTTCAAGTTTCAAACAACGCCTGGCCAGTTCTGGCAGGCCAAACTGCGGTGCATCGTTGCTCAGCCAATTCTGGAGGCCCGAACAACGGTGTACCGATACTTGGCGAAGGTTTGGCCGAGCCATGGCTACCAGGCTTTGGCATGCGAATTCTTGGCCGATGTTCGGCCAAGAGTTGAGCATTGGGCGATTCCTACCCGGGGCCTTGTGACACTACGATTCCTTTTTTTATTTACCGAAGAATACATAGAAGTAGATGGTTTCGTTACGAGCTCGATCAAACAAAATATATATATATCAACAATGTGAATATAAAAGAAATATTATGGAAGAAATATATGAAGATTTCATGCACAATATATATCGTCATCGTAGGAACCAAGTGACGTAAGTGCTATAAGCATGGCACTTATGCCACTTTTTTTTTTATGATAATGTATGTAACCATCATATAGTGAATATGAAATAATATGCATAGGGGAAGGTGGGGCAAAATGGACATCAGGGGTAAAATGGACACATCTAGATTTTTAGGTAAATATTATGAAAAACCCTTGAAATTAATAGAAATATTGACGGTAGATCGTTTTTGATGATTCCATTGGATAACTGAGGAAATTTTAGGCGGGAAACGAGTGCTGGAATTAATGTTTTTGAATTTTTGGTGATTTTGACTTTTTTGAGCATTTTTGAGGGGTGAAACCCTTCCTTTTTTTGAAAATTTTCAGTTTTTTGAGAATATCTTCGGTTCTATTTGTCGTAGCGTAAAAATTCCGATGGGAGGTGAAAGGTGAGATCATTTGCCATAGATTCATGGGGTTTTCAATTTAAAAATATCGATTTTTAAGGTATTTATGGGCATTTTTTTGAAACAGTTTATAGAAACAGTTTTTGGCTTATAACTATCCCAAAAATTGATATTTTTGAATTCCAAACCCCATAAATCGATGGGAAATGAGCTCACCTTTCATTTGAGACCAACCCCGAATTGCTACGACCAATAGAACTAAAGATATTTGCAAAAAACTGAAAAGTTTAAAAAAAGTAGAGGCTTTCACCCCTCAAAAGTGCCGGAAAATATCGAATTTTCAGAAAAAATCGAAAAAAATACATCTGACAGTCGTTTCCCGGCTGAAATTTCCTCAGCTTTTCAATGGAATCATAAAAAAAAATCGATCTCAAACCGTTCCAGTACAGTGTCCATTTTGCCCCACTCTCCCCTATTGTATATTTCATTAACAAAATCTGTGATCTTCGATTTTTTTGAGAGTGAAGGTCTCTACAAAAAAAAATTGGAAAAATTCACCAACAATATAGACATATTGAAGCATCTTCTCAAATTTTTCCAATTTTTTTCGCGCAGTCTTTCCCTCCGAAAAAAAAACCAGAATCATTTCGACACAGACGTGCATTATGCTCCGATCTTTTGAATAAAATTTTACATTTCGCTATATATTTCCTTTAAATTGTCAATATATAGTTTTTTTTTTCAGTGGGGAAAGTGAATTTAGACGACAATACTATTGAACTAAAATTTTGGCTTTTCAATTTCCACTGGGATTTGAAAGTATCCATTGAAAAATAAAGTTTCTTCTAAAATAACTTTTATTTTCATTCTTTCCTTTAAATGAAACACGAAAGAGGGACTGAAAGTTGGAAAAGTTCCTTAACTCCAAGCTATCCAATGATATTGCCTGATTATTGATCTCTCTTTTTTTTTCTTTTCTTCTCTTCGATGGTACTGAATGAAACAAAGCAAAAGCAGTGGATAATCCAGGTATTTTCCTCCGCAAATCGACAGTTTCATTTTCCAATAGATTGTTCTTATTTTTCATTTCTCCTTTTATTGAGTAGCGTCGATTATTCGTTTTAAGTGGCATCCACAGTGAATTTCATATCTATATATATATATATATTGATAGTTAGAAGCAGAACCGAGACGAAGTGAAGTAGATTGTAGGCAATCGGCAGCTCTTAACTTTCAGTAAAGAAAAATCACTTTACTCGAATTTTTCATTTCTTTTTCTTGGCAACAACTACTCTTTTATTTTCACTTAATTCACTCGACTTTTCTCATTGTTTCATGCACTATTTCTGAATGTCTCAAGAGTCATGCATTTATCAGAGAGAGAGAGAGAGAGAAAAAGAGTTGCAATGCATCTTTTTATCTCTGGGCAGAAGTTATTTTTGCATAAATCCTTATGTATCGTGAGATAGCATAGCTGGTGGAGACTAGAAACGCCTTGGGATCTTTTTGGGGTTATGACTTATGCGCATGAAGACACAATGTTGAAGAAGAGTTTTGGGGTAATTTATTATGCAACGGACTAGAAGTGGAGACAGAGAGCTCGAGAAAATAAAACTACGCGTGATGAAAATCATTGAAAATTCGGATAAAAATATAGTGAATATTTTGTGATTTATGAAGTTGCATTTTTTTGAATTATTATGAGTGTTGTATATTCATTGAAATATGATTAGACATCAAGACTAATGAAATTTTTTCTCACTAAAATTTTATATATCATATAGTACATATTGCAGATTAGATCGTCGTCTTAGAGAGAAAAGGGCGTATGTGCTCATACGCCATTTTGTTTTTAAGCCGATGATATGTGACATATCATGGATATTACATATATATTATATGTGGCTTAATATATTGTATTTCATATACTATATATAGTAAATTATATGAAATATATCGTATATTATATATTATGTCATATATTATATATTATAAATTACATATGATATATCATGTATAGTAAATATAACATATTATGAATTATGTGATACATATTGTTTGTTATATGTGATGTACGAGATATTAAATATTATATATTATGTAGTATTTAATATATATCAGGTGTCATATTTAACGTAAGTCTTGCCAGTCATTTTGCTAATTATTTTGCTGGTCATCTTGCTAGGTATCTTTCTGTTCATTTTTCTCTTTTTGAGTCTTATTCTTCAATTCCCCCCGCGAAATATAGTATTTTTCTTACCTTAAGCTTTCTCACAAATATTTCATCGCATACACAGAGAAAAATGTTTTCTTAATTTAAGAATGTGCAGTCACTTAATTTAAGAAAGTAAAACTCACTTAAATCAAGTGACTTTTCTTTCTTAATTTAAGTGACCTGTGCTTTCTTAAATTAAGTGACTGCACATTCTTAAATTAAGAAAACATTTTTCTCTGTGTAATTGTTATTACACAGAGAAAAATGCTTTCTTAATTTAAGAATGTGCAGTCACTTAGTTTAAGAAAGTAAAACTCACTTAAATTAAGTGACCTTTCCCACTTAAATTAAGTGACTTTTCTCACTTAAATCAAGTGACTTTTTCTTTCTTAATTTAAGAAAGGAAAACTCACTTAAATCAAGTGAGTTTCTCACTTAAATCAAGTGACTTTTCTTTCTTAATTTAAGTGACCTGTGCTTTCTTAAATTAAGTGACTGCACATTCTTAAATTAAGAAAACATTTTTCTCTGTGTAATTGTTATTACACAGAGAAAAATGCTTTCTTAATTTAAGAATGTGCAGGTCACTTAAATTAAGAAAGAAAAGTCACTTGATTTAAGTGAGAAAACTCACTTGATTTAAGTAACTTTTACTTTCTTAAATTAAGAACGGAAAAATCACTTGATTTAAGTGAGAAAAGTCACTTGACTTGAGTGAAAAAAGTCACTTGATTTAAGTGAGAAAAGTGACTTAATTTAAGTGACTTTTACTTTCTTAAATTAAGGAAGGAAAAATCACTTGATTTAAGTGAGAAAAGTCACTTGACTTGAGTGAAAAAAGTCACTTGATTTAAGTGAGAAAAGTGACTTAATTTAAGTGACTTTTACTTTCTTAAATTAAGGAAGGAAAAATCACTTGACTTAAGTGAAAAAAGTCACTTGATTTAAGTGACTTTTATTTTCTTAAATTAAGAAAGGAAAAATCACTTGATTTAAGTGAGAAAAGTCACTTAATTTAAGTGATCTGCCATTCTTAAATTAAGTGACTGCACATTCTTAAATTAAGAAAAAAATTTTCTCTGTGTATTATTTAATTTTCACTCAAATTCTATTCATTTATAAGCTGTCAGTTTGATAGATTGACGAAGATGAAATAAACTAAAAAAAATTGACTCAGCGTTATATTCACGTTGGTCAGGATTTTAAAGGAACGTCCGGTCCCTACATATAACATACTGATATCTCTATATCATTGAATTGGACAATCAATTTGGCAGTAGTTGATGCACCAGAGGAGCACATAGTCAGTACGTAAATCAATTTGCGTCTCGTTAGTGCACAAATTGTACGCTGATTACAATAGTAATCTATCATGAATACTCTGTACATATGTAAATATACAAGTGCATGAACTTATTGGCTGAAAGTTGGATGGAAAGGGGAGGGGGGAAGGGAGGGAGATTTGATGAATAAACAAAGAAGAATGTGGCTCAGGTGCAGATTGTGGATAAAAGCCAGAATTGATTTTTGCGCAAATGGAAAATTGTCTCAGAATAGGGAGGACAAGTAATATTTGTTGCCAGACGGGAAACTCACTGGGTGCGTCGTGCCACGAGACAGGGCCCACAGGATCGACGTCCTCAGGGGTTATATTCGTTCGCGTGAGTCTCAAGGATAGTATTCGAAGAAAAAGGAATGAAAATACGTAGAAAGTTCCGGCCTGACGGCTCAAATGGATGATGATCGATGTCCCTTTCTCAAAAAGTTTTCTTCGCTTGTAATTTTTTTTGTTCTTTCTTCCTTCATTCACTCATGTAGCAATGAGAGAAATTGGGAGAGAGAGAGAGAGGAAAAAAAAATATCTCTGGTTTCATGGATTTACCGGGATATAAGGAGTTTTGTACACAGAATGGGAAATTCAATGTGCTATACGTAGAGATTTCCCTCTGGATTAATGCGAGCCAAGCTCGTGATTCACGTGCCAATGGTTTCAACTCGGAGTGACCATTTGCGGTGTACCTTGCTTGGTAATGATTGAGTGGATTTTTCGGTGAAAAATACGATGAATCGTATACGGTCAACTCTCTCTGAAAGTTTTCTTACAGAAAATCGAGGAGATGTCAGAAATGAAGAGGCAAAATGGGATAAGTTCATTTTTTTATTGATTTTTTTTTTAGAATGTTCCAGAAGCCATAAAGAGGATAGGACAAAATCATTCGATTTCGCTTAACTTCTGAGGTATTCCCAAAAAAATTGCTTACAGATACCCGCATGGGAAAAAATATAGGCTAAAAATATATGTCAAAATACATTCACAAAATATAACGAATGTAAGTGGTATTTATGCGCTTATAATTATTATATATATAGCATCCCTTCGTCTGATATTCAAAAAGGATGTTTTTGGTTGCACATATATTCCTCATGGCTCACATATATTGAAAATATATTTTATGCTGATTTATTTTGGGAAATATCTTAGAAATTTATGGAGATACGCCCTTTTTGCCCTGATCCTTTGTTATCTTCATCAATTCTCCAGATATTTTCATAAAATTGATGAAAATATTGACTCATCGTCTTTAACCGTTTCACTACCGATTTATCCAAAAATTTTGGGAATATTTGAAGAAAAAAATGCGGAAAAAATAATTTTCAAGGAAAATTCGGATTTCATCATCTCGATATACGAATTACTTCTTTCAGACGTGTTTAGTTGCTGAGAATCGATTTCATTTCTTGTGCCAGACCACGGTGTGTAAACTTCGAGTTTACTTCGAAAAGAAAAAAAAAGAGAAAAATAACTGAGTAGAGTCTAGGAGAAAGCGCGCAAAACTTAGGACGCCGACTATTACCAACCACTGGCAGTGCCTCTTTTCGTCTGGTTGAAGCTTTTAGCTTAATCACGTTAGACCAGTCCAATGCTATGGAATCTAGCTCTGTTCTCTCCACCAACGTGGGAATTACGAAGAATTTTCACTTCTTGGCACTAGAGAAATATATACGAGATGTTGAGAAGAAGTGAGCCAAAAAGAAATATTCGGAGAAAACTCCGGGGGTTAAGGAAAACTTCTGATTCGTCTTTTCAACGCTCGGAGCTTTTCTGTCAGTTGTACATTTGAAAATTCATGGATTAATTGATAAAAACTATTATCCATTTTTCAGTCACATATTTACAATGTTCAATGGAAATTTATGAATCGAGAAAATCTAAAAAGTAGAGACCAAATGATCGATTTTCTTCCAAGTTATAATGAATATTCTAATTATTTTGATTTTGTAACACCCGGGTAGGAATCGCCCAATGCTCAACCCTTGGCCGAACATCGGCCAAGAATTCGCATACCAAAGCCTGGTAGCCATGGCTCGGCCAAACCTTCGCCAAGTATCGGTACACCGTTGTTCGGGCCTCCAGAATCGGCTGAGCAACGATGCGCCGTAGTTTGGCCTGCCAGAATTGGCCAGGCGTTGTTTGAAACTTGAACTCCCAAGGCTTGGCTTCTGATCATTGGCCACTCGTCGGGCCAATAATGTGCTGCCAAGGCTTCAATTGTTTTTTATCTTTTGACATAATTAGATTATCTCACATTATCAGATAACTTTCTGAACAATCACGATCGAATTTCATTTCTCGGAACAAGGTAGACGGCGATAAATTTATGAGGATCAAATTTAGTTACTAATGTATGAAATGTCCTAATGGCTAGTACGGTAAGATAACAGACTGGCAATCAGAAGGTCCAGGGATCGATCCCAAGTGGCGGCTCATTTTTTTTTTTTTTTATTCAAATAACATTGGATCTTGATCATTCTTACGCACTTCAGAAGACTTAATTACTTTTAATTTACGTATTTAACATAAAATCTACAATAAAATGAACATTGGCTGAACATTGGGACCAGTATAGTACCCAATGCTCGTTATCGAGGCTTGGCCATGCTTCGGCAATCAGCATTGGTACAATGTTATCATCCAATGCTCAATCAATATTGGGCCAGCCTTGGCTGAGGATTGGGCGCCAGCATGGGCATATTGGCTTCCGGTATTGAGCCAATATTGGCCCAATGAATTTTTCCTACCTGGGCATTCAACCTCACTCAAGGATTAAGTGACACCATGACTTCAAAATTTTTTTTTCTTTATTAAAAAAAATGATTTTCAAGGAAATCTCTTCATGCTACTCGATCGAAAGTGACCAGAATTGAAAAGAAAAAATAGATTATCAGAACTACTTGGATATCCTTAAACTATAAAAATTGATTATTTTTTTAATTTGATTTTTCTTATGATTGCACGAATTGACGGATTTTAAGGATTGAAATGAGATCCAACTCTACAGAATTTGGAGGGGATCAACCGGAAAATACTAGCATTACCAGTACAGAGAGACGCGGATATTGGAAATGTCAAGAAATTTTTTATCCAACTGAGTAAAAACATTGAGAGCAAAGTCTCTTGAAAGAACCATGAAGAAATAAAGAGGGCATCAAAAACATTTCCTACGGCAATATTGCAATTGAGTTCGAGTTGAGAAAGATTTTGATAAAGTCCTTCGATATTCAAGATATTACTTAAAATGACTCTTGCAAAATTTATTTGTCAATAAAAAAAAAGTATTCTCTCTGAAGTTAACCAGTGAAATGTGTACATCATTCTACCGTGAAATAAATCAATATTGCAAGCTCTGATAATAAATGGTTGGGGGTCATTCAAAGCAAACTCATCGATCGTTTCTACCGACACGCGACACGTTCAAGGCATTTCGCTGCATAAAGTGGTGAGTAATTCACTCTGTGGCAAGCAAGAGAGATAGGAATGTGAAGGGAAGTGTGAGGGGACATGCTTCCGGGGCTTGCCCCAGCATGGCCTAGTATTAAGTCGAGAAGTTATCAGCAAGTTGACTGCCTCTCCACTTTATTGAAAGCTGTGATGAATATGGAAGTGAATTGCCACGTAAATTAAATGAACTTATTTTTTTGCGGCATGAAGGAGTTCATGGAAAAATCGGAAAAAATTCGTGAAGATGCTTCATCATGTTCAGCATATTGGGTAATTTTTTCAGATTTTTTTATCGACATGTTCGCTCATGCCTATCACCTTCAGGAGGAAATTAATTTTCGATCATTGCTAGTAGGATTCTGGTGTAGAAAAAAAAACCTGCATGCATTGGAATTGTCGAATTGACCGGAAACGAAGAATAATACAGGATTCAGGGATACCGTACAAATTTACGATAGCACACTTGGTGCACTATTGCCTCTCAATGAAATTGATCGCTGCTTCGTTCCGCATTATCCTCTCTGGGCAATCTCTTGCAGCGCCAAGTACGGTTATATACATGCCGATTTGTTTTTCGCTCTTCCGCATCCGTTCGACTCATGCCTCATTGGTGCACAACTGAGATGCGTTCCAAATGTGCTACGGAAGAGAGGCTGGGGCGTGAATTGTAAACATTTCATGATTGTTAAAATTTATTTAAAAGCAATTGATATACTAAAAAAATAGAAATTGTATGAATGGAAATTTGGTGAATAATAAAATTGCGTCTGCTACCACAAATGTTTCATTCATATATCTACTGTCATGGGAATTATTTTTATTTAACATGTCACACAAAATATATACAATTATATATAGAACATATATGGAATGTATTTTTGCAATAGATTCCAAATATAATAATAGCATATGAATGCAAGGATTAAATTTCGTATGCGTTTCATATATTTTAATTACTGTCGATATATATATTTGTATATATCCTTCATAGTTACTTGATATTTTTCCATATTTGCTATATATTTGGCTATGTTTTGTTACAAATATAAGATTTCAACTATTCTCAGTGATAACTTACTGAGTCAGAATTCATTATATCTATGAAGGACTCTATATCCCGAAGATTTTGAATGACAATTCACCACAATAGAAGATTTTATATGATGAAATTTCGAAACATCTGCCATAAGTATATTGGGTACAGGTATTGTGTTGATAATATATTTGCACTTGTATGTGATTTGGATGTAAAGTCATAATTCATTATTTTCTTCTTCCTCAAATAACTCAATCAGTAATAAATTGATTTTTAGTCAGTTCTTTGTTCAAATTAGCCTACATTTCGAGCACCAAAGATTCTCATCTTCTCAGGGCTCTTCATTCTCGATTGTTCTTCCAAATTCAACATTTACAATGAAATTCTATTATTAATTATGGCCATCTAATTCTTAACCATTAATGATATTGATCATTTGCTCCAATATTTACTAATGCATATTTTGATTTCAATCAAGTTTGTGAGAATCTGTTTAAATTGTAAAACCAAGAACGAAGAGTAATTCACGAGTGTAGTAGAATAACAGGTTTAGTCGGAAAAAGTGAATTTTTCAGGAGAGCCGAAAAATCGTAAAATGATGATGCGAGCCCCATTTTGCGCTACATTTATGATAAAAGTCATTAATCCGCAGTCAATTAAGATATTCAAAAGCTATTGTTATCGGCAGTCTTTTTTTTCTATAAATTTTGACTTAACTTGAAATTTATGGAAAGAAATTTAAGTTATGTCGACTTAACTCCCTTAAAAATTATAAGAGATTCGAGTTATGTCTACTTAACTCCTCCAGAAATTATAAGAAATTTAAGTTATGTTGACTTAACTTTTATAGGTATAATTCAGGAGTGTAGTGAAATAACAGGTTAAGTCATATAGGTTTACCATATATACTTAACCTGTTATTCCACTACACTCGTGAATTATTTTTCCAGGTTAAGTCGACATAACTTGAATTGTTTTTGAAAAATTGCCAAAAGTGAACTTAACCTGTTATGCATGTTCAAAAATGAGGCCTTAAATGGTCATACTCAGCCAAATCTTTTTTGTGAGACATGTGTCCATACATTTTAAGGCAAATTCCGATAAAATCTCATTTTCGACAAAAATTGACTTAACCTGTTATTCCACTACACTCGTGAATTTACAATCAGCTACTGCCATCAAATCACGTCTAAAATATTTCAAACACCATTAATTAGAACAAAACTTTACTCAAAACTATTATTATTATTCATCAAATTATGAACATAACGTGGTATGGTTTCACCCAATTTTTCTTGTACCGACGTTAAAAGTTTGCCTATCGGATTGAATTGGTGAGTATGATTCCACCGAATGCGGTCTAACCGTCCGCATAATCAAGTTATCATTGGAACGTATCGTGCATTAATCACAACTATCAATGACAGCCAGCCACACGGACGGCACTGCTATTGACCCCCTTTACCCCATTTCGCTCTATTCCATGACCATTTGGGTACACGCCCTATATTCAGCCTCAAAATCTAATATCTCAGAACGATTAATGACTCCAAAAGTTACATCAGACATCTAACAAAATTATGGGTATCCCTAAATCAAATAATAGGATATAATTCATGCGAGAAACTTTCTTCTTCATTTTTTTTTCTCCTCTTTTTTCTCATCTGCTCTGCACCAAACCAGTATTCTGAATAAAAGTATAGATAAATGTAACCATATTTTAGTGTAACTATAGTTCATATTCGTAATCCATATGAACTTGAAAATCCATCAGGTAGAAATTGGAAACGGTTTACGGTTCAGACGAGCCACATAACAGCAACGATTTTACGTTCAAGCTAACTGATGGTACATCCGTTGGTGTTTGCAACGCTCAATTTCGTGTGGAATATTAACTGCAACCATTCGACTGTGCGAACCGTGAAATTTTGAATTTCTGTCTGTTGGATAGTATGATGCAACTTTGTGTGATCCATGGGTTGTTATGAATATGTGACTATGGTATATTGCCATTGTTGATGGTATCATTAGCTATTTGATAGAATGCTTTTAATATCATGAAGATATTATGTTCACTGAAAAAGTACATTGTTATTTACAATAGAATCATTCTCTCGTCAAACATGGCTGCTGGGAATTTTCGAGTCGAGTGAAGAAGCTAATTCCATCATTATAGGAGAGAGGATTGGAGTAGGAGGATGTCGGAATGGATCTGCAGACCAAAATTATTTGGGATTTTTTGAAAGACAGAAGACTTCTACGATAAAATTTGAAAAAATTACTCAATTATATGAGAATAATGGAGCATCTTCTCAATATTTTTTTAGATTTTTCCATGAAGTTCTTTACTCCAAAAGAAAATCCTGGATCATTGTAACCCAAAGGTCCATTTCGCTTCGGGCTCTTCTGTAAGTTCAGAATATAAGAAAAATATATTCATAACAAAAATATATAATGAATATACATAGGAGAGAGTGGGGCAAAATGGACCCTCATAGCAACATGATTAAGGATTTTTTTTCAGAATGAAGGACGCGATGAAAAAATCTGAAAAAATTTGAGAAAATCCTCCAATATATCTATATTGTTTGTAAATTTTTTCAGATTTTTTGGAGCAACCGCTGCTTTTAAAAAAAAGTCTCGAATCATCTCATCATCTAGGTCCATTTTGCCCCACTCTCCCCTATACATAATGAATATATCGTTGTCCTAGAATCAAAGTCACGTAACTGCTATGTTTGTATGAAGCACTTATGCCAGTTTATTCCTAAAATAATACATATTTTCGTGAATATATGTATGTTAATCGATATATATTCTAAATTCATAACATGCAAACAATATATTCCACCATATTAATTATTTACTTTCTATATTTTGCATATATTCCAACATAAAAGATATTTTGACTATATTTCTTTCACATTGATGATAATATATCAGTTATATCATCGACGAATAAGATAAAATTATTCCAATATTATTGCTCCATCCTTCAAACTGTTTTCCTTTATCCAAATAATTCCAGTAATTCCTATTACGCAATAATATCTTCCAGTATATTCAAGATTATATTACAACTATTGTCAATTGCTTCACTTGAATGACTTGAAAATCGAATCTTCAATGCATTTGAAAATAAACTAGTTACGCAATTATATGAATAACTCATTCATCTCTCGCCTTGAATATTCCAAAGGACATTACTCCATATCACATTACATTACCACAAAGACATCCGTATTATGAAGATAAAATAGAAATAATGGCATTGATGCGATTCGATGAATCAGATGAATACTCCGATAATTGCATTCAATATCAAGAGATGATTGCATAATCTTGAAATGTTAGAGCTCAATTAATGGGGAATAAGCGACAAAGGAGGACAAACTAGTGAAGGATTACGTCGAGAATTTCACTAATTGGACACACGATCAAAATGTTTGTCTGAAACTTGCAAGTGGGGGGGGGGGGTGGAGGGCGGATTATAAAACTTCATAGTTGTGACAATGGATTATAGATCAGAATTCATGACAGTTATGATGGAATATATACGTAATAATTAGCGACATGCTTTTGAATTCTGACAATTTATAGATATTCATTTGTCATTCTGTGGAAATATGAAGCTGGCATATTAAACATATCTCAGAGAATTTTGGATTATGAACATAGTAGTTGATAACAGATGGAAATGATTCTGTGTTCTCAGGATTAAATGGAGGTATTTACTTTGGTGATACTAATCAAATTAAGAGAATTCATCCAGGGAATGTCTCCGTTTATTTGTGAAGGATTGACAAATAAATTATCTGGGTTAAGTAATTTAAATAAACGAGTTCCACAAATAATATTTAATTGAATTAAGAAAATACGGTATATTTATGCGGTATTTTCAACTTTTCATACGCTCAGTATTGAATAAATGTACTCTGCAGTTTTCTCTTATTTTTGAATCCTTCTTCATGAATGACAGCGATCAAACAATGGAACTTATCTAATAATAAATTTTAATCGAATTTTATTACTTGCAAAATTATAATTTCGATAATAGGTTATCATAATCAAAATTGTCATTTTTTTGAATAATCAGTTGATAATTATCAGCTGATTAATGAATCTATTCATATTGAACATAACAACTGCACCCTCAAACTTCTTGTTTCATTGACATTATTTGAAATTGCTTGCAATTTACCACACATCTTTGGTGGATTTACACCGAGAAAAATGTTTTCTTAATTTAAGAATGTGCAGGTCACTTAAATTAAGAAACAAAAGTCACTTGATTTCAGTGAGTTTTACTTTCTTAAATTAAGAAAAAAAAAGTCACTTGATTTAAGTGAGAAAAGCCACTTAATTCAAGTGACTTTCACTTTCTTAAATTAAGAAAGAAAAATTCACTTGATTTAAGTGAGAAAAGTCACTTCATTTAAGTGAGAAAAGTCACTTAATTTAAGTGAGAAAAATCACTTAATTTGAGTGAGAAAGGTCACTTAATTTAAGTGACCTGCCATTCTTAAATTAAGAAAACATTTTTCTCTGTGTAGACTGTAAAATTTGAAATTTTAGGTAATATTCTGTTCTATCCTCTGAATTAATAGGTTTTTAGAAGAAAATATTCAAATCTTAATTTTTTTCTGATGAAGACGTCTCTAAAAAAAATTGAAAAAATTCGTGAAGATGCTGTGGTATTTCAGCATTATTGGTCGATTTTTTAGAAATTCTTAATGGAGATTTTCACAACAAACAAAAAATGGTTCTTCTCGAAAGTTAATGATGCAAGATGTTCTTAACAGCTTCGATACGAGATCAATTCTTTCATTATACCGTTACATAAACGCATCTTGTCACCTAAGAGCCTTCATTCTGAATGAATAGTAACACTTACAACACTTAATGTATATAATTGATGTACTTTACTTAGTAACTCCTATTTTTTGCTTCTTTTTATGTATCTTTTCATGTAACTAAGAAGCAATAAAGAAATGTACACAGAGAAAAATGTTTTCTTAATTTAAGAATGTGCAGTCACTTAAATTAAGTGACTGCACATTCTTAAATTAAGATAAAATTTTTCTCTGTGTAATCTCAAATCTAAGAAAGCGAATAAATTCATTTTCGTTATAATTTTTTTTTTTTGTTATAATTCTCGATAGAAAATCTCGGTAAATGATGAGAATCTAACAATACAAAAAAATAATAATAATGGAGATACGCTTTGAATCAACACTTTATTTTAATCCATTTTTGCAGGAAATTACATAGGCTAGGAAAATGGGTTACGATAAAAAGGGCGTATCTCTGAATAATGGGGAAAAAATAGGTTTATTCTCTTTCACATTTTCTGAATGTCTAATTTGGGAAAAAAAACGGAGAATCTTCATTTATTGGTCGATTGCATGTCCCAATGAGCATCAAACAACAGAAAAGAGTATCTATGAAATAAGAGGTGGGATAAGTACATGCAAGCGACTACGTATCGCCGAAAAAATATGGAAAAAAAAATAGGCATATCATTAAGGCATGGCCCCGGAGAAAATAATGGTTCGTGTGGCACCTGAGTGTGAGCTTGATGGATGGGACGTTGATGGGAGTAAAGAATTGGAGGTACGTTTAATAACAAACAACGTCTTATGAAGACTTCAAAAAATTGTTCATCAATATTTTCCTCGAATCTCGAGTACTCGACATTTATTAATAGATGTTTGTCCCATAAAATAATTTTTTATTAATTACGTTATGTTTTCCATTAATTTTGCATTTTTAAATCTGGGATATTTCGTGAAATTGAATTTAAAAAATTCATTTTCAACTGTGTGAATAAAAATCTGTCACTTTGTCTCTGAATAATTCAATACGTCTGTGAATAAATTTTTTTTTTTTTTTTTTTTAACAGCGAAAGAGTTGAATTCCATTTTTTGATTAATTTAATCACTTTTTTCTGCTGCCAATCTGTTCAATTCTACTCTAACAAAATCTCGCCAGTTTTACATTCATATAACAAGGTCGTTATTGAATAGTTCACCATTAAAGTGATTATGATTCATATATTTTCAGAATTCAACTGTATTGGAAAATGAAAATAAATGCCAGAAATTGGTTTTTTCGTTCGAATAAATGACGCCAGGTCATTGGACGACACAACCAGACGATTATTATTATTTTTTTAAATATTATTTTGGAAATTGATTAATCTTTTCCATTAGTCAAATTCGCAATAAGAGATGCAATACTAATTAATATCGAATTAAATGAAATTATATTCAAAGATAATTATTACAATACATGTAAAAATATTTCGAAATATAAATTACATATTTTATTGACTTTTTCCACTTATAAAAGAAAAGCCCTCGGAAACTAATGGAGATACGCCTTTTTCACCTCAGATCTTTTTTGTAGAGAATTTTTAGAGCTACAAAAAAGGATTCACGTAAAATGGTCCTATCTCACTTAGTTTCCTAGATATTCACAAAGAGTGGTGAAAAAAAAGGATGTTTGTAGGTTTTCTCAAAATATCTCGGAAATTAAGCGAGATGGAACGACTTTACTTCAATATTCTTTTGTAGCTCCTGAAATTCCCTACGAAAATTGAAGCAAAATCGCTCTATCTCGTTTATTTTCCTAGACTTTCTCAAAAAATAAAGGCCACGCCAGAAAAATTCATATTTTCCTATTTTTTTATAGTAAATTATACTAAAATTCTCTTTAATCAATAATGTCGAGTTACAAAAAAGGTTAAGAGCAAAAAAGGCGTATTTCCATTAAACTCATACGGTTTTACATAGAGATGTAAAATTACCAGTAATCCTTGTTGCAGTAAAATTACGGTAAAAATACCGTAATGTTACCGTATTGTGACGTAATTGGAAAAAACTACTTGTTTCGATGTAAAATTACCATCAAAATTTTTGGATGTAACGATACCGTAATTTACTGTAATTTCCATCTATATAGATGATTCAAAAAAACATTTCCATACTCAAAGAATTACTTTTCAAGTAGTCAATTATATGAGAGTTAGTATTGAAATTGTTTTTTTTTTATTAAAGTTTTTAAAAGGACAATTATTTAATTTTGTTAATCATTCAATGAGAACAGTTGCCCGATTTATTCATTTTTGCCTCCTCAGGATAATCATATTTTCATACATCAATATTTAGAATAATATGTTAGGAACATTAATGATAATAACAACAATTTTATAATTTTTCATTGGCTGTCACTGACTATAAAAAAAGTAACATAAATGATGATCAGAAAGCTTGCGAATTGATTTAAAAAATTAATTCCGTAATTCATCTATATAGATGTAAATTTACCGTTATGTCTCTAAAAATGATAATTACGGTAATTTACTTTGAAAATCAGTGTTTTTACAATTTTTGTTATTTATTGATGTTCGGTAAATTACGGTATTAAAACCGCAAAATTACCGTAAAATTACAGGTATCGTTACCTTTTCACATCTCTAGTTTTACATCTTTCGCTACAAAATCACCTGAAGAACCGCTTTTTTCAATCAGTAAAGAACGAGAATATTGAAAAATCAAAAATTTTCATGCTCACATTATGGCAAATAACTTTGTGAACACGTTCCTAACAATTTTGATTCGAAACACGCGATACGAAGGCTACGATGCAAAGTATCAGATTCCGGCACGCAAATGAATGCGGTGGACAGGCATTTACAGTACGATCGACTCGTCTGGAATTCGTGTAATATGAGGACAATTTCCACTGGAACTACATCCCTTCCAATGTCAATTTACCTGAATTTTTAGCCATCATCGTTGCATAATTATTTCGTCCATTTCAACGAAAAAAAAAAAATCAAAATTTGTGTAATTAATGTTTTAATATTTCAAAAATTTTAAAATTTCGGAAAAATTTAAATGAATTTTATCCTTTTTCCCATTAAATTCAGGATGAAAAAGGAAAATACAGAATAAATCGATTTTTTTTTGTTAATATTTTTTTTCAGAATATTTCGTTGATTTTTTAATAAAATCCGCTCTATCTCGCTTATTTTCCGGAATATCCTTTAAAAAACGAGAACTCTAATTTTTTTTTCAAGGAATTAAAATTAATTGAGTTTTATCATTTTCATTGTAATAACTTTCTTAAATCCATGAGAATTAGAAGTTCTTTTATTTTTTCCTCTATAATTTCACATCAACGATGAGAGAGATTAATTCGAGGGCTTTCACTAAAACGTTGAAAAAGACTTTCATGAAGAAAATTATCAACGATAATAAAGTTGAGTAATAAGAATGTGACATGCCCCTTCCCCATGGATTAATGGAGAATTAATCTCTACATTTTCTTCATCATAATTGAATCATTTAATTGAGTTATTGGAAAGAAATGACATTTGATAACATTTCAATGAGCTTGGATTAACAATAGTTGGACGTGAAAGGATTATTGACATTTTAAAAAATTACAGAAGTTTTATTACTGAGTACTAGCAATTGAAAGCACGCTACGTGCTATCTGCATCAATTTCTCCTAAAAATAATGGTAAAAAAAGCATTCATGTTCAATATGATTCGATGGATCGATTATTTTCAAATATCGATTAATCGATACGATATCTTGCATTAAATTCAAGCTCGACGAAACAAAAGGAAACTATATCACATCAAATTAAATCGTTATTTTTTCAAATATCGATTAATCGATGATCGAGATATCGATTAGTCGATGATCAAATATCGAATAATTGATGATTGAGATATCACATTCGATGAATCGATTTTTTCAAATGTCGATTAATCGATCTTTTTTCAAAATCGATTAATCGATTTCTTTTCAAATATCGATATAAACAAAAACTTTCTCACATCAATGTTAAATCGATATTTTTATGAATATCGATTAGTCGATGCGATATATCGCATTAAATTCGAGATATCGTAGACAATTCGATAGTTCAGTTACACCTTTTTCAATTTAAAAGCATCAATTTCAATATTTATTTCGAAAATTAAAAAAGCAAACAATTGATAAAATTTATGGATGAATTTTCTGACCTCAGCGAGTTATTTAACCTCTCATTAATTCTGTAAATTTGATTTGTTCCTTTTTTTTTTTCTCTCAGCCCTCAATAATACGTGCAGAGCAAAAATTGAATTCATATTTCATGTTTACACAGACTATACATATATATAGCCCTGCCCAATTTGGTGTATCGGCGATAAATTTTTTCGTAACTCGACGCGTTACTAAAAAAGAGGGTGGATAAAAAAAAAATGACTATTTACGATTCTGAATGTGTATTCCATTGTGTTTTACATATCAGTACAACGACAAACATTATAGTCATTTATTTTTGTTTGTCTGTATTGTGGTAGAAAAAGAATTGACAAACACAAATTATTTGTAATTGGTCATGCAGACGAGACGGAATCTCATTTATTGCCATTCGTTTACTTCATTTTTCAATTAACAATAATTAATAAAGAAAATAATCGAATTATCTATTGGAATTTAAAATCATAAATAACATAGGGGAAGGTGGGGCAAAATGGACATCAGGGGTAAAATGGACACATCTAAATTTTTTGGCAAATATTATGGAAAACTCTTGAAATTATGGGAAATATTGGCGGTAGATTGTTTTTGATGATTTCATTGGAAAGCTGAGGAAATTTTACATGGGAAACAAGTGCTGAAATTAATTTTTTGGAGTTTTTGGTGATTTTGCCTTTTTTGAGCTTTTTAGAGGGGTAAAAGCCTTGTTTTTTTGAAAATTTTCAGTTTTTTGAGAATATCTTTGGTTCTATTTGTCGTAGCGCAAAAATTCTGACGGGAGATGAAAGGTGAGATCATTTGCCATCGATTTATAGGGTTTTAAATTGCAAAATATCGATTTTTAAGGTATTTATGGACATTTCTGTGAAACAATTTTGTGAAACAGTTTTTGGCCTATAACTATTCCAAAAATTGACATTTTTGAATTCAAAACCCCATGATTCGATGGGAAATGAGCTCACCTTTCATTTGAGATCAACCCCGAATCGCTACGACCAATAGAACCAAAGATATTTGGAAAAAACTGAACATTTGAAAAAAATGAAAGGCTACCCCTCAAAAATGCCAAAAAATATAGATTTTCAAAAAAATCGAAAAAAATACAAATGACGCTGGTTTTCCGGCTAAAATTTCCTCAGTTTTTCAATAGAATTATCAAAAAAAATCAATCTCTAACCATTTCATTATAGTGTCCATTTTGCCCCACTCTCCCCTATAAGACTAATTGAATGTTGTAATTTTTTTTCGTCTTTTCACAAATTTTGTAGATTTTGAAATTCATTCTGTGTTTTTGTGTCACTTATCAAGTAAATTAAAAAAAAAAATCTAAACGAAATCCAAAAAAGTGGAAAAATGTAAAATTCGATGAGTCAATTTTGTAATTTTTTCTTTTTCATAATACTTGGGAAATTAAGCGAGATAGTGCAATTATTCATGACCTTTTTGTGGAGAGTTTCGAGAGCTAGAAAAAGAGGCGCTGAGAAAAAAAAACGTATCTCCATTAGTTTCCGAGATCTTTTCGAAAAAGAGTTGAATGAAAAGAGGATAAATCTACCTTTTTTTGAGGGGATCTTGAAGACTGAAGGAGATATGCTCTTCTTGTCCTGAGCCTTTTTTTGGAGCTCTCAGAATTCGTTGCAAAAACGGATTGAAGCAAAAAGAGCGTATTTCCATTCGATTTCGAAATATTCTTAAAAAAAAAGGAATTGAAAGAAAAAATCATTTTTTTCAATAATTTTTCGAAAATATCTCTAAAATTCAGGCAGATCCGCTTTTTTCCGCCATATTCTTGTCTGTAATATTTGAAACCACCTGAAAATTAATGAATATCGAAAAGGCGTATCTCTGAGATATTAAATGTCTCCAAAAAAATCGATTTTTTCGTTTATTCTCAACAAATTGTCTGCAAAATTTGTCTAAAACTCATAAAAAACATGGAGAAAGGCAAAAAAGGCGCAAGTCCATTATTTTTAAGATGTTCTCTAAAAAAAAGGACTTACAAAAAAATTGATGATTTTAGTGAAAATTAAAATTCCAGTCAAAGTATTCCTACTACTCTCCACTCATTATCTACATTCTTGTCGTTCCACAAAATACAGTGTAATCTTAATATAACGAACCTCAATATAACGAATTCCTCGATTTAACGAATTTTTCAAAATCCCCCAGAACTGCCCATAAGAGTCTATGTAAAATATACCTTTCCATTACGAATATATTTTTCAAACAATCTCGCTATAACGAAAAATCAATCATTGCAGAATATATATAGAAACTATTATTGACCTTCATATAACGAATTTTCCAGCCTACAGCCTCTACATAACGTATCCTACAAATTATCCCCACTCAATTCCACAATAACTAATGTCTCAATGAGTGCTGATACGTTTAAATCTTCATAAGATAGACATTACTGTTTGATCACTATAAACATTGCTGTTTGTGATTGTTAGTAACTTTGAAGTTGTAATGGCTGAAAAACGGAAAAGGTGTTGTTTGAATGTTGCAGAAATTCTAACCTTTATTAAGCATTAACCTTTATCATGTTGTTAATTTTCTCTCTTACATTCTATGCTTATATTCTATTTGAATGTTTTCAAATAAATAATTCTGTGTTTTGATTCAAATGAGTTGTTATTCACATGAGTTGTTTTAATGGAAATTTTCTTACCTTGTTATAACGAATCGAGTTTAATCTAACCTCTATATGACAAACCTCACTGTTACGAATAACTCGATATAACGAATAATTCCTATTTCTCTTCAGTTTCGTTATATAAAGGTTACACTGTACCAGCAATGAACGAGAAAAAAGTGTAGTAAAAAAAATTCCATAAAGTGCAAATGAAATGATTAAGAGCTCAATCTGACCGTACATTTGACTGGGTAAATTTATAGAAAAATAAAGAGGAGTAAAGAGAGGGTTGAATACCCATTTCTGAGTTCATGTGGTCACGTGAAAGGGACATGAGTTTGTGAGAGCAATGTCAGCACCTTCCATAATCGCACACTTTTTTGTGGTGCACCACACCTTCGTCCATGTTCTCTCGGTCGTTGGGCAGTTGGGAAAACCGACCGCTTGACCCCAACTATTTGTCTTTTTTTTTCTCCTCCCTTCATTTCTCTATTTTCCCAAAGCATCCGGAGAAAAAAAGGGCAAAGCTTTTGGAAATAGCCGGTGTCTTACGATCGATTCGAGGATTTAATTGAATCGTAAAAAGTAATGTCGTAATCACTCTCCTTTTATGCTGACTATTTTTCAAGAGCAATTCAGAGAGAAAATCAGAGTAAATTAACATGATGAATTGATTGTTAAACCTGTTTCCACTTTTTTTTTTTTTGAAAAATGCTTTATCACCAATGCTTTTCATTAAAAAAATTGAATTCAATTATGAGTGACAGGCTATGAAGTGAATGAAGGAAAGAGAATGTGAAAAATAAGAGGAAAAAGAGGCAACACAGAGTGAATAAAACATCTGCAGGAATCGCTTCCATCGATTCATTTGCTCGACGTGGAAATTGCTCTTGGGCAATTGCTCAGTTGCAAACGGACGTTACAGAGTGAAAATAAAGAAATGAAAAAAATTGGAGAGAAGGTCAATAGAAATGTGAGGAGAAGAAAAAATTTGATATTCACTGAAATATCCAGTGACTACGACAGCTGGTGGTAAGGAGGTGTTAGTAACATTGAGAAAATTTGAATTCGGGGCATTTTAATATATTTTTGGGTATTAAAATTTGAAGAATGTAATTTTTGATAATATTTTTTGCACGAATCTTCTTTCAGAGCTCTTTGCAGTTTCTTGGATAAGAATTGAGGCGAAAAAAATTATATGAGATATTCCTAGAGATGTGAAAAGGTAAAGATACCAGTAATTTTACGGTTTCAATATCGTAATTTACCGAACGTCAGTAAATAACAAAAATGGTAAAAACACTGATTTTCAAAGTAAATTACCGTAATTATCATTTTTAGAGACATAACGGTAAATTTACATCTATATAGATGAATTACGGAATTAATTTTTCAAATCAATTCGCAGCCTTTCTGATCATCATTTGTGTTACTTTTTTTATAGTCAGTGACAGCCAATGAAAAATTATAAAATTGTTGTTATTATCATTAATGTTCCTAACATATTATTCTAAATATTGATGTATGAAAATATGATTATCCTGAGGAGGCAAAAATGAATAAATCGGGTAACTGTTCTCATTGAATGATTAACAAAATTAAATAATTGTCCTTTTAAAAAATTTAATTAAAAAAAAACAATTTCAATACTAACTCTCATATAATTGACTACTTGAAAAGTAATTCTTTGAGTATGGAAATGTTTTTTTGAATCATCTATATAGATGGAAATTACAGTAAATTACGGTATCGGTACATCAAAAAATTTTGACGGTAATTTTACATCAAAACAAGTAGTTTTTTCCAATTACGTCACAATACGGTCACATTACGGTATTTTTACCGTAAGTTTACTGCAACAAGAATTACTGGTAATTTTATATCTCTAGGTATTACACACTACTTCACTCTTCAGATTTCAGGTTTGATTTTTTTTTTTTCATTTTTTGGTATATTGTGGAAATGCTCAAGACAACTCATTTCTCACAGAGAAAAAACATTTTTTATTTTTTTTATTTTACGACCATTCTCATTTTTGGAAAGACGTTGTTGGAGCTCATTTCTCTCCAGCTTTGGAGGCTCCTATTTCAGTAAATATATCTATTGGTTTTTTTTTCTTGAATAAATCTTTTAAACCCGATAAGAGTTTATCCAAATATTCTCAAGAAATTAAAAAAAAAATAATCAATTCATTTTTTTTTCCTTCTCATTTCTTTGGGATATCTTGAAAATGAATGGAGATGCATCTTTCCCGTTTTTAATTTTTTTTCCATAGCTCTTAAAATTTTCTGGCCATTTGGAGCGATTTTGTCTTCTTCGTCCCGAAATTATAAAATTACGAAAAAAAGATGAAGATAAAAAAGGCGTTTTTCTATTATTTTTTGAAATATTTTATTTATTTGTATTTATCATCACTTTTTTTCAATATCATGGAATTTATTTATTGAAAATCCATCCATTCGCGAAACAATCGGATTGAATGTGGTTTTCACTGCAAATCATCAATAAAAAAATTTCATGCAATCTTGATGGAGCTTATTTTTTTAAATGAATTAATTTGAAATGAAATTTATGAAAATACAAAGGACTGATTTTTATATTTTCAACAGAAAATTTTCATTCAAATCGTGTTTAATTCTCCATTTCAATTTTAATTTTCAAAAGTCTCAATAGAATTTCAATGCTTATTAAATTAAAAAAAAATAGCGTATTTTTCAGTTTTATTCCGATGAAAAATAAAATTTTAATAGTGAAAAAACAGAAAAAAAAATTCAAGTTAGAAATTCACTTCAAGTCCTTTTTTTTTTAATTTCCCAAAAATATGTTGAAAATCAACCGAGATTCGTTTCTCTTTCGTAAAGTAGACCTAAGAAAACTGTTTGTCAGTTTGATTATTTACCTTAAACCAAACCAAAATTAACATGAGCTGCATAATTAATTGAGTCATAATTAAGATAAGTTTTGTTTTCTTATTTTTTGTAGAGACGTAAAAATGTGAGCCAAAGTTTATGTCGCGGGATCATTAATAAAAGACTGAGAACCCATAAACGTGCTGATAAAATAAATAATCAGACCAAGAGAGAATTTCCATTAATTGAAGAAACATTTTCAAAAAAAATGAATGATTAAAAAAATAATGACTTCCATTTCTTTTCTGCCATAAAATCTTCATTTTCAGAAATGCCCTTTTTCTCCTCAATGCAATGAGAATATTCAAGCATTAGCTACTAATAAATCACCTTGAAAAGGCAATCAAGAGAATTCTCGGTTTTTTTTCAGTGAAACGTCTAATTCAAAGAATAAGTATAATCGAAATAAGATTCCCATTGTAAAACTGTATAATGGATTGGTGGAAAAGTTCTTGTTTAATTCATCAGATATCAAGTATAAAATCAAGCGAATTACCACCATCCGTCTTGTAATTCCATTATAATTAATCCAATTTCTTGGGTTCTCAGTGTGAAAAGTCAAAGTACAGAAAATAGAGAGAGAGAGAGAGGAATGAAAATTCAAGCCAGAAAGGAGAATGGTTTATAGGAATTTTCCGAGAAGTGTAGTGGTAAATGTTGAGGGTAGGAAGCTGCTGCTTTGATCCCCTCCTCTTTTCTCCTCCGAAAAGCGGACAGCAGGCAATTCCATGAAAATCCATGAAAATCCCTGGCAATATCGCGATTACTATCCAAGCAAAAAATACCAACAAACGAATCGTGTCCTGGCTTCGTATTTTTTCTTATTTTTACATTAAAACGCAATTCACACATACAAAAACGCAAAAATAACAAAATTACTGATCTGGATTTTTTCTTCATTAAAATTAGTGTTTTTGTTCGATTTTTTTCAATTTTAGGGTTTTTTAAATTTTTTGGAAAGAAATTCAAGATGAATCGACACTTTTTACGGTTTAGTCGCACTATGATAAGAAGTGTCGCATTTGTTTGCGAGTGTACACTATAGAGGAAAAATTATAGGGAGATACCGACTACTTTACCATGCAGATAGATCATTCTGCTTTTCCGCAGGTTCTTAAGGTATTTTTTCTGCTTTAGTCTGATTCAAAATTTTTTATTGTGTGTACATGAAAAGAGCTGAGCATTGGATATAAATTGAGCATTTCATGAAATATGATTTGGCATAAAATATGCTCTAATTATACATGTTTCATGCACACGACTTTTACATGAAATATGTATTAATGTATATGAAATATGTACTGATGTACATAAAATATGTACTACTGTACTGAATTTCTGGCATAAAATATGCGCTATGTACAGATAGTACATACTTCATGTACTAATAACGCATATGTGCAGATTGTACATACTTTATGTACTAATAGCGCATATGTGCAGATAGTACATACTTTATGTACTAATAACGCATATGTGCAAATAGTACATACTTTATGTACTAATAACGCATATGTACAGATAGTACATACTTCATGTACTAATAACGCATATGTGCAGATAGTACATACTTTATGTACTAATAGCGCATATGTACAGATAGTACATACTTTATGTGCTAATAACGCATGTTTGATGCAAGAAACAGTAGTTCATATTTTATGCACTGCATAGTGCATATAATATGAACAGAAAAATCATATTCTATGCTCAGCTTTTTCTGTGTGTATACATCATATAAATCGAGGGTTTCATGTTTAGAGGCGTAGGCACTTCCCCCCCTCTCCAGCGTCTCTTTCTGAAGACGTAATTATTTGAGAGCATTTGAATCAAAGAAATTGGAGAAAATAGGGGAATCTGGAGGGAAACAGAGACATTTTTTTTTCATATTATGAAAATCATGAAAAATCCGTAAAAATATTTGAGATAGAATTCTTTTGATGATTTCATTGAAATGCTGCGGAAATTTGAGGTGGTAAAGATGTCAAAATGCATTTCAGAGAATTTTTTGAAATTCTATTTTTTTTTTTGTTGAAATTGAAAAATTTGACTGTTTTCGGTATTTTTCCGGTTTTGTTAGTTGCAAAAATATTAGAGTCTATCTCAAATGGAAGTTGGGATTCATTTGCTATTGATTTTCTTAGAAAATCAATAGATTTGCATAGAAAAACTGATTTTCATAAAATGAGCTATAATTCACTAAAAAATCGTTTGAAAAATTCTAAATCACCTAAATTTATGAGAAATGATCTCATCTTTCATTTAAGATCATTCCCAGATTTTTACAGTCAATAAAATCAGAGAAATTATCAAAAAAAAGTGAGAATTTCCAAAAATGCCCCAATAAATTCAATTTCAAAAAAAAAATCAATTGCAACACATATTTTTCATCAAGTATTTTCTCAATTTTCTATTGAAGTCATCTAAAAAAAATCCATCTCAACTCATTTCATCAGAATCCAAAACTTTACCCCACTTTCTCCTATTATTATTGTTCATTAATTCTCCAATTATTCACGACAACATCTCCGCTACAATAATGTTTATACTCTTACATATAACAAAAGTCTTCCGAAATAAGTGTGAATTGAACCGAGAACGATAAATCTTCGGTGATAATGCGAAATAATAATGACAATGGAAAGTTTTCAACAATAAGCCCCGGAGGGACACAATCGTATTGAAAACACAGTGGTGCACCACTTTACAATGCCCCACATCTTAGATATATATTATTCAGCAAAGTCTTGGAGTAATTTATTGTTATTCTCCTTATTATTATATTGGTGTTGCAGAAGAAATAGCGTTTGTGCATTAACGTGCAGCATTTTTTAACGAGCATCATCAGCTATTGTTCATATTTCTTTCTGGCTTTCAGCAAGAAAATTCATGTAATTAAATAATGCAATCTCTGTGAACTCAATACTGTATAGTTTATGATTGTATTCATTAGCGAACGCTTCTTCTATGATATTGAGTAAATCTCGTTTTAATGAATTGCACTGATCAATTTACATTTAATTCGTAATTATTATCGAATTAACTATCGAAGAATCATACGTATAGGTATTAAAAAAAGATTTTTTTTTATGCTTGTTGATGAAAATATTTTTTAAAGAATTATTTTCTATTGATTTAGGATATTTACTATTATTTATATATCAATCCATCAGTATATTAATATCATGTATATTGATATATCACTATTTCGACATATCAATATTTTGATATATTAATATATTAATATTTTGATGTATTAATATATTGAGAATATTGATATATTAATACTTTGATATATTGATATATCGGATGGATATTCAATATATCTTTGGAACAGTCAAGAGTATTTGAAAAAATAGATCCATGCCATTTCTATATGAAAATTTCGATATATTACTATATCACTATGTTAATATATTGATATACCAATATATTACTCGAGAAAAAATGATAAAATATCAATTATATTTTTCAACATTCTCAACAAAAATAGATTTGCATAATTTCCATACAAAAATATTAATATATTGTTATATTAATATGTCAATTAATATATCAATATATTATTTGAAAAAAATCACGAAATATCATTGAAATTTTTCGATATTCGCTTTACTTTTTAGATGTAATAAATATATTTTTCAATATTAAACACAATATTATATATTATATACATATTATCTATATATAAATATTATGAGAATAGTTATCACTTTTTTTGTTCATTTCATTTGGACATTTTCCACATAAATTCTTCGAATTCCACAGCTTTTTTTTCAATTTATTTCTTTTCCAAATCTGGTATAGAACCCAAAAACTTCCAATGGTTCTAGTGAATATCCTCGGTTAATTCACTGACTACATTTAATTGGTAAAATATTGTCATGAAGTTTGTACTGAAATAATTTCTAATCGCAATAAGAAATACTCTATCTGTCTAGCTACAGCAATAAGTCGAGGAATTAAACATTAAGCCATTGGACGTACATTAAGAGATTATTACTTATTCTAATCTAGGTGATTAGAATATATTTAGCATGACTATTCATAACGTGAAATACGTGAGTTTGTAGCAAATTCTACCAAAATATATGTTTTCATTGAATTCAAGCAGAACACATCTTTTCACTGTGTGTCTAAACGTGAGCCAATGTGTTTTCACTCATAAATTTTCGCATAATTAACAAACGAGCGGATGGCAAGTGGTCAAATTTCCAGGAAATTCACTTTTCCAAGGGGAAAATATATCCCCATATCATGGTTCAAAATGAGATTTTATACTCTGTTAGTTGATTGTATTTTCCAACATCAGGGGCTTCCATCGTTTTACCACAAAGCTTTCAGTGCTTCCTCTTAAATTATTATCAGCTCCTCACTACCGTACAACATTAATATTTCCTGCTGGATTCTATGTACTCACAAGTGCTTCAAATAAATCTATTATTGAATCATGAGAACTCACTATTGTCTGTCTGTATTTTGCACTGAATTAATCGTTCTGCAAATACATTTTGAAGGAGTTATGGTTCATTGTTATTATAAGTGATTTGATTTTTATAGAAATTGATATTGAGTATCGAAAAATTGGTTATATCGAGAGATGTGAAAAGGTAAAGATACCAGTAATTTTACGGTTTCAATACCGTCATTTACCGAACATCAGTAAATAACAAAAATGGTAAAAACACTGATTTTCAAAGTAAATTATCGTAATTATCATTTTTGGAGACATAACGGTAAATTTACATCTATATAGATGAATTACGGAATTAATTTTTTGAATCAATTCGCACACTCTAAAAAAAATATACTAGTGACAAGTACAAGCTGGTACTTGAGTACAGTATACTTGTGAGAAGTATAAAAAAATACTGGCGATGAGTGTAATGTGGTACTCACCATGAGTACAACGGCCACACATGAAGTATAAAAAATACTTGTGACAAGTATAAAAAATACTTGTGACAAGTACAAAAAATACTTGCGACGAGTATAAAAAATACTTGTGACGAGTATTGCCTTGCACTTGTCACGAGTACTTTCTTATACTTGTAACAAGTACTGTCTAGTACTTGTCACGAGTACTTTTTTGTACTTGTCACAAGTACTTTTTTGTACTTATCCCAAGTACTTTTTGTACTTATCACAAGTACTTCTTTATACTTGTGACAAGTACTGTCTCGCACACGGTAAATAAGCAAAATAGACGTTGATATGGGATCAAGAAGGAGTTTTGACAGTTTTTCGTGATTATGTTGGTGAATAAATGAGATAGAGCGAAATGGATCTTTATATGGGATGATCGGGGAGTTTTTCTAGTTTTTCGTGATTATCTCGGTGAATGAACGAAATAGAGCGGAATGGATGTTAATATGGGAGCAGGAGGGAGTTTTTCCAGCCCTTCGTGATTATCTCGGTGAATAAGCGAGATAGAACGAAATAAATATCAATATTGAATCAGGAGAGAGTTTTTTCAATTTTTTGCTAACATCTCGGTGAATAAGTGAGATAGAGCGAAATGGACATTAATATGGGATCACCGGGGAGTTTTTTCAGTTTTTCGCTATCACTCGGTGAATAAGTAAGATAGAGCGAAATCGACGTTAATTCTGGAGAAAGAGAAAGTTTTTCCAGTTTTTCCCGATTATCTTTGCGAATAAGGGAGATAGAGCGGAATGGAGATTGATATGGGAGCAGGAGGGAGTTTTTCCAGTTTTTCGTGATTATTTCGGTGGATAAGCGAGATGGAGTGAAATGGACGGTAATAGGGGATCAGGAGGTAGTCTCCTCAACTTTCGCAATCAACTCTGTAATTAAGCGGGAGAAGGTGAAATGGACGTTAATTTTGTATCAGGTGGGAGTTTTTTCAGTTTTTCGCGACTAGATCGGTGAATAAACGAGATAGAGCGAAGTACACATATGGAATTATGAGGAAGTTTTCAGATGAAATAATATTCTCTTGATCCCGAATTAACGTCCATTTCGCTCTATTTCACTTATTTGCCGCTATAGTCGCAAAAAATCTAATCAACTGCCTCTCGATCCCAAATTAACATACGCTGTATCTCGCTTATTCGCCAAGATAATCACGGAAAACTCGAAGAAATCTCCGGTGATCCCATATTAACATCCATTTCGCTTTATCTCGGTTATTTACCGAGATGATAGCGAAAAACTGAAAAAACTCCCCGGTGATCCCATAATGATGTCCATTTTGGTCTATCTCACTTAGTCACCGAGATTTTAGTGAAGAACCGAAAAAACTCTCTCTTGATTCAATATTGATATCTATTTCGCTCTATCTCGCTAATTCACCGAGATAATCGTGATAAGCTTAAGAAACTCCCTCCTGATCCCAAATTGACGTCCATTTCGCTCTATCTCGCTAATTTACCGAGATGATAGCGAAAAACGGAAAAAACTCCCACGGTGATCCCATATCATCGTCCATTTCATTCTATCTCACTTATTCACCGAGATTTTAATGAAAACCTGAAAAAACTCTCTCCTGATTCAATATTGATATCTATTTCGCTCTATCTCGTTTATTCACCAAGATAATCCCGAAAAACTGGAAAAACTCCTTCTTGATCCCATATTAATGCAAAATGCTGGAGATATGCCTTTGTTATTTCAAGAAAAGACAGAAGAAATGGAACTTACGCCCTTTCACCTCTAAGTCCTTGCACTTGAAAGCGGCAAATATTAAAATATGAAAAATTCTCGCTGGGAGTATTTTTCGGACTTGCATCAAGTACATTTGATACTTAGAATAAATTTAAAAAAAAACTCGATATGAGTACTACTTATACTTGAGTCAAGTATCTTTAGTACTACTCTCTAGTATATTTAGTACTACTCTCCAGTATATTTAGTACTACTCCCAAGTATATTTGATGATGATCGAATATACTTACCACCAGTCCTCTCTGAGCTTGTAGCAAGTATCAAGATGATGCCAGCTCAAGAATTAGTTAGGTACTTGTCACAAGTATAAAGTATACTAGCACTGAGTATACTTTATACTTCCCATGAGTATATTCGGGATCAAGCTGATATACTTATCAGGAGTCTATTTTATACTCGTAACGAGTAAAAACATTTACTCAATCCAAGATTTTCCGATGTACTGGCTGCAAGTACTATTTTTACTTGCCATGAGTATATTTTTTTTAGAGTGCAGCCTTTCTGATCATCATTTGTGTTACTTTTTTTATAGTCAGTGACAGCCAATGAAAAATTATAAAATTGTTGTTATTATCATTAATGTTCCTAACATATTATTCTAAATATTGATGTATGAAAATATGATTATCCTGAGGAGGCAAAAATGAATAAATCGGGTAACTGTTCTCATTGAATGATTAACAAAATTAAATAATTGTCCTTTTAAAAAATTTAATAAAAAAAAAACAATTTCAATAATAACTCTCAAATAATTGACTACTTGAAAAGTAATTCTTTGAGTATGGAAATGTTTTTTTGAATCATCTATATAGATGGAAATTACAGTAAATTACGGTATCGTTACATCAAAAAATTTTGACGGTAATTTTACATCGAAACAAGTAGTTTTTTCCAATTACGTCACAATATGGTAATATTACGGAATTTTTACCGTAATTTTACTGCAACAAGAATTATTGGTAATTTTACATCTCTAGTTATATCATTAACTTTTAATGCGGTACAATTGAAGAGCGAACAGCCAAATAAGGATAAGTCATTTTTTTTTTTTTTGAGAATATCAGGGAAATTAAGCGAGATAGGGCAGTTTGACAGGAATAATTTTTTTTATAGAGAAGTTGAAGAGTTAGAAAATATCAAAAGGCAAAAAGGGCGTATCTCCATTAATTTGCGAAATATTTGCATAGAAAATGAATGGGACGATATAATTTGTGCAGATTTTTTTGAATATCCAGGAAAATAAGGGAAATAGAGCGATTTTGTCTCGTTCCATTTTTGTAGAGAATGTCAAGAGTGTCCGAAAAAAGGGGCAAAAAGGGCGCATCTCCATTCGTCTCAAAAATATCTGCAAAAAAAGAGAGAATTTGAAAAAATGACTCATTTTTTTTTGTAGAAAATTTTAAAACTTACAAGTAAGGTTTCTGCGGAAATTTCGCTATTTCATTTAGCTTCCAAGATATTCATGAAAAATTGAAAATTTTCTTTTCTACTTTATCCACAGAAATGGGAGAAATTTCACATTATTCCATTATTTCTCTTCTTGCAACAACAACTATCAGAAGAATTGAAATGTTGTCACTTGAATCTGTTTCAATTTTCAAATATTTCTCTCTGTACTTTGCTAAATAAAATAAATCATGTTAAAAATCCACGAGAGATCTTCAACAATGTGGATATTTATTCTGAAGAATGTGAGTTGTCGAGCGGAAGGTGTTGTGCAATAAACGTCAGAGAATTTCTTGTATTCATTCTTATTGTGTTTTTCTCTCTAAATTCTCTCAATATTTCATTATAATTCAGTATTATCAAATCTTCAGTGTAATTTACTTGATAACAGTATTAATAAGTAAGTGTGATAACTTTAGGTTACACTTTACGTTAAACTTTTAAGTCAATGAAAATACAGAAAATCCATATAAAATAGATTAAAGTGTAGTTATATAAGTATGAATTATTTGATAAATACGAAATAGTCGTCTTACAGAATAGATTATTCACTCTTCGGATTTTCAAGAAGATCAGCTTAAATTCTCCATAATCCCACCGGAATTTCCTCGAAACATTCCCATATCCTACTGACTCAGTCTATATTCATAGATTCAGATGCTGTAGCCAGTATTTCTTGAAATTATGAAAAGCTCATATTTAAATTATTTATCTCATGAATTATTAATGTTAATAATTAACCATTAGAGTATAAATCTCTATTCTAATGAAGTCAAAATGAATTATCTACTTCATTATATTTTTTTAAGATAGAAAAAATATGGTAAAAGGTTCTATATTATTGGAATTTGCTTATAATTGATCAAAAATATTTCAGATAGATTAAAAAAAAAAATTTCGTTGGAAATTGTATGTGAGAATTGATTTTCGATAATTTTTTCGAAAATTCAACTTAAAAAAAAACAATAAATAAAAAAAGTTGAGAATCATCAAAGAAAAGAAAAATCGAACAATTTGATGAAAGTGCCCATTTTGCCCCACTTTTCCCTGGAATTTTCGCATATTCTACTAGAACTAAGGCGAATATCACGAAAGCAACAAAAACAAAGGCAGATCCATAATATAAAAAATCATGGGACATTTTCTGTCATCACTTATCCTAATATAGATTATAGATATACTATACTACATAGTATATATCTATATACTATACTATATATATAGTATATATATAATATAATATAATATAATATAATATAATATAATATAATATAATATAATATAATATAATATAATATAATATGATATAATATAATATAATATGATATAACATAATATATTATATTATAATGTATTATATTATTATATATTATATGGGCGATTCCACCAATTCTCGAACAGAATTTCAGCTCCAAATTTTGGGGCGCGACTTTTCAGTCCTCATCGATTAAAACCATTAAAATGAAGAAAATCCTAAATTCTAAACCATTTTGCCCCACTATCGAAGCAGAACTCAATGAATTTCGATTTTTGCATCAAAATTTTCTCTTAAGAATGACGTGAGTAGCCAAGTGAAAAAAAAAATACAAAATATAGATTTTCATCGCAAATTTTCTGAATTTTCTGAAAAAAATATCCTTCTTCGTCTTCGTCGTTGTTTTTGAGGTGAAAATGCTCTTTGAAAAGTTCAAATGCTTGTTTCGAATCGTTCCTCAAATTTTTTTTCAATTTTTTTATTTTTTTCTGAAAATTTGGAAAATTTGCTAGGAACTATATGATTTTTGGCCCCTGCTCTTGAAACCCCGGCGACTGTAATTAAAAATTTGAAATTTAATATTTATTAAGAACTAACAATAAATGCAAATTGAAAAGGTGGATGTTGCAAAAGACATATATATATATATATATTGATCACATTTCATAATTCCAAATGGAAAACATCAGTTGTTCAAATGTTTTCCATTTAGGATTATAAAATGGCAGATAAAGGTAAAAACGATAACTGCACAAACGCAACTGGAGAAAGAACAACCAAAAAAAAAAAACAAGAAAATGAGAGTGTGCGCCTCGTATCAAGAAGAAAAAAGAAAGGCCAGAAAATTGAAAGTGTGAGTAGGAAGGAAGTTTCATTAACAGCAAAGGATGTCGCTGGATACAGAACGACAACTACCGGCAAGCTTTGCCAACTTTTAAATTACATTTCGGCGGGAAAATGGCATCCAGTACTGAGGCTATGTTTCTTTGCTCTCTATGTGTGTATATACATAGGAGTTTTATTTTTTTTTCTCCTTTCCCCTTGATTCTCTCCTTTTCCTTGCGACCTGTATTTCCATGAACGAGCCCTCGTAAAGAAGACTCTTCAAGAGTCCCATACTGAATTCTTGACATTTCGACAAGGCAAAGAAAAGTGCCGTATTTTCCTCCCTTTTTTTTCTCAACGAAAAATTGTATGGCACTCTGGGCAAAGTGTTATCATGAATACTTTTGTTGAAGTTTGAAAGAATCCAGCAGCAAAAAGGCAAAATAAGTGCAGTTTTCTACTCATTTTTTCAAGATTATCTTGGAAACTTATGGAGATACGCCTTTTTTGGCCTAATCCTCTGTGTGGCTGCTGAAAATTTCGGCAAAAAAGGAACTAGGCTGAAACCGTTTTATCTCGCTTAGTCTGCAAGATAAGGGAAACTGGGGCAAAATGGACCACCATTTTGAGATGATTCGGGAATTTTTTTAGAGGGAGAAACTGCGCCAAAAAATCTGAAAAAAATTGAAAAGATGGTCTAACATGTCTGCCATATCAGTGAAATTTTTGGAATTTTTCTGTAGAGGCCTTCTCCTTGAAAAAAATTCGTGAAATTTTTAACCTTACATGTCCTCTTTTTCTCAGTCTCCTCCATTCTCAGGCAAAATTCTTCGTATTAAAGTGGACTATTCCATTGAGAATATTCACAAAGTCAAATTTCCTTTTTCTCCATTTTTGCAAAATATTTTTCCGTTATTTGTTCATTTTATCGTTTAACCTCGATGAAACTTATTGATAACTTTGTGTGTAATCAGGAGTGGCAAACACAATTTGTTACGCTTGGCCTCGTGAGAAAGTCAAGTTATCCACCTACGATTATCTGCTCACTTACCTCATTCTCTTTCTCCATACATATTCCAGTGTCATGACCACCTTGCATGGATGAATACATGATTATACTTCAACGACATACAGGATGTTCTCCTCCTCTCTCTGTATCCACTGCATAATTCTTTGGCATCAAACCACCATTAAAATTACTAAACTATTGTCTCTAATAGTACAATGTATTGTCATGAAAATTATTGAATTTTTCGAAAAATGCGTATTTTCAAATGATGTGTCTATCATTATATTGTGCAATTTGTGCATCTCAATTGTTGGTCAGTGCACATATGAATTATGATTCACGCCTGCAATTCTCATTTGACATGCCCCATGCAAAAGCAATGAATTGGGTTCAATGTGATGCAAAATATGTAGTAAATTATGAGTTTGGAGCCTATAGAAATAGAATATAAATAAAATATATAAAAAATATATATAAAACTCTTGACAGATTTTCTTATAAAATATATTGAAAATATATCTCAAAATATATGAAAAACATATTGAAAATGGCGAACTGTAAATATAAAAAAAATATATTTTTTATATATCGAGTCAAATTATAAGAGCTGGGCCCAGTTCACATAATTTGACTTGATTTATATATTTTTTATGTCTACATATTGCCATTTTCAATATGTTTTCTCATATACATTTTTATTATATTTTATATCTATTCTAAATTTATAAAATATGTACGAAAATCAGCCAAAAGTCGTATATTGAGAATATATTTTTTATATTCCAATATCTATTTTATTTAAGGGAGAGTGGGGCAAAATGGACACTGTAATGGAACGGTTAGAGATAGATTTTTTTTGATGATTCCATTGAAAAGCTAAGGAAATTTCAGCCGGGAAACGACTGTCAGATGTATTTTTTTCGATTTTTTCTGAAAATTCGATATTTTTCGGCACTTTTGAGGGGTGAAAGCCTCTACTTTTTTTAAACTTTTCAGTTTTTTGCAAATATCTTTGGTTCTATTGGTCGTAGCAATTCGGGGTTGGTCTCAAATGACAGGTGAGCTCATTTCCCATCGATTTATGGGGTTCGGAATTCAAAAATATCAATTTTTGGGATAGTTATAGGCCAAAAACTGTTTCTCAAAACTGTTTCACGAAAATGCCCATAAATACCTTAAAAATCGATATTTTCAGATTGAAAACCCCATGAATCGATGGCAAATGATCTCACCTTTTACCTCCCATCGGAATTTTTACGCTACGACAAATAGAACCGAAGATATTCTCAAAAAACTGAAAATTTTCAAAAAAAGGAAGGGTTTCACCCCTCAAAAATGCTCAAAAAAGTCAAAAACGCAAAAAATTCAAAAAAATTAATTCCAGCACTGGTTTCCCGCCTAAAATTTCCTCAGCTTTCCAATGGAATCATCAAAAACGATCTACCGTCAATATTTCTATTAATTTCAAGGGTTTTTCATAATATTTACCTAAAAATCTAGATGTGTCCATTTTACCCCTGATGTCCATTTTGCCCCACCTTCCCCTATATTTTATTGCCCTTGGGGGACTCTAGACCTTATTTTTGCAGCAGATATCACCTCAGAAACAAAGTGGCGTATGAAGTGCTGTGATAAACATAGCCCTTACGCCCCTCTGACTTCGAGGCAAAGACATATAAAATGTCTAAAATCACGAACATTGTGAATTATAGTAACTATCAATTTTTAAATTCATCAAAATTATAAATTAATACAATGAGAACATATATTATTCCATATTCATCATTTCCCTGCCATTTTTCATATTTCAAATATTATTGATATTATATCATTTCTTCATACGAGCTATAATACGTTATCTGTAGTTACAAAAATTGCAGTATAAAATGTGTAGTACAGACAACAAAAGAAATGCGAAGGATGTAGAATAGTGATGTTACAAATATTTGCACATGATTTGAACATTGGACAGTAGAGTAGAGATGAGATGTAGCATCAAAAGACCACTTCATGTTTAAACATCATGCTTGTTCATAGGTATTTTATGAAAGTTTTTTTTTTTTTTAAGAGAAACATGTGTAGTATTTTCAACCAGTCATGTTAGTCCTATTTATCACATCTTTATGGTCCTTTTCTCTGTTTGCTATTTGGGTGAAATAAAAATGTGAGTACACCACGAAACGACTTTCACTAAAAATTTTAGTAGTTTGTTGTGCGAGATATCCTCGAAAACAGAAATTTAAAAAAAAGCAGCGTTATTTTGCTTGAATATCGTTAATGTATAGTTTTATTTTATGAAGAGAGTGAGAGAGAGGAGAACACAAGTACTGCACATTACATAGGCTTTATCCTGAGGAAACAACAGAGACTAATTATGCAGCAACTTAATCCCTGTACCATGCGAATTAAGCGCCACAAGACCACCATCTATGGGCAAATGGTAACGAGATATAGGGATTCAACATCACCATATATTCGGCATTCATCATCCCTGGTTGTACTAGCAGACACAAAAGGGACAATCCATAGACCCAAAGACCATGCGTGCTGCTAATACTACCAAGTCGTCTATTATTACGTTCTTCGTATATCTATTTTATATCCTGTTATTCATGTCATATAATGGCATCAAAAGAGAGGCACGTATACGTATCGATCAAGACACTTGCTCAATAAATTGGCATCATTTTGTGCTAAAAAATATGAGGCGAAGGTAATGTTCTGTTCTGTGATGGAACTGGTATTAGATATTCACCTGTTAGGTTACACTCAATGGATCCTCACTGTGTAGCGAGGAAGAATAGAGACATGTGGAGATGCTCATTGTATTCAACGTACTAGCATATTATCCTCATGTACTCAGTTCTATTGTGATATCAATGACAACAAAGTACACGTCATCATGATTAATATTTTCAGCAATTCTGATACGTGAGAATAAAACCGTTTTTTGATCATTTTTGATGAATATCTCGGAAACTACTAGAGATACGCCTGTTTAAAACGTAACCAAATTCTCAATGATCACCTGACCGAGAGATTGATTGATTGATTGATTTCATTTTATTTGTGCACAGTATGTTGTGCAACTTTTGCATAATGAAAAACATATATAACATGATTGTAGCCATTATAAAACAAGTAATAGTAGAGTGATATCGTAAGTAGCTGTATAACAAAATGATAGAAATAAGGATTATTATAAATGTAAAAAATAAAATAACAAAATAAAAATAAAAAGAAATAATAAGTTCATTGTGCTTAGGCTACAATATTGCCGCACCGAGCGAAAGGACAACCTCCCCGCAGATAACCAGGAAATTAAAATAAGAATTGATAATAATAATAATAATAATAATAATAGCAATAGCAATAGCAAAGCCTCGGATATTCTGCATACTACAGTATGCAGGGAGAGGGGGTCAGTGACACCTTGGCCCTTGGCTAGAAGACGAAATCTTCCCTCTCCAACTCTCTCTTGCGTTTGAACACTCAATCAAGACGCATCAACTGATTTATTAATCGTGAAAAACTCTATAATTATATCAAGTGTTAATATTCTCTATATTCTCAAAGTTTGGTCTCAAGTGTAGTTAAATTCAACTAGTTTGTTCAACTATTGTGTAATCGTCAACAATTCGTCTATTTATTCAACTTTTATATTATCTATCGACGAGCAGGCTTTTTTCCAAATAAAACGGTTTTGCCTTGCGGCTCAGTGTAATTCAACTATTACTTCTTTTCACTACCATTAATCGCCTCCTGCAATCCACCCTGGAAATCCACGAATAATATCAACACGCTCAAAACAACGCCCTTTTGAATCAGTCTTTTTTGTAGCTTATAGAACTCATTACGAAATGGATTGAGACAAAAAAGCGCAGATTCCGAGCATTAGTTTCCTAGATTTATCGAAAATTAGTTGAATCAAAACTAAATTATCTAATGACTGGGCAAAATGGATCAGTTACAGTGTCAACAACAATTAGAACTCAGAGCGTTTTAGTTACCCCATCTTGATTCGACACCCAATATCCATCTATCCTCTTCTAACCTATCAAAAACCTCACACTTCGCTGACCGAGTTGCACAATCTGAATGTTGCCAACACTGCGCGATTCTCGCTAAGTCGGCAAACACACAACTATGGCCAAGAGAGAGAGAGAGAGAGAGTACAACACAAACGATAAATTGTTTTCACTCTCTCTCGCTCTCACACTCTCAGTTGGATGGAATCATGGTTGGATAGTGAGACATAGATTTTCCGAAACCACTGCTAGTATAAATGCCATTGCAACCAAATTCTGTGTAATTACTGTAAACATTTCGTTGCTTTCAGTGATACAAAGAGCGAACAGAGGGAGAGAGACAAAGGAGAGAAGGGGAATGAGAGATTCAGAAAGTAAATATCAACGGTGACTATGCTTATTCATGCAAATTCAGAACCACTGATGTTTCTTTCTGAAAGCGCATGGACGACATCACTGGGTTGATATCATTCAAAATTACAGTAGATTTCCATCAAAGTTTACACGTCTGTCCAGAGCCTCTCGTTAAAGTTGCCGTTTCGTTCTTATCCGCACTTCTTGCGTAGAGCATTCCCCTCTGCGCAGTTTTCATGCGCAGAATGTTAAAATCTGTCAAAAGGGGCATTTTAAATGCCGCGCTTCTAAACTCAATTCTGATTGGCCCACCAAAGAATTGGAGTGGGGGGAGCCAACGAGAAACTTTAATGGGTAACCGAAGACCCAGTAAATTGTAAATTCTCAAACCCATTGTTTATCAATAATTATCAATTATTTTCATAAAATAACAGAAGCATGGACTTTCTAGTTAACTTCCTCAGTCGTTGACACTCTTTTATGATAAAAAATACTACTAAGAATTCTCAAACAATTAGTTCAAAATTTCAATACATAAAAGGCCTTCCGTTGCCCCTCAAAGTTACCGTTTCGTTCTTACCCCTACTTTTTATGTAGAGCCTTCCCCTCTGCGCAGTTCATTGCGCAGTAGAGTATTCTCCTATGCGCAGTTCAATGCGCAGAATGTCAAAATGTGTCCAAATGACCTTCGCCAAATAGAAGGATCATGATCAACTTTAAAAAATGAGACATTCGAATGGGTGCAACTTCATTGGAAGTTTCCTGTAATAAATTTGATTACATTGAAACTAATGCATATGTGAATGCAAAAATTTTACATTAATCGTATGCAAAGTGTCTTTCACTGATTGTGAATAGATTTCCCCAGAGGCAATTACTTTGTGAAGATTTTGGTGATAACTGACGACTTCTTGCGAAACGTAATCAGTCAATCTCTTTGAACTAAAACACTCAACTGAATTAATATAGATATCTGATGAAAAAAAAGGGGAAAAAATGGATTCACCTTTAGGCAAGGACCTTTGACTCATTGTTGGAGCTTTGTGGATGAAAAACGGGATTCAATGGTTACTTGGTGGACGGATCAGAGCAAAGCGCATTGGCCAAATTCAATTTAATCTTCTGCGAATTTCTACTAGCTTTAAGCGTATATAGCAATTGTATCACGGGGAAACAAGGAGTTTGAATCAATTCTACTGGAGGTACAACTGCAGCAGTGGAGAAGAAATAGAAAAACCAGTTCTTGTAATTTGATTGTCAACGGATAAATCCGTTGGATGGATTCATTCAATTTATGCTTTCAGGTGGTTCAAAGTATTGACAATGGTGGTCAGACTGTCTTCCTTTTTCATTCAATAACATCAGAATTATTGTTGGAAAAAGTGGGATAAACTGAAAATATTGATGAAACAACTTGTGTTGTTTTTTTTTCTGATGACTTTATCAGAAAACTGAGGAAAATTTCGGTTTAAAAACATGTGTTAGAATTGATTTTGTTGATTTTTTCGAAAAATTTCCACTTTTCCAAAAATCTAATTTCATTTTAAGATCGGTTTCTAGTCACTGCAACTAATAGAATCCGAAGAATAAAAAAAAATAAAAATTTCTCCTAAAAAGTCGAAAATTACAAAAAATTATCAAAAATAATTTGAACTGTAACATATACTTTCAAACTGAAATTTTATCAGCTCTTCAATGGAATCATCAGGAAAGAATGTGTCTCAAATATTTTTACTAATTTCTTCCAATTCCTTCCAATTTGCCTAATACAGTGTAACCTTAATATAACGAACCTCAATATAACGAATTCCTCGATTTAACGAATTTTTCAAAATCCCCCAGAACTGCCCATAAGAGTCTATGTAAAATATACCTTTACATTACGAATATATTCTTCAAACAACCTCGCTATAACGAAAAATCAATCATTGCAGAATATATATAGAAACTATTATTGACCTTCATATAACGAATTTTTCAGCCTACAACCTCTACATAACGTATCCTACAAATTATCCCCACTCAATTCCACAATAACTAATGTCTCAATGAGTGCTGATACGTTTAAATCTTCATAAGATAGACATTACTGTTTGATCACTATAAACATTGCTGTTTGTGATTGTTAGTAATTTTGAAGTTGTAATGGCTGAAAAACGGAAAAGGTGTTGTTTGAGTGTTGCAGAAATTTTAACCTTTATTAAGCATTAACCTTTATCATGTTGTTAATTTTCTCTCTTACATTCTATGCTTATATTCTATTTGAATGTTTTCAAATAAATAATTCTGTGTTTTGATTCAAATGAGTTGTTATTCACATGAGTTGTTTTAATGGAAGTTTTCTTACCTTGTTATAACGAATCGAGTTTAATCTAACCTCTATATAACAAACCTCACTGTTACCAATAACTCGATATAACGAATAATTCCTATTTCCCTTCAGTTTCGTTATATCAAGGTTACACTGTATAAAGAGTCGAAATTAAAGTCTTTCAAGAAAATGGTAAGAAATTTGAACTGATTTGAAAAGTGTTTTATCAAAGCAACAATCCTGTCTTCATGCTTTCAAGTAAGCAATGAAAGTAAATTTCGAAAAAGAACGCTTCAGCACTGATAATTCTGATTTCATAGATAATTCGACGTAACAATGTAAAAAAGAAAACTCGTAATAGATTAAATTTATAGTGTTGCAACATATGGAATCTTAGAGTGCAGAGAAGAAATAGAGAATATGTATAATGTATGCATTGCCACAGAGTATCAGACTTTGAACTGAAGAATGACTAGAATACGAGAGACATCAAGGTAGATTTTGTTGGAAGGGTTGGATATTTGTGAAAAATAGTAAGGATAGATAAAAGAGGAATCAGGTGAGAGTCTCAGTGACATCAGTGCAGTTTTCGTGGAGGAAAATGGAACGAAGGAAAACAGGGTGAGACAATAAATGTCAGTTACGACACGAATGTCTACGGATCCCATCGATATTCGATATCAGTAGCATCATGTTTGTCCTACAATGTACAGTTGGAATTTCGTCCTGACGACAGTCCATTTGCATCTAAAAATTTTATCATGCAAAGAATAAATTCCATGAGATTTTCTATTCTTGTAATTGATGAGCGAAGAATTTTCTGAATGACGTGTAGAAATTCTATGGAGGATTTTTCTTTTTTCATCATGCGAAGTGCCATCACTCAACTTTGTACTTCAGAAATTGAGTTTAATTACATTTCCAGTGTGAAGAGTTTCTAGTATCTGTTGGAAATCATTTCAACCGTGAATTAACGCACTCGTCACACATTTCAGTACAGCAAAACACATGTTCCAAGTAATTCCACTAAAATTTTTACGAGTTGAGGGATTTTTCATAATTTCAACCGAATGAAAAAACAATGTGTAGCTATGAATATATGGAAGCATATTTCATTTATTTTTCGAAGAAATATTTGCTGACGACCAATCGCAGCAACTTCTGATCATTTTTAGCATTTTTTTCCTCAGTATAGCGAAGAGATGAAACAGGATAATTCTTTATTTTTTTCATTTTTTCAAAAATATGTCGAAAACTAGGAAAAAGAGATATATCTCCATTACACAGAGAAAAATGTTTTCTTAATTTAAGAATGTGCAGTCACTTAATTTAAGAATGGCAGGTCACTTGAAGTAAGTGACTTTTCTCACTTAAATCAAGTGACTTTTTCTTTCTTAATTCAAGAAAGTAAAACTCACTCAAATTAAGTGACTTTTCTTACTTAAATGAAGTGACTTTTCCCACTTAAAGCAAGTAACTGTTTCTTTCTTAATTTAAGAAAGTAAAAGTCACTTAAATTAAGGGACTTTTCTCACTTAAATCAAGTGACTTTTGCTTTCTTAATTTAAGAAAATAAAACTCACTTAAATTAAGTGACTTTTCTTACTTAAATCAAGTGACTTTTTCTTTCTTAATTTAAGAAAGTAAAACTCACTTAAATTAAGTGACTATGGCACTTGCCCTTCTACGGGGATATAGCCAATTGGAATAAGAAGAAATTAAGTGACTTTTCTTACTCAAATCAAGTGACTTTTTCTTTCTTAATTCAAGAAAGTAAAACTCACTTAAATTAAGTGACTTTTCTCACTTAAATCAAGTAACTGTTTCTTTCTTAATTTAAGAAAGTAAAAGTCACTTAAATTAAGGGACTTTTCTCACTTAAATCAAGTGACTTTTGCTTTCTTAATTTAAGAAAGTAAAACTCACTTAAATTAAGTGACTTTTCTTACTTAAATCAAGTGACTTTTTCTTTCTTAATTTAAGAAAATAAAACTCACTTAAATCAAGTGAGTTTTCTCACTTAAATCAAGTGACTTTTCTTTCTTAATTTAAGTGACCTGCACATTCTTAAATTAAGTGACTGCACATTCTTAAATTAAGAAAACATTTTTCTCTGTGTAGTTTTCAGGATATTTTATTGAAAATGATCACAAAAATGTCGAATTGTCCTAATTTACCTCTTTACTTCTGATTTAGTGATCAAAATTATTTCAGATTCTCGCTGTTGACAATCACGAAGATTCCTACGTATTTTGCATACAGAATGCAATGCTTGAAAATTCTAGAAGATGAAATAGAAAATGGCAAATGTTACCGTGGGATATCATTCCAACAATACTTAAGCTTTTTGAGAATTGCCTTCGGCTTTCTGGTTCACGCATCTTACTACCAAATATCTACCATTTTCCTTTTCCGGGAATACGTGACTAGGATTACATTGTTACTTGGATCCATGAACATCACTCTGTACACGTACTGAACGTTACATTCAGAATGTTAGAGTTTCACAGTGGCATATTAGGTCCTCTCCCATATGAGAATCTGAGTTCGCACGTTTCACGTAGAATTCACTCTTCTTTTCATTCGCGAGTAATAACAATTTCCGTGTGACTCTTACCTGCAACAGAAAGAGAAGAAGAAAATGCATTAGAACATGTATATGTTTATGGATAAGTATAATTTCGTATAAACGAGTTAATAAAACTATTACTTTCAAAAAATTGAAAATTCAATTCAGAGACATTAACAGAATTGAATTCTTCTTAAAATCGTAAAATACAGGTTCAAATTTAATTTTATTTTATTTTAATTTAATTTATTTTATCGAAATAAAGATGTTTCTTGATGAATATGAATTAATGTGCATATAATACGATATATCGCATAGAAAAAATCAAGATTTCTCAAGAATTTCAAAATTTGAGATGAAATAGTCATTTTTTTTTTTTTTTTACTATTTTTTTATGCTTTATTTCTTCACTTTTTTTTGACGAAATCTCGAAAACTAATGGACATACGCTTTTTTTGTCCTGCGCCTTATCTGCAGATGATAGATGCTTATCTCCATCAGTTTTTGAGATATTTCGATGAAACTTGAAAAATTCAGTAGCAAAAAAGTGAAATTGGATGATTGGTTTTTTTGTTATTCTCTTTTTGGGAATATATCAGAAACTCAGAAAGATATGCCTTTCTTCATGTTGATCCTTTTCCATAGCTCTTGAAGTTCTTTACACATAAGGATTAGGATAAAAAAAAGCATATCTTCCATCAGTTTCCAAGGTATTTATGAAGAAAATCCTAAAAATTCAATAGCGAAAAGGCAAAAGTGGAGATACGCCCTTTCTGTATCTATCAAAATTCTCTTTGAAAAATAGATTGAGGTAAAATCACTCTATCTTGCTTAATTTCCAAGATATTCCATTGAGAATAATCATAAAAAAGGATTCGATGTCTTTGGATCTCTTCACTCCTCAATTTTCCGCCAGAATTACTGATGTGAATTAATATTGGAGATCATCCTAATGAAACAATAACTTAAAAAACAAATTGACGAATCACTGCGTTCTCTACTTTCCACCCAAATTAATTAAAATGTCTATAATTTCAATGAATGCGTCACTGCCTCCATCAATCGGCCCCATAATTCATCCCATTTCGTTGAGTTTCGATCGGCATATTCTCATCACCTCGTAGCATCTCTCAGTGTGACTATTTTCTCCTCACTTCCTCCCCAATAACCTCATTTATTATTCTGCCACGTTGTGTTATTTCCCCTTTTGCCTCTCAGCTGATGCTCCTGAGCCATTTGGTGATCAATAGAGCACGCAGTGGATGTCTGATGCTGGAATTTTCTAGCGTCTATTTTCAAGTGAATGAAGAAGGAGTAAAGACTCGTGCATAATTAATGATCTTTCGAATTTAAGCGAATATTCTTTCGCGAAGTGAAGCCACTTTTCATCAGAACATTTTTTTTTTTTCGTCAGAACTATTGCAGATAAATCGTAAAAAAAACCCCAAAAAATGGTAAAACTTATTATTTTAGTTAGATTCTAAGTCACAAATGGCAAAAGTCAATATTTGAGGAAAAACAATTTTCAGTGAGTGGCATTTAGGATATTTTTATTTTTCCGAAAACTTCTTTTTTGCCAACGAAAATTCAAACCATTTCAATCAAAGAAAGCCGAAAGAACAAAAAGCAATTCCAACGTAGTGCATTCAATTGTTCTATGTTATATCCAAAAGTTTGCTTTTACTCACAATCTTCTGATTAATCGACAGCTCCATTTGACTTTTGTCTATCAAGCACTTGTGTGTGTCCCTTTGCAAATACAAGAGTTCAGTTGGTGCATTTGTGTCATGGTTCGTGGTTTTCACGATTTTGCATGGAAATCAAGAGTAGAAGACAGAAAGAGAGGGGGGGGGGGGAGTAAGAAGTGGAGGAATTTCCTCTACGTAACTCAGTGAAACAAGCAACGGCTTGTAACTTTGTCTTAAGTTAACGAACGAGTACAATTGAGGCAGCATTTCTACCGATAACTAACCAAGTTTCACATCGTCTTCTAACAATTTTCAAAAGTACAACTTTCTACTCATCCAAAATCATATTTACTTTCAGTGGCATTTGCAAATACTACGGCTGATAATTTCTGTAACTGTAATGATGTGGGAGTAAAGAAATTAAGATTGAAGAGTTTTTCGTAATTAATAGAAGAAAAATGAGAAGGGGGAAATGAGAAATGATGAAAGTTCATTATCTCTTTGTTGGAGAAAGCCTAGGAAAATTAAAGAAGTCTCCATGAAACTTGCTTGTGTGTTTGTGAAGGAAAAGTACTTGAAGAGCTATCACTTTTTACATTTCACTTCTTTCTCATCATTGTCCTTTACTGCTCTTTTTTGCAGGAAAAATATTATTCATAGAGGAATAAAAAATTAATTGCTCTTTGAAGTAATTATGTGACGGAATCAGAAGCATTTGGTGATGACATTTCAAGTGATTTTTTTTTAGAAATATTTTGCTTTATGAAGGAACACATTGCGGGATTTTATCGAAGTACGATAATGGAAATTGGAAATATCGAAATCTCGTACACTGCAAAAATCAATGTTTGACATTACGACACTTTCGTAGAGACTTTTAAAACATTTTGAAGGTTTCTTTGGTGGTGACGATTCAGTTATCTTTAAGTGTTTGAATCTGCCAAAGTGTCTTATTTTTCACTGACATAATCTATAAATGTGTACGTGTCCTGTCCTAGAATAGGAACTGAATTGAATGAATTTCTGGAGACTGGAAGGCGGAAAAAATCGATTAAAAATTAGGATATTAATTTTTTCTCATTCATTTAATCCACGTTATTATTGTTCCCATATTTGTGTAGGGAATCTAATGACTCAAAATCTCTATAATTGGAATAGCATAATTATGTATATAATGGCATAATACAGTGTAACTTTGATATAACGAAACTGAAGGGAAATAGGAATCATTCGTTATATCGAGTTATTCGTAACAGTGAGGTTTGTTATATAGAGGTTAGATTAAACCCGATTCGTTATAACAAGGTAAGAAAATTTCCATTAAAACAACTCATGTGAATAACAACTCATTTGAATCAAAACACAGAATTATTTATTTGAAAACATTCAAATAGAATATAAACATAGAATGTAAGAGAGAAAATTAACAACATGATAAAGGTTAATGCTTAATAAAGGTTAAAATTTCTGCAACACTCAAACAACACCTTTTCCGTTTTTCAGCCATTACAACTTCAAAATTACTAACAATCACAAATAGCAATATTTATAGTGATCAAACAGTAATGTCTATCTTATGAAGATTTAAACGTATCAGCACTCATTGAGACATTAGTTATTGTGGAATTGAGTGGGGATAATTTGTAGGATACGTTATGTAGAGGTTGTAAGCTGGAAAATTCGTTATATGAAGGTCAATAATAGTTTCTATATATATTCTGCAATGATTGATTTTTCGTTATAGCGAGGTTGTTTGAAAAATATATTCGTAATGTAAAGGCATATTTTACATAGACTCTTATGGGCAGTTCTGGGGGATTTTGAAAAATTCGTTAAATCGAGGAATTCGTTATATTAAGGTTACACTGTATATTGAACATCATGTATATTTTTGCCGCATTATATTACCCGTTATTAATCCAGTATTATTGAATATATTCATAGCAATATATTTCTGTTCCATGCGGGGAAGCATCAATACATTCTATTTTCTGAAAATTTCATGTGGAAAAGTGCAGAAAAATTTTCATTTCCTTGGCTTCAACTGGAGAACGTCGAGCATGACGAAATGAGTTGCTTGAAGTGAATGCCAAAGAGTTTCATGACTCGTTGAATTTTTTTTTTTTTTTCATCCTCATCTTTTCTGTCACCTTGTTTGCTCTTCTTTTGTGCAAAGTAATTCTTTTTGTCTTTCATTTATTTTCATCTTCATTAATATAACAGTCAAAGGATAATTCTCCACGTGAAATTAAGAGGAATAAGTTGAAAGATAGAACGAGACACTTATTTTCAATTCAGTGAGTTTTGTATAATTTCAAGAATATTCTCAGAAGAAAGACAAATTTTTAAGGAAAAGGAAGATACAAGAAAATGTGTCACTTGAGAATAGTCAAAGACGGAATGAATTAATTGCTTAATTGGGATGCATTCATTATAATTATAGATTAAACAGCTGAGATAATTCAATGCGAAGGAAGTGAAAGGCGAAAAGTCTTTTTTCATTTTTTTTTGAAAATATTTCGGAAACTAATGGTGATATGCCTTTTTTCGCACTTATCCTCATTTCCTAGCTCTCAAAATTCATTAAAAAAAAGAACTCAGGTGAAAAGGGCGTATCTCCATTATTTAGCGAGATATTCTCTTGGAAAATGATCACAAAAAAAACTCCATTTTTTTCACTCTTCCTCACTAAAATTTCTGATTTCAATTAATATCGTACAACAACATCTCAATGGAATCAAAGAAAAAACTCTACACTTCCATCTCAAATATCCATTGATTAATTTTCATTCTTCCAAGTTTGTTCATTATCAGCAATTTCTCCAATAATTTTTACTCTTCCAAAGTAATTCACCACTGAAGATTTCTGAAACTACGAATTTTGCAAATTCGTGAGAAATAAGATCACCCGATAACTTCAATCTCATAGATATATATATATAGAGAATTTAATATTCTTTCTCGTTGAGTGATGTTGAAGTTAGGGTTGAATAGCGTTTCTCCCTCTTGGATATGGTACTCGGGGAACAAATTAATTCTCACGCTCACCTGCACCACTAGGCATTATTCCCTTTGACCTTTTCAAGCGTTGGGTTTCCCTTGTCCCAAGTCTCTATTATTCCAACTCTTAGTGCAGTGTACAATTCGGCTATTTAGATGGTCACGTGCGATTCGTATTAATCCCTAGCCATTTGTAAAAAGGCTTCCATTCAAAAGAATTATAGCAGCTTTTTTTCTTTTATTTCCTACAAATTTCACCTGCTAATCAGGGCTACTTTCCTTTTATAGCTCCTGGGAACAAATAGCTGCAGCATTTAAAAGGACAAATTCACTTGTCAATCCTTCTTTGATCTAGATCAATTTATATTTGTTATGATAAGTCTTGATGCAATTACAAATAATTATCTGCAATTTACTAGAATCAGGATGTGTATATTTATTTATCAAATTTTGGCAGTAAATGTGATATTCTGATGAAATTGAAGGAATTTTCCGAGGAATTATGTCATAATTTGATATATTTTAACAGAATCGATCATAAAATATTTTTTTTTTAAATAAAAATATGACGACTTTTGACTATTATTAAAAACATTATGTCGTATTTTGGCAAACTTTCCCTCAAAAAAAGTTTGTCATAATTTGACGGATCACGAGAGAATATATCACAAATTGATTTTATTGTATGACATACGATTCTGACGAATTTAACAAATTCTGACAAAAACATGTTATGATTTGCGATTGTTCACCATTTCATGATATAATATGACATTTTTTGCATGAAATTATAACATCCGTATTTCCTACAGGATAATTGTTTGAATTAGTCAGAGAATGACTAATTATGAGATTCGTAAATTTTTTGAAATATAGCCTCTTATGACATATAGGAGAAGTCCCTAATAATATGATGAAAAGATAATAATAATGATAATTTGAGGGTTTTATTTACCATTTTTTTTTGCAATAAAAGGCAAAAAAATCGTTGCATTTTAGAGTCAAGAAGGAGCAAGTCTCTGGACTTAAGCCCCTTCATTTCTGAGGTCCTAACATAGACTTTTTAGAGACAAACATATGTTATATACTATACTATATATATAGTATATATATAATATAATATAATATATTATATTATTATATAATATATAATAATATAATATATATAATATATTTACTATACATATTTCTAATAAATATATTTCTTATATTATACATACTATATATATAGTATAGTATATAGATATATATATCTAGTATAGTATATCTATAATATATATTAGAATAAGTGATGACAGAAAATGTCCTATGCTTTTTTACACAGAGAAAAATGTTTTCTTAATTTAAGAATGTGCAGTCACTTAATTTAAGAATGACAGGTCACTTGAATTAAGTGACTTTTGCCACTCAAATCAAGTGACTTTTTCTTTCTTAATTTAAGAAAGTAAGACTCACTTAAATTGAGTGACTTTTCTCACTTAAATCAAGGGACTTTTCTCACTTAAATTAAGTAACTTTTTCTTTCTTAATTTGAGAAAGTAAAAGTCACTTAAATTAAGTGACTCTTCTCACTTCAATTAAGTGACTTTTTTTTTCTTAATTTAAGAAAGTAAAACTCACTTAAATTAAGTGACTTTTCTTACTTAAATTAAGTGACTTTTCTTACTTAAATTAAGTGACTTTTCTCACTTGAATCAAGTGACTTTTTCTTTCTTAATTTAAGAAAGTAAAACTCACTTAAATTAAGTGACTTTTCTCACTTAAATCAAGTGACTTTTTCTTTCTTAATTTAAGAAAATAAAACTCACTTAAATCAAGTGAGTTTTCTCACTTAAATCAAGTGACTTTTCTTTCTTAATTTAAGTGACCTGCACATTCTTAAATTAAGTGACTGCACATTCTTAAATTAAGAAAACATTCTTCTCTGTGTATATTATAAGATGACCTTTTTTGTCAAATGGTCCCATGCATATTTGCACAAGAGAAACTCGACATTCGTCTCCATCTCGAAAAGGTACTTTTAACACTCAAAGTAATTCTCAATGACATCTAGGGTTGACCAGGACACCTTGGCTGAACTGTAACTAAAGTCATGAGCCTTGTGGTTAGAATAGTTTGAGTTTCCAGTTGATGGTAGAAGGTTTATGCAAATATTCTTGACGTTGGTGAAGAGTTTTAGTTGAAGATGAAGAGAACTCAGTCAACCGTGATGGCGATAGCACATACATCCAGTCTACAATTAATGAAAGGGGTCACTTGAAGCCTTTTTGGGTTGAAAGGTAAATTGGTAGCAGAAAGTGGTAAAAATAATATTTGAAGAGCTATCTTTCCTCGGCAATTTCAAAGACTTGATGAAGCAGCACATTGAGAATTCGACGCTCGTAATTTTTTTTTTCTTCTTTGAACTCTTATTGACGTAAAGAATGGTTGAAGCTTTAACATGGATAAACGATTTGCTGTTAACGAAGTGTAGTTTTCTGAGAATAAAAAAAAAACCAAGGCACTAACGAATACTCTAGGTATTTTGTTAAACGATTCATTTATTCAATAGTCTATGAGCAACCTAGTACTTAGTTGATCATCAATTACGTCTCCTTTTTCTTGCACCATCTTTTGCATATTTAACACTAGTCAATGGAGCAAGAGGACATTCGATAGCAATTTTACTTAATTGAAAACGCTTCTGGAGACAAACAAGAAAGGATCTTTTTTTTTGTAATTAACTGCGATAGTATTTATGGATTCTTTTCTACAGTTTTTTTTTTCTTCGAATTGAGGATCTGGTATTAGCTTCTTGGGTGAAATACTGTATAAATTCAGGACTTTTGAATGAATTATGCATGATGAGAGTTTTTTTTTGTTTTCGTTGTCTATCGAATTTGGGGATCAGGTTTCTCATGAAAATTGGAAGAGCATGTGTTTGAAAATTATAGGGAAATTATTAATAATTCTATTGTGGAATTTAGAGGGTAATGCGGTTAATCTAGATTACTGAAACAACATCCGGTGTATAACGGTAATCTGATCGGAAACACGTGGCTTTATGCGATAATTGGGAACTCAGTTTTGGCGAGGTCAGGATCTATTTTTCTTGTGTTTCAAGGTTTTTGAGGATATTTTGGAATACAGTGTAACCTTAATATAACGAATTCCTCGATTTAACGAATTTTTCAAAATCCCCCAGAACTGCCCATAAGAGTCTATGTAAAATATACCTTTACATTACGAATATATTTTTCAAACAACCTCGCTATAACGAAAAATCAATCATTGCAGAATGTATATAGAAACTATTATTGACCTTCATATAACGAATTTTTCAGCCTACAACCTCTACATAACGTATCCTACAAATTATCTCCACTCAATTCCACAATAACTAATGTCTCAATGAGTGCTGATACGTTTAAATCTTCATAAGATAGACATTACTGTTTGATCACTATAAACATTGCTGTTTGTGATTGTTAGTAATTTTGAAGTTGTAATGGCTGAAAAACGGAAAAGGTGTTGTTTGAGTGTTGCAGAAATTTTAACCTTTATTAAGCATTAACCTTTATCATGTTGTTAATTTTCTCTCTTACATTCTATGCTTATATTCTATTTGAATGTTTTCAAATAAATAATTCTGTGTTTTGATTCAAATGAGTTGTTATTCACATGAGTTGTTTTAATGGAAATTTTCTTACCTTGTTATAACGAATCGAGTTTAATCTAACCTCTATATAACAAACCTCACTGTTACGAATAACTCGATATAACGAATAATTCCTATTTCCCTTCAGTTTCGTTATATCAAGGTTACACTGTATTATGGAAATACGTCTTTCGTACCCTAAGCCCTTTTCGTAGTTCTTGAAATTAACTATAAAAAGAGATTCAAGTGAAATCGGATCATTTCGTTTACTTTTCGAGACATTTTTCGAAAAATGAAGAGTAAGAAAAAATAATCAGAACCAGTATATTTTTCTCGCTTTTTTTTTTCAATATCTCGGAGAATTAGCGAGATAAGGCGATTTCGTTAATTCTTTTTTTGAAGAAAAATCATTTTTTGTAGAAATTTTTTGGAGATAAGAGCAAAATCGCATTATCCTGCTTTGTTTCCGAGATTGTCTCGAAAAATGGTTGATAAAAATCGTTTTTATAGAATTTTGAAGGATTTTTTCGGTAAAGAATTTCAAGAGATTCGAAAAGGATCAGGGCAAAAAGGGCATATCTCCATTAATTTCCGAAATATTCTAAAAAAATTGATAAAAATCGACTCATCCTATTTCACCTCTTTGCTACATAATTAATAATAATTCTTCTATAGAATATTTCTACACGCCCTCGTTAAACAAAATCCGCGAGTTTCATGAAAAATTAGAAGTGAGCCTATCCACTGATGAAAAACTCAAAAAAAAATTTGGCACCAATCTTTTTTCCCTCATGTATTTTATTTTTATCAAGCATATAACGTTTTATTTTTTTTCCCTGTGCCACCAGACACAGAAAATTGTGCAATGTCCCTTCTAATTTTTCATTTTACCTTTTTTATCCCTCAGTTTTTTTCAGAATAACGAGAATTGGAGAGTCAGCGGTATAAAACGAGCGATTTAACGAGGTCACCTATCACTTTGGATTAAAAGTAAAAAAAATTTATGGTCAAACTGCTGATGATGATAACGATACAAGAGAATTTCAGGATTGAGAAAAAAAAAAATACTTAAACTGAAGAATTTTTCTATTTTCTGTCGATTGATTTTTTAATTTTTTTTTCCATTGATTAAAAAAAAATCCTCCATCAGGATAATAGCATCACGAATCCATTACGAAATCTGCAATTCTGACGATTATCTTCATTTCCTCTTTGATTAATGCTGAGTGGAAAAATTGCTTTGAAGAAAAAAAAAATTTTAAAAAAGCGAAAAGAATTGACGGAAGGAAAAATCAACTTGTGTGTGTGTAAAAAAAATTTTACGGAGGAAATACACGTCATTGTATGGGAACGGAGGTATCCCACCGAGTGAAACTATCGCTGGAAGTAGTGACGAAATTGTCGACATTCACTTCCTAGCGTGTACACACATACGTGCATGTAGTAGCGTTCAATTTAGCATTGTGCAAAACCTTATGGCCTCTGGGACTATAACATTTGGGATTCTCCCCTTTTGAAGTAATTCTTGCGTCCACTGTGAGTACCATGCCGCTCGACACGAGTGCAAGTGTCCGTGAGTCCTATGCGACTAGCGTATAACGCATTTCAGAAATTATGATCGGGCAAAGTAGGAAAAAATGGGGGTTTTAGTGAAATGGGTTGGAATGTTTCTTTTTGAGGGTTTCATGGAAAAAGTGAGGAAATTTTCGATGAAAAAAAAATTACTAAATTTTTTTTTTTTCGAAAATTTGAGTTTTTTCACATTTTTGAAATTTTTTTTATTTTTTTAATTTTTTGTAGTGATTTAGGACCGATTCCATAGGAACGATGAGATCATTTTACATAAAATCATGTAGTTCTCAATAAAAATTATTGATTTTTGGGTGATTTCATGAAAGTTTGAGTTTTTGTCATAAAATCTTCAAAAATGCATAATTTTCTTTTCTAATGACATGAATTGATGGCGAATGATGTCACTTTTTATTTGAGATCGGTTTCAAGGCACTGCGAACAATAAAACCACAACTATTCTCGAAAAAATAAAACTTTTCGATTTTTTCATTTTTTCGATTTTTTGCTGAAAAAGTAGAATTTTTGAGAAAATTCTCAAAAATGAATTTTTACATACGATTTTCAATCGAAATTTCCCCAGCTTTTCAATGGAATCATCGAAAAAATTCTATCTTGAATATTTTCATTGATTTTTCGAGATTTTCATAAAATAGAACCTGAAAATTTGGAATTTGTCCATTTTACCTCTTTCGTATGATTTCATACATCTCACAATTTCATACGTAGAATCATGAAAATGTGGTTTATTCCATTACGTGAAATACGGTGTAAATCGAAATAATTTACGTATTCAATAGGGAAAAAGCATCAAAGTTTACTGTTTCATGTAAAATTTGAAGCCATTAAGAATAATGCGTTGAGAGTATCATTAGAAAAATTTAATTACAAAAGTCATGAGCATTGAAAAAGCTTATGGAATCAGACCACAATAACCACAAACAATGAACAATGATAAATGCATATTTTCCGAAATATTTCGAATTAACTTTACTCATTATGGACTTTAGAGTTATTTGTACTCATAAAGTGCTTCATTTGATTTTCATTGTACCAATGCTGTACGAATAATTTATTGTATTGGACTGCGGTGAAAAATATAGGAATGGAGCTCGTGTTATTTGTAACAACATCAGTTGGATAATTTTACTTGATATTCGATTGGAACGGAATAATTGCGAGGAATCATAAATCAATATGTTTCAATTTCTGTTTCTCATTTCAGTAGCAAAGAGACGATAAATCTATTTTTGTGTCAATTGTTCGTGAAAATATCTCCAAAATTAGTGGAGATATGCCCTTTTAGTTCTGCTCTTTTTTAATTCAATAGCGAAGGGGTAAAACGAGATAGATAGTTTTTTAATTAACATCTTTCTTTGAAAATATCTCAAAAAGTGTGAAAAATCATTTTTAATCGATTTTTTTCAAACCTTCCAGTCTCCAGAAATTCATTCAATTCAGTTCCTATTCTATGACAGGACTAGAGATGTAAAATTACCAGTAATTCTTGTTGCAGTAAAATTACGGTAAAAATACCGTCATGTTACCGTATTGTGACATAATTGGAAAAAATTACTTGTTTCGATGTAAAATTACCATCAAAATTTTTTGATGTAACGATACCGTAATTTACTGTAATTTCCATCTATATAGATGATTCAAAAAAACATTTCCATACTCAAAGAATTACTTTTCAAGTAGTCAATTATATGAGAGTTAGTATTGAAATTGTTTTTTTTTTATTAAATTTTTTAAAAGGACAATTATTTAATTTTGTTAATCATTCAATGAGAACAGTTACCCGATTTATTCATTTTTGCCTCCTCAGGATAATCATATTTTCATACATCAATATTTAGAATAATATGTTAGGAACATTAATGATAATAACAACAATTTTATAATTTTTCATTGGCTGTCACTGACTATAAAAAAAGTAACAAAAATGATGATCAGAAAGGCTGCGAATTGATTTAAAAAATTAATTCCGTAATTCATCTATATAGATGTAAATTTACCGTTATGTCTCTAAAAATGATAATTACGGTAATTTACTTTGAAAATCAGTGTTTTTACCATTTTTGTTATTTACTGACGTTCGGTAAATTGCGGTATTGAAACTGCAAAATTACCGTAAAATTACTGGTATCGTTACCTTTTCACATCTCTAGACAGGATACGTATACATTTATAGATTATGTCAGTAAAAAATAAGACACTTTGGCAGATTCAAACACTTAGAGATAACTGAATCGTCACTACACAGAGAAAAATGTTTTCTTAATTTAAGAATGTGCAGTCACTTAATTTAAGAATGTGCAGGTCACTTAAATTAAGAAAGAAAAATCACTTGATTTAAGTGAGTTTTACTTTCTTAAATTAAGAAAGAAAAAGTCACTTGATTTAAGTGAGAAAAATCACTTGATTTAAGTGAGAAAAGTCACTTAATTTAAGAATGGCAGCTCACTTAAACTAAGTGACTGCACATTCTTAAATTAAGAAAACATTTTTTTCTGTGTACCAAAGAAACCTTACACAGCGAAAAAAGTTTTCTTAATTTAAGAATGTGCAGTCACTTAATTTAGGAATGTGCAGGTCACTTAAATTAAGAAAGGAAAGTCACTTGATTTAAGAATGTGCAGATCACTTAAATTAAGAAAGAAAAGTCACTTGATTTAAGTGAGAACACTCACTTGATTTAAGTGAGTTTTACTTTCTTAAATTAAGAAAGAAAAAGTCACTTAATTTAAGAATGGCAGGTGACTTAAATTAAGTGACTGCACATTCTTAACTTAAGAAAACATTTTTCTCTGCGTAAAAATGTTTTAAAAGTGTCTACGAAAGTGTCGTAATGTCAAACATTGGTTTTTGCTGTGTATTATCTAATGAGATTATTCAAAATGTAAATTACTGTGAACAAAAATCGAATTATCTTGTTTTACCTCTTCGCCTTTCAATTGTAATTCTTGAATTGATGAAATTTATTTCGAGATTAAGAATTTGAAAATAAGACAACAATAAATGAAAGAAATCTGAACGAAAGACATTCCTCGTGATTGTTCAACAATTTTACGTGGATATTCACACTTTCATGTTTATGAGAAAAGTCTTTAGTAATAAATGAAGTATAGGACCTCTGGAATCAAGCTCTTCATTTCTCTGTAATTTTTTTCTCTTTTTCTACACTCAGAAGCTCTGAGATTGCGATTTGAATTCCAGCGAAATTGGATTCCACAAATGCGAGAACAAACACGGCAATGCTACTTTCTCTGTGTAGAGATTCCTTTTGTGTATAGCTCTTTTCAAAATACAACATCGTTGCATACACACCGTTGGCGTGAAAATAAAATGAATAGTGGGAGGATAAAAGGGAAATACGAAACATGACTTTCGTAGTATCTTCGGATCTTTTCATCTCAGTGTAACTTGTTAGGGGAAAATTTAGTCTAGGAATATTGTAAATTATGTTTACGTTTCTCTGTTGATGGGATAGCTCAGGAATAGATTCTGCTCAATTTCAAGAATGCAATCAATATTTTTTGAATTATTATTAAATGCTACTATCAAATCTGTGAATTCAAACAATTCAAAATTGAAAATAATAAAAAATACATTTCAGTAGTAAAATAGGATTTTTTTTTTTTTTAATAGCAATATTTCGCAGTCAAAAAATTAAAAATTAAATAAAAATATTTTCAATAAGTTGCAAAATAATTTCGCAAGTAGTGAAATATTAGACATTTCTTCAAGGAATATCTCGACACTAATGGAAGTCTTTTTTGCCCTTAACTTTTTTTTTCCAAGGAATTCTAAGAGCTTCAAAAAAAGAGCTGGGTCAAAAAGTATATATTCCCATTAATTACCGAGATATTCTCAAAAAAAAGTGAATTTCCTCGCTCATGTATCAAAAAAGATTTTTTTGTTTTTTTAAAAATTGTTCACAAAAAAAAAAATTCAAGTTTTTTCCCTAAATTTACATGCTACAATAATATTCCAAATTTTCCAAAACATCTCATTTTATCATTTTCTTGTTAATTTCGTAAATATCTCAGAAACTATTGGATTCAAGTGAATTTCATCAAGAAAAGCTCTTTGTTCCCATAAAATTACCTACAAAAAGACTCTCCTGATATTTTTCTCCACGTACATTTGTTACTGAGATATTCATTGAATGCACAAAATATTTATATTCATTTTGGCATCACCTCAATGAAAAGAAAATGAACCTGCCAACCGAAAAATGTTCAAATTTTTTTAAAACTGAAAATCTTCCCGAAACAATTTGGAAAAATTCTAATAATAATGGAGATATGCTGAAGCATCCTTCCAATTTCTTTTTTCAAATTTTTTCCCAAAAATGTTCACTCCAGAAAAAATTCAGCCCATTTCGCTCTAATATAAAGCATTAAATGGACTAGAATAAGCAGAATGAGGTCACAAATTTTTTTAGTAGACAAAAGTAAAACGGTTACACAGAGAAAAATGTTTTCTTAATTTAAGAATGTGCTGTCACTCAACTTAAGAATGTGCAGGTCACTTAAATTAAGAAAGAAAAGTCACTTGATTTAAGTGAGAAAACTCACTTGATTTAAGTGAGTTTTATTTTCATAAATTAAAAAAGAAAAAGTCACTTGATTTAAGTGAGAAAAGTCACTTCATTTAAGAATGTACAGGTCGCTTAAATTAAGAAAAAGAAGTCACTTGATTTAAGTGAGTTTTACTTTCTTAAATTAAGAAAAAAGAGTCACTTGATTTAAGTGAGAAAAGTCACTTGATCTAAGTGAGAAAAGTCACTTAATTTAAGTGAGTTTCACTTTCTGGAATTAAGAAAGGAAAAGTCACTTGATTTAAGTGAGAAAAATCACTTAATTTAAGGGGGGAGCCTGCTTTAGAAGCTTAAAAAAATCGATTTTTTCGAGGATTTTTTTGGGAAGGAAACAAATATTTGATTGAAACGAAACTTTCAGGTTTTATTGTTATGTATTTCAAGAGTCTTCTCAAATTTTTTCATCAAAATATATGTCATATTATGCGTGGTACAAGCATTTCGCCGAGGTGCCTCGAGTATGCATGTGTCGTGCGGCGGGAAAGATGCAGGTCGCAATTTTCATCTGAAACTAAAAAACCAAAAAAAATTTTAATTTTCAATAGTATAGCTTCTAGTTAAACCAAGAAAATTGAAGAAAAAGTGGAAAATTCAATTATTTTTCGCAAATTAAAAAAAAAATTCATTTTTTTGGAAAAAATTTTTTTTTTAATTTGCGAAAAATAATTGAATTTTTCACTTTTTTTTTAATTTTCTTGGTTTAACTAGAAACTATACTATTGAAAATTAAAAATTTTTTTGGTTTTTTAGTTTCAGATGAAAATTGCGACCTGCATCTTTCCCGCCGCACGACACATGCATACTCGAGGCGCCTCGGCGAAATGCTTGTACCACGCATAATATGACATCTATTTTGATGAAAAAATTTGAGAAGACTCTTGAAATACATAACAATAAAACCTGAAAGTTTCGTTTCAATCAAATATTTGTTTCCTTCCCAAAAAAATCCTCGAAAAAATCGATTTTTTTAAGCTTCTAAAGCAGGCTCCCCCCTTAAGTGACCTGCCATTCTTAAATTAAGTGACTGCACATTCTTAAATTAAGAAAACATTTTTCTCTGTGTACTTGATTGAAAATGGTGCACTGAGAGAGAAAAAATTTGCTTCAACCCTGAAAATTTCAATATATATAGATATAAAAATCGTGAAAGAGAATTTTTCTCAAAAGACAATTTCCTTGCTACAAGAATTTTTTTTCTCAGTGTGCATTCGATTCGGATGATTTATTCCACTAGCGATCAATTACACTAATGAGCCTCTTAAAAATAATGAATTTAATGAGAAACAAGTTTAGTGTAAATACATACGGCTTCGAAAATATATAGACACATGCTCCTGAGGCTGAGCAGCTGGCAGTTGTCACGATTTACTCGCTTGCGTTCCGGTATTTCTAGAATAACGTATGAGATACCGAAAATGTTGTCTCCCGCACGTGCTCTCGACACAGGGCGCCACTTAATTACTCAGATGGAGTAAATTAACAACATACTGCCAAATGTATGTCCGCATTAACTCTATTGAAAATTATACAGACGTGAAAATACACGATTGTATATAGAGAAGACAGTGTATGTTATGCATTGAAGAGAGGAGCAATATGTCGAGGGAGAAAGCGCGAACAGCACATGAAGAACATTCGTCTAATTAAAGATAATAAATGATATCCAAGCAAAATTGAACGGCTGTTGGGTGATACAAGTTGGATTGAATTTAATGGAAAAGGAGCGGCATCGTACACGCGACGTTCGATAAGAGTTGAATTGAAATTGTGGCAATTCAATCTAATAATAGAAAAGCTGCCACGAAATTTTGTAAAGTGGTGATTTTAGGGACAACTACCATCTGCTTCATTCGATAATTTCACTCATCAAATAAATGATTTGGCTCTGATTGAAAATATCATAGTGATAATTGATCAGTGGAAATCAAAATATATTTCAATTATATTTTGAATATATTAAAAATATATTTTTATATATTTCAAATATAAGATGTTTATAATATGAATGAATATTTTCAATTTTTTAGAATTTTATCTTCATTATGCTGGAATATAGCAACTGAATATAGGCAACTATATATGCCAGGACACAAGATATATCTTTTATAAGAAAGTATAATAACTATATAAAAGGTATATTTATCCCGATATAAGTATTATATCAAAGATATACTAAGTGGGGAAATTTAGTATGTTTTATATATAATGTATTATACAATAAAATGTCTCCAAATTCTATTTTGCAGATATCTGCGCATTTATTTTGTGATATATAATTTTCGATGAGAATAGTGGAGTGAATTTTTGATGTTATGAGAAAGTTTGCATTTGTTATGTAATTTAGATCTTATATTCATAATTAGGGCCGGAAACTTTAACTAAATTCGAGTCTCACTAAGTTGCTAAGCAACTAGGATACTCGAATCAATAAATAAATTTGATAATTGAATCATATTCTAAATGTCAAAGTGACATTTGTGAGAGTTTTTGAGCGTTTGAATTTTGAGGTGACCTCTGAAAGGAGCTCTGAGAGGACCTCTAAGCGGAATTCTGAAGGGAATTCTGAGGGGAACTTCGAGGGGACTTCTGAGCGGAACTCTGACGAGACCTCTGAGCGGAACTCTGAGGAGACCTCTGAGGAGACCTCTGAGGGGACCTCCGAGCGGAACTCGCGGCAAACTTTCAAATGCCTGAAAACTCGCAAATATCATTTTGACATTCCAAACTTTGTTCAATCATTAAATTTATTTATTGATTTGAGTATCTTAGTTGCTTAGCAACTTAGTGAGACTCAAATTTAAATGAAGTCTCCGGCCCTATTCATAATTTATATCTTGACAATTGTCAGTTTTATCAAATTTAATCTTTCCAACATCCCATGATCCTCACATCTCAACTTACGAACATGGAAATGAATGTCATAACTCGAAACATATATTTACTTTATAAGAATTAAAATAATCTATAACTTTCAATTAATTCCTTCACTTTCAAGTTCTAGCAATTTCTCAGAGCATCAATTTTTCAGTATGTTGTACATATCTACAATTTCCTACCATCTACCGCGCATTAAACAACGTAAACCTCGTACATGTGACACACAACTCTTCAAAATGAATCCTAAGTAAACCATACACAAATTCTGCACCTCAACCAACAGCATTCAGTGTTGTTCCTGTGAAATCGTGTCACTTGCGGAAATGCAATAATACCTACACGAGAATCGCATAAACTTCTGCGGTAGCTTTGAGAGAGAGATGAGGAATAGAGGAATCTCCGTGTGAGAGTATGAGACACTGATTGTCTGCGCCACAAGAGTTCTCGTATATAAAGCCTCTTGTCCATGTTCTCATGGGTACAATCGCACTACTACAGTACCTCTACATTTTCTATATTTTCAAAGCACCTTGCATACGGAAAATCGCACGTTCGTGTTGGCACGTATAGCCAAATAAAGAAAACGTACCCGATCGTAAGTCGTGTGTAGGGGGCTTCGATTAAAGTCAAATCGTTCCTTCCATATATAAAAGAAAATGGTGCAACGTGATGCCCATAAACATTAAATGGAAATGCAACTTATTATGGAGATGGATAATGGAAAATTTTCGATTGAAATTTTAATATTACTAGACTTAAGTCTAGCGCTAAGCATAGCGCGCACCTTTTGTGCATGGTGCTCTTGAAAATTTATATATATTTTTACACATATTTCTGAATTGACCGTCATTGAAATCACGAAAAATGAATGTGAAGCGCGTTTTCACGTACAAAAAGCAGCAATTTGCCCGTTTGAGGAAGAAATACGTTTTTTTTTTAAATTAATGCATTTTAGAGGCAAAAAGGCGCAAGTCCTTTGCATCCATGCCACTTTATTACTGAAGTCCTCAATAATATGATGAAAAGATAATAATAATGATAATTTGAGGGTTTTTTACCATTTTTTTTGTAATAAGAGACAAAAAAAAATCGTTGCATTTTAGAGTCAAAAAGGAGCAAGTCTCTGGACTTAAGCCCCTTCATTTCTGAGGTCCTAACATAGACTTTTTAGACACAAAAATATATTATATACTATCATATATAGTATATTATATACTATACTATATATACACTGTTAGAAAAAAATTGAAATTTCATAGGAAAGTCGCTGAAAATTTTAATAAACGTGATACTGAATGTTTTTTTAATGGGATAATGCTTATGAAATCTATGAGCTTCCAAAAAAATTCAGAGGAATCTATGAGTTTTAAGTAGAATTGAGATGAAAATTCTACCACTCACTTGAATTTTCAACTGAACATGAATATTCAGAATTAAAATGACTTGAATTTTCCATTTTTTCTTGAATTTTTCCTATTTTTTCTGATTTCCAAGAAACAATTGAACTGAAATTCACAAATTTCATTGATATTCAGGCGTAAAATTATTTGAAAATCGATGATTTGTCCCTTTTTCAATGACGTAATTATCTAGAATTTCAGTAGAGATATAACTTGTTTAAAATTTCAGTGATTTTGCACGAAAAATTCAGATAGAAATTTTTAACAGTGTATAGTATAGTATATAAATATATATTGGGATAAGTGATGACTAGAGATGTGAAAAGGTAACGATACCAGTAATTTTACGGTAATTTTACGGTTTCAATACCGTAATTTACCGAACGTCAGTAAATAACAAAAATGGTAAAAACACTGATTTTCAAAGTAAATTACCGTAATTATCATTTTTAGAGACATAACGGTAAATTAAATCTATAGAGATGAATTACGGAATTAATTTTTTAAATTAATTCGCAGCCTTTCTGATCATCATTTTTGTTACTTTTTTTATAGTCAGTGACAGCCAATGAAAAATTATAAAATTGTTGTTATTATCATTAATGTCCCTAACATATTATTCTAAATATTGATTTATGAAAATATGATTATCCTGAGGAGGCAAAAATGAATAAATCGGGTAACTGTTCTCATTGAATGGTTAACAAAATTAAATAATTGTCCTTTTAAAAAATTTAATAAAAAAAAACAATTTCAATACTAACTCTCATATAATTGACTACTTGAAAAGTAATTCTTTGAGTATGGAAATTTTTTTTTGAATCATCTATATAGATGGAAATTACAGTAAATTACGGTATCGTTACATCAAAAAATTTTGATGGTAATTTTACATCGAAACAAGTAATTTTTTCCAATTACGTCACAATACGGTAACATGACGGTATTTTTACCGTAATTTTACTGCAACAAGGATTACTGGTAATTTTACATCTCTAGTGATGACAGAAAATGTCCCATGCTTTTTTATATTATGGATCATACATTATATATGTATAAAACCTGAACTACTCCTATGCAGATCTAGTTACACAATCAAGTAAAATATTTTAATGAATAGATCAAAGAATTAGATATAAAAGAAAGAAGTAAAAAAGCATCGCCATTCTTCAAAATTCCAACTTCACCGTGCATGACCCCAATGCTTGGCATCTACCATGCGTTTTATCGTGGCGCCGTTTATCACGTAGCATTGCCAGACAACGGGAGCACCCGCTGATCATTCTGCCCCTGGTTTTCTCTCGCCATAACTCGATTCATATATACCATCTTGTTCAGAATACTGAACAATGTAGAAGCAAAAATATTCTGTATATACCACAAGCAAGATTATATCTGGATATGAAAAATGATGAAAAAAAAAAAACGCCAATGTATTTACGCCACAGATATGAAAACTGGTGGAACCGCAGAATTGGTTTGAGTGAATGTGATGCTAAATTTTGACGAGCAAGAAACGACCACTATCTTCGCTTTGGATACAGGGTTTTTATGTTTAGATCGATTTCTCCAAAAGAGGGTAAGGAGAATCAAGACGGTTGTCAACTGGTCTTGATGGAAGGTACGTCCACAATCTATCGTCCTAAATCGTGCTTTATACTGTGAAATTTCAGGATTCTGTAGCTTGTGCAAGTGGAGAACGCGATGTGGCAATGACGACGAGAGAGGATCTAATGCACGTGATAAACACATTTTGTGCTTCCACTTTGATGCTTCCAGTGGATTCAAACCCAAACTACTCCAACTGCCAACCACAACGATCTTCCTATAAACCTAAACGCGTTTACAACCAACGATTCGGTATGGTAATACGACAATACTTGGTAAATGGGATCTTTTACTACTTGAGATAAATCAATTGTTCGAGATAAATTTTACACTGCTTTTCGACATTTATTATCAACAATTCTTTTTTTTTTTTGATGAAATTGCAGAATGCGTTTGATATTGGAGAAGCAAATATGTGGTTTGGAAAAGGGTTTCAATCATTTGATAAGTGAGTAGCAATACTAAAAGCATTTGATGATTGTGTTCAATGAAATAATCCCGTCAAACACTAGTTGAAACAATCGTTTTTAGAGAATATGTGCAATTCTTCCAATTATTCGCATTTTTCAGTAATTGGTTTCTATTTTGAAAATGTATTTGGAGTTGAATTCTCGTTCAACAATGGTAAGCTTTCATTCCCACACAATGAAGTTTAGACGAATCAAACAGTACGTTTATTGTAATACTTTCAGGAAAAAAAGCCCATGTTTGGATTGATCGTCTGTTCAAAAAAGCCATATAAGGTAGAAATGTATCAAAATATCAGATAATATATAGAAGCAAAATTAGATAAGGTTTAATATACGGTAATCTATATGATTATATTTATATTTTTATTATAATGAAAATAGGGGTGCCGTGTCATGGCGGTAGTAGTTAGACTAGTTTCGCTTTACTCCTGACTTTTTTTTGATTTTTTTGTAGCTTTTCTTCCATCCGAAGATTCGAAAAGTATCTGTGAGAACTAACGTAGTGCTAGTGTCTAGTTTTTTTACAAGTGCAATCATTATCCTGATCATCATCTTCCGATAAATTACATAAATTTACTCGGTACTTTGGCGTTGCAATCATTTGTGAGGTTAAGATTGTGCCACGAGCCAGTCGATGGGCTCCAATCCAAACTCATATGATAAGACCCCTAACTCAACTCCATCATTACCGACTGTTAATAACCTCCATAAGGCTGTCTCTGAGAGTGATCATACAGAGCCCCTACATATCCCCTCACTTGGAGTACCCATCACAAACACCGAGACACCTGAAAGAAGAGATCTAAGGGAGGGGGAAGACTCTGGGAGAAGGGGTAGACCATCGATTGAACGACTTAGGCTACGTATTCGTGCCAATTCCATTGGTACGATTGATGAACTTTTTGATAGACAGAAACGTAAAAGAGAAGAAGACTCTGAACCCCACGTTAGCAGACCCACCAAGTGTCATAACATAACCCCACGCCCTCAAGCCACTCAGATTGCAGCTGCAGAAGCTCCGTCTGCTCTTCTCTCACCTGGCACGAAACTCAGTGATTCTCCACTTTTGTACCCTGACAGCCCCTCCACTATGTCTCCCACTGGAGTGGGTGCTAACAATCCTGACCAGACTGTGGCACTACTCATGTCTGAAATGAAAAAAGAGAACAAGAGCCACTTAGAGGCCTTGAGGAGTAGCAATCAGGAAGTCATGCTGAAAATCACTGAGTCGATTAATAATTTTAAATTGGAGACCACAAGAGAAATCCAAGACCTTCGGGCTGAACTTAAACGTGAATTAGATAAATCAAAATCGGAACAGAGAAAAGAATTACTCAACCAGGCTAGTCGTATTGAATCTATTGAGAGAAAGCTTGAGCTAACTGACTTTAACAAAGCTGCCGTGGAACTGAACAAAATCCAACAGAATTATGAAGCCGAAATTTCCCGCATGGTGATGGACGGTAATAACTTGAAGAAGGCCGTAAGTAGACTTCAGAGCACAATGAATTCAACCCAGAGGAAGGCCAGAGAAAATAATATTACTATCAGAGGTCTCCCCAACACCCTCAACCTTCAACCTGAAGAAATGAAAACCACTGTCGACCGTTTTCTCTCTACTCGTTTTAATCTGACCGGCAAAGTTCTGGAAGCCAAAAGAGCGGGCAACAGTGAGTTGCTTATTGTAACACTCGTCAATACCAATATAAAAACTGAGATCCTGAAAAGGAAAAAAGAAATCTTGCATGGCCACTCGATTTACATCAACGCCGACTTAACGAGAGAAGACAGAGCAACTGCAGGAAAATTGAGGGAATTTGCCAAGATTGAAAGAGAGAAAGGTAACACAGTTAAATTTGGCTCTTCTAATAGACTGTGGATCAATGCAAAGTGCTGGAAACTGAATGCAGAGGGCTCCAGACTGATTGAAATAACTGGTCGTCACCATAATAACAGAACGAGCATGGAGGTGGAGACTTCCCCTCCTTCATCATCATCAACACGTGATCTGGTAAACTGATCGGTGGGGTCCCTCTCTGCCATACGTTCAGCGTTACATTCTGGAATGCGTACGGTTACAATAGAATTGATGAATATTTCATCAGAGAGGGGTCCCCAGTTATGTTTATTTTTGAAACCTGGAAGGAAGAGAAGCCACGAACACTACCATCAGCGTGGATTAAATACCACTCCATTTGGGCTCCAGCGACAAAAGTTAAAAGTAAAGGCCGCGCGAGCGGTGGCATAGTGTGCCTAATCGATAAAAATGTGAACTCTTTCGAGCCTTTAGTTGTCTGTAACTCTTGGATTTTTATAAAAATAGTGCTTCAAACCAAAGTGTATATAATAGGGGGAGTTTATCTGAGACCGGGCAGAGAACATCCAATATCGGAGCCACTGGACGACCTACAATATGTTCTAACATACATTGACTCTCAATACAAAAACAGTACACTAATTATCGGGGGCGATTTTAATGCTCGTATGGGTAGTTCAGATTTCATGGATGAAAGCATTTTTGATGGCACAAATTTACTCCCACGCAGAGTTTCCCTTGACAAAGTAAAGTGTAAAAGAGGTGAAAAATTGACGGAATTTATGTACGCTAATAGTTTACTCTTAATTAATGGCAGATCGAGGAGTGATCATCCAGGGTGTTACACTTATTGCTCCCATAGAGGGCAAAGTGTTATTGATTTAATCTGGCTCAAGATCGATCATGTCAACGAGGTAATTGATCTCACTGTACTCAGCAAAGCGCTCAGATCTGATCACTTCCCGGTCTCCATTGCCATGGCCTCTCCTCAGCTATGCAACGACTCTACCTTGCGAACTGCAACTGAGAAACAGTCACCAAAAATCTCATTGCGTTGGGACCCTCTCAAGGCCGCGGATTACTGCAATTCTTTGAAATTTTCAGATAGAATTAAAATTGACTTCAGTACTACTCAAACGGACAAGCAATATGAAAACTTCTGCCTAGCAATTATTGAAGCTGCGGAAACCGCTGGCCTTCGGAAGGTCTCCTCTTTAAAGTTTAATAAACTCAGAAAAAAACCTTGGTTTGACGCAACCTGTATGTCATCGCGAGAAGAATTAAAATCTTCACTCAAGCGAGCCAAAAAATCCAACTGGACTGACACAAACACCGATGCTTACTTGCGCAGTAAATCTGCCTACGAAATTGTCTTAACCACTAAAAAAGCGGATTACTATAATGATATCAGAATAAAAATTGCTAATGTTAAAGATCCCACTTCCTTTTGGAAAACTGTCAAGCAATGTAAATTCTCACCCCCCATCTCAAACAAAATCACCACGGATAAATGGTCTCTTTTTTATGGGTCCATCTTCCCTCCAAGAAACCCTTCCGCCGAGGTAGAGTTTAGCTCAAGCTATTTTAATCCGGATCTAGACAGAGACTTCACTCAGAGGGACCTGGATCTGGCTCTTGATAGAGCGAAAGCAGGTAAGGCGCCTGGTTTTGATCTTATACCCAATGAATTTTTGAAATTTTTGCCTGATAACTGGAAGCTTTACCTGCTTGTTATGTTCAACAAAATCTGGGCCTCTGAGTGTCCCCCTAGTGCGTGGTCCAAGGTGATAATGACTATGATCTACAAAAAGGGGGATCCTTCGGACCCCTTAAACTATCGTGGGATTGCGCTGGTCAACTGCATCACAAAGCTATTCACATCTATGCTTAAAGTAAGACTGGAATCCTGGGCTGAAACCTCCGGGATATTACCGGAAAGCCAATCGGGCTTCAGACCTGGTAGAAGCTGTGCTGACAATGTCTTTGTGCTGCAGTCAGCCATTCAATTGCAATTACGACTGAAAAAGAGGAAATTATACACTTTATTTGTAGATTTCCGACGCGCTTTCGACTCTATTAATCAGAATAAATTATGGTCAAAGCTCTGGTCATTGGGAGTGAGTGCAAAGATGATCCGATTCCTTAAGAATCTGTACGACTCTGCTTCCCTCCAAGTTAGAATAGGAAATAACTTAACTCCAAGCTTTGATATCACCGAAGGTGTTCTTCAGGGGGAAATTTTGAGCCCCCTGTTATTTATCCTGTACTTATCAGACATTGAAGCCTCATTCCGCATTGACTCTTTACACGGAATCAACTTAGATAATTACTACGAACTGATGTTATTGTTATATGCCGATGACCTGGTGATTGTAGCCGACAGTAAAATTGATATGCAGAAAAAATTGAACGTATTGAGTGATTATTGTGATCGTTTCGACCTAACTATAAACTTAAGTAAAACCAAGATTATGGTTTTTCGGGCGGCAGGTAGACTGGTAAAAGACCTGTCCTTCACATACAGAAAGGAAATGGTTGAAATTGTCAATAAATATGAATATCTGGGGGTACCATTCTTCAGCACGTTATCGGGCAATGTTGCCGCCAATGAGGCAGTCAAAAAAGCCAATATGGCTACTGGGGTTGTTATGGGTATTTTGGGTGGATCGGGCTCGGACACGTGGGAGAGTAAGCTGGTACTGTATGATAGTGTAGTAAATTCAACTCTCCTCTATGGTGCTCATCTGTGGGGTCTGAGAGAGGGTCAAATTCTTGAAAAAGCCCAAGTCGGATATTTTAAACGTCTACTTCTCTTGCCCAGAAGCACTGCCGGTTACGTCCTGAGACTAGAGCTGGGACTGGTCCACACTTCACTTAAACTTGCACAACTTGCCATTGATTGGGTAATTAAAATTCTATCCATGGATGACTACAAGTTACCTAAAATCTGTTTGCTGAGACTTGCCCAACTTGCTCGCGGAGAAGCTGTAAATTCTAATTATAATTGGTGCACTCAACTAAGTATCTTATTGCACATGACAGACATCAGAGACCTGTGGTCTAAAGAGGGACTAACTGTCGAAAGGTGGTTGGCAGAAAAAAATACTTTATTAATGCAATACAGGCTTCATCTAATTGGCACAGATGTTCAAAAATGGCGTGCTTCTGACTCTCTCCAATCCCCACATTTGACTCCAGCAGCCACCTCGAACTGCCCATACTTTGCCCAAAAATGCAACATTGTGTTCATCCGAACGTTTGCCCAGTTGCGACTAGCTTCTTTTCGCTGCTTTAAACTTTCACATAACGCTATTTCATACCAACTAGAACCCTTGAGCTCTTGCCCGGTTTGCTCACTCCACGTGCCCGAGACTGTGAATCATATTCTCACGGAATGCCCTAGCTACACTAACTTCAGAGAGATTTTGAAAGCTAAATTGCATCGCAATGACTTAAACACTGTCAATATTCTTAGTGATTTCTCCGCTGAGAGCCTAAAGTATGTTTTCTATTTTGTTATTAATTGTATCAAGCACAGATCTAAACTACTGAACGAATGATCGAATGAATGAATATAGTGTAATCGTGTGGGCTATGTTTAATCTTCGGATCTCTATATAAATTCCTAATTACTTTTACGTATATAAGCTATTGTCATACTCCCCCCCATTGCTACAAAGTTGTATCTTTTATGAGCAATAAATTACATACATACATACATACATACATTATAATGAAAATAATATATTTAATATTATATGTTAGTACATATATTATATAATACAGAAACAAGTATTTTCTGATTCATGGCAGAATACTATATATATTCATATCTAGGGCATTCAATTTTGGACTGAATATTCTCATTTGAAGCAACGGAAATGTATAATATTGTGAACTAATCTGCAACTGATTCACAAAGTGAAAAACTCATGAATTCCTTTGCTCCTTCATATCCGATACATGCACAAAGTTTACTTTGACAATCCTACCCTTTCTCAATGGTTTATCAACTGCAGTGTAGCTGCATTCAGAATCACAAGTACTCTGCGACACAATTAACTCAGACGTACCGCGAAATTAAACCAATTTGTTGCATCACAAGCCCTTTTCTACTCTTTTCCCCGGCTCTGTTCCACGACGCGTTATCTCTGCTTCCACGCTTGGGAATCGTATCTACGGACGTACAGGGGAACGCCCATAGATAATATCCACAAGCGTGACGGCCAAATTGCACGTACAAGGCAGAGTTCAGTCGGTATATAGCTGCTGTTGTGCTGGAGGCAACAAAGCACTAACTCCCCCTCCCACCCACCCACCACCCTTTGAGCTGCTGTATATCTAAACGTAGTTTCAAACTGGCCATGCTTGCCCATTGCATGTAAACAATCTCGCTAGCCACTCCATTTGCTTGTGCTCTCTTTACTCTTTTAGTGTCTAATTCTATGTCAAATTACGTTATCTGTCAGATGCACTGATCCACACTAATACCGATAATTCACCGCCATATTGTCAGATATATGTGCCAATTCGAAACATTGAGCCATTAAACAAATAAATTTATTAATAAATTAATTTTTATCAATAAATTTTTAAGAGAATCAAATTCCGGAAAAAATATGTAATGCGCAAGCAGGATTTGAACCCACGACCCTCTGATTACATGTCAGGTGCTCTACCGCTGAGCTATTGCGAGTTACTATATTTACCATCGAATTTTTGATCCTCACATCTTTTCTCCACCTCCCATCCACGAGGCAATGTCGCCATTAAACAAATAAATTTATTAATAAATTTATTAAAATTATCTCGATTTGATTTATTTTTAATTTTAATTATTCTGTAAGTGTAGTAGTAGTTTATTGTTTATAAAGATACATAAAAAATCTTTGTTACAATAGGAGAATCACATTTTTTTGTATTCTAGTGTAATATTGATATTAATTTCAATTAATCACGTGATATCTACATTTTCAATAAGACTAGCTCTTAATTTACAACTGCTTATGACAAAATAGAAGATCGCTTTTATACATTTGTTATTCTCAGTCTCAAGTATTCGTTTCATCGAAACTTCGGCATGGTCATAGTTTTTACCAAATACAAGCTATTCTGTATATGGAAGGTTCCAAAACAAATGTAGGATCAGACAAGGTTCTTTAAAAGATTCTTCAGATTCTTCAGTGAATATGCTTCTCCCTACGTAAATTGAGAACAATTAGATTGATGGTTGAGAAGTCCTATGAAAGGATCTGAAATACAAAGAGATGTCTTTAGGGATGAACATCAAATTATCAATTTTAGCTGACCTTATGAATGAAATCACGAGTGTAGTGGAATAACAGGTTAAGTCGATTTTTGTCGAAAATAAAATTTTATCGGAATTTGCCTTGAAATGTATGGACACATGTCTCACAAAAAAGATTTGGCTGAGTATGACCATTTAAGGCCTCATTTTTGAATATGCATTACAGGTTAAGTTCACTTTTGGCAATTTTTCAAAAACAATTCAAGTTATGTCGACTTAACCTGGAAAAATAATTCACGAGTGTAGTGGGATAACAGGTTAAGTATATATGGTAAACCTATATGACTTAACCTGTTATTTCACGACACTCCTGAATTATGCATATAAAAGTTAAGTCAACATAACTTAAATTTCTGATAATTTCTGGGGGAGTTAAGGGGACATAACTCGAATCTCTTATAATTTTTAAGGGAGTTGAGTCGACATAACTTGAATTTCTTTCCATAAATTTCAAGTTAAGTCAAAATTATAGAAAAAAAAGACTGCCGATAACAATAGCTTTTGAATATTTTAATTGACTGCGAATTAATGACTTTCATCATAAATGTAGCGCAAAATGGTGCTCGCATCATCATTTTACGGTTTTTCGGCTCTCCTGAAAAATTCACTTTTTCCGACTTAACCTGTTATTCCACTACACTCGTGAAATATTCCGGAAATCAATGGGGATACGTCCTTTTTGCCCTAATTCATTTTTTGTAGGAGATTTCGAGTGCTGCAATAGAAATTTGGGCAAAAAGGCGCTTATCTCCATCAATTTCCGAGAAATTTTGTTGGAAAAAGACAGAAAAATAGACTCGTTTTGTTCTTTATCGACATGAAAACAATTCAGAACTTTGAGTATAGTGCAGTGAAAAATGCAATTCCACATCATCACCTACAGCCATCAACTCAGACATTCCGTAATTAATGAAGAGTTGATTCAATTAAGCAAGTGTTAGAACACCAAGTATGTGTCAAAGGTTCATCAATTAGATCCTAATAAAGATGTTGGAAGGACTGCAACATGAAAACTTCATATCAGAGAATATTAATCGAAGCTTCGTAAGAACAGATTGCTTCGAAACAATTTACGTTGGGTATTCGTGGAAGGGATATATTGAAATATTTGGCGAGTGATATACAGATCATGCCTTTCGTTGCATTCAAGCATCTGGTGAATTACGACTAGCTAGAACAATATCACGAGAAAATAAATTTTAAGAGACTTACAAAAAGAAGACAATGTGTATTGTACAAAAGTGACTAACTGACAATATGGTATCGATCATTCACAATCGACGAATAGGGGATAAATTAACAGAAGCTTGTTCACAGTGTGGTGATGTGCAATGCACTGGACGAAGATTGATAGTAATGTCAAATTCTCGTATATTCGTCAATTCGACGTATGCGAAACGCTCTCTATGTTCCATCTATTCAATAACTATCTATTGTTCATATCGATGGATATCGTTCATTCATCCAGAATTCTTTGCATCATACAGCACTCAACAAACAATCCAAAATCCTTGAAAGTCGGTTAATTATCTCATGACACGCATGTGGAAATACTGCTTTTTCTCATTGAATAGTCTTTAACGAAAGCTCTAGTTGAATGGAACTATTCAGGAGTTGAACATTACATAAATAGTGGAAATTGGTGCAAGAAGATCCAAAAATCTGAGGAAATTAGTGAAGATGCTCTAGAATTCCTGCATTATTAGCTAATTTTTTTCAGATTGTTCCAAAAAGGCATTCACCGGAAAAAGAATCCTAGATCAGTTTACTGAGAATCAATAGAATCAATTGGGCGTAAGTATAATTCATATTTATAGCACTTTACGCCACTTTAATAACGTATTTTTTCAGACTGAAGGTCTTCTAGGAAAAATTTGGAAAAATCAAGTAAGAGTATAGAGATGCTGGAACATTTTTCGATTTTTTTTTTCAAATTTGTCAAAGGAGGCACTCCTTCCTTAAAAGTCATTCAGTCTATCTTGTGATTTCTTCAAAGGAGCGTAAATCTTATGCTTCTACATGAAAAGATGCTGCTTTGATCTCATCGTCTTGGAATCGAAGTAGCATCTATGCCATGTATAGGGAAAGCACTTATGCTATTTTGATTCGAAGGTAGCTCTCAAGATTCTCTACAAAAAAGTTCACAGCAAAAAGGGCGTATCTCCACTGAAAAGCAGCTTATCCTGATTTACCTTTTCGCTATTAATTAGTTCTGATTTTGCATTAGCTCCGTTGGATTACTCAAGATTCCTGTATTTATTGAATTATGAATTTTAAACTGCAGTAGCAATATCCCGAGACAATCCAATCAAACAGTCACCATTTTATTCGATTCAACCAAAATCATCTATAAAGGCATGAAACTTGTCTATACACAATGTTCATCCGCTAAACGCGGAACGCTGTGGGGTGATCGAGCGAGTATGTATATCTAATGGGAATACAAGAACGTAATCGTGTTTAAGCGGCTTTGTATCGTTCGATAGATTATGGAGCAGCTGCGAGAGTTGAATGAGAAGGCTAGCCCGGGCGCCAAGTGTATATACTTTGGCAACACTATATAACGCAAGAAAAGGCGATAATCTGCAGTATATTGCTAAAGCGTGTTGGTTATGAATCGCTCGGAACTTGGTTAAAGTGAATCCACGAGAAAGAGAAGAAATATACCAGAGTACAAAGCCCCGCCTTCATATAACCAGAGGGTAAAAGCAATCTCATGAATCGCTTCAGTATAATCCAGTAGCGCCTGCAAGCAGTTTCTGATCGTTCGTTGAATGGCACTGAGCTTGGTCTTCATCATTTATTATTATTAATCATGTCGTGCTTCTTAACACCAGATAACAGATAACTTATCACTCTATTCACGCAACATGATTCAGGATTTTTTTTCAATGTGAAGGAGTTTGGTTAAAAATTTGAAAAAATTTGGGAAAACACGCCAACATGTCCAAAATATGGAGTAATTTTTTCAAATTGTTACATGCATTTGCGTATAATATAAAAATATGGGGGCAAAATGGACCTTTGGGGTGAAATGATTTAGGATTTTTTTTTAAAGCGTAGCGTTTCACTAAAAAATCTGAAAAAATTTGAGAAGATACTCCAGCATGTTCGCAATTTCGTGTAATTTTTGCGAATTTTCATGTTCAGGTCTTTACTCTCAAAAAAAATTTAATTCATTTACAAAACTACTTTCTAACCTCGTAAACTTTAACGATTATTAAAAAATGGAGCGTAATACAGGGAAAAGAGTCCAACGTTGTTGACAATTTTCGTAATCGTCTACATTACCAATAATCATAAAAGAAACTGCGAAGATCTTGAGCTTGATGTTCTTCTTCTCTTTTTTGTCTTGTATCATAACGGACAGAAAAGAAAAACAGGAGTCAAGTACGGATGATCAAAGGCATTTAGAGGCGTCACAACGAGCCTGGGGGTAGGTGAGTCGCAATTACCTGAAACAAAAGACAGAGAAAACTGTTAAATGCACCATAAGCAAATAAAACGACTTAGTGAATGAGTGTGTACAATGAGAAGGAGGAGACAGGAAAATGGGCATTCAGCCAAACTGGTGAATGTTCTCGCATTTAACTCGAACATCTTAACCGGATATCTTCTTCTTTCTTCGTTTCACCTTGTGTTAAGGTTTTCGGTGATATTCAAGGAGTATGCGCACAGTGGATCCTTCTATATATACTCATTTCTCCTTTTCTCCCCTTCTCCCCCTTGTTGCCAAAACGGGCATCGACCGCCCGTTGAAGTTACAGAGGGTATTAACGTTTTTATTCCCTCCCGATAACATGAACGAGCTTTCAACGGTTTTTAGAAAAGGCAATAAAACCCAGGCGAACCGAAGTATCTCAGCGATTCGTATCAACGCCGGATACAAGCCATACATGACTACAGAAAAGTCTTCTGAGCGATTTAATTGTAGTTTTATGTTTTTTCCACTTGTGTTACTTGAAAGTTACGATGTTTGTCATTAATTCAGAAGCGAAATGTTGAAAGTGAATAAATCGATGAGTTTTTACTTTTTTTTTTAAATTATTTTCGGAGAATATCTTGGAAATTAATGGAGATACGTCTCAATGGTTCTGAAGCTCTTGAAATTTTTTCACAAAAAATAACGTAAGCAACGTCACTTTATTTCGCTTATTTTTAGAGATGTTTCAGAGAAAATTTGGGGTTTTAGTAGTAATGAAGTGAAGGTGGATCATTCTTTTTTTTTATGTTTCATTTCTAAGAACATCTCGAAAATAAATGGAAATACGCCTTTTCTGTTCGAAACCTCTTTTGTTGCTTTTGAAATTCTCTTAAAAACGAGGTCCTCATAAAAAAGGGGTATCTCCATTATTTCCTGAAAATGATTCCATTGAGAATTATCATGATGAATCATCATAATTGATTGATAAAGAAGATGAAACAGAGAAAATCCATTTTTTCTGAATTTTTTGAGAATATTTTTTTTTCGAAAATGTCTTGAAAAAATGCATTTTTCTGTCAAGTTCTTTTAAAATATCTTATGAACAAATGGAAATACGCACTTTTAACTTTAATCATATTCGTAGTTCTTGAAATTCTTCACAAAAAACGCTCATAGCCAAAAAGGCATATCTCTATTAATTCCCAGGGGTTCTTGAACACAGAAAAAAATGTTTCCTTAATTTAAGAATGTGCACTTAATTTAAGACTGGCAGGTCACTTAAATTAAGTGACTTTTCTCATTTAAATCAAGTGACTTTGTCTTTCTTAATTTGAGAAAGTAAAACTCACTTAAATTAAGTGACTTTTCTCACTTAAATTAAGTGACTTTTCTCACTTAAATCAAGTGACTTTGTCTTTCTTAATTTAAGAAAGTAAAACTCACTTAAATTAAGTGACTTTTCTCACTTAAATCAAGTGGCTTTTCTCACTTAAATAAAGTAAGTTTTTCTTTCTTAATTTAAGAAAGTAAAAGTCACTTAAATTAAGTGACTTTTCTCACTTAAATTAAGTGACTTTTTCTTTCTTAATTTAGGAAAGTAAAACTCACTTAAATCAAGTGAGTTTTTTCACTTAAATCAAGTGACTTTTCTTTCTTAATTTAAGTGACCTGCACATTCTTAAATTGAGAAAACATTTTCCTCTGTGAAGAAAATCAAATCACAGAAATTCACGAATAGATAAATCTCGTCATTTCTTTCAAAATATCTCCGAAGTTATTGGACACATGTCTCTTTTTCTTGCTGAAAATACGTATCTCCATTAATCTCAGCAATATCGTCGGAAAAAAGAAGCAAAGAATATGGAGACTCATCCCGTTTTATCGTTTCCCTAATAAATCGTGAATCTAGCAATCTAGCATCAACAGGAAATTCAACTTCATTTGTATCAATGAATATTAGCCCAGTAGCTCTTGGGCCTGAAGTGTGTCCAGATTAATTATTGAGAGATACTCGTGGTGAATCAAGGAAGCTGTATTCCTTGTACTTATCGTTAAAGCCATCTTCTCTCCATTTCTAGTGCCTCGGTAAACTCAATGCGGCAGCAGCATCAGTAAACTCCAAACACTTAATGTCACATGGCCATTACCTACTGGAAGAGAGAGAGAGAGAAACAGCTCTACAGATACATCCCCAGATGAACGAGAAATTGAGGAGATGGAAACAACACAGTCGAAGGTTTAGGTTTCTCTCATACTGGTTGAACATTCAATGTCAGTAGTAAATGTCGAGTTGATCGAACATTTGAAGTGTGCAAACGGACACAAGGCAGAGGAAACAGTGGAGCAAGTGAGTGATTTGGTTGTCCGATCATTACACCCCCTCCCCCCCTCCTTTTGCGTTACGGTCGTTACGCTTCTCTGCTCAACTGATGTCCTCTGAGTTCATGAGTGCTCACTCTGCGGTTCAACTGTTACTATTCCAAGGCTAGAACTATCCCCAGAGTTGCAAATTAGTGTTGCAACTTGACAACTATCCATTGGTGATTGAACATCTATGAAGTTGTGAATAGTTACAGGAAGTGTTCACTTTGCAGTCAAAAGTCTTTTCCATATTTTTTGGGGGGGTTATGATTAAAGTGGATCTAAATGAAAAATATTGGTAAATAATGGAGGTTTTCCCTTTTTTGACCGAATACATTTCAAGAGCTGCAAAGAAGAATGAGGGAAATCGCTCTATTCCATTTAATTTTCGAGATATTTTTAGAAAAATGAATGGCAAAGAGGAAACAACGATTTTTGAGTTTGATAGGTTCTTGAGAATATCCCGGGAACTAAACGAGATAAGGCGATTTCGCTCCGCCCATTTTTTGAAGTTTTTGAAATCTTTTATGAAAAAAGGTGAGAATAAAAAGGACGTATCTCCATTTTTTTTGAGTTATTCTCAAAAAACTAAAGACCAAAAGAAAAAAGATTCTTCCTGAATTAATTTATCGTCAAAGTATCGTCGAGGATGCTAAAAAAATTTAATAAATTTCTCAATTAATCGATTAATTTTCGTAACACGTTTAAATTTAGTTGAAGTATCTTAAATGTAAGAAAATCTCTGGAATTTTCCGCGGCAAATTCGAAGGATCCAAGCAATGGAAAATTTCATACAACAAGGACTATAAAAGATTATGCAGTTGGCAAAGCATACCGAGATAGTTCCAATTTCATTCACTTCAAGGACCAAAAATTTCTCATTAAATAACACAGCAATGTTGATATTTCAAGTAACTGAACTTTATGAAGATATTCAAAATGGAAAATAGCACAAAGAGCATCTCATTAAACGAATGAATGAAAAATTACGAATTTTTCGAATATCAGTGCAACTTTTGACCTTTTTAGATTTTATAACAAAGGCTATGTCATGATGATGTTGATGTCACGCAAAGCTGTCGGGACAATGGAGGAGCTCAGAGATGGGACATCCTACACTTTCACCGAGATTATCATCATAATGATGTTATGTATGCCTGTCGTGTATGTTTTGCTGTTGATTTTAATTTACTGCCAACACTGGGTAACAGAATAATCATTCTTTTGCCGTTTTTTTTTGAGAATTTCCTGATAAATAATAGATTTAAGGAGTTTGGGAAGTAAACTCAAAACGACGGGAAAAAATTGATTTTTTAACAGGGATGAAACAAGTCGTTTCAAATCACCTCAATTTTTTTCAAATTTTTATCTAATTATTTACGACGAAAAAAAATGATAACAAATGATAAAGTGACGTAACCCAACATTTGAAAAAAATTAATTACAGCTTGAAAATTCATTCTATTATGTCAAGGACCCGTTGAAATACTTCTCAGAATCGTGAATATTATAGAAAAAAAATTTTTGCACTGTTTGTTGCACTAACCAATTAAAGAAAAATAATTTAGTAGAAATAGCTTCCTGAGCTCTATTTTTTTTTATTTATAACTGCTCAGAAAACGATGGAAAAACCAAACAAAAATTAAGATTCGATCACTGGATATTTCTTTAATATTCTGGTGGAATTTCCTCTAAACTGTCTAATTTTTTACGAAGATATTTAATTCAATGTTATGAAAAATTGACGAATTTAGACATTTTTCTTCATCCGTCAATGCAATGCGGCAACGTTGTACCGCATTCATTTGGCGCGTAATTTCAAATGAGCATCCAGAGGTTAAGCGATATACATCAGAAAATTTAGAATAATTTTGAATAAATCAGAATTTTCGAATAAAATATTTTTCACTTATTAATTTACCGTCCCACCGCTTCATCTTTTTCAATTTCGTTACCCGATCCATTATAAATGTATTGATTTCTACTGAATTATTTAATTATCACATCCCGAAAGTTAGAGAGAGACGAATGCTCTCAGTGCTGTCAACAGGAGAAAAAGGAATAATAATTTGACCACAACGTTGCCGCGGTTATTCTCTCTTTTCGATGCTTTTTGACTTTCAGAAATTGATTGCATTGCTCAATTGCGTTAAATCGTTGATTTAAAGAAAAATTCTCTCATTCTAAAACAATGAAAACATTATTTCAGAACTTTCGGATCATTTTTCAAAAAATCTCTGAAAAATAATTTTTTTAGTGTTTTACGATTGGATCGCTGCTGGAGAACAATAGTCTCCCTTGTCCCCTCACACCCGATTTACAATCACTCCCCAAACTCCTTAAGCTGAATTATTCGATAAAAGACTCGTCAACTGATGATAATTGATATTTAACCATTTTACGTGAATTGCTGTGTTTTTGCTTCCATTATAGATTTAAATTGAGGTTATGTCGGATATTTGGACCAAATAAAATGAATTGTAAATTTCAATCAATCTTTACAATCTTTAGCGATATTTATCCTGCATTTAAATAAACTAATTTAAAAAAAATTATTTAATGATTCTCACTCATTTCATAATCCTCAGAATCTTTAAAATCTCATGAATAGCATATTAACACTATGAATATAAATTCAGTTGTTTTTTTTTATTTCCTGTTACAATAAAGAAACACTGAGACAGTATAAACAGAATCTACTTTTCAAACTTCAAACAGTTTGAGAGACAAAACTTTACAGTGAGAGGATCTATCTTGATTCTTTCATGCATTTTATATGATAAGAGCTACTGTGTTCTACTCTTGCACACGTTTCATCCATTTTTTTTATTTCCGCGCATTCTCGTATTCGCCAATTCCTTTCATTTTCTTATTTTTTTTTCTTTCTTTCCTTCACCTTCTTAGCGATCTTGTATATCACGGAAAAACTCGGGGATTCGCATTTACGCGGAATAGCCTTCTGTATTCGTGCGAAATCTCATGAAATTTTATTGCAGTACGCTTTAGTTGTTAGCACCTATGATTTTTGGCAAGGCACGAACTATCATGCACGTGATTCGTATAAATTTTATTGCGGCTGTTATAAATAAATGGTTTTCATTGGTTTTTCTCTGGTTCGCTTTTTCTTCCAAGAAATTATGAATTTAGGAAGGAAGAAGTGAAAAGGGATAGATCATTTTTTTTTTTCATGTTTTTTTGAGAATAAAATCGGAAACTGATGGAGATACGCCTTTTTTTGACATTAAGATACTTTTGTAGACACTTTTAAAACATTCTAAAGATTTCTTTGGTAGTGACGACTCAGTTATCTCTAAGTGCTTGAATCTGCCAAAGTATCTTATTTTCCACTGACATTATATTATATATTATATTATATATATTATATATAGTATAGTATATACTATATACTATAGTATATCTATAATATATATTAGGATAATTGATGACAGAAAATGTCCCATGCTTTTTTATATTATGGACAAAATAATGTCTTGTCTTTCAAACGTTTTCCATTTCAGTTATCCAGCTTCAAGATATTTTTCTCTAACTGATATCTTAAATCAACACATCTTTGAAGCATTAGTTTTCGCAATGAAAGAGGTGCATCTCCATCAGTTTCTGATATATTCACGAATAAAGATAGGAAAAATCGACTTATCCTGCTCTTTCACCTCTTCACTACTCAATCAAGTTCCACTTTTTTGCTCGCTGAAATTGCCAATCTTCACTAAATAAAACAGCGATAAAAGGAAAATGTGTTTCAATACAAATTTATATATTTTTTTGAAGCAATATTTATTTTTCAATGAATTTAGGCATGAGCGAATACTCTGCCTGTGTACGAATATTGAATCTTGAATATTTAATACCTGTAGACATCCCTCGATGTTTCGACGAGCGAAAATTCAGTGTTGGGAAATCCACCACACTGAGAAAGCGATATTCTACCGGATGACTTGAGGCAAGTTATTGGAAAGCCGAAGGCCGCAATGCGGGAGTATTAAAAGACTGGGTTTTTGCAAGAAATTTCGTAAGTTGTATTTACTACAGAGCTCTACTGCCATCAGCAAAATTGTTTTTCTAATATCGTTGCATATGATATTGGAAAAATGTTGGAGAAAAAAGAATTGGCGAGATTTATTCTGTCAGTCAAACATGAGAGTGAATAAATCCAGCAATTTTTCACAGGAAATATTTGAAATTATTGGTAATAGTATGTAATCATATTTTTTATGGTACGAAGGGTTCTTTAAAAAAATATGAAAAAATTCTATAATAATACAGACATGTTGAAGCATCTTCCAAAATTTTTTTCAAATTTTTACGAAAATATTTTTCCCTCCGAAAAAAAATTGAATTCATCCCAAAACCGATTTTTTTTGGTAAAACCAATTTTTTTACATCGAAGATTTCTTTCGAAAAATCTGAAAAAATTTGAGAAAATGCTGCAGCATATCTGCATTGTTGTTGAATTTTTTCAGATTTCTTCATATCGTCCTTCATCCCTTAAAAAATTAAAATTAATGAAAAACGTTGGGTTGAAAGAAAATTCGGTTTTTGGATGAATAAAGACGAGACTATTCACCGATAAATTCCTATTTAGATGCAAACAGAGAGGATCGTAGCGAATTTTTGATCGGGTTCATAGATGCAAGTAAACTCGAGATATAAATTCTTGACCATGCAACTTGGATAGAATCCCAATTGCTATGGTCAATTGCTGAGTCCATTCAGAAAGCAAGTAAACCTTCAAATTGACCGGAAATGTATTCACTTGAATTCCAAACGAGATTGAGATAGCGGATATTGAAGAACATCTCAGCAAATTATATTGGATAAAATCAATTTTCTCGTGGGTATAAAGAATTTACAAAAATATTTTCAAGAGCCTTCAATCTTAAAGAAGTGCTTGTGATGCCAAATAAAAGAAGACATCCGTTAGTGTCCGTGACCCCTTGGGTCTTTTCATTCATCATTCATTTGACCGTAATACACTATCTCATGACGCATACAATAATTGATCTTCCTTCTTACTATTGCTTACGTAATTTTCTCGCAAATGCCATAGTTAGACTTAAGTGCTCTTTAAAAGAATTGGTCCACTGACACACAACACGCTCTGTCTCACGTGACCAGCATGAGAAGATGTGAGTAATTTTATGATCTTGTTATGTCATAAAAATTATATTAATATCGAAAAGATGAAAAAAAGTCTTTTTTTTTATGATTCAGTTTATTTTTCAAATATCCCAGAAACTAATGGAGATACGCCCATTTCTCCCGGAAGAGGGGATAAGCATAAAATTGCTCTATCTCGCTAATTGTCCGAAAATTTTCGAAAAAGTCTTGAAGATTCAGTAAGAAAAACGTACAATAAAAAAAGCCCATTTTTTTAAATCTTGTTTTTTCGAGAATTGAACAAAAACTAATGGAGATACGACCTTTTGAAGCTCATGAAAATTTTTAGAAAAAAATGATTAGATTAAAGTCAGTCTACTTCGCTCCACAAGTCAATTTTCCGACATTTTTTCTTTAGAACATTTAAAAAAATGGAGATACGTCCATTTAGTTCCAATCCTTTTTAGTAGATTTCGAAAATCTCTAAAAAAGTACAAACTCGCACAAAAAAGGCGCTTTCTCAAGAAATTCCACGAAAAATTATCACAAAGAGTTAAACTTAGATTGAGAAGCTCTTGAAGAAACCTCCTCGAATGATCCCAATAATTTTCAATATTTAGCACAATGGAATACTGCTTGAGAGGATCGAAATAATTCTCATGTCCTTTGGAGTGATTCGATGAAGCGCAATGCCTGTGATCGCTGTACCATAACATCCATTGTTAATCTAACTTTCTGAAGGTAAAATAGTAGAATCAATGATAGAATCTATTTTATAATCATTGTCAATGTATTTCTGGCTTTTTTTTGTCAGTTACAGCTTGGCAGTATTCACATACAGAACGGAAGGAGGGGTCGGAGACTCCAGACAGGGCTATTGTTAACATTCGCCTTCTATCGAATATTCGAGAATATCGTTTTCGTTTTGATTCCCTTCCATCGGGAAAATTCTTCAATTCCATTGCAGTGATCGGCATGAAAAAAATTGTAGATTTTTAATTATCCATTGTATAGAAAATTAATACTTCTATTTATGACAGTGTTAAGTATGCCAATAATCAGTAATTCAAATATGAAAATTATTTATTAATCTTATACTGATTAGTTTTATTGTTTGAGTTTTTGATTATCCGGATAGTAAGCAATTCTAATTTTTAAATAACTTATTTCAAAATAATTAGGAAATTAATTATTCAAATTACTAATTACTAGAACAATTAGTACATTAACAATTTTAATTACTGAATGCTCGGATAATAACAACAAAAGGAACAAGATATAAAAGTAGAAAAAAACCTGCGTATTTTTCATTTTTTCTTGTTTTTTTTGCAATGCTTGCATTACATTTCTCAATAACCCTCGATTCAAAATTTTTATCAGTAAGTTTATTATATTTGGGTAGATAAAACATGGTTGCCTAACTGGAAAGCCTCTCGACAGATGCGAAAGATGGTAAAATCGTATTTGTCTTCAAGAAAATTTAATTTTCTAATCATCTAATTATTCAGAAGAAATGATTACATAATCATTTAGACCAAATAATTATCTAAATATTTAGAACAAGTAATTATCTAATTATTAGAAAAGTCATCAATTATGAAAATGAGTAATGAAAATTTCTGAGGAATTAACAATTTTGAACAGTATTCACCCCATTACTGAGTCATTTAGGAATGAATCGAACTGAATCATAAATTTTTTCCTTATTGAACAATTTTTCATTTCGAATTATGAAATTAATGAATATCATTTAGACTTTGCAATGTAGTTACTGAATATCACGATACTTAACAATATGCTCATAAAAATTCCTAAATTTTCCAATACAGACTAATTAGTGGCACTTTAATGGATGAAAATATAATTTTTGCCGATCACTGTTCCATTGGTAAATTCACCAAATGGAAAAAATCAGCTCTGATTAACTCTTTCCAAACACTTTCATTCACTCCATTAACCCATAAAATATGTATTTACATGGGGAATTATCACGATCCATTAAATTGTTGAATAACAGCAGCAACAAGAACGACAGAGTCTGCAAAATGTTGCTTGAAGATAACAAAAAAAATAGCATCCAAGTTGATAGCACCACAGTGACCATTACGTTGAGGCCACTGAGGCGACGTTTAATCCCAACGGTGACATCCCAAGATTCTCATAGCACCATTGCATCAGACTCTCCTTTCCACAACGTTCACTCCAGTCTCTCTGCCGCTTATATTCACAAACTTAATCCTGAATCGCAACAATGCGCAAGACATTTCCTTTTGGCTTTCCACGGGAATGGTAACGATCGAGACATTTATGTATCTTACCTAGAAGATCTTCATGGACTACTTCAATGGTTGCATCCTTCCACAGAATTCACAGTGCCATCAACCACCGCAAATGCTTCAGAAGTCTGATCGTTTCAACCAAATAACAGATTCTATTCGCCGGATTTAACTCTAAATTCTAATCAATTTCAATGAAAATCTATTGAGTAATTACTTGGAAATTTGAGGAATAATTGTTTTGAATTTTCATATATTGTGAAAATTTTAGGAGCGAAACTCTTCAAAAAAAAAGGAAGGCACGAGTATTTGGTGTCAAATATCTTGGAAAATGATGGAGATACGCCCTTTTCATTAAAACTCTTTTTGTGGAGGATTTCAAAAACGCCGAAAGTAGAATTGGGACGACAAAAAAAAGTGTATCTCAAAAAATTCTTGGAAAAAAGTTAAATGTATTCATGATGATTTGTAAGAAAAAGAGGAAGGGCATAGAGTAGAGATGTGAAAAGGTAACGATACCAGTAATTTTACAGTAATTTTACCGAGCGTCAGTATAAATAACAAAAATGGTAAAAACACTGATTTTCAAAGTAAATTACCGTAATTATCATTTTGAGAGATATAACGGTAAATTTACATCTATATAGATGAATTACGGAATTAATTTTTTAAATCAATTCGCAGCCTTTCTGATCATCATTTGTGTTACTTTTTTTATAGTCAGTGACAGCCAATGAAAAATTATAAAATTGTTGTTATTATCATTAATGTTCCTAACATATTATTCTAAATATTGATGTATGAAAATATGATTATCCTGAGGAGGCAAAAATGAATAAATCGGGTAACTGTTCTCATTGAATGATTAACAAAATTAAATAATTGTCCTTTTAAAAAATTTAATAAAAAAAAAACAATTTCAATACTAACTCTCATATAATTGACTACTTGAAAAATAATTCTTTGAGTATGGAAATGTTTTTTTGAATCATCTATATAGATGGAAATTACAGTAAATTACGGTATCGTTACATCAAAAAATTTTGACGGTAATTTTACATCAAAACAAGTAGTTTTTTCCAATTACGTCACAATACGGTGACATTACGGCATTTTTACCGTAATTTTACTGCAACAAGAATTACTGGTAATTTTACATCTCTAGGTATGAGAAAGGATTTGAACTGCTGATTAGTGTTAGAAAGACAAATTCGCACCCAGGTTATTTTTTCCTGATCTATTTTTTCCATTTTATTCTCTTACACAGAGAAAAATGTTTTCTTAATTCAAGAATGTGCAGTCACTTAATTTAAGTGACCTGCACATTCTTAAATTAAGTGACTTTTCTCACTTAAATCAAGTGATTTTTCTCACTTAAATCAAGTAACTATTTCTTTCTTAATTTAAGAAAGTAAAAGTCACTTAAATTAAGTGACTTTTCCCACTTAAATCAAGTGACTCTTTCTTTCTTAATTTAAGAAGGTAAAACTCACTTAAATCAAGTGACTTTTCTCACTTAAATCAAGTAACTACTTCTTTCTTAATTTAAGAAAGTAAAAGTCACTTAAATCAAGTGACTCTTTCTTTCTTAATTTAAAAAGGTAAAACTCACTTAAATCAAGTGACTTTTCTTTCTTAATTTAAGTGACCTGCACATTCTTAAATTAAGTGACTGCACATTCTTAAATTAAGAAAACATTTTTTTCTGTGTATGGAATAGATAAGGAAAATCTGTAGAATAATGTTCATGCACTAGAAGAGAAATGTTAAGGGAAACGAGAATCATGGAAGCCAGATGAAAATCGCAAGCGTCTCGAGTCTGTGGTAGTGCAGGTAAATCCCAATATTTCGTGGGCATTCGACCGCGACAACGGGAAATGAGAAACGAGAGAACGAGTCGGTCAGATAACTGAACGGCAACGTGTACACCAATACATTGAAGCAAGATATGTACCTTCCTCAGCTTTTCATATAAAAGATTTGAGATTCAATGGGAATCGATTATCAAAGTAGCTCTCCAGCCGTCATCCTGGGCTATGGAAAATTTCAATTGAACAAATACAGCAGTCATAATAGTTGATGTATTTTTTTTTTTTCAAAAGTTGAGTTTCTATCGATTCTTCGATGTCATTTCAATGAGAACTAAAGGTCTGCAGAGTTTATGAAACCCTATGGAAATAGGATGGACGGGATAAGATATATGGATAAATCTATTTTGAATATTGAAGGATATATGTAGAAATATATTAAATAATTTTGTAAATTTATATAGAAAATTTGCCTTTTCGAATGAATTCAAATGAAATATGAAATGATGTTATTTAAATGTACACAGAGAAAAAATTTTTCTTAATTTAAGAATGTGCAGTCACTTAATTTAAGAATGGCAGGTCACTTAAATTAAGTGACTTTTCTCACTTAAATTAAGTGACTTTTCTCACTTAAATTAAGTGAATTTTCTCACTTAAATTAAGTGAATTTTCTCACTTAAATTAAGTGACTTTTCTCACTTAAATTAAGTGACTTTTCTCACTTAAATTAAGTGAATTTTCTCACTTAAATTAAGTGAATTTTCTCACTTAAATTAAGTGACTTTTCTCACTTAAATCAAGTGACTTTTTCTTTTTTAATTTAAGAGAGTAAAACACACTTAAATTAAGTGACTTTTTTCACTTAAATTAAGTGACTTTTCTCACTTAAATTAAGTGAATTTTCTCACTTAAATTAAGTGAATTTTCTCACTTAAATCAAATGACTTTTTCTTTCTTAATTTAAGAAAGTAAAACTCACTTAAATCAAGTGAGTTTTCTTTCTTAATTTAAGTGACCTGCACATTCTTGAATTAAGTGACTGCACATTCTTAAATTAAGAAAGCATTTTTCTCCGTGTATGGCTACATATATTTTTGATATGAGATAATATATTCACAAATATGTCAATCTATATATAGGTCTACCCAAATTACTAGATATATATTAAAAAATATATGACTGCATTATATCATATAACATGAATGGACCCTTACACTTCAACAATACACTCTTAAATACGCCAAATAAAAAAGCTTAAATTATATGTAGTCGAATTATACAGCCCCATACACATTATTATGTCGCTAGAGCAATTTTACATTGCAATATAGTTGAAAAATTGTTGCAAATATTTCATGAAATTTAAATGAATCTCTTCCACAAATGAAAGCATTAGCACTGAATTTCATGGAACTTAATAATTCACATGAATTTCCTAGTCAACCACAATTTTCTCATTTTCTATACATAAATATTAAACTTTTTCTCTTCAAATTTTTTCCATGAAATGTTTTCAGTCAAATCACTCAACCTTTCCGCACCTCATCATAAAATTCTTCAACCATGAAAATAGAAATGATTGGATCCACAACAGTGATCGGCAAAAATTATATTTTCATCCATTAAAGTGCCACTAATTAGTCTGTATTGGAAAATTTAGGAATTTTCATGAGCATATTGTTAAATATCGTGATATTCAGTAACTACATTGCAAATTCTTAATGATATTCATTAATTTCATAATTCGAAATGAAAAATTGTTCAATAAGGGAAAAATTTATGATTCAATTCGATTCATTCCTAAATAACTCAGTAATGGGGAGAATACTGTTCAAAATTGTTAATTCCTCAGAAATTTTCATTATTCATTTTTATAATTGATGACTTTCCTAATAATTAGATAATTACTTGTTCTAAATATTTAGATAATTATTTGGTCTAAATGATTATGTAATCATTTCTTCTGAATAATTAGATGATTAGAAAATTAAATTTTCTTGAAGACAAATACCATTTTACCATCTTTCGCATCTGTCGAGAGGCTTTCCAGTTACGCAACCATGTTTTATCTACCTAAATATAATAAACTTACTGATAAAAATTTTGAATCGAGGGTTATTGAGAAATTTAATGCAAGCATTGCAAAAAAAAACAAGAAAAAATGAAAAATACGCAGGTTTTTTTTTACTTTTATATCTTGTTCCTTTTGTTGTTATTATCCGAGTAATCAGTAATTAAAATTGTTAATGTACTAATTGTTCTAGTAATTAGTAATTTGAATAATTAATTTCCTAATTATTTTGAAATAAGTTATTTGAAAATTCGAATTGCTTACTATCCGGATAATCAAAAACTCAAACAATAAAACTAATCAGTATAAGATTAATAAATAATTTTCATATTTGAATTACTGATTATTGGCATACTTAACACTGTCATAAATAGAAGTATCTATTTTCTATACAATGGATAATTAAAAATCTACAATTTTTTTTATGCCGATCACTGATCCACAACTAAAACTAACGATTACAGGAAAGTTATCGAGTTTTAATAATCGAAATATAAATAAATTCATGAATCAATTTATAAATAATGGATACGAAAGTTTTCCATTCACTCAAATGTCTCTGAAAGAAGTGAAAGTTTGTGTGTCAGTGTTAATTTGATGAAAAAAAATAGAAGTCTGCAATTCCTGATATTCACAGTCATTTGGGAGTAGCTTGGTAACTATGCTGCAGTTGAAAGCCGAGTTTTCCAAGGAAGCTAAATTGGATCCTTGGAGGATTACCGATTGGCACAGAAGAAAGAGTGGGAGAGGCGTGTTGGATCAACCAAGGATGTGGGAGTGCAGAGAGTAGACTACGTCAACGTTATTTTTAAACAAGGAGGCACCCTGAGACTCGAATCCCCTTTTAGGGCAAAAAGGACCTAGAAAAAAAGGAAAAAAAAAAAAAAAGAAAAGGTTGAAGCGTGAGAAGAGAGGAGAGCAAGAAGTATAAAAGGAGGAATCTTGAAAGAGAAACGCGTCTCCAGGGGTAAAAGGGAAAAGTAGAGAAAAAAAAAAGAGGAAAGCAAGTAGTAAGCACGGAATCCAAATTCAACCTCTGCATATTCAAGTATCAAGCTACTTTGGAGCTTTCACAGTGAAAAAAAAGAAGCGTAAAAAAAGATGGAGGAAAAAAAAGAGGAAAATTCAGGGAAACAATAAAGTGGGGAAAATCTCGTGTCTTCAGAGACGGAATACGAAATTTTATCAATTGAAACACTTGTTTCCCTAAACACAATTTCAAAGATAAGAAATATCTGGGATGTTTCTGGCCATAAGAAATACTTGTGAATAACTTGGAAACTGATGAAGAATTTTCTGGATGAATTCATGCGAATGGAGACATCAATAATATTTGATATCTATAGAAGTTTCTGTAGAAATGTTGATGTGATATCACATATTCTTTTAGGCTTGAATAAGTTCTCTACAAAGGTAAAGGAAATTGTGTAAATTCTAGTGAATACAGGAAAATTCAATTGACAAGTATTTTTCATTTTGTAGTGTATCGAAGAAAAATACACATTCTATGAAGAATTTGTAGATATTTATAAAGAGAAAATGGGCAACGAAACATTTCAGTAGAAAAATCAAGTTACGGAAGATTGGGGTAAAATGGACCACAGAGCAGAATAGTTTTGGATTTTTTTTTAAGTGAAGGCGTCTACAAAAAAATTTGAAAAAATTCACCAATAATATGGACCTGCTGGAGGCTCTTCCTGAATTTTTTCAGATTTTTTCAAAAAGTCCTTCACTCAGAAAAAAATTTATTTGTTCATCTTGTAACGTTCTTCTCTTTTTTTGTGATCATTTTCATCATTTTCAATGGAATGTCTCAGTGAATAATGGAGATACGCCCTTTTCATCTGAATTCTTTTCTCTAGAGAATTTCAGAGCTTCAGTTTTCAAAAAAAAAGAAAAAAAAATGACTTATTCTGGATTTTTTATCTGATTGTTATTGAAACTTTTCTTCAGTATTGAGAAATCGTTGGAGATAAAGGAAATGGGATTCTTCACGATAGAATCCTCTTTATTTGAAAGTTCTACGTGATGTTATAATGATCGTATTAATTCTAGTGCGACTTATATAATTTTTGAATTACATCGATGTTTCTAAAAGTAAAGAATAGTAATAAAATTGAACTTTTTCTCTAATAATTCTTCGATATCATCTGAAAATCGTGCTTTCAAGATCTATACTAATATTGAAGTTCAAAGCGATAAAGCGCAATTTCCTTATGCACCAGAAAAAAAAACAGAACAAAACGGACCTGCGGGGCAAAATGGACAGGATTTTGTTTTGAGTGGAGGACTTGATAGAAAAATCTGGAAAAATTCTTCAACAATATAATATTTTTGAATCATCTTTATAAATTTTTTCAGATTTTTTGGTTAAGGTCTTCATTGAAAAAAAAAATAAAAACGATTTTGCTACAAAGTTGCTTATTGATGCAGAATGAATAGAATTTTTTTCAAAGTGAAGAATTTCATTAAATAATCTGGGAAAATTCTACAACAATATAGGGGAGAGTGGGGCAAAATGGACACTATAATGAAATGGTTAGAGATTGATTTTTTTTGATGATTCTATTGAAAAGCTGAGGAAATTTTAGCCGGAAAACGAATATCATTTGTATTTTTTTCGATTTTTTTGAAAATCTATATTTTTTGGCATTTTTGAGGGGCAGAAGCCTTTAATTTTTTTCAAATGTTCAGTTTTTTCCAAATATCTGTGGTTCTATTGGTCGTAGCGATTCAGGGTTAGTCTCAAATGAAAGGTGAGCTCATTTCCCATCGAATCATGGGGTTTTGAATTCAAAAATATCAATTTTTGGAATAGTTATAGGCCAAAAACTGTTTCACAAAATTGTTCCACAAAAATGTCCATAAATACCTTAAAAATCAATATTTTTGCATTTAAAATCCTATAAATCGATGGCAAATGATCTCATCTTTCATCTCCCGTTGGAATTTTTGGGCTACGACAAATAGAACCAAAGATATTCTCAAAAAACTGAAAATTTTCAAAAAAAACGAGGCTTTTATCCCTCTAAAAAGCTGAAAAAAGTCAAAATCACCAAAAACTAAAAAAAATTAATTTCGGCACATGTTTCCTATCTAAAATTTCCTCAGCTTTCCAATGAAATCATCAAAAACAATCGACCGCCAATATTTTCCTTAATTTCAAGAGTTTTCCATAATATTTGCCAAAAAATTTAGATGTGTCCATTTTACCCCTGATGTCCATTTTGCCCCACCTTCCCCTAGTTATGTTCGACCATATTTCCAAATTTTTTCAGAAGTTTTCGCAAAGGTTTTCACATTGAAAAATGAAATGTAGTCCATTTCTTCTCAAATGTTGCTCAAAGTTGCTTATTGACTGGCGCTCTAGAAAACAATAGAAAAATGGAGGTGCGGCACTAAGAAAATAAATACTTTCTAGTGCTTCAGCTCCAGGTGATTATCGAAGGAAAAATATAAACCTCCATAAACATAACGAAGTAACGCCTCTTTGGGTGCGGCGATTTCATGACTTTTTCGAAATTTGAAGACCCTATTTCCACCTTTTCTTTTCTCTTCTCCGCCCCAATGATTTAATGTGATTTAATCCATTTTACTGAAAGTTAAAACATGAGGAAATAGAAAGAAAATCGATTTTTTTTTAATAGCCATCTCGAAATGGACGCTCTAAACTGTAAAAAGAATTGAACAATCCCTGATTTTTTAAGTGGCACTTTCAATGCAATCGTGCGTATAAACTAAAGGCTTTCGGCCTCTTCAAAATCCGAAAAGATGATCAATTATTTATAGGTTCAAATTAATCTATACTTTACGGTGCACTACAATTTATACCATTCCATCAACATTATTCCGTTGTATTTGTAGGTATAAATGCCTCTTGTATATCGCACTTATACCGTATATTTTACGATGCACATATCCTCAGATAGGGATTACGTTATCGTGAATTTACACGGTCATTGACCAATTTAAAACACGCAACAAGATTAACAACTCGTTCGGAAGCAATCAAAAGCCAATGCTTCTAAATTTATCAAATATTTTTACGCAAATTACTTTGTGCGAAAAATTTTGACGGATCAATAATTTTTTTTGTGGGGGGGGGGGGGGGGAGAGGGGGATTAATTACTTGTGAAATCTAGTGTAATTACAGTTAAATGATAGATCTTACGAAAATTTCAGGATTCTTTCAGAGATTTCTGAAATTTTTGAATTTTTCAAATTCATAATATAAAAAAGCATGCGACATTTTCTGTCATCACTTATCCTAATATATATTATAGATATACTATACTATATAGTATATATCTATATACTATACTATATATAGAGTATATATATAATATAATATAATATATAATATAATCTAATATAATATATTATATTATATATAGGGGAGAGTGGGGCAAAATGGACCCTCATAGCAACATGATTAAGGAATTTTTTTTGGAATGAAGGACTCGACGAAAAAATCTGAAAAAATTTGAGAAAATCCTCCAAAATATCTATATTGTTTGTGAATTTTTTCAGAATTTTTAAAGCAACCGCTGTTTTTTAAAAAAATCTCAAGTCATCTCATCTTCTCGGTCCATTTTGCCCCACTCTCCCCTATACTATATACATAGTATAGTATATAATATATTTTTGTCTCTAAAAAGTCCATGTTAAGACCTCAGAAATGAAGGGGCTTAAATCCAGAGACTTGTTCCTTTTTGGCTCTAAAATGCAACGATTTTTTTTTTGCCTTTTATTGCAAAAAAAATGGTAAAAAACCCTCAAATTATCATTATTATTATCTTTTCATCATATTATTGAGGACTTCAGTAATAAAGTGGCATGAATGCAAAGGACTTGCGCCTTTTTGCCTCTAAAATGCATTAATTTAAAAAAAAACGTATTTCTTCCTCAAACGGGCAAATTGCTGCTTTTTGTACGGGAAAACGCGCTTTACATTCATTTTTCTTCATTTCAATGACTGTAATTTGAAGGATGTGAGTTCAAACCTCGCCTGCGCATTACATATTTTTTCCAAAATTTGATTCTCTTAAAAAATTTAGTAATAAAAATTAATTTATTAATAAATTTATTTGTTTAATGGACATTTTTCTTCATTTCAATGACGGTCAATTCAGAAATATGTGTAAAAATATAGATAAATTTTGAAGAGCATCATGCAAAAAAGGTGCGCGCACCCAAAGTCTTGTCTTATAAAATCTGGAAAGAAATCTTGGAATCACTCACAAACTAGAGAAATCAGGTGGAAATTTTAGGAAATCTCCGAAATCTGGGAAGTCTTTGAAATTTCATCTAAAATAAATAGTGACAATGTATGAAAAATCGATTTGAGGATTTGAGAAAAGCCATTGAAGATTTTGAGATATTTACATGGTGATACGAAAGACCTACACCTGAGAGATATTAGTGGCTATAAAGACAATTTTTTGGACATTATTTTAATTAACTTCTTATCATAAGATTTTTCATACATTTTTCTTTCTGCCATGAAATCTTGAAATCTCTTGGCACTTCCTGGAATCTCTTGAATTCTCATAGAAACCTATGAAATCTTCAGAAATCCGTTCAATTTTCCCAGATTTCAAGAAATTCCATGAATCTTCATGAAGTCTGCTGAAAATTCGAGAATCTTTGAACTTTTGCAATTTCAAGTTTAGTGTACACAGATTTTAGGAGTGATTGCCCCTTTCGTAAATGTTGATTTTTTTTCATTCGATTGTCAATTAAAGAGAAACAGCACGTTCATGAGGGGTTAACGAAGTGAGTGCAAGTGCAAGGAACGAACAGACCAGGGTGTGAATGAAGTAACCTCTGAATATCGCGTGCATTGACCTTAGATAGTGACAAATGCGTGGGGACTAATAGAGGTAAAATAAGATAAATCGACTCGTCTTTCAGGCTCAATGAAATATCTCGGAAACTCATGGAGATACACTTTCTTTGGTCTAATCCTATTTTATAGAAAATTTTAAGAGCGGAAACTAAGCAAGATTGCTTTATTTTACCATGATTCTTTCTTTGAAGCTCTTCAATTTCTTAAAAAAAGAAATATTAGACAAATCGCTTTATCTCCTTTAATTTCTGAAATAATTCCCGAAAAATAAATGACAAAAAATAGGGTTCATTCAGTGAAAAATAAAAGATTTCTATGAAATTTTTAAAATTGATTCAAAAAAATTTTGAGATTTTTCACAAATACGAATTTTTTCTATGCTATATATCATATTACAGTGTAACCTTGATATAACGAAACTGAAGGGAAATAGGAATTATTCGTTATATCGAGTTATTCGTAACAGTGAGGTTTGTTATATAGAGGTTAGATTAAACTCGATTCGTTATAACAAGGTAAGAAAATTTCCATTAAAACAACTCATGTGAATAACAACTCATTTGAATCAAAACACAGAATTATTTATTTGAAAATATTCAAATAGAATATAAACATAGAATGTAAGAGAGAAAATTAACAATATGATAAAGGTTAATGCTTAATAAAGGTTAAAATTTCTGCAACACTCAAACAACACCTTTTCCGTTTTTCAGCCATTACAACTTCAAGATTACTAACAATCACAAACAGCAATGTTTATAGTGATCAAACAGTAATGTCTATCTTATGAAGATTTAAACGTATCAGCACTCATTGAGACATTAGTTATTGTGGAATTGAGTGGGGATAATTTGTAGGATACGTTATGTAGAGGTTGTAGGCTGGAAAATTCGTTATATGAAGGTCAATAATAGTTTCTATATATATTCTGCAATGATTGATTTTTCGTTATAGCGAGGTTGTTTGAAAAACATATTCGTAATGTAAAGGTATATTTTACATAGACTCTTATGGGCAGTTCTGGGGGATTATGAAAAATTCGTTAAATCGAGGAATTCGTTATATTAAGGTTACACTGTACATGTATATTTAACGAAATGTGATAATTTTGAGGAATTCCATGTAATTCATAATACGCAAATGATTATTTTACGTGAAATTTAGAGAATTAAAGCAGATTAAAATTGAGCTGTATGCAGGGATCTTTGGTATTAACAGGCCGTGTAGGCGGTTAGCGGTGGCTTCCACTATTTGGAATCTCCTTTCCACCAAACTATACATTGAAACACTCAAGTCTTCTCAAAAGCTTCTTCCACAACCGCAGAACTCCTTGGGCTCTGCGAAATAATCTGAATCCCACTTCAATATCTACCATTCATTGAATAACATTCAATTACTCGAATTATTCTCATTAGAATTCCAATGAGTGCAAATGAACTGCCTCGTTAATATTTTTCCAGAATAAATTGAAATTTAAACAAAAGCTCAATAAACTTTTTCATTTTTCCATTGAAAACGAATAATAATGAAGCAGAATATTTTCTGAATTTACGTAACGAATAATGAAGTATTGAAATTAGAATTTTATTGAATATTCTTGACCTATAATAACATGTTCATTGATTAAAATTCAGTTAAACTTTTTTTTTCCATCTGAAAAGGGAAAAATTTGTAATACAGTTGCAACAAGCACTTCAAACAAATACAAATGAAATTCCAGTTTAGAAACTGAAATAGCAGTTTTTCAATTAAAACCAGTCAACGGCATAACTCCAGGTCAACGCTCTCTTTTTACCAGTGAACTGTCCAACTAATGTCATATTACCCCCTTACATGGCTTCTATTCCCCAGCCATAGTTGAAGGTAAATCCGATTCAGAATCGACCGGCGCGTCGGCCTAGTCTACGTAAATAGAACGAAACAGAAAATAAAAGAAGAAAAAAAGCGGTAGACTTTCAATGAAGTGGCGCCGATTGAATTTCGGAGTGTAGCACTTCGAATCAGTGATCGGCACCATCGATTTTTTCGTCAACGATTTCGATTATATTACTGATTTTTCATAAAAATTAGTAATTAGCCAAGAAAAAATATTGATTTTCATAGAAAATTAATAATTAGTCGGTAAAAAATAGTAATTTTCCTAAAAAATTACACAGAAAAAAATGTTTTCTTAATTTAAGAATGTGCAGTCACTTAATTTGAGAATGGCAGGTCACTTAAATTAAGTGACTTTTCTCATTTAAATAAAGTGGCTTTTCTCACTTAAATCAAGTAACTTTTTCTGCCTCAATTTAAGAAAGTAAAAGTCACTTAAATTAAGTGACTTTTTGCACTTAAATTAAGTGACTTTTTCATTCTTAATTTAGGAAAGTGAAACTCACTAAAATCAAGTGGCTTTTCTCACTTAAATCAAGTAACTTTTTCTACCTTAATTTAAGAAAGTAAAAGTCACTTAAATTAAGTGACTTTTACACTTAAATTAAGTGACTTTTACACTTAAATTAAGTGACTTTTTTTTTTAATTTAGGAAAGTGAAACTCACTAAAATCAAGTGAGTTTTCTCACTTAAATCAAGTGACTTTGTCTTTCTTAATTTAAGAAAGTAAAAATCACTTAAATTAAGTGACTTTTCTCACTTAAATCAAGTGGCTTTTCTCACTTAAATCAAGTAAATTTATCTGCCTTAATTTAAGAAAGTAAAAGTCACTTAAATTAAGTGACTTTTCTCACTTAAATTAAGTGACTTTTTCTTTCTTAATTTAAGAAAGTGAAACTCACTCAAATCAAGTGAGTTTTCTCACTTAAATCAAGTGACTTTTCTTTCTTAATTTAAGTGACCTGCACATTCTTAAATTAAGTGACTGCATATTCTCAAATTAAGTGACTGCACATTCTTAAATTAAGAAAACATTTTTCTCTGTGTAATAATTAGCGAGGAAATATTACTAATTACTCTTAAAAATGAGTAATTAGTGAGGAAAATTACTTGTTGTTTTCAAAAATTCCTCAAAATTAGTAATTTAATAGATTAACAGACACAAATTTTGAACGAGGAGTTGTGATGAAATGTAATACTATTGTTGCAAAAAGTAGCAATTAATAAATTGAATAATAAATGATATTTTGAATGATAATATTTGGAATATATTTTGAAAGGAACTCATAATTTTTGGCGGCTAATTATTAATTATTTCGAAAAATTAGTAATTAGCCGATAAGCATGATTCATTTTTCTGAAAAATCAGTAATTTTTGTCGATTAACTACTCATTTTTCAGCAGCATTACTGATTTTCCGAAAAAAATTAGGGACTTTTTCCGGCTAATTACTAATTTTTCTGAAAAATTAGGAATTTTTCTCGACTCATTACCAACTTTTCCAAAAAAATTAGGAATTTTTCCTGGTTAATTACTAATTTTTCAGAAAAATTAGGTAATGAAAATAATTTTTTTTACCGATCACTGGTTTACAATGCTTCCATTCGGAAGAAAAAACTAGAAAAACTAATAATAGTAACGTGAGAAGGGTTCGGTTGTTAACGAGGCAACGTACCTATTTTTTTTTTGCCTCACGCAACATTCTCGTTACCGTTCTACGTGTTATTCAGGCTTCTATTCGGTTTCATAAAAATATTGAATATCATTCTATCCCTCGAAAATCCCTACCACAATCCAACATATGTGAATAGCCAGAGGGTGAAAAAAAAAAATAATAATAATAATGGTAATAACTCAAGAGATATTTCCTAATTACGTAGGAAATAAAGATGAACGTTCTATTAAAGGGAAAGTGTCGATATATCACTGGCGCACGTTTGAATGAAGTCATTTATGAGTCAATAGAATCACTAATAATCCAATTCCTTTTTTTTTCCGTTCCTCTATAATTCTTTTTTTTTTACTTTTATATTGCAACGGGGAATATCGAAGTCTTGTCTAAATTAATCGATTAATCAAGCAAATTGACGTGAGTGGCCGGTCTCAAATGAGTTTCACACACACATACACACACATAGAGAGCTCTTTGAACGAGAAAAAAAGATAGAGAAAGAAGGAAAAGAGGAAGAAGGAAGAAATTGTGATAAAGGGAGAGGGGGAAGTCTCTCATCAGTTTCCGGTGTGGCTTTTTTTTACTTCTTCAACGAGAAAATTCTATTGTGTCTGACACACTTTATCTCAGTTGAGGAAGATTTTAATAATGGGGAAATCATTAAAAGTTCATGTTTCATTGGACCAATTTGGCGCCAATTCAAATCTGAAATGAAAACATGTGGCAAGTGGAAGAAACAAAATATTGGGGAAAAAAAAAACAATTCTTTATCGATTTTTTTGTAGATATTCCGGATAGTAACGGAGATACGCCTTTTTTATTCTAATATTTTTTTGTATAGAATTTCAAGACTTACAAAAAAAAGATTTAATGAAATTTGCTTCATCTCCCTTAGTTTCCAAAATATTCTCTACACAGAGAAAAATGTTTTCTTAATTTAAGAATGTGCAGTCACTTAATTTAAGAATGTGCAGGTTACTTAAATTAAGAAAGAAAAGTCACTTTATTTAAGTGAGAAAAATCACTTGATTTAAGTGAGTTTTACTTTCTTAAATTAAGAAAGAATAAGTCCCTTGATTTAAGTGAGAAAAATCACTTGATTTAAGTGAGTTTTACTTTCTTAAATTAAGAAAGCAAAAGTCACTTGATTTAAGTGAGAAAAATCACTTATTTTAAGAATGTGCAGATCGCTTAAATTAAGAAAAAAAAAATCACTCGATTTAAGTGAGAAAACTCGCTTAATTTAAGTGAGCTTTACTTTCTTAAATTAAGAAAGAAAAAGTCACTTGATTTAAGTAAGAAAAGTCACTTAATTTAAGTGAGTTTTACTTTCTTAAATTAAGAAAGCAAAGGTCACTTGATTTAAGTGAGAAAAGTCACTTATTTCATGAATGTGCAGGTCGCTTAAATTAAGGAAAAAAAGGCACTTGATTTAAGTGAGAAAAATCACTTGATTTAAGTGAGTTTTACTTTCTCAAATTAAGAAAGCAAAAGTCACTTGATTTAAGTGAGAAAAGTCACTTATTTTAAGAATGTGCAGATCGCTTAAATTAAGAAAAAAAAGTCACTTGATTTAAGTGAGAAAACTCACTTGATTTAAGTGAGTTTTACTTTCTTAAATTAAGAAAAAAAAAGTCACTTGATTTAAGTGAGGAAAGTCACTTAATTTAAGTGACCTGCCATTCTTAAATTAAGTGACTGCACATTCTTAAATTAAGAAAACATTTTTCTCTGTGTAAAAAATGCGAAAAAAAAATTATCCTATTTTATCTATTTACTACTGAATTTTCAAGATTTTTTAATAACCGGATAGAGAAATTCAGACAATTAATGGAAATACGTCCTTTTTACTCAGGAAATGCTCTTCCCTAACCCTCGAAATCTTCTACACACAAAAATTCAGCAAAAATCGCTCTATCTCACTTAATTACCAAGATATTCAAAAAAAAAATCCCCTCAATTTAAATGCCAATTTTAAATTTTCGCCATTGACTTGTCCTAATACAAAAATAATATGCAAATTGTATAAACTTTGAAGTTTTACGAAGAACAGTTGTATTATATCGACTGTACGTGTGTATAACTTTTCGTGACACAATGAGAAGAAGCCAATGGGAGGAAAGAAGGGAGAAAAGAAATTATATAGCTTATTCTCCTTTGGGTTTAAATGTAAAGCAAAGAGCATTCTATCCCGCTGCAGCCATTAGAAAATTGCTCGAGGGAGGGCGTGGAGCGAATATTCCCCATGTGGCCGTTACACCCACACGAAGTCATGCACACACAAAAAACTATCGGATATAAAAAAAGCCAAAAAATGAAAAAAAAAAAACATTGAGTGCGTCTACTTAACCTTCCCCTTATTTCTCTCTATTTCCTTTTATTCCTCCACTTTCAACATTCAGAGAAAGCCAGGTTACTCAACGCGTTGCTTCGTTAAATAATTGCTACACATTTTATAATTAGAATCATTCTGTAAACATGCAGAAAGGTAAATGCAGCTTATAGTCTCCTGGGGGAAGATGAGCTTGCAACCACTGATCCTGTGGCATTACAGAATATTCCAGACTCACGTAACACATATATATATATATATATATATGTATACTTTTCCATTGTCAACCGCGAATATTTGTAATTCAATTCCATATAAAATCTCCATTTCCGTATCGCAAAGTCTGATTATAACAAAAAAAAATTCTCGTTTTTCTGATTATTTTCGTATTAAGGTAGTATTGCAGCGAATTCAACTACACTTGATCCCTTATTTTTTTGATGTCACATCGAAGATGATATTTTTTTACATTTTTCTGAATTTTTTCAAAATTTTATTTATTTATTTAGTTTATTTTTTCTAGTATATGCGTGTAATTAAGAAAAATCTAGAAAAAATTGAAAAAATGCACGAATATGTCTGCATTATTGTTGAATTTTTTCAAATTTCTTCTGGGAAAACTTTTCCCTGGAAAAATTTTTGGGAAAAAATGAATTTAATAGAGAGAAAATTTTCGAAAAATATGTGAGGATTTTTTTTGATGCGAAGGACTTCATGAACAAATCTGGAAAAATTTGATGAGATACTCTGACATGTCTACATTGTTGGTGAATTTTTCAGATTTTTTTTGTAGAGATGCCTTTTCGGGAGAAATTCTGGAAGATAATAGATTCAGCGAAATGATTTTCTCCAATTCGAGAAATTCGAGAAATAAAAAAAAAATTATATTCACAAGCTGAAGATATGACTTACGCATTATTTCGCCACTGTTTCTGGTGAATTAAAGCACTTTTTACTGAATTATCCACAATTAATTGAAAACTAACCTACAAATCTCCATTTTTTTCTGTTTTATCGGACCGTATTTCCGGATACTACCTGAACTTCTTTAATTTTTATATTTTAATTCTTTTTTTTTTAATGGAGAAGTCAGGTAGGACGTAATCCTCGGAGAAGCCCGACAGGAAATTGCGGGAATAAATAAAAAAATTCGATATCGTTAATCGGTTTGCCACGAGGGCGTCGGAAATTCACTTTGGGTCTTAATTTAAGCCTGATCACTGTCACATCGATAATTTTTTTTCCTATTTTATTATTTCCTTATTATGTTTCATTTGAAATTTCTCAATCCGACAGGACTCAGTCATTAATAATAGATAATAATTATTGAACATTAAAAATTGCCTCTGGTCAATGAATTTCCTGAATTATTGAAATCTCATTGGAAAATAGAGAATTTCTGTTGAAAAATCCAAGAAAATTCGTCTTAATAATTTTTGATATCGGTAAGTATTTGAACCTCTTTCTTAATTAAAATTGATCTTTCATTGATTGAATAAATTAGTAAATATTTGATTTACGAGACGACAATAATTCATTCGGAGGACCTCTTGACACGACTCTGAAACAAAGTGACTTCAGCAAAAAATCGATTAATCAATCGTCTTTTTTTTGTTCTTACTTCATTTCATGAGGATAAGTCTTTTGAAATATTTCAAAAAATGATGGAGATACGCCCTTTTTCCTCTGATCCTTTTTTTGTAGAATATCTCAAGAGCTACAAAGAAGGATTGAGCCAAAGTTTTACGGTTTCGATCATTTATTGAAATATTCTCAAAAAACAAATTGACAAAAAAATCGACTCATCCTGTTTTACCTCTTGGCTACGCAGAGAAAAATGTTTTCTTAATTTAAGAATGTGCAGTCACTTAATTTAAGAATGTGCAGGTCACTTAAATTAAGAAAGTAAAGTCACTTGATTTAAGTGAGAAAACTCACTTAATTTAAGAAAGAAAAAGTCACTTAATTTAAGTGAGAAAAGTCACTTAATTTAAGTGAGAAAAGTCACTTAATTTAAGTGACTTTTACTTTCTTAAACTAAGAAAGAAAAAGTTACTTGATTTAAGAATGTGCAGGTCACTTAAATTAAGAAAGTAAAGTCACTTGATTTAAGTGAGAAAACTCACTTGATTTAAGTCAGTTTTACTTTCTTATATTGAGGAAGAAAAAGTCACTTGATTTAAGTGAAAAAAGGCACTCAATTTAAGTGACTTTTACTTTCTTAAATTAAGAAAGAAAAAGTTACTTGATTTAAGTGAGAAAAGTCACTTGATCTAAGTGACAAAAGTCACTTAATTTAAGAATGTGCAGGTCACTTAGATTAAGAAAGTAAAGTCACTTGATTTAAGTGAGAAAACTCACTTGATTTAAGTCAGTTTTACTTTCTTATATTAAGGAAGAAAAAGTCACTTAATTTAAGTCAGTTTTACTTTCTTATATTAAGAAAGAAAAAGTCACTTGATTTAAGTGAGAAAAGTCACTTGATCTAAGTGAGAAAAGTCACTTAATTTAAGTCAATTTTACTTTCTTAAATTAAGAAAGAAAAAGTCACTTGATATAAGTGAGAAAAATCACTTAATTTAAGTGACCTGCCATTCTTAAATTAAGTGACTGAACATTCTTAAATTAAGAAAACATTTTTCTCTGTGTACTGAATTTTTACGATTTTAACGGTATATCTTGGTAGCTGATGGAGATACGCCTTTATTTTTTTGCCGGAGATATGCCTTTTTTTGCATGAATCCATTTTCGTAGCTCTAGAAATTCTCTAAAAAAAACTATTAAAATAAAATTGTTCTATCTTGCTCAGTTTTCGAGATAGTCTCAAAGAAAAATTGCCATCAAATTAATTTTCGAGTGTTTTTTCCAAAAATTTTCAGAAGCGAAGCAAGATAAGGCATTTTGCTCTCTCTCTTTTTTTTGTAGTCCTCAAAATTTCCCATAAAATTGCCCCAATACTTTCTCTGCAGTCCTCCAAATTCTCTACAAAAAAGGTTTCGGTCAAAATCCCCTTATCCCGTTGACTTTCCGGCATAGTCTTAAAAAGAAAATAACTAAAAAAATTGACTTATCCTATTTTATCTCTTCGCTACCGGATGGATTGAAAGAAAATAATACTGATGTTTGTATTCTATTTTTTTCTCCCTCATTCCCTTCAGTCGAAAAAAAAAAGAACGTGATAACTTATCTGAGTGGAAGAATTATTTTTAAAGCACACCTGGGTATCGCCCGGACAATCTAGGTAACGATTTTTCTTTTCAAAAAAGAGAAAAAACATTTTTCCTCGCGTATGTATCCATAAAGATAGAGAAGAAATACGATTACTCACTTATATACATATATGGCTACACTCATGGAAGAATCCGTATGGTTTTTTTTTTATCGATCGAAAAAATCCTTGACCAACTTGGATAACAAGTGTAATTGCATTAATGTCACAAACCGGGACACTAAGACACGCAAGAAGTAGGCAAAGTGGATGATGAAAAAAAAAAACAAATTAACCGAACGAGTGAATTACTTCCATTATTTTAACGACGTACAATGTAAATGGATGAATTAGTTCTTTCACAGTGAATATCTCAAACTTTTTCAATTATATATTTGCATGAATAATTCAGTAGCGAAGGGGTCAAATTGAATAATTCGATTTTTTCGAGAATATCTCGGAAATCAGTGGGGATAAAGACCTTTTGGCCCTCATATTTTTCTGTATTTTTCTGTAAGACAAGTTTTGCAATCACACGAGTCGCAAAATTTTTATCGCACGTGTAGAGACCAGTATTTTATTGTACAACGTGCGAAAAGTGCTATGGAGCGCATGCGCAGCGTGCGGAAAGTGACAGTCCACGCATGCGCAGCGTGCGGCAAGTGGCAGTTCACGCATGCGCAATGTGCGGAAAGTGTGCACAAATATCTCGGAAAGTAATGGAGATACGCCTTTTCTTCTCTCAACCCACTTGGAAGTTCTCGAAATTGTCTACAAGAATTCGAAATAATTTGAGATTAAAAAGGGCGTATCTTGAAGGCATTTATGAGAGTTGCTGAAGGCGAGTTTTGTAATCAGACGAGTCGAAAAAACTTTAGCGCATGCGCAAAGCCTCGCATTTTATTGTACAAAGTTCGAAAAGTGCCACTAAGCGCATGCACAGCGTGCGAAAAAATTCCTTTTTTTTTTGGAAACAGTGCGAAAAATTTCGATTTTTCGAACACCGTACGAAAAATCCCAATTTTTCGCACATCGTTCAAAAAAAATGAAATTTCCGCATTAACCAAGAGAAAAAATTGAAAAAAATTGACAATAAAGAAATCTCCATGGCAATTACCCCAACATTAATAATTTTTTTTCTCTTCGCCCATTGTAATCCAGTTAATTCAACGTAAATCCCAGCTTGATTCTCACCCCTTATCTGAATGCAACTGGGTATTCTCATTGTGGCCAGCCTCTCCTTCTGTTCATTCGTCCAGTGACCAACCGGATATTCTGATTCCTATCAGAATTCAACAACGCCCCACAGGCCTTTTATTCCCTCGTCGTTTCTCCCACCTCTTGACATCTCACCGGTAGCAGCAATAATAATTAAAGGGTGTTATTCAGCCCAACCCTAGTTTGGTATGGGCTCAGGGAGACTAACGGGGCAAGTACACCCTAGAAATTTAGGCCGCACGCACGCACGCTCATGACGCAATATCCCCCCTCCTTCCCCTCTTCTCTGTTTCGGATACACTGCTGCCCTCGATCAAGCCCGACTATGTGTCGGCCGTCGAATCGACCGTGTTTACGAGCATGCCATCGCAGCAAATTATCACGTGGCATGAAAATTACGCACACAATAAATTTTACATTTGAGAATAAAAAAAAGAAAAAAGGAAACGTTCAGTTAAATTATTGTTTTCAATTCCAGTTTATATTAATACCAGCATTCAGTCAGAAAATTAACGGCAGACGTCTATAGATTCTGTGTTTTATGGGATTTTGTGAGTTAAGGATGTTAGGGCGAGGTCGAAAGGTTTTTTAAAAATTCAGGTAATTGCACGAATTTTTATTTATGCATTCCTCGACCCACCAAGAATTCGTATGCAAAATTACAAATTATTTAGGAGTGTAGATGTGATGCAGTGATTTTTTAATAATTCATTAAACACGCATTTTTGGCGGTTTAGCAAAAAATTCGAGAAAAGAAGAAAATGCAGCACTTTTTTGAAAGATCGCTGTTGTTGGGATTTATGAAAATACTGTAGAAAAATGGGACTTGTTAGGAGCTCAGATCCACCAAAATTGACATTTGAAATTCATTTTATTTGCTGCAAATATCCCATGTGACTTCAAATTAAATTATTAAAATTTTTTTGATCAGTTGGGGAATAGGAAAATTGTGTTTTGTTGAGGAAAGTTGGAATTGGTTATTGAGAGTTTTTGGGGATGAATTCATGAAGATAATGAGCTTTTAGGGATATTAATATTTTAAGTAAATTCTTGGAGAGAAAAATCCCGAAAAAATTATGGTACAAATATAGATTTAATGGTCAATTGTTTTTTTCTCGCAATTTTCGGAGAATTTCTCAAAAATTCATAGAGATACGCCTCATTTACCCTAATATTTTTTTGTAGATCTTAAAAAGCTCTTCAAAAGGGATCCGATTGAAATCCGTCTATCTCACTAAATTCCTGAGATTTTTCGTTCATCGATAATTCCCGAGATTTTTTTTTCAAACATAGTTTAAAAAAAAGTGGAATCGAAATTTTTTTTCTTTTAATTTTTGTTTTTACAGCATCTTAGGAAAAGTTGAATTGCACCTGAGCTTTTTTTGTAGCTTTCAAAATTTTTTACAAATGCAGCTTAGAGTAAAAAAAAGCGTATCTCTATTAATTCATGGAATATTCTCAAAAAATGATTGAAATAGAAATTCTATCTAGCATTTTTTTTTGTCGTCTTTATTTTTCATTTTATCCAATAAAAAAATGGAAAGCACTGCAATCATCCATTTCCACGAAAAAGACGAAAATCTCTTTAAAACTCTCTCCAACATTTTTAATAATCCCTGAGGAGAACTTCAAACGGAAATATTGAATAATCAATGATGAAAAAGGAATGAAAAAATAAAATAATGAGTGAGAAAACGGAAAAACAAACTCGTAATCTAGTTTTCCACTTTTTGGTATTCTAGACATATGCAAATGGCGATGAATGCATGGACAAGCAATCTCTCTCAGTCATCCTTTGAAAATTTAAAGGAAAAGTGCGGAGGAATGGAGGAGGCTCTCTTCCTTGAGGCAAAAGAGAAAACACGTGTGAAATCTCGAGTAAGAGAGAGAGAGAGAGAAAAAAAGAGAGAGAGAGAGAGAGAGAGGTTAAAGTTGGAGGCACGCCAAGTCTTATCCAGCCTTAAGCATCGTGCCCGCGTGTGGCGTTGAAAGCCATCGGACATGACCTACGCCTCTAACTTGTTACCCGGTTGCAGAGCTCTCGCCTGAAAGCTCTTTCTCTCTCCCTCTTTCTCTTCTGCCTCCCTGCAGTCTTACATATTGCACGTGAAATCGTTTAGTCAGACGTGTTACCGGGCAAATAACATATTTACCGGTTTCCAACAATCCTTTCCGTTCTCTCTGCTGCCAACTTCTTCAGAAAATCTAATTGTTTACCGAGAAAATTATTAAGTTTATTTTAATTTTACAATGGTTTCAGTTTTGAGGTTCTTCACAGAGAAAAATGTTTTCTTAATTTAAGAATGTGCAGTCACTTAATTTAAGAATGTGCAGGTCACTTAAATTAAGAAAGAAAAGTCACTTCATTCAAGTGAGAAAACTCGATTTAAGTGAGAAAACTCACTTGATTTAAGTAAGTTTTACTTTCTTAAATTAAGAAAGAAAAAGTCATTTGATTTAAGTGAGAAAAGTCACTTGATTTAAGTGAAAAAATTCACTTAATTTAAGTGATTTTTACTTTCTTAAATTAAGAAAGAAATAGTTACTTGATTTAAGTGAGAAAAGTCACTTAATTTAAGTGAGAAAAATCACTTGATTTAAGTGAGAAAATTCACTTAATTTAAGTGAGAAAAGTCACTTGATTTAAGTGAGAAAATTCACTTAATTTAAGTGATTTTTACTTTCTTAAATTAAGAAAGAAATAGTTACTTGATTTAAGTGAGACAAGTCACTTAATTTAAGTGAGAAAAATCACTTGATTTAAGTGAGAAAATTCACTTAATTTAAGTGATTTTTACTTTCTTAAATTAAGAAAGAAATAGTTACTTGATTTAAGTGAGAAAAGTCACTTAATTTAAGTGAGAAAAGTCACTTAATTTAAGTGAGAAAAGTCACTTGATTTAAGTGTGAAAATTCACTTAATTTAAGTGACTTTTATTTTCTTAAATTAAGAAAGAAATAGTTACTTGATTTAAGGGAGAAAAGTCACTTAATTTAAGGATGGCAGGTCACTTAAATTAAGTGACTGCACATTCTTAAATTAAGAAAACATTTTTCTCAGTGTTTAGTGTGAGAATCGTGGGAAATCAGTAGAAATTGTTTGAAATAGGATTTTTCTGATGATTTTATTGAGAAAGTGAGGAAATTTTCGATCGAAAACTGATCGAATCGAATTTCATGAAATGGATCATTTTATGAAAGTTAGTTTTCGTGTTATCAGTACTCGAAAAAGCGATGCTTTTCCTTCAAAAAATCAGATCCTCCTAAATTATCAGATAATTTTCATTTTTTCCTTGAGCATTGGAAATATATAGTGAATATAAGTATAAAAGATTTAACATATATCGTGAAATATATTCCTGCATATAAAATATATATATATATACAGGAATATATGTTAATTATTACATTTTTTTGCCGCACATATATAATCTGTATGATTTTTATATATATAACATAGATGTTCGCATATATATTTTTTTTGTGCAGGCTATTTTGATCTCTTGATAAGTAAAAGGATTTTTACCAGTTAGGAAAAAATCACCTGATCGAGGATGTATCCATCCATTCCCAGATTGAATCCGATCACTAGGCTTAAGCCACGCACTAATCATCCACACATTGTCCATAGCACTGAGGACTCTGCGCGTTGCACTCTGAATTATTAGCTATTTCCCTTTGGAATTAACGGAACATTAGTATGCCGTCAGTGGTTAACATTTCCAGAAGAGCCTCGAACTGATCACCTCTCGCATGTCCGATTATCATGCTTTCTATCCATTTTGTACGTTTGTATTGTATAACATATATCCAGCTTATTTTCTGGTGTTACGTGGTAATTTCAAATTCATTCGATAATCAGCATTTCACGCACTCAACAATTCAATCCATCACAAATTCACAGGTAAAATTTCAACTGTTCTAATTATTTACAGTTACAAATTCGATTTGAAAATTCAGTGATGCATTCAGTTAATCATGCAGTGATCATTTATTGGTGAAAAATAATGGAATTATTTTGTTTGAATATTCGAAATTGAATGATACAGTTCATTAACATATTTCAACATGTAATGTTTAAAATTCAATGTGGGTGATACGAATTATTTTATCACAAATATTGAAACAAATTTACATGAAACTACATTCAATGTATGACGGTTCACTGGGAAAGCTCATTAATTTCAGAAAATACGAATGAAATGTGAAAAGTCTCGAGAGATTGAGATAAGCAAACATTCATTAGTAATTTCACAGAAGCTTTCAGAATAAGCAGAAATGGTAAAAACCTGATGAATATTTGAATATAAAAACGGAGATTTTTCAAAATCTGTAATAATTTTTAAAGCTGCTATGACGTCATCCAGATCCATTTATGTCCTATTAAATACCGAAAATACCGCCATTTTGTCAAAGGAAATCGAATGTGTCATGATGCCATATCAAACGCTTCAAATGTTAATTTTTTCCGTAAAAGTGATGATTCCTGATCCCTTTCCACTATAGATCATAAAAGCAGCTTCTTTCTTCACTTAGGATCATTCCCATTTGGTCTCAAAGTTGATTTTGGTTGAATAGAGTTCAGTTCTAAAAGCTAATGAGATACTTATTCCGATGAATGCCGAATGAAAAGATTCGAAATATCAAAAACCTCCTACGTAATACCTGAACTAATGAATGCTTGCCTGTACCACCCAACCTAGAATGGCGAATCGAAGCCGTCTAATTGCCAAAAATCCACGAACCCAAAAAATCTATGAAAAGCCCCAATATAAAAGCACAAACAATGAGCACTTTAAACTCACACGAGCATTTTCTAAACCAAAAAAACGACCAAAAGCTACTTGAGTTCGAAGCAAGCTTCCCAACAGAGAAGCAGAAAGCGAACAGTCCTATGAATGGCAGAGAAAGAGTTGTACCGGACGTATAAAGTTGTAGTACTCACGAAAAGCCTCTTTTATCGTTCTCACTGAGGCGAGCAACAGAGTGAGAAAAAGCTCCGGGTACAGAGGCAACTAAAAGCCGTACAGAGATTTTGGGTAGAGGTATGCACACGCCTGTAACTCTGGACACAGAGACTAGCTTCCTGGTCGAAGCGAAAGAGAAGCTGAACAGCAACAACAAAAAAAAAGTAGTTGTTGTACAGCGTTTTGAGGAAAAGCTCTATACTGGTTGGACCAAAGTAGAAACTGCACAGGCAGTTTTGGGTAAAGTCACGTCGCTTCATTGTAATTAGGAAGGCAGCCCTTGGACTGGGCTCCCCTCGAATTTATACCGACTTGCCCTATTGCCGTCTTTGGATTTAACGTTAGCCAACTTTACTGCATTCAGATATACCTATACATCTACAGAAGCGAAGAGCAGAGAGAGAAGGGATATAGATGGGTTATATATAAGGCAACTTTAGAGTGGCGTGTGCAAGTGTTGCTACTGGGATGCTAGACCGTGCATTCAACTTTACTGGCTCCTATCAACCTCTACCTCTCTCGAGTTCCTATCCCTTTCTAGTTCCGGTTACCAGCCACCGTAGAAAGGGCGGACGTTTATCCGGAAGCCACGCGAGAGTCTCCATCTTCGTTCAACTCTCCACACTACCGTTTCCTCTTTTCTCCTCTATATCCTACTTTCTCTCCCCCCACCCCCCTCCTCTTTCTCTTCCTCTTTATACTAAGATCGTTTGTTCATTGGGAACAAATAAACTCCTGCAGACTCCTTGGAAACTCTCCGGGCCGATTCGAAAGCTCTTCCATATATTCCTATCTCACAGTTTTCCTATAGGTATGTTGAAGCATCCTACCCTTATTTGCCAATTGTAGTGGCTATGGAATTTGTCTATCTTTCTCACTCTCCTTGAGAGAAAGAGAGGGGGGGGGGGGGAGAGCCCACAGGAGAAATTTAGAACTGGCACGAGCGTGAATCCTCTTGTCTTATCGAGATTAATCCATCGATAGGAGAGACACGGTTGTGTGATCCCCTTGGTTTGGCTGAGAGGAGAGGAAGACTTGGTTCCACTGGAATAATGTATTACGTCTTAGGAAGCCATTTACCGAAACGCGAATTGAAGCGTTTAACCTAAATTTTCGAGATTTAAAGGCATTCTACAAAAATCACATTATTCAGAGTGAGTAATTGTCTAGTTGAGTTATGGAATCTAATCTAATCTGAAGATTGATGGTGATTTATGTGTATAGTGAGAAAAGAACTTTATGGTTAGAATAAGGTTTACTGGTGGCAGGTACTAGTAGTAAAATTCTCCTGATTATTTAGCAAAAAAATAGGGGAAATTTACTTTTTCCGAAATAATATATATGACAGGAATAAGGACGTCTCTCAATCTATGTTCATGAAGATGGAATTTTTTCGAAAATCATCAATGAAAATATGTTGTCACTTTCTCATCAAAGTAACGTGAGTGGTATGTTAAAGCATAGCACTTATGCTATTCTAATTCTCAAACGATATATGCAAATGTGGACGAAATATATGTTGACTATGATTGAAATATGTGAAAAATATATTTGTTTTAGATTACTTTTGGTCATTTTTTTTATATTTCATATAGATACGAAATATAATGAGAGAATATGAATACCTTCATGCTATTTCGTGTATATTATGGATATACAGAAAATGGTTGGAATTGATACAAATGGAAAATGTGTTTTTCATAAATTTGATATACATAATGAGAAATTATTCCGAATACATATTTCATGTATTCTGAATGTATTTCAATTGTGATCAACATGTATATTTGTACATACAGAGGAAAATGGGTCAAAATGGACCTGCGTAGCAATATGATCCAGAATTTTGTTTAAAGTGAAGAATTTCATGCCAAAATCTGAAAAAAATTGAGAAAATGCTCCGATATTTGAACATTGTTTGCGAATTTTTTAAAATCTCTCCATGGACTCCTTAAATGGACTCTAAAAAAAAATGCCAAATCATGTTGATGTACAGGTTCATTTTGCTCCAGTCTCCCCTACATATATCATTTTTTTTTTTTTTTTTTTTTTTTTATTTAATATATCATGTTAATTTTCAATATTATCCGATATAGTCTAGTGGTCATGATTTTCTCCTCTCTCTTCATATATAGAATAGAATATGAAACATTTCTATGGCAGATGTAGAGATGTAAAATTACCAGTAATTCTTGTTGCAGTAAAATTACGGTAAAAATACCGTAATGTTACCGTATTGTGACGTAATTGGAATAAACTACTTGTTTTGATGTAAAATTACCGTCAAAATTTTTTGATGTAACGATACCGTAATTTACTGTAATTTCCATCTATATAGATGATTCAAAAAAACATTTCCATACTCAAAGAATTACTTTTCAAGTAGTCAATTACATGAGAGTTAGTATTGAAATTGTTTTTTTTTATTAAATTTTTTAAAAGGACAATTATTTAATTTTGTTAATCATTCAATGAGAACAGTTACCCGATTTATTCATTTTTGCCTCCTCAGGATAATCATATTTTCATACATCAATATTTAGAATAATATGTTAGGAACATTAATGATAATAACAACAATTTTATAATTTTTCATTGGCTGTCACTGACTATAAAAAAAGTAACACAAATGATGATCAGAAAGGCTGCGAATTGATTTAAAAAATTAATTCCGTAATTCATCTATATAGATGTAAATTTACCGTTATGTCTCTAAAAATGATAATTACGGTAATTTACTTTGAAAATCAGGGTTTTTACCATTTTTGTTATTTACTGACGTTCCTCAACTACATCAAGTCCCTCGACTACATCAAAAAGAGTCTCATCAACAGGATATATCTATAATCATGAAGCTTGTCATTCAAGTCCCCTCGATAACGTCAAAAATAATTTACTTATTAAATCACAAACTTAATTCCGTTGGTCTACGGTAATCATATGTTCACAGATATCTCACCTAAAATCACATTTAACAATAATGCGAGTGAAAAACTTATATCCGCCTTTTTTTGCAACACAGAAACATGACTTTAAAATTTTAATTTCCACTCTTTTTTTATGTAAAAAATGACGTAAAAATCCAGAACAACTAGTGTATCTCGCGTGTTGAACAGTCGTGTTTTCATTGCAGTACGACAATTATATTATTGGTTAGGATTTATGGTTACGTGCAGAATAGCCGTAACATTTCAACGTCAGATGTTGCAACACATAGTTGAAGGAAGGTATGTGTCACATGTGTAGATACACAATGGAGGTATTAGAGAGACAGAGTGAGGGAGAGATGAAATGGAAATTTTTTAAATTAAATATGAAATGACTTTCTCCACAAAAGTTGTATAAAGGTCAATGGGATAAATTTTAATAGCACATAATAAATGTGAGTGATGATTTGTTGCAACTATATATGTCAATGTAAATTGTAGTCTTGAAATCGTGACCAAACCCGTCACAACATTATTAACAGACCGTGCTACAACGTCATAAAAAAGAGAATTATAATTACAAAACGAACAAAGGAGGACAACGAAAAAAAAAAAAAAATTCATTTCTTACAGATGGAAAACAATGTGGGCGTCATATTGCAGTCCTGCATACACACAAGGGTCGAAGGGGTGGAAACACAAATACATACATGTATACCACTACTGTAACCACAGTAGAGACGATAATAACCGGAAGATATATGAGACACCATCACGCGTTTACTGACAATTGTCACAGGAAGCTCATCGCGTGCATCTACCACATCGTCTCGACCCTTGGGTAAGCCTTGCACATATATTATATATATATATATATGTACTATTTCAGTTGAATATGTGCACGTGCGCACATATGAATCGCTCGTGCTTCGATGAGAATCGGAGCATTTACCCGGGACCTATGAAAGACTCAATGACATTGAAAACTATTAACAATATTACGGCTCTCGTGTTCACTTTATTTTTATTGCTTCATTTCATTCATGTCATTCATGATTTAGTGTTTCATTTCAATTTATCGATTTTTGAGGAAGGAGTTCCAGTTGTCTTTCCGAGAGGATGTATTCAATAAATCTGTTATCCTAGAATATTCCAAAAATATTTTCCTCAAATTCTGATGCAAATTAAGCGAAGAATTTCCGTCTGCATTTATCATCAAAATTTTTGATGCCACTGAAATCTTCCAGCATCCTCGACAACGTTGATGAATAATTATAATCCTTCATTTAACCAAAGAATTGTCGACGTGGCATGCACTGTAGAATGCCTGTGAGGCAGTGAAGATACGTCGTTATATTATATTCACAAATTGCTCTGACGATTATAACCAACGAATTTTCATGGCTTACGCCCTTAAGGGAAAGTGAAGGGGGGGGGGGGGGGGGGGGGACTTTGCACTCTGTACGGGCATGCATTACCGTAAAACGTATAAAGTCTGTTTACGCAGCTGGCAAACTCAATCTTTGTGGTTTTCCACTTTTTTTCTATTTTTTTCTATCAAACTGTATACACACAGGAGGATGCATTAAATGGGTTTTGCCAAGGATTCGCTTAAATTCCGTCACTCTTGCAGTCGAAAAAAAAGGGAAAATAAGCCCGAAGGGAAAGAGCATCCTCCACTCGCTTAATTCTAATGTAAACATTTAAAAAATTTAAGCCATCGCTTTTGAATATCCGAAATTTCCCTAAAATCACAGAATACTCCGGGTTTTTTATTTTTAAAGTAGAGGCAATTCGACAAAAAAATCGGAAAAAATTCACGAACAAAATATACAGATTGAAGCATCTTCTCAAATTTTTTCAGATTTTTTTGAGAACTCCTTCATTTCAAAAAAAAATCTTAAAGCGTAATTATATAGATTTTTCGGTCATATCGTCGTTTTAGCAACAAGATGGCCTAAGCTTTATGCATAAGCATTACACTTACGCCTTCTTGACTCTAAGACAACGATATTAAAGAGAAAAAGAGGCGTTTTTATTACGCTGACGATGATATTAAAGGCGTCAATCTAAAAATACTATTATCAAACGACATTTTTGAATTTTATTATCCTGTGAATAGGATATAATGGTCTATTTGCTTCATATCAAAGAGAGGGGAGAAAAAGAACATAAGTTTATGATTCGTTCGATGATCTCACGTCTTCTTCATGCAATAATTTCCCCTCCATCATGAATTTGCATTGGACTTGGTGAAATAACTATTCATTGGGCTATAGCGGAAAAGGAAAAAAAATATAACTCTACACGATAAATAAAGTGGATGAGCACATTTTCATAATCGTAATAATGGTGGTTTCTCTTGAAGTTTGTATGGGGGTGCCACAATAGGACTCAATAAAGTCCTGCATAATTTATCTTGACAGTTTGCCATTTCACAGTCTTAGTCACTTGCTCATAAATGAATTTTATCAACTGGAAAAATGTATATATAACACCTCGAAAATAATAATAGGGGAGAACAGAGTAAAATGGACCTGCGGGGAAAAATGGTGCTCAATTTTTTTTAGGGTAAAGGACTCTACAAAAAATTATGAAAAAATTCACCAAAATTGCAAACATATTCTAGAATTTTCACAAATTTTTTCACATTTTTTTGCAGATTTCTTCATTTTTTTTAAATTTCGACTTAAAAATTTTTTTTGAATTTTTTTGAAAATCGACTGTTTTTTTTGTTACTTTTTCTCTTTTTATTTTCTTATTTGACTCGAATTATAAAAGTGTACTCTTATGTACACTTTCCTCATTCTCCTCCCCCCCCCCCCCCCCCCTCTCACCGATTGAATATTTCTCCTTCACGTGTACATTGTTGAATACATCGTAGTACACGTCAAGTATTTGACAATGCAGTGTGAATGAATGGCTGTAGGCAAGAGGGTAATAATGTGCGGATGAATGAGGGAGAGGGAAGGGGATTCATAGAAAGGCATGAAGGTGAAATGCGTACAGAGGGTGCTCACTGGCGCATAGTTTATGTGTACGCACTACTTGTTATGCACATGAAATGTAAAGATCAAGAGGTTGAAACACGAGAAACGGATGACATTAAATTCAAGGATGCATGGATAATACATGTACAAATGTTGAATATTGTTGAATTTTATGGGAATCGTTGTTTTTAGTGTCATTAAATAATTATTTGATTTTGGTTAAAAGTGAGGAAAAATGGACCTTCGGAACAGAATGATTCAGGATTTTTTTTTCAAGAGGGAAGGAGTTTGCCAAATTTCTTGAAAAAATTTGAGAATATCCTTCAATATATCTCCATTGTTCCTGATTTTTTTCGAAAATTTCAGTTGAATCCTCCATTCCCAAAAAAAATTCCCGTTCAGATCTAGAAAATTCTCATTTCTGCCTCAATTGATCTGAGAGTATTTTCTATCAAAGTGAAGGACGCGACAAAAATATTTTGAAAAAATTTGGAAACATGCTCCAAAATGTTAATATTATTGGTGAATTTTTTCAAATTTTTCTGTAGAAGCCTTCTCCTTAAAAAAAAATCCCGATGCAGCTAAAAAAAATTCTCTCCTTTTTCGGAAATTGAATTCTAAATTTTTTTCTGAGTGAAGACTCGCCAAAAAAATTCTGAAAAAATTTGAAAACATGCACCAACACATTTTTTCAAAGATTTTCATCGTATTCTTCACCTTAAAAAAAACCTGCTTCATTTTGTCCCACAGGGCCGTTTCACCCAGCCTCCCTCTTTAGTTATTCACCATTCAATTTAATTTTCATGATATTAATTACCCTGAATCTCGAAGAGTTTCAAGATAATTCCCCCCTCCCCCTAATTTTTCCTCTCGAACAGCATTCTTAAATGTAGAATTCAATTTTCTCATGGAATGTTCACAATTCCCCGAGATTTTTCTTCTCTTCTTTTCCATCGCGAAAGACAATGGGAAGAATAGAGAATGCAATGAAAAAATAGAATAGAATAAAGAATGATAAAGAAAGAGCAACGAAACAACGAAGAAGACAAAAAAAAATATATATATATATAAAATGCCGAGGTACATTAATTTCAGAGTGATTAGACTCAACTGCGGACAAAAACAAATTAACGTTGATGATGGTGGTGGAAACTCTTCTTCTCTTGCAGAAGAACAGAAAAATGGTCGGAGAATTATGTTCCAGAGATGTCAGAGAAGAAGGGAGGCGGTTGTTGGGTTAGGCTGTGGAGAAGAGGGCAGGGGGAGGAGGGTTGGGGAAAAAAGTGTCGTCCTAACGAGTGAAGAGGAACGTGGAATTCGTTGTGACAAGGCTTGGAGGGAGGCTGATTGTCATGGTACACTCGTAGGTGGTTGGTGTACATAAAACTTCAGTTTGTGGGAGTGAAAGAGAAAGGGGGGGGGGGTACTTGGGCTTGTAGAACCTTAGCCTATAAATTGTGAGGTTGTCGGGTGGCTATTATCCACGAAAAATTATCGTTTTGCCGCTTCCGGATGGGTCCAGCCCGTCCATTAATGTCCGGGGCGGTTGTGTCCTCTCTTGGTCTCTCCCTCGTGCGTTGATAACACGAGGAAAAAGAGAATATTGGGGGGCGTGTGGATTAGACATTGATGACATTAGCTGCAAGTATGCGATGGATATCAATGATGGTTTTTGGGCAATTCTTTGAGTCATGTGGCCATTTTATTCATTTTGCCGCACAGCGTGCGGAAAGTGGCTACTTTCCACACGTTGTGCGTAAAAGAACAGTCCTCATACGTGCGATAAAGGTTTTCAGACTCGTGTGATTACAAAACTCGCCTTCGGCTTGTTTTCCAACCTCACAATGGCAAATGAAATTTTTATGAAATTTACTATGCCACATGGACTAATCGATATTTGATACACAGAGAAAAATGGTTTCTTAATTTAAGAATGTGCAGTCACTTAATTTAAGAATGGCAGGTCACTTGAATTAAGTGACTTTTCTCACCTGAGTCCAGTGACTTCTTCTTTCTTAATTTAAGAAAATAGAACTCACTTGAATTAAGTGACTTTTCTCACTTAGATCAAGTAAGTTTTCTCACTTAAATTAAGTAACTTTTTCTTTCTTAATTTAAGAAGGTAAAGACACTTGAATTAAGTGAGAAAAGTCACTTGATCTAAATGAGAAAAGTCACTTAATTTAAGTGAGTTTTACTTTCTTAAATTAAGTGACTTTTCTCACTTAAATTAAGTAACTTTTTCTCTCTTACACAGAGAAAAATATTTCCTTAATTTAAGAATGTACAGTCACTTAATTTAAGAATGGCAGGTCACTTAAATTAAGTGACTTTTCTCACTTGAGTCCAGTGACTTCTTCTTTCTTAATTTAAGAAAATAGAACTCACTTGAATTAAGTGACTTTTCTCACTTAGATCAAGTAACTTTTCTCACTTAAATTAAGTAACTTTTTCTTTCTTAATTTAAGAAGGTAAAGACACTTAAATTAAGTGAGAAAAGTCACTTGATCTAAATGAGAAAAGTCACTTAATTTAAGTGAGTTTTACTTTCTTAAATTAAGTGACTTTTCTCACTTAAATTAAGTAACTTTTTCTCTCTTACGCAGAGAAAAATATTTTCTTAATTTAAGAATGTGCAGTCACTTAATTTAAGAATGTGCAGGTCACTTAAATTAAGAAAGAAAAGTCACTTGATTTAAGTGAGTTTTACTTTCTTAAATTAAGAAAGAAAAATTCACTTCATTTAAGTAAAAAAGTCACTTAATTTAAGTGACTTTAACTTTCTTAAAGTAAGAAAGAAAAAGCTATTTGATTTAAGCGAGAAAATTCACTTGATTTAAGTGAGGACAGTCACTCAATTTAAGAATGGCAGGTCACTTAAATTGAGTGACTGCACATTCTTAAATTAAGAAAACATTTTTCTCTGTGTAATTTAAGAAAGTAAAAGTCACTTAAATTAAGTGACTTTTCTCACATAAATCAAGTGACTTTTTCTTTCTTAATTTAAGAAAGTAAAACTCACTTAAATCAAGTGACTTTACTTTCTTAATTTAAGTAACCTGCACATTCTTAAATTAAGTGACTGCACATTCTAAGATTAAGAAAACATTTTTATCTGTGTACTTTTCGATTAATCGATGCGATATCTCGCATTGAATTCGATTGTTGATGATATGAAGAAGGAAATGTCACATGAAAATACGATCGATACTTTGTAGATATCGATTAATCGATACGATATATCAATTTGGATTCGAGATATCGAACACTAATCGATAGTTCTGTTGCGTTTATTTTGATTTAGAAAATCCTTCGGTCGATCAATTTTAAATATCGATTGAAGGATGCGACATCTCGCATCAATCTCGAGATATCGATTAATCGATAAGATATCTCGGATTTATATTCGAGATATCGCATGTCAATCGATAGTTTTATTGCATCCTTCCACTTTAACGGAATTTCAATCGATTAATTTCAACATTCGATTAATCGAATTGACATATCGAAAAGAATTCAGTCTAAAATCCACGAACATCCGAAAAATGTGAAAAAAAATTTGAAAATATCAAAGAAACAAAGATGAGAACTTTGCAAAAGTTTATTAGGAAAAATCCTGGAAACTAAAATGAAAAAGTTGCTTTCTTTTTCATATCTCTAGAAACATTTCACCATACTCAGTTGAAAAATCCACAAAATTCATCACGTGAAACTTTTATTCCAATAGAAAGAAAAAAGCTCTTTATTACTTTTTCTCTCTTTTTATGAATCAAACTCAAATCGTTTTGCGGACAAAAACCATCAGATAATTTCAAATAAAAAAAAAAAACGCGGACACATGTTCGTAAAATATACTCCAACTTTTTTTTTTTTGTTGTATATACCGTGTCCGTGAACTTTTTCTTTATATAACTCTCATGCATACGTCATGTGTTTACGTGAATGTTACACATTGGATAGACGAAAGAGGCTGAGCTTCAGGACGTAATATAAACCGAGTGCTTGGAATATCATTTGCGGATGGAAAAGATACACCTCTCGGTATTTTTCGCGTTGCACTATTTACCACCCCTCCCCCTTTCTCTCTGCCCCCTCTCCTGGCAGCTGACAGACTCATATTTTTCTAGGGACACTTGTGCAAACGACATTGACATAATAAATCACGAAAACATATTTTGTACATTCCAGTTTTAATTCTATTAATTCAATTTTAAGAAAAAATGAAAATTAAAGAAAAAAAAAAAATTAATAAAAAAGAAAAAAAAAATGAACCAAAATTTTTTTAGTGCGAAGGCCTTCATAAAAAAATTCGAAAAAATTCATCAATAATGGAGACTTTTCGGAGTATCTTTCAGAATTTTTTCAGATTTTTTGATCGAGTCCTTCACTCCGGAAAAAAATCCTGAATGGAATTTGAGAAAAAATGAGGCTTTTTTGAGAAAATGAATCGGGATTTTTTTTAGTGTGGAGACATTCATTAAAATTTTTGAAAAAAATCAGTAATAATGGAGACTTCTTGGAGCACCTTTCCTGATTTTTTTCAAATTTTTCGTTTAAGTCCTTTACTGCAAAAAAAAATGTTGAATTATTTTACTCAAGAGGTCCTTTGCTCGAGTTCTTTCTATCAAGATATTGTAGAAATTCTGTCAAACTCTAAACTCAAATAAGGAGAAATGAACATTTTACAGGAATTAGAGCAGAAAAAAATTATAAACTTTTGATATCTACTTGAGTATTTAAAATCTCATGGTTTTTTTTTCAACTTTTATTTTATTTTTGTTCACCTGCCTCTTCTAGAATAACTCGAGTACCGTACATAATCCGTGGCAAACTGTTGCATCACTTAATACCACGGAATTCTGACGTAGTGCTAGATTATTCTACTTCAGTTTTCTTGCAGATTGGGATCTCCGTAATAGACGGCAAAGATCGGGGCAAAATGGACCTATGAGGCAAAAAGATAAACGATTTTTTCCGACATTGAAGGCCTCTTCAAAAAAATCTGAAAAAATTACACAACAATGTGAACATGTTGAAGCATTTTCTCAATTTTTTTCAGATTTTTCAAAACAGTCCTCAACTCCAAAAAAAAAAATTTTCAATTTAATTTGAGAATAAATGAATTTTTTTTCTTAGAATCGCGATTTTTTTGGCAGTGAAGGGCTTCATTAAAAAATTCCAAAAAATTCACCAACAATGCATGTATTTTGAAACATTTACTCAAATTTTTCAAGATTTTTTCGAAAAAGTCTTCTCTTTGAAAAAAAAAATCGTATAATTGATTTGAGAAAAAGATGTGAATTTCTTCTCACACGAATCGGGATTTTTGAAAATGAAGAACTCCACAAAAAAATTTGAAAAAATTCATAAACAAAGTAGACATGTCGTAGTATTTTCTCAAATTTTTTCAGATTTTTTGAAAAAATCTTTCCCTCCAAAAAAAATCCTGAACAAAAATTTTTTGAATAACTCCAGTGAAACGATTTTATTTCTATAAATAAAATGAATATAAAAAAAGATAATTAAATTTGCTACATATATTATTAATTTCCCGAGTTATTTCAGGTCACATATGAAAATTCCATGAGAAATATAAATTAATTAAAAAATACCACGAACTAATTTGATTTTGCAGAAATTATTAATTCAATACATTTTCTTTATTTTTCCATTTGTTTTTTTTTTCAATTCAGTGAAAAATTTTCATGTAAATCATGCACGATATTGCAATATATATGAAATTCATTCCTATAAAATTCATAAATAAATAAATGAATAAATAGAAAAAGTTTCGGGGAAAATTCAAAACGTATACATTCACTAAATTAATTTCCCCAGGGGTTGACGTGGCTCATTTGACATTCCGACTGTTGTTACACACGCTCGCATACCGCATTCACTATCAAATGAAGAAGGAGAAACGGAGAGAGAGAGAGGGTTAGTGTGTGTACACGGGGAGCTTTATTACGTTCTGGAAGGCCTTGTCCTCTGGTGAATTGCTAGTGCCTCTATCTAAACATTAGTGCGTACATCGAATTCACAGATTTTCGGAGAAAAGAGAAACTAGACTGAGAAAAAAAAAATTCATGTGACAAGAAAATTTAATTGATAAAAAAAGTCAGTTTTATTTCAATGTTTGAGATTTTTCAGAATTCTTGAAATTGATTTAGGAAATTTTATAAAATTTTTATGAAATATTCATGAAATTTTTATGAAATTTTTATGAAATTTTTATAAAATTTTTATGAAATTTTTATGAAATTTAAATGGAATTTTTATGAAATTTAAATGGAATTTTCATGAAATTTTTATGAAATTTTTATGAAATTTTTATGAAATTTTTATGAAATTTTTATGAAATTTTTATGAAATTTTTATGAAATTTTTACGAAATTTTTACGAAATTTTTATGAAATTTTCATGAAATTTAAATTAAATTTTCATGAAATTTAAATAAATTTTTTATGAAATTTAAATGGAATTTTTACGAAATTTTTATGCAATTTTCATGAAATTTTTATGAAATTTTCATGAAATTTTCCGAATTTGAACTCTAGCAGCATCCCTTTGCCCACATTCATTCTCCAAAAAATCATCTAAAAATTAAAATAGAATTTTTGTCTGCAATTTTTATATCTTTATATATATTGAAATTTTCTGGAATTAAACAAATTTTGTTTTCACAAGAATTCTTTTTTTTTCTTCAGTATAGAAGCACTAGATGCACGCAATACTGGTAGAAATCTGAGAATTCTTAGTGTTCGCCATTTTGAATTAGTAGGGAATAAGTGAAAATGATGAAAAATTCACTTTTTTGGTCATTTGATGAAGATCAAGTAATTTTGGCAGAACCCTCTTTTATAGAGAATTTCAAGAGCTTCAGAGAGAAATGACTGTGTAATCGCCTTATCTCGATTAATTTCCGAAACATTCAAAAAAAAAAAAATAACTCATGACAAAAAAAAAAAAAATTTTTTTTCAATTATTCGTCAAGAATGTCTCGAAAAATAAGCGAGATAGAGCGATTTCACCCTAATTTCCTAGAAAAAACGATTGATGACAAGAAGGGCGTATCTCCATTACTTTTTTAGTTAATATTTTCCAAGAATTATTGCCGAAAAAAAGTTGAATTATCCGATTTCACCTCTTTGCAACTAAATTCAACGAAAAAAAAGCATTTAAATATCAAAAGTTCTCCTTTAAATCTCCCCATAATGAAAAAAACTTGAAATGATAGCTAAAAACAGGGGAATCACATCCAACAAACTAATTAAATAAATCAAGTTATTTGCTCGATTGAAATGCTTGTTTATTGAAGCATATAAATCCTCTAAAAGAAAAACAAATAAAAATAAAATTCATTGAATTTCTGAAGCCTTAAGAATAAAATGGCCAGATCAATGAAAATGAAAACGAGTCGAGACAGCTAACAATGAAAAAAGAAAGAAAAAAAATATATATATATATATACATATCTATCGTTGAAGAGTCGAGTTTGATTCATTGTTGAAATCCATCATTGAGAGACTTTAATTTCTGGACGATTCATTCCATCTTCCCCCCCTCCCTTTTCAGTGCTTTTGTGTCAGTGAATGGTATCGACCTTTCAGACAGAGTTATGAAAAGGAAAAGAAATAAAAAAGAATAGACTGTAAAGAAAGATGGTAAGGGAAGAAATTACCGTGAGTGGCAGTGAAAAGTCAGACGTTTGTATGGAGAATATAAAAAAAAAAATTAATAGTTTTTTTTTTTTTTTTTTTTTTTTTTTATTGAATAATGTTGATAATAAGCGAAAAATGAGAGTCAATCAATAGGTGACGTCATCCATTGAAAATGATGGAAATGCGGTTTCTTCGTGTGCTTGAAGAATGAGTCTCTTGTGACACTCGGATGAATACAATATATTCAGTGAAATATATATATATATATATATGTGAGAATCAACAATTTATTCATCTGAATAATGGAAAGAGTTATGAAAATTGAATTATTCTGGCTTCTGTATTGGAAAATGCAATTTATTATGAGAGATATTGCATTTTGAAGAATTCTGAGGAAAAAGTAGATTTGAATGGTGTTCAGATGAATGAGAAAAATGTTAGAATTGAGGGGCTGACTCAACAATTGAGGAGTGTAGAGGTAAATCAGGTCAAATTGATTTGTGAACGTTTTTTGTAGAATATCTTGGGAATTAATGGAGATACGATTTTTTTTTCTCTAGAAAATTTGGAGAACTAGAAAAACAAATGGAAACAAAATTGCTCCATCTCGCTTACTTTCCAAGATATTTTCAAAAAATCATTGGAAGAAAAAAAACGATTTATTGTCATTTATTTTGAGAATATTTCGGAAATTAAACGAGGTAGAGTAATTTAATTCCCTAATTTTCTTTTTCAGTGAATTTATTGAGTTATAAAGAAAGATCTGAATAAAAAGAGTACATCTCCGTTTATTTCAGAGATAGTTTCACAAAAATTAATCACAAAACATTGATTTTTTGTTTTTCTAACGAGAATTTTTTTTTCTTTAATAAAAAAAAAAAAAAAAAATTTCTGATCATTTTTTGAGAATATTTTGGAAATTAATGGAGATACGCCCTTTTTGTACCTTGATCTCTTCTTTGTAGTTAAAATGATTTGGGTGAAATTGGTATTCGAAAAATCATTTTTTGAAAAAATTCCGGTATTCAAGCAATATTTCGTCAACGATTTCGATTATATTACTACTTTTTCATAAAAATTAGTAATTAGCCAAGAAAAAATATTGATTTTCATAGAAAATTAATAATTAGCCGGTAAAAAATATTAATTTTCCTAAAAAATTAATAATTAGCGAGGAAATATTACTAATTACTCTTAAAAATGAGTAATTAGTGAGAAAATATTACCAATTACTTTCGATAATTAGTAATTAGTGAGGAAAGTTACTTGTTGTTTTCAAAAATTCCTCAAAATTAGTAATTTAATAGATTAACAGACACAAATTTTGAACGAGGAGTTGTGATGAAATATAATACTAGTGCTGCAAAAAGTAGCAATTAATAAATGGAATAATAAATGATATTTTGAATGATAATATTTGGAATATATTTTGAAAGGAACTCGTAATTTTCGGCGGCTAATTATTAATTATTTCGAAAAATTAGTAATTAGCCGATAAGCATGTTTCATTTTTCTGAAAAATCAGTAGTTTTTGTCGGTTAACTACTCATTTTTCAGAAGCATTACTGATTTTCCGAAAAAATTAGGGACTTTTTCCGGCTAATTACTAATTTTTCAGAAAAATTAGGAATTTTTCTCGACTAATTACTAATTTTTCCAAAAAAATTAGGAATTTTTCCCGGTTAATTACTAATTTTTCAGAAAAATTAGGCAATGAAAATAGATTTTTTTTTGCAGATCACTGTTGTGCATAAGAATAGAACTTACGGCATTCTCACTCTGAGATGAGCATCGTATTTAATCTGCAGATAGCAAAATGACTCTCCACAGCTGATTCCATTGAAGATATGAACCTCAGAAATAGAAACTCAACTGTCAACGAATTTTTATTACGAAATTTAAGAGCCATCGATGAAATAGAGCAGATAAACCCTTTGAAAATTCAATATCTTACGTAACTGAGGCGTTTACTTATCTCCCTCCTCATAACTTGCATGCACTCACGCTTCCTTCAGAAGGTCGTTGTACTCGGAAAAACAGCTCTCTTTCAATAGAGAGCTCTAAAAATGTCGTAAAGCCTGAAAACCAACATTTTCACCACCCAATGTTTTTACCTCGAAATTTTTAATAGAAATCGTGAATTTCAGGGAATTGAATCATCAAACAAATGCACGGGAAAGAGACCCCTTTCTTGCCAATTTCAAAGGAATATGAAATGAATGGAGAAAGCTAAAGCAAAATGAATTTTCAGTTCAATCAAATTTTTACTCAATTTTTCTTCGACACTTTCTACAAACGGTATTAAAATCTTCAATAAATTCAGTAGAGAAAGCACAAAATAGAATATGAATCAATTTTTTTTTTTTATTTGTTTTTTCTAAAAATCTCCAAACCTAATGGAAATGCATAATATTTATGGAAATATTCTGTCATAATTAAATATAAACTCAGCAGAAACTTAAAAGATCACTTCCAACAATTAAATTATAATACGGCTGTATATTAGAGAAAACACTAATGGATATACGCCCTTTTTTTTCTAATCCTTCTTATGTAGTTCTTGAAGTTGTCTACACAGAGAAAAATTTTGTCTTAATCTAAGGCTGTGCAGTCACTTAATTTAAGTGACCTGCCATTCTTAAATTAAGTGACTTTTCTCACTTAAATCAAGTGACTTTTCTTACTTAATTCAAGTAACTATTTCTTTCTTATTTTAAGAAAGTAAAAGTCACTTAAATTAAGTGACTTTTCTCACTTAAATCAAGTGACTTTTTTTTTCTTAATTTAAGAAAGTAAAACTCACTTAAATTGAGTGAATTTTCTCACTTAAATCAAGGGACTTTTTTTTTCTTAATTTAAGAAAGTAAAACTCACTTAAATTGAGTGACTTTTCTCACTTAAATCAAGTGAATTTTCTCACTTAAATCAAGGGACTTTTCTTTCTTAATTTAAGTGACCTGCACATTCTTAAATTAAGTGACTGCACATTCTTAAATTAAGAAAACCTTTTTGTCTGTGTATAAAAATCATTCAGAACGAAAAGGGCCTATCTCCATTTCATCACCTTAGAAACAAAGGGGCGTAAGTGCTGTTAACAAGCAGAAGACTTACACCCTTTCAACTTTAAGGCTTCCATGACTTTTCGAGAAATCCTCTAAAAAAGATGAACAGAAAAATCAATTTAGCGCTTTTCTAAAATTCGACTATCGAATCGAATTTCGAGAATATTCCAGGATCCTTTGAAACTCTACAATTCGAATTTGCTTCGAAAGAGCAGCCAGATGATAAAAATAAAAAAACCTGAGTATGATTGACAGTTTCAGATTTGATCGTTTCACATGTGCAAAATCTTCCAAAATCTCTGTGGAATTTGATAAATACCGGATTTATGAAAACGATTGACGTCTGCAATAGTATGACTGCTGTGTATTCCAGTCTGGAGGCCTTCAAAGAACGATCATTCACGACTCGTGGTTAAATGAAAAAATCTCGTTGAACTCAAATTTTGAGTGGATTTGTTATCTTTGTTTTTGAAAAAAACGCATTGCGAGATTTTGTCAAACTGCGATAATTGAGATTGGATATATGGAAATCCTGTAACGCCTGAATTTCATTGGTTGATAAGATGCACACCAGTGATCGGCATGAAAATAAATTGTAGATCTTTAATTATCCATTGTATAGAAAATTAATACTTCTATTTATGATAGTGTTAAGTATGCCAATAATCAGTAATTCAAATATGAAAATTATTTATTAATCTTATACTGATTAGTTTTATTGTTTGAGTTTTTGATTATCCGGATAGTAAGCAATTCTAATTTTCAAATAACTTATTTCAAAATAATTAGGAAATTAATTATTCAAATTACTAATTACCAGAACAATTAGTACATTAACAATTTTAATTACTGAATGCTCGGATAATAACAACAAAAGGAACCAGATATAAAAGTAAAAAAAAACCTGCGTATTTTTCATTTTTTCTTGTTTTTTTTGCAATGCTTGCATTACATTTCTCAATAACCCTCGATTCAAAATTTTTATCAGTAAGTTTATTATATTTGGGTAGACAAAACATGGTTGCGTAACTGGAAAGCCTCTCGACAGATGCGAAAGATGGTAAAATGGTATTTGTCTTCAAGAAAATTTAATTTTCTAATCATCTAATTATTCAGAAGAAATGATTACATAATCATTTAGACCAAATAATTATCTAAATATTTAGAACAAGTAATTATCTAATTATTAGAAAAGTCATCAATTATGAAAATGAATAATGAAAATTTCTGAGGAATTAACAATTTTGAACAGTATTCTCCCCATTACTGAGTCATTTAGGAATAAATCGAACTGAATCATAAATTTTTCCCTTATTGAACAATTTTTCATTTCGAATTATGCAATTAATGAATATCATTAAGACTTTGCAATGTAGTTACTGAATATCACGATATCTAACAATATGCTCATGAAAATTCCTAAATTTTCCAATACAGAATAATTAGTGGCACTTTAATGGATGAAAATATAATTTTTGCCGATCAGTGTGTTTGATGCACTCGATTTTCACATAAAATATGTACTATTGTCCATGAAATATGTACCTATACAAATACACAAAAAGTGAGTTAGGATTATTATCATTTTCATGGGAATCAGTCGTTCAGTTTCTGTGTCTATCGTTTTTCAGAGACGAGAAAATCCTTCACGTCGCAGCTTGACGAGGGTGCTACGAGTAAAATCATTCACGAGCCTGTTTCCCCGAAGAACTTCCCCTTCCATTGACATCACGATAAACTCTCTCGAATTCACTCGCAATCTGCAATTTTCTGTGTATCATCCGAAGGGAAAAATAAAGTACCGGAGATTCAACTTGGTTTTATTGTCTCGTAAGAATTATTGAACATGACTCTCAATTTGGGAAATTCGAACTGACTGTGAACATGAGAGAGACTCCTGTCAATTGAATTCTGAAAGTTTGTCTTGATGGCTGGAGTTTTAGAGGAATTTATTCATTCTCATGTGGTCTGTCTACATTTTTGCAATAGAATAAGCCGATTTTTTTTTCATTTGCATGTTTTTTTTTGTAAATAAGGGAGATTGGGGCAAAAAATCCCAAACCATTTTGAACTACGGGTCCATTTTGCCCCGGTTTCCCCTACCTTAGAAATTAAGCGAGATAGGGTGATTTTTGCCGCATGTTTATTTGTGGAAATTCCAAAAAATAATGAACATACGTCCTTTTGCCCTGATTCTGTTTTGTAGCACTCAGAATTGCCTCGAGAAAAAAAATGTGAATCAAGTCGGTCTATCTCGCTGAGTTTCCGGGATATTCATTTCGAAAAATAAACGAGATAGTGCGATTTCATAGTAATTGATTTTTTTTAGCTCTCGAAATTGTCTCAAAGAAAAAAAAAAAAAGAGAGGAAAATCGCCTAATTTCTCACAAATTCGAGAATATTTTTAAAAAATTATCAGAAAAAAAATCAATTCATTAAAAATAACAGCAAAAGGATTATTTCATTCAACATTCAGTGCAATTACTTCTTAGCCAATTAATTTCACCACAATTCCCCAAGAAAAAAGTTTTTATCGTACCCACAGAATCTTCAATATTCCAAGTACAATAATATTGTTTCCGTAAACGTAAGCGTTATCGATATGACATACACCCCCAGTGAATTTCACTATCTCCCCCCCCCCCCCCCCCTAGTAAAATAATTCTGAGTATTGGTCACTTTTCTCATGCCATCTTTATATCCCGAGACAAACACAAATACCCCGCAAAACCATTCACTTCGAACATAGAAGGCCCATGGGATATAATCGTAAATCAGGAGTGGAAGAAGAGGGGCGAAAGAGGGGGGAGAGGGGAGGGTGATGGAAGCTCATTTCGTTCGAAGAGTACAATAGTCCTGGGCTATACTAGGCCACGAAACGAGCGGCTAGCTCGGTCATTTTATCGTCCGACAATTTACGATTCATAGTAAACTATAATACGAGGAGTCGCTATTCACTTAAACGCGTCTACGCCCATCACTCGAATTATTATATTCACCATTTTTTATTTATTAAACTAGTAATTAAAAGTGCGCATGCATCAATTTGAAAAAAAAAAATTGGAAAAATGCATTCACATTTTAACGCCATTTGACGACATAAAATAAACAATATCGCATAAACTCTCTGATCGATTATCTTCAAATTTCGATTAATCGATGCGATATCTCGCATCAACTTCGAGATATCGCATGTCATTCGATAATTCCCTTTTACCAGTTTTAATTCAAAGGGATGAGCTTGCAATCGGTCAATTTCAAAATTTCGATTAATCGATGTCAAAATTCGATTAATCGAATTTCGAATGGATCGATAATTTGACTTTGTTCCACTAGTTTTGGTTTGAGGATGAAGAAAACATCAAATCTACTTGCCAATCGATTATTCCCAAATATCGATTAATCGATGCGATATCTCGCATCAAATTCGAGATATCGCATGTCATTCGATAATTCCCTTTTACCAGTTTTAATTCAAAGGGATGAGCTTGCAATCGGTCAATTTCAAAATTTCGATCAATCGATGTCAAAATTCGATTAATCGAATTTCGAATGGATCGATAATTTGACTTTGTTCCACAAGTTTTGGTTTGAGGATGAAAAAAACATCAAATCTACTTGTCAATCGATTATTCCCAAATATCGATTAATCGATGCGATATCTCGCATCAAATTCGAGATATCGCATGACATTCGATAATTCTGTTCAATTTAATTTTCAGTTTAAAAGCCACAAAAAATCCACCAGCTTTCGATCGATCATTCTTAACTATCGATGAATCGATGCGATCGACTAATCGAATTAAAATTCGAGATATCGAATATGATTCAATCGTTCCATTTCAACAATTACTTTTTTTTTTACCAGTTACGATTGAGAGGATTTAATTCTTCGAATATTTTCATTGTTTTTCCAATGATTTTCATTCGATTTTAATCCTCAAACACAATATGCCATCGACACGAGGCGCTTTAAATATCCGTATATTTTACTGCAATTGTACGAAATCCTTCAAAAACACACTCACCACTCAATCACCGGGTCGTTGAAAATTTTTGTTCTGAAGCTATTAAAAATTCCAATGCTCACCTGCAACAGAAATAAAATTATTTTATACATGTTGTTTCATCGCTTTGCATTTTAATTCATATATCATCAATATATTACTGCCTTAGAAACAAAGTGGCGTAAGTGCTATGTTTAAGCATAGCACTTACGCCACTTTAGCTTGTCAATAGTTGCGTTTATCAATTATTATAATAATTAAGAGAAATGAATGAGGATCCTAAAGAGAGCTTCAAAAAAGCCGGAAACGACGATACCAAAATTTAGAAGCATCGTAGTTTTCTTTAAGGATGTTCTACAGGTATTTTATCAAAATTAAAAAATGTAAAAATTCAATGGAATTTTTTTCCGAGGTTCTCCAATTCAAAAGGACACTGTATGCAAAATTTTGGATTTTTTTCATACACGGAAAGAAAATTCTACCAAAATTTACGATGTTAACATCGTAATCCTGGACTAGACTTTTATTAACGTTAATTTTGAAATATCTTATTTCAAAATTTACTATGTGGGTTATATTTTTTACTATTTAGCATCGTAATTTTAACAAAGAATTTTAGGATTAAAAATTACTTCAAAAAATACAATTTAACATCGTAAAAAAAAATAAATGAAAATTACACTTTAAAAACTATATTTATTCGTATATTCAATAATTCTATTTACTTTTTAATAAAATAAATATTTCAGTGCTGTCTCTGTTATAATACGATGGAAGCTATAAAAAGTACGATGTTACATCGTAATTTTTAAATAGTAACTGCGTCCTCCGCAAGAGGCGCTCTCGTGTCTTATGACCTTTTATTGAAATCGTTAATACAGATCTTAAAAACAATTTGAAGTGTAGGCCCTTCGGTGGCCGAGTGGTCCAAGGCGTCGATCATTTCGCACTCGAAAGGACCCGGGTTCGAATCCAACCACCGGTCGATTATTATTTTATTCTTTTATTTAAGATTTATCTTCAAATTTTACGATGTTCACATCGTAATTTATATTAAAGAGCTTAAGACTTGGTATTATTTGTCTGAAGTATTATTTTTCAAATGAAATTTCCAACACTACATCGTAAAAATTACGATGTTAAAAGTCTAGTCCACCACTACAATAATCAATAGGACAAATTACGATGTTAGCATAGTAAATTTAAATAGAATTTTTTTTCCGTGTAGGACCTCAGAAATGAAGGGGCTCAAGTCCAGAGACTTGCTCCTTTTTGACTCTAAAATGCAACGATTTTTTTTGCCTTTTATTGCAAAAAAAAATGGTAAAAAACCCTCAAATTATCATTATTATTATCTTTTCATCATATTATTGAGGACTTCAGTAATAAAGTGGCATGAATGCAAAGGACTTGCGCCTTTTTGCCTCTAAAATGCATTAATTTAAAAAAAAACGTTTTTCTTCCTCAAACGGGCAAATTGCTGCTTTTTGTACGTGAAAACGCGCTTTACATTCATTTTTCTTCATTTCAATGACGGTCAATTCAGAAATATGTGTAAAAATATATATAAATTTTCAAGAGCACCATGAAATCATTTTCCCAGAGTTTTAAATACAACATTCACATTTTATTACTAATACTCATTCTATCCTTGAACTAATTACAGGACAACGTCATTCAATGATTACTCAATGTATCACGTTTGCACGTTGCGGTCATAACTTTTTTCCTCATTAATGTTTTCTCTTTGAGATTATTGCATGGAAAACGTGCGATAACGATCCTCACAGAATTATCAGTGTTTTTAGGTGTGTCTCGACAAATTTTTTTTTTGCGTTTAAACGTGCCATTTTTTTGCGATTTTTTTCACGAGATTTCTTGATGGTCAGTGAATTTCTCTTATTTTTAAAGAATGGTGTTTTTTTTTATCTTTTTACTGTGGGAGAATAATTCTTTGGACCTCTGTGGCATACAATTGAATGTCTGTATTTCATGTTTCCGTAATTTCTGAGAAAATACACTGTTGGAGAATTGAGTTGGGTGCATCCGGTGTACTGATGTCTCTGCAATTTTTTTTTTTGCAGGTTATGCAAGACTTGGGCGTGATCTTTTCTGCAGTGAGGAAGGAGACGAATTTTCATGAAGAGAATACAAAGTACTTATTTATGAGTAAGAATACACGTCTCAGTCATTGGAGGAAAATTGGTGATTGAAAAGAATTTTTCTATCTTTTGTTTTGAATTATTGGAAAAAGGGAAGGATAACCATTTGTTTGAGAATATCTTGGAAACTGAGCACGACAGAGCGTTTTCGCCTTGATCTTTTTCTTATGTAACTCTTGAAATTCTCCACGAAAGAAGCATTCGCATAATATCGTTCTATCTCGATTAATATACAAGATATTCTGAAAAAAAACTTAAAAAGACATTTTTTCCACTCATTTTTCTTTTCAAAATATCTCGAAACTGAATGGAGATACGCCCTTTTTTCTTCCAATTCTCTTTCATAGCTCTTACAATTATCTACTAAAAGGCAATTTCGACTGAAATCGCCTTATCTCCCTAAATTTCCAATGCATTCCAATAAAGTGTCCAAAATTCATTTATCAGATCCAGTGATCGGCAAAAATTACATTTTCATCCATTAAAGTGCCACTAATTAGTCTGTATTGGAAAATTTAGGAATTTTTATGAGCATATTGTTAAGTATCGTGATATTCAGTAACTACATTGCAAAGTCTTAATGATATTCATTAATTTCATAATTCGAAATGAAAAATTGTTCAATAAGGAAAAAATTTATGATTCAGTTCGATTCATTCCTAAATGACTCAGTAATGGGGAGAATACTGTTCAAAATTGTTAATTCCTCAGAAATTTTCATTATTCATTTTCATAATTGATGACTTTTCTAATAATTAGATAATTACTTGTTCTAAATATTTAGATAATTATTTGGTCTAAATGATTATGTAATCATTTCTTCTGAATAATTAGATGATTAGAAAATTAAATTTTCTTGAAGACAAATACCATTTTACCATCTTTCGCATCTGTCGAGAGGCTTTCCAGTTACGCAACCATGTTTTATCTAAGTAAATATAATAAACTTACTGATAAAAATTTTGAATCGAGGGTTATTGAGAAATGTAATGCAAGCATTGCAAAAAAAAACAAGAAAAAATGAAAAATACGCAAGTTTTTTTTTACTTTTATATCTTGTTCCTTTTGTTGTTATTATCCGAGCATTCAGTAATTAAAATTGTTAATGTACTAATTGTTCTAGTAATTAGTAATTTGAATAATTAATTTCCTAATTATTTTGAAATAAGTTATTTGAAAATTAGAATTGCTTACTATCCGGATAATCAAAAACTCAAACAATAAAACTAATCAGTATAAGATTAATAAATAATTTTCATATTTGAATTACTGATTATTGGCATACTTAAAACTGTCATAAATAGAAGTATTAATTTTCTATACAATGGATAATTAAAAATCTACAATTTTTTTTATGTTATTGTGAAAATACTCTTTCAAGGAAAATTCTAAAATCACTAAATATTCTCAAGGCAGAAGAATTTTTTTTCCCTACCCAAATGAATGTAAAATAGTTGAACTCCATTTTAAATGAGAAAAATTCTCAAGTAGAGAAGCACGATTTTGAACGCGAGATTAAATTCTAATTCGATGGTGGACGACTTGGTGGTGGCTCGGGTGCGAGATGGCAAAAGGATAAGTCAGAAGGGGGCTACCCATTAATCTCTCTTAGCTGGAGTACAGAGAGTGCGGTCACTGTCGTGGCATGCACACACACACACACACACAGGGACTGAAAGTACAGTGCCTCTCTTCTTGAGGTTCGTTGTTAGAGACATAAAAAGTGGAGGAGGAGTATAAAAAATATATAATAAAAATGTTAGAAGAGTTGAAAGGAAAGAGATGTTGAAGGAAAAAAATTGTTGAAAATTGTTAAAAATGCGTCCAATGATCCTTTCTGAAAAAATATAAATTGCGAGATTTTATCGAATTGCGATAATCGTTGTTGAGTATATCAAACAAGTGGATAATACTATCGCTTTCCCACTGATATAGCTTTTTCTGCTAATACTTTCGCAACATGCTTGCGAATGGAAGTGATACAACTCTTCACAAATCATCATAAAAATATCGAATTCTGAAGAAATTCATTAAAACATCAATAACTCAAGAACTAATCAAGCAAATAAGCTCAAAACTGACAGGCATCTAACTGATACAGCTCTCGAGATAATATATGAGGACAAATAACATCAGTTGAATAGTAGAAATTCCATTGAAAACTGATTTTCGAAGAATGGAAGATCTCAAAAAATACCGATTCTCTTCAAATAAAGCTTAAAAAATAGAGTTCGTCGAGAGGAAGTTCTTCACAGAATATAGAATTTCCCTATTGAACGGTTTTGCTGCAATTTAGACTTTTACGCACACACAGATAATAGACACACACAGCCATGTGTTAGAAATATCATTTTCTCTCTATTTAGATCATTTCAAGTATCTTCTATTAAAAGAATTACAATCGAAAATATTGATGACCACATAGCTTCCATTCAGAAGCAGAGATTGATGGAATTGACCAGTTTTGACTCTTCAACAGTAAACTCTAAGCCATTTTTTAGCACTTGAAATTTTCTACAAAAGAGAATCCAAGCATAAACGGCGTATCTTTATGAGTTTCTGAGATATTCTTGTTGACCGTCTTTTTTTTTTTTTAATTTGCATAAAGAGAAGGCGAAAGGAATGAGATTACACAGAGAAAAATGTTTTCTTAATTTAAGAATGTGCAGTCACTTAATTTAAGTGACCTGCCGTTCTTAAATTAAGTGACTTTTCTCACTTAAATCAAGTGACTTTTTCTTTCTTAATTTAAGAAGGTAAAACTCACTTAAATCAAGTAACTATTTCTTTCTTAATTCAAGAAAGTAAAACTCACTTAAATTAAGTGACTTTTCTCACTTAAATCAAGTGACTATTTCTTTCTTAATTCAAGAAAGTAAAACTCACTTAAATTAAGTGACATTTCTCACTTAAATCAAGTAACTATTTCTTTCTTAATTTAAGAAAGTAAAACTCACTTAAATTAAGTGACATTTCTCACTTAAATCAAGCGACTTTTCTCACTTAAATCAAGTAACTATTTCTTTCTTAATTCAAGAAAGTAAAACTCACTTAAATTAAGTGACTTTTCTCACTTAAATCAAGTGACATTTCTCACTTAAATCAAGTGACTTTTTCTTTCTTAATTTAAAAAAGTAAAAGTCACTTAAATTAAGTGACTTCTCTCACTTAAATTGAGTGACTTTTCTCACTTAAATCAAGTGACTATTTCTTTCTTAATTCAAGAAAGTAAAACTCACTTAAATTAAGTGACATTTCTCACTTAAATTAAGTGACTTTTTTCACTTAAATCAAGTGACATTTCTCACTTAAATCAAGTGACTTTTTCTTTCTTAATTTAAGAAAGTAAAAATCACTTAAATTAAGTGACTTTTCTCACTTAAATCAAGTGACTTTTTCTTTCTTAATTTAAGAAAGTAAAACTCACTTAGATCAAGTAAGTTTCCTCACTTAAATCAAGTGACTTTTCTTTCTTAATTTAAGTGACCTGCACATTCTTAAATTAAGTGACTGCACATTCTTAAATTAAGAAAACATTTTTCTCTGTGTATAAAGAAAAAATGTAGGCGTGAAAAATTGTTAATTCAATGATTGTTGTGAAAAAATTGATAATAAACTGTGTTCCACTCTTTTTAACTCTAGCAAAACAATGCATTTCAACTCGTAACATGAGGCGAGAAATTGAGGCTTAATGCTGATTTCAATTATTCTTGTGAAACTTGGAAAGATACTTCATTGTCACGCGTATGACTATGGTTTTAAACACTTGCGATAATTGTTAGTCACAGAGTTTCATGATGAAGTCATTTTGCTATGTGTACTAGTGCATTTTTGCATGAGTCATGACGCCTGACACTGATTCACATCGCGGGGAGAGTTAATTGCGTCAATAATTGTAATTCAGGATGTGGATTTATTCATTATAATTCCAGTAGGGAAGAGAAGAAATACGATTGATGGAATGATTTTAATCTTCTTTTTTAGAATTTCTTGGAAAATGAGCGAAATAGAGCGATTTTACCTAAATCTTTTTTTGCAGCAAATTTCAAGAGCTGCAGTAGAGAAAAAAAGGCAAAATAGTGCTGTTTCGTTTAGTTCTCGGAATATCCTCAAAAGAAGAAAAAAAACAGCAGAAACCCATTTTCTGTGCTTCATTTGAAGATTTGAGTACTTTTCATAGAATCAATAGTCTGCCAAAACAATTAGCAGTGTTTGAATAAATGTAAGTTGATTTGTAGTGAAAAAATTGCATTTGGATCAAAAAAAGGCAGAACGCTTCTGAATGGAATTCTCAATTTCTTAATCCGATAATGACTGAATATATATATCTATCGGACCTTGAAAAGAAAAGAGCATGAGTGCTATGCTTATGCATAAAACTTACGTCCCTTTGTTTTGTAAGATGATGATATGATAGACGGATTGAATATTAGACTGTAAATAAGTGCAACATTTCTTTTGAAATGATTGAGAAATGTGTTGAATTCACGGTATCAACTTAGCTCAAAAAGATTAACTAGTTGAATTGACTGAATTCAGTGAATTCAACAGCTTTTTAAAGTATTTTCAAAAAAAAATATTCACCAAAAATCAATGTCATCAATATTTTGTAGATTTTGCCACTATATTATATTTGGAAATGTGAATGACACTGGTATTTTAGGATGAATGACGCGAAGCGAAGTTTGTTCGATTGATTACTCACTATTCAATTAACGTCTATGAAAACAGAACTTAAAGTGGGATCCGTTTCCCGTTCATTGTATAGTTTTCTCGATGGATAGAGCAACGACATTTTGAGTCAATTTCCGCTCATTACGATGAAACGTCACAAATTACAAAAAAAAACAATTCCAACATCGGAATATAGGTCTCAATATAATCTCTTTCATTCAAATAATCACATTCGATGGAAAAAAATCGATATTATGCAACAACTCACATGCACAGAATTCGGAAAACTACACTGTGATGGAAATATTGATGAAAACTATCATATACTGTGGTGGTCCTGGTTCCTGACAGTGTCCCAGTAACTGACAGTTTTTTCGAATTTCTCATTTGTATTCAAATGCACAATATATTGTTTAATATTTAAATGCTAAGCTCGTTCAGCACAACAGATGGACTCTAATGAGCAATAACGTCTTAACCAACATTAGAAAAAGAATTTTTTGACGGTGCGTTTCCAGTAAACAAGTTTTTGCAAATTAGAGATGTAAAATTGCCAGTAATTCTTGTTGCAGTAAAATTACGGTAAAAATACCGTAATGTTACCGTATTGTGACGTAATTGGAAAAAACTACTTGTTTTGATGTAAAATTACCGTCAAAATTTTTTGATGTAACGATACCGTAATTTACTGTAATTTCTATCTATATAGATGATTCAAAAAAACATTTCCATACTCAAAGAATTACTTTTCAAGTAGTCAATTATATGAGAGTTAGTATTGAAATTGTTTTTTTTTTATTAAATTTTTTAAAAGGACAATTATTTAATTTTGTTAATCATTCAATGAGAACAGTTACCCGATTTATTCATTTTTTCCTCCTCAGGATAATCATATTTTCATACGTCAATATTTAGAATAATATGTTAGGAACATTAATGATAATAACAACAATTTTATAATTTTTCATTGGCTGTCACTGACTATAAAAAAAGTAACACAAATGATGATCAGAAAGGCTGCGAATTGATTTAAAAAAATAATTTCGTAATTCATCTATATACATGTAAGTTTACCGTTATGTCTCTAAAAATGATAATCACGGTAATTTACTTTGAAAATCAGTGTTTTTACCATTTTTGTTATTTACTGACGTTTGGTAAATTACGGTATTAAAACCGTAAAATTACTGGTATCGTTACCTTTTCATATCTCTACTACAAACCCAAATAAGCCATCTACAAAATTTCGAAAAAAATGTTGGTCAAGACGTTATTGCTCATGATCAGCCAAATATACATTAATATTTTTCTGAAATTATGAAGTTCCAATCTTCTGTGAGATAAAAGAAGAGATTCAGATGAACAGCTGCGAGACAAGGGAAAAGACTTGCGTAAATAAATAAACGGAATTAATCCCAATTTCTTGTCTCTGTTTATTACAATATAATTGCATTATATACAATAAGCAAATAGTTCTTGCTTTCGATTCATGTTGTGAAAAATAGGCTCTGAAGTGTCAGAAACCAGGTCAATCAGAGCATCGATGCCATTGATTCTTCCCAAATATTTTTTATAAATGAAAAATGGCTAAAAAATCTGTTGAATTTACTGAGTTTTTTCAGTACAAATAGTTACACAGAGAAAAATGTTTTCTTAATTTAAGAATGTGCAGTCACTTAATTTAAGAACGGCAGGTCACTTAAATTAAGTGAGTTTTCTCACTTAAATCAAGTGATTTTTTCTTTCTTAATTTAGGAAAATAAAACTCACTTAAATCAAGTGAGTTTTCTGACTTAAATCAAGTGACTTTTCTTTCTTAATTTAAGTGACCTGTACATTCTTAAATTAAGTGACTGCACATTCTTAAATTAAGTGACTGCACATTCTTAAATCAAGAAAACATTTTTATCTGTGTAATCTGTTTGTAAATTAACTACATCTAGTAAATTCAACAATTTTTTAAATCATTCACTAAAAATATGTGCTGAGGACCAATAGCATCAATATTCATTAATCTTCAGCACTATTCTCCTCTCAGTGAATAAACGCAACTCTTTTAAATATTATCTTTACAACAATTTATTTGCTTAGAATCAAGAAAATTGTGCAGATGTATACTAATTTCATTATCATCAGTTCTCTTCAGCTGTATCAATTAAGGAATATTCTCCTCCATTTGATTACATAACCCGTATTGATGCAATTAAGCGAATGTGTTTCAGTAACTTCTATCAAAAGTATGCGCCGATGAAAATTGGATAAACCTCGGCTTCGGGCCTTTGACGACTACCTCCAAAAGACGATATCGAGCCAGACCAACACTAATATATCCCAATAGAAATCACTATATACATATATACATCTATATGTACAGCTCAATGAACGCAGTTGGTAGTGTGGAATTAATTGCATTGCGTAATCTCATCGAGCGTCCAAACACAGGGACAATCAGTTTGAGACCAGGTGGTGAGAATTCGTACGGTAAATATGACCGGATTTTGGCACACGCACTAGTGGTTCGTAATAGAGAAGCATCAGAGGGATTTGTAAAAGAAAAAAAGGGGTGAAGGGTTCCAAAAAGGCAAACTGTGAAGATTTCTTCATCCTCTTTATGTATCTACTTTTCAGCGAGTATTTCACAAGAGAGAAAGAGAGAGAGAGAGACACACACAACCCAATTCTCTATTTATACACTGTAATTATGGTTATATAAATGTCTGTGAAGGGATGCTTGGCCTATTCACCGGCATGATTGATACGTTCCACCATGTAACGCTTCAACTTCTGTACTAGGGATGGAGCAGTGGAGCCTGAATGACAATCAACCCAGAATGACAACGTGTTCACATGAACCAGGTGGTAACACAATATCAGAAGCATCATCATGTGAAATTAAAGCCTTTGAATGGAACAAAATCGATTTAGTCATCAAATGTCCTTCAATATCTTCAATCATTTAGGCGAAAATGCTGAATTAGATTGACACTTTTTCAATGGGAATATTTGCTTTTCCATAAAATTACTGTAAAAATTCAAGAGTGGTCTGGTAAAACGAGATAATACGATTTTTTTTTACATTTTTTTGAAAAATATCTGGGAAAATAAGCGAGATAGGACGATTTTGCCTGGAACCATTTTGTCGAGACTTATCCTGTTTCAAATTTTTGCTCCTGATTTTTTCGAAGTTTTCACGAAAAATCTCAAAAACCAATGGAGATACACCCTTTTCACTCTAATCCTTTCTTTGTAAAAACTATCAAAACCATTATTATTTTAAATTAAATCCTTTGAATTTAACACCATCAACTTGTCCATCAGATGTCCTTCACCATCACCAGCCACGCCTCCTCAAATACTAAATTAAATTGTCCCAGAAAAAGACAACTGTCTAGTTTTTTTTTGACGTTCCGCCCTTTGCATATGTCGTTACGTAAAATGCAAAAGGGGATGTGATAAAAAAAAAAGTAAAAAAAAAAAACAAACAAGTCGTTTGGGTTAACGAACTGAAAAGGCCCTGAGTCCTTTCACATCTTATCTCCACCAATAGATCAACCGCTCAGCAGAGGGGAATAAAAACAGGATCATCCATCAAAAAATTATGATACAGAAGAGAAAATACATAACGGCTGTGGGCTATGACATCAGCAGAAAAATAAGTTTGAAAAAATAAAAAAAATAAAATAAAAAAGATTGAATTGGAAGGGATAAAGAATTGAGACAATGGAGGAGTTGAGTGAATGGGAAATCAGGGTTCGGAACAATACGTGAGGTCTGCAGGTATCCGATAATGGCCCAAGATAGTTCATGTGACATGTACCCGGTTATCCATCCGCGTCCCCAATGACGATACGTGTTACTGCCGTGTGTATCTGTAGTCACTCCCTTCTAATCCATAAACCTATAACTATATGTAGTAAGTTACCCGTCCCCCTCCCCTTCTGCAGAAATTCTACCACCATCTTGCTCTACACGAGTCTTTGATCTTCTGCGATTTCAATCAAGTTTAGTTATCCTGTCACACATACATGCTATCTCAATTTCCACGTATTCTGGCCTATTTTGTTCGGGCTCATTCATCTTTATTAATTAATTATTGTATTTATTTCCATGATTTTAATGATATTTTTTTTGTTAAAGATTTTTCTCCGACAATTCTTTAAGTTATTAATTGGTAAATTATCGGCCATCATGGTCACTCCCAAGATGTTTGTTTTTTATTTTCGATTCAAAAAGAGTTATCAGTATTAATTAACCGCGAATTATTGGTTTTATCATGAATTGGTTTAGTTTTAATTTGTCAACATACTATGAACGTCAAGGTAAACTTGATTTTATATATTGGAATTAAATTTTTGATGATAGAGTTGTGTGAGATTAAGTTCAGCGACTGAAATGACACTTGAACCGACTGGAATGACAGTTGAATTAATTAAACGAAAAATAATGATTTTGTATTGTTTCTTATGAAATATAATGTATTTGTATTGTATTGTTTGATTACAGAGCCTGAGGAAGCTTAAATTATAAGCGAAACGTCGCGATTTGACAATGAATTAGTATTTTTTACTTATTTTTTCCAATATCCCATAACAAGTCAAAAAAAAATATCTTTATTAATGTTATTCACGTTGTGAATGTGAATTTCTCAAATTAAACCGTGGTGAACTTGGTTGGTTACATGGTTTTTTGGAAAAGATAGGATCTTTCTCCTAATTTGAAATTTCCCAGGATTTTTTCGGATATTTTAACCTTTAGAGGGCCGGGATGACTCCCTGAAGCGTCATAGTTCTTCTGAGTAGTTAAGTAGGACCAGAGTTGTTCCTCAGGAGGAGAACGGAATCATATCTGCGATTACAGAAACCAGTTTTTGAATATTTTCAAGCCTTGGCATGTTTTTACAGATCATTTCACTATCATAATCAGTTAAAAAAATTAAATTTAGTTTAAAAAAGGCAGCTATATTGGATCCGCCATTTTGTACTTCAAATTTCATTTTGCAAAATTTTTCAGGATTTTTTCAAATTAAACTCCAGAAATCCTCCTTTGCTCATATGGATTTTTGGAAAAACAGTTCTTGTCCCTAATTAGAATTTTCCAGTATTTCCCGGGATATATCAGAAACTGAGCGAGATAGGATGATTCCGTTCCAATCTTTTCTTTAGAAAATCTGGCGAGCTACAGGATCAATATGAATTCCTCTATTTCACTTAGTTTCCGAGATATTCTCAAAAAATGAATGAACAAAATGAACTTATCCAGTTTTACCATTTCACTACTAACTTCATAGCAAGTAAACTATATTTTTGATGAATTACAAAAGAAACTTCAAATAATTTTGTAGTGAATAAGTGTTGTGTAACCTACCACATTATATTATTTTTCCTAATATGTACAGTAGACTCTCAAATAAGTTCCGCCCAATAAAGTTCCGCTCTCGTTAAAGATCCCCAGATTTTTCCATTAAAGTTCCTCGTTGGCTCCCCCACTCTGCTTCTTTGGCGGACCAATCAAATTCAGGCTCAATGCGCGGAATTTTGAATGAGGTTACGTGCACGAGATATAGTCTAGAATTATACATTTTGCGCATCTAGCTGCGCACAGGAGAGTGTTCCATGGCGCAATCAACTGCGCGAAAGTGGGGAATGGAACTTTAACGAGCGGTCTGGAACGGACAGGGGAACTTATTTGAGAGTCTACTGTAGTCCATTACCTATGTTTATATTGAGATGTACAGCGCATACCTTTGGCGCCATTTACGATTATTAATTCCTTGCCCATCTGTCCATCCGCCCAAGGTCTTAATCCATCCCTCCATTACTTGGGTCCTCAAATAAACTGACCCAAGGCCTCCAAAACATCTTAATTCATCCCGAAATTTCCCTATCATAAAATTCATTCCCGAACATTCTAAATAAATAACATTAAGGGAAAACCCAAGAAACTTCTAGAACAAGCGTTCCTCCCACTACCTTCCAACCCAAACATAAATACCCCTCAACCACCAAAAATTCAGTTAGTTAGTAACGAAACTCTGAAACGTCACGATACTACAACGTTATTGTAATTTGAGGAAATCACAGTTCATGTGTAATTTCAATTGTTTAAGTTGTGTTCATAAATACTACAAAGTGAGTTCTTCATTTTGGTACACAACATCAGAATTATCATCTAGTGGCAATCTAGTTATCCTTTGTCACTCACACATGTTATCTTAATTTCCACTTACACTGTCTTTGACAGTTAAAGTTCAACTCATCCTCATCATTATCCATGTCATTCACGTTGTGACACACTTCTTCTAATTCTGGATAATAACTTTTGGGTTTTGATGAGTGACAGTGTCGTTGAGGAGCATACGGAAGCAGTAGAGCGTGGTCGTCACCGTATGTCTATAAGGTGGAGGCTATGGGCATTGTGTGATGATGCGACAGGGAAAATAAAGAAGACTTTATTTATTCAAACAGCAGCCAATTTGTTACGCTCACGGGGTGTTCTTTGTGGAATTAAATTTGAAGGGATGGGGCAGGTTTTTGAGTGGGGATTAATTTTTTATGGTAGTTCGGATGAATTGTGAAGAGAGTTCTTGAGTACAGAGGATTAATAGATGTTTTTTTGATGAAAATATTTAGATTTTCTTTGAAGGCTGATTTTGCTGTAAAAAAGCGATTTGGGGATAGTCTTTGGGAATGTTTTGGAAACTAAGCGAGACAAGGCGATTTTGCGCTAATCCTCTGCATGAAACTTCGTGAGTTATGAAAGTTAAGAAAGCGTATCTTCATTAGATGTTGAGATATTCTCGAAAAATGGTTAAAATAAATAGTCTATCTAAAATGAGGTTATTTTTCTCCTTAGAGTCCTGGGAAAATGCCCTTTAAACCGAGCGAAGGGAGGCTAGAAACACATTTTTTCCAGCACCCTTGAACACAAAATACTACATCTACACATCGTGGGCAGATAAAAGACAATTCCAACGAAATTCATTCTCGTTTCACTTGGAAGAAAACTTTCGTCGAAATTAATTCTTTCCCGTCCTTGATGCGTAATGTGATATTTTTGATATACAGAAAAAAAGACGGAAACATACTATCTCGCTAATTTTCCCAGATACTCTTGGAAAATGAGTAAAAAAAATGAAATTTTGAAACTTCCAATAATGAAAGATGAAATTCACCAAAAACTATTATTAAAAATGGACTCATCCTGTTTAACCTTGTAATTACTGAATTTTTATTATTTCGAGGGTTTGAAAGTTGTGTAAAGAGATGCATAACAAATATGTAATTATATTTCCATCAAAACTCCACGTATTCATCAACAAAGAGCCATGCATTAATATATTTCCAAATAAAACCCTGCACAATTCCATCAGCACGATTATTCACTCAATTCGACCCTTTTTCCATTCCAAAAAAAAACCCTATTCACCCACATAACGATATCCCTATACAATCAACTGAAAATTTGATGAATCCATCAAAAGCATCTAACCACCATTCATTCTACCTTTTCATAATACTCCCGAAAATCCTTTCATTTTAAAATAAAAAAAAGACCATAATCCATTCTTAATAACCCAAAATCCCAGTATTCCCAACATAGAATGGAATTTTGTATGAACACCCAACGAAAATATTCTTGTTGAGGTCATTTTCGAGATCATCACAATTGCTTCTGGTACAAAGTACTGAATGTTCAGTAGATATCAGCAAGACGTGCGATAATTTTGATACATAAAAACAGCAATGGCAAATATCACTACGACTATATTAATATTCTAAAAAGTTTGTTTGCAAAGATAACCCTGTTCGTTTGTTGTTAAATTCGTGGTTCTACACTGCAGAAACTAATGTTCGACATTAAGACACTTTAAAAATATTTTGAAGATTTCTTTGGTAGTGACGATTCAGTTATCTCTAAATGTTTGAATCTGCCAAAGTGTCTTATTTTTCACTGACATAATCTATAAATGTATACGTGTATACATGTAATATTCAAATTAAAGTCATAGATTTTGTCAATTATTTAATAGAATAAAAAAGAAGCTGTCTCAATATCTTAATTTCAAACATAAGAAGCAGCTGAATATATTCATCTCAATTTTTCAGATGAAAAATAATGTCTTGGCCCTTTTTGAAACATGCACAGTTTCCCAATTTCAAATTTCTGCCATTTCAATCACCCAGCTTCAAGATACTTTCAATCTCAAGATAATTTCCTCTAACTGATATCTTGAAATAAAACCTCTGTGAAACATCAGTTTTTGCAGTGTTTGCAGTATAAAATAAAAGTATCTATAATTGACAATGAGACAGACGTCTGAGACTTGGTCAAGTAGGTTGCCTCGACATCTCGCGTACGTATTGTCAATTAATTGGTCAAAGTTGATAAGAGTCTATAAGCCCAATTATCGATCGAGAGGTCAAGTGAACTACGTCGATGCGGCAGCAAGGGACGCGAGGCACTCGTTGTTCGTGCGTCGTTGCGGCTGCCACGTTTTGGCAGTCCGCAATTAATCCATTAAATCCATTATCACCATTATTATCTATTTCTATTTATTCTTCTATTTCCACATTAAAATATAATTTTGAATCAATTGAGGAGAACTCCGACCATTAAATAATTTAATAAAGCACTGGATCAATTGTAAGTAAAGGTGTAATTACTTTTCATTTCCTTAACTCTGCAATTTCTCATTAATTTTGGGTCACCCAAATCGAACCCAACTTTTCTCGTTTCTTTTCCGCTTCCATCGACGTGCATTGGACATAATCATCTTTTTCAAGGTTTATTAGTTTTCCTAAGACTAATTGCCGCCCAACATTATTGTTAAATTATTCATTTTGACCAATAGAGCCCGAGCAGCCATTGACCCAGGCCGCGCTCGGTGAAGGCTTCTCCTCTTTTTACGCCATTTTGCTAATTAAATTTATTAAAATCATTAATTCCAATTTAGATCAATATCTCATTTGATGAATTATTTAAATTTTTATTCATTTAAAAAGAAGCCTGTCTCAACAAATGATCATACTGATACTTTCACTATGCGAAAATTGTAATCCCTAAATTTTGATAATCTTCTTCTATTGCAGTAGATTCACATGTTTTGATACACTACTTGACATGATGATATCAACTAGTCATGTCTAAAATTTCTCCTTCAACTATAATTTTATTGTTACTTAAATATATGTCATCCTCTCTGCAAACAGACTGGTAAAAATATCCAAATATGAAGAATTACACTGGATTACAGTATCTCTGCTCCGATAACGAATCAAAAAAAAGTCATTACAAGCTCTTTCATGCAGTTTTCCTGTCCCTTTACAGCAGAAAAAAAAGGAATCTGTTGGCGATGGTATTAAAGAGATAAAATTGGAGTGAGTAATATTACAGAGGATGGAACGAATGTGAAGCACAAAAAGAGAGAGGGGGGAGGGGGTTAAGATGCCTTATCAGTAACGACAAGCTGGCATATACTGGGGTCGTTCACGTACTTTCCGCTGAGGATAATGAAATTTTCGATAGAATGTAATACATTCAACTCGAGCTCTTTACGTGAAATTTTCTGATGCTCAAGTGTGGACATATAGCAAAAAAAGGCGGAAAAAAGGGGAAATGTAGGGGAGGAAAAAGGGGGATAGAGAAAATTCTATGACCTTTTTTTATGTGATCTCGAGTACATTTTTTTCCACTTTCTGTGTTTCACCCCCATATATATTCCTCACTGTCCCTTATCCGAAATCTACGAGGGCACAAAATCGACTATTTATAATCTACCAAGTATCGGCAAGCCACTCGTCTCCCTATTATCCAATCCCCTCTCTCTTCTTCCTCTCCTGCATCTTCTTCATCTCTAGTTTTCGTTTTCCCATTCACTTGAAATAATGTATTATCAGGATAACCGAAGAATCTTTTGCGAATACGATAAATCGTTGGATCGCACACGCGCCCAGCAGTTCCCCAGTTTCCAAGTGAGTTAGTGTATACACGAAAATTGTATCTCTTGGATTAGTGGATTTTTATGGTAATATTGTATACGATAAATGGAAGTACTTGGAGAAACGGATATTTGATGAGAAAATGCAACTCTGAATCATATAAGCTGAATCACCAGATTTTGCAGGATTTCATGGTGAGTAAGGTATATTATTGGAGAATTTTTAGAAAGAGTTTAAATAACTTTGGAGGAAAGAGGAATTATAGGGCTATAAGTGGAAGAATATTCATGGAATTGTGGAGAAAATTTTCATGGTATTTTAGAAGAATTTGAGGTGAGATGGATGATTAAATATATATTTTTTTAAATGAGAATATTTTATTTTACTTTTTCACACAGAGAAAGATGTTTTCTTAATTTAAGAATGTGCAGTCACTTAATTTGAGAATGTGCAGTCACTTAATTTAAGAATGTGCAAGTCACTTAATTTAAGAAAGAAAAGTCACTTGATTTAAGTGAGTTTTACTTTCTTAAATTAAGAAAGAAAAAGTCACTTAATTTAGGTGAGAAAAGTCACTTAATTTAAGTGACTTTTACTTTCTTAAATTAAGAAAGAAAAAGTTACTTGATTCAAGTGAGAAAAGCCACTTGATTTAAGTGGGAAAAGTCACTTAATTTAAGTAACCTGCCATTCTTAAATTAAGTGACTGCACATTCTTAAATTAAGAAAACATTTTTTTCTATGTAATTGTGCTTTTTAATGGAAAAGTAGATTTTTGCTATTTGAGAATTTCTGGGAAACTAAGTGAGATAGGGCGATGTTGTCCTAGTTTTTTTGCAGGGAATTTTGAGAACTATAACAATTTTTTTTTAACAGGTTCTCTTTTGATTTTAATATTTTAAAATATTTTCCAAAATTTTCAGGATATTTCCAGGATTTTCCGGCAGTTTTCGAAATTTAACTGCGGCAACCTCCCTTTCCCCAAATAATTTTTGAAAAACACGATTTTTTCCCAATTTGGAGTTTTTCGGGATTTTCTATGACTTTTTAGGATTCTCCGGAAAATCTCGGAACTCAAGCGAGATAAGGCAGTTTCGCTTGGATCCCTATTTGTAGAACATTTCGGAAGCTACAAAAAAATTCTCAAAAAACTAATTAAAAAAATGAACTTATCCTGTATTATTTCTTTACTACTGACTTCATGCTGAGTGAAGAGTATTCCTGAAGAATTCCAAGGAAAACTTTGAATAACTTCGTAGTGAAGAAGAATTATATTCACCGCCTTGTGAAGAGAAGCTTCTCCCGTTGGATTCGAATGTTTTTATCGCTTTTGTTCATTCCTGCATTCAGTGGAGATATCATCAACTCAATCCTTTAAATTCAAAGTTGGGACAGGGTCCCACGATGGGGATAAATTGAGTGCACAATGGAGATAACTGGGGATGGACTAGTAGAAGCGCCGAAGCAGGTCTGATAAATTAAGATTTGAGTTTCACTGCTGAACTATCAATTTTTCATCAATTTTCAACTCGACACGTGCCCTTGAACTTGAATCTCGTCCGTAATTAGCAGTTAAATTATTTTTTTCCATCATTTTACGAGAATATCTCGGCAAATAAAGGAGATACGCCCTTTATACTGCAATCCTATTTTGCAGCTTTTGAAATTTTCTACTAAAAAATGAAATCAAAATCTCTTCATCTCGCTAAGTTTCCCTATTCCACCAAAAAATATCGAGTTTATGCAAAATAATCGAATTTTTGTCGGATGAGTCGATTTTTTGTTTGAACAATTTTCCAAGAACATCTCGGAAATTAATAGAGATTCGTTTTTTTTTATCCTCATCCACTTCTATAACTCTTAAAATTCTCTATAAAAGAGCGTTGAAGCGAAAAAGATGTACTCCATTAGTTTACAAGAATTTCTCAAAAGAAAATTTCTGCAAAAATGTTCTCTTAATTTGAGAATGTGCAGTCACTTAATTTAAGAATGGCAGGTCACTTGAATTAAGTGACTTTTCTCACTTAAATCAAGTGACTTTTTCTTTCTTAATTTAAGGAAGTAAAAGTCACTTAAATTAAGTGTCTTTTCTCACTTAAATCAAGTGACTTTTCTCACTTAAATCAAGTAACTGTTTCTTTCTTAATTTAAGGAAGTAAAAGTCACTTAAATTAAGTGACTTTTCTCACTTGAATCAAGTGACTTTTTTTTCTTAATTTAAGAAAGTAAAACTCACTTAAATTAAGTGACTTTTCTTACTTAAATCAAGTGACTTTTCTCACTTAAATCAAGTAACTGTTTCTTTCTTAATTTAAGGAAGTAAAAGTCACTTAAATTAAGTGACTTTTCTCACTTAAATCAAGTGACTTTTTTTTCTTAATTTAAGAAAGTAAAACTCACTTAAATCAAGTGAGTTATCTCACCTAAATCAAGTGACGTTTTTTTTCTTAATTTAAGCGACCTGCACATTCTTAACTTAAGTGACTTTTCTCACTTAAATCAAGTGACTTTTGCTTTCTTAATTTGAGAAAGTAAAACTCACTTAAATTAAGTGACTTTTCTTACTTAAATCAAGTGACTTTTCTCACTTAGATCAAGTGACTTTTTCTTTCTTAATTTAAGAAAATAAAACTCACTTAAATTAAGTGACTTTTCTCACTTAAATCAAGTGACTTTCCTCACTTAAATCAAGTAACTTTTTCTTTCTTAATTTAAGAAAGTAAAACTCACTTAAATTAAGTGACTTTTCTTACTTAAATCAAGTGACTTTTCTCACTTAAATCAAGTAACTGTTTCTTTCTTAATTTAAGGAAGTAAAAGTCACTTAAATTAAGTGACTTTTCTCACTTAAATCAAGTGACTTTTTTTTCTTAATTTAAGAAAGTAAAACTCACTTAAATCAAGTGAGTTATCTCACCTAAATCAAGTGACTTTTTTTTCTTAATTTAAGCGACCTGCACATTCTTAACTTAAGTGACTTTTCTCACTTAAATCAAGTGACTTTTGCTTTCTTAATTTGAGAAAGTAAAACTCACTTAAATTAAGTGACTTTTCTTACTTAAATCAAGTGACTTTTCTCACTTAGATCAAGTGACTTTTTCTTTCTTAATTTAAGAAAATAAAACTCACTTAAATTAAGTGACTTTTCTCACTTAAATCAAGTGACTTTCCTCACTTAAATCAAGTAACTTTTTCTTTCTTAATTTAAGAAAGTAAAACTCACTTAAATTAAGTGAGTTTTCTCACTTAAATCAAGTGACTTTTCTTTCTTAATTTAAGTGACCTGCACATTCTTAAATTAAGTGACTGCACATTCTTAAATTGAGAAAACATTTTTCTCTGTATAATCAATTTGTCTGTCTTAAAGTAATTTAGAACCATTATTTGCGCGAGGAATGATGGAAATATTCATAAAAGAACTTTCCCAATCATTTGTAACATCACTTCATAGAAAGTCTACTATATTTTCCTCACAACAAAAGCTTAATACTCAAGAATAACGCAGAAAAATTAGAAATACCAATTTAAAAACACAAACATATGGATATTCCCCTTCCGAATGAATACACAGAAAATATTAGTATTATTCATAATTCTTGTTTATAAAGAATCTAGAATGAACATTGGGGATTGACTGGCAAATAATGAGGGGAGACATTGAGACACAATCAGAGTCCCGCAATTTCTTGCTCCCTCGGTAGCGATCTGCAATCAAATACGAGGCTCCATCGAGGCTCACTTGGCTGCGATAGAGAGCTTATTTACGTCTCTTCAGAGGGGGAGGGGGCTGGGAGAAAGAAGAGTTGAGAGAGAGAAGCAAAATGTAACGAAGAGCTTGCGGAATGGGCGGGGGTGGGGGTGGGAGACTTCTAGATGGATGGAAAAACCCAGTGACAGACAGAGCTGCGGGCATAAAAGGAAAACGTAAGAGAGTGACAGAGTGGTTGGGAGAACTGGCGCCCCATGGTACAAAGGCGTCAGATGTCACCGCTAAATAAGGGAAAGAGAGAGAGAAAAAATCTGCAGAGGGGAAGAAATCTTTCTGCTCATTCTCTTGACACAGCCTGATTCGAGTGAGCTAATAAAGAGACCCCCCAAAAAGAATCAGCACACGTTCAAAGTCTCGTTCCCCAATGTGTTTGAATTCATATTTGGTATGGTAATTAGACCCCATGGAATAATTGCACTACATTTGGATGAAAGAAAATATATGTGATGGTAAAAGGGGTTTTTTTTTACGTCTATTCATAGGGACAAATTTCAGGGATAGCAATTTACAGTGGCTACCCATACGTCATGTGGAGTTATATATATTTCTGGCTGGGTGACATGTGTGAAATGTAGGCAGAAACGATACAGTAAATATTCAATTGACTGTGGTTTAACAATGGAAATACCCGTGGCTTCATTACATATTGAGAATTATTGGACGGTTTGTATTAGGGAGTTTAATAGTTTTTGCTTTTTGTTAAATTTGGGTCAATAGAAGCTGATTAAATTTGTTGGGGATCCAAGTGTCATTGTGCATTTTATTATGTACAACCTCTAAAAAGGAGTCTACGCAGAGGAAGATGTTTTCTTAATTTAAGAATGTGCAGTTACTTAATTTAAGAATGGCAGGTCACTTAAATTAAGTGACTTTTCTCGCTTAAATCAAGTGACTTTTTCTTTCTTAATTTAAGAAAGTAAAACTCACTTAAATTAAGTGACTTTTCTCACTTAAATCAAGTGACTTTTTCTTTCTCAATTTAAGAAAGTAAAAGTCACTTAAATTAAGTGACTTTTCTCACTTAAATCAAGCAACTATTTCTTTCTTAATTTAAGAAAGTAAAAGTCACTTAAATTAAATGACTTTTCTCACTTAAATCAAGTGACTTTTCATTCTTAATTTAAGTGACCTGCACATTCTTAAATTAAGAAAGCATTTTTCTCTGTGTAATTATTAAAATATGATCACTAACTAATTATTATCAATATTCAAATTGATTTGAGATGCATGAAGACAAGTCAAAGGCCTCTCTCATGCACACTGTGAAATTTGGGTAAGTGATGAATGTGTTGGTAGGTTAATGAGCCATCCACGAAGACTATGACACCAAAGCCACATAAATTACTTGCCCATTGCTGGAAAGTCAAGAGCAGACAATATACCAGTTGCTCAATGACGCACAAAGCCAAAAATTCTCCATTGCATAGATTCATCTGCGTTATTTTGTGATGGAACTGGCTAGATGTCCACGGCCATCAGGTATCAGAACACTCACGGCTGCACAATTCTATTCCCAGGAAATTCAATTACCCAAAGAGTGAGAGAAAAGGGGAGAGAGTTTGCGATTCGTTGATGGGAATTCAAACAATTGCGCCATAGTGTTGAAAACATACGGCAGGAGAGACAAGGAGTGAAAAAAAAGTAAAATTTCCAGTGTGAAAACACTATTGAAGCAGCATGACTGTATATAGTAGAGCGGGCGTAAATAACCAATTCTCCAGAATGTCACAGTTGTTATATTGAAAAACAATTAATCGACTACAACAATCCCAGAGATAGAGTTTGATTTAATTTTTTTGTCAACATTTTTCATTGTTATCTTTATTCTCTCTCGTTTTTATCTTTTTCCATTTTTTTTTCATGCAAAAACATGGATCGAGAGCAGCTGTTTCAAAAAAAAAAAAAAAAATTGAAATTCAGGAGAGGTAAAACTACACAGAGAAAAATGTTTTCTTAATTTAAGAATGTGCAGTCACTTAATTTAAGAATGTGCAGGTCACTTAAATTAAGAAAGAAAAGTCACTTGATTTAAGTGAGAAAACTCACTTGATTTAAGTGAGTTTTACTACTTTAAATTAAGAAAGAAAAAGTCACTTGATTTGAGTGACAAGATCCACTTAATTTAAGTGACTTTTACTTTCTTAAATTAAGAAAGAAATAGTTACTTGATTTAAGTGAGAAAAGTCACTTAATTTAAGTGACTTTCACTTTCTTAAATTAAGAAAGAAAAAGTCACTTGATTTGAGTGACAAGAGTCGCTTAATTTGAGTGACTTTTACTTTCTTAAATTAAGAAAGAAAAAGTCACTTGATTTAAGTGACAAGAGTCGCATAATTTAAGTGACTTTTACTTTCTTAAATTAAGAAAGAAATAGTTACTTGATTTAAGTGAGAAAAGTCACTTAATTTAAGTGACTTTCACTTTCTTAAATTAAGAAAGAAAAAGTCACTTGATTTGAGTGACAAGAGTCGCTTAATTTAAGTGACTTTTACTTTCTTAAATTAAGAAAGAAAAAGTCACTTGATTTAAGTGACAAGAGTCGTATAATTTAAGTGACTTTTACTTTCTTCAATTAAGAAAGAAATAGTTACTTGATTTAAGTGAGAAAAGTCACTTAATTTAAGTGAAAAAACTCACTTGATTTAAGTGAGTTTTACTTTCTTAAATCAAGAAACAAATAGTTACTTGATTTAAGTGAGAAAAGTCACTTAATTTAAGAATGGCAGGTCACTTAAATTAAGTGACTGCACATTCTTAAATTAAGAAAACATTTTTCTCTGTGTAGTTAAGTCTATGTTTAACATCATTTTTTCGAGAATATCTCGGAAACTGGTGGAGATACGCTCCTCTCGGCCGAATTTTTTTTTGAAGCTCTTGAAATTTTCTAAAAATGAGACAAAGTGAGAAGGGCGTATCTCCACTAATCACCAAGATATTTCAAAATAATGAGAAGCTAAAATAGACTTTCCATTTCATAGAATTTATTTCAATTTTTTTTTTCACAGTTTTCATTGTTATCTTTATTTTCCAATTTTTTTTCCTATTTTCACCTCTTTTTTTCTCTCTCATACAAAAACATGGATCGACAGAGGCTGATAAAAAGTCGATGGTACAAAAATTCTATTCACTGAAAGAGGGGGGGGGGCGTGAGTGACGGAGAAATTGAATTATTCAATTTTTATTACATATATATGTATATATATCTAGTCCAGAATCCATTGAGACATGTACAAGGCAATAGTGATGATATATATATATGTATTGAGAGTAGGTGTGAACCAACCAATCGTTTCAGGCATTTCTCAACGATGAAAGCCCAGAGAATAGTGCCCCGAGGCGACATCTACGATCAAGAAATACGTTTTATTCGTAGCGTCATTCTTTCCCCTCTCAACATTGGAAAATACCCCAAGAGGCCCTCGGGTACTGGACGGAGGGGATCTCTCGCACACCTAAGACTTTTATACGTGGCTCGAATCAAGTGAGTATACAAAAAAAAAACAGTATAAAGAGGGGGAGGAGGGGGGAGGAGAGGAAGAGACAGAGTAGTAGTTTTAGTCGAAATTTCCATCGGAGAATTCAAATAAAGGAGATCTTGGAATTTTTCCCTCCGAAATATTCGAATTTTGTTCAAATTCTTGAGGCGATTCCGAACGTTTCTATATATATACAAGAAAGATTCACGAAAGTTCAGTTGAACTATTTATAATAGCATTGCGAATGAAAATCGTTCATTGATCTGGATGATAACTAGATTATAATGTGAACAGACTCTATGAAAATAGAAGTTTCGGAGGTTCCAGAGGTGGTAAAAGATGTTTTATTTCGTTGGAATTGTCGATATTAGATCTTACACAGAGATAAATGTTTTCTTAATTTAAGAATGTGGAGTCACTTAATTTAAGAATGTGCAGGTCACTTAAAATAAGAAAGTAAAGTCACTTGATTTAAGTGAGTTTTACTTTCTTAAATTAAGAAAGAAAAAGTCACTTGATTTAAGTGAGAAAAATCACTTAATTTAAGTGAGAAAAGTTACTTGATTCAAGTGAGAAAAGCCACTTGATCTAAGTGAGAAAAGTCACTTAATTCAAGTGAGAAAAGTCACTTAATTCAAGTGAGTTTTACTTTCTTAAGTTAAGAAAGGAAAAGACACTTGATTTAAGTGAGAAAAGTCACTTAATTTAAGTGAGGTTTACTTTCTTAAGTTAAGAAAAAAAAAGTCACTTGATTTAAGTGAGAAAAGTCACTTAATTTAAGTGACTTTTACTTTTTTAAGTTAAGAAAGAAAAAGACACTTGATTTAAGTGAGAAAAGTCACTTAATTTAAGTGAGGTTTACTTTCTTAAGTTAAGAAAGAAAAAGACACTTGATTTAAGTGAGAAAAGTCACTTAATTTAAGTGAGGTTTACTTTCTTAAGTTAAGAAAAAAAAAGTCACTTGATTTAAGTGAGAAAAGTCACTTAATTTAAGTGACTTTTACTTTCTTAAGTTAAGAAAGAAAAAGACACTCGATTTAAGTGAGAAAAGTCACTTAATTTAAGTGAGTTTTACATTCTTAAATTAAGAAAGGAAAAGTTATTGATTTAAGTAAAAAAAAGTCACTTGATCTAAGTGAGAAAAGTCACTTAATTTAAGTGACCTGCCATTCTTAAATTAAGTGACTGCACATTCTTAAATTAAGAAAACTTTTCTCTCTGTGTAATAGATCCAGTGATATGGGAATTTTCGGGTCGAATAGATTTATAGATGTCAGTCAAGACTATTATAAGGTATTGCTGATGCATAATATAAGTTCTTTGGACACTACAGATTCATGAATAGTAGTTTTGATATTTAAGTGAATTATTTAGTAGCGAAGAAGTAAAATAGATTTTTTTTTTATGATAGTTATTCAAGAATATCTCGGGGATCGATGGAGATACGCCCTTTTTGCTTTGATTTTTTTTTTTTTTTGGAGCTTTTGGAATTTTCAATTTTTTTGAGTTTTTGTAGCATTTGGAAAAAAATCTATTTCTTTAAGAACATTTCGGAAAATAAATGAGATAAGGTGATTTTTTCTATGATCTTTTTTGGAAGTTCTTGAGATTCTTTAGAAAAGAGGTTCGAAATGAAAAAGAGCGTATCTCCATCAATTTCAAAAATATTATTCAAAAAACAAGTTCAATGAATAACAAAAATCCTTTTTCACCACTCAAATATTGAAAAAAAAAATCACTAATAAAGAGATAAAATCGAATAATTCTATCTTTTTCTTCCGATTTTTTCTGAAGAATATCTCAAAAATTAAGTGCGACCCAAATCTTCTTTCGCAGCTCTTGAAATTTTCCTACTAATAAAAGCATCAGGATAAAAAAGGCGTATTTCCATTTCTCTCTGAAATATTTCCCAAAAAATCTTATTAAAAAAAAAAACAAGGCCAATAAATAAATGGAGAAAAAAAACTCATTTTTTTTATCGACTCGAATATTTCGTATATCACTTAAGAGTTGACTCCCTACGGGCAAATAGACTGACGCACGGAGATTCCCCAGTACAGAGAAACACTTTATGGCAATAATAGCGATTAACCCTACCCCTTCAAGCATAACGATCGCACTTATTTTCCATCTCACTCTCCTCCAGTTTCTTGATTGTTACCCATGACGATGTTAGAACTTGCAAAATTTCTACGAGTTTCCACCATCCCCGAGGGTTGTGTGTGAGTCTAAAAAGGGGAGTACGAGAGAGTGAGATAGAGAGAGAGAGAGGGCAAAATGAACTACGTGCTTTGCTGGGTGTTGGGATTTTGTATTGTCAAATGTATAAGCAACAGCCCGAAACGTGTAATTATGGGTATATGGATTTTCGTTAAAATCTCACCCGTGGGGATACACAGCTACATCTATATATATATATATATATATATATGGGCGATTCCACCAATTCTCGAATAGAATTTCGGCTCAAAATTTTGGGGGCGACTTTTCGGTCCTCATCGATTAAAACCATTAAAATGAAGAAAATCCTAAATTCTAAACCATTTTGCCCCACTGTCGAAGCAGAAATCAATGAATTTTGATTTTTGCATCAAAATTCTCTCTTAAGAATGACGTGAGTAGCTAAATGAAAAAAAAAATACAAAATATAGATTTTCATCGCAAATTTTCTGAATTTTCTGAAAAAAATATCCTTTTCTGTCTTTGTCCTTGTTTTCGAGGTGAAAATGCTATTTGAAAACTTCAAATGCTTGATTCAAATCGTTCTCCAATTTTTTTTTCAATTTATTAGGTACTAACAATAAAAGCAAGCTGAAAAGATGAATGTAGCAAAAGACATATATATATTGATCACATTTTATAATCCTAAATGGAAAACATTTAAACAACTGATGTGTTCCATTTAGAATTATGAAATGTGATCAATATACATATGTCTTTTGCAACATCCATCTTTTCAACTTGCATTTATTGTTAGTTCTTAATAAATATTAAATTTCCAATTTTTAATTACAGTCGCCGGGGTTTCCAAGAACAGGGGCCAAAAATCATATAGTTCCTAGCAAATTTTCCAAATTTTCAGAGAAAAATAAAAAAATTGAAAAAAAAATTTGGGGAACGATTCGAAACAAGCATTTGAAGTTTTCAAAGAGCATTTTCACCTCGAAACCAATGACAAAGACGAAAAAGGATATTTTTTTCAGAAAATTCAGAAAATTTGCGATGAAAATCTATATTTTGTATTTTTTTTTTTTCATTCTTAAGAGATTCAGATTTTTCATTCTTAAAATTCTTAAGAGAGAATTTTGATGCAAAAATCAAAATTCATTGATTTCTGCTTCGACAGTGGGGCAAAATGGTTTAGAATTTAGGATTTTCTTCATTTTAATGGTTTTAATCGATGAGGACTGAAAAGTCACCCCCCAAAATTTTGAGCCGAAATTCTATTCGAGAATTGGTGGAATCCCCATATACATATATTCTGTATGTGTGTGTGTATAAGGTATGTGTTACCAAAATAGGATTGTAAATCTTGGAATAGAGACGTTATGTGATGTGAAATGATTGCATTTGAAAAATTGCTTCAATCCCAAAGGACACACTGATGGGTTTTTTTTCTGCGGAGAATTTCATGTGGGGACACAGAGGATTCGCCAGTGGAAGGGAAAGATATATATGTATATGTATGTAAAGAAAAGTGCGAGTGAATTTCGTTCAAGTTCAATCGATTCGAGAGAGTATCGTGGGGTTATTTACATATATATATTTTTTTTTCATGGTTCTTATTGAGTGAAGCTCTTTTTCTTTTCGTTATGAATATCAGAAGGATATTGTAGGTTTCACAGGGAAGAATGTTTTCTTAATTTGAGAATGTGCAGTCACTTAATTTAAGAAAGCACAGGTCACTTAAATTAAGAAAGAAAAGTCACTTGATTTAAGTGAGAAAACTCACTTGATTTAAGTGAGTTTTCTTTTCTTGAATTAAGAAAGAAAAAGTCACTTGATTTAAGTGCGAAAAGTCACTTAATTTAAGTGAGTTTTACTTTCTTAAATTGAGAAAGAAAAAGTCACTTGTTTTAAGTGCGAAAAGTCACTTAATTTAAGTGAGTTTTACTTTCTTAAATTAAGAAAGAAAAAGTCACTTGTTTTAAGTGCGAAAAGTCACTTAATTTAAGTGAGTTTTACTTTCTTAAATTAAGACAGAAAAAGTCACTTGTTTTAAGAGAGAAAAGTCACTTAATTTAAGTGAGTTTTACTTTCTTAAATTGAGAAAGAAAAAGTCTCTCGTTTTAAGTGCGAAAAGTCACTTAATTTAAGTGAGTTTTACTTTCTTAAATTAAGAAAGAAAAAGTCACTTGTTTTAAGTGCGAAAAGTCACTTAATTTAAGTGAGTTTTACTTTCTTAAATTAAGAAAGAAAAAGTCACTTGTTTCAAGTGCGAAAAGTCACTTAATTTAAGTGAGTTTTACTTTCTTAAATTAAGTGCCTGCACATTCTTAAATTAAGAAAACATTTTTCTCTGTATTCAAGAAGTCGAATTTTTCCTTCAATTTTTGGAGAATATCTTCTATTCTTTTTTACCTCTTCGCCACTGAATTTTTTCATTTTTTGAAAATATCTCGGAAATTAAGCGAGATGGAGCGATTTTTCTTTCATTCTTTTTGTTCAGAATATTCTAGATATAATTTTTTAATTATTATTATTTGTATAATAAAAATATTGAGAATGAATAGGTAATTTATCGATTTTTTTTTCATATATTGAACGATTCGATTAAATTTTTCAAGATTTATGAAAAAAGAATGCAAGGTGTGTGAACCGAGAGAGAGATAAGAAAATTTTCCATAAATTGCTTTTTTCCTTCATTTATTTTCCAATGAATTCAAAGATTGGCACAGTCGATTAATGGCCCAAGCTTGCCTGATTGATTTAACGTCACCGATGAATTTCCGATGTGGCACTTTTTTATTTTATTTCTGCATAAGTAAAAAAGAAGCATCGCTTCTGAAAATAGTAATAATAAAGATAAAAAGAAATTGAAAAAAAAAAGAGGAAAAGTAAAGAAAATAAGCGACGTCGAATCTTGGCACGCATTCACCGAGTCTCCGGCCAATAAATGGGGCGGAACGTCGAAAGAGGGAGATTGAGAGCGCCAAAACGCGCGGACTGAAAAATTACTTTTTTTTCGCCATCGGAAGGTACAAACAGCGATGAAAATAGGAAAAAAAGTATCCAATAACGTGACAAAAAAAAAATTGAAAAAAAAAAATCGAATCGATTTTGGAACTAAAACATTTCATAAATTGAACCTGAAAAAAAGGGGGGAGAAATTGAATAAATTGGAGGAGAATATTGCGTTTTTACAAATTAATGGAGCAAGAAGAATTAATGGAGATACGCCCCTTTTACAGAGAAAAAATTAGAGCAATAAGGAATTATTTCCCTCAATTTCCGAGGTATTTCGATGAAAAAAACCTTGCAAATTCAGTAGCAACGACTTGAAACAGGAGAAATTAATTAATTTTATTCGAATATCTCAGAAATAAATGGAAATATGTCCTTTTCATCTCAATTCCTTTTTTATAGCTCCCAAAGTTGAAAAAAATATCCGATACAATAAAAAAAATGGTAAAAAAATCGAATTAGTTTTGAAACTAAAACATTTCATAAATTTTTTTTTTTTTTTTTTTTTTTTTATTAATTTCATAAATTAAAGCTCAAAAAAAAGGGGAATTAAATAAATTGGAGGGGGATATTGCCTTTGTTTAAAATGATAGACGAAAAAAAAATAATGGAGATATGCCTTTTTAGCTGCAAGTCTTTTTTGCAGCGAATTTCGAGAACTACAGAAAAGTATTGAAGCAGAAAGGGCGTATCTCCCTCAATTTCGAACGTATTAAAAAAAAAACATTGAAAATTCAGTGGTAAAGTCTTAAAACAGAATGAATTCATCAATTTTTCTGGAATATTTTTTCACCACAATTATTTTTTTTAGAGCTAAAAAAAAATTTAATAATGTTGAGAAAAAAAATTTGACAAAAAAAAGTCATTAATTTGGAATTCAGAACATTCCATGAATTGTTACCCCTAAATAAAGAAGAGTGGAGGAGGGGGAATCAAATAAATCGAAGGGGGATATTGCGTTTGTAATTTGAGAAGTTTCCATTTATTATTCTTAATAGAAATTTTGAACACCCTTATTTACACACAGACACACACACACACGACCCCAACAATTACCGAGAGAAAAAAAAATATATCCCAGACGTATTTGTGGTGCCCGCGGCTTTCCATTTATATTAAAGACAGCAACAAAATCGTATCGTATTACAAAACTGTTGAACTTGAATATTTATCAACAAACACATAATGTAACTCTTATCTGGTGAAAAAAAGAAACACTCACTTTGAGATTAGATATTAATTAGTCAAATAGCATTGAATTCGAGAATTCTGGGAATGAATTGAAAAATCTGATGGATTCGTGTATGTAAATACTAGAAATTAATGTAAATATGAGATTGAATGAATTTCAGAGTTCAATCAGTAAATTTTTCTTAGAAATAACGCTCGCAACTATTTGATCACCAATTCATTTTTTAGGGATTTTTAATCGGTTTTTTTTAATATTCTAGTGGATCCGTTTTTTTTCATAAAAAAAGAGGAAGAATTAAAAATAATATTTACATTCCCTCCAGCATCCAATCTCGTAAATTCATTTTTCATTCGAACTGAATTCTACACTGAGGGAAAAAAATATTTTCTAGGAATAAAAATAATTTTGAGACAGTTTCAATGCGCAGAATGTTGAAATATGTCAAAAAGTACATTTTAAATGCCGCGCTTCTAAACTCAATTCTGATTGGCCCACCAAAGAAGTAGAGTGGGGGGGGAGCCAACGAGAAACTTTAATGGAAGAATCCTGCGGACTTTAACGAGAGAGTAACTTTAATGAGTAACGAAAGACCCAGTAAATTGTAAATTTTTAAAACCCATTGTTTATCAATAATTATCAATTATTTTCATGAAATAATAGAAACATGGACTTTCTAGTTAACTTCCTTAGTCGTTGTCACTCCTTTAGGATAAAAAATATTAATAGGAATCGTCAAACAATTAGTTCAAAAATTCAATACATACAAAGCCTTTCGTTGCCCTCAAACACAGAGAAAAATGTTTTCTTAATTTAAGAATGTGCAGTCACTTAATTTAAGAATGTGCAGGTCACTTAAATTAGGAGAGAAAAGTCACTTGATTTAAGTGAGAAAAGTCACTTAATTTAGGTGAGTTTTACTTGCTTAAATTAAGAAAAAATAAGTCACTGGATTTAAGTGAGAAAAGTCACTTAATTTAAGTGACTTTTACTTTCTTCAATTAAGAAAGAAATAGTTACTTGATTCAAGTGAGAAAAGTCACTTGATTTAAGTGAGAAATGTCACTTAATTTAAGTGAGTTTTACTTTCTTAGATTAAGAATGAAAAATTCACTTGATTTAAGTGAGAAAAAGTCACTTGATTTAAGTGAGAAAAGTTACTTAATTTAAGTGACTTTTACTTTCTTAAATTAAGAAAAAAATAGTTACTTGATTTAAGTGAGAAATGTCACTTAATTTAAGTGAGTTTTACTTTCTTAAATTAAGAAAGAAATAGTTACTTGATTTAAGTGAGAAAAGTCACTTAATTTAAGAATGGCAGGTCACTTAGATTAAGTGACTGCACATTCTTAAATTAAGAAAACATTTTTCTCTGTGAAGTTACCGTTTCGTTCTTCCCCCTACTTCTTACGTAAAGCCTTCCCCTCTGCGCAGTTCATTGCGCAGTAGAGTATTCTCCTATGCGCAGTTCAATGCGCAGAATGTCAAAATGTGTCCGAAAGTTCATTCGAAGTGCCGCGCTTCTGGACTCAATAAACAAATGTTTACTCCCTTGATGGGCGCAACTTCATTAGAAGTCAACTCATATAGCCTGATTTCGTTACCATCCCTCTTTGTGACGTCAAGTCTGACGATGGCCTGAGTGGGCGGAAAAAAATTGATAGACCCTCAAAATTTGTCATTTCAAAGGCCCATAGAGCTTTCGTGGGCTAATGCTTCTTTTCTTCTCTCATACAAAATTCAGTAACGAGAGAAAAAAAAGCACATGGTGCTCGTCAATTTTCCTTCACGAGAGAATGAAGAAAGAAAAACATTGACGAGTAAACGATGAGTGAATGCTTACAGAGATAAGCCCGCGCGAGTGGGCGGATAAGGAAGAGAAGTGACTTAAATTGTACTTGGCTCTCTCCCCGAAGTAAAAAAAAATGAGAGGAAGGCGATTCATTTGATTTATAACGGCGTCGCATGCATACGTCACCTTTATCGCGAACACAGAGATAGATGTATACAGACACCTATAGGTATAACTTGTGTCAAGTTTCCATGTGTCTTCTTGAATTTCTTCTACATGTCTTCCTCTCGTTCACGCTTTTTTCAATAGGGTTATCGACTGTTGCCAATCGGTCACCTGTTTCCCAGACGCGATCAGATATTCTCCGAGTATTTATCATATTTTCATTCGTTTATGACGTATTTTGAGGAATTTACTAGAAACTTCAGCAGCGAAAAGTAATAATAATGGAGATACGCCCTTTTTGTTCTAAGCCTTTTTTTAAAGAAAATTTTTAGAGCTGTACGAAGAAGAATTAGGATAAAAAGGCGTATCTCCATCGATTTTCGAGATTTTTGGAAAGAAATTTCAGAAAAAAATAAATAAATAAATGAAAAAAAAAAAAATCTTAGAAATTCAGTGCTTTTGAAAATATTCCGGAAGATAAGCGAGATAGTGCGATCTCGTTCGAACTCATCTTTGAAAAGAATTAAAGGACTACAAAAAGGTCTTCAAGAAATTTCATTAATTCGCGCAATTTCCCAAATATAAAAAAAAAGATTTCAAAAATTCAGCACTGAAGATTTGAAACAATGAATTTGAGGGGATACGCCCCTTTTGCCCAAATCGATTATTATAAATAAATTAAAATTCTCCAAAGTTAGAAATTGAATTAAGCAGTGTCTGCAAATTAATGCATAATTATTAGAATTCAATTTCCATCAATTATATCATTTTAAATAAGTGAAAAGTGTATGAATCAAATGTTAATTACTTCTTTACTGATAACAGACGATTCACAATATTTCAATATCATATTTTTATATCCCAAGCTGGAAGCCACTATATATCCAAGCTTACTTTATATAATTATATATATATAATATTACCTGACATGTAATCAGAGGGTCGTGGGTTCAAATCCTGCTTGCGCATTACATATTTTTTCCGGAATTTGATTCTCTTAAAAAATTTATTAATAAAAATTAATTTATTAATAAATTTATTCGTTTAATGGTTTAATGATTAATGATTTAAAATGGGTTAATGGTTTAATTTCCTTATAATTTAATTCCAAGCTTGGAATTATAGTTCTTTCAGCTGATTCTTCTAAGAATCAGTAAAAAATCGTCCTGTCTCCCTTGATTTCCGAGATATTCCCCAAAAAAATATCCACCAAAAAATTAATTTCACCTGTATTTCTCTCTTTCATTCGTAAGTTATCTTCTTCATTCAATTCCCACATTTTCCGAAAAATTCCAAAAATAATTTTGTCCCCAATTATTCCGTAATTGAACCGTAAAAAAAGAATCTCATGGATTTTTTTATTCACTCACCGAGATGAATTTTTCACAGTAATGAACGAGCGCAGAAATAAGTGGGAAAAAAAAACTTAAAAATTCCAGAATGATGCCAACTTCATTTAATAAAAGCTAAAATGAGGTAAAAAAAAAGATTTCCGTCGAGTTTCATGACTTGACCGTTTTTTTTTTTTTTTTTATAGTACCAACTTGATATTTCATTCTAGCATTTACCGCTCTTTCGATGCACAAGGGTATATCGTAAAATTTTTCAATTTCATCCTTACACGAATTTAATGCTACAGAGATTTGAAATGAGAGATATTTTACTAAGTATATAAGCACAGACGAAAAAATATTTGAAGGAAAAAAAAAATACAAGTATATATATATTTCAAAGCACATCCAGGTCACGGAGAGAACATAATTTACGAGTTTACGAGTTTCACAGAGTGTCGAAAGCAACGAAGATGGCAGCAAAGAGCAAAAGAAGATGAAAAAAAAGGGCTATGAGTCATGTTGATCGCTAATTTTTTTTTTTTTTTTGGCTGCTGTGTTACACCTTTATACAGAGTCCGATTTGATGTTTTACACAGCCACTAGAAAAGATGGAATCCAATGGAAACGGAAATGAAAAGAAAGAGGAAATCCTAAAAAAAAGGAAAAGAAAACAGCCTTTGACCCGTACGCGGTCATTCCCAAGTTTTTTTCCACAATTTTGCAGCGTCGAAACATGGTGTGAATTATAAATCTCGAGTTGAGATGTATAAAAGTTTTTTACACTAGTGAAAAAAAAAAAAAAAAAGTATTTATATTCTCGGTTCGTCAGTAAGGAAAAAAGAAACTTTATCCTTCAATTAACCTGGATGCAGAAGCTTTTCCAGATGAACTCGTCATTTTATTCAATTTCATGGGAGGATTAATTTTGAATTTTAAATTCAAGACGTGATTTGAAATATTTAATTTATGCATATTTTTTTAAAATGAAGGTTTATGAACTTCGTTGGTAATTTGAATTGAATAAGTAAAAATGAACAGAGTAATTAATTTCTTTTTAATATTATTTCATTGGAGTGAACGAAATTCAGCAAAACAGAACAATTTTTTTTTTTTTTTTTTTAATGAAAATGTCTCGGAAATTGAATTGGGAGATACGTCTCTTTTGTTTGAATCTATTGTCGTAGAGAATTTTAGGAGGTACGAAAAGGATTCAGATAAAAAAGGACTTATCCCCATTTTTCGAGATGATTCAGGAAAATTGATGAAGTTATACTATTCTAAGTCTTCACTACTGAATTTTTTTGATTTTTTTTTTTTTAATATCTCGAAAATTAAGCGAGATCGTAATTTTTCGTGGGAACCATCTTTCTGGCTCTTAAAATTATCAAAGAAAAATTTCAAAGGCGAAAAAAGGCATATCTCCATGTATTTTTGAAATATGAGAAAAACTGGAGCAAAATGGTCCTCCATGGCAAAATGATTCCGAAATTTTTTTAAAAGTAAAGCACTTCATGAAAAATTCTGAAAAAATTCAAGGAGATGCTCGAAAATGTCTCCATAATTGCTGAATTTTTTCAAAATTTTCCATCAAAGCCTTTACCCTAAAAAAAATCCCGAATCATTTTACCTCGTGGCTCCAGTTCCCTCCACTTTCCCCCACTCTCAAAAATCCCTCTAAAAAACATTCAAACTCAACAATAGCAAAAAAAGATCAATTTAATTTTCAATTACTCCTCAATAACTCGTGTCTCCTCTAAACTACAAGCGAGAGTGAAATACTGAAAAAATAAAATTCCCCTAGAATTCGCGTCCGGCAAATGGAAAAGCCCTTGTCCTCTCCCAAATCGATTGGAATGAGAGAAAGAGAGAGAGAGAGAGAAAAAAAGGGTCAACGAACCGCGTGTGATCGGTACAGAGAGAATCGATAATCCAGTTAGAAAAGAGATCGTGACACACGTAGACACGAAGTGAGACTGTAGCAATACCCTCGGATGTTGAGTCTGGGTCTCTCTCCGTTTGGACTTTGTTGAAGATATATGTGACGTGTAGAGATGTGAAAAGGTAACGATACCAGTAATTTTACGGTAATTTTACGGTTTCAATACCGTAATTTACCGAACGTCAGTAAATAACAAAAATGGTAAAAACACTGATTTTCAAAGTAAATTACACAGAAAAAAATGTTTTCTCGATTTAAGAATGTGCAGTCACTCAATTTAAGAATGGCGGGTCACTTAAGTTAAGTGACTTTTCACACTTAAATCAAGTGACTTGTCTTTTTTAATTTAAGAAAGTAAAATTCACTTAAATTAAGTGACTTTTCTCACTTAAATCAAGCAACGTTTTCTTTCTTAATTTAAGAAAGTAAAAGTCACTTAAATTAAGTGCCTTTTTTCACTTAAATTAAGTGCCTTTTTCACTTAAATTAAGTGCCTTTTTTCACTTAAATTAAGTGACTTTTTTCACTTAAATTAAGTGACTTTGTTTTTCTTAATTTAAGAAAGTAAAACTCACTTAAATTAAGTGACTTTTTTCACTTAAATTAAGTGACTTTTTTCACTTAAATTAAGTGACTTTGTCTTTCTTAATTTAAGAAAGTAAAACTCACTTAAATTAAGTGACTTTTCTCACTTAAATCAAGTGGCTTTTCTCACTTAAATCAAGTAACTTTTTCTTTCTTAATTTAAGAAAGTAAAAGTCACTTAAATTAAGTGAGTTTTCTCACTTAAATTAAGTAACTTTTTCTTTCTTAATTTAAGAAAGTAAAACTCACTTAAATTAAGTGAGTTTTCTCACTTAAATCAAGTGACTTTTCTTTCTTAATTTAAGTGACCTGCACATTCTTAAATTAAGTGACTGCACATTCTTAAATTAAGAAAACATTTTTCTCTGTGTACCGTAATTATCATTTTTAGAGACATAACGGTAAATTTACATCTATATAGATGAATTACGGAATTAATTTTTTAAATCAATTCGCAGCCTTTCTGATCATCATTTGTGTTACTTTTTTTATAGTCAGTGACAGCCAATGAAAAATTATAAAATTGTTGTTATTATCATTAATGTTCCTAACATATTATTCTAAATATTGATGTATGAAAATATGATTATCCTGAGGAGGCAAAAATGAATAAATCGGGTAACTGTTCTCATTGAATGATTAACAAAATTAAATAATTGTCCTTTTAAAAAATTTAATAAAAAAAAAAACAATTTCAATACTAACTCTCATATAATTGACTACTTGAAAAGTAATTCTTTGAGTATGGAAATGTTTTTTTGAATCATCTATATAGATGGAAATTACAGTAAATTACGGTATCGTTACATCAAAAAATTTTGACGGTAATTTTACATAAAAACAAGTAGTTTTTTCCAATTACGTCACAATACGGTAACATTACGGTATTTTTACCGTAATTTTACTGCAACAAGAATTACTGGTAATTTTACATCTCTAGTGACGTGTGTGTCGAGTGAGAGGAGTGTGCCAATGGTCTTCCATAGCCTCTTTCATCCTTCCCGGAGGGCAATTGGACTTTGAGGACAATGACGCTGCACATTGAGTAGCTCAAGAGAGGGAGAGAGGGAGAGAGTGAATGAGCAAGACAGAGAAAAAAAGAGAGAGAAAGATATGGAAAGGGAGAGAGAGGGGGGGGGAGGGCAATGAGTGTATGTGATCTACGGGCGAATGAGCCAGGACGGTTACTCTACTGTGTTGAGACATACGGGCCTGGTGTTAATTCAACCAAACACGTGAATCCAGTACGTTTGTATTTGGCACACAGAAGTGTACTTTGGACCACCAATTATTCGGACATGGAGGCCCTTCACCATCAAATGTACACACAAGAAGGGCTTCATACATTGAAATGTATTGAACCTTACACTGACTTGAGGTTTCAATGTATAGAAGGTTATTGGAGGGCTTCTCAAATCACTGGCAACTTACGTGTATGTAGGTATATGTATATGTGTTTATGTATATGTGTGTACGGATATATATGTATTCGGCAAACACGAAGTGATATTCTACTGGAGATGCTGGATAAACGCAAGGGGCATTAATTCAGGTTAATGGGCACGTTATGGAGTTGAGATTGGTTAGTGACAGGGAAATGGGATACTTTGATTAGATTAATTTTGAGTGACGTCATTACGAGGATTCATCTGATGGAGTTTCTGGTGTGGGAGGAGGGCTTGGGAGGGAGGAGGTGAGATTTGGGATAAAGCCGTTTTTTGGGGGGGGGGGGAGTATTGAGGAAGGAAAGAGAGGTGAGGCGATTTTATGCAGCGATCCTTTTTTGGAGATCTTAAAATTCGTTATTGAAATGTATGAGCAGTATTTAAGTGTAAATTCAAATTGGAGGCCGTGACGTCAGCTGCCCCCTCCCCCCCCCCCCCCCATTTTCATTCAGAAACGTAAGTGCTATGCTTAGACACAAAACTTACGCCTTTCTGACACTAAGGCAACAAACATATATATGTTTGTGGAATTTTCCTCTTTTTTTTTACTTTCGATGAGTGATTTTTATTCTTGAACATTATTTAATATTGTTTTATTTAATTGCAAAATGTGAATTATCATTAACTATTTCACATTTTAATTATTCGTTTATTCAATAATATGCAGAACATTATTGAGCTCAGGAAAATTGATGACCAATTTTTTATCTAGTGAAATTCTCTATGAAAATCATCTATCTACACATTTAACAAAAAAAAGGAATTTCAGAGCTATTTCCAAAATAATTTAGATTAAATATTTCCTGTGAATCTCACGGAATTCGATAATTTATTATGAAAATTAGTACGTAAATTCAGTGTTTTAATAAATTATATTGCGTGAGATATTTGAAGAAGATAATTATACAGGGGATTTAGAGTGATTAAATAGGATTGGCAGAGTGAATTTTCGCTGAAATAATAATATTTCTTTATTCATAAAATAAAGGAAGATTAAATTTTCTAATTTTTTTTTTTAACTCATTCTTCAAATTCTCACTACATTCCAATTAATACTCTCGTGAATACAGGAAACAGGCAACGGAGATAATCAAGCATTATTAGTATTAATTGAATAATTATGAAAATTTCACTATCAGGTTTTTCATGAAATTAAAAATTTTCATCTTTGAAATTAAATTCCAGTTTTTGATATTTACAATAACTTTCTTCTGTAATTGTGTTTTTTTTTTTTTAAGAATTCTTTAATTCTGAGGAAACAGTTTGAGATGAATTTTTTTTAATAATTCCATTGAAAAACTGAGAAAATTTTAGGTGGAAAACATATTGAAATTGATTATTTTCTCAATTTTTCGTACAAAAATAAAAAATTTAAAAAAAAGTCAAATTTTTGAAAAATTATTTTAAAAAATGTGTATTCATGTTTTTCAATGCAAATTTCCCCAGAATTTCAATGAAAAAATCAGAAAAAATATTTCTCAAATATTTTTATTGATTTTCCACAAAATGTAATGATTACTCTAGAATAAAAAATAATAAATAAAAAAATAATTTCTATTAAATAAAAAAATCCAAAATAAAATTTGTCTTTGATTCTTAAAGAAAAAAAAAAGAAAAGAAAAATTCTTAAAGAAAAATTCCTTTTTTCAATAAAAAAAACCACTCCATCATAACACCGAAAACAAAGATGCTCCATTGAAATTGTTGAAGCTCGTGTCCTCTCAATTCTCTGAAATTCCCGATGAAAAACGTAAAAAGCAAGAGGTAAAGAGTATATCACGTGGTAACGTTCCAGGCCACTGAAGTAGTTCCGGTTGACCTTTAGCGAGCAAGAATAAAGTCGTGATACATAAAGGAAGGATGTATAGATGAGAAACGAGAGAATAAGAGTTGGAAGAAAGTGAAGAGAGAAAAGACAGAGAATGTTGGATTTTCTTGGAGGGATAATGGCGATGGAGGATAAGCTGTCAGTGGTGAACTGAGGAAGTAAGTGCCGGATTATGGGTTAGTGTATTCTCTACAATACGGCACCAGTTGGACCACCATTCTCCTCATTTCCCCTTCCCCCCTTCAAAATAAAGGCAATACAATAATATTATGATACAGATATACAAAAAAAAGAGTTTTCTGAGCCTCTGAGTGCAGAAAAGGAAAAAAAAGAGCAAAAGTAATAAAATGGGCAAAAAATAGTTGAAATAAAAAAAAAAACTAATTGAAACCACTTTTAGAAACCCGCGGATATCACGAATATTGATTTGACTAGAAATTCAATCCACAGCACAAAGTCAATGGGAAGAGAAGAATGAAATGAAAATTTGAAAAAAAACAAACAAAACCTGTGCTTCCACTTGTCCGTAGAGTCCACCAGGTGTCGACTGTTGGCGGACAGGAGGGGGGGGGGGGGGGGGGAGTTCGAATTCCACGTGAAAAGGAATGCAGTTGAACGGAGAAAGAGAATACACGTGTCATACGAATGTCCGTAGAAAGGCGGAGAGGAAGAAGTTCAGGAACAAGAAAAAAAGTGGAAACATGTCCCGTACATGAGTTACGTATTGGAAATGTCGTACGTGGCATTTAGTGATTTTTATCCACTGAAAAAGGGTGCTCTCACTTGGTGTTGTAGTGAGGAAAATTCAGGAGATTTCCGAATAAGTTTACACGTTTGTCCAGGACCTCTTGTTGAAGTTGCCGTTCCATTCTTATCCCCACTTCTTACGTAGAACATTCTCCTCTGCGCAGTTGCAATGCGCAGAATGTTAAAACATGTCAGAAAGTGTATGTTATATGCCGCGCTTCTAAACTCAATTCTGTGTTGTGTAACATACCACATTATATTATTTTTCTTAATATGTAGTCCATTACCTATGTTTATATTGAGATGTACAGCGCATACCTTTGGCGCCATTTACGATTATTAGACAGAGAAAAATGTTTTCTTAATTTCAGAATGTGCAGTCACTTAATTTAAGAATGTGCAGATCACTTAAATTAAGAAAGAAAAGTCACTTGATTTAAGAAAGTAAAATTTGCTTGATTTAAGTGAGTTTTACTTTCTTAAATTAAGAAAGAAAAAGTCACTTAATTTAAGTGAGAAGAGTCACTTAATTTAAGTGACTTATGCTTTCTTAAATTAAGAAAGAAGAAGTTACTTGATTTAAGTGAGTTTTACTGTCTTAAATTAAGAAAGAAAAAGTCACTTGATTTGAGTGAGAAAAGTCACTCAATTTAAGTGAGTTTTACTGTCTTAAATTGAGAAAGAAAAAGTCACTTAATTTAAGTGACTTGTGCTTTCTTAAATTAAGAAAGAAGAAATTACTTGATTTAAGTGAGAAAAGTCACTCAATTTAAGTGAGTTTTACTGCCTTAAATTAAGAAAGAAAAAGTCACTTGATTTAAGTGAGAAAAGTCACTTAATTTAAGTGAGTTTTACTGTCTTAAAGTAAGAAAGAAGAAGTCACTTGATTTAAGTGAGAAAAGTCACTCAATTTAAGTGAGTTTTACTGTCTTAAATTAAGAAAGAAAAAATCACTTGATTTAAGTGAGAAAAGTCACTTGATTTAAGTGAGAAAAGTCACTTGACTTAAGTAAGGAAAGTCACTCAATTTAAGTGACCTGCCATTCTTAAATTAAGAAAGCATTTTTTTCTGTGTAATCCCTTGCCCATCTGTCCATCCGCCCAAGGTCTTAATCCATCCCTCCATTACTTGGGTCCTCAAATAAACTGACCCAAGGCCTCCAAAACATCTTAATCCATCCGGAAATTTCCCTATCATAAAATTCATTCCCGAACATTCTAAATAAATAACATTAAGGGAAAAACCCAAGAAATTTCTAGAACAAGCGTTCCTCCCACTACCTTCCAATCCAAACATAAATACCCCTCAACCACCAAAAATTCAGTTAGTTAGCAACGAATCTCCGAAACGTCACGATACTACAACGTTATTGTAATTTGAGGAAATCACAGTTCACGTGTAATTTCAATTGTTTAAATTGTGTTAATAAATAATTTAGTACTACAAAGTGAGTTCTTCATTTTGGTACACAACATCTGATTGGCCCACCAAAGAATTAGAGTGGGGGAAGCCAACGAGAAACTTTAATGGAAGAATCCCGGGGACTTTAACGAGAGAGTAACTTTAATGGGTAACGGAAGACCCAATAAATTGTAAATTCTCAAATCCATGGTTTATCAATAATTATCAATGATTTTCATGAAATAACAGAAGCATGGACTTTCTACTTAACTTCCTCAGTCGTTGACACTTTTAATGATGAAAATATTAATAAGAATCGTCAAACAATTAGTTCGAAACTTCAATACATACAAGGCCTTCCCTTGCCCCTTAAAGTTACCCTTTCGTTATGACCCCTACTTCTTACGTAGAGCCTTCCCCTCTGCGCAGTTCATTGCGCAGTAGAGTTGAAGTGCCGCGCTTCTGAACTCAATTCTGATTGGCCCACTAAAAAACTAGAGTGGAGGAGCCACTAAAAAAACCTCAAAAGGCGCAACTTAATTGGAAGTTTAGTCCACAACATATATCGTACGTCGAATTTAGTGATTTTCAAGGAAATAAGGGCAAGACTTTTTTCGTGAGAAAAACGAGAGAAAATAATGGGAGAAAAAGGGTAAATAAATAGTAGAGGACGAGAGAAGTCCTGTCGACGAAAAGAGGACGATGCACGAGGCTCAAGAGCGTTGAGGAATACGAAACGATGCACTTTTACGGTAACGGAAGAAAGAAGAAAAAAAAATAAAGTTGGATAGAAAGCGGTTTGTGTTCTCTCGGCGTTGTAAGGATAACGCAGAGGAAAGGATAAGGATAATGCCATTTCTTGTACGGTAAGATCCACCCGGGGACCATTCATGAATGCATTACTTCCTGTTACCCTTTTTTTCCTTTTTTTTTCTTCCACATCTCAAACTTTTTTTTTTCTCTCGTTTCTTCGTTTTTTTTGGATACTAGCGCATTTTCGGTGGCTTTTATCCGGTACATTATGAGGGGCTCATATCGATGTATATGGTGACATGAATATTTTGGTGACTGGAAAAACAGAGAAACAGCGAATGAAATCCTTGAGGAAAGCCGGAAATGTGAGACACGAAGATGAGAGGAAAAGGGGGGGGGGGGGGGGAACACGGAAATTAAATGTCACCTGTGAAATGTTTGAAAGAGTTAAAACCGCTTTAAGAAGGAAACTGTCCGTGAGTTATGGAATGTTGATGAGTGTGTTGATGAAATTATGAAGTTGAATCTATTTTAAAAATAGTATTTTCAAAGGAATTCTACTAAAAATAGCAATGACTATTGGAAATTAATGGGAATATTTAATTTTTCTTTTTTAGTGTCAATGAAAAATTTTAGTCTGGAGAAATTTATTCCGTTATTGATTTCGTTTCGTCACGTGTCGCTCATTAATTCATCTGAAGAATGCATTAATTTATAGTGGATAAAATCTTTCTTTTCTGAGACAAAAATAGAATTTTTATCATTGATTTATCTTTGCGATTATTTTTAAGAGAATATCTTGCAAAAAAATGGAGATTCGCCTTTTTGTAGAGCATTTCAACAGCTGCAGATATGCGTTTGGGCAAAATCAGGTTATCTCGCTCAGTTTCCAGACATATTCCAGATAAACAATACCAAAAAGTCTAATTTTTCAAATTTGTTTCTTGAATTTCTCTCATTTTTTCAATTTTTCATCTTCTTTGGGGAATAAATTGAAAAAAAAAGTTTTTTTGGGGAATATCTTGGAAAATAATGGAGATACGCTTTTCTTGTAGGTCTTAGAATTTTCTTCAAAAGAAGTATTGAACGAAACCGCCCTATCTCGCTTAGTCTCCAAAAAATTCTCGAAAAAGTGATTGAAAAAAATGAAATTATCCTTTTTTACTTCTTTACTACTGAATTTCAGAATCAATCGACATGAATATTGAAAAATGAGTGGAAACATACTGATTATTGTCTTATATTGCTCGAGATGCAGTCCAATAATATATTATTTCATTTTCCATTGAGCGATACACATGTTTTTATTACTCATAACGCTTGGAAATTCGAGTACACTGAAGCGCAAAAAAAAATTACGTTTTTTTTCTGTCTCACTCGGGCTCTGCGTGTTATTGACATACGGTACACAGAGATTTTTCATATATAATCCTCTCTCGACGTTGCTTTCATCTTCCCAGTCGCCTCTTTTTCCTCACAGTGAAAGAATTTTCAGTGGTGAAGTGAGTTCACCTTTTTTTTCTCACAAATTCTATTTTTTTTTACTGACACTTGATCAAATCTCCAGAAAATAGAAGATGATTTTTGAATATTCAAAAAATTAATAATCATCATAATAATAAAATTAGCAAACAACTGACAATTTTTCGAATAAAAAAAAAATTAATTATCGCAGAAAAAAAATTTGCATTTTTTCGCGTGCATATTTCTAATTTTTTTTTTTTTTAAATTATTTGTTAAAAAAAAATTGTCAGATGTCTTTTATTTCCAGTATCATCAATTATCGCCCTCAATCCAGGAATGAAAAATTCGCCACAAAAATATTCGATTTTCACGACCAAATAAAAACCCTATTCCCCTCACATCCTTCTATTCCGCAAAATTTCCCTTTTACTACTATCACAAAAAAAAAAAGAGATTCAATCTGAAAATTTTCCACTGACATTCTCCCTCCACCCCATTCTCCTCCCAACCCAAAAAAAATAAAAAGTCAAATCATATCAGAATAAAAAACTTCATAGTTGAAAAATTCACAGAGAATCGTTAAAACGAGGATAATCGCGTGGACGAAGACCGAGTGTCCCTTCAAGTGCAAAAAAGAAGAGGAAACAAAAAAAAACGAAATTGCAACGTAAAAAAGTTTGTAGTATTTTTCGCAGTTGGAGAAAAAATATTCAATATGATAGAGCTAACGAACGCTGGGGCGTTGAGAAATAACAGAGTCAGGTGACAGAAGAAAAGAGGATAAGAGAGAAGAAGGATGAAAAATGAAAGAAAAATAAACAGAGTAGAGGTGATGTTGATGGAGTGACGTAGGAAGGTGGCAGAGAGGAGTGGTCGGGGAGGGGAGGGGGGGGGGGTGGGAGAGGAAGGAGCAGTGGCCCTGATTTAGTCTAGAGTATAGACACATCAGGACTATGGTGCAATGTCTACCTATGTGATGTTGAATAAGAAACGGGGGCCTAGTATATGCGTTATGCATGGAGGCATGGTATATATAGGATATATATATATAACGCCCTCTATGCTCAGCACAGACGGTTGGTCGTTATTGAAATTTATATTAATGCCAACGAGGGTCGAGGACTCATGGGTGACCTTTTACTGAACCTACGCGGTCCCGGTTGTTAGTCATTGGGCAAACTGCGAGGTTAAAGATATTTACGAAAATTAAAAATTTTATATTGGATGGTTTATTGAATTATAGAGAGCTTTTTATTAAGATGAATTCTTGGCAATTTTAGGAATGAAAATGGGTCGGTATTAACGAAGGCGAATTATTTATGGCTTTTCGACTGGATAGAGCAAGATTATGAAATTGTAATGGAAAAAAATTGAGAAAATTTTTTTCTTTGGAATTTAGTAGCAAAGAAGCGAAACAGGAAAAACGATTTTTCCGCACGCCGTACAAAAAGTAGCCATTTTCCGCACGCTACGCGTGCCGTCAGTGGCACTTTCCACACATTTTGCGTGAAAAAGCAGTACCTTACACGTGCGGTAAAGATTTTCAGACTCGTGTGATTACAAAACTCGCCTTCGGCTCATTTTGCAACCTCACACTCGTCAGAAAAGTACTTTACCGCACTTGTTAGGTAATTATTTCATGCCTAGGACACGAAAGATGTCATTTTTTCAGCCTAGGTCCAGAATATACTGTGACACTGCTGCTACGTTCATCCCGTGCCATAAAGTGCCTTTTTGTTCACTCGTGCAAAAAAGTCTTTTCCGCACGCCATGCGCAAAATAGCCATTTTCCGTACGCTACGGGTTGTGCATAAAAAAACAGTACCTCACGTGTGCGGTAAAGATTTTCAGACTCGTGTGACTACAAAACTCACCTTCGGCTCGTTTTCAAACCTGACACTCGTCAGAAAATTACTTTACCGCACTTGTTAGGTAATATACTATTTTGTTCACTTGTGCACGAAAACAGCACTGTTTGCATCTTATCGAAAGTAACACTGTCAAAAAATATTGAAATATACTATTATTGCATGCCGTGCAAAAAGTGGCCATGTTTAACTCCTTCTGCAGCTTCACACTCGTCAGAAATAGTACATTACTTAACAAGTGCGGTAAAGTACTTTTCTGACGAGTGTAAGATTGCAAAACGAGCCAAAGGCGAGTTTGGGAATCACAGGAGTCTGTAAATCTTTACCGCACATGTAAGGTCCTTTTTTTTTCACGCATAACGTTTAAAAAAAATACTTTATCGCACTTGTTATGCAATATACTATTTTTTGCCAGTTCTTTTGAGAATATCTCCGAAATTAAGCGAGATAAAGCAATTTCCCTAATTCTTCTCTGTAACTATTGAAATTTCTTACAAGAAACGATGCAATCAAAATCGCTGCATTTCGCTCATTTTCCGAGATATCAAAAAATAAATGGTCTTTTCAATGATTTAAAAAAAAAAATTATAATTTTAATAATGCAATATTGATTTATCTCTGTTTACTCTCATTTATAATGAATTATTCTATATTTCAATGAAAAAAAGAGATGTGTAAATATTACATTAAATTTCATCACAATAAAATCCATTGAAATATTTTGATTATATTAAAATGAATTAATTTTTCAAGAAATCAGGATTTGCTATTATTATTAATCAAGTTAATGAATATTAATTCCTAATATTTATTCGAATAAAGAAGATACGTGATGGAATTTACCGTGTTAATAATTCGCTATTTCACAATGTATTTATTTTACTATTTATAACAATGTATTTTAATCCTGGAATTTGATGTTTCGATTGCAGAAGTACACACTCGGATTTGGGGAAACATTAATTCCTTGTTATGCTGAATGATTAATATTTTGTAGGAAATAAATAGGATTATAAAATTCTCACGGAATTAATAAGCAAATGTGAATTTTAGACGTGCACATTCATTCATATTGATAGAGTAAATGGAATCGCAACAAATAATCCTGAAAATGGCAGATATCTGACTATTTTTCTTTTTTCATACAAATAAATAAGTTCAAAAAATGAAAAATACGGAAATGTAAAAAATTCAGAAATCTATAAATGTGAATTTTTTTAATTTTTTTCAAATAAAAGCTAGAAACTTGTCAGATATGTCCCAATTTCATTATCACAAATATACGATATTTTCATCGAACCATTGATTTTACTGAAATAAAAAATAGTAAATGATTTCAATTCTCACTCAGCTCCTGCTAAATCGGATCAGCTCTTCAATAATTCAGTTAACGTACCTGTAACGAGAAAATGAAAAAAATCATTATTATTTATAGAATTTTAATTTTCAATTTAAATCAATTTTTATTCAATAATTCAGAAGAAAGAATAATTAAAAGAAAAATTTCCGATGAATTTTCATTATAAAATTAATAAATAATATTTTAGTGAAGAAAAAAAAGGAAATGAAAGGAAATACGCCCTTTTTTATTCCAATCTTTTTTTTTGCAGAAAATTCAAAGAACTATAAAGAAAGAACTTGGTCAAAAAAGGGCGTATGTCCATTAGTTTCCGAGAAATTCTCATAAATCTTATGACAAAAGAATGGACCTTTCCCCATTCGTTCCAAAGAATTATCCTGACCCAATAAAAATCTAAAGAATTTCTTCAACCACTGACCCTGTGACCCCTTTCTCTCTTTTCAATCGAGAGGAATTAAAATTTCTTGGACAATTAACTGCACAAGTATTTCCGTTGGATCTTCCCCCTGTCCTCCTAAAAACTTTTTACGGTTCCATTCGAGCAATTACTTCGTAACTCGAGAGCACCGAAAAAGAAGAAAAAAATGTCTTTGACCCCACACGAAATAAAGCTGTATTCAACAAGACAGTAGAATTGTTATTTTTATTTATTTTTTTATTCCACTATTGTTTTTCTTCATTCTCTTGCTGTATTTTTTGTTCCTCTTTTCATTTCACTTCTTCCTGATTGAATTGTTCACTGAGAGAGAGAGAGAGGTCACTAACTGTGAGAAATTGGTAGATTCAAGGTAAATCCAGGGATTGAAGGGAAATAGAGGATGACAGAGAAACGATTGAAAATGGATCGAGATCACGAGGTATAACACTGAATTTGGACAAACTGAAGGAAGAGAGAAAGAGATATATATACATATATATATAGATAGACGAATAACTAAAGTACAAAGATTCAATTTGCTGGATTGGTTAGTGAGTTGAGGATTTGAAATACGATTTTAGTCACACCTCTGGAGGTTACCAAACTTTGCAAGCACGTGTGTAAGTAGTTAAGAGTTCGTTCAATCGATTTTACAATATAATCCAACCACCGAATTCATGCATGTCTAAAGAACTAATGGATTCCTCAAAATGTTTAATTCAAAGTTATGAATAATTCCAATCTATTAAAGGGATCTCGTGGGAATTTGTGTAAAATAGGAAGGAATTGAATTCTTCATAGGATGACTGATTTGGGTTATCGAAGGGATGAGACTCGACAGACAGCAGTGATCGAACACAAGATATTCGATAATCACTGATACATTCAAAATAGTTTCATGGATTCTTATTTAAGTTGATGAACATTATACAGTGTAACCTTAATATAACGAACCTCAATATAACGAATTCCTCGATTTAACGAATTTTTCAAAATCCCCCAGAACTGCCCATAAGAGTCTATGTAAAATATACCTTTACATTACGAATATATTTTTCAAACAACCTCGCTATAACGAAAAATCAATCATTGCAGAATATATATAGAAACTATTATTGACCTTCATATAACGAATTTTCCAGTCTACAACCTCTACATAACGTATCCTACAAATTATCCCCACTCAATTCCACAATAACTAATGTCTCAATGAGTGCTGATACGTTTAAATCTTCATAAGATAGACATTACTGTTTGATCACTATAAACATTGCTGTTTGTGATTGTTAGTAATCTTGAAGTTGTAATGGCTGAAAAACGGAAAAGGTGTTGTTTGAGTGTTGCAGAAATTTTAACCTTTATTAAGCATTAACCTTTATCATGTTGTTAATTTTCTCTCTTACATTCTATGCTTATATTCTATTTGAATGTTTTCAAATAAATAATTCTGTGTTTTGATTCAAATGAGTTGTTATTCACATGAGTTGTTTTAATGGAAATTTTCTTACCTTGTTATAACGAATCGAGTTTAATCTAACCTCTATGTAACAAACCTCACTGTTACGAATAACTCGATATAACGAATAATTCCTACTTCCCTTCAGTTTCGTTATATCAAGGTTACACTGTATTGTGTTTCGAAGATTTGAATAATTATATTTCACTGAAGGACCAATTTTTTCCAAGATAAATCTGTTGAATAATTCAATCATTCAACTATTAGTTTTGATGTTCATCTCCATGTTCATGAATTAAGATGTAAGGATCACAGGACATTGGGATTATTAAATTTAACAATAGGGGAGCAAAATGGACCTAGGAGATGAGATGACTCGAGATTTTTTTAAAAAGCAGCGGTTGCTTCAAAAAATCGGAAAAAATTTACAAACAATATAAATATGTTGGAGGATTTTCTCAAATTTTTTCGGCAAGTTCTTCATTTTGAAAAAAATTCATCAATCATGTTACTATGAGGGTCCATTTTGCCCCACTCTCCCCTACTAATAATTGTCAAATGGACCACGTTTCATTCGCTTTATTCAGGCTTCCTCAAGTTCTGGAAAATCACGGTTTATGCTATAAATCACAAAATTGAAATTACAAAAGCAGATGAGATTGATAAAATACAGTAGACTCTCAAATAAGTTCCCCTGTCCATTCCAGACCGCTCGTTAAAGTTCCGCTCCCCACTTTCACGTAGATTAGTCTCCTCTGCGCAGTTGATTGCGCCGTGGCACACTCTCCTATGCGCAGCTGGATGCGCAAAATGTATAATTCTAGACTACATCTCGTGCACGTAACCTCATTCAAAATGCCGCGCATTTAACCTCAATTTGATTGGTCCGCCAAAGAAGCAGAGTGGGAGAGCCAACGAGGAACTTTAATGGAAAAATCTGGGGATCTTTAACGAGAGCGGAACTTTATTGGGCGGAACTTATTTGAGAGTCTACTGTAAGATTACTGTTCGTTAGTTGATAATGCAAAATATCATAGCAAGCCTATTGTTTCTTTTCATGCATTCTTCACGATTTTAAAAAACTATTATTTTAATGCAATATGTGTTATTTCGGCTACGTTGGCATATGTCTAAAGTCGTTAATTAATAAATCCATGTATTCATCTATTTACCGACATCGAAAACACGTTTCGAGTCAGTGTTTATTATAAAAGTAATGTTGAACAGAGTTTAATAGGGATTAGTTTGCGAAATATTCTCAAAAAATTACAAAAAAAATGAACCCTTCTTATTTTTATTCTCCATAAGTGCAATAAAAATCCTTTTTATTCAATAAATCAGTGCAATTTTATTTTTTCTAATGGCCTTTATCAGCGGTAGAAGATTGCGTCTTCATTTAGGACCCTCAAGAGTCCATGAGCCTTTGGTGTACAGCTATTGCAATTTACGGAATACCACTGGCCATTAAATAGTTTTAAGCTCGATAGATGGTGTAGCGAAAAGAGGAGAAGCAGAAGGTCAAAGACTCAGTGGTTTGCGTGAAGGTTGTGTATTAGTGAATGAGAAAGGAGCAAGCATCCAGTTTGAATGATACGAATAGAAGCAGAGGTGAACTGGATGAGAAGAGAGTAGAGATAAAAGCTCAGAAGTGAGATAGACAACTTTAGATAGGCATGGGATTGTTACTCTCAACGGGCTACTGGCTCCCGGTGATTTAGTACTGAATAACCTTAACTGTCGTTTCCTTTGACGCACAGTGTTTCACCTCAGTGAGAATTATTAAGGTGCATGACACACAGTTAACTGAAGCCCAAAGAAAACTCATACTAAATGCCGTTTGTTTACTTGTAGCAGCAACACACTTCGTTGATTTCTTCACTATTCATTTTTATTTTGTTTCTCATCATTCTGAATTGCCGGAGGCCCTCGACCAGTGTTACTAAACTTCAGAAGAAAAAAAAAGGGTGCGTGTAGGAAGTGAAACTTTTCATAGTGAGTGTGTGATTCGTATGAAGAAAGAAAGAATGACTGGAAAAAGCAATGAAAGATAGACCGAAAAATTACAAGAGATTTTTCATTAGATATAGCAAAAGCAGACGTGTTGTCGAACTGGCCAAAGAGATAACCTCTGAAGCCGATTCGAAGTTGAAATTTACATGTTGTAGCATGAGAGCCGAATATTTCCGAGGTTACTTTATAGGGAACTTGCACATTTTTTTAAATTTTTTTTTCTTAAAGATTATCATATCATGAAACGAAATTGAATGAAAAAAAAATTATTTGGTCATTAATTTGTTAATAATGGCCTGTTAAAAATTAGCATTTTCAAACGCTTCTAAATCGGCAATGACGTCAAAACACTATATTCAGCCTCAGAGACGCCTGGTGACCGTAACTCACACTTTCATTCAATACAATTTGAGCTCTATTATAACCTCCTCAACCAATCAGAACATCTCAACTGCTATTGCAGCGCCAGCTACCGTCATCGATAGAAAACAAATTTAGTGAAGTGACGTCACTACCGTTTAGAATCCGTTCAAAAATTATCAATTTTTAATGCATTAATTATCATCAATTAATGACTTTTTTTCAAGTTTCATATTTTTTTATCATCTAACCCAGCCTAATTAATAGCTCCAAACCAAAAAAAAAATTAATAAAAAAAATGCAAGTTCCCTATTGGCCAGCAGGACTTTAACGAGCCATGCTGTAGGGATCGAGTGCGCATGCGCACATTCGTTCTCTCACTCATCTTATCTCTCTCTCTCCCTTTCTTTTCCCCCACCACCGAAGCGTGGAAAAAGTAACGCAACACTGTTAAACGGAAGAACCTCGTATAAGGAGTTTCACTTCAAAAATTGGATGACTGGGATCTTAAAATTATAGCACAGGCCTGAGCATTCTTGTGAATAAAAAAAAATATTCAAAGTTGATTCTGAAGCAAATAATTATCTGTTATATCCAAGTTTTTGGCATTTTGACAGAATTAATGTGGTGAAAATTAAATGTTGGACTCAGGCTAAAATTGTTCGCTAATTCAGAGTTTCAAATGACAAGGAAGGAAATTTATGTTATTCCGAAAAGAAAAATGGTTGTTTCATTTTCACTTCAAAATTTGTGTAGGGTGAGTTGAACAGTGTTCGAACTCGTCCAGTAATCGAACTATTTAATGTATTTATCCTGGAAAAAATCATCAATCCAGTAGAATATGATTTTTCTAATTTTTAAAACCCAATGCAATGTTCATAAACTCAAATAAGAGCCTCTGAAACTTTTGAATATATCAGTAATTATCAAATTCCTTATGTTCGATCACTGGTGTCTGATCCGTTCGAGCACTGGACCACTCATCCTACTCGAATTTTTACGTTTGTATTTTTTCCCTTGGAAGGTTTTCTTAGATATTTCATTATCCAATAAAATTTCATTGCACTGATATTTTTTCATAAATATGTGAGTTAGCTAACCCACGAATGAAGAAATCAGCCTAAATGAAGATGTCTGTTGAGCAACGTTATCGAAAACTCACTAGACGCATCTTGACAGTCTAAAGAAGATTTGGCAACATCGCAGGCGAAATAAAGCACCGGAGAATCCTTCATCACCCGACCAATGTCATTTTGGATGACCATTCTAGGGTTAAAAAAAAACGAATTAATGAAAATCGTACATCTGCTCATTGTTTTCGAACGAATTGAAAAAGAATACAGAAAAATTCAATGAAACAAAATGAATCAAATTACTTGTGAATTGAAATGTAAAACCAAGTGGACCAGAAATGCATTCAAGTTTCTTCTGTGTTTTCTGGTACTCTATTTTGTTGGAATTGAAAGGCTTCGTATGCTATTCAGAATCAGCATCAACTCATTCTCTTTCTCTCTGTCTATTTAGTACACATATACACACACGTTTGCTAGTTCACAGCTCGATGGGGAGTAATAGATAATAAGCGGATGCCCGAGTGACCAAGTACCAGAGAATTTTGGAAGCGTGAAACGTATTAAATTCTGTTTCGTAATCAACTTGGTTAGCTTGTGATTGTACCCCAGTGGTTTATTAATAAAGTTCCAATGGTAATATCAATTGTTTTGTAACATCCTTTCAGCGTATATTAGGCGTGCAATTAAAATGATTCATGGATATCATATTAATTTCAGGATGAAATATTAAGTGATAGAGAGAATGAGTGTATATTTTTGAATTATAATTTCATGAAATGGGGTAAAACAGGGAAAATTCATTTTTATCATTCATATTTTGAGAATATCTCAGAAACTGAGTGAGATAAGGCAATTTTGGTTTAATTTTTTTCTCGACGCATAAAATTTGCTCCTACCCAGGGAAAAATGTTTTCTTAATTTAAGAATGTGCAGCCACTTAATTTAAGAATGTGCAGGTCACTTAAATTAAGAAAGAAAAGTCACTTGATTTAAGTGAGAAAAGTCACTTAATTTAAGTGAATTTTACTTTCTTAAATTAAGGAAGAAAAAGTCACTTGATTTAAGTGAGAAAAGTCACTTAACTTAAGAATGTGCAGGTCACTTAAATTAAGAAAAAAAAGTCACTTGATTTAAGTGAGTTCTGCTTTCTTAAATTGAGAAAGAAAAAGTCACTTGATTTAAGTAAGAAAAGTCACTTAACTTAAGAATGTGCAGGTCACTTAAATTAAGAAAAAAAAGTCACTTGATTTAAGTGAGTTCTGCTTTCTTGAATTAAGAAAGAAAAAGTCACTTGATTTAAGTGAGAAAAATCACTTAATTTAAGTGACCTGTCATTCTTAAATTAAGTGACTGCACATTCTCAAATGAAGAAAACATTCTTCTCTGTGTAATAAAGAGGATTTCAGGTTAAAAATGAAGCATCTCCATGATTTTTTGGAATACCTCCCGCTAAAAAAATTGAAAAAAAGTCTGGAGTCATTTCTTTTTCGTAAATCAAGTGAGATAACAATGAGGCCATTGCCCTAATCCTTTTTCATAACCAAAATCGCCTCATCTCCTTTATTTTTTGCAACATTTCCCAAAAAATTGCTAAATAATTGCTTTGTCCTCTTTTTCACCGCTTCCCTCCCAAATCCTCCTCACAAATTTCCCCAATTTTCATTCCACTCACCCCCCCCCCTCCCTCAAAAACTCCCTCTTTCCATTAAAACCGCTGATATAAACCTGATAAAAACTTGTTTTCTCGTTTCCAAGACTTGATTACTATTTGATAAATATCAGCATCTTGATGAATCGATTTATACGTATTCGATAAAAATTTAAGAGGCTGGAGCGGGTGATTGTGATAAATCGAAGTGACCAAATCAATGGGTGCTCTACTTTTTGAGATCGTAAAGCCACTCCGATAACGAAGTAGGAAAAATACGAACGAAGTGGAATAGGCAAAAAGAAAGAGAAAAAAGGGGAGGGGGGAAGGATAAATTACACATATATTCAGGGTGAACCTTGGAGCGTGAAATGACATAATGGGGTAGTAGAGTCGAAGGGTGATTGGCTCGATTGAGACATGACCTCATCCTGCAGTTTGTAGGATATATAGAAGTAGTTCTGTGTGAGTTTCATAGTAATGAGACATTTGGCTCAATCACTGGAAAATAATTTCTTTTTTTTTTTCTCTACATTTTCTCTCTTTAATCAAGAGTATGATGAAGCAATCTTGACGTGATTGGGTTTTATTTTGATTAGAGAAAAAACATGCGAGTGTCTCTGTTCTCAATGGCGTTTATTCAGATGTACATGAAATGACAATTGCTTGCTCTAATAGGCACTAGCAAGGGCTCTCTAATGTCACTTAATCACATTAGGCACTTGTGTGTAGGTGAAAATGAGGACGTGTAGGCGAAATAGACAGCCTCGAGACTATTTAATGACATACTTGAACTATTTATTATGAAAAATAAGTGAGGATTATTATTAGAATTTATTGCATTATGGAAATGAATTTGATTTTTGGTTCGAGGAACTTGCGGAAATTTAAATTTTAAAGAAAATTAAGGAAATTTCTTTAAATAATTTTTTTTAAGGAAATGATATGAAGCGATTTAGTCTTGATCTTTTTTTTGTAACTCACAAAATTTTACGAAAAGGATTATGGTAAAATCTCCCCTATCCCGCTTAGTTTCCGACCTATTCTCCCAAAAAAAAAAAATAAAAAGAAACTGAAGAAACTCAAAAAAAAAATAACAAAAAATCTTTTTTTTCAGTATTTTTTTTTCTAAAATATCTTCGAAACTAAACGAGATAGAGCGGTTTCGTCCTAATCCTTTTTCGCTGCTTTTGAAATTGTATTACAAGAAAAATTGAGATAATAAAGAGGAAAAAAAATTTTAGTGAGAAAAACTCAGCAATGAAAACAGGACAAATCAAGTTTTTGGACCATTATTTTCTTCAAAAATATGTCATAAATTCAGTGAAATGGAGCCATTTTATTTTAATCCTTTTTTGTAGTTCTGGAGATCCTTTAAAAAATAGCATTAGTGCAGAAAGGCCGTATCTCCATTACACAGAGAAAAATGTTTTCTTAATTTAAGAATGTGCAGTCACTTAATTTAAGAACGGCAGGTCACTTAAATTAAGTGACTTTGCTCACTTAAATCAAGTGACTTTTTTCACTTAAATCAAGTGACTTTTTTTTCTTAATTTAAGAAAGTCAAACTCACTTAAATTAAGTGACTTTTTCACTTAAATTAAGTGACTTTTCTCACTTAGATCAAGTGACTTTTCTCACTTAAATCAAGTGACATTACTTTCTTAATTTAAGTGACCTGCACATTCTTAAATTAAGTGACTGCACATTCTTAAATTAAGAAAACATTTTTCTCTGTGTAGTAACCGATATTCTTTAAAAAAAAGTGGAAAGAAAGTAGGAAAAATCGATTTATTGGTCATTCTTTTTCCGGAAATTAATAGAGAGACGCCCTTTTTGCCCCAGTCTCTTTTTGTAAGTCTCGAAATTCTCTGCGGGAAAGGCTCAGATTAAGAAAGACGTATCTCCATTATTGACCGAAATATTTCATTTAAAATGATCACAAAAAAAGCAGAATATTCCTAATATTTATTATATTTAAAAAAAAAAGAAAATCCTCATTTGATTCATAAAATTGATAAATAATATTAATAAAGTTATCAATCCATGCAATATTAAATTTGAAATCTCAAATGTTTAGCCAATAATTGACGATCAGTGGAACGTGTCTGCCATAGATACAAGATGCCAATGCTGATCAAGTCTAGCATGCTCCATGGAATAGCCGATTACAGAAACGATCTGGTTATAATATGTATAAGACTATGTATCCAATGATGTGTATGTACCACTAGAGGATACTACTAACCATGTGCATAGCATAATATGCCTGCAGAGAGATGGCAATAACGACGGAATATGTATACCTATAAGTGAGCCAGCGATAAGGAGTAAAAAGAGACTAAAAGAAGGAGAAAAAAAAAATGAATGGCAAAATAGAACGAAGTTTTCAGCCAACGCCCCGAAAATACGTATACTTGGTGAAAATCCTCGTGTAACATGGTTTGTTAAATGGAAAGTACAACATCAGAGAAGCAACACTGTTGCCTAAGAGAAAAGAGGTCGCAAATATGAGCCGGAGCCAGCCGGATTACCTGTGCCATAGTGTAATACGATATATGTTATATCTTCCTCGGTGGTTTCACTGTACTTCCGGTAAATCTCTATCTAAAATGGATAGACGCTGGATTTTCTATGGTAATAAATTGAATTACCATGTTTATATAATCGTTAATTAATACGGAATATTCCTTGGAAAATGATCTTTGGTAGGATTTTTTTTTTCTGATTGAAGGAATTTTTGGAAAAATTTGAAAAAATTTGAGGAGATGTTTCTATATGTCTACATTGTTGTGTAATTTTTTCAAGATTTTTGCTCCAGTCGCCCTTATTTTACATCCTTTTAACCATTATTTGGTTATTGGTCTACTTCGAATGAACTAATCCTAGAGGAAAAGAACCTTCGTTGATAAGGATTTTTTTAGGAATGAAGTTTGCAAAAAGAAACTGAAAAATTTGAAGAAATGCTCCAACATTTCCATTTTATTGCACAATTTTTTCGACATTTTTGCAGCAATCGCCGTCAACTTCTTCTCCTCTAGCCATCAATCTAATATAATTCCACAAGAAAGCCAAAAAAAAGCAAGAAACCTTGAATTTCCTAATCTAAAGTGATCTAGACTTCCCTAAAATCGTTGAAGCATCCAGGTATCTGCCTGAGGCACTTTGCCATAATCACAACAAACAGCCATAACCACAAGAATACATGGGAATAAGCGAAGCAGCAAAAGAGAAGCCAAAAACAAAAGGAATAGACTGCAGAAATTGAGTCTGAGGGTTGCAGGTGGTTAGTCGGAAGGTACCCATCTGCCATCGATATATGCAAGAAGGAGTGGCTAAGCCATGGAATAGTAAAACCCCATTGGATTTAACGTTAGATACTGGATATATTCAGCACACAGCGACATGATCCAAGTGCAATAGAAATCACTGCTCTAAGACCAGAACAGTAAATCGCATAGTCCAACGTTTAGGCTAGTTTGCTATAAGCTGAAGTGAGATGCTTCAAGGCAAATACATTTGGCAAAAGGAAGACGGGTAGAACCTTTGAACGGCTTTACCTCGGGACAAAGCCATCTTTTGCCCGCATTGTCCCAGCCAAACCAAGCAAATCAACCACTCTTGAGTTTGCCTCATTCATCTCTCTCTCCTTTTGGCTTGTACACCTGCGCGAGCCATTTAGCACTTTCTCGTCCTTTAATTCTCTTCTTCCTTCTATTTCACTCATTCTACCATTTGAATACATGCACATTTCCAGTCTATATGTGCACTTGCCATGGGAACAAAAGGGCGTAAGTGCTATATATAAGTATAGCACTTACGCTCTTTTCCTTTGTAACATGACGATTTGCATTTATATCAGTGCATTAGGAACAAAGGAGGTTAAGTGCTATCTATATGCTTAAAACGTCGTTATTCATTGATAAGAGTGCCTTGGAAAGAGGCCTAAGTGATATATATAGGCATAGGACTCATGCCTCTTTGATTCTAAGACAAAGATGTCTTTTCGCTTTTCATTGGAGTCACAGAGGCGTACAGTTTACTAATAACCAGAGGCATTTGGTCTTCATCGATTATGATTGTTCTATTCTATTCTAAATTTTGTCCCAAGATATTTCCAGGAATTAATTCTTGTGTTGGAAATCTAGAAATGGTGTTTTGTGGAAGAGAAATGGATCCTCAAGAGTAATCGTAGACTACTAGTGGGAATTGTGATGGGCTGGGAGGAGAGAATTTCGAGCGGAAGGAGATTGTGGAATATACGGAGTTAGAGGGTGATAAACAGAGGAATTGAGGTATCTCTCCAGTGGTGATGGGTGGTTGAAAAAAATTTGGGACATTGAAGATGTGGCTTTGGGAGAATCTTGATGGGTTCATCATTCGGTTTACTACTGTGTTAATAGTATTTTTCTTTCTATTAGGTATACTGTTCACAAATATTCTGGTTTTTTTTTGGAAGAGATTTAGGAGTGAAGAGATGTTTCCGTACACAGAAAAAAATGTTTTCTTGATTTAAGAATGTGCAGTCACTTAATTTAAGAATGGCAGGTCACTTAAATTAAGTGACTTTTCTCACTCAAATCAAGTGGCTTTTCTCACTTAAATCAAGTAACTTTTTCTTTCTTAATTTAAGAAAATAAAAGTCACTTAAATTAAGTGACTTTTCTTACTTCAATTAAGTGACTTTTTCTTTCTTAATTCAAGAAAGTAAAACTCACGTAAATCAAGTGAGTTTTCTCACTTAAATCAAGTGACCTGCACATTCTTAAATTAAGTGACTTTCCTCACTTAAATCAAGTGGCTTTTCTCACTCAAATCAAGTAACTTTTTCTTTCTCAATTTAAGAAAGTAAAAGTCACTTAAATTAAGTGACTTTTCTTACTTCAGTTAAGTGACTTTTTCTTTCTTAATTCAAGAAAGTAAAACTCACTTAAATCAAGTGACTTTTCTTTCTTAATTTAAGTGACCTGCACATTCTTAAATTAAATGACTTTCTTCACTTGAATCAAGTGGCTTTTCTCACTTAAATCAAGTAACTTTTTCTTTCTTAATTTAAGAAAGTAAAAGTCACTTAAATTAAGTGACTTTTCTTACTTAAATTAAGTGACTTTTTCTTCTTAATTCAAGAAAGTAAAACTCACTTAAATCAAGTGACTTTTCTTTCCTAATTTAAGTGACCTGCACATTCTTAAATTAAGTGACTGCACATTCTTAAATTAAGAAAACATTTTTCTCTGTGTAGCTTCCGAAATTCTTTACAAAAAGGATTAGAATAGAAGGGGCACATCTCCTTTAGTTTCCAGGATATTCCTCAATAAATTGTTAAAAAGAATAGACTCATTCTGTTTCAACCTCTTCGCTGCAGAATTTGTACATCAGAATTTGCGAAATAAGTAGCAGCGAAACCTTTCATTTGTTTACCTCAATCTGGTTTCCATTTTTCTACCACAAGGGCAGATGATCCCACCAACTATTCTCCTTTAGGATGAGGACATGTGCAGAAGAGGAGAAAAGAGCAATAACATCAGTATGCACCTGCAGTATCATTGTTTCCTTCTCTCAGTGGGGGAAAGAAAGATTTCAAGAACACGATTGGCTCTGCATATATGCTAACCTAACGGCAGTATCAATACAAGAATTGAGAATTTTCATTGCAAAGATTTCAATAGTAAAGAGATAAATTTGAATGAATTGACTTATTCTTGTGATCATTCCCAATGGATCATCTCAAGAAAATTAATGGAGATACGTCCTTTTTACTCCAATGCTATAAAAAAGAAATTCAGGCAAAATTGGCCATATCTTTCTCAATTTTCAAAATAATTTCATAAAAATCCAAAGATTTAGAAATCCTATTTTTCCTTTTTTTGAACGATAATCCAGCATTTCACAAGATATTTTCCACTTGTCCAATACCGAGAATCCTTCGAAATTCACGGTATATCTATTACAGGTTGACCACACGTCAGAATCCAGCCAGTACCGTGTACAAAACCCAAATGTTGATTCAGTTACACAAGTAGGCTAATTCAAATATATATATATATATATATATATATATATATATTCATTATTACAGTTGTACTCACATACGCTAACCATTATGCACACATGCGGATTAGGTTAAGTCGCTTCAGGTACGTACCACGACTAGAGTTTTGAATTAGCGTGTAACATACACACACGTAAATTTAGGAGAAGAGACCAACAACCAGCGAGTGATGTGTGCTTTGGAGAGTCTCTCTACCTGTATCACAGTGTGTATTCGTGGTACGTGCTATAAATGTTGAAGCATTTGGATACACATCCAAAGGAAAGAGAAAGAGAGGGGGAAAGAGGGGGGTGAGGTGAATGAAGGGGGAGAGCGAGGAAAAGAGTGGAAAAAGGAGGGAGACAGAGGAGAATAGAGGGAAACGGAGAGGAAGAGAGAGAGGGGAAAGTTAAGAGGGGGGAGGGAAGAAGGGGAGGAGGAAAAGAAAGAGAGGAGTCTCTTTCTCTTTTTTTTTTGAGGACTCTCTCACTTTTTTTTTATTCCTCTCTCCGTCATCCTTTTCCTCTTTTTCTGAAAATGAGAGAGGGAGAGAGGAGAAAAGAGGAAGTCAAGGGAAAGAGGGGAAAAAGGCGGGGGAGCGAGGGAGAAGGAAGAGGGGGAGGGCAAGGTAAAACGAGGAAAGGGAAGAGAGTGAGAGAGGATAAAAGCGGGAGAGAGCCAAAAAAGAAGAGGGAGAGAGGAAAACGCAACATCGTGGGCTCCTGTGGCTTACTGTTCGTTGTTCCAAAGGGGTCAAAAGATTATTGGCAACACAAAGTGAATGTACCATAGATTCAGCCCTTTCTTTTCTCACTAGAAATTCATCCGTCCTTTTTTTTATGCAAAGATAAAGATTTCACGATTTTTCAAAAGACCTTGATAGGTAAATTGAATTTTTTTTCTCGAAAATTATTATTCTATCATAAAATTCCTTAAGGGAAGATTGTGAGTGACAGGTGCTTTATTGAAGAGCTTGGGAAACCCTCGCACTTTCAAATATTGGAAAATGTTTTTCTTTTTATTCATTAGCTCTTGACATATTTAGAGAGTCAAGAGCTTTTGAAGGTGCCAGTCAATCCCTTTGGGACTTCGAAGTTGAAGTTGTTTCATTGCAAGAAGTGAGTCTTTGCGAAATTGGAGGGTGGAGGCTTAGTTGTGCTGAGCGCCAAGTACGCGTTTGCGGATCTTTCGCAATATCCTGATACAATCGTACAAAAACGGAGCATAATGGACTTTTGAAGGAGAACGGTTCAACAATTTTTTAGGGGGCTGAAGGAGTTTGTGTAAAATTTGGAACAAAATTGAGAAGATGCCCCAGTTTGTCTAGATTATCGCTGAATTTTTTCAGAATTTTTTGTAGAGGCCTATACTCCCAAAAAAATTACCAAATACTGCAATTTTTAGGAACTAAATTTTTTGACGATTCAAGAATATCTCAGAAAATAAGTAAGATAGGGGGATTTCACTTCAAACCTTTTTTTTATTTTTAAATTTCCTGTAAAAGAAGATTCCAGCGAATTCCCGCACCATCTCGCTTAAATTCCGAGATATTTTTAAAAAATTGGTGAAGAAATGAAAGGCTGAGAAACATTGTGCCAAGTGCCTCGATAAATTCGTGCGAATAAATGAACCCTGATGGCACATTGTATTCTTCAACAATGAAGAAAAAATCAAAACACTCGGAAAGACCTATTTTCTTCTTTTTTTTCAACGCATAATGTTCTCACGCCTCCGGAAGAAAGTTCTCACATATCGTCTTCTTTTCTGGTGAAAAACGAAGAAAAAAATAGTTTAAGCCACAAAATTGTGTTTCTGACGAATGCGTAAAATTTTATACAATGTTTCAAGCCTGCAAAATAGTTTTGTAAAAGTCAGGAAAACAAAACAAGCAAAAAGTTCGGAAAAAAAAAGAAATAAACATGGAAAGAGGTTCGACTGTCAGCTGGGACGTGCGAACGACTAAACTTTTCGCATTAGCCAAGTCTCCGCTTTTTGGAGATGGAGTGGGTGGGAATAAGGTGCCTGCAGTGGTGGGTGACTCCGTGTCACGTATAACACGAAATGTACTTTTCACAAGATTCTAATGCATATCGATGATATGAGAAAACAGACGAATCTAGTCAAATCATATTGTATCGAAAATATGAGATTTTGCTATCTTTCAAGAAGAATCAACTTCCGAAATGTTGTGTCAGAAAAAATTTCCCTAATTTTATTCTTAAAAATTCAGTTCCTCGAAGTTGAAGTACATTTCAATTTTTTTGGAAGTCAAGGCGTCTACGAAAATTTTTGAAAAAATTCAGTAGCATTGTAGACAGATTCGAGCGAATTCTCAAATTTTTTCAGAATTTTTTGAAAATTCCTTCATCAAAAAAAAAAATGTTGAACCGTTTTCCTCCGAAGGTCCATTTTGCTCCGATTCTTCCGGGTCGTTTCAGGTCCATAGAAGATGAGTACGTAAGGGTAACCCTTCATTATCTAGTAGAACATACGCTAGCGTGACATTGGAGTGCTTTGTATAGCGCTACCTTTGACTATTGCTATTTTCTAGCAGGGCGCAAGTTTTTCAGAATATATGAAGCGTTACTGCAAACTAGACTAACGCGCATGTAGCGTGTACAGTGTAGCGAAAATTCGGAGGTTATGTGAATGCTTATGGTAGCATGAAGAGATCTCAAATTTTGAAGCACAATCGCTCTTGAGTACCTCGCGTGTCACTGTGAATTGTGTACCAGGGTTATTCAAGCTGTTGGAGGTTAACGAGCCCAGCATTCATCAGACGATGATGGATCACTATTCCATGATGTGTTGGTCGTCAAACAAAGACATCAACTTGAACAAGACAAAATTGAGAAATTTCGTGAGCTACTCGCGCTAATAGCTCAGTAGCAAAGAGGTAAAACGCGAGAATTTGATTTTTCTCGAAGCTGAGTATTTTTTAAAATATTTTGGAAACCTAGCAAAATAGGGCGATTCCAAACCCAATCCTTTCCCGAAACTATTAGATTTTTCGGGAAAAAGATGAGAAAAAGAAAAGCGTTTTCAAAAAAATTTCGAGTTTTTATTTCAATTCAGAATTTTTCTGAATTTTTAACAATTTTTGATTTCTTGAATTTTTTAAGATTTCCCATGGTTCTTTCGAATTTTGCTATTTTGGGATTTGTCGACGACTTCCCAGGATTTTCGAAAATCGAACTCCAGCAACTTTCCTTTGTCACTCTGATTTGTGCAAAATCTGGATTTTTCCCCAATTTGGAATCTCCGAGAATTTTTCGAAATACGTTCTCTCCATCAGTTCCCGAAGTGTTCAACAATTTGTCCTATTTCCCTTTTCCCACCAAAAATTCCCATTATTTGTTCAGAATATCTCGGGAACTAAGCGAGATACTGAGCGTGATTTTAACCTAGTTCTTCTGCGTAAATCTTGAAATTTTCAAAGAAAAAAAGGCGGATCTCCATAATTTTCCAAAGTATCCTACAAGAAAGATCATCAAAAATACCAACACATCCTGTTCCACCTTTTCCCTGCCAATTCCCGTTCAATCTGATTGACAATGAAAAAATATCGATATAAAGTTTGAAGAACTGAAAGATCTCTATAACATTATAACCTGATAAACGGTCTCTCTGTACTCGTCCTACATAGATAACCGTCATCATACACTTCATTGATTTACCACACATGCCCGGTACAGTACACAAATACTCTCCATATCACTGATGAAACGTTGGAGTACGTAATGGTCTCGACCTATCGGAAATCGCAAAATCAACGAACCGATTTCTACCTGAGTGCTCATGTGTACGCCGTATTCACAGACCATTCAAAATGTAAACCTAGCTATTTCTCATATTTTTTTTGGCCTCTTTTCCTCCTCAAACTTCTTTCAATTCTCTCTGAAATTCTCTTTCCAACGAAAATCCATAGCCCCGATGAACGAGCTGATCTGGCAATAAACGCTGTATGCATGCAGCATCAGGTATTATGCACTAAATACTAATCAATGCATCCAATTGTGTTTTGTCAACTTACGAGCTTTATTCAACAATGTGAAATCGTGGAGAATTTGTACGTAACTAGTGCACAGAATAATACGTGAAAGATGAACTGAATTACAGTAGACTCTCAAATAAGTTCCACCCAATAAAGTTCCGCTCTCGTTAAAGATCCCCATATTTTTCCATTAAAGTTCCTCGTTGGCTCCCCCACTCTGCTTCTTTGGAGGACCAAGCAAATTGAGGTTAAATGCGCGGCATTTTGAATGAGGTTACGTGTACAAGATGAAGTCTAGAATTATACATTTTGCGCATCTAGCTGCGCATAGAAGAGTGTGCCACGGCGCAATCAACTGCGCAGAGGAGACTAATCTATGTGAAAGTGGGGAACGGAACTTTAACGAGCGGTCTGGAACGGACAGGGGAACTTATTTGAGAGTCTACTGTATTTCCAATTCAATTCTCTTTGTTATTGTGCGGAAGCCTCAGGTAAACAATGAATTACTGTTTTTTTCCATGAAAATAAATATTATTTCAAAGGAAAACATACTGTTGTTATTGTGATGAACTTGAGACAGTTCCTATAGTAGAGGGCCTATACTCTAATGGAGAAGTTTATGACGGATAAGCAATGTTCATGTATTATTATTATTATTATTATTACACTTATATAATCGCTGTTAACTTTTTGTTTCTGATTCTCAATTCAACATGCCTTTTAGTTGTATCTCATCAAAAATAGAATATAGAAATGTTTCTTATGTTCATCGGAGTGCTAAATGAAAAAAAAATTCGGTTTGAAGTTTGTCCGGAGACATTTCCTTTTCTTTAGAAAACGTAATAAATTATGGAAACTGAATGTTGTTTTAAGCTTGGGGGGTCATTGAAAAACTATATTAGCCTTTGATTGAGATCTTAAGTATGAGTTTCTTCGGAAAATGCTAAGTTGTGAAAAATACAAGTTGAGAAAAATATTATGTTTTATGTTATGTTGTATCAGGTCGGACGTGTGAATAGAAAATGTAGAGAGTTTTTTCTGTTGCATTACGTCTAGAGGAATTGCATATACCAAATTTTATAAAAATTTCAAAAATTCTGAAAAAATCTCAAATATCTTGATGAAACTGGTTTTTTTTTAAATTAGTTCAAGAAATAATGAGAAAAAATTACACCAATTTTGTTGTATTCGGTGAGAAAGATTGGAGTACTTCAGAAGAAGTAAATTCAATTTGATCTTCTTGATCGCTCTCATTTTGTTGGCCATTCTCAATATCAAACATATTAGATGAAGCTGGAGATATTGAATCGAGAGGGATTTCAGAATTATCAGCCATTTCAGTACACACTATCAGTCAGAATATTTAATGAAAATGACATTTTTATCTGCTTACTTCACAGTATAGACTAAAAAAAAGGAAGTCAAATTTCGAATTATAGATTCAGAAACAGAAGGTTGACAAATTATTCAACACATTGGGATCAATAGTCTAGTGAGATAGACATTGGTGGCTCAAGACTAGCAAAACAGAAAATTTGCAATAATCATATGATTAATTTTAGTACAATAATACATTTAGCAACGAGCAATTTAGCAGAGTCATTAATCATATCACATTCTGGGAAACGTTCAATTAGTAAGTTAATACAAGTTTCATCTTGGTATATTGGTGAAGCAAGGGGAAGGCTGCCGTCCGCAAAGGCACATATGCCTTAAATGGTATATACGTCATTCAAAAAATATAATAATGAGTTAGACACTTTAATGAATAAAGTCAAATTTTTTGTCGGAATGTTTCGCTCAATCGATGTTCTCATAATTCGATAATAACCTAGAAAAAAAATCGAAATTTGTAGAGAATTCGTTACGAATTAGCGACTAATTTAGACTCGTAGGGGATTAATAGTCTTATCATTGTTACAAAGATTAGATCTGGTGCTGAAAGCCAGATAAGAAGTAAAATAGTCTACTCCTAAATTTTACAACCTTCAATTCCATCGATAGCAGTTGGAAAGTAGAAGTGGAGAAAAGAAGATAAGTGGCAGAGGCGATGACGCGACACGCCGGATAGTAAAACAATGCGAACGATGACAATTACCCGGGAGAACTTATATATGCCGCGATTTACGACCATTATTACACTCTACTATCTATCTATCTTGCTTTCACTTCAACATTTTCGTTATTCACTTCGTATATATATATATAGATATATATATATAACATCCTTTAACTCTACTGTTCTCTCTAGCTAGCGTCCCTTCTTCCGGTGCAGTCACTTCCTCTTACGTTTCTCCTCGTGTACCTTCCAATGCTGACAGCCATATCGTAGATATGTATATATATATATATATATCTCACTTTATATATAATACATGCTCACGGTTTGGGGGCTACAGACCAGTGGCAATAGCTTCCAACGTCTCTGGCATTATACGGGGGAGGAGAAATCCAAACGCCAAAAGACTCGAGGTTGAAGGGAGGGGGGAGGGAGAGAGGATAGAAGAGGAAAATGGAATATACTCTCGAGTGATGCTTTTGCGTCGTTTATTTGCACCAGACCGACCATGCGTAATTTCAACCACGTCAGAGCGATTTGGAGTTCTCTCCTTTATTCTGAAACTACTTCCTCTATTTTTTTCGTAGTTTTTTGTTTTTACTATTTGCGCTCTTTTTTTCAGGTCACTGTGTGAAGATATATACTCTGGAGATTTAAAGAGAACACAGTTTGCGAGGGAGAAGGATTAGAATGGGCCATTTGCGGTGGATAGAGGATGATTAAATTGACGAAATTTTATGGTTATTAGAATTAATTCGGGCGTTATTTTCCTGGAAGGTATCCTTTGAATTGAGAAAATGTGAATATTTTCAGTAGAAAAGAGGGAAAATAGGACAATCTTTTTTGGATAATATCTTGGAAGTTAAGCGAGATAGGGCAATTAGCCTAAAAGATACTACAGAATAACTCCCTGATAGATATTAGAATTCAAAATTTCAGAAAACAAAAGAGTAATGGTAAAAATAATTTTTTTTTTGTTGCAACTGCAGCACCTCTCCCCAGTGATCGGCAAAAATTATATTTTCATCCATTAAAGTGCCACTAATTAGGCTGTATTGGAAAATTTATGAATTTTTATGAGCATATTGTTAAGTATCGTGATATTCAGTAACTACATTGCAAAGTCTTAAAGATATTCATTAATTTCATAATTCGAAATGAAAAATTGTTCAATAAGGGAAAAATTTATGATTCAGTTTGATTCATTCCTAAATGACTCAGTAATAGGGAGAATACTGTTCAAAATTGTTAATTCCTCAGAAATTTTCATTATTCATTTTCATAATTGATGACTTTTCTAATAATTAGATAATTACTTGTTCTAAATATTTAGATAATTACTAGCGGTCCTACCCTCGCTTCGCTCGGGTCAGATTTTTTTGCAGCTCCTATACTGACTTATAATTATATATAATTCATCGAGGGAAGATTAGTAAAATGGACATTCTAATTGAGAGAATTCTAGGAAATTGCAGGCAGAAACGATGTGTCAGGATTAATTTTTTCCAATTTTGAGAAAATTTCTCTTTTCGCCAAGTTTTGGAAGGATTGCCCCTTTGAAAATCTACAAAATTAATTTTTTTGGTGATATCTCCGGTTCTCTTAGTCATAGCAGCCTGGGGCTGATTTCAAATTAAAGGTGAGCGCATTTCTCTTTAATCCAGTGGGGTCGAATTTTTTCAAGTCAATTTCTCAAAAACTTTCAGGCCATTTTCTGAAGATTAGTTTTCACATTATGAGTACTTGATAGATGAATAATTTCTTGTTTCGAACTGCGAAATCGATGGAACATGAGCTCACCTTCCATCCGAGATCAATCCCAGATTGCTACAACCAGTAGGAGGAGAGATATTCTCGAAAAACTAAAATTTTCTAAAAACAGTTCTGATTTATGATTCTATAGGAAGTTTTTTCAGCTTTTTAACAGTATCATCAGAAAAAATCTATCTTTAATTATTTTCATCAATATCGATTGTTTTATTGGGGGAAGCTGGTGTAAAATAGGTATCCCAATTGAACGGTTCGAGATCGAGATTTTTCAAGAATACCATTGTAAAGCTGAGAAAAATTTAGGGAGAGAACGTATGTTAGTATCGATCTGTTCCAGTTTTCCTAAAGTTTCATTTCTTGGGCCAAATTTGAAAGGAGTCCCCATTTCGAAAATCAGACAAAATTACTATTTCGGCAGTATCTCCGATTCTATTCATCGTAGCGACTTGGGATTGATCTCGAATGGAAGGTGAGCTCATTCTCCATCGATTCATGTTATCCATATTGTTCTTAATCAATTCTTCAAATACTTATAGGCCATTCTCTGAGAATCAGCATTTTCCCTGTAAGTCTTCGAAAAATAGATAATTGCTTCCTTTATCCTACATGAATTGATAGGGAATGAGCTCATCTTTCATTGAGGACTAACCGAAAATCCCAGCACCCGATAGTACAAAAAAATTCCAAAAAACGGAAATTCTTCAAAAATAGAAGTCTTTTATATTCGAACTTTTAAAAAATGAAATTCTTGAGAAATTCGAAAAATTCAGAAAATTAAGAAAGAACCTTCCTTCAATATTCTCATCGATATTGATTGATTTATCAGAAGAAGTTGGGGCAACGTATACATTCTAATTAAACGGTTCGAGATAGAGATTTCACCAGAATTCTATTGGAAAGCTGTAGAAATCTTAGGTCAACAATATGTATTACTATTATCTTTTTAACTTCCCGATAAGGGAAGTTTATGTAATGGCCCCGAAAATGAAAAATCGATTTTTCGATCGATCTTCATGTTTTAAGACCTCCCCAATATTTTTTGATAGTTTTCACGATCATGTCTGTGTGTGTGTGTTTGTGTGTATGTCCGATGATCAATTTTTTCGTTCACGTTTTCTCATAAATCAATAATGTGATCGAGGTGATCGATGTGGTAATCGAAGCATCTTGACATAAATTCACGGTCATTAGATTTTGATCGGAGTCGATCCAGTACTCTCTTAGTTTTTTAAGAAAAGCATTATCAAGTTCTTCTTCCCAAAAAGTGGAGTCTATGCATTACCCCCGAAAAGGAAAAATTGATTTTTTTATTGATCTCCAGATTTTTAGATCTCCCCAACATTTTTTGATAGTTTCCACGATTATGTCTGTTGTTATTTATCGTTTTTATCATTCGTCATTTTTTCTAATAGTAAGTGAGAGGAATTATCGAGGAGTTCTTACGGCTTGAAGTCACACTCATCACAATACATTCTCACTAATTCCTTCTAATCGGCAGTAACGCACTCCTCCATTCGCGAGCGAGTGAGCAACTACGCACTCCTCTATTCGCGAGCGAGCGTAGCGAGCGAGCAATTGCTCATCCCTAGTTTCAATTTATCATTGATATGATTACCATGAGAAGTTTTCTCAGCTTTCCAATAGTATTTTCAGAAAGGATCTATCTCCAATATTTTCATCGATATTGATTAATTGATCAAACCGAGAGTGGAATGAATCGGGCAATCCGTTTGAACGGTTCACAATGGAGCTTTTATAACCAATTCATTGAAAAATTGACATTTTCTTAGGTAGGAAACATATGTCAGTATCGGTTTTTTCTAACTCCCAATGTTCTTGAGCTTCCTAGAATATTCTTGAACCTTCAACGAAATTCTAGAATTTTTTCGAACTTTCTGAAACATTGGAAAATATTTCCCAGCCTTTTGCAGCATTCTCGAATCTTCAAGAACACTCCAGAAAGTTTCCGAACCTTCTGGAACATTCCAAAATATTTCCAAATCTTTTGGTACTAAAAAAGATTTAGAAATAACTTGGAACATTTTTAAATATTCTCGCACCTTGGGGGGCATTGTAGAATGTTTCTGAACTTCCCGGAACATTCTAGAACAATCTAGAATAGTCTAGAATAATCTAGAATATTCTAGAAAATTCTAGAACATTCTAGAGCAGTCTAGAACATTCTAGAACAATTTGAAACATTCTGGAACAATCTAGAACAGTCTAGAACCATTTAAAACTTCCTACATCAATTTAGAACATTCTAGAAAAATCTAGAACATTCTAGAACAATTTGGAACATTCTAGAACAATTTGGAACATTTTAGAACAATTTGGAATATTCTAGAACAATCTAGAGCATTCTAGAACAATCTAGAGCATTCTAGAACAATCTAGAACATTCCCAGATCTTCTGGAACATTCTAGAGCATTTTCGAACTATTTGGAACCTTCTCGAACATTTCAGAATACTCTCAACTATTCTAGATTGTTCTAGTAAATTTTAGAACGATCTAGAGCATTGTTGTATATTACCCATGAGGAGAAAATAAGTAAAATACTCTCTTTCATCCCCATATCTCTGGAACCAACCCCCCTAGCCGAAAACGGAAAACTTCTTCATGGATGGGGAGTGGAGGGCTACCACACCATATAACCCCCATGGGGCTATGAGGGTTGGTTTCTGAGCTTTAGCGGCATTCACATAATAACACACTTTTTTTTATTATATATATTGATTTGGTCTAAATGATTATGTAATCATTTCTTCTGAATAATTAGATGATTAGAAAATTAAATTTTCTTGAAGACAAATACCATTTTACCATCTTTCGCATCTGTCGAGAGGCTTTCCAGTTACGCAACCATGTTTTATCTACCCAAATATAATAAACTTACTGATAAAAATTTTGAATCGAGGGTTATTGAGAAATGTAATGCAAGCATTGCAAAAAAAACAAGAAAAAATGAAAAATACGCAGGTTTTTTTTACTTTTATGTCTTGTTTCTTTTGTTGTTATTATCCGAGCATTCAGTAAATAAAATTGTTAATGTACTAATTGTTCTAGTAATTAGTAATTTGAATAATTAATTTCCTAATTATTTTGAAATAAGTTATTTAAAAATTAGAATTGCTTACTATCCGGATAATCAAAAACTCAAACAATAAAACTAATCAGTATAAGATTAATAAATAATTTTCATATTTGAATTACTGATTATTGGCATACTTAACACTGTCATAAATAGAAGTATTAATTTTCTATACAATGGATAATTAAAAATCTACAATTTTTTTTATGCCGATCACTGGTAAGAACAGCAATGGAAAATGTAACTATGACTATATTAATGTATCTATATGCGAACTTTCACTATGCGAAAATTGTGATCATCTTCTTCTATTGCAGTACATCCCATGTTAAGTTTCGCTACTTGACATAATGGTACTAACTTTTCATGTATAAAGTTAGCATTACCAAATCTAAATGATTGAGATCTCCTTCAACTATAATTTCATTGTTACTAAAATCATATTTTCCTCTCTGTCACTCGTTGATCAAAAAAATCGTAGCCATGGCTTTTCACAAACTCGAACCATGATAATTACCTCCGATTGAGTAATATAACACCGGTAATATCTTCATTACCGCAGTACAAAATGAATCGATATACCAATAAATTTGATACTTAGGTGAGAGCACCAATTTTGATGCTGCACATTAATGCGGAAGTTGAACGGTAGCTTTGCCCAAGGGCATTTTGAGTCAACATACACCAGTGACTTCAAAGTCCTGGAAGAGCAGTTCAGTATCTCGATCAGCAGTACTTTTCGTAACCAAAAGTGCCTTCAGGCAATAAGAAGACATCCCGAGGTGAGTTTACACTGTCAGTTATATATTTTGTTTGCACTATACCTACAGGGCACGTGTGTTTGTAATTATGGATATGTGTTACCCGCAGCTTTGTGCTCAGCATGACAACGATACATAATGACTTTTTGCTTTATGAGGTATATTACGCCTGAGTACAACGACCGGACAACAAGGATAGTCATGCACCAATAGACTGTACACATTTAGCATCAATTGTACATTAACGTGGAGTTTAGGCCTACATCTTTTGTAACGGTACGTAACCGTCATTGTCAGACATACACGATGGTATATAACATCACACATGACACGACTGCTAATCATGTTAAACATTAACCTCTAACTTTACAGTACTAACGTTTTCCCTTTTTTTTTTCGTAATTTTTTTTATTTCTTGAGAATTCTCGGAACAAACGTATTTCTTGTGGACTGAATGGATAATTTTCATCACACGTGGGTTACCATGAACGACCTAACGACTTTGGATGGATGATGGGGGATTGCTGAAGTGTTATTAAAGGTGCGACGTTGCCAAATCGACTTCAACACTATCCGGGCGCATTTAGCGAGTTTTTGGCGATTTCGCTAATTGGATAACCTCATTTTCGAAGAATATATTTTATGGATATGTTAATGAATTAATTTTTTTTTTGCACTCTGCGTTTTAGTTGATAGATCAGTTTTCTAAAAATTGGCGGATTTTCTCCTTTATTTCAAATAATTCTAGTAAATCTCTGAATCCATGAAAAAAAGGCTTTTTAAAATGGTCTCCGTCTACGAATAAATCATTAATAGTATTTTATCAAAGAAAAATGATAAAAATATTTAATGACACGAGGAAAAAAAATTGTGAAATAGCACCTTGAACTACCATAAAATAATACATTATACGCTGGTGATGATGAGCAAGTGGAAGAGGTTAAAATACCCTATGGCTAGTGGATAAAACGAATGAATACATCAAAGCTCCTATATATATACCGCAAAATACCTCTTCTTTCGGTTTTTCTCCTCGATTACTCGAGTTTTCGGATAAAGTTTGGGTTGAAAAACTTTTCCCAGGAATATAAGCGCGAGGGAGAAATGAAAAGGATGAAAAAAAAAGAAAAACAATAAAAAAAAACGAAGAATGTGTAGTGAACGAATGAAGAGAAAGAGAGAGAGAGAAAATACGGAAGAAGGAGGAGAGAAAACGTTTCGTGGCCGGTGGCTTACATCGTTTCGTATGAAATATGCATGTACAGGGTTAAAGGTGCAATTTTCGCGGAAAACGGCCGTATGAAAAGTTGGCGCCCGACAAGCTGAGAGTAAAGAAATAGAAGAGGATAGAGAGGGGAAAAAGTGTGAGAGAGTCAGTGAAGAACTGACTTGTGGAGGGGCAGAAAAAAGGAACAAATGCGAGCAGAATTGCCGCACGCTCTTCGACTACCACAACGAGGATAATATGATGGTCATTTACCCCGCCTATCACTATTTTCACTCTTCTTTTTTCAACCCCTACAATTCTTTTTTTTTTCTTCTTTTCTTCCACTCGACGATAACTGCACAAACACTTGTGATGAAAGAAAAAGCTAGTGGGATGCGGTTGAATACACCAATGAAAGCTACAAAAAGATTAAAGGAAAATCGCCTTATCACTGCTAAAGCTAATGTTTCACAGATGTCTTAATTCAAGATATCAGTTGGAGAAAAATATCTTGAAATTGAAAGTATCTTGAAGCTGGATAATTGAAATGCAGTGATCGGCATAAAAAAAATTGTAGATTTTTAATTATCCATTGTACAGAAAATTAATACTTCTATTTATGACAGTGTTAAGTATGCCAATATTCAGTAATTCAAATATGAAAATTATTTATTAATCTTATAGTGATTAGTTTTATTGTTTGAGTTTTTGATTATCCGGATAGTAAGCAATTCTAATTTTTAAATAACTTATTTCAAAATAATTAGGAAATTAATTATTCAAATTACTAATTACTAGAACAATTAGTACATTGACAATTTTAATTACTGAATGCTCGGATAATAACAAGAAAAGGAACAAGATATAAAATTAAAAAAAAACTTGCGTATTTTTCATTTACCCTTGTTTTTTTTTTGCAATGCTTGCATTACATTTCTCAATAACCCTCGATTCAAAATTTTTATCAGCAAGTTTATTATATTTGGGTAGATAAAACATGGTTGCGTAACTGGAAAGCCTCTCGACAGATGCGAAAGATGGTAAAATCGTATTTGTCTTCAAGAAAATTTAATTTTCTAATCATCTAATTATTCAGAAGAAATGATTACATAATCATTTAGACCCAATAATTATCTAAATATTTAGAACAAGTAATTATCTAATTATTAGAAAAGTCATCAATTATGAAAATGAATAATGAAAATTTCTGAGGAATTAACAATTTTGAACAGTATTCTCCCCATTACTGAGTCATTTAGGAATAAATCGAACTGAATCATAAATTTTTCCCTTATTGAACAATTTTTCATTTAGAATTATGAAATTAATGAATATCATTAGGACTTTGCAATGTAGTTACTGAATATCACGTTATTCAACAATATGCTCATGAAAATTCCTAAATTTTCCAATACAGACTAATTAGTGGCACTTTAATGGATGAAAATATAATTTTTGCCGATCACTGTTGAAATGGACCTCTATTCTATTCTAAAATCATTTTCCAGAATAATTCCAAGATCTACAAAGAGGGGTTCGGGCAAAAAGGGTCCCATTAATTTGTGAGATTTTCACGAATTTTGGAAATACGCTCTTTTTGTTTTCAGACATTTTCGTAGATGGTTTCAATAGCTACGAGGAGAATATCAGAGCAAAAAGGACGTATCTTCATTGGTTTGTTGAAAGAAAAATCTTCGGTAGTATAGTGGTCAGTATTGTTCTTTTGTCACTCGTTAATTTAATTTTTTTCTCTTCTCTTCCACTCGACAAACACTTGTGATAAAAAAAGAAAGGGAATAGTGTGAAGTGGTTGTATACGTGGGAAAATATAAATGAAATCAGGGATTTAACGCTAACTCGAAGCGAAAATGGTGCGGAAAATACAGAAGAATAAAAAAAAAGGCTATCAAATCGTCGAGTAACTACATAATTTATTGCCAGTAGATTCTGAACAAAATGGATTCTCGTAAAGGATAAAAAAAAATAAAAGAAATATGCAGGTGGGTGGTGATAGGTTTATTGTTGGTTGTTTTATAAGTTTGGATGAAAAGATAGTGAGCTTCGATGGTTTTTGATGACTGAACCTATCATGGCTATCAAACACATATGTGATGAAATTTTTTTTCGTTTACTAGGATTTTTTAGAAATTTTAGGTTTGCCTGAATCTTGAGGATTTTAGGAATTTAGTGTAAAGATGAATTGACTCTTTTGCAAATCAATTCCGAAAAGATGGAAGAAACATTTTTTTTCTGAATTTGTTTATCACGAATAACTATTAGAAAGTAAGCGAGATAGAGCGATTTTGATAGAACCCTTTTTTGTGGGAAATTCGAATTGTCGCAAAAGAGGATTCGTGCAAAATTGGTCTATCTCGCTTAGTTTCATTTTTCGCAGAGACCATTTTTTGAGTCATTTCTTTGAGAGTATATTGTTAATAAAGCGAGATGGGTTGATTTTTCTCTCATCCTTTTTGTAAGTCCTCAAAATTCTGTACAGAATCGCTCTATCTCGCTTTATTTCCAGAATATTCGGAAAAATTGTGGAAAAAATCGAATTTTCCTGTTTTACCTCTTCGCAATTAAAAAATTTCAATTATTTTTTTTTTATTTGAATAAATGTAGACCTGTACAAATATTGATAACTGAAGAATGCGAACAAAATAAAAATGAAATAATTGGTGAGAGTACAATGACCCCAACTCGAAAAGTGAAGTATCGAAAAATTTGTATGCGAAGTACATACAATTCCTCGAGTCAGCCACTAAAATATGTATGTGTTCAGAACTCTCAATGTTACCGCGACGCCTCATAAATGAAAAGCTATGCAATATTTATGCAAATTTGTTGGTCCGAATTCGCCATCCTTGTCATAACATTTACCCGACTAATCTCGTTAAGTTGCAATGCTGCGATTTCAAACACTACAGTATTCTGCCAATTGAAAATTTCCTTTCCAGTGATAATGACTTCGATAGATTTCACAAACTGTTGAAATTTCTGAGGAAATTTATTGAATTTTTTTTAATTGAAATGACACTGACAATCAATCATGCACTGAGAAAGAAAAGTTGTTGCACGGAAATTAACGCAGTTATAAAAAACTCACTTCACTCCCGAAAATTTCGAAATATATAGATAAAAAAATTTAATTCTTCCATCCAACAATTTTTTAAAAATATCTCAGAAAATAAACGAAATTTGGCAATTTTTTGCCATAATGCTGTTTTGTAGCTCTTAAAATTCGCTATTACATAGAATAAGATTATTGAAAAATCATTGATCGATTTTTTTTGAGAATGTCTTGGAAACAAATGGATATACGCCTTTTTGGTTCCAATAATATTTTGTAGCTCTCAAAATCCTCGAAAAACCCTATTATATTGAAACAAAATTGCTGTATCTCGTTTACTTTCCGAGATATGCTTGAAAAAGTATTGATCTTTTTTTTGTTTATTTTTATTTGCGAATATCTCGAAAACTAATGGAGATACGCCCTTTTTCCCCATTCTTTTCCGTAGTTCTTGAAATTCTCCATGATAAAAAGATTGAAGCAAAATCGCCTTATCTCGCTTGATCTCCGAGATATTTTTGAAAAGATCATTGATCTTTTTTTCTAGAATATCTCGATCAATAATAGAGATACGCCCTTTTCATCCTGTTCATTTTTCGTAGTGAACTTCAAAAGCTACAATAAATGCGTCTCTCCATTAATTTCCAAGATTTTTCGAAAAACTATCGGCAAAAAAATTGACTCATTCTGTTTCAACTTAATTTTTGAAAATCGAAACTTTCTCAATTCCTTCCATCACAGAAAAAATGAATCACTCTTCTTCTTCATTAACCGAACCTCCATCTATTGATTAATTCAAATTATCCCAAAAATCTCATAATTGCTAATTTTCCAATAAATTTTATTCAATCGTAAATATTTTTCCCTTGTATTAACCACAAAATTGTTATAAATTTTATGACAAACTTCACCAATTCTTCATTCTTATCTTCATCGCCATATCTGATTAAATTTATGACGTCATTTATTCCCCCTAGAAGCCATATTCTCTTCCATTTTACATCAGTCCCTGCGTCTAGTCAACAAAGGCGTGCGGTTAGTCTCATAAATAAATACTTTGCGGCTGAATTGTCTAAAAAAACAAACACGATAAATCCAATATTAAAATTCCACTTTTCCGTCTCCATCTAGTCAAAAGACTAGATTATACCGTGCGCTCCACGCGCACTTTGCGATTCGTGCATCTAACCTAACCAACATCTATACATGTTTCCATACCCAATCACTTTACAAAACGAAAATAAAAAATTTTCTTTTCTTAATTTATGAATGGTTGTTTCTATCAATGGGGAGAAATTTAACATATTATGCACGATATTTCAATACCATACGTTCATTTTTTTTTCATCTGCAATTATCTGCAGGTAATTGAACTTCAGATGTACCGCAACAGAGTACCCGCACGGAAAAGATATATAAAAATAGCTTCCTGAGCTCTATTTTTTTTATTTATAACTGCTCAGAAAACGATGAAAAAACCAAAGAAAAATTAAGATTCGATCACTGAATATTTCTTTAATATTCTGGTGGAATTTCCTCTAAACTGTCTAATTTTTTACGAAGATATTTAATTCAATGTTATGAAAAATCGACGAATTTAGACATTTTTCTTCATCCGTCAATGCAATGCGGCAACGTTGTACCGCATTCATTTGGCGCGTAATTTCAAATGAGCATCCAGAGGTTAAGCGATATACATCAGAAAATTTAGAATAATTTTGAATAAATCAGAATTTTCGAATAAAATCTTTTTCACTTATTAATTTACCGCCCCACCGCTTCATCTTTTTCAATTTCGTTACCCGATCCATTATAAATGTATTGATTTCTACTGAATTATTTAATTATCACATCCCGAAAGTTAGAGAGAGACGAATGCTCTCAGTGCTGTCAACAGGAGAAAAAGGAATAATAATTTGACCACAACGTTGCCGCGGTTATTCTCTCTTTTCGATGCTTTTTGACTTTCAGAAATTGATTGCATTGCTCAATTGCGTTAAATCGTTGATTTAAAGAAAAATTCTCTCATTCTAAAACAATGAAAACATTATTTCGGAACTTTCGGATCATTTTTCAAAAAATCTTTGAAAAATAATTTTTTTAGTGTTTTACGATTGGATCACTACTGGAGAACAATAGCCTCCCTTGTCCCCTCACACCCGATTTACAATCACTCCCCAAACTCCTTAATGTCAAACATTAATTTTTGCACTGAGCATCACGCCCTTTCGATATATTCAATATCCATCATCGCAGTTCGATAAAATCTTGCAATGTGTTTTTTTTTTAAGGGAGAAAATATTTTTTTCTCTTTCATTTTCAATCATCCATGAATATTTTCCATTCCCGTGTAAATGAAAAATATGTCCAAGTGTCTAATCATCCGTGAGAGCCCTCTTCCGGGTTTACTTTGTTTACACTCGATTGCTTTTTCACAAGAAAGAAGAAAAATTATCAAGGATACATGTGTTTGTGTACGCACAACGTTGTACTTCCTGGAGAATATAAATACCAGCTTGCGAACAAGAAAACACATATTGTACACACATCGATAGCCAACCCCCTCTTTGATTAATCCATACACTTGGCTACAGTTGCTGTTAATACTGTCGACTGATAAATAAACATGTCTCTGCACCTGACAGTATTCGATGATCACATTCGTTGATCGGTTGAGGTAAATTACTCCTTTAAAAAAAAAATGCCTATTCATATTTATACACAAAAAATCAATGCAATGTGAATGAACTCGGGATTAATTTCACTCTAAAAAATTTGCTCACTGAATTGAAAAAATGATCATTATTTTAAAAAAATTATTGAATTAAAATAACAATGATAATAATAATAATTTAGATAAAAGAAGGATAATTCGCTCCTTTTCACCTTTTTCCGCGAATATTTCAGGAATTAATGGAGATACGCCCTTCTTGTTTTCATCTCTTCAATACTCCTTGAAATTTGGGCAAAAAGGGCGTATCTCCATTACTTTCCAAGATAATCCATTAGAAATGATTTCAAAGATAAATTAATGAATTTTTCACATTAATAAAACGATATTTTCTTTTTTCTAGAAGAAATGAAAAAAAAAAAAAAAAAGAGACTAGTCACGATCCATTAAGATTATGATTTCTTTCTATGTATGAAGCTTTCTCCAATAAACTCGATACAAAAACAAAAATAAAAGATGATAAATCTTTTTCCTGCAATACTCCATTAATGCCGAAGGTCATACGAAGTCTAACGGTAATGCGGATTACCTCGATAAATGCTCTATCGAGTAAAAAAAAATTAATAATAATAATGATAATAATGATGAAGAAAAGGGGAAATCGATGGGTATATGCTGAAAGTTTATACACGTACTGGAATATACCATTTGCAGTAGGCATCGACCTAGTGAGCCAAATTCATCCGCAACTCATCGCACAAGGGGAAAATCCATGCGAGTTACCCAAATGGCCACTTCCCCCCCCCCCCCCCCCCCCCATCTCATGCACCCTTATCCGTGCACTCGCCTTTTATTCCCTTTTATCTGACTTCGTTAAACGATATTGGCAATATGGAATAGCGAGAATTAAATGGAGCACAACGATACGGTAAAGATTCTTCAGCGCCAATGCACATGATCCAATCCCCTATGCTGCAGATTCTCTCTGGTATATATATCGGTGTCCATATGTTTCAATACACTGTGTCTCTTTTCAAATTTTTTTTTTTATTATCAAGCATGTACGGTTATTTGTTCATGCTCAGCCGCTTGTCACGCGTGTTATTTTCTATCAATAAGTTTTTTAGTTGAATTCATGATTCTTCATTCAGCTCTATCATAATTCAATTATTTATTTGTTGGATAATAATTGAATGGGATGGAGGAATTGAGGAAAAAATGGAGATGATGGGTACAATTTGGTTATAATATTGGTAATTTTTTTGAGTTTTTTGGGAGATTTTGTCCTGGAAAATCAGCATTTTCTTCTTCATAATTTGGAATTTCTCGGGATTTCCCAGAATTTTCCGATATTTTTCAGGATTTTCCGAATTAATCTCTGGAAATTTTGCTCTGTCTACGTGGTTTCTAAAGAATTAAATTTTGTTTAAAATTTTTTTCTGGAATTTTCTAAATTTTTTTTTGGATATTACAAAGTCTTTTTGATTTTTTTAGACTTTTCCAGGATTTTCCAGAATTTTCTGGACTTTTCTCAAATGAAATTCCATCAACCTTCTTTTTCGGAAGAGTTAGGATATTCCTTTCATGTCCTTCTCGCAGATTTTCCTGGAATTTTCTGATAATTTTAAGCATTTTCCGAAATTTTTCGGAATTTAACTTTGAAAATCTCTTTCTTTGCTGACACGATTTTCTTCAATTTTATATTTTCTGGCATTTTCCATAATTTTTGAGAACTTCCATTCTTAAATGAAATTGGGGATTATTGAAGAGGTAATACAAGATAATTAGATTTTTGCTTTCAAATGAAAACTATTTTTGTTGACAGTCTTTTGAGAATATCTCGGAAATCAAGTGAGATAGGGCGATTTTACCAGAATCCCCTATGATAGCCCTCAAAATTTTTCTACAAAAAATTGCCCAAAAAAATTGAATTTGCCTCTTCTACATCTGCGCTACCGAATAATGTTTGAAATCTCATTAATTGTACACAGAGAAAAATGTTTGCTTAATTTAAGAATGTGCAGTCACTTAATTTAAGAATGTGCCGGTCACTTAAATTAAGAAAGTAAAGTCACTTGATTCAAGTGAGAAAAGTCACTTAATTTAAGTGAGTTTTACTTTCTTAAATTAAGAAAGAAAAAGTCGCTTGATTTAAGTGAGAAAAGTCACTTAATTTAAGTGAGTTTTACTTTCTTAAATTAAGAAAGAAAAGTTACTTGATTTAAGTGAGAAAAGTCACTTAATTTAAGTGAATTTTACTTTCTTAAATTAAGAAAGAAAAAGTCGCCTGATTTAAGTGAGAAAAGTCACTTAATTTAAGTGAGTTTTACTTTCTTAAATTAAGAAAGAAAAAGTCGCTTGATTTAAGTGAGAAAAGTCACTTAATTTAAGTGAGTTTTACTTTCTTAAATTAAGAAAGAAAAGTTACTTGATTTAAGTGAGAAAAGTCACTTAATTTAAGTGAATTTTACTTTCTTAAATTAAGAAAGAAAAAGTCGCCTGATTTAAGTGAGAAAAGTCACTTAATTTAAGTGAGTTTTACTTTCTTAAATTAAGAAAGAAAAAGTCGCTTGATTTAAGTGAGAAAAGTCACTTAATTTAAGTGAGTTTTACTTTCTTAAATTAAGAAAGAAAAGTTACTTGATTTAAGTGAGAAAAGTCACTTAATTTAAGTGAATTTTACTTTCTTAAATTAAGAAAGAAAAAGTCGCTTGATTTAAATGAGAAAAGTCACTTAATTTAAGTGAGTTTGAGTTTCTTAAATTAAGAAAGAAAAAGTCACTTGATTTAAGTGAAGAAAGTCACTTAATTTAAGAGACCTGCCATTCTTAAATTAAGTGACTGCACATTCTTAAATCAAGAAAACATTTTCCTCTGTGTTACAAAATTACCCCTCATATAATTTTCAAAATTCCACAAGCACCGAAATTCAATTGAAAAAAATCAAAATCCCTCAAATCTCATTAATTCATCAAAAATTCATTGAAATATTCCAAATTTTCTTTTCATCCAGACCGTTCAATACCAATTAACTCTCATCAATTAAATACAATTACATTTACGTAATGATTCACTTTCCAATTAGAATACAGTTACAATTATTATTCCAATAACTTTGCAGTTGAGTAAATGAATTAAATAATATTCAACCTAAATTAACAATTGAGGTAGAATATAATTTTCTTTACACTCCTATTGTTGATGAATGTAATTGACAAATATAGAATTATAAAAGCTCATTTATTTCAGTGCAGTGTTTGAAAATTTCCTGTTGAAACATTCTCAATTGAAATGACGTACCAAGGGTATGTTACATAATTTATTAATAGGGTAGAAATGAATTTTGCGGTTGATTATTCAGGAACTAGGGGCTGATGCCCATGTATAGGACTATGAAAGCCATGTTTGCCAGGGTGGAAATGAAAGGGACAACTGCAGAAATTTGCCAAACCCATTTTCTCTTATGTTACGCAAGAGAATAAGTAAAGACACAATTGTTGAATAGACTGTGTTTTTTCCGGGGGGAGGGGAAGGGGGGGGGGGTAACCAGAAGAATAATTGATGATACGAGACAATTCTTCAAATCCCTCTCAATATAAGCTAAACGATATAAATTCGTTCCGCTATTAGAAAAAAATTGGTAGACGTCTCGTGTTACGAAATTGTTTGGTAATCGAATCCATGAAATTGATCGTGTCAGTGATAAATGGGAACTGTGGATAAATGACATAGAACATACAAGATCATGGAGCGAACTTTTCGAGGATCTTGCAAAATGTGCTTTTAACCTAACCAATGTTCATGCATTTCATTAAATTGTAGCTGTGATGTCCAGAATTTATCATTTTCACGAGCTAAGAAATATTTGTTATTATGTCATTACAATCAACTCTAATTTATCTGATGAAGAGACTACGTATTTGCCTGATTTTTGACCACCGTTTTATCTCTTGCAAAGCTTTCGTGGGTTCGGTGAATTGAGGGGACAAGGGAGGCTATTGTTCTCCAGCAGTGATCCAATCGTAAAACACTGAAAAAATTATTTTTCAATGATTTTTTGAAAAATGATCCGAAAGTTCCGAAATAATGTTTTCATTGTTTTAGAATGAGAGAATTTTTCTTTAAATCAACGATTTAACGCAATAGAGCAATGCAATCAATTTCTGAAAGTCAAAAAGCATCGAAAAGACAGAATAACCGCGGCAACGTTGTTGTCAAATTATTATTCCTTTTTCTCCTGTTGACAGCACTGAGAGCATTCGTCTCTCTCTAACTTTCGGGATGTGATAATTAAATAATTCAGTAGAAATCAATACATTTATAATGGATCAGGTAACGAAATTGAAAAAGATGAAGCGGTGGGGCGGTTAATTAATAAGTGAAAAAGATTTTATTCGAAAATTCTGATTTATTCAAAATTATTCTAAATTTTCTGATGTATATCGCTTAACCTCTGGATGCTCATTTGAAATTACGCGCCAAATGAATGCGGTACAACGTTGCCGCATTGCATTGACGGATGAAGAAAAATGTCTAAATTCGTGAATTTTTCATAACATTGAATTGAATATCTTCGTAAAAAATTAGACAGTTTAGAGGAAATTCCACCAGAATATTAAAGAAATATTCAGTGATCGAATCTTAATTTTTGTTTGGTTTTTCCATTGTTTTCTGAGCAGTTATAAATTTTAAAAAATAGAGCTCAGAAAGCTATTTCTACTAAATTATTTTTCTTTAATTGTTTAGTGCAACAAACAGTGCAAAAAATTTTTTTCTATAATATTCACGATTCTGAGAAGTATTTCAACGGGCCTTTGACATAATAGCATGAATTTTCAAGCTGTAATTACTTTTTTTTCAAATGTTGGGTTATGTCACTCTATCATTTGTTATCATGTTTTTTCGTCGTAAATAATTAGATGAAAAATTTGTGACAAAAGAGTAAAATAGTATGAACCATTTTTTTTCGCTGTTAGTATTTTGAGAATATCTTGGAAAACTAACGAGATACGGCGATTTGACTTTTTTGCAGCTCTCAAAAATCTCTACAAAAGGAATTCAGGGAAATAGGGCGTATTTCCACTGATCTTCGAGGAATTCTTGAAAAAAACGATCGGCAAAAAAAAACACAAATAATGAAAAGATAATATTTTTCCTCCACTGACATGATTTTTCTTCTTATTCAACACAGAGGGCGAAATTCCAAGGACCATGGAATATACCTTGGCTTCAATCCAAACGCTCTGCGGTCTCCCTCTTTCAACTAGCTATTTCACTCTAATTTCCTGTCGAACTTTGTCGAGCAAGCAAGTTGAATCGAATACTCGTCACTCAACACTGCGTCCAATGGAATTGACCTTCTTCCCTTTGCACAATTTTCCCCCAGTGAATCGTGTGATAGCTTGGAAGGTTAAATTCCAATTACCTGAGTCAATATGTGCTGGACTTACCAATAAGCATTCGAAGACAATTCCAAGTATTTATGGTGAGGCAACTGTCTATTTTTAATCGACTAGTATTTTCTCAATTTTCTTACTATTCATAATTTCGGTAAAAAAAAATTTCGAAAAAATTTCACAATGATTGAAATAATTTTTTTTTCTTCTTACACAGAGAAAAATGTTTTCTTAATTTAAGAATGTGCAGTCACTTAATTTAAGTGACCTGCCATTCTTAAATTCAGTGACTTTTCTCACTTAAATCGAGTGACTTTTTCTTTCTTAATTTAAGAAAGTAAAACTCACTTAAATTAAGTGACTTTTCTCACTTAAATCAAGTAACTATTTCTTTCTTAATTTAAGAAAGTAAAAGTCACTAAAATTAAGTGACTTTTCTCACTCAAATCAAGTGACTTTTTCTTTCTTAATTTAAGAAAGTAAAGCTCACTTAAATTAAGTGACTTTTCTCACTTAAATCAAGTAACTATTTCTTTCTTACTTTAAGAAAGTAAAAGTCACTTAAATTAAGTGACTTTTCTCACTTAAATCAAGTGACTTTTCTCACTTAAATCAAGTAACTATTTCTTTCTTAATTTGAGAAAGTAAAACTCACTTAAATCAAGTGAGTTTTCGCACTTAAATCAAGTGACTTTTCTTTCTTAATTTAAGTGACCTGCACATTCTTAAATTAATAAAACATTTTTCTCAGTGTATGAAGAATATTCGATATTCCTGTTGAAAATGAATGAAAAATTGTAAGTTTAATGACTATTCTGCAGTCTTGAGACGATTTTCATTGGTTATATTTTCCAGAAAAAATGCTTTTTTGTAATGCTCTCAAAGACGATTGGAAGGTGCAATTGGGAAAAAAAGGTGAATTTTTTTTATAAAATTATCAATAACGATTCATACAAAGTAAAATTCTCAAATCTGTTTCTGTGAATCTGTGAAGGATGTGATGCGCTCTAGAAGCAAAAAAATTACTTGACAATTGAAGAGTTCGAATAAATAAATGAATAAATTCATAAATTCAACAATTCATCGACCACTTCAAAAGACTATATATACTTTTGAACATGACTGTCACAAGTGAATTAAACTTTAAAAAAAAAAATTAATTAGTTTTTTTTTAATCGAAAAACTAAAATTTTCAGTTTTCATGATTACTGAAATAAATATTCAGAATAATAATTATCAACCTATAGTGTACTGAATACAACTTCGGAAAAACCAATTATCGGTTAATGTTAGCCACAATTAAGCAATCACGTACGGTAATGCATCGACGTATTTGTCGATAAATTTTCCTCCCATTAACAATGTTTACACATAACTTTTCCATATTTATATTCATTATCCGATCAATATAGGGGAAAGGAGGATGACGGTTTTCGTTCGACAAAAGTAGATGATTAACGTGAATTTTGGTGAATATTCATTCAATACTCCTCAATAAATTGAGAAATTGTAACAAATAGATGGAGATACGCCCTTTTTCCCCGATCCTTTTTTCGTAGTTTTCGAAATTTTCTATAAAAAATGAATTTGAGTCAAATCGCCTCATCTCCTTCAATTTGGAAAATATTTCTGAAAAAAGTTGGATAAATCGATTTCTTCGTCTATAAATTTTCCTCCCCCCCCCTCCTCTCTTCTAATGATGTTTTCACATAGATATTCCACATTATCATACGGAAAATATGGCGGAAGAGAGGATGAAGATTTTCGTTTAACAGAAGTAAATTAACTAGAATTTCGGTAAATGTTTAACTACCGCTACTTGATGAATTACCGAATTGTAATTATTTGAATTTCTCTTTCCTTTTTGCGAATATCTCAGGAACTAACGGAGATACCCGCACAAAAAAAATATATATGCGAACATATATGTTACATATATAAAAATCATACGAAATATATGTGCGGCAAACGATGTAATAATTGACATATATTCCTGCATATATATATATTTTTATATGCAGGAATATATTTCACGATATATGCCCGATATATGTTAAATATTTTATACTTATATTCACAATATATTTCCAATGCTCTAGGGAAAAATGAAAATTATCTAAGTTCAGCTGCATATATGCCACATATATTCAAAATATATGCGACATATATGTCAAAAGGATGTTCAATATTGTATTTTCAACTATATAATCGATTAAATACGTTCACCGAATTTTTAAATATTATTTTATATTTTCAATATTTTATTCCAAAGCCATGCGTTTGAATTCAACTCGGGCATTTCCGATTTTTTTCCGAGCTTCTCTCCTCTAGAAATTGTAATTCACTATAATTAGCGTCAGAAAGATAGGCGGCGATAAAGTTATGAGGATCGAATTTCACTTCACGAATATAGAATCTCTTAGTAGCTTGGATAATATAGTACCAGATTCGTAATCCGAAGGAACCGGGTTCGAGTCCCACTCAGTCCCATTTTTTTTCCCCGAGATTCTTCTCTGCAGAAATTTCAATTTTAATTTCTCTTATTGTTATTATTATTTACGATCACATGCTGATTTTTTTCTCTCAATTTTAACTGACTTATACATGACATATAATTCAAATTAATAAAAAAAATAAGCAGCATATAACATGACATATATATCGATTATATGTGTACACATATAAATGCGGCAAAAAATGACATTTCTAAAATATAAAATACATATATGTCATTTATATATCACATATATGCGCATATATGTGAAATATATTTGACATATTTATTCTTTATATTTTTACATATATGTGTGTACATATATAAATTTTCATGCGGGTACGACCATTTACCCTAATCCTTTTTTATGGGACTTTTTTAAATTTTTACGAAAAAAAAATCGGACAGAATCTTGTCACCGCGCCTAATTTCTGAGCTATTCTGAAGAAAAAAGTCGGATAAATCAATTTTTTTCCTTCAGTTTTTTCCAAATTTTCTAAGATATTCAAAAACTCAATCAAGAATGCGTATCAAAAAATCAGTATCTCTTAAGAAAAATGTCAAAATTTAAGATGTAATTGTCATTTTTTTAGTATTTTTCCTTGTTCCTCTTAATGTATTAAAAAAAATTGACAAATCGTTTTTTTTTGACGAATTCTCCTCCCCCCTCCCTCCCTTAATCATGTTTGCGCATAGATTTTCCACATTTATCATACGATAAATTCGGCAGAAGAGAGAGTAAAGATTTTCGTTTGACAGAAGCAAATAATTAGCGTGAATTTTGGTAAATATTTAACCCTAAAATGTTGCACACACTCTCTCATTGGCACCTCAGTGTGACAAGGTTGTTGGTGTTTTGCTACTGAATCGAGGGAATATGCGGGGAAAACTCATTTACTGACTGTCACGAATTTCCGAAGAGAGAGACACCGTGAATTTGCGTGAACGTGCGAAAGGTAAATATAATTTACGGATAAAACAGGTACAACCGCAATGATTTCACCTAGTTGAAACGGTAGAGTTGCAATCACGATACATTCGGATGAGAGAAAGGGAGAAATTAGAGATGGGTGTTACCATGTATTTCACCTTTTTCGTTTATTCCTTTTGCACAAATTCCTTCCCTAGTACCTTCCGGTTTCAACGTTCAATGTTAAAGCCCGACTTCCCCATGGGGCATTGGTGAATACACTATGGGAGGAAAACGACTAATGGAATTAATGGTGGAGACTATATGTATATTCACTCGGGAAATTTTGCAATTCATGGAATAATTGCTGCACGCAAAAAAACATTAAAAAAATTAGTATATTTCAATGAATTCAATTTTCATTCATTTTTGGGGAAATTTCTTGGAAAGTAATGGATATACGCTCTTTTTTATTTCAAGACTGTTTCGTAGCTGTTGAAATTTGTTTTTTTAATCAGAATTTTTTTTCAATTTCTTTGAAAATTGAAATTTTTGAATTTTTTCGAAAATTAAAATTTTTGGAAATTGAAATTCTTTGAAATTGTGTTTGAAAATTCAAATTTTTTGAAATTTTGGACAAATTAGAATTTTTTTAATTTTTGGAAAATTGAAATTCTTGGAATTTTTTGAAAATTGATTTTCTTTGAAATTGTTTTTGAAAATTAGAATTTTTCAGAATGGAAATTTTTTGAAATTTTTTGAAAATATTTCGGAAATTGAGAGATAAAGCGATTCCGCACTAATTATTTCGTTTCTGCGTTTGAATTTTTTTACAAAAAAAATCAGAATAAAAAGGGTGTATCTCCATTATTTTCCGAGACAATAAAAAGAAATGAAATAAAAATATTTCCCTTAATTAATTGCACAAAAATTCACATAGAATATTTTCCTTTCACTGTACAAAGTGGGAATAAATGAATGAAGGTTCAAAAAAATACAAAAGAGCTAATGGAATCAACTGTAATTCACCTGCACGTATAACATCCACTCCAAAAATTCCGATAGCATATTTGTTTAGATGAAAAAAAAAGGGCGAAAATATCAGTGAAATTTTCCTCCATTCTCTTTGCCAATATCGTGAACATCAAACGTTTTTTTTTCCACCATGCCAAAAAAATACTAAAAAATTCATATTTCCTTTCATTCTATTTTTTAATATCAGGAAATTCCAGTGGACACCCGTCAGTTTCATTGACTGACGTTGAAAACTGGTGATAAATATAGAAAATTCGATTTTTTCCAGTAATTTTTAGCCATTTTAGATGAGTGAAATTGAGGAATATCAGACAATACAATTTGCACCTATTGAAGGACGTATCACCATTACACAGAGAAGAATGTTTTCTTAATTTAAGAATGTGCAGTCACTTAATTTAAGAATGTGCAGGTCACTTAAATTAAGAACGAAAAATCATTTGATTTAAGTGAGTTTTACTTTCTTAAATTAAGAAAGAAAAAGTCACTTGATTTAAGTGAAAAAAATCACTTAATTTAAGTGACTTTTACTTTCTCAAATTAAGAAAGAAGAAGACACTTGATTTAAGTGAGAAAAGTCACTTAATTTAAGTGTGTTTTACTTTCTTAAATTAAGAAAGAAAAAGTTACTTGATTTAAGTGACAAAACTCACTTAATTTCAGTGAGTTTTACATTCTTACATTAAGAAAGAAGAAGTCACTTGATTTAAGTGAGAAAAGTCACCTAATTTAAGTGACTTTTACTTTCTTAAGTTAAGAAAGAAAAAGACACTGGATTTAAGTGTGAAAAGTCACTTAATTTAAGTGTGTTTTACTTTCTTAAATTAAGAAAAAAAAAGTTACTTGATTTAAATGAGAAAAGTCACTTAATTTAAGTGAGTTTTACTTTCTTAAATCAAGAAAAAAGAAGTCACTTGATTTAAGTGAGAAAAGTCACTCAATTTAAGTGACTTTTACTTTCTTAAGTTAAGAAAGAAAAAGACACTTGATTTAAGTGACAAAAGTCACTTAATTTAAGTGTGTTTTACTTTCTTAAATTAAGAAAAAAAAAGTTACTTGATTTGAGTGAGGAAAGTCACTTAATTTAAGTGACCTGCCATTCTTAAATTAAGTAACTGCACATTCTTAAATTAAAAAAGCATTTTTCTCTGTGTAGTTCCCGAAATATTCTCTGAAAAAAAAATCGTGAAAAAAAAAGTATTTTAATGATTCTTTTTTTTTTCAATTTATTTTAATGATTCGGAATCAATTTTTTTTATTCGAATGAATTAAAATTTGGTTTTTAAAAATATCTTGGAAAATAAACGAGATAAAACGATTTTGCTCTGATCCGTCTTGATATTTTCAAAATTATCTTTAAGACCAAATAAGAGCAAAAAAGGCGTTATTATTTTCCGAAAAATAATATTTTCAAATATTAAAAGAAAAAATCATATAAAAATGTTTTAATGATTCGAAAATCAATGTTCAATTTTAATTAAATAATTTTTTTTTTAATATTTCAGAAAATAACTGATTTTAGCGATATTGCTATAATTTTTTAGTAGTTCTTGAAATTTTCTGAAAAAATGCATAAAAGGAAAAAAAGCGTATCTCCATTATTTTTGAACTGACGACAAAAAAATTCAAATTTTTCCAGTAATTTTTGATAATTCAAAATGAGTGAAGTTGGAAAATATCAGACAATTCAATTTGCACCTATTCGCAACTCGGACTCTTTTCACGGTGTCCTAATTTCTCGGGTAAAAATGATGGAAAGAGAGGAGGGAAAATAAAATGGATGAAATTGTCGTGGAAAAAAAAAATGAAGCTGTCGCTTTCTCTCGGTCTCTTTTCAAACGTGCCGCTCAGTACTTAGTGAGGAAGGTTGCTGATGCATTACTTTCTATTTTTCAGTTCACTACAATGAAGACAGAAAAAAAGAGGAAAAAGATGGGGGGTGGGGGAGAAAAGCGAGAAGATTGTCGTCATAATGGTGTATTACATTTTTCCTCAAAAAATGTGAAAGAAGAATGGAAAAAAATAAAAAACAGAGAATTTAATGAAATAATCGTAATAGTAATAAATTATTAAATAGACGGAGGATTTTTATTCCTTCTCGAACCAATTATTCATCTCATGAACTTGCTGAAGAGGAAAAAAAGGGGAGGGGGGGGGGGGATCGAGAAGATTATCGTCAGAATGGAGAATTACATTTTTCCTCTAAAAAAGTGAAAAGAAATTGAAGAAACAAAAAAAAAGAATATAATAAAAAAATAATAATAATAAACGGATAAATAGATGGAGGATCTTCTACTTTTTTCAAACCAATTATTTATTTTACAAAGTTGATGAAGAGAGGAAAAAAAAAAGAAAATTGCTGTCGAAATGGTAAATTACTTATTTCCCTCGGAAAAAAGTTAAAAAAAGAAAAAGAAAAAAAATTCATGTTTTTTAAATAAATTAATGGAAAAGTATCTTTTATTTGTGTTCATAAAATAAATTATTTTCCTCATGAACTTGATGGAGGGAGAAAAAAGGTGGAAAGGGGGGGGGGGGGTTGAAGAAAAATGAATGAAGAAGTATAAAAAAAATTTACTTCTTAAACCAATTATTTATCTCATGAACTTGATGAAGACAGGAAAAAAGAAGGGGAAGGGGGAGAAAAGAGAGGATATTGTCGTTATAATGGTAACTTACATTTTTCCTCGGAAAAAAGAGTTAAAAAAAAGATTGGAAAGAAGAAAATGAAAAAAATTAAATTTCCAATAAAAATGAATAAATAAATAAGGAATTTCCTATTTTTTTACAAAATTAATATATTCATCTCATGAACTTGATGGAGAGGAAAAGAACGGGGGTAAGGGGGGGGGGGGGGGGAGATCGAGAAAACAGCAAAAAGCATGGTCATAATGGTAAAAAAATAAATAAAGAATCCAAAAAAAAAAAAAATGTTTTTCTTCTCAAACCAACTATTTATCTCATGAACTTGTTTGGCGTTTAACGTAAATGTGAGTTGGATTCTGCGTTTGAAAATTTACGGCTTCTGGAAAAGTACCGAAGCAATTCACTTCTGCACAGATACTACTAAAAAAACTCTTTATAAAAAAATAAAGGATAAATAAAGAGAAGTGAATCACGGGAAGCATTTAAAGTTGAAAGGGGGATGTTTCCACGACTTTTCACGAATTTGATTTTTCTTTCAGCTACAAAATGTCTGGGTTTCTTCTTTGTTTTTTTTTTCAGTTCTGTAGCTTTTTTTCCTTGCTAAAGTCACACGTAGGCAATAACTCACCCAAGTAGTTCTTACACTCATTTTTTTGACATCGAATTTTTGCTTTCAAGTGAAAATCCATTTGAACGTACCTGCAACAAATAAAAAAATGAAATTTTAACTTTTTTCGATTGATTAATTGGTTGAATTTAAGTGTAGAATACTTTTGTGACAGAGAACGGATAGTTTTCCATGTGGACATAAAAATGTGGCCAGAATTTAATTTGAGGAATTTTGAGAAAATTCTAAAAAAAAAAAGCTTCACGAAAATAATAAAAATTAATAATTCGGTCGATAATATCAAATTTAAAAAAAAAATTTTGAAAATAAAAATAATCTCAATTTGGAAAAAAAGTACGTTTTTCTTTAAATATATCTTTTGTTCAGAAATAATAAGTAGTAAATAGGATAATTCTATTTTTTTGGGTTACTTTTTCAATAATTTTTCAAAAATTGTAACTTTTTCTTAGTTGCGATTACTGGGCCACTACAACACACGATCGATCTCATACAGTTATACCTTCTGTTTCTGAATTTATAATTCGAAATTTGACTTCCTTTTTTTTTATTCTATACTGCGAAGTAAGCAGATAAAAATGTCATTTTCATTAAATATTCTTACTGATAGTGTGTACTGAAATGGCTGATAATTCTGAAATCTCTCTCGATTCAATATCTCCAGCTTCATCTAATATGCTTGATATTGAGAATGGCCAACAAAATGAGAGCGATCAAGAAGATCAAATTGAATTTACTTCTTCTGAAGTACTCCAATCTTTCTCACCAAATACAACAAAATTGGTGTAAGTTTTTCTCATTATTTCTTGAACTAATTTAGAAAAAAACCAGTTTCATCAAAATATTTGCGATTTTTTCAGAATTTTTGAGATTTTTATAAAATTTGGTATATGCAATTCCTCTAGACGTAATGCAACAGAAAAAACTCTCAACATTTTCTATTCACACGTCCGACCTGATACAACATAACATAAAACATAATATTTTTCTCAACTTGTATTTTTCACAACTTAGCATTTTCCGAAGAAACTCATACTTAAGATCTCAATCAAAGGCTAATATATTTTTTCAATGACCCCCCAAGCTTAAAACAACATTCAGTTTCCATAATTTATTACGTTTTCTGAAGAAAAGGAAATGTCTCCGGACAAACTTCAAATCGAATTTTTTTTCATTTAGCACTCGGATGAACATAAGAAACATTTCTATATTCTATTTTTGATGAGATACAACTAAAAGGCATGTTAAATTGAGAATCAGAAACAAAAAGTTAATAGCAATTATATAAGTCTAATAATAATAATAATGTAATAATTATTTATTCAAAATTCGCGATAGAAATGTCTCAGAACAAAAAAGGGCGTATCTCCATTATTTTCCGAGATATTCTTGATGAAAGAATATCGGCAACTCAATTGAATTCATTCAGAAATACTCTCAAGTAATGAAAAATTGATTTTTATCTCTATTTAATTGAATAATTGTTTAAATTAAAACAGCGAATACTTTCGATTCAACTAAGAAAAACCCGTAGCCTTTTTTAATTAACTGAAGAAGTAGAAAAAAAAAAGTTAACTGTGCTCGCAACTTGAATCAGCAACTACACTTCGAACGGGATTCAACTCCGTAGGGAATGGAGGTAAGAATTATAGAAGGAACAAAATAAAAATAAATGAAAAGAAAAAAAGTATAGCATCGTTTTCAGATGAAGCTTCCCTTAATTGGAAGACGATACCGGCAAGGAAAAATAGACGCTTTTACGATCGGTTGTAATGTCGTGGCTCTCCTTCTGATGGAAAATCGAAGAAGCAAATGTGCAGAAAAAAAGAGCAAAATTGGAAGAAATCGAGAATATTTTGGAAGAATTGATTTCGAGAAGATTTCAACGAAAAAATCTGAAAAAATTCAGGAAACTTCTTCAAGATCTCTACATCGTTGTTGAATTTTTTCAGATTTTTCAATAAGCCCCTTCACTCCAAAAGAAAAATCAGTTTTGCCCCATTCTCCCCTTTTTTTTCTTAAAAAAATTCGTTCATAAATAATAATGTTGTAAATTGGAACAACTTTTTTGGGAATCAAAAAAATGAAAAAAGACAGAATTGAAGCAAGTCGAGAATATTGAAGAAAAAATTAATTTCACAATTTTTTTTGTGGGCTAAAATGAATCTGTTTTTTTTTCAGAGAGAAGATCTCAATGAAAAAATCCGAAAAAATTTTGAAAGACATTGCAGTATTTCTCTATCCTCGTGTAATTGTTTTAAATTCTTCAATAAACCCCTTCACTCTCAAAAAAATGAGTTTTGCCCCAACTTCCTCCATTTCATTATCCACCTAAAAAATTCAATTGATTATTTTCCCTGAAATTTGATCGTAAAAAATAGTGTCTCAAATTGAAGTGACTTTTTTGATAACCAAAAGAGAATAACGTGAGTAAAAAATTGAATTCTATCTCTCGATTCACAAGTTCAGATTGGGAAACTCGAAATACAATTACGGTAGCACTTCTCCATCACTTTTTCTCCTCTCTCCACTATCATCGATATTTGATGAAAGAGCAAAAACGTACCCACTACCTCTTCCTCTCTTTGCTTTTCACTTTATCACATACCGCTATTTCTCTCCACTTCAAACACACTGCACGCGATAACAACAAGTAAAATTGACGCTGAAACTGTATGGGCTTTACACGGTTTGTGAAAATTCGATGGTACAATGAAAGTAGGTTTGCGTGGCCTGACACAGCTCTAGTTAGTGCACTATAGCTATTATGATATACACATGTGTGTATATATGTATATATATATGTGTATGCACAGGACTTTTTGAAAATTGAGGAAACTTCATCGCAGATTCACTATAGCTTTTGTTAAAGTGATTAATCGGGGCAATTATTGGTTTCTCAGAGAGGCGCAGATGAAAACTTTTCTTCATAAATTATATTTCAACGGACGTATAACACACACACAAAGTGTACAGGAAAAAGAGAAGAGGTGTCGTGTGGATTTTCATAATTAATTGAATGGAGAAGAGAAGAGAGTGGATGAATCGAGCTTTTTTGGGGAATATTTTGGAAATTGAGGAAGATAAGGTGATTTGCCTTGGTCTTTATCAATATTGAATTTCAAGGGCTGCGAAAGTGGATTCAAGCAAAATCGCTCGATCTCGCTTAGTTTCGAAGATATTCCCGCACAAAGAAAATAATAATATAAAATTGTAATAAATGTAATAATTGACAAAAAATGTAATAATTGACATATGTTCCTGCATATATATATTTTTATATGCAGGAATGTATTTCACGATATATGCCCGATATATGTTAAATATTTTATACTTATATTCACTATATATTTTCAATGCTGTAGGGAAAAATGAAAATTATCTAAGTTCAGCTGCATATATGCCACATATATTCAAAATATATGCGACATATATGTCAAAAGGATGTTCAATATTGTATTTTCAACTATATAATCGATTAAATACGTTCACCGAATTTTTAAATATTATTTTATATTTTCAATATTTTATTCCAAAGCCATGCGTTTGAATTCAACTCGGGCATTTCCAATTTTTTTCCGAGCTTCTCTCCTCTAGAAATTGTAATTCACCATAATTAGCGTCAGAAAGATAGGCGGCGATAAAGTTATGAGGATCGAATTTCACTTCACGAATATAGAATCTCTTAGTAACTTGGATAATAGAGTACCAGATTCGTAATCCGAAGGAACCGGGTTCGAGTCCCACTCAGTCCCATTTTTTTTCCCCGAGATTCTTCTCTGCAGAAATTTCAATTTTAATTTCTTTTATTGTTATTATTATTTACGATGACATGCTGATTTTTTTCTCTCAATTTTAACTGACTTATACATGACATATAATTCAAATTAATAAAAAAAAAATAAGCAGCTTATAACATGACATATATATCAATTATATGTGTACATATATGAATGCGGCAAAAAATGACATTTCTAAAATATAAAATACATATATGTCATTTATATATCACATGTATGCGCATATATGTGAAATATATTTGACATATTTATTCTTTGTATTTTTACATATATGTGTGTACATATATAAATTCTTAAAAAATTATTGAGAAAAAAAATTATTTCGCCTTTATTTGTGAAAAAAAACAACTTTTCAAGCCAATGATTTTTTTGGTAAATATCTCGGAAAATAAGGGACATAGGGCGATTTGGCTCAAATCATCTTTCGTCACTCTTGAAACTTTAGAAAGATTATAGCGAAATTGCCTAATCTCGCTCATTTTCCAAGATATTTTTTAAATAATCATTTACTGAAAAGTTTTTTTTTTCGCTACTAGACAAAATTGTTTTTTTTGTTAATAATTAATTTGTCTTACTCTTACGATCGATATTTTGCTTTCCTTTTTATATGTAGATCAGTAAACTCTGGTTTCTCACAGAGACGCACGTCGACTAGTTTAACTGATGCCAAGAAGAAGGAGAAGCCTTAAAGTAGTTATACTAAGATTCTGCGGGCGTTTACAAAGACGTTCATGCTCATACACATCATCTTGTCATTACACTCAAGACGCATTAGCCTCATTAATGTAACTTCACTTAGCTGTAACAGCTTTTTGTTTATCCAGAAAAAAAAAAAAAAAATTCAATGCTAATGATACAAAGAAAACGAAAATTATTGGATTTTCAAGCAAAAATTATATTTTTCTATTTTTTTTTTTTACTTTCCAAAAATTTTTAACTCCTAAAATTTTTGGTAATTTAAACAACCACTCATTTTGTGACCATTATAATTATTATTATTATTCTTTCCTAAACATATGGGGAATTTGAATGAATTAAATTACATTAGAAAAAAACCCTCAGAAACTAAAAATAATTACTCTATTCACTTCCGCGTTTCATAGATGATTTCCATTGATGTGATGCAACTTCCGGCTTGGAAATAGCACAGAAGGTGAATTGGAAAAATTTCACCTGCTCAACAAAACGCATAGATGATCCAGGTGTTACGTAGATGCTCACCAAAGCACGACACGTAAGACGACGAGTAATTTCTAAAGTCTGGCTTGTTTTTTTTTTTCTAACACAACAAGTGTATAGAGAAACTCTTGATGGGTAAAAGAGAGAATGCGTTGTATTTGCAAAAAGAGCGGAACCATTGGATGGATTTTTGCCAGTGGTAAAAAATGTTTGTGGATTTAGAAATGTTTTTTTCTAGGATTTTTGGAGGAAATAGAGAAAAAAATAATGGACATACGCCCTTTTTGCCATGATTTTTTGGAGTTATAACAAGAGGTTGGGGTAAAAAGGATGCATCTCCATTATAATTTCGAGATATTTTGAAAAAACCTTAGAGATTGAAGAATGAAAAAGAAACAGAAAAAGTTCAGCTTTTTTAATTCCTTCAGGAAATGTTTTTTTTACTCATTTTTTTTCCTCAAAGAATATCGTGGAAATCCATGGATATATGCCCTTTTTGTCCTAATTCTCCTTTACAGACAATTTTGAGGGCTACGAAAAAGGAATCAAGTGAAATTGTCCTATTCCTCTTAGTTTTCGAGATATACTCAAAAATCAGTAAAAAATCGATTTATCCTGTTTTACCTCTTCATTCTGTGGTTTTTCAATGAAAATCCATCATCTTTCGCTTCCAGTTGTTATTTGCATTTGTATTTCTTGTACAAATATATATCAATTTCTTCCAATAGTGTTTCAATTGATTTTTCCATTTGAATTGGAAACAAAAAACACACGTGCATTCATTTTTATCTGAATATCGTCAAAATCGAGTTTTAAAAAATCACCAAAAAATCGGGATTTCCTCGGATTTTTGAAGTAGGTTCAGAAAATGGATTGCACCATTGAAAAGCTGAGAAAATTTGCCATGAAAATGAGTATAATGAAGCTTTTCTTTGAATGATTTTTGGACATAGTTATGATCCATAGATCAATGATCTAGAACAATTCATTCAAGAAATCTATCGTTTGTTTTCAATCAATCTCTTCCAATTGTGTTGTACGATTTTTCCTGTCGAATTGAATGGAAAAATGTTGGGATTATGAAATATTTGAATTCACCGCGAATTATATATCTCCTAACTTCATGTAAATTATCCCCTCCACAATAATGTAAGATTCAAAAAAAAAAAAAAAAAAAAACCGTTGTCATTTTTATCATATTAAAATGCATATTATTTCAAGTAATTAAATCCGGTGTTATTATTTAAATAAATTGCCATTCACATATTATACCTATATATATTGCACCATAACTGGGAATTTGATTATTTACTTTTTAGAATGAAACAGAGGAAAAAAATGCTTGAAAACAGTTATTCTCCGAAAAAAAAGCATTACGACTATAATCTAATCTTGTCATTGCCCTAAATTTGAAAAAAGGACAACACATTAAAGTGCTCTTACGTGGCCAGCTGGAATGCGTGTTGTAACGACATTTGAAATAAAACAAAAATGAGGGAAAAATAATGCTACGGAGAATGAGGTAGGTACGAGTAAAAAAAAAAAAAGAAAAAAAAAAAATTTGAAATAAAAGATAACCGTCAGCTATAAGTGGATGTAATATGAGCGAGTGATGTGAGATTTCCAAGAAATGTACTCGGGCAGTTTCGTTCCGCTAGGTTCAAGTACTTGAGGCTTTTCCCTTTTCGACTTGGCTACGATTTACATGGAACTGTGTCTGTAGAAATCATAAATGGTAGAAAAAAAAAAACGCCGGTGCGTTTTAAAAAGACGGCGACAATTGCGCACTCCGATTTTATTGGAAAAAAAAAATTATGAAATGATTAATATAAATTGATGATAAATTGAATTAATTTTTTTTTTTTTTTTAAATGCCAATAATTTAAAAATTTCTAAAATTTTAGGGGTATATGACCGAAATAATGACGATGTAAGAAGTGATAAAAATTCATTTAAAAAAAAAAGGAAATTTGCAAGTCACAAAAAAAAAGATCTGCCAAAAGATTATAATTTATTAGAGATTTGTCAGGATGAGGTCAAAAACTAATCACTTGGTACCGGTTATATTTCCTGAGAAACCGTTATAAAACAGTGAAGGGGAACAAAAAAATGATAATAATACGTTTGACCCAAGTATATTTCCTGACATACATATTCTGCACTGAGAAAAATAGATAGAATCCAAGTGATTGGTGATAGTTACAAATAAATTGAAGAAAAATGTAATTTTAATTGAAAAATTATATCTCTAACGAGAGCGATTGCCTTTTTCGCATTGGTGAATTCATTGACAAGAAGGGAAAAATAATGCAGTTCAATTGAAAATTGTTAGATAAAGTCGATAATCTCAACTTGTATTGAATAAATAGAAAAAAAAAATAAAATAACCATTCTTTGGAATTCATTACACAGAAAAAAATGTTTCCTTAATTTAAGAATGTGCAGTCACTTAATTTAAGAATGTGCAGTCACTTAATTTAAGAATGACAGGTCACTTAAATTAAGTGACTTTTCTCACTTAAATCAAATGACTTTGTCTTTCTTAATTTAAGAAAGTAAAACTCACTTAAATTAAGTGACTTTTCTCACTTAAATCAAGTGACTTTGTCTTTCTTAATTTAAGAAAGTAAAACTCACTTAAATTAAGTGACTTTTCTCACTTAAATCAAGTGACTTTGTCTTTCTTAATTTAAGAAAGTAAAACTCACTTAAATTAAGTGACTTTTCTCACTTAAATCAAGTGGCTTTTCTCACTTAAATCAAGTAACTTTTTCTTTCTTAATTTAAGAAAGTAAAAGTCACTTAAATTAAGTGACTTTTCTCACTTAAATCAAGTGACTTTTTCTTTCTTAATTTAAGAAAGTAAAACTCACTTAAATTAAGTGACTTTTCTCACTTAAATCAAGTGGCTTTTCTCACTTAAATCAAGTAACTTTTTCTTTCTTAATTTAAGAAAGTAAAAGTCACTTAAATTAAGTGGCTTTTCTCACTTAAATCAAGTGACTTTTCTATCTTAATTTAAGTGACCTGCACATTCTTAAATTAAGTGACTGCACATTCTTAAATTAAGAAAACATTTTCCTCTGTGTAATTCAGTAAAAAAATTTCAAAAAAAAAAAAAATTTTTTTATTAATTTTTCTCCCCTTTGACTATCGTGGAAAATAAGCGAGACAGGACAGTTTTACGTCATTTCTTTTTTGTACCTCGTAAAAAGATTTTCACCTGTATAACAAAATGATTAGGATGAAAAGGGCGTATCTCACTTATTCACGGAGATATTTACTTGGGAATGATGCAAAAGAATTATGAAATTTTCCTCAATTCCGTAATTTTTTTTTCACGACATATTTTATTCGAGAGAATAGCGAGGGAAAATTTTCATGGGCTCTCGAATGGAGTGAGCCATGTCGAGAGGTCAAAGGTCTTCTTGCCCGTCACGCTTTCGGTACGGTTTAACGGCACAGGTGCCCAGCCAGGTCGCGTACCTTGCACGTTCTACATTTCCTCAAGAAAAAGTTTTCTGAATTGATTTTATTTTACAATTTTTTTCCTTTAGTAATAGTGTCACACGACCAATAGATGAACACTGACCAAAAGATGGACGGTTTCTGTTATCGAGGATTTTATAGTTTTTCAAAAATATCTCCGAAACTAAGCGAGATAGAACAATTTCGCTCGAATCCTTTTTTGTAGCTCTTAAAATTTTGTAAAAAAACGTTGAATCTCCCAAAATGACAAAATCGTTCTATCTCCCTTATTTTTCGAGTTAATCAAAAAAAAAACTGAAAATAAATTGAAATCGAAATTTTCACGGATTTTCGTCTTTTTCTCTCCATTTTATCCTTCCATATGACTATTATCCTCCAGGCTTCCAGTCTCACTAACTCAATTAACAATTAACAATTTCTTCATTTCATTCCTTTTTATATTTATAACACTTTCTGAGTTTTACTTCCATCAGGACTCCATGACCTCCAATTTCGTATTTCATCTCTCAACATTTTCTTCTGAAATTGTCTGATAATTCTTTTCACTGCCTCCAATACAGAATCTCATTACGAATGCTTTCAAGTGGTTTGCAAGAGCAATTTTAATTGCCATTACACAGAAAAATTCAATGAAATTGAAAAAAAAAAAAAAAAAAAAAAGGAAATTCTAATTAGAGTGTGACTAAGGTAACTTCGATCGATACGTAAAGTCCTCTAGTCCCAGGAAATTCTTCATGCAGTTAATTTTATAAAAGGGAGCCGGTAATATTAATGGTTTGGAGGTTTTGAGCGACAGGAGATAGAAGTAAAACGATCCACAGACGGGAAGTGCGTTGAACCGAGCCTGTGTAACCTTGATATCGTCACGGTAAGTGCATTCCCGTTGTCAGGTGGTAGATCAACGAAGAATCCACGTGAATCAGTCTCTACTCATTTGACGGTACAGTTCACAGAAACAAAAAAAAATACATCAAATAAAATGAAAAAAAAAAAATGAAGTTGAGCACAAAAGCTTTCTGATGTAACTCATTATTTGCGAATAGCTCAGAAACTAATGGAGATAGGCCCTTTGGATCTTGAGACACTTTTGTGTTGAATCTCAAAAGCTACGAAAAAAGAATGGGGACGAAAAGAACGTATCTCCATTAATTTTTGAGCTATTCGACAGAAATTGAAGGAAAATGAAAAAAAAAATGAAAATTTAATTCTTTTTTCACTGAATTTTTGGCGGTTTTTCTTTGGAATATCTCGAAAATTAATGGAGATACGCTCATTTTGCGCTAGTCAGGGAAAAAAGGCGTTTAGAAACGCCTTTTTTCCCGAAAATAGGGAAAAAACTCATTTTTTCCCTACTTTCTTGCTGAATTTTTCAAGTTTTTTCGGAATATTTTGGGAAACTATTTGGAGATGCGCCCTTTTTTGCTCAGATTGTTTTTTTTTTAAATTTCAAGACATAAAAAAATAGATTCTGGGTAAAATCGCTTCATCTCACTTAATTTCTCTCGATATTCTCAAAAAATAACAAATAAAAATAGAATTATTCGCTATAACCCCTTCGCTGATAAAATAGACATGGAGAAAGTGTGTGGTGTTAAAGATCAGATGTCGAGAGTTTACGACCACATGGCCTATCCATGAATTAAACGTATTCAATGTAATCAACACGAGAACAAGCGTTACACACCTCTCCCCGTTTCATAGCTCTCTTTGAACATCCAATGGGAATTTTCAAATAATCACTCATCCTTGAAAATTAATCAAGTCAAGTGTTTCTTGAAAATTAGTATTATCAATTTTACGAGCTTTGTTAAAGTAAAAATGATGTCATTCATTCGTAATTATCTAGAAAATGATTTAAAAAAAAAATGAAATAACAAAACCCAGAATAATCAGAAGTTTATGATTATAACAGTGAAGTCAACGGTAATTCCAGGAAAAAAAATAAAAAAATTTCAACCACAGAAAAAAAAACAAAATTATTTTAAAAAATTCCCTCCCACAATCTTTAAATCATTTTCATATTCACATTGTTGTCATTATTTATATTCAATATTTTTTCATTTATATAATAATAAAAATAATTAAATGAAAGAGTTGCTAAAATTGTAACTTTTTCTTAGTTGCGATTACTGGACACTACAACACACGATCGATCTCATACGGTTATACCTTCTCTTTCTGAATTTATAATTCGAAATTTGACTTCCTTTTTTTTTTATTCTATACTGCGAAGTAAGCAGATAAAAATGTCATTTTCATTCAATATTCTGACTGATAGTGTGTACTGAAATGGCTGATAATTCTGAAATTCCTCTCGATTCAATATCTCCAGCTTCATCTAATATGGTTGATATTGAGAATGGCCAACAAAATGAGAGCGATCAAGAAGATCAAATTGAATTTATTTCTTCTGAAGTACTCCAATCTTTCTCACCAAATACAACAAAATTGGTGTAAGTTTTTCTCATTATTTCTTGAATTAATTTAGAAAAAAACCAGTTTCATCAAAATATTTGAGATTTTTTCAGAATTTTTGACATTTTTATAAAATTTGGTATATGCAATTCCTCTAGACGTAATGCAACAGAAAAAACTCTCAACATTTTCTATTCACACGTCCGACCTGATACAACATAACATAAAACATAATATTTTTCTCAACTTGTATTTTTCACAACTTAGCATTTTCCGAAGAAACTCATACTTAAGATCTCAATCAAAGGCTAATATAGTTTTTCAATGACCCCCCAAGTTTAAAACAACATTCAGTTTCCATAATTTATTACGTTTTCTAAAGAAAAGGAAATGTCTCCGGACAAACTTCAAATCGAATTTTTTTTTTCATTTAGCACTCCGATGAACATAAGAAACATTTCTATATTCTATTTTTGATGAGATACAACTAAAAGGCATGTTGAATTGAGAATCAGAAACAAAAAGTTAACAGCGATTATATAAGTCTCATAATTTCTGTAAACTTTTAAACCAGGAAATTTTATAGAAAATTATGAAATTCAAAAATATGTTTTTTATCTAATTTTTTCTTCTTCTTTTGCATTGAACTCATGTTGCCAAACGTTTAGATGGAGATGTGAGTGAGAAAGAGAGAGAGAGAGAGAGACTGCTACCAAGTTTTCTCTCTCCACGCGTTGCGCACTGACCTGTTGCACGTTCTTTTGTGTCCGAGGGGCATAGCCAAAGCGGTTGTATGCGGTGTGGCTTCTGAACCATTCCATACGGCCATTTATTCCCGCGCTATGGCTAAAAGCCACATACACACATCTACCCCCCCTCCCTCCCTCCACCTTTGCTACGCAGGACATTTTCGTAATACTCAGTGGAAGTGAGAGAATAGGCGAAACATAAAGAAGGAGGGGAGAGCCCTTGTATATATTGTTCTCAATCTGTTCCCAGTAATTTCGGATTTCTTTTTTTTTATAGGAAAAAAAATGATCACTCAATTTAGAGATTTAATTGAAATTGCGAAAAGATAAAATGGGATGATTCGATTTTTTCTTCCAAATAATTTTAAGAATTCCTCGGAAAGTAAACGAGATAAGACAATTGTGCCTTGATCCTGTTTTGTAGATCTTGAATGACTCTGGAAATTAAAAAATCGAGTAAAATCACTGTATCTCGCTTATTTTCCAAGATATTCTTCATAGAAAATTGACAAGAAAAATCAAATTTTTCAGTATTACCTTCTTGTTATTTAAATTGAATAATTAATGATTAATATTAAATTTTCATTGAATGAAAATTAATTGAATTAATTTTTTATTTTATTCGGAAAAAATTAATTTTACAGGAAAAAACGAAGTTTTCCGGTTTTACCTCTTTGCTACTAAATTATTAACCCGTTAAATTTCGTATAAATAGAACATTCTATTTTCTTATCATTGAAAATACTTCTTATCCTCACAATAATCGACAATCTATCTACGTCCAATAAAAGAAACATGAAATAACTAATAAACCTTTCTAATCGTAAACTAGCAATGCACCACTTGATACAATTGATTTTTTTTTTCTTCACCAGTGTAATTACACTTCATGCTCTAAATATTTCAAATTCCCCCTTAACTACCATGAAACAATAAAAATTGAAATAAAACATTGCACCGAGCGAACAATAATTTACCTCAATTCTATCATAACTCTTGTACAATTTTGAGAATAAAGCAAGCGTACGTAAATAATTGTAACTGAATCATTGAAAAATCACTGGAGTTTACTAAGTAAACCATTCCGGTAGGAAACAGGTAAAACTAGAGATGTGAAAAGGCAACGATATCAGTATACAGAGAAAAATGTTTTCTTAATTTAAGAATGTGCAGTCACTTAATTTAAGTGATCTGCCATTCTTAAATTAAGTGACTTTTCTCACTTAAATCAAGTGACTTTTTCTTTCTTAGTTTAAGAAAGTAAAACTCACTTAAATTAAGTGACTTCTCTCACTTAAATCAAGTGACTTTTTCATTCTTAATTTAAGAAAGTAAAACGCACTTAAATTAAGTAACTTTTCTCACTTAAATCAAGTGACTTTTTCATTCTTAATTTAAGAAAGTAAAACTCACTTAAATTAAGTGACTTTTCTCACTTAAATAGAGTGACTTTTCCTTTCTTAATTTAAGAAAGTAAAACTCACTTAAATTAAGTGACTTTCCTCACTTAAATCAAGTGACTTTTCCTTTCTTAATTTAAGAAAGTAAAACTCACTCAAATTAATTGACTTTTCTCACTTAAATCAAGTGATCTTTCTCACTTAAATCAAGTGACTTTTTCATTCTTAATTTAAGAAAGTAAAACTCACTTAAATTAAGTAACTTTTCTCACTTAAATCAAGTGACTTTTTCTTTCTTAATTTAAGAAAGTAAAACTCACTTAAATCAAGTGACTTTTCTTTCTTAATTTAAGTGACCTGCACATTCTTAAATTAAGTGACTGCACATTCTTAAATTAAGAAAACATTTTTCTCTGTGTAATTTTACGGTTTCAATACCGTAATTTACCGAACGTCAGTAAATAACAAAAATAGAGATGTAAAATTACCAGTAATTCTTGTTGCAGTAAAATTACGGTAAAAATACCGTAATGTTACCGTATTGTGACGTAATTGGAAAAAAACTACTTGTTTTGATGTAAAATTACCGTCAAAATTTTTTGATGTAACGATACCGTAATTTACTGTAATTTCCATTTATAAGCTCGGTTGATAGAGTGCCAGATTCGTAATTCGAAGGAACCAGGTTCAAGTCCTACTCAGTCCCATTTTTTCCCCGAGATTCTTCTCTCTAGCAATTTCAATTTAAATTTTTCTTATTGTTATTATTATTTACGATTACATGCTGATTTTTTTCTCTCAATTTTACCTGACTTATACACGACATATAATTCAAATTAACAAAAAAAATTAACAGCATACACAGAGAAAAATGTTTTCTTAATTTAAGAATGTGCAGTCACTTAATTTAAGAATATGCAGTCACTTAATTTAAGTGAGAAAACTCACTTGATTTAAGTGGGAAAAGTCACTTAATTTAATTGACTTTTACTTTCTTAAATTAAGAAAGAAATAGTTACTGAATTTAAGTGAGAAAAGTCATTTGATTTAAGGGAGAAAAGTCACTTAATTTAAGAATGGCAAATCACTTAAATTAAGTGACTGCACATTCTTAAATTAAGAAAACATTTTTCTCTGTTTATAAAATGACATATATGTCGATTATGTGTGTACATATATAAATGCGGCAAAAAATGACATTTCCAAAATATAAAATGCATATATGTCATTTATATATCACATATATGCGTGTACATATATAAATGTTAATGCGCGTGGGCGAACAACTCAACTTATTTGAGAGTCTACGTCTCTCAGTATTGACGTATTATTCAATATCATTACTGAAAATCATTATTCATTCAAATTAAGATTACTAGCCCCGAAATAAATGGACTGGCGATACGCCTTTTGTGCTCTAATCCTTTTTGCAAAGAATTTCCGAAGTTACAAGAAAACAATATTGCTGCAAAAAAAAGTGTATTTCCATTAGTTTTCGAGCTTTTTGACAAAAAAATAAATAATAATAGACGTATCCGGTTTTACCTCTTCAGTACTAAATTTTGTTTCCCTCTTTTTTTTCCAGATTTTTGTTGCGTGATAAACGCCGTCACCTGAGTAATTACTTGTTTCATTGGGTTTATCATGAGTGACAGTTTGGGGTCACAATAAATCTATTTTTATCACAATGTATTTTCTTTTCATCAAAAAATTTTCAACAAAAAAAAAAAATTAATAATTTCCGATTTTTCCATGATTTCATTAAATTATTCTTCCAATAGAAAGGAAAACTTGAAAATTTTAACTGGTCTCACGTCATATCCTGGAAAACTCTATTCGCGCTATTAAAAAAATTACACGCCTATAAAGTTGGCCTCAGAAACTTTTGAAAAATCCAAAGGTAATAAAAAAAAGATTCTAGTCTCTCACAATTCTCCACCATGAAAAATACTTTACTGTTGACTCTTCCTGATTTTTTTACCTCTTTTTACGATGAATTTTACGATACAAACTTCCAGTTCATTGCTTCTAACTAGTACTTCGAGGTGGCGCTCAGAAGCGAAACTAGGGAAAAAAAGGAGAGAGCGAGATAAACATGATGCCATTTTATTTTTTCTCTTCCCTGAAGAGATTGCTATTCGTTCAGTGTTCATCTACGAAGTCCGACCTGAATCCTAGCATTTAACGATCCGATGAAAACATGACTCAAGGGCTTGTGTACATTGTCCACAGCCGCAGGCTAGTCGTTTTTTTTCCTTTCTTTTTGTCGTCAAACCTTTTCACCTCTTTATTCCAATTCAAATACTTTCAAACTGATCTCACACAATAGTTTTGAAAAACATTTTCTATTGTGGTAGATGTGCTCGTGGCAAATATTCAATTGTGAACAGTAGTGAAGAGGTCAAACAGGACAAATCGACTTATCTTTGTCATTTTCAATATAGAATACAGTAGACTCTCAAATAAGTTCCCCTGTCCGTTCCAGACCGCTCGTTAAAGTTCTTTTTCCCACTTTCACATAGATTAGTCCCCTCTGTGCAGTTAATTGCGCCGTGGCACACTCTCCTATGCGCAGTTAGATGCGCGAAATGTATAATTCTAGATTAGATCTTGTGCACGTAACGTCATTCAAAATGCCGCGCATTTAACCTCAATTTCATTGGTCCGCCAAAGAAGCAGAGTGGGGGAGCAAACGAGGAACTTTAATGGAAAAATCTGGGGATCTTTAACGAGAGCGGAACTTTATTGGGCGGAACTTATTCGAGAGTCTACTGTATCCCGGAAACTAATGGAGATACGCCTCTTTCGCTCTAAGACATTTTTGAAGAGAATCTTGAGAGCTGCAACTAGAGATGTGATAAAGTAACGATACCAGTAATTTTACGGTAATTTTACGGTTTCAATGCCGTAATTTACCAAACGTCAGTAAATAACAAAAATGGTAAAAACACTGATTTTCAAAGTAAATTACCGTAATTATCATTTTTAGAGGCATAACGGTAAATTTACATCTATAACCGAGCTACTAAGAGATTCTGTATTCGTGAAGCGAAATTCGATCCTGATAACTTTATCGCTGCCTATTTTTCTGACGCTAATTATAGTAAATTACAAATTCTAGAGGAGAGAAGCTTGGAAAAATTGAAAATGCCCGAGTTGAACTCAAACGCATGGCTTTGGAATAAAATATTGGAAATATAAAATAATATTTAAAAATTCGGTGAACGTATTTAATCGATTATATAGTTGAAGAAACAATATTGAACATCCTTTTGACATATATGTCGAATATATTTTGAATATATGTGGCATATATGCAGCTCAACTTATCAGATAATTTTCATTTTTCCCTAGAGCATTGGAAATATATAGTGAATATAAGTATAAAAGATTTAACATATATTATAAAATATATTCCTGCATATAAAAATATATATATACAGGAATATATGTCAATCATTACATTTTTTGCCGCACACATATTCTGTATGATTTTTATATATGTAACATTAAACAAATAAATTTATTAATAAATTGATTTTTATTAATAAATTTTTTAAGAGAATCAAATTCCGGAAAAAATATGTAATGCGCAAGCAGGATTTGAACCCACGACCCTCTGATTACATGTCAGGTGCTCTACCCCTGAGCTATTGCGAGTTACTATATTTACCATCGAATTTTTGATTCTCACATCTTTTCTCCACCTCCCATCCACGAGGCAATGTCGCCATTAAACAAATAAATTTATTAATAAATTAATAAATATATATATAATTAATATATATGTTCGCATATATATTTTTTTTGTGCGGGCAGGACCTCTCGTTGAAGTTACCGTTTCGTTTTTATCCCCACTTCGCTACTAAATTGTAATCTCGTTCCTGAAAGAAATGAAGAACTGAAGAAGGAATGAGCGGAACTCATGCGAAACAGAGCTCTTGAGAAACGGAATGAGGTTATACAATGTACTGAGAACTCTTAGCTCTCAAAATCTGAGTTCTTCATCTTTATGATGTATTCATTCGACTCTCCATCCCCTTTGACAAAATTTTATTTCTCTATTTCTCCTTTATCATGAATCTCGCCTCTTTCGCACGGTAATAAAATGAAAACAAATAGCTGCAAATGTTTTCTTTCGCTGAATGAAAATAAACGTGACCGCGCTCTCGTTTTTTTGTTGAAAAAAAAAAGAAAACAGGAAAATCACAAGATAGAGTTTTGACTTGTGGAGAAAAAATTGAGAATTTAACGCGGGTTATTAATATGAAGAAATTCAAAAATAAATTGAATATTTTTTCTTGTGAAGGTTTATGATTTTTCTTGATCAAACAAAAAAAAATTCTCCCAATGTTTCATTTATCCTCTTGCGGATAGAAAAAAAATGAATATTTTTCGATTAAAATAAATATTTTTTATTTTCTGACTAAAATAAACTCGTTGAATTGCTATTTGTTTTATTCAATCTTTCTCCCAGTGTAAAAGTATACGTGAAAAGTTAACAAACATTCCTCCAATTTTTCGTGATTTTCAGATTCAAACATCAAAAAAATTTCATGAGGCTGAATACTCAGAGATATTTGATCATTTTCTTTCCATTTTCCTAATGTAAATAAATGATTTCAAAAAAATAGAAATCATGCATATTTTGAAAATTTAAAAAAACTGTAAGTGCGAATTATTTACAATTTTTTTCCATAATTATTCTATTTTTCGTCATTTATAAGTCATATATAGCTTTTCAGCTTCATATTCTTCTCTCTTTTCTCTTCTCCAACTAATCATGGATTATCAAAGTAAAGAAAAATATATAATATCAAATATTTTACAAATGCCTCGTTCAAAATATTCCGTGCCTCTATAATATTACTTTTTTCCATAGGTCTTAATAATCATCAAATTAATATATGAAAAAAATTGTCAGATATGTGACAATTGCATCATCCCAAGTTTTTCCGTTTTTATGAATGAATTATTGATTTTTTTACCTGAGATGATCCCCAGAATTATTGCGTAATTATACAGAAAACCGAAAGTAGTAAATCCGAGGTTTTTACGACTGATAAAGTGAAAGTGTTGAAGATACCTACAAACAAGAAATGGAATTTAGAATTCGAATAATTCGAACAAAACTATTTACATAAAATTCTACGATGAAAATACATTCATTTTTTCCCTCAAAAAAAATTTCCGTAAAAAATCTCTGAAAAGATACGCTTTTTCGACCCGAATCCTTTTTTGCAGCTCCTGAAATTCTCTACTGATGTGCTTCAATGCAAAATCGCTCTATCTCGTTTAGTTTCCGAAATCCTTTTCAAAAAATCTGAATAAAAATTGGAAAATTTCCATTTTTTTTAAGAATGGGAGAAAATATAATCTTTTAATTTAATTTCAAAAAAGGAGGGGAGGGGGGTTGAGCCAAGTGACATATAGCTATCATAATCCTCCAAGAACTAGAAAATAAAACTGGTTTATATAGTAGTGAACAAATGTAAAGTCACTGCACATTCATAAAAGCCTCAGTATTATTATTGCAACATTTCTGAATACTGATGCAAAAGTTTCAGAGCATTGGAGTAACGGTGAGAAGGACAGTGTGTGTTATAACTATAGAGAGTGTGAAGGTATGTACCTTCACACTGTCCTCCATAGTATTACGTAAGAAGTGTATTCATTGACACGCCATGAAAATATATAACTGATAGTGTCTGTAGAAGGATGGATGGTGTAATCTGTGTATCATGTTACTTCAATGGAGAATCTGGTACAGAGCTCTCAATTGATATGATGATCATTATTATTATTATTATTATTATTATTATTAAAGAACTTGGAATCAAGAGAAAATCTTCACGGTTTACTCTGTTATCTACACGGAGAAAAAAATCCATGAAAATTTATGGTGAAAGTTCCAGAAAAATTACCGGACTGAGCAGTAACCGTGGGACATAGTGCCTTACTATGAAAAAATGCGAAGCCAGTCCGGTAAAATTTGACACTGATGGGTTCCAGTAAAAATTTCAGTCTCAGTGAATAAGAATTCAGTTCTTTCGAATGAAAATGTATTGAGACGTGTTTTATTATATTGATTATCCTAATTATTATTAGTTCTTCATTATTCTTATTAGCAATAAAGACTCTAGCAGAGATTATTGTCTTATGAGTTACAATGGTCGACAGAAATTCGGAGTCCTCCAAAAAATTCCCAAGAATAGTTATTCAAATCATAAATTTCATAATATCCTGTGTGCTGATCTAGTAAAAGAGAATTAAATTTTTTGCAATAACAATTATTTCGCTGTTTGATACATTTAAAAACTTGATTTCATAGAACTGTGGTCCATGGCTATCACGATGACAGATCCAATATGGTGATTCTCCCAAATTTCCCATAAGTCCTTGCGATACGCGATCGAATCCGAAAAGACCCGAACTGAATCGATTGATGGACGAGTGCGATAGAAATTACTACTCAGTCCGGTAAAAAGTGTTCCGAGGACGAGAAAATTAACGTCCTAGTCCGCAATTTATATGTTTTTCACAACAAATTTTGTGGGATACAAGACGAAATTTTATGGATGTAGGCACAGTTAGGGAAAAATTACCGACCAGTCCAGTAAAATGCACTCACTCATTTGGTACATATTATGAGACGTTTCTCACTTTTTCATTCCTGTAGGAGGACGTTTTCACTTACGAGCCTCTATGTCCCACGATTACCGGACTGGTCCAGTAATTTTTCATGAATTTTTCTCTCCGTGTACTCTTTTAAATTAGACCTTCGAGATAAAACGAATTGGATTTTTTTGTTAGTGGAGAACTTCAAAAAAATTTTGAAAAAATTCCACAATAATAGATATATGCTAAAGCATCTTTCCAAATTTTTTCAGATTTTTTGGCAAAGATCTGCCCTCTGAGAAAAAATTTGATTGATTAGAGGAATTTCGTATCGAAATGTCTGAAGAAAATTATTTATTGAATAATTAAAATTTTTTAATAATAATTATAATAATAATAATAAACAGAGTTCAATTTTCTACAATTTCTATTGAGCACAGAAATGGAGAGAACGCAAATGGAGGTCATTCTACTCACCAGAAATACAAATTATCATTCCAACAAAATTATGCTCCATCAAAGAATAAGAAAAGAGAATAAAAATCAGTCTCATACATACGCATTCATAAACTTTCTTGTTCGATTTTTTCTGTCTATTCCTACACTCAATGCAGCGTGCATTAGACGTCCTAAATGCTCTGGAATTGGCACGCCACAAGAAAACCAGTATCATGACTCATAAAAAAAAATACATCTAATTTTTTCACTGAAGTGTAACGGAAAAAATCATAATTATTATTTTTTATTCCCAGAATTGTCCATAAATTACTTTTTGTGTTCATTTTTTTCTCTTTCTTCAGTATTTACGTGATATTTACATGACTATACCTATCTATAATGAGAAATTCAATTGAAATTATGTGCCTTTGTTGGAATCATCTGCATTTTACTATGTTTTAATACTATAATTGTTCATTGGGGTATTGGAAAAGTTATTAAATTATTCTCAAATAAATAAACAGATAAGACAAAAATATGATGACAACGGTTTGACAATACTCCCATATTGTTGATAATTTTTCCAATATTCCTATGAAAAATCATAATACAGTGTAACCTTAATATAGCGAACCTCAATATAACGAATTCCTTAATTTAACGAATTTTTCAAATTCCCCCAGAACTGCCCGTAAGAGTCTATGTAAAATATACCTTTACATTACGAATATATTTTTCAAACAACCTCGCTATAACGAAAAATCAATCATTGCAGAATATATATAGAAACTATTATTGACCTTCATAAAACGAATTTGCCAGCCTACAACCTCTACATAACGTCCTACAAATTATCCCCACTCAATTCCACAATAACTAATGTCTCAATGAGTGCTGATACGTTTAAATCTTCATAAGATAGTCATTACTGTTTGATCACTGTAAACATTGCTATTTGTGATTGTTAGTAATTTTGAAGTTGTAATGGCTGAAAAACGGAAAAGGTGTTGTTTGAGTGTTGCAGAAATTTTAACCTTTATTAAGCATTAACCTTTATCATGTTGTTAATTTTCTCTCTTACATTCTATGTTTATATTCTATTTGAATATTTTCAAATAAATAGCAGGTCACTTAAATTAAGTGACTTTTCTCACTTAAGTCAAGTGACTTTTCTCACTTAAATCAAGTGACTATTTCTTTCTTAATTTAAAAAAGTAAAAATCACTTAAATTAAGTGACTTTTCTCACTTGAATCAAGTAACTTTTTCTTTCCTAATTTAAGAAAGTAAAAGTCACTTAAATTAAGTGACTTTTCTCACTTAAATCAAGTAACTTTTTCTTTCTTAATTTAAGAAAGTAAAAGTCACTTAAATTAAGTGACTTTTCTCACTTAAATCAAGTAACTTTTTCTTTCTTAATTTAAGAAAATAAAAGTCACGTAAATTAAGTGAATTTTCTCACTTACATCAAGTGACTATTTCTTTCTTAATTTAAGAAAGTAAAAGTCACTTAAATTAAGTGACTTTTCTCACTTAAATCAAGTGACTATTTCTTTCTTAATTTAAGAAAGTAAAAATCACTTAAATTAAGTGACTTTTCTCACTTGAATCAAGTAACTTTTTCTTTCTTAATTTAAGAAAGTAAAAGTCACTTAAATTAAGTGACTTTTCTCACTTAAATCAAGTAACTTTTTCTTTCTTAATTTAAGAAAATAAAAGTCACGTAAATTAAGTGAATTTTCTCACTTAAATCAAGTGACTATTTCTTTCTTAATTTAAGAAAGTAAAAGTCACTTAAATTAAGTGACTTTTCTCACTTAAATCAAGTGACTATTTCTTTCTTAATTTAAAAAAGTAAAAATCACTTAAATTAAGTGACTTTTCTCACTTGAATCAAGTAACTTTTTCTTTCCTAATTTAAGAAAGTAAAAGTCACTTAAATTAAGTGACTTTTTTCACTTAAATCAAGTAACTTTTTCTTTCTTAATTTAAGAAAGTAAAAGTCACTTAAATTAAGTGAATTTTCTCACTTAAATCAAGTGAGTTTTCTCACTTAAATCAAGTGACTTTTCTTTCTTAATTTGAGTGACCTGCACATTCTTAAATTAAGTGACTGCACATTCTTAAATTAAGAAAGCATTTTTCTCTGTGTATATTACTGGAAAATTAGCTCACGAGATGGAATTTGTCTACAGAAAAAATTATTCATCTTTTTCGAATTCTATTTAGCCGTATAGGACTGCGATAGCCTTTGCCTGACAGAGAGTGTTGGGCTCGTACTTAGCGAGAGATGCTACCGCATCTCCTGATTTACATTCCTATCTTTCTTGTAGCTCCCGAATTTTTCTTTAAAAAAAGTTGACCAAAAAATTGCTCTATTCCGCTTAGACTCCAAGATTTTTTCACCAAAAAGACCTTAAATTCGTATTTCTGCATGAAAATAAGCCATTCGCCTTCGTTCATCGTTTTCGATTTACACGAAGTAAAAAACCTTATCTCCATTTCACGATTATCTTCTTGGTGAAAAACAAATCGATGTAGTTGGCACGACAGTTGGCAAGGAACTCGATAAAAATTGCTGTTGCTCGCACGTTCGTGAATTTTAGAGAACTCCAATCGTCAGCAAATCTGATGGATTTCCCTTCTCCTTCTCTCTCTCTTTCCTCCTCGTTACATTCTTCGTCGAGGTCAAGAAAAATGACTGAGAAAATAAAACATGTATCTCTTGCGAGAATCAAGTACATTTTCCTCTCACAAATCAACAGTACACAATGCGATAAAAGGAAAAAAAAAAGGAAGAAAGATAAAAGAATTCATTCAACGAGTCACGTATTGTATATAAACACATGAATAATAAACACTGGTCATTCAAAGTAGGGAAGAAAAAGAGTTTTGGTGAACCGTGTAATTTTGAGCCAAAGAAAATCACTCCTTACGTGCACTTAAATACATACTGAATTTTGAGCATTAACCAGGATGAGAAATAAAATAATGTGTGAGTGAAGAAATGAAGGTAGTTGGACTGGATCAGAAGGACATGTTATGACTATGAATACATGAAAATATAATGTCAAGTATTTTCATACATAAAGACTAATGATGTTGAACCACGCAAGTAGAAAGAATAATTTGCACATTTCAGAACCAAAATGATGTAAGTACTATGAATGAGCATAAGACTTACGGCATTTTCATGCGACTCTAAGGCAACGATTCGAAAAATAAAGAAATGAGCTAAAATGAGCCTGTGGAGCAAAATGAACCGGCACTCCTTTTTAGATTGAAGGCCTTTCCAAAAAAAATTCTGAAAAAATTCACCAACAATGTGGACATGTTAAGCCATCTTTCCAAATTTTTTCAGAATTTTCAGTAAAGTCCTTCACTTCGAAAAAAAAAAATCCTGAATCATTTTGATTCAATTATGATCATTGCTTCAGAGAAAGGAAAGGACCGAAGAATAGAATGAATAAAAGATCCTAATTCAAGGAAGATCTAGAGATTAGGTGTCCTCCCCAAAAAAGTAGACAACAAAGGATCTCTGTAGTGGTACTTGAAATATCTGAATCCCCATACAGTTGAAACCTCTTCACATCGTCCTGGTAACGAGTATGAGCTTCAATTTCGAAACGAGCAATCTCAACCTAGGGAATTTGTCAGATTGCTGGAGGTCTCAACAGAGCCTGCATAAAGAATACGAATGGAATGACAAGAGGAGGCCAGCTAAAGCGACAGAGTGAGAGAGAATAGAAGGGTTACAGTATTAGACAAAGAGGGAAAAAGTGAGTTTTTTTTTCCCTAGGAAATAAAAAGGCGTTGTTATTCAGGCCACGAGTGAGCTTCAAAGGTCCTATATGAGGAAGCAGAGAAGGGCTGTTCTATTCTCTCATGGCCGCTTCATCCTTCAAAAGAAAAGAGGGAGATGGCACGATATGAGTTTATGGTTAAACACAGAAGAGGGAAACACTTGGGTCAATGATCGAAAATTCCGGAAATCGATTCGCCATTAGACCCCCTTCATCTCTCCAAGGATCCTCTGGAATTTTTAAAAACTCGATGGCATACCGCGAATTTTAAATATGTCATTCTTCATGCCGCCTCCGTTCCCCTGTTTATTTTTCTTCTCTTCAGTAGCATCGTTGATGCATTTTTATTTGCTATCATTAAAAATGTTATTTTCCAATTTCCGTAAGCAATTTTCTGTTGTTTAACCTAGGTCTATACCTACACGAATGTGAATATTAAAATCTGAAATAAATTTGAACCGAAAGCTTATATGAATCTTGAATACTTCGTGAAATTTTTGATCAATTGGCCGTTCTGTTTAGTCAATAGTGAATGAAAACGAAATAGAAATAACACGGTGGCTTATGGGCTAATAGGGGCTTCTGCACTTTTAGGTTAGGCAAAAGATGAAAATATGGAAAGTGTCTTTGAAAAGAGGGATAGAAGAAAAAATTATAGTTGAGGATCCAGTATGGAAATTATTGACCGTTTCATAACTTTGTAATGAATTATCGTTTTTCTGCATAGGGAAAACGTAAATCGCTAGTCGAAATAGCACACTAGTGATTATATAATAAATCACGAATTAATATAATTGCTAAATTCTTCTTCAGGTCCGCTTTAAACACCAAGAACTAGATTTTTAATCATGAATATTAATTTTTGGGTGATTTTTCTGTTCATTTCTTGTTTGATACCCAATGGAAAAGATATATATTGTTAAAAATATAATTTTGATTAACTGATGAATTATATAATATTGTAAATTCAATATAAGAATCCATAGGCATATTTTTGCCGGAATATTATATAATTCGATAATGAGAAAGATATAATGGTTCATTATAATTCTCGTCTATTGGACCATATAAGTATAGTAACTATAAATTTGGAATATGTTCCAGCATATGTTATACTATTTATAATATTAATATTTAATCGGAATATAATAAAATATATAATATTGGAATATAATGAAATTAATACCCCAAAGATGCAATGAAAAATATCAGTTGAAAATAGTTTGTAAGAATCATAAAATTCCAAGAGAGAATGTAATTTTAAAATTTTGAGGCAAAAAAAAATATTTAATTTATTCTATAGAGAAGGCTCTCTGAGTAACGTACTCTCCACAATATCTGAATGGATCATGAGAACATTTGAAATTATTGAAGATGTACATCACACGGAATTCACATTAGGGTAACGATACAAACTATCTAGTTATCATAAAGTGCAGCTATATAAAATGGAATATAATATATTTTATTTTCAATAAAATATATAATCAAATATAAAATAAAAATCATAATGATTCCCATACAAAACAGGAAACAGTATAAAGTATGCTGTCATTATTATATGATGAATTGAAAATGAAAAAATATATTTTCCAATATCAAATGTCTCAGATATAAAAAATTACATGATAAAATATCAAAATCTATATAATTGGAATAGTATAATTATGTATATATTTACATAATATATTAAACACCACACATATTTTTGCCGAATTATATGATCCGTTATTAATCTGATATTATTAAATATATTCATAGCAATATATTTCTCTTCCATGCGGGGTAGAACTGTTTCAAGAGATAATCGTGCTGTTCGTCTGTCATTAGATGTTTTTGAATAAAAAGAAATTAGTAATGACTATTTTAATTTCGAGTTCGACTACACAGAGAAAATTTTTTTCTTAATTTAAGAATGTGCAGTCACTTAATTTAAGAATGGCAGGTCACTTAAATTAAGTGACTTTTTTCACTTGAATCAAGTGACTTTTTCTTTCTTAATTTAAGAAAGTAAAACTCACTTAAATTAAGTGACTTTTCTCACTTAAGTCAAGTGACTTTTCTCACTTAAATCAAGTAACTTTTTCTTTCTTAATTTAAGAAAGTAAAAATCACTTAAATTAAGTGTTTTTTCTCACTTAAATCCAGTGACTTTCTTTCTTAATTTAAGAAAGTAAAACTCACTTAAATCAAGTGAGTTTTCTTTCTTAATTTAAGTGACCTGCACATTCTTAAATTAAGTGACTGCATATTCTTAAATTAAGTGACTGCACATTCTTAAATTAAGAAAGCATTTTTCTCTGTGTATGGTTCAATTCGAGATAAATCCATCATGTCCGATTTTTATACCCTCTCTTTTTTACAATGAAAGTGAGATGACGACCAAAAGCTCTTGCAATATTCAAATCAAAGTTTAGGGAATTGGAGACAAGGTTTACTCATGATATGGACAAAATTCTGAGTTTATGAAAACTTTATAACGTCCAATAGTTCTTGACATTTATATAAACAAAAACATTGGCAAGACTCCATTGGATTTTCAGGAGTGTACGTGCAGCAAAACTCTCTATCCCGAAAACTCTGCTATATATTCAATGTGATTTGCTTTTTTTCTTTTTTTTTTGTGAAAAGTTTGACGGAATATAGTCGCAGCTTTGCAGTCAGGAAAAACGAATACAACTTTTGTTTCGTGATAGGACGAGAGGAAAAAAAACGAGAGTTTTTGTATTAGGAGGATTGAGACTGAAAATTAAAAAAAGTTTGAAAATAAAAGTTTTTCAGGGAAAAAAGAAAAACAATTTTCCATTTTGAATTGAAGCGAAGTTTAGGGTAGGATACGCTTGGGAGAATATTGTAAAAACAAATTTAGGAGTGAAAAGATAAAAAAGCACACAAGTTAATTTTTTTCATTAGATTTTTTTTCTAGAATATCCCGGGACACTAAGCGAGATGGAGCGATTTGCTTGAATCCTTTTTTGTAGCTTCTGAAATTATCTACAAATTTCCGACATATTCTTCAGAAAATATTGGCAAAAAAAGCTAAAATATCGAAAAATTAAGTTTTCTGCAAAAAAAAAAAGGTTTTATTTTATGAAGATTTGTACATGAAAACAAGGCGCGTACGCGCACTCCCTGAACTAACGGCTCTCACTGCGCCATTCTTAAACAATATATATTCTTTTATTCCGTTATAATACCGTAACCACTGAGGCGATCTTGCAAACGTGAAAACAAAGACCCGGAGGTGCGTGGAATTCATATTTATGATGATTTTAGCATAGAGAAGATAGTGGAAAATGGGTTCAATGGAATGGCTTGAGATGTTTTTTTTTTTTTTTAACGATTCCATTAAAAATCTGAGGAAATTTCCGGTGGGAAAGTTGTGTCACAATTAATTTTTTTGAATTTTTTGATAGTTCTAATTTTTTGGGCACAAATGGGTAATTTGACTAAAATATTGAATTTAGCAGAAATCTCACGAAATCTACAAATTTCCAGATTTCTGGTGAATTTCAGATTGTTTGGAATTTAACTGATTTTTTAAAATTGTGGCTACAACGCAAATTTATGGGATTTTTTCATGATTTTATGAATTTTTATCGATTACTGGAATAATTTATGGAAAAAAAATCATTATTTCAAAATACCCCATAATTCCTTTGAAAAAAGTTACTTTTTCCTTCAAAACTTGATAAATCCATGAAATTGATCTCACACCTTTCACTTTCATTCAAAATTATTACATCACGACAAATAGAAATGGAAATATGTGCAAAAGAGTATAATTTTCAATTTTTTTCACTTTTTTTGTTAAAAAGAATTTTTTTAAAATTGACCAAAATGAATGTCGACACAAGTTTTTCAACGGAAATTTCCTCAGCTTTTCGATGAAATCAGTATTGGAAACCTATCTCAAGTATTTTCACTAATTTCGAGCAATTTTCATAACATAAATTATAAAAACTGAAACATGTTCCTTTCATCCATTTTATTAATAAAAAAAAAGCAGAATGAAAAAAATTGCCGCTCATGTGAGACCCACATTATTAATAAAAAAAAAATTGATCACAAGTTTGAAGGAGAGGATTGAGCCTCGAGCCTCAAGCGGAGAACGTTAAAACAGTCTCAGATTTCGCAACAGTGTGGTGACTCAAGCCATCTGAAAACCCGAGGAAGATGAGAAGGGAATTCTCTAACAGAATGAGGAAAAAAAATGAGAAAAAAAAAGTATAAAAATTCAAGCAATCTCTTCACCATTAATAACATAATACTAATTACATTAAAAAAAAAAAAAAAAAAATTACATTGAATCTCGAGGACTCAATGCGGAAATAATTTTCTCTCATTTTTTCCATAATTCCTTCGATTTCCCATTCGACTTTAATAGACCAGTCGGTGTTGTATTAATGCATGCATAATTAATGAGAGTTAAAAAAATAAATTTTCGATTCAAAAGATCACTGATATGTCGAACTTTCCATGAGATTTCCGGAGATACGGAATTGAGTGATGCGAGTCATGACGACGAGATAAAAAACGTTGAGAAATACATAAAGAGTAGAAAAAAGAATTAAAAGTAGGGAGGGGGGGGGGGGGGAAAGAAGAGATGGGCGTTTTTTGGTGATTACAAGTGCATTTTTCTTGTCATTCAGTTTTCTGAAAATATCTCGGAGACTAAGCGAGATAGAACGATTTTCTCTCAATGTTCCTTTCAAAAAAAAGGTGAGAAGAAAAAATTGCCACAAAAAGTCAAGAGAGAAAATAGAAATTTTTTTTCGCATTGTAATTTTGGAAATATCTCGGGAATTAAACGAGATAGGTCGGTTTCAGGATGAAATCGCTCAATCTCTCTTAGTCTCCAAAACATTCCGAAAAAACTCCAAAAGTTCATTTTAAAAAACGACAAAAATCGATTTTATTCATCATTTTTTGCCCCAATAGCTCGGAAACTCAGCGAGATGGAGCAAATTTAGTTCTCCAATCCACTTTTGTAGCCCCTGAAGTTAAAAAAAATGGAGGTAAGATGGGCGTATCTTCATGACTCTCTGAGATATTCCATTGAAAATGATCAAAAAGATAATTTGATGTGTTTTACCTTTTTACTAATGGAAAAGTCTTTCCATTTTTCATTCTTCAGAATGATATAACAGACTTACCCTGATATTCTCGTAGACACCATTGAGTGATGCGAGTCATGACGACGAGGATAAAATCAGTAAGAGAGAGAAAAAGATTAAGAATACATGAAGAGTAGAAAAAGGACTTAAAAGAAAGGAGGAGAGGGAGAGAGGGAAAAGGGGGGAGGAAGAGAGAGAAAGACAAAGAAAACGTAAGGAGGCGTAACTTCTCTTCGGGGTCGGAGATGAGGCATCTTCCTTCTATCCATTTTTTTTTTCCTTTATATTTCTCGTACGTACCTGAAACACCGTAAGAACGAGAGAGAAAATGTAATAAAGGAAGGAAGAGAATACTAACGGAGTAAAGAGTGGCTTTCGCTCGTGTTGTACGAAACGAGAGAAGAAACCTGTTTGGCCGGTTCGACGAGTAACCGCTTTTATCTCGGTGTTTTTTTACCGATTTGGATTCACCGGTATAACGCTCATGCTATATATATAGTTCTCCAAGTCACTATGGTGAACATATATAATAGTCAGAACAATCGGTGATATGACAATTGACCACGCCTCGATCATACCCAACTACGATTATATTTTCATGTATGAGCGATTGAACCCTGCTTCTCTACCCCCCCCCCCCCCTCCTCACCCCTTCAAACCCTACAGCATCCATGATTAATAATCCTCATGAATCCTTGGATTAACGTCGTTGTCATTTTGTAGGAGAGAATCGATTATGAACGATCTATGGCTGCAGAAAAATGTGGTTATTATCGTTTGGTTTTCAAGGGCTTCGACATTTTTAGTAGTTGTGACGCAAGAATTATTCTTCTTTTGAATAAAACCATTGATTCCTATCAATCGGAATTCAATTGTGAAGAGAAAAAAATTTATTCCATAAATTTTAAATTAATCAGAAATATGGAAATTTGGATATTTCAAGATTATTTGGAGATTTATTGAGATTTTTTGGTAAATTCAAACTTTTTCCAATTTTTCTTGGAATCCATTTCCGGAAACCTTTGTTCGCTTATCTGTGATATTGAAATTAGCTTGATTTCAAAGAACCTAAAATTAACCGGAAATCTGAAAATTTGCAGATTTCAAGATTTTTCGAGATTGGAATCCGATTGAAAGAAATCAATGATTGCATTCAGTAAAAGGATAATAGGGAACTTGCATATTTTTTATTTATTTTTTTTTCTCAATATTTATTGATAGTGATTAACAGAAAAGGCAAGAAAAAAATTTTTTACTCGTTAATTAATTCATAAACATTAATTAAAAAATAATTTTTTTGAACTTCTCTAAATCGGACATGACGTCAGAATACCAAAATCTTTGTGTGCGCCATCTGTAGTCCTCTGTCGTTACTCATTGACAGGCGTATGAAGGTTTGCTGATTGTCAAAAAATGCGTATTTCTTCATTTTCTTCGTCTTAACTTCAAACATTGTTTAGAGAATTTCAATTAAAAACGTGTTTGCTTCGTAAGAAAAATTTACACATAACCTCCTTATGAGTATCGCGCATCGAAAATTCAAATATTCTCCAGCCGCGCCATCACTGGCCACATCTTGAATTACGCATGTGGTATTATGACGTCAGATCCGTATTAGAGCAGTATGAAATTTTGAGATTTTTAATTGTAAATTTCTCCATAATTAACAATTTAAAAACAAAAAAAATTTCCCTAATCTCAGACAATACTGTAGAATGCATAGAAATGAAAATAAAAAATAAAAAAAAATATGCAAGTTCCCTATTGTGGAGAAACGGCAGAATAGGGCTCTAGGGGAATATTCGTTCATAAAAAACTTCAAGAGTTACAAAAAAAAATTATTCAAAATCGCTCTATTTTGCTTAATTTCCGAGATTCATAAAACGAGGAAAAATATCCCCTTTTATTCGATAAAATTTTCAAACAATTGAACCAGAAAAAATTGTCCATTTTTCCTCTTCATGAAAAAATCGAATCTTTCCAATTCTAAAACACCTGGAAAAGAATAAAAGTCATTGTGAAAAAACTTTCCCTCAAGTTAGTATTCAATGGAACCCATATTGCCATCAAAGTACATCATTGCACTTTCTTTGTAGAGTTTCTATTCTCTTATATTTTTGTTCGTTCCAGTCAATTGTATAAGACAGAAAATTCGACGGCTCGTTAAACTCAAGGATCGCCGGAAACCTCACCCTCCTAACTTTCTTCAGGCTTCAAAGGAAAAAAAAAAAATAAATAAAAATCAAAAAAGTAAAAAAAAGAAGCAAAATCACTGTAGCAATAAGGATAAGTCCAAGTGTAACGTTCTGTGAGGGAATATGAGCCGCAGAGAGTGCGCGATCAGTTGAGAATCTTTTTCATATATATGGATGTAGATATATATATATATATACATAAAGTTCGACCTCGCAAATATATCCTTTCGAGCGAGACGAAAGAGTAGTGGTCAGTGGTAGTATAGGTTGGGCTCGTGTTATGAGAGGGGAAGAAAGGTCTTCGTCTGCTGAAAGAGGGGAATACAGCGGAGGGGGAGGGGGGGGGGAGGAACATAGAAGAAAGAGGTACGCGCAACTGGAATGAGTCGAGGTCACGCGGTTCTGATTTCTTTTTCTAAAAAAAAGGGGAAAAAATGTAGCGTCAAATTTTTCCTCGGACAAAACTAAATAGAATGAAGTAAATAAATATAGGAGATAGGAGATATTAAAAAGAAGAATCCGTGTATAGAGACACTGTATTTCTTAAGAATACGAATGAGAGACTGAAAGAGTATAAAGAAGAGAAATCAACACAATGGGTGGACGAGGTTGAAAAAAAAAACGACAACACGTACGTTCTGGCCAGAGAGATCGGTGTTGATACACTTTTTGGGAGGTATTTTTTTTCTTCTTTCTCTTCGCTTTTATTTACTTTTCTAAGACTGAGTAACACAGCACCACCAAGTGTCAAAACCATTTTCACTTGAGTTCCATTATTTTTTTTTATTTTCACAGCTGAAGAATTAACGAAGAATACAATGAAATTTTGAAGTTGTCTGATTTTGTGTGACTTTTTTTTTAGAATATCACGGAAAATAAGTGAGGTAGAGCGATTTTGCTCTGATGCACCTTTATAGCTCTTGCAATCGTCTACAGAAAAGGACTTGGGTGAAACAGAACGTATTTGTGTTATCTGGTCGATCATTTTCACATATCGATTAATCGATCTCGAAATTCTCGGGGGGGGGGGGGGGGGATTCTCGAAATTCTTCTTGGAGGATCAACTTTTGATCGACCATTTTCAAAATGTCAATCAATCGATGTCAAAATTCGATTAATCGAATGTGGGATCAATCGACTCGTATTGAATTCGAGATATCACATAGTATTCGATAATTCCGTTGCACTTGCTTCAATTGAAGTCAATCAGCTCGAATCGATCAATTCCAAAATTTCGATTGATCGCTGTCAAATTTCGACTAATAGACGTCAAAATTCGACTAATCGACGTCAAAATTCGATTAACCAATTTCGAATCGATTGATAATTCGATTCCGTTCGGCAAGTGTCAGTTTGAGAGGGTTCGAAACTTCGATTAATCGATGCGATATATCGTATTAAACTTCGAGATATCGAATTCCATTTGACAGTTCCGTTGCACGTGTTTCATTTGTGCGAGAAATGACATTAAAAAAAAAAAACAATTTCACTTCAATTCCCGATCGATCATTTCGAATTATCGATTAATCGATGCGATATCTTGAATCTAATGCGAAATATCACATTCCATTTCACCGGTTTTACTTTGGAAGCCCCAATTAATCCCAAATATTCGATTAATCGATACGTTGTCTCGCAGTATTCCGATATATCGCATTCCATTTGATAGTTTCATTCCACAAATTTTAAAGGCATTGAATATCGATGAAAGTCATGCTTTCCATTAATACAAGAGTCTTGAAAAGATTTCATCTCAATTTTTTGCTAATCTTCAGAAAAAAAATCTTCTTGCCGAATTATAGACCCCATGAGTCCAGCAACCCAGTGGTAATTACGAATAAGACTTTACTCTCTCTCTCTACTTCAAATTCCCTCTCGAGCACTGGACCACGCCTACGTTGCAGATCTACGAGCCCAGGATAGATGGGAATTGAAGGAGGTAAATCTACGTGAATGAGTCCAGGAATTACAAAAAACTAACGCAAAAATGAAGAGAATGAAGGGATGGAAATCGATGGACAAATCTTCCCTGTAAGGTAAGGGCACTAGTACCTGCTCACTATTCGCTTCGGTTCCCCAAAATTCGACGGGAAAAATATTTCTATTGATTAAAAATGGGCATATCGTTTTCAAAATTATTATCATATATTTCTAAATATAGAATAATTAAAATTTTCAGTTATTTAATGAAGTTGATTGATAATATTGAAGTTTGAAAATAATTTTGCGCTTATCCCAGTACCTGCTCACGAAAAAGTGAATGGAACTAGTAGTGGATCAGTACGTTACCCCAATACCTGGAGAATTAACTATTAAAAAATAGTAAAAACAATATGAGCACACATTACACAGAGAAAATTTTTTTCTTAATTTAAGAATGTGCAGTCACTTAACTTAAGAATGGCAGGTCACTTAAATTAAGTGACTGTTCTCACTTAAATCAAGTAACTTTTCTCACTTAAATCAAGTGACTTTTTCTTTCTTAATTTAAGAAAGTAAAACTCACTTAAATTAAGTGACTTTTCTCACTTAAATTAATTGACTTTTCTCACTTAAATCAAGTGACTCTTCTCACTTAAATCAAGTATTTTTTTCTTTCTTAATTTAAGGAAGTAAAAGTCGCTTAAATTAAGTGACTTTTCTCACTTAAATCAAGTGACTTTCTTTCTTAACTTAAGAAAGTAAAACTCACTTAAATTAAGTGACTTTTCTCACTTAAATTAAGTGACTTTTCTCACTTAAATCAAGTGACTTTCTTTCTTAATTTAAGAAAGGAAAACTCACTTAAATCAAGTGAGTGTTCTCACTTAAATCAAGTGACTTTTCTTTCTTAATTTAAGTGACCTGCACATTCTTAAATTAAGAAAGCATTTTTCTCTGTGTAGTACCACTAAATAACGGTCAAATATGAAATTCGCGCGGAGTGTCATCCTCGTTGATCGACGTAGCTCGATGCGATAACTGGTGAAAACTGCCGGAATGAACGAAGGCCGTTCGAAAATTATTTAATGCTCTTTTATGGAAAAGTATAGCATCTGGTAGTGTAATGAATTCAAATTCATGGATAATTCACTAATATTGTCAAAATTTTCCAATTTGCTTTTCTCCACAATATAATTATATAAATACGAAAAATACCGAAAGTGAGCAGGTACTAGTGCCTTACTAAGAACTCTATTAAAATCCATGATAAAATCATTTCGACGTCACTGACGTGTACCTCATACAACTTAACTGCTCTTATATCCACCTTGAATGCTATTCTCGTTAAAAAAAGGAGGATTTTTCTCAAATAATAAGGCAAAGCTTTTTTGTAGTTATGTGCCATAATAATTTGAATTCTTCCATTAAAGAGATAAAATATTTTATTTTTTCAATATAGACTTGCGGTTTTTTTCCCCAGTGAAATATAGGAATTACAAAGGAAAAAGGGAGAAGAAGGAAGGAAATGGCTTTATTTCCTCTAAACAATTAAAAACAAAGTTCTCTTCTGGAAAAATAAAGAGATGTAAATAATATCTGTTGAATGAACTTTTCCTTTTTTTTTTTCTACAGAACAGAAATATAAAAAAATGGTAAAGAAAAAAAAATGGAAATTCTTTTACGTGGCAATTATAATTTATGGAAGTATTATTCTATCACGTTAATTATATGCGATTATGCTTCGTTAAAAGTTCTTGGTTGACAGGTCCCTGAGGATCAGCGTGACTTTTCTCTGAGGTATAAAAAAAAAGTATCCCTTGATAGTAGTGTCTCCACTCCCGGGTGGCCAAAGAGCCATATTTTTTCACTTTAATGCGCTTTTACTCGGCAGAAAGACAGGAACAAAGGAAAAGAAGGAAAAAAAGGAACTTCTCTGTGGATATAGAGAAAATACGGAAAAAAAACGTAATGATTATATATGTTGATAAAGGAGAAAGAGAAAAAGCCCGAAAAAATCAACATTTAAAAATGGAAACAGTGATTGCAAAGGACTAAATGAACCAAATTAAAAAAAAAAAAAAACGCTTTATGGAGAAATCGTGAAAAAAATTGGGAAGATGCTGCAACATGTCTACATTTCTTTGGAATATTTTCAAATTTATTCATCAAGGACTTGACACCTGAAAAAATTCGAACGTGCGTCCTAGAATTTTCAGACAAATCGATTTTTTCATCATTAATTTTCTCAAAGATAGGCACACTAGGAGAAAAATTTGAAAAAAAAAATCGGAAACATGCAACAGCATATTTACATTTCTGTGGAATTTTTTCAAATTTTTTCATAACTGTCTTCATTCCGAAAAAAAAATTCGTAAATGCTGCATGACTCAATATTGTCAATTATGTTCACATAACGGTTAAATCTGAATCACATGCCGGATTCGTAATAACTAAACGGGATATGCAGCAAACGAGTCTAGAGAACTGCAATCTATCTCTCCATAATGAAACATTGATTTTTTTCCCTCGTAAATCGTTGAGTATGACAATAATCTGCGTAAAGACTGTATTCCGAGTAAAAAGAGGAGGAATTTCATCGATAATTCGAAATTCTGACGTTGAGTCAGCGATTACGCTATATATCTCTGCCTCATTCCCCTAGAAGTACCATTGTGCACAGGGAGAAAGCCAATAAAAAAAAGTAGAGAATTAACTGAAAAAAAAAAAAAAAGTAGAAAAATGTTTTATATTCTCCTGACTTGCGGCAACTTCACGACTTGCACTTTGAGTCGAAGAAAAAAGAAAAAGTAAATAATAATCTTGAGAATTGGACTGTAACCGATGTCCCCTGACGGCAGATAATGACATGCTATTTTTCCTCCCCCGAATTTCCATCAGTTTTTTCAATATCCTATTTCCTTTTCTTCAATTTTTTTTCTCCCCTTTCCTTCCTTCCTTTACCTTGAAAATAAATATCCGCGTGGGTCTATATCCATGCGAGGGAAGAATAAAAAAAAAAAAGAGGAAATTTTTCACGATATCACATTTATATCGAAGCCGGAGGAAGAAGAGGCAATATATATGACTTCTCAATTCTCACAAAATAATATTCTATTAAAAAAAAAATGAAGCATCATTTTCAAAATAGAGGAAACGTTAGGAAAAAGTTTGAATAAAAAAGCATGTGGATTTTTTTTTAAGTGACGGACTTTGCAAAGAAAATCTGAAAAAATTTCAGAAGATGCTTTCAAGTGTTCATGTTGTAGAATTTTTTCAAAACTTCCTGTCCAGAAAAAAATGGAAAGAACGATGTGGGAATTTATTGGAAAGTAAAGAACTTGGTCAAAAATTTTGAAAAAAATCCAGAAGATGCTCTAACAAGTGTACATTGTTGTGGAATTTTTTGCAAAATATTCCACAAAATTTCGTAAATAGGAAAAAGTGAGAAAAAAAAACGATTTGGTTTTTTTTTCGAAGTGAAGGACTCGTCGAAAAACTCTGAAAAAATTTAAGAAGATACTTTCACAAGTTTTCCGTGTGTAATTTTCTCAAAATTGTCTGTAGAACGGCTTTGATACTAAAAAAAAATTACGAATCATTGTCATGAAAATACAAGTAAAGAGAGAAGAAAACGTATGGCCATACGTGTGGTACAGTTACATTTACTACAGAATATGTATTTATTCGTTTTCCATGAATAAAAAGACGCGCAACAAGAGTCACAACATCGATTGTACCTCCCCCCCTCTTTTCTCTCCGCCAACTCGTGTGATATACTGATGTACATATCTTTTGACAGGAGCCCAAGGGTGTATATAAACATATTTTCTTGAATAGTAACAATACGCAACTGAATCTGAAGAAAAATAACGTATATATCCATGTGAGATAACATAAATTTATTGTTACGATATGGAAAAAAAATGTGGAGAGAATGAAATAGAAGAATAAATACTTCATAAATTTTCGAAGCATGACTCATACACTTAGATTTCGACTGATACCGCAGCATGAAATTAGTGGAGTGAATAAAAAAAAAAGAAGTAATTAATTAAAAGAGAATGGAATTGTTTTGACGCTTGTAAAAGTAGAATTGTAGCGTTGTAAATCGTGCACTCAAGTACGATACTATCAGCTTGTTTGGTAAACTCGTTGGTTACTATCGAAACCGTAAGTGGATATAGATTCCGGCCATTGACTGCATGGGTTGGTTCTGAGGGGCCGAAACATCTCGACTCTTTAAATACAAACGTACCTTGTTCATAATTTTTTTCCTTCACGAAGAGAAAAAAAATGATATTTGTGACATAACGAGATTGTTTCACACGTGAAAGTCAAGTTCAATATCACATGGGGAACTTAGTGTTGAGAGAATTTAAAGGCGATGAATGTGTAATTGATGGAGGTGAAGGTAAAAGAGGAAAGAAAACGAGTTTATCGCACGGCGTGCGAAAAGTGCCACTTTACATATGCTGCACTTGCGTGCAGCAATGCTTTCCACACGTTGGACAATGAAATATTGTACATTATGCGTGCGTAAAGTTTTTTCAGGAGAAACTTTAGTGTACTAATTGGATGATAAAGTAGATTCTCAAATAAGTTCCGCCCAATAAAGTTCCGCTCTCGTTAAAGATCCCCAGATTTTTTCATTAAAGTTCCTCGTTAGTTCCCCCACTCTGCTTCTTTGGCTGACCAATCAAATCGAGGTTAAATGCGCGGCATTTTGAATGAGATTATGTGCACAAGATGTAGTCTACAATTATACATTCCGCGCATCTAGCTGCGCATAGGAGAGTGTGCCACGGCGCAATCAACTGCGCAGAGGAGACTAATCTACGTGAAAGTGGGGAACGGAACTTTAACGAGCGGTCTGGAACGGACAGGGGAACTTATTTGAGAGTCTACAGTATATTACTATGCCACAAGTGCGAAAATAGTACATTACCACAAAGTGTGGAAAGTGCCACAGACCGCACGCGTAGCAGCGTGCGGAAAAAGTTCAATCTGAGAGATTTCCTACAATATTAAAAACCGTTACAACTGCCAATGACTTTTTCTGTGTTCCAAAATCCTTTTCACTGCAAAATTTTAATACATTTCTGTATTTTTCAATTTTTAGTTTCCATTATAGTTTCTTTCTTTGGTTTTTTTTTCATTTAATTTTTTTTTGTTTCAATGGGGGGGGCTCGGCCCCCTCCACCCGCCCACACTCTCTTTTTTTGGGCATTCGTGAAAGAAAATAGTATATGCCATTCGGCTGAAAACCTCGTTCTAAAAATAATTTGGATTATTCTTTATTGATTTAAATGTAACAAGACAGAAGAGTTACATGAATATATCGCAATTGGTCATGCAAATGTGACATATGAAGAAAAGAGGAAAGGGATGGGGAAAATCGAGAGTGCTTATTTCATTTGCGAGAAAACGAGAACGCGTGCCTCTTTTTTAACCCTCCATTTTTTTTCCCTTCTTTTTTTTATATTCTCTCTGTCTCACTCGGATAGCATCGATTAGCATACGAGTGGCTTGTACATACACTGAGCTCTATGGTATGTCTCATTCCTCGTTTCCCTCCAGGCACCGAAGTGAATTCACTTTATCGTGGGATTCGAGAGGGTAAAAGAGAGCGAGAAGTGTACATACTATATAATATTACATATCGCACGTGAATTTCACATGAAAAAGAAATCGACGAAAATTCATTTTTCACTGTGATTTTTTTTTTACAATTTTTGGCTCAGTGAGTGTGAAACAAAATTTAATTTCACATTTTTTCACTCAAAAAAAAAAAAGGTGTTGGAATGAAAAAAAATAAAATTCTTCATATAATTCATTTTGTCCCTTTTATATTTCACCCTGAGCGATAGAAAGCATATTCAATCTATTACCTCTTGAAATTCTAGATTAATCGAGGGCACAAGTTCTTCTGGTTAACTTCAATTATTAACCCTGAGGAGTTGAAAAAAAAAAGAAAAATATATGGAGAGAGAGCCGCCCTCTAGGACACTACAAAAGAGTATATGGAAAAGAAAACGGGTATCGAAGCCGCGCCCTCCACAAAATGTAATTTGAGAGATTTTTTTCCCTTCATTCTGTGTTAGAAAGGCAAAAGGACAGATGACATACCATAGAGAGACAAGAATGCCTCAGCAACCTGTTTGGAAAGAGTAAAAAAGACTAATAAAAGGTTTTAAAAAAGGAAAAAAAAACCTGCCGAGACGGCAGACACAATGCGTGAAGCACCTGCATTTGTGCCGGTCAACGTCCCTCCTTTTTTCCATCTATCTCAGAGGCAGCCTTCCCTAATCCCCAATCGAGAAATGTGAAGAAAGGTGAGAGGGTGAAAAGAGTCAAAGGCACTGAAATAAAATGAACAACTGAATATTACATTTCCCCTCATCCTGACGTAACACACAACACACTCACACACACACACCCCTAAATGCCCTTTTCTCATCGCCCTCAGTCTCTATCCTATCTGTAAATACAGCAGAGTATTTTTCTTCACATTTTGGTTAGCTGCAAGCAAATATTGTGGAGTTATGATACATTGAACATCGTTGGACTGAGTAACTGAGATTATGGGAGCAAGGTCTCTGATTTGAATAAACTTTTTCTCGATAAATCAGAGTTAATGTTGGGCAATGAACACGGAGGAAACAGTTTTCTTGGTTCTTCTGACTCGTAGAAGAAGGTAAGTATTATAGTGGACTTCCAAATGAGTTCACACGTCTGTCCAGGACCTCTCGTTAAAGTTACCGTTTCGTTTTTATCCCCACTTCTTATGTAGAACATTCCCCTCTGCGCAGTTTCAATGCGCAGAATGTCGAAACAGGTCAAAAAGCACATTTTAAATGCCGCACTTCGAGACTCAATTCTGATTGGCTCACCGAAGAAATAGAGTGGGGGGAGCCAACGAGAAACTTTAATGGAAGAATCCTCGGGACTTTAACAAGAGAGTAACTTCAATGGGTAACGGAAGACTCAGGAAATTGTAAATTCTCAAACCCATTGTTTATTAATAATTATCAATTATTTTCATGATATAACAGAGGCATGGACTTTCTGGTTAACTTTCTCAGTCGTTGACACTGTTTTATGATAAAAATATCAATAAGAATCGTCAAACAATTAGTTCAAAAATTCAATACACCCAAGGCCTTCCGTTATCCCTGAAAGTTACTGTTTCGTTCTTATCCTTACTTCTTACGTAGACCCTTCCTCTCTGAGCAGTTCATTGCCTGGTTAAGTATTCAATGAGTAATTCAATGCGCAGAATGTTAAAATATGTCCAAAAATACATTTGGAGCGCCATGCTTCTGAACGCAATTCCGATCAGTTCGATTAAAATCTCAGAAACTTTAATGGAAAAATCTTGAAAATTTCAAACGAGAGAGAAACTTCGACGGATCGAACTCTATTGGGAGTTTACTGTAGACAAACGTAAACAATAATGAATGATCTTGCAAGTCGAAAAGGAAAGATAAATAATCCATGAAATCAAAATACGAACGTGCCAGTGAAATAACCTCTAAATACTGTCTGTGTGGAACGTTAATGTACAGTGGTTCTCAATTTTGATTTTTTTCATTATTTAATGACGTGAGAGTACTACAGTGAGTTGGGATAGACAGCCTTCATTCTTGCCGAAGATGAGCCGAAATATGGTTCATCCACTAGTAACTTTTGAAAATTTCTAAAGAGAGATTCACATGCAGGAAGGGCGTATCTCTATTAGTTTCCACCCGCATGGAAAAGATATATATTGTTAAAAATATAATTTTGAGTAACTGATGAATTATATAATATTGTAAATTCAATATAAGAATCCATAGGCATATTTTTGCCGGAATATTATATAATTCGATAATGAGAAAGATATAATGGTTCATTATAATTCTCGTCTATTGGACCATATAAGTATAGTAACTATAAATTTGGAATATGTTCCAGCATATATTATACTATTTATAATATTAATATTTAATCAGAATATAATAAAATATATAATATTGGCATATAATGAAATTAATACTCCAAAGATGCAATGAAAAATATCAGTTAAAAATAGTTTGTAAGAATCATAAAATTCCAAGAAAGAATGTAATTTTGAAATTTTGAGACAAAAAAAAATATTTAATTTATTGTATAGAGAAGGCTCTCTGAGTAACGTGCTCTCCACAATATCTGAATGGATCATGAGAACATTTGAAATTATTGAAGATGTACATCACACGGAATTTACATTAGGGTAACGATACAAACTATCTAGTTATCATAAAATGCAGTTATATAAAATGGAATATAATATATTTTATTTTCAATGAAATATATAATCAAATATAAAATAAAAATCATAATGATTCCCATACAAAACAGGAAACAGTATAAAGTATGCTGTCATTATTATACGATGAATTGAAAATGAAAAAATATATTTGCCAATATCAAATATCTCAGATATAGAAAATTACATGATAAAATATCAAAATCTATATAATTGAAATAGTATAATTATGTATATATTTACATAATATATTAAACACCACCCGTTATTAATCCGATATTATTAAATATATTCATAGCAATATATTTGTCTTCCATGCGGGCAAGATATTCCTTAAATTTACCACTTGAGGTCACGATAAATGCAAAAATTTCATTGGAATCGCCTCAAAGGGACAGAATAATGAATATAATCATTCTAACAAGAAAGAGAATATTTGAAAATTCGACAGAAGAAAGCTGAGGATATCCTCACTTAGATTCTATATAGTATCAAAGTGAAGTAGCATATGGCACCAGAGAATGATACATTAATACAGTGATATGAATGTTCGGCATGAAAATTATAGACACGTTAACACGAAGAAAAAAAATTCTTCGTGGGAAGTTAAACGGAGAACGTGGCTTACCTCGTCTATTCGTTATGTGTGAAATCGATCGTTTGATACACGCGACAGGTCGACATTCCCTGTACCCTCCAGGATTCCCCTTATGCCCTCTTACTATACCGCATGCGGCTGCGACACATGTAATAATTGCAGCTGTATACGGATAGTATAACGCTAATGCATAACACACGCAACTAATATAAATGTTTCGCATATAACCGGCAGCTGTTTATATGCATACGCATTTCGCACGTTTCAAGCATATATAGAGATATATGTATATATTTGGGTCAAGAGGTGAGAAAAGGGGGAATATGTAATTGGGTCGAGTAAACATAGTCGTACACTCCCTGTGATCCAATGAGAGACGACTCGACAATTTTTTTTTATCTTTTTCAGTGGTATTCTCTCGTTTGTGTTTAATTCAATGGCAAGTGTCACTCCAACACGACTGTCACTGCAATGACTCTTCTTCTCTTTTAATGAAAGAATAATTAAATGATAAATTTTGATGTCTCCAGAATGTTACGATATTATTGAATGAGAAATAAAAAGTAATGAATTTTGTGGGAATTGTCATTGAAATTTTTTTTTTCTTGAAAAAATCAATTTTATAAAAGAAGTTATGAATTGGGATTTTTTTGATAGTGAATGCCATTAAAAAAAAATTAGAAAAAATTAGCCAATAATGGGGACATGCTGGACTATCTTCTCAAATTTTTTCATATTTTTTTCGTGAATTGCTTCACTCCAAAAGAAATTCTGAATCATTGTGCCCCGGAAATCCATTTTATTCCAGTCTTTTTTAAAGAAAAATTTGTCCATTGAGATCTTTTTAAAAAACGCATACTACGCGTGTTTTTTCTTTCTTTTTTTTCCCGTCTCTGCTGCACGCTACACAACGCGCCAATAACAGAAGAAGAATCGACATGGACAAGTAGAGGGATTTCTCGGTTACAGCAAGTGGCTTGGGAGAGAGTCAAAGAGGTCTACGACCGCCAGTTGAATTCTTTCTTCAGTATGGGTTTCTTCACCATTTCATCGGTATGCAATGATCAACTGAAGAAAAAGGCAATTTCAGTCGTTTAACTCCTATTGGCAACTGTCCCTAACCAAGTTAAACAGTTGAAAAGAACAAAGATTTTTTTATTGACAAAAAAAAGAAGAAAATCAGAACTGAAAAGGTAAAAACAGAAGAACTCAATTTTTTATCATTTTTTCTTTCATTAGTTTCTAAAATCCAAAAAAAAATGATTATTGTCATTTTTTTTCACTTTATTTAGAGAAGATTTTGATGAAATTTTTTTCAGCCTTTTCCGAATATGATCTCATTTTCTAATTAACTTGATTATTTTTCGCCTCTTATAATTTGAAAAATGTTTCATTATTTTAGTGATGACTTGAGGTAATAAATTTCCACGAGAGTTACGACTTTCTGTAATGAAAAGATTGAAAAAAAATAAGAAAAATGAACTGAGAATATATATACAGATATAGTGTTCCAAGCACCTGTCCCATTGCATTATGTGGGTAAGGGCCAGGAAGGCTCCAATTATATCGTCGAGGGAATTTAAGGAGCTTTTACGTGCCGCTGAAAATAACAGGGGCATGGGGCCACCGATGACATCTATACACCTGACAATAGCCAATCCTTAGGCCCTTCCTAATAGACGAAGCTGATGGTCCGTTGCATGTGCCTTCATCCTGACTTTTTCTTATCCCAACCATTAGAGATAAAATCTATTCTTTCTTTGAAAAATGACAGAACCCGCAATTATTAATGGTTAGAAGGACCAAAGAAAAAGAATTTTTATGGAAAAACTGAAGTTATTTTTTCTTAAATATCTCGTGCCTTTTTTGGGATTTACACAGAGAAAAATGTTTTCTTAATTTAAGAATGTGCAGTCACTTAATTTAAGAATGGCAAGTCACTTCAATTAAGTGACTTTTCTCACTTAAATCAAGTGACTTTTCTCACTTAGATCAAGTGACTTTTCTCACTTAAATCAAGTAACTTTTTCTTTCTTATTTTAAGAAAGTAAAGGTCACTTAAATTAAGTCACTTTTCTCACTTAAATCAAGTGACTTTTTCTTTCTTAATTTAAGAAAGTAGAATTGACTTAAATCAAGTGAGTTTTCTCACTTAAATTAAGTGACTGCACATTCTTAAATTAAGAAAGCATTTTTCTCTGTGTAAACGAGATAGTGTCATTTTCCCCGAGCCTTTTTTGTAGAGAATTCCAACAGTATAGAAAAAGGATGAAAGCAAGAAAGGCATATCTCCATTAGTTTCTGAAATATTTGCGAAAAAAGAAGAGAATTCTCGTTTTTTTGCTGTTTCTTTTCTTCCAAATATTTCGGAAACTAAGCGAGATAGAGCGCTTCTGCCCTAAGCCTTCTCTATGAAAAATTTCAAGAGCTTCAAAAAATTATTCCGTTGAAATCGCTCCATTTCTTCCATTTTCCGGAACATCATCGATAAAAATTCAATTTTAGTGTTGGAAATATGAAAAAAAAAAAAAACATTTTTTTTCCATTTATTTTTCTCAAATATCGCAAAAACTGAGCGAGATACGTACTTTCATTATTTATTGAGAATCTCTAAGAAAAATTAAAAAAAACAATTGATCAATGATTTTCCGAGAGAATCGCGAGAGATAGCGCGATTTTTCTCTAATCTTTTTTAGTTTAGCATTTCAAGAACTAAAAAAGGAGATCCGTACAAAATCGCTCTATTCTGCACAGTTTCTGAGATATCTTCGAAAAAAATCAAGTAAAATCAGTTTGTCTGAAAATTTAAGTTACAAAACAAATGACAAAATTTTCCTTGAAAGACGTCTGATGTTAAGGTAAGAGCACTAGTACCTGCTTACTTTCGGTATTTTTCGTATTTATATAATTATATTGTGGAGAAAAGCAAATTGGAAAATTTTAACAATATTAGTGAATTATCCATGAATTTGAATTCATTACACTACCAGATGCTATACTTTTCCATAAAAGAGCATTAAATAATTTTCAAACGGCCTTCGTTCATTCCGGCAGTTTTCACCAGTTATCGCATCGAGCTACGTCGATCAACGAGGATGACACTCTGCGCGAATTTCATATTTGACCGTTATTTAGTGGTACTAATGTGTGCTCATATTGTTTTTACTATTTTTTAATAGTTAATTCTCCAGGTATTGGGGTAACGTACTGATCCACTACTAGTTCCATTCACTTTTTCGTGAGCAGATACTGGGGTAAGCGCAAAATTATTTTCAAACTTCAATATTATCAATCAATTTCATTAAATAACTGAAAATTTTAATTATTCTATATTTAGAAATATATGATAATAATTTTGAAAACGATATGCCCATTTTTAATCAATAGAAATATTTTTCCCGTCGAATTTTGGGGAACCGAATCGAATAGTGAGCAGTTACTAGCGCCCTTATCTTACAACTCTTCACATCAAGGATCCCTAAAAGAATTGAAACACAGTATCGATCCTCATCACTGACTTCAAAGCATTAAACTTCTCAGTGGAACAAAGGAATCAGGGAACATCGATTTGAAGAATAAGTAGTAAAAGAAGAAGAGAAAGACGATAGAAGAAGAAGAAATCCTTTTCGAGTGAGAAAACGAAGATAAGTCCCTGAGCGTAACACAAAAGCCACGGTCATTGACCGAGCTGCTGTGGAAGGTTGAAAACTGGCCAGGGCAAACCAAGACGCCTTCTTCTTTTGCTCTTCCTTTTCTTGTTGTTTTATTTTCTTTCTCTCTCTGTTCTTTCTGTTGGACAGAGCCTATTCTGGTTCCTTTCTCCTCAAGGCTTTACTCTCTGGATCGGGGCCTGTACTCAACGTTGTTGTGCCACGTCATAGTTCTCGTTGTGGCCCTCCTCCTCCTCCTTCTTCCACTTCCCCCCCCCCTCCCCCTCTTCTCCTGACTCAATCTACCTTTCCTACAATCGTCTTACGGCTGTAACCGTTTTTCAGTTTCGTTGTACTCAAGGAAATACTAAAATGAGAATTTCATTGCACTATTGCTGCACTTGACATCAAACTGAGTAAAATTGACGGGATAACGTGAGTATCGATTGAACAAATCGAAAATTACGAAAATTTTCAAAAAATTTGAGAATCAAGTCGTGAAGGGGTAAAACAAGATGATTTGATTTTTTTCGATAATTCACTGAAAATTTCATGGAAATTTATGGAGATACGCCCTTTTTCTATTCTGAGCCTTTCTTAAGGTTTTGAGATTGTTTATGATAAAGGATTAGGGTAAAATCGTCTTATCTCGTTTAATTTTTGAGATTTTCGAAAAATATAAAAAAAAATGAAAAAATTCGGAAGAAAAAACAGGAAAAAAATGAATTTTTTCAGACATTTTTTTTTATCAATTATCGGATTCATTTCCAAAAGATATTTTGAATGAGAAAAAATCAAGTAATCGTCTTTTTTCACAATTTCCTTCAGATTATTTTACTATTCCCATTAATTCAACGCAATGACTCATCGATTTATGATTTCCTGAACAAAAAAATCATCATAATGACTCAACATTGAATGACCCACCTAATTTTTTTTTCAACCCTCATTCAATTTTTTTTTTTTTCGTGGGACTTTTTTTATTTAATGTGTTAGCACAGTAGTTCGAGTGTACTTAAAACATTCTCCCAGCCGTTGCATTACACACCTACACTCATACATGTCTTCACTCTAGCGTGAGAGTCACTCAAGGTGAATATGCAACTTGAATACAACTTTGTCCCCTCTTTCCACTTCTTTTTTTTCTTTCCCCACTTGAGGCGAAAGGAGAGAAGCCACTGGGCACAAATGTTACTACGTTCGGCAGTTTTCATAGCTGTTTTATTCATCTTGGCATTTATAATTATGTCATTAGAAAGAACGACAGGGGAAAAGAGGAGAAATATGTACATCATGCAGTCACTAGAGATGCGGCGAAAAAAATTACCGGTCAGTTTACCGTAAGTTTACCGGTAACTTACCGGTAACTGACCAAATTATGATTACTAACGGTTTTGGTAAAAAAAAAATGACTGAGTGTCGTGTCACAAAGCTGACTCATTGATTTTATTACGGTCAGTTTTCATCTAGATGGATTTTTATAATTCGACAATTCATTCAAAGATTCACTAGTACTTTGTTTCATGATATTTGATTGAAATAATTCTCATAGTTTATATGAAGAAATATATATGAAAGAGATGTGGAGAGGTTCATACACAAAATTGTATGGAAGACTTTGAAAAGTCTAAATCAGTAGTGAAGAAATGAAATACGATGAGTAAATTTTCTTGCCATTTATCTATCAGGAATATCTCGGAAATTAAGCTAGACAGTGAAATTTTTGGGTGAATTTTTTGATAGAAGAGCATCACAGCTACAAAAAGGTGCATTCAAAAATCTCGCTATTTTGCTTAGTTTCAGAGATATTTTAGTAAGAATGAGCATGAAAATGAATCGATACGTCTGTTTTCTCTCTTCAGTAGGTAGATCGGTATGCAAGATTTAATAAAAAAATTTCGTTAATACAGGATTCATTCATTCTTTGCTTGTTAAGAGTAAAAACAAAAAAAAATAGAAAAATTGCAGAAAGTGACCGAAGCTTAAAATGACGAATTTCTGATTGGCTCATTTTATTACTGACCGTCTGAAGAAATGACGGTAACTTTGCAACTATATAGATGGATTTCTGATCACCTGATTTTATTACTGACACTCCGAAAAAAAATGACGGTCATTTTGCAACGGGAATGAAAGGTCAGGTCAGAAACGGTCAGAAAATGGTAAGTTTACCACTGACCTGACGCGGTTTCAAAAATTACCGTAATTTCGCATCTCTAGCAGTCACTGAGTACCTCGAGTGAACACCGGACACTCATTTATCCGCAGCATGTAACCGCAAAGAATTTTCGTTGTTTCAATTTCAATGTGTAATTCTAGTCAATAGATTAAATTATAATACTTTGAGATAATTTAATTAAATAATGAAATTTCATTGAAAATAGTTGCCAGATACTTTCCTTTTCAATGTGATTGACGCGTCAATAATTTCTAATTATCGGAAATAAAAGATGAAATTATTTAAAGATAATTGAATTTCGTTTTTAAATAATTTTTTTTTTTCGATAAATAAATTGATTTGTTTGACCAGATTTGAGATCCTTATATTTGAATTTTTAATAAGACATTTTCTGATTAGGAAAAAAGTGAAAAAAAAGAATAATTCAATTTTTCAAAGATTAATAATTAATTTTCTTTTATTCAATAATTTTTTTATTGAAGTAAATTAAAAAAAGAATTATACCACAATTTTTTTTTAAACTCGAAAATTTCTTTTTTTAAGAAAAAATTCATTTCACATGATTTTCAAAATTCAATCTCCAATTAATCAATTGAATAAAAACATTCAGTGACTTTCCTAGAATTGCAATTTTTTAAAAATTCACGCATTAATATTTCAATTTGTCTAATCGAATTAAACGGTCAAGTGCAGAAGCATTTTCCTGACAGACGAGTGAGAAAGAAAAAAAATGTTTCTCTCCTGCTTTAATTGTTTAAAATGATCAACAACTGTGAATTTCTGATTTTAAACAATCTAGTTATTTAGTGGAACAGCTGTCACAGTCGTTGAATATTTCACGATTGCCATTGTCAGGATAATTCATTTCGTCAAACCCTCACGATTTTTTTTTTGTTAATAAAATTGCATGCTGATTGTAATTTACCAGTTAATTGAGAGGAATACACTAACATTTCGATTAATTCATCAATAATGAAGAAAAAAATAGAAGTTTTTTTTAAAAAAAAAAAAAAAATAAAAAAAAATAGAAGTTACGAATTATTCTTTCAAAATAGATGATTGTCATTGAAAAATATAGCAATAAAATGTGTCCAAATCTGCCAATTTTTTGGATTCTTTACAGAACAAATAAATAATAATAAGAGAATATTCGAAATATTTGTAATACTATTTAAAAAAATTAAAAAATTGCACTCAGTTTTTTTTTAATTTCCCACATAGTGTATATTTTCCATTTTTTGAAGAACAATTTATTCAATAAAAAAAAAAAAAACTCAAAATTATGTCAGTATCATTAACCAAATGAATTTTGTGCATTCAATATTTCATCAGCGAAATGCGAAAAATTACTTTGCTTTTTTCATGACGAATAATGGAATATGCCAATTTTTTGTTTTCTTTGTTCTCAATTTGGGACGTAGATTGATTAGAGAATTTACGTGTAACATCAATTATAATTACTCTCTGAAAATGTATTCTATCATCGCATTTCATCCAATTTAATTCCTACTTTCAATTGAAGTTAAACAATTATTTTCAACAAAATTTAATTCCACTTTTTTTTTTCAAAAGCGTTAATGAAAGCACAAATTATGAATAAGAAATCGATTTTTCAATTACACTGAAAATAGGAGAAACTGGGTTATTTTTGTTTTTTTTTGTTCAAAAAATGAATTATTAAAAAAATGAGAAAATATAAATAAAAAAATTCGAAATGTGAAATTTTTTAATATTTTTGAAATAATAATTTCGTAAAAAAAAAAAATTGTCACATGTGTTTGCTAATGTCATGATATTTTATTGGATTAAAAGATTTTCTTCTTTTTTTGTGTCTAAAATAGTTTGAATAGATTTCTCAATCTTCCAACAAAATAAATATTAAACATTCCAAAACTATACTTGTTTCCTCCTCCCCCCCCCCCCTTCTTTCGTTCTTATCCTATAGAGCAAATGAACTCAGAAACTTCACAATCCCTAAGTATTATTATTTTATTATTATTATTATTTATTTAGCATATGCGAATACAGTATTCAAAAATGCGAGTGTTCTGTTTGCGAAACATGTGATAAATGAACTTTGAGTAAATCAAGTTAATTGCATTATACATGATTTTCGGATAAATTACATAAAACAGTAGTTAATATTAATTAATAGGTTATCATTGAGCGTGAATCATGTACTCGAATAAAAAATATGTAAATGTCTTTGAGACAATTCATATCCCTTGAATTTAATAAAGAAAGTAGTTTTTCTGAACGTGTAGAATTTGATTGGAGCCATGGTAGAATATAGTGTTCTCGGTAACTGTCATAAGCAGGGCAGTCAAGTAGTAGATGTTCGTAAGATTCCAAGGTACCCAGGGAGCACCTGGGGCAGATTTTTGATGGATCGAGAAGGAAGAGCTCTTTTTTGATTATTAGGCGTTTCGAGTGGATCGTAGCAAGCCTGATCTGCATCTTTACCCTGATCAGGTGGATGGGGCATCTTGCAGGATAGAAAGTGCTGAAGCTGTCTTCTAGATTCCTAGGGACGGAGAACTGGACACTCTTTGAATTATTGAATTTTCTCAGGTCATTTTCTTTGGACAATCTTTCTAGACTGGCTAGAATTCGATATTTTTCGTTGTCCCAGATTCTCCAGTCATCAGTATACCATAGATTTGGATCAATAAGGCCATTAGTTAGTGAGTTGAGTTGTTGAGTCCAATTAAAACAGGGGGAGCAAGCAGGAGAGTCTTTAAGTTGCCGGAGTCTCATGAAGCAGACACGTGGCAAGCGATTCTCGTTCATCCGAAGAATTTTAATTATCATATTGATGGCTAATTTGACAATTGAGCATGTAACACTTGGCAATCCAAGTTCAATGCGGACCAAGTAGCCGGGGGTTGACTTTGGTAGTTGATATAGTCTTTTGAAAAAAGAAAGTTGCACTTTCTCTAATTCCTCCGAATACCGTAGTCCGAAAAGAAAGGAATTATAAAGAAGAACGGAAGATACTAGGCTATTGAATAGCTTATCCGTGCTAGCCCAGGAGTCTGCTTTAGCCTGGGCCAGTACTGCAAATACCGTACCAGTAGCTATGGTTGCCTTCCTAACCGCTTCTTTGCACGCTAGACGACCCAGGCCAGAGCTGGAACACAATCCCTAAGTAATCCACCTTCAGATCCTGACGTTGAGATACCAAAAGTTGAATACGGATTGAGCCTGATAAAAACATTGGCTCGTGTAAATCTTAACACCCACAAAAACTTGAAATATCCACAAATCCTCCTTTTTTTTCACTCAAATTTCACATTTCTATGAATTCAGTGAAAATATTCATTGTTTACTAATTATCGCCTTCAATTTTCTTCCAAACAATTTCATTCAATTCAACAAAAACACAAACGAAAAACAGATCATAAATCTAATCTAATAATATTTCTCGTAAAAAAGGGTTTTCCTCTTTTTGAAGAAAATAGATACATATATCGCATGAAAAAAATCAAGATTTCTCAAGAATTTTAAAAAATTTGAGATTAAAAAGTCATTTTTTTTTTTTTTAGTATGAATAGAAAGTTCGAAGAGTTGAAAACAGGACTAGGGCATCATCGCCCTATCTCGCTAATTTTCCGGTATATTCTCAAAAAAAGGACGAAATTTCATTGTTTGAAGAATTGAAAAAAAAATTAAAACTTTTTTTTTTGCATTTGTTTTTATTTTTTTTTAAATATCTCGAAAAGTAATGGAGATACGCCCTTTTTAAAGAGATGGAAATAAAATCACCCTATCTCGTTTATTTTCCTAGATATTTTCGAAATAACAATGACCAAAAAAAAAATCACTTTTTCCAGTGTATTTCTTTTTGACTTTTTCATTCTGAACCCTTATTCCCACCTTTTTTAGAAAATATCTCGGAAAGTAAGCGAGATAGCGCGATTTTATCCGAATCCTTTTTCGTAGAGAATTCCAAAAGCTACAAAAAAGGATAAGTGCCAAAAGGACGTATCTCCATTACTTTTCAAGATATTCTCAAAAAACGTGTTCCACTACTCAATTGCCTTTTTTTTTTTTTTTTTTGTAAAATTGCTTTTAACAAAAAAAAAGTGAAAAATTACATACCTTGTACAGAAGCAGCAATGAATACGATAAAACAGGTCCACCGGATCATGTTGATTCCCCTTTGGCGTTCCATTGTGTTCCTTTTCACTTCACTTTCAATAATAACGACTTACAAAACAACACTTTTTCTTTTTTCTCTCCAAAAATATTGAAACAAAGGAGCAAAACACACTATATAAAACCCGATGCCTTCAGCCGTTTGTCGACCAAACAAAGCAAAAAAAAAAAAAAATCACCAAAATGCAAATAATTCCACGTAAACCAAAAAAAAACTGCTTTTCCAAAAACCAAAAAAAAAAAATACGTTCACTCTGCCCGAAGAATTAATCTCCAAATTCCTGTGACACGTTTTATTTTCTCCTCGAATTTTCCTCGTTTTTTCGTATATTTTTTATTTAGAAAAAAACCGGTATAAACTCGTCGAATAATGTAAAATTTATGCCTCAACTGATATGGCGCCGTAGGACCAACTGAATAGCTCGACGCGCGAACACCGTCTGGCGCGCGTTTTACTTTCGATGAGCTTCGTGAGAGTTCGGCCGTAATAGCCGAAACTAGCCGAACGCAACAAATATCCCCGATTGTGGGTGGCCGATGATCCTTTTACCTCGACCAATCTCTGCGTGCGTTTACAAGTCATGAGGTAACATGATAGACCCGATTACCGGACGAGTCCCAGTTTCCGGATGGAGCAGCAAAATATATTGATAATTAACTATATAATAAATTAACTATATAATAAAATAACAATAAAGGAAATTATTTGATTCATATAATTAAAATTTTTTTCATCATTTTAATCTTTTAATTCGAATTTGTCCGGAAACTGGTACCATTGCCTTAACCATCCGGTAACTGGTGCCTTCACGGTAACATGACCAATAAATGGACGACTAAGGAAATATACACAGAGAAAAACGTTTTCTTAATTTAAGAATGTGCAGTCACTTAATTTAAGAATGTGCAGGTCACTTAAATTAAGAAAGAAAAGTCACTTAATTTGAGTGAGTTTTACTTTCTTAAATTAAGAAAGAAAAAGTCACTTGATTTAAGTGAGAAAAGTCATTTAATTTAAGTGAGTTTTACTTTCTTAATTTAAGAAAGAAAAATTCACTTGATTTAAGTGCGAAAAATCACTTGATTTAAGTGAGAAAAGTCACTTAATTTAAGTGAGTTTTACTTTCTTAAATTAAGAAAGAAAAAGTCACTTGATTTAAGTGAGAAAAGACTCTTAATTTAAGTGAGTTTTACTTTCTTAATTTAAGAAAGAAAAATTCACTTGATTTAAGTGAGAAAAATCACTTGATTTAAGTGAGAAAAGTCACTTAATTTAAGTGAGTTCTACTTCCTTAAATTAAGAAAGAAAAAGTCACTTGATTTAAGCGAGAAAAGTCACTTAATTTAAGTGAGTTTTACTTTCTTAAATTAAGAAAGAAAAATTCACTTAATTTAAGTAAGAAAAATCACTTGATTTAAGTGAGAAAAGTCACTTAATTTAAGAATAACAGGTCACTTAAATTAAATGACTGCACATTCTTAAATTAAGAAAACATTTTTCTCTGTGTAAGACTTTATTAATTCATATGAAATAAGCAAATAACGTTGAAAAGTTGCAGAAAAGAACAATATACAAAAAAATATGCAGTGAATCGACTAAAAATCAATTACACCTGAATAATCGAGAAATAATTAAAGAAAATCATGGAAAAACTGGAAAATAACTTGAACCCCCAATAAATGGACACTTCGATTTTTGCAGTGGTTTGATTTTAAAATTCCATCAAGCGGTATTGTAATAAATAGTTTGTAAATCTACATGAATGTAATAATCATTAATTGACATGAAAAGTATAAGAATCATTCATTAATTTATGAAAATCCTCGATAATAGAAACCGTCCATCTTCTGGTCAGTGTTCATCTATTGGTCGTGTGACCCTACCTGTGTATTTTTTCGATACTCAAGCGCTCCCTGTTGTTATTATTTCAAACACACAAGACTATATGGGGTCCTATACACTCATACACACACACTTATGATTATTACGAAAAAAATTGGTAAACTGACCGTTTCTACGTCACACACAATGAAGTCGAATCCAGTCGATAAAGCAAAATGTAAGAGAGCAATATAAAATTGAGGTAAAAAAGTAGAAATTTGAGGTAATTTTTCTTTATTTTTTTCTTTCTTCATTTATTAGTCATGCTCGTGCTTTAGTTTTTAATGGGCAATACGTGATCGATAATGATCGATTGACATCAAGTTCAACTGTTGCATGTAACATCTGTGATAACATCAAAATTCGAGAGAGAGAGAGCATTTTAAAAATGATTACATAAAAATTAAAAAAAAAAGGTCGAATACATCTGTCTAATCAATTATGACTGATAAAACAATACTTTATCTCTATCTCTTATTTTTTTTTATTTTTCAGCTTTTTTTTATTCCAATGAGAGAAGGCTTGTGTATCATACGTGGTAAAAGTTGCGTTTACTGTCGGCGTGTACGCCAGTTACAACTTGAGCGCTGACGTGTAACATTCTCGTGGGGAATTGGAAGAAATTTTGAAGTGAGTTAGAATTGAAATTTCACTCTACTTAATTTTTTCCAGCAATTAATGTGAGAATTTGTATTATTTTATAGGTGAAGGAGTTTGTGAAAAAATTTGTAAAAATTCAGGGATAATGTAGACATGCTGGAGCATGTTATCAAATTTTTTCGGATTTTTTCGATAACTCCTTCATTTAAAAAAAAATCCTGGATCATGAATTTTCTTTAATTTTAAATTTGAATTTTGACTATTCAATTAATTTTTTTCCTTTTTTTTTCACTAGAATGCAGAAAATGATGTGGATTATTTTTGCCCTGGTTTTAACACCAGTTTTCTGTGAATCAAATGGTGATGCTGAAGATGCCACGGTTGAAACTGCTAATGATAATATTGACGTTAATATACCAGGAATGGATGGAAAACTTCCATCACCAGCTGAATTATTGAAAATGCTGGATTCAATGGATCTATCGGAAGAGGAAAAAGATAATATACGTGATAGTATTTTAAAAAATTCAGAGAATATGGATAATGTTACTGGATCAAGTGGTGGTGGTGGTTTTCTTCAGCAGGCACTTATTCTACTCTCGCTTCTCAGTCTGTTGGCACTTATTTTTGGTAAGTTCATTGAATATAAAATGCAACATATGTTTCTTCATTTTCTTTATTTTACACAGAGACGAATGTTTTCTTAATTTAAGAATGTGCAGTCACTTAATTTAAGAATGTGCAGGTCACTTAAATTAAGTGAGAAAACTCACTTGATTTAAGTGCGTTTTATTTTTTTAAATTAAATTAAGAAAGAAAAAGTCACTTGATTTAAGTGACTTTTACTTTCTTAAATTAAGAAAGAAAAAGTTACTTGATTTAAGTGAGAAAAGTCACTTAATTTAAGTGATTTTTACTTTCTTAAATTAAGAAAGAAAAAATTACTTGATTTAAGTGAGAAAAGTCACTTAATTTAAGTGACTTTTACTTTCTTAAATTAAGAAAGAAAATTCACTTGATTTAAGTGAGAAAAGTCACTTAATTTAAGTGACTGCACATTCTTAAATTAAGAAAACATTTTTCTTTGTGAAGGAAGAATGTTTTTCCTCCAGAAGGGGAAGATTTCGGACAGTTTTTTGACAATATGACGAAAACTAAAGGAGATAGAGCGATTTTACCCAAATTCTCTTTGCAGTTCTTGAAATTCTGTATCGAAATGTCTTGGGGCAAAATCGCTTCATCTCACTTAGTTTCCCAAATATTAAAAAAAAGAAACTGGTAACAAAATTACATCAATTTTTATGAAAATTTCATGTTTTTTTTTTTTTTTTTCGTTACAAGACAATTTTCAATGAATGTATTCCTTTAATTTTTATCATTGTTTCAGGATTCTTTGGGTGGAAGCTGTACAAGAGCTTGGTCGAGAAGGAAATCAAACGCGAGATGAAGAGGAAACAGAAGGAATTGAAAAAGAAGAAATAAAAAAGGGAAAATTAGAATTTATCAATTTTTTTTTGTATGATAAGGAAATCAACAGACATTTGACAATTTTTTTGATTTTTTTTGAACAAATAAATTATTATAAAATAATATCAAAAAATTGGCACTTGTAATTTTTTTCGATATTTTACATGAGCATATTCTTAATTTTTTGTATAAGTTGAAAAAACAGAAGAAAAGAAAAAAATTGTCAGATTTCTGATATTTTAAATATCATTTTTTCTCTGTTATTACATTTCTACGTTTATTTTTTTACATTAAAAATATCTAATTAGATAGATAAATAATGACTATTTGTAATCCATCCTCTGTACAGCTACTTAGGTCTCAAAATTGAATAAAATAATTATTGTTATTGAAAATAGGGATTTTTTCAATTTTCACTTGATTAAAAAATATTTTAATAAATTTTATTTAATGATCTAAAAATTCATAGGAAAAATTTGATCGGACACTTCTCCGTTATTGTTTTACTTTGCGTCCAAGAGTTTCACTCAACCGAAATTAATAATAAAGTAGTTGGTCTTACTGTTAACGATAACAAATTGTTCTTTTTCCACAAAACTCCTACAGTGCTTGCACGTATCGATACAGAGGGGATAAAACTTTTTAATGAAAATTGTTGAACCGGATATTAAAATCACCCTGGTTTGAATTATCGTCGAAGACCCAGCATCTACATCTCATTTTTTTTCCATTGAAAGTTAGCGAGATAGAAGGAATTGCTACTAAGCGATTATATAATTCGGGTAAATTTCAAGGAATTATTAGGAATTTGAATGCTGTCAGCAACAGAGCTGTTTGCTGAGTAACGAATTAGTAATTAATATTTTGGTAATTCTATGAAAATCTTGAGATTTTCGAAATCAATTATTTTCGGCTTTTATTGAACGAAATGAAAACCAATTCATATTGCTTCAAATTAGTTATAATATTTCGATGAAAGAAAAATAAATCGAAATTTACACAAAATCCAGACAGTCAGTCAATTTTATTATCTCCCGAAAATAATATTTTTTTTCAACATTATTATCTAAATTGACTGTTATTTTGAGTTAATGAATAAATAATCGAATTCCAAAAATTTCGATTGAATATTCAGAAATTTAAAAAAAAATATTAATGCAAGGTATCGAAAATCTATATTGAAAATATTGAAGATAGATTTTCTCTGATGATTCTCATGGAAAATTGAAGAGATTTTGACTGGAAATTATATGCCAGAATTTTATTTCTTTAATTTTTCGAAAATTTAATTTTTTGATTAAGATTTGATGGAAACGTTTTTGATGTTTGAGAAATTTTCAAAAACTTTTTGATTTTCCTAAAGTTCAATTGCTAAAAAATTAATTTTTAAACATGTTTTCCAGCTTAAAGTTCCTCAATTTTCCAATGGAAATATTAGAAAATCTTCATTTCTAGTCGTTCAAATTTTTTCGAAAAATTGTGAAATTCAAATCGAATATAATAATTCAAGCATTTAACAATCAATCGATATGTTAGAAACTCTCGTAGAGCAATTGCTCTTTCCATAGATGGCTATTCAAAGTTTAATTGTAGCCCTTATCCGATGGTTATAATTGCCAGCAAACTTCTACTTGTCCTCTACCATTTACTTATTCCGCACAAACCACAATCACTTTTGAACCCATTAGTTACGTACGTGTTCGATTTTCTACTTACCTTAGTACTAATTTTCATCCAATTTGGAATCACCCGAATAGGAAAGCAAAAAAAACCCAATAAATTTTTATTAAAAATTCATTTTATTCAATCAATATGGAATTAAATGATACAATTCATTGAAAGAAAAATTCATAGTTTATAATATATACAACGATAATTGGCTCAGAATTTCAGATGAATACAAATATTTACATTTCAATCAGTTGCAGTAAATTCATACGAAAATTAATGGAAACAGGCAATTATTATTTGTCTAAATTAATTTTTGTTCAGTTGAACATTTTGTATCCTTGCATGAAATCGACGATTTTTATGATTTTTCTTTGAATTGCCGCCTTAGAAACAAAGTGGCATAAGTTCTATGCTTATATATAGCACTTATGCCCCTTTGCATCTAACATGACGATATTATTTGCTCGAAGCATTGATGGAAATGAGGAAGATAAGTCAAAATTTCTCGAAAGACTGATTTTATAGAATTTTTTTTTTACTAAAATCTATTAAATTTTATGAATTCAACGAATTCTGTTGAATTCAATCGAAAATAATGAAAGTCCTTTAATGTATTATCATAAGTTTCATTGTTCCTGAAATATTTTCGAAATAAACGAGATTTGATTTTTCGACTTATCTTCGAAATTTCGCCACATTACTAATGACTTTCCTTTGATAATAGAAAATAAGTATTAGAAATTTCAGTTTTAATGAATTTTTATCATGAGTACATAGTACTCAGTCATATGTGCAATAAATATACACAGCAATAAATGATTCTGGAATCAGTTCGTTAGAAATAGAAATTATGCCCTGAAACGTTGCGAATTGAATGCAATTTTTTGTTTTTTTTTTCAATTTCCTTCAATTTACTTTCCATTGAGATTGATTAAAAAAACCAAGAAAAATCCAACTTTTGAGTTCTCCGATTGATCATTCATTCTCACAGTATAAAAAAAAATTATTTCACCATCGCGACTAGGTGCAATCGTACTCTCAATTTCATAATATTCGTCTCAATTGCTAAAATTGAGTAATAAAAAAAAAAAAAGAGGTATTAATTGTTTATTTGACGCGTTTTTGCTGTCGCTGTCTGTAGATGTCATTAACAGGTGGAGGAGGAAGATCTTCGTCTTCACTGTCTTCACCACCGAGACGTGTTCGTCGTCGTTTCGAGCCAATCGGCGAGCCATCATTGCTCTCGTCAACAATCCAATGGACTGATTTAGCGAGATCAAAGAGCTTCGTGTCACAGCCATTGTCCGCAATTGGAAGAGGAGCTGAATTCGAAAAAAAGAAAGAAAAAAACGAGCGTAAATAAAAGCGCAATTTTCCGAATTATTGTTATTATGATAAATCAATAATCAATACTTTTACCATGATCTGGCAATTGAATTCTACTGAATACGTCCATGAGTAAATCTACCGCAACAAATGGACCTCTGAAACATCCTGGTGGTGGTAATATTGTACACAGCTGTGCAGCAGCAGGTGGCAATGGGAATGTACCTCCTGAAAGAATTTCCATCACAATTATTATCCAATAATTTTCTGATATTTAAGGAAATCATGATTTCGTAGATAATTCAGTAGCAGAGAAATGAAAGAGGATTATAGGGGAAGGTGGGGCAAAATGGACATCAGGGGTAAAATGGACACATCTAAATTTTCAGGCAAATATTATGAAAAACTTTTGAAATTAATAGAAATATTGGCTGTAGATTGTTTTTAATGATTCCATTGGAAAGCTGAGGAAATTTTGGGCGGGAAACAAGTACCGGAATTAATTTTTTTGAATTTTTGGAGATTTTGACTTTTTTGAGCGTTTTAGAGGGGTGAAACCCTTCTTTTTTTAGAAAATTTTGCAGTTTTTTGAGAATATCTTCGGTTCTATTTGTCATAGCGTAAAAATTTCAACGGGAGGTGAAAGGTGAGATCATTTGCCATCGATTCATAGAGTTTTCAATTCAAAAATATTGATTTTCAAGGTATTTATATGCATTTTTGTGAAACAGTTTTGTGAAACCATTTTTGGCCTATAACTATCCCAAAAACTAATATTTTTGAATTAAAAACCCCATAAATCGATGGGAAATGAGCTCACCTTTCATTTGAGACCAACTCCGAATTGCTACGACCAATAGAACCAGAGATATTTACAAAAAACTGAGGATTTTCGAGAAATGAAAGGCTGACCCTTCAAAAATGCTGAAAAACATCGAAATTTCAAAAAAATCGAAAAAGATGCATCTGAGACTTGCTTTCCGGCTAAAATTTCCTCATCTTTTCAATAGAATCATCAAAAAAAATCAATTTCTAAGCGTTTCATAATGGTGTCCATTTTGCCCCACTCTCCCCTACGATTTTTCTAATCTTTTTTTTTTTTGATAAATAAATCAATACCCATAAAAATTCCAAAAAATTTAAATTCTTTTTTTTTTAATTTGAATTATTTTCATTGAATTTAAATTATTTTTTTTCATCACTGGTTTATAAAAAGATTATAGCATAATAAGAGCGTGACTCCTTCATTTTCTGGGATATTCTTGGAAAATGAGTTTTAAAAAAATGTACATCCAGATTTATAAATTCGATAAATTTATAAAATTCTCAAAAAAAAATTCCATCTCACGCCAATGCGAATTGACTTATTTTAACAATTATTTGTAGAGTTTTTTGATTTTTGAAGAAATGGATGACATACCTGGTACAGGATGTTCACCAGGCAGTGGATTAACTTTTGGCTTGAATGGAATCATTTGTGATAAATCAGGCCTTGGCAATGCTGCTATAACTTCTTCAGTGTCTTGAGTTCTTGGTGATACTCCTGGATTGTTTCTACCTATGCTAGATACATCTATGTACCCGATTGATCTCAATTCAATCGCTGAACAGGGATACAAGTCTAAGAATTTGTATCTATCCACTAATTGAGCAGTTTCTTTGCCTTCGAATTCTTTTATCTAAAATTCAAATTATTATAAAAATTTTAAATTTGTAGTGATCATAAGATTATTAGGAGGGAGAAGTGAGGTGAAATGAATGTTCTGATAAAACGGCTTGCGATGCATTTTTTTCCAGCAATTCCATTAAAAAAAAATAAGTAAATTTTCAGTGAAAAAAATGCGTCAAAACTAATTTTAGCGAAATTTTGAGAAAATTCGACTTTTTCGCAAAAATTTATTTTTCCCCAAAATATTTATAAAAAAAATATTCTTCCTGGTTGAATCGATGTTTTAGGTTCTATAAAATATTTTAAGAAGATTCGTTCCAACCTGATAAATACCTGAAAAATAAATATTCCTGAAATACTGAAATTTTTCACATCATGACCGGAAAAATCAATTTTTTTTTTTTGTGATTTCAAAAAATTAATTTTGGCACATGATTTGCATTAAAAATTTCCTCAGCTTTTCAGTCGAATTATCAGAAAATTATCGTCATGTAAAACATCAAAAGTATAAAACTGTCATTTTTACACCTTTGGAAGGCAACTTCTTCCTCTCTCCTTCCTTACAATATATTAAATACTGTCTTTACCTTCTCCAGAACTGCACTCCTTCGTTTCTCAACTTTTACGATACTGGCTAAATCCCCAATATTCGATTCAAATTCTAGAAATCGATTCCAAATATCACTAATGATGAGAATAACAAAAAAAAAAAAAAAAGAAGAAAAATTATCATTTTTTCATGAAATAATAAATTTATTAATTGACCTATTTAACTCCTCTTTCCTTTGAATTATCACTTACACTGATTTTTCTGGTTCCAAGCTCCCCGATGACAGTACTCTCTCGAACAATACTCTCGTATTATTGTCCTCATTTAAATGCGACAAATAATCAATGTAACACAAAATATAATCTGGATTATCACTGAATTTCTTCAATCCAAGTTCAAAAATACGAAATGCAATATTTTTATCTTTGGTACAGTAGTATTCCATAAGTGCAGCAGCAACATAAACGTGATGCCTACAACGTGCATCTTCACGTGCACGTTTGAATACAGTTCTCGCTGATTTTATACCCTCTGCTCTTCGTGCAAATTTCATGTACTGTACAAATGCCTGGAAATAGATTACGTAAATGCAAAATCGATTCATTTCAAAATTAGATGAAAAAAAACAGAAAGTTTAGGTAATTTTTTCATTTCAGCTGTAATTTACTTATACATAGAGATTCTAAAAGCAGAAGGTCGTATAGGCCAAAAATTGGTTTTCTTGTACGACCTTCTGCTTCTAGATCCTCGATATTTATAATATTTTTAATAAAATTTTTGAATAATTTTTCATAAAATTAGAATTATAATTTACCAATGTAGGATCAATATCCGGTATATCGAGGAATTTTTGATAAATTTGATGTACTTTCTCATATTTGACTCTTCCTTCTTCAAAATCAGCGTGTGCAAAATAAAGAAGCATATTTTTAGCTAATAAAGTACTTGTTGCACGTTCAAACATTGTTGCTGCTTCATCGCTCAAATTTTTAGCTGCATTAACATCGCCCTTTTCAGTCAATATTTTCGAGCTCAATTCAAGAAAATGTGCAGCTTGATGCCAAACTGCTGGATGATGACCAAGACATAATAAACATTGTTCAATTGCAAACATTACTCTTCTCGCAACTAATGATGTGTCTTCAGTTCTCAGTGGATTACTGCGCTCCCAGGCAATATATTTTTTCCATAATTCAACCTATAATATTAAATTAATTTTTCCCTGATAATTTAAATTCCGAATGATTTTGAAAATTCCACTTTTTCCATTAAAGTTTGAATAATTACGATTTTCAAAATAATTTTTTTTTTTCTTAATTTTCATATGATGTATGCAAATTTGGGAAAACTTGACAAAAATTAGGGGAGAGTGGGGCAAAATGGACACTGTAATGAAATGGTGAGAGATGGATTTTTTTTGATGATTTTATTGAAGAGCTGAGGAAATTTCAGCCGGAAAATGACTGCCAGATGTATTTTTTCGATTTTTTTGAGAATTCTATATTTTTTAGCATTTTTGAGGGTGAAAGCCTTTCCTTTTTTTGAAAATTTTCAGTTTTTTGCAAATATCTCTGGTTCTATTGGTCGTAGCAATTCGTGGCTGGTCTCAAATTAAAGGTGAGCTCATTTCCTATCGATTTATGGGATTTTGAATTCAAAAATATCAATTTTTGAGATGGTTATAAGCCAAAAACTGTTCTACACAACTGTTTCACAAAAATGCCTATAAATACCCCAAAAAACGATATTTTTGAATTGAAAACCCCATGAATTGATGGCAAATGATCTCATCTTTCACCTCCTGTTGGAATTTTTACGCTACGACAAATAGAACCGAAGATATTCTCAAAAAACTAAAATTTTCAAGAAAATGAAGGGTTTTACCCTTCAAAAATGCTGGAAAAAGTCAAAATTGTCGAAAATTCAAAAAAATTAATTCCGGCACTTGTTTTTCGTCTAAAATTTCCTCAGTTTTCCAATGAAATCATCAAAAACAGTCTACCGACAATATTTCTATTAATTTCAAGAGTTTTCCATAATTTTTGCTTCAAAAATTCAAGTGTGTCCATTTTACCCCTGATGTCCATTTTGCCCCACCTTCCCCTATGTTAATTATGAACATTTATTGATTAATATTGAAGAAATTAAGAAGATTAGAAAAAAAAAACTTATTAGAAAAATTTTTAATAATTTTATTGCATTCAGTATAAGAATTTCTAAATTTATAAATTACTTGTTTAACTTCTTCAGGATGACCAGTTGGTGGAACACTTGGTGCACTTCTGTTCAATCCTCTCGTTACTGCCTCTAATTCTTTAGCAACACGTCTAGCATTCATATAATCACGTGATCTTTCAATAGCCATTTTTTCAGCAATTATTGGATTAATATTTTGTTCAAAAGCCATGTAATCTTTCCACAGTTGCTCCATATTTATCATTGGATTTATGACCCCACGTTGATACACCTGAACAAGAAAAGTGACATAAATCGATTAAATTAATTTGAAAAAAAAGAAAATTAAAAAATTAAAAAATATTTCATTTGATGGAGATGAAATTGGTAAAAATCTCGAACTTTTCGGATTTTTCTTAAACAAATAAATTATTGACAAAGAAATACATGGCCATATTTTTTCGTTTTCAATAATTTATTCGCTAAAAGAAAAAAAAACCAATAATTGCACAGATGTCAATTTTTAGTATTCATTTCTATTTATAAATAAATTATTTCTAAAAAAAATGAAAAATATGCACATGTAGGAAATTGAAAAATCTATAAGGGTGAATTCCTAATACTTTATTTGTTAAAAAAAAATCTAAGAAATTGTCAGATGTGTGCTAATTTCATTATCATTTTTACCTTTCGAACTGCACTTATTTTCTGATTCTCAGCATAGGATCCAACTGCTTCAACGCTTTTCAAAAATGATACGTAATCATTCCAAATACTGTAAGAATGTATATCCATTCCGATTTTATCGAGAGCGAAGTCATAAGCTTGTGCCATTTTTTCTCTAAAAAAAAAAAAAATAGCACAAATTTCATAAATAATTCAATGAATGAAATACTTTTGAAAAATTAAAATTTTTTTTTTAATATCCACGAATGAAAAACTCACTTGTAAGTGGCTAGACTGGCTTTTGTTTCTTTAACGTACGATAGATATAATTTCCACAATTCAATATTCAAGATTTTCATGAGGCACCTTTGGAAAAGCTGTTACAAAGAAAAGAAAAATAGTATCGTACAACATACATTTTAATGATTAATTACAATTTTTATTCACTTAATTTTCGTAAATTAAATAATCACATATACGTATTATTTTTTCTTAATTATATTTCCAAAAATATAATTATCAGTTCATTATTTATTTTTTTTTCATCATTGGGAAAATATGAAAGACTCCCTTACTTACCCAAAAAGGCAAGTTTTAAACATACTCAATAATCATAAAATTCGAAAAAACAACTTTTTTAAAAAAAAAAAGAGAGTAAAAAATTTTTAATGATTTATTATTCATTATAATTTTTCATACAATTGTAAGTCTAATGAATTGTTTATATATGCATCATCAATACATGTGATTTATTGAGGAGAATCCATGATTGAATGAAAAAATGATAATCAGCCCAATAGCAAAATGTAAAATGAATAAAACCCCTATAAAAAAAAAAATGGAAAAAATCTTTATTTTTTCAGAATTGGTGCCTGCTGTTATCTCTTCATTAAAGAAAATGGACAATCACACGAGACAGCATCGAGGAAATACTCTAGCGAGTGTCACATCATAAAAAAAAAATTTGCAGTAAATAAAGTTGTTGTGGAAAAAATGGAAAAAAATCAAAAATAATTCTGCAAAAAATTGCAAATTCCTTAAAAAATTAACTATTTTCCGATTTGTAAATTCAAGAAATAATTCGTATCAATTCAAATTATTTTACTTCTCATATCTGTGAATTCCACATAACCAGTCTAAATTACAGGAAGGAATATAAGGCAGTTACATTCAGAAAGTTCTCTTCTGTAAAAGATTTATTGAAAAAAAAAGTAAATTAATATTAATTAACAGAATATTTTCTTTTAAGTGAATAATTTTAGTATGCAAATCTTCAATAGAAAAGAACCTCCCAAATGTTTCAAGAAAACAGTAATCAATCAATGAAATAAGTGGCTTTTTGATGAATTCAAACTGTTTTTATTCACCTTACAAGAGAATGTAAAGTGCCCAAAAAAAAAAAAAAAATATTCATCACACAATTGTAGTTATACCGTACTAATTGTTAGTGGTTATATTGGAAATATTTTCTTTTTCTATAAATATCATGAATATTCAGATTATCCTGGACTCCAAATTCCTTATTAAAAATTAATTTTGTTCAATTAAAGTTTCAAATTATTCAATTCTTCAAAATGAAAAATTCAATAAAATTCTCACAAATAATTTAATTTAACTTTAATTGAACAATGAATAAATCATATGAAGACACATCTGCCAATACTTTAAATCACATCGATTTGTATTGGTTATTAAAATATAACGATTAACATACCTTTTCGACTTTTTCAAAGTTGCGCATTTTCATCTGCAATAATCAAAGAAAAGAAAAAAAAACAATTGTATTAATAACTATAATAAATACACAAAAATTTTAATTTTATGCAAAATTACCTCCTGTTCAATGTAAATTTTCCAATATCTTCCAGCTGATGGAAAAACATTTACGAGTCTTTCAAATATTGGTCGTACTTCAACAATTGGCCTGTTTTGGGCTTCTCTGATAAGAATACTCCATGCTTCCAAGTCGTATGGCGAATCATCAACGGTTTTTTGTGCCCTTTGGAGTTTTTCATTTCCCCAGTCCTACAATAAATAATGAAGAATTTTTAATTTTTAATGAAAAAAATTCTTTTTCATGTAATTAATTTATTTTAAGAAAAAAATACATGACTTATGTTAATGAGAAAACAAATCCTGAATTCATGAGAGGTTAAAAAAATTAATTTCATAATTTCAATGAATTTTTCGGACAAAATGTTTTTCTCATTTTTTCAGTTCTTCTGAAGATTTCATTTAATTTGTGAGGAAAAAAGTTTTAATTCCGAAAAAGAGGGAATTTTTCATTTTAATAATAAACTTACAAATTCAATTTTCTCCTCAGCCATCATTATTCGTGATTACTGCCTCTGAAAATGTGTATCTAGAATCACAGGTAACTCAAATGATGAAAAAATATCAAATATTAAGAAAAAAATATTCAACACTTCAGGAAGAAATTAATGATTAATAATTAATATCTGAACACAATGTAATTAATGAATGCACGATAATTCTCATGTGCATTCTACGGGATATGTTGCTCTAACAGCACACGAAAGCCTGGATCTAATTATCCAAATGTAAATACAAAATGGCGATCGACAAGAATGCCATAAGAAGTGACTAGAAAAAAAAGTTACTAGATGCTGTTGTGTTCTAGTTAGTTACTAGCAATTACTAGTAACTTTGGTTACTAGAGCTAGAGATGGGCAATGACGGTCATTTTTTCACCGACGTCATATGACCAAAAAATGACCGTCTTGTGACGGTCATATGACGTCACAAAATTTTAAATGGAAAATGACGGTCAAAATGAATGAGATGGTAAAATACATCTATATAGATGTAAAATGACCGTCATTAAATTTCTTCAATTTGTGACGGTCATTTTTTTCAGTAAATTTTGAAAATCAGTAACTATTCAATACATTTGATTGCAATATGAATTTTTTATCCTTTAATTCAAACGGGTTTCAATCGAGTCTTTTATTTCTAAATTTATTTACTTTTGTCAAGGAATGAAAAATGATTGATGGTAAAACATCTATATCCTCTATGAAAAGGAACAAGAACGCAAACAATCGATATATCGAAAGTTGTCACGATTAAAGTGAAGTCCTCATTCCTCATTGGTCAAGTAAATTGTGAGTAGTATAGTACGCGTGATATACTATACTGAAAATACCTAACGGGCGCGCTGGGATATGGAATCAGGAAAATTTTTTTCCAGTTTTCCGCGATGATCTCGGTTAATAAGCGAGATAGAGTGAAATAGACATTAATATGGAGTCAAAAAAAAGTTTTTTCAGTTTTTCGCGACTATCTCGGTAAATAAGCGAGATAGAGCGAAATGCACGTTAATATGGGATCAGTAAAAATGTCAATGTCTACCCTATCGAATTCGCAGAACCATTCGCGATTCTGTTGTGGAATTTTGCAGGCTACTTCCTGACGACCTAGGCAGTGTCACTGTGAAATTTCATCAGGAAATACGCCACAGAAAAAAAGTTATGAAGATTTGAAAATCGGAATTTTCATGATGGCTGATTTCCTTCGAATATTCCTTCATCCTCATTTTTCACCCATTTCCCGGGGGAATACGGGGTTTTCCTTGAAATTTCGCAAAGAATTGAGTGAAACACACGATGATGGGGGATCCTGAAGGGCCAAAAGCCGCAGCGATTCGGGATATCCAGTGTTCGCGGAATTTTCAGGCCAAACCCAGAGGCAATGGCCTTTGCTCTATGAAAATGACCATTTCCGCTCTATCGAATCTTCAGAATCGTTGGCGATACGGTTGTGGAATTTTGCAGGCTACTTCCTGACGACCTAGGCAGTGTCACTGTGAAATTTCATCAGGAAATACGCCACACAAAAAAAGTTATGAAGATTTGAAACTCGGGATTTTCATGATGGCTGATTTCCTTCGAATATTCCTTCATCCTCATTTTTCACCCGTTTCCCGAGGGAATACGGGGTTTTCCTTGAAATTTCGCAAAGAATTGAGTGAAACACACGATAATGGGAGATCCTGAAGGGCCAAAAGCCGCAACGATTCGGGATATCCAGTATCCGCGGAATTTTTCAAGTTTTTTTCGATTATCTCGGTAAATAAGCGAGATAGAGCGATGTAGACATTAATATGGAGTCAGGAAAAAGAAATTCCAGTTTTTCGCGATTAACTCGGTAAATAAGCGAGATAGAGCGAAATAGGCACTAATTTGGGATCAGGGAAAAGGTATTTTCAGTTTTCCGCGATTATCTCGGTAAATAAGCAAGATAGAGCGAAATGGACGTTAATATGGGATCAGTAAAAATGTCAATGTCTACCCTATCGAATTCGCAGAACCATTCGCGATACTGTTGTGGAATTTTGCAGGCTACTTCCTGACGACCTAGGCAGTGTCACTGTAAAATTTCATCAGGAAATACGCCACAGACAAAAGTTATGAAGATTTGAAAATCGGGATTTTCATGATGGCTGATTTCCTTCGAATATTCCTTCATCCTCATTTTTCACCCATTTCCCGGGGGAATACGGGGTTTTCCTCGAAATTTCGCAAAGAATTGAGTGAAACACACGATGATGGGGGATCCTGAAGGGCCAAAAGCCGCAGCGATTCGGGATATCCAGTGTTCGCGGAATTTTCAGGCCAAACCCAGAGGCAATGGCCTTTGCTCTATGAAAATGACCATTTCCGCTCTATCGAATCTTCAGAATCGTTGGCGATACGGTTGTGGAATTTTGCAGGCTACTTCCTGACGACCTAGGCAGTGTCACTGTAAAATTTCATCAGGAAATACGCCACAGAAAAAAAGTTATGAAGATTTGAAAATCGGAATTTTCATGATGGCTGATTTCCTTCGAATATTCCTTCATCTCCATTTTTCACCCATTTCCCGGGGGAATACGGGGTTTTCCTTGAAATTTCGCAAAGAATTGAGTGAAACACACGATGATGGGGGATCCTGAAGGGCCAAAAGCCGGCGCGATTCGGGATATCCAGTGTTCGCGGAATTTTCAGGCCAAACCCAGAGGCAATGGCCTTTGCTCTATGAAAATGACCATTTCCGCTCTATCGAATCTTCAGAATCGTTGGCGATACGGTTGTGGAATTTTGCAGGCTACTTCCTGACGACCTAGGCAGTGTCACTGTGAAATTTCATCAGGAAATACGCCACAGAAAAAAAGTTATGAAGATTTGAAACTCGGGATTTTCATGATGGCTGATTTCCTTCGAATATTCCTTCATCCTCATTTTTCACCCGTTTCCCGAGGGAATACGGGGTTTTCCTTGAAATTTCGCAAAGAATTGAGTGAAACACACGATAACGGGAGATCCTGAAGGGCCAAAAGCCGCAACGATTCGGGATATCCAGTATCCGCGGAATTTTTCAAGTTTTTTTCGATTATCTCGGTAAATAAGCGAGATAGAGCGAAATAGGCACTCATTTGGGATCAGGGAAAAAGTATTTTCAGTTTTCCGCGATTATCTCGGTAAATAAGCAAGATAGAGCGAAATGGACGTTAATATGGGATCAGTAAAAATGTCAATGTCTACCCTATCGAATTCGCAGAACCATTCGCGATACTGTTGTGGAATTTTGCAGGCTACTTCCTGACGACCTAGGCAGTGTCACTGTAAAATTTCATCAGGAAATACGCCGCAGAAAAAAAGTTATGAAGATTTGAAAATCGGGATTTTCATGATGGCTGATTTCCTTCGAATATTCCTTCATCCTCATTTTTCACCCATTTCCCGAGGGAATACAGGGTTTTCCTTGAAATTTCGCAAAGAATTGAGTGAAACACACGATGATGGGGGATCCTGAAGGGCCAAAAGCCGCAGCGATTCGGGATATCCAGTGTTCGCGGAATTTTCAGGCCAAACCCAGAGGCAATGGCATTTGCTCTATGAAAATGACCATTTCCGCTCTATCGAATCTTCAGAATCGTTGGCGATACGGTTGTGGAATTTTGCAGGCTACTTCCTGACGACCTAGGCAGTGTCACTGTGAAATTTCATCAGGAAATACGCCACAGAAAAAAAGTTATGAAGATTTGAAACTCGGGATTTTCATGATGGCTGATTTCCTTCGAATATTCTTTCATCCTCATTTTTCACCCATTTCCCGAGGGTATACGGGGTTTTCCTTGAAATTTCGCAAAGAATTGAGTGAAACGCACGATGATGGGGGATCCTGAAGGGCCGCAACGATTCGAGATATCCAGTATCCGCGGAATTTTTTTGTTTTTCTCGATTATCTCGGTAAATGAGCGAAATAGATAGAGCGAAATAGACGTTAATATGGAGTCAGGAAAAAAAATTCCAGTTTTTCGCAATTATCTCGGTAAATAAGCGAGATAGAGCGAAATAGGCACTAATTTGGGATCAGTAAAAATGTCAATGTCTGCTCTATCGAATTCGCTGAACCATTCGCGATACTGTTGTGGAATTTTGCAGACTACTTTCTGACGACCTAGGCAGTGTCACTGTGAAATTTCATCAGGAAATACGCCACAGAAAAAAAGTTATGAAGATTTGAAAATCGGGATTTTTATGATGGCTGATTTCCTTCGAATATTCCTTCATCCTCATTTTTCACCCGTTTCCCGGGGGAATACGGGGTTTTCCTTGAAATTTCGCAAAGAATTGAGTGAAACGCACGATGATGGAGGATCCTGAAGGGCCAAAAGCCGCAACGATTCGAGATATCCAGTATCCGCGGAATTTTTTCAGTTTTTCTCGATTATCTCGGTAAATAAGCGAGATACAGCGAAATAGGCACTCATTTGGGATCAGGGAAAAAGTATTTTCAGTTTTCCGCGATTATCTCGGTAAATAAGCAAGATAGAGCGAAATGGACGTTAATATGGGATCAGTAAAAATGTCAATGTCTACCCTATCGAATTCGCAGAACCATTCGCGATACTGTTGTGGAATTTTGCAGGCTACTTCCTGACGACCTAGGCAGTGTCACTGTGAAATTTCATCAGGAAATACGCCACAGAAAAAAAGTTATGAAGATTTGAAACTCGGGATTTTCATGATGGCTGATTTCCTTCGAATATTCCTTCATCCTCATTTTTCACCCGTTTCCCGAGGGAATACGGGGTTTTCCTTGAAATTTCGCAAAGAATTGAGTGAAACACACGATGATGGGGGATTCTGAAGGGCCAAAAGCCGCAACGATTCGAGATATCCAGTATCCGCGGAATTTTTTCAGTTTTTCTCGATTATCTCGGTAAATAAGCGAGATACAGCGAAATAGGCACTCATTTGGGATCAGGGAAAAAGTATTTTCAGTTTTCCGCGATTATCTCGGTAAATAAGCAAGATAGAGCGAAATGGACGTTAATATGGGATCAGTAAAAATGTCAATGTCTACCCTATCGAATTCGCAGAACCATTCGCGATACTGTTGTGGAATTTTGCAGGCTACTTCCTGACGACCTAGGCAGTGTCACTGTAAAATTTCATCAGGAAATACGCCGCAGAAAAAAAGTTATGAAGATTTGAAAATCGGGATTTTCATGATGGCTGATTTCCTTCGAATATTCCTTCATCCTCATTTTTCACCCATTTCCCGAGGGAATACAGGGTTTTCCTTGAAATTTCGCAAAGAATTGAGTGAAACACACGATGATGGGGGATCCTGAAGGGCCAAAAGCCGCAGCGATTCGGGATATCCAGTGTTCGCGGAATTTTCAGGCCAAACCCAGAGGCAATGGCCTTTGCTCTATGAAAATGACCATTTCCGCTCTATCGAATCTTCAGAATCGTTGGCGATACGGTTGTGGAATTTTGCAGGCTACTTCCTGACGACCTAGGCAGTGTCACTGTGAAATTTCATCAGGAAATACGCCACACAAAAAAAGTTATGAAGATTTGAAACTCGGGATTTTCATGATGGCTGATTTCCTTCGAATATTCCTTCATCCTCATTTTTCACCCGTTTCCCGAGGGAATACGGGGTTTTCCTTGAAATTTCGCAAAGAATTGAGTGAAACACACGATAATGGGAGATCCTGAAGGGCCAAAAGCCGCAACGATTCGGGATATCCAGTATCCGCGGAATTTTTCAAGTTTTTTTCGATTATCTCGGTAAATAAGCGAGATAGAGCGATGTAGACATTAATATGGAGTCAGGAAAAAGAAATTCCAGTTTTTCGCGATTAACTCGGTAAATAAGCGAGATAGAGCGAAATAGGCACTAATTTGGGATCAGGGAAAAGGTATTTTCAGTTTTCCGCGATTATCTCGGTAAATAAGCAAGATAGAGCGAAATGGACGTTAATATGGGATCAGTAAAAATGTCAATGTCTACCCTATCGAATTCGCAGAACCATTCGCGATACTGTTGTGGAATTTTGCAGGCTACTTCCTGACGACCTAGGCAGTGTCACTGTAAAATTTCATCAGGAAATACGCCACAGACAAAAGTTATGAAGATTTGAAAATCGGGATTTTCATGATGGCTGATTTCCTTCGAATATTCCTTCATCCTCATTTTTCACCCATTTCCCGGGGGAATACGGGGTTTTCCTCGAAATTTCGCAAAGAATTGAGTGAAACACACGATGATGGGGGATCCTGAAGGGCCAAAAGCCGCAGCGATTCGGGATATCCAGTGTTCGCGGAATTTTCAGGCCAAACCCAGAGGCAATGGCCTTTGCTCTATGAAAATGACCATTTCCGCTCTATCGAATCTTCAGAATCGTTGGCGATACGGTTGTGGAATTTTGCAGGCTACTTCCTGACGACCTAGGCAGTGTCACTGTAAAATTTCATCAGGAAATACGCCACAGAAAAAAAGTTATGAAGATTTGAAAATCGGAATTTTCATGATGGCTGATTTCCTTCGAATATTCCTTCATCTCCATTTTTCACCCATTTCCCGGGGGAATACGGGGTTTTCCTTGAAATTTCGCAAAGAATTGAGTGAAACACACGATGATGGGGGATCCTGAAGGGCCAAAAGCCGGCGCGATTCGGGATATCCAGTGTTCGCGGAATTTTCAGGCCAAACCCAGAGGCAATGGCCTTTGCTCTATGAAAATGACCATTTCCGCTCTATCGAATCTTCAGAATCGTTGGCGATACGGTTGTGGAATTTTGCAGGCTACTTCCTGACGACCTAGGCAGTGTCACTGTGAAATTTCATCAGGAAATACGCCACAGAAAAAAAGTTATGAAGATTTGAAACTCGGGATTTTCATGATGGCTGATTTCCTTCGAATATTCCTTCATCCTCATTTTTCACCCGTTTCCCGAGGGAATACGGGGTTTTCCTTGAAATTTCGCAAAGAATTGAGTGAAACACACGATAACGGGAGATCCTGAAGGGCCAAAAGCCGCAACGATTCGGGATATCCAGTATCCGCGGAATTTTTCAAGTTTTTTTCGATTATCTCGGTAAATAAGCGAGATAGAGCGAAATAGGCACTCATTTGGGATCAGGGAAAAAGTATTTTCAGTTTTCCGCGATTATCTCGGTAAATAAGCAAGATAGAGCGAAATGGACGTTAATATGGGATCAGTAAAAATGTCAATGTCTACCCTATCGAATTCGCAGAACCATTCGCGATACTGTTGTGGAATTTTGCAGGCTACTTCCTGACGACCTAGGCAGTGTCACTGTAAAATTTCATCAGGAAATACGCCGCAGAAAAAAAGTTATGAAGATTTGAAAATCGGGATTTTCATGATGGCTGATTTCCTTCGAATATTCCTTCATCCTCATTTTTCACCCATTTCCCGAGGGAATACAGGGTTTTCCTTGAAATTTCGCAAAGAATTGAGTGAAACACACGATGATGGGGGATCCTGAAGGGCCAAAAGCCGCAGCGATTCGGGATATCCAGTGTTCGCGGAATTTTCAGGCCAAACCCAGAGGCAATGGCATTTGCTCTATGAAAATGACCATTTCCGCTCTATCGAATCTTCAGAATCGTTGGCGATACGGTTGTGGAATTTTGCAGGCTACTTCCTGACGACCTAGGCAGTGTCACTGTGAAATTTCATCAGGAAATACGCCACAGAAAAAAAGTTATGAAGATTTGAAACTCGGGATTTTCATGATGGCTGATTTCCTTCGAATATTCTTTCATCCTCATTTTTCACCCATTTCCCGAGGGTATACGGGGTTTTCCTTGAAATTTCGCAAAGAATTGAGTGAAACGCACGATGATGGGGGATCCTGAAGGGCCGCAACGATTCGAGATATCCAGTATCCGCGGAATTTTTTTGTTTTTCTCGATTATCTCGGTAAATGAGCGAAATAGATAGAGCGAAATAGACGTTAATATGGAGTCAGGAAAAAAAATTCCAGTTTTTCGCAATTATCTCGGTAAATAAGCGAGATAGAGCGAAATAGGCACTAATTTGGGATCAGTAAAAATGTCAATGTCTGCTCTATCGAATTCGCTGAACCATTCGCGATACTGTTGTGGAATTTTGCAGACTACTTTCTGACGACCTAGGCAGTGTCACTGTGAAATTTCATCAGGAAATACGCCACAGAAAAAAAGTTATGAAGATTTGAAAATCGGGATTTTTATGATGGCTGATTTCCTTCGAATATTCCTTCATCCTCATTTTTCACCCGTTTCCCGGGGGAATACGGGGTTTTCCTTGAAATTTCGCAAAGAATTGAGTGAAACGCACGATGATGGAGGATCCTGAAGGGCCAAAAGCCGCAACGATTCGAGATATCCAGTATCCGCGGAATTTTTTCAGTTTTTCTCGATTATCTCGGTAAATAAGCGAGATACAGCGAAATAGGCACTCATTTGGGATCAGGGAAAAAGTATTTTCAGTTTTCCGCGATTATCTCGGTAAATAAGCAAGATAGAGCGAAATGGACGTTAATATGGGATCAGTAAAAATGTCAATGTCTACCCTATCGAATTCGCAGAACCATTCGCGATACTGTTGTGGAATTTTGCAGGCTACTTCCTGACGACCTAGGCAGTGTCACTGTGAAATTTCATCAGGAAATACGCCACAGAAAAAAAGTTATGAAGATTTGAAACTCGGGATTTTCATGATGGCTGATTTCCTTCGAATATTCCTTCATCCTCATTTTTCACCCGTTTCCCGAGGGAATACGGGGTTTTCCTTGAAATTTCGCAAAGAATTGAGTGAAACACACGATGATGGGGGATTCTGAAGGGCCAAAAGCCGCAACGATTCGAGATATCCAGTATCCGCGGAATTTTTTCAGTTTTTCTCGATTATCTCGGTAAATAAGCGAGATACAGCGAAATAGGCACTCATTTGGGATCAGGGAAAAAGTATTTTCAGTTTTCCGCGATTATCTCGGTAAATAAGCAAGATAGAGCGAAATGGACGTTAATATGGGATCAGTAAAAATGTCAATGTCTACCCTATCGAATTCGCAGAACCATTCGCGATACTGTTGTGGAATTTTGCAGGCTACTTCCTGACGACCTAGGCAGTGTCACTGTAAAATTTCATCAGGAAATACGCCGCAGAAAAAAAGTTATGAAGATTTGAAAATCGGGATTTTCATGATGGCTGATTTCCTTCGAATATTCCTTCATCCTCATTTTTCACCCATTTCCCGAGGGAATACAGGGTTTTCCTTGAAATTTCGCAAAGAATTGAGTGAAACACACGATGATGGGGGATCCTGAAGGGCCAAAAGCCGCAGCGATTCGGGATATCCAGTGTTCGCGGAATTTTCAGGCCAAACCCAGAGTCAATGGCCTTTGCTCTATGAAAATGACCATTTCCGCTCTATCGAATCTTCAGAATCGTTTGCGATACTGTTGTGGAATTTTGCAGGCTACTTCCTGACGACCTAGGCAGTGTCACTGTATAATTTCATCAGGAAATACGCCACAGAAAAAAAGTTATGAAGATTTGAAACTCGGGATTTTCATGATGGCTGATTTCCTTCGAATATTCCTTCATCTTCATTTTTCACCCATTTCCCGAGGGAATACGGGGTTTTCCTTGAAATTTCGCAAAGAATTGAGTGAAACGCACGATGATGGGGGATCCTGAAGGGCCAAAAGCCGCAACGATTCGAGATATCCAGTATCCGCGGAATTTTTTCAGTTTTTCTCGATTATCTCGGTAAATAAGCGAGATAGAGCGAAATAGACGTTAATATGGAGTCAGGGAAAAAAAATCCAGTTTTTCGCGATTATCTCGGTAAATAAGCGAGATAGAGCGAAATAGGCACTAATTTGGGATCAGGAAAGAAGTATTTTCAGTTTTTCGCGATTATCTCGGTAAATAAGCGAGATAGAGCGAAATGGACGTTAATATGGGATCAGTAAAAATGTAAAGGTCTGCTCTATCGAATTCGCTGAACCATTCGCGATACTGTTGTGGAATTTTGCAGGCTACTTCCTGACGACCTAGGCAGTGTCACTGTAAAATTTCATCAGGAAATACGCCACAGAAAAAAAGTTATGAAGATTTGAAAATCGGAATTTTCATGATGGCTGATTTCCTTCGAATATTCCTTCATCCTCATTTTTCACCCATTTCCCGGGGGAATACGGGGTTTTCCTTGAAATTTCGCAAAGAATTGAGTGAAACACACGATGATGGGGGATCCTGAAGGGCCAAAAGCCGCAGCGATTCGGGATATCCAGTGTTCGCGGAATTTTCAGGCCAAACCCAGAGGCAATGGCCTTTGCTCTATGAAAATGACCATTTCCGCTCTATCGAATCTTCAGAATCGTTGGCGATACGGTTGTGGAATTTTGCAGGCTACTTCCTGACGACCTAGGCAGTGTCACTGTAAAATTTCATCAGGAAATACGCCACAGAAAAAAAGTTATGAAGATTTGAAAATCGGAATTTTCATGATGGCTGATTTCCTTCGAATATTCCTTCATCTCCATTTTTCACCCATTTCCCGGGGGAATACGGGGTTTTCCTTGAAATTTCGCAAAGAATTGAGTGAAACACACGATGATGGGGGATCCTGAAGGGCCAAAAGCCGCAGCGATTCGGGATATCCAGTGTTCGCGGAATTTTCAGGCCAAACCCAGAGGCAATGGCCTTTGCTCTATGAAAATGACCATTTCCGCTCTATCGAATCTTCAGAATCGTTGGCGATACGGTTGTGGAATTTTGCAGGCTACTTCCTGACGACCTAGGCAGTGTCACTGTGAAATTTCATCAGGAAATACGCCACAGAAAAAAAGTTATGAAGATTTGAAACTCGGGATTTTCATGATGGCTGATTTCCTTCGAATATTCCTTCATCCTCATTTTTCACCCATTTCCCGAGGGAATACGGGGTTTTCCTTGAAATTTCGCAAAGAATTGAGTGAAACACACGATGATGGGGGATTCTGAAGGGCCAAAAGCCGCAACGATTCGAGATATCCAGTATCCGCGGAATTTTTTCAGTTTTCCTCGATTATCTCGGTAAATAAGCGAGATAGAGCGAAATAGACGTTAATATGGAGTCAGGGAAAAAAAATCCAGTTTTTCGCGATTATCTCGGTAAATAAGCGAGATAGAGCGAAATAGGCACTAATTTGGGATCAGGAAAGAAGTATTTTCAGTTTTTCGCGATTATCTCGGTAAATAAGCGAGATAGAGCGAAATGGACGTTAATATGGGATCAGTAAAAATGTAAAGGTCTGCTCTATCGAATTCGCTGAACCATTCGCGATACTGTTGTGGAATTTTGCAGGCTACTTCCTGACGACCTAGGCAGTGTCACTTTAAAATTTCATCAGGAAATACGCCACAGAAAAAAAGTTATGAAGATTTGAAAATCGGGATTTTCATGATGGCTGATTTCCTTCGAATATTCCTTCATCCTCATTTTTCACCCATTTCTCGGAGGAATACGGGGTTTTTCTTGAAATTTCGCAAAGAATTGAGTGAAACACACGATGATGGGGGATCCTGAAGGGCCAAAAGCCGCAGCGATTCGGGATATCCAGTGTTCGCGGAATTTTCAGGCCAAACCCAGAGGCAATGGCATTTGCTCTATGAAAATGACCATTTCCGCTCTATCGAATCTTCAGAATCGTTGGCGATACGGTTGTGGAATTTTGCAGGCTACTTCCTGACGACTTAGGCAGTGTCACTGTGAAATTTCATCAGGAAATACGCCACAGAAAAAAAGTTATGAAGATTTGAAACTCGGGATTTTCATGATGGCTGATTTCCTTCGAATATTCTTTCATCCTCATTTTTCACCCATTTCCCGAGGGTATACGGGGTTTTCCTTGAAATTTCGCAAAGAATTGAGTGAAACGCACGATGATGGGGGATCCTGAAGGGCCGCAACGATTCGAGATATCCAGTATCCGCGGAATTTTTTCAGTTTTTCTCGATTATCTCGGTAAATAAGCGAGATAGAGCGAAATAGGCACTCATTTGGGATCAGGGAAAAAGTATTTTCAGTTTTCCGCGATTATCTCGGTAAATAAGCAAGATAGAGCGAAATGGACGTTAATATGGGATCAGTAAAAATGTCAATGTCTACCCTATCGAATTCGCAGAACCATTCGCGATACTGTTGTGGAATTTTGCAGGCTACTTCCTGACGACCTAGGCAGTGTCACTGTGAAATTTCATCAGGAAATACGCCACAGAAAAAAAGTTATGAAGATTTGAAACTCGGGATTTTCATGATGGCTGATTTCCTTCGAATATTCCTTCATCCTCATTTTTCACCCGTTTCCCGAGGGAATACGGGGTTTTCCTTGAAATTTCGCAAAGAATTGAGTGAAACACACGATGATGGGGGATCCTGGAGGGCCAAAAGCCGCAGCGATTCGGGATATCCAGTGTTCGCGGAATTTTCAGGCCAAACCCAGAGGCAATGGCCTTTGCTCTATGAAAATGACCATTTCCGCTCTATCGAATCTTCAGAATCGTTTGCGATACTGTTGTGGAATATTGCAGGCTACGTCCTGACGACCTAGGCAGTGTCACTGTGAAATTTCATCAGGAAATACGCCACAGAAAAAAAGTTATGAAGATTTGAAACTCGGGATTTTCATGATGGCTGATTTCCTTCGAATATTCCTTCATCCTCATTTTTCAGCCATTTCCCGAGGGAATACGGGGTTTTCCTTGAAATTTCGCAAAGAATTGAGTGAAACACACGATGATGGGGGATCCTGAAGGGCCAAAAGCCCTAACGATTCGAGATATCCAGTATCCGCGGAATTTTTTCAGTTTTTCTCGATTATCTCGATAAATAAGCGAGATAGAGCGAAATAGACGTTTATATGGAGTCAGGAAAAAAAAATTCCAGTTTTTCGCGAATATCTCGTTAAATAAGCGAGATAGAGCGAAATAGGCACTAATTTGGGATCAGGAAAGGAGTATTTTCAGTTTTTCGCGATTATCTCGGTAAATAAGCGAGATAGAGCGAAATGGACGTTAATATGGGATCAGTAAAAATGTCAAGGTCTGCTCTATCGAATTCGCTGAACCATTCGCGATACTGTTGTGGAATTTTGCAGGCTACTTCCTGACGACCTAGGCAGTGTCGCTGTAAAATTTCATCAGGAAATACGCCACAGAAAAAAAGTTATGAAGATTTGAACATCGGGATTTTCATGATGGCTGATTTCCTTCGAATATTCCTTCATCCTCATTTTTCACCCATTTCCCGAGGGAATACGGGGTTTTCCTTGAAATTTCGCAAAGAATTGAGTGAAACACACGATGATGGGGGATCCTGAAGAGCCAAAAACCGCAACGATTCGGGATATCCAGTATCCGCGGAATTTTTTCAGTTCTTCTCGATTATCTCGGTAAATAAGCGAGATAGAGCGATGTAGACATTAATATGGAGTCAGGAAAATGTTTTCTCAGTTTTTTGCGATTATTCTTCATAAAAAGGAACAAGACCGCAAACAATCGATGTATCATAAGTTGTCACGAATAAAGTGAAGTCCTCTTCCTCATTGGTCAGTTAAATCATGAGTAGTATAGTACGCGTAATATACTATACTAAAGATACCTAACGGGCGCGCTGTAGCGCGCCATCGGTCTCGTAGATGTAAAATGACCGTCATCAAATTTCTTCAATTTGTGACGGTCATTTTGTTTAATTAATTTCATGAATCTGTAGAAATTTAATACACCTGATTTCAATAATCAGGTGTATTATAGGAAACTCTATTATAGGAAACTTTCTTCCAAAATTCACCAGAGTGCGGAATTCTATTTTCTCAAAATTTAATAATTTCGAAAAAAAAAAAAAAATCATCAATATAGTTGGAAAATGACGGTCATAATTTATTTTCCTTTTATGACCGTCATTCAGTCAAATTTTGTGACCGAATTCTGTCACGGCCATAACTACTCCGTGACGTGACATGACATGACCGTCATATGACCGTTTTGTGACGCGTCATGTGACGGCCGCCCATCTCTAACTAGGGCTACTGAATATGCTGGGTAGAGATGTAAAATGACGGTCAATTCTGAAATTGGTCAGGTCAGGCGTCAATTGACCATTTCGTGACCATTCCTGACTTGACTGCAATTTTCGTTGAAAATTGACCGTCAAAAATTCAAATGGTCAGTCAGGAGAAATAAATGTCAAAATCCATCTATATAGATGAAAATTGACGGTCAATTTTATTCTCGGTCATTTTTTATGTCATTTTTATGATTTTTTTTTAATTCAATGGAAATACGCATAGAATCATTCATTTCCAAAAGTGCAGTATTTCTCATTTTTGGTAGAATATCGGCGATTGAAAAACTCAATTGAGAATAACGAATCAGAATCTGTAATGAAATCCAGCTATATAGATGGAAAATGACCGTCAATTTGTTCTTCGGTCATTTTTTTTGTCACTCTTAGTAGAATGATATTTTTGAAGAGGCAAAGGCTCATTTATATTCAAATACAATGATATCACATGAATATTCTTTTATTTTCTCAACAAATCGTAAACTCTGCATAAATTCTGCAGTTATCCTAATAGATTCAGCTTACTCTTGTCCTACAGATAGAGATATATCTCCGTAACGTTCTATCATATTACTTCTATCCTGAATGTTCTTGACTCTAGTCAGTCCCAAATATAATGACTTTGATTAATACACAAAAGAGAAGGTCCACAAAGAAAAATCATCAGCTCTATTTAGATGGAATCTGACCGTCAAAACCATTTCTGGTCAATTTTCTGACTCACGATTTGGTCTATCATCGTGCTGGTTACTGCATTAACTTTTTCGGTTATTGAGATAAATCAAGCATCACCGGCCTGCTCTTCTCTCCCTGGCTCAGATTTCTTGAGCATGGCTCTGATCATGGTTACTGGACACAACCACAGGTTTGGATTTTTGGACAATTTTCAGCCAGATCGTCTAAAAGATACTCGATCCGTTTTAGATCCAAACGTAGGCCAGAAGATGATCTCATCTCCTGAGTTGATAAGGGACTCCTTGGATATCTTTAAGAGAGTGAGGTCATGAACCCGACGACCTAATACATATACCTGACGGTGTAAATTCGAGTATTGGCTGGATAGGGTTAAGTAAGGTCTAGACTATAGGGAGAACACGTTTTCATAATTATTTTAATTCCTCACAACACTGAATTCACACGGAATAAATTCTAAATCTATACGGCATTTCCGAAACCACGAGGAGATAACTGATAAATATATGACATTAATGTAAAAATCTAAATTTTTCCAATGGAAAAAAACCATCATATACATGAGTATAAATTTTCGTTCATTCGAACGTTTTGATGATTCCGTGCAAATGGATCAATCCTCATCTATCACCATCAATACGTTAAATAAGTCTTTTGAGAAATCACAAGTCATTTGATTTATGCGGGTCTTTATGGAGTTCTGAGCTTTTTTTCTGTAATTGGCATAAAGAGTTGGCATGTCCAGTTCATCGTACACTTGCTTGACACGTGCTATTTTCTCAGGATTATCGTAGCCGTAGCACTCCTAAATGGAAAGTGAAAATAAGTCCAGAATGAGTTACTAAATAGTGGTTTCGGAAATCTCATTGCGTTCCGAAGGAGTTCAAACAAATTGCTGAAGAAATTTACCTGGAGAATTTTCCTTTGACTTAAAGTGGCGTTGTGTAGAGCTGTCACAATTAACCATGTGCATTTGCCACGCTGAATGTCAGTTCCAATTTTGCCAGTGACATTTGGATCACCATACGAATCTAAATAATCCCCCCGCACCAGGTACAAGTGTCCCAAGTCAAGTAGAATTGGCTCTGTCTGTCTGTATATTTCAGGATCAGTAATGCCAGCCTACAGAAAGAAAATAAGAAAAAAGGATAATTGTTTTCCAAGGGCCAGTTTTCGAAAGCAAAATTAGCGTTAACTCTGGTTTGCGGCCTATTTCATCCGAGCTAATCGACTATTAGCTAATTCTAAAATGAATATCCACGAAATCATGTGAGTGATAGTCAATGCCAAAAGTTAAGACCCAAGCCGTATCTGAGCTGGATTTGACCCAAGTTCAAAAAAGGAAACCTTTTGGTGATTAGACTGTAATTATCCTCAGGATTCTCCTAGGGAAAACTGTGATATTTCCCGCTCTTCTCAAATCTTTTTCTCATTCAAATCATTTTGAAACTGTAGAATATAATGCAGGTTATTTTGGCTTATACGTGGTCAGTGGAAACTTTGGTTCTGACTTCACGGCAGAGATGGATTATCGCACACTTCTTTCTTCTCTGTCGGCATCCCTCTAAGCCGCTCAGTACCTCTTCCAGTTCTTTATATATTTCAGCGGTGACAGCACGGGAAATCCTAGTTTGGAGAGGTTAAGTCTCCCGTGCAACCCTGCTGATAGGGATTCAGTTGGTAATGTGAGTTTGGAATAGGCACAGAGTGGCGGATGACATGCATTATGCTGTCATCTGAACGGATACTTACAGATTCATATGTGTGATCTGGAGAAAGTTGATTGATTATCCTTATTAATTGATTTTAAGGGAAGAGGAGCGAGGGATATCCATAGTAATACCGAGAGTAGTGGAGGCAAAATTCTTGTTTTATCACAAGAATTAAAATTCTAGGTATGAAATCAGGCGTTCTTCACGAGGTTTTGAATCAACCGAAAGTATTATGTATTAAAATAATCTAAATAAAGCGGGGATTACGATGATTATGCTAATAACCATATATATTTGAAATCCGGAGATAGATTGAAATAGCGTTTAGTTTCTAATGAAATATATCAAAATAGTCCCCGAAGAATTGGGATTCCGAAAATATATGTTTATTAGTTAATGAAGCAGTTATAATTAAGAAATCAAAGAAGAACAATAGCCCAGAAAGCCATAAAAGGAGCGTGTGCACTGCATGAGGAGTCAGTCTTACTCGAAACTTCAAACACGACGGAACTCGCTGCGAATAGTGAGTAATTTACCTTTGGTCGGTAAAATAGGAAAATCTAAGTGTTAATGCTGAGGATTATAGAATTAAGTGCATTGGTTTGTAACAGTGTAGCTTTGAATGTATTTTGGATTTTAAAAAAGTTATCTTTCTTGTTCATTGTACTTCGGTGTTTTTGTTTATGATCTAAAACACTTGGTGACTGGATCAGCAGGTATCCTGTCTGACTGGACTGATTGAATTAAGATTAATTCAAGGAATCGAGTCAATAGTAGAATCGAACATTGAATAATCGGTTGATGTTCTTCTGTATGGTGACAACTGTAACTCTGGTTTGACAAGAAAAATTGCTGAACAACAGTAATACCACCGCTGATTACAACTGTCAATGGTGTTGTTCGTAACCTCATCGCTGGAAGTTCACTGTTTATGGTGAGGTTCAAATCTTTCAGTTGTGGTAACAGTGTATCCTGCCATTCTTCTTTTCCGAAGCAGAGTTACGCTAACCGTGGTTCACCTTCAACCAGAGCTGAGCTAACTTGGAGTGAGCACTAATTTTACTCCCGGGAACTGGCCCTAATTCTCATATTAGCAGCGAAAAACGCAAGGCTGTTCTGCGCCATGTGCACATTCACACCAAGTATGTTTACATCATGGATAATTGGGAGCACTTACAAAATGCATGGCTAATTTAACTGGCATGAGGTAAAAGTAGTGAGCTCCGCTGTATTTTGTGAAAAGACGGTATCGTTCCATCGAGAAGAGATTTACATTCGGTTTACTCCCATAGTTAGATGTAGAGATATCCATGACTTGTCCCAGTCCTACCTTCAGTGTCGCCTGTAAACTAAAACACCTTGAAATTTGGAAGTAGATTAAGAATTTTTGGATTTTTCTTTAAGTTATTTTTTGCACATGTTATTTGATATCACATTTTGACATCCTTACGCTCTTTTTGTAACTGATGAATAATCTTTCGTACTGGTTGAGTCACACCAGTGTCATCAGCGGGCATTGAATCTGAGTCTATCATGTGTGAATCGTCCGTTACATCCACAACGCTAGACTACCAGATAATTTCCCCAATGAACGTTTAAATCTGATGATTATATTAGTCAAAACAAGACAATTGATTGAAAATTACACTAGTGAGATCAATTAAGAACTTCCCGTAATAAATGTTATTTTTGAAGTATAGGAGAAATATTACCTTCGTGAATGTTTTCAAAAGATCCACGAAGCATTCACGCTTACTGAAATATGTTTCCAGAAGCTGATACGCAGCATGCTCAACAATAAGAGAATCATTTACAGCTGTTACTCCAATGTTATCACGAAGATACCAACAAGGCTTGCCCCCTCTAGTCTTCGAACGATCTAAAAGATCATCTTGCATTAGCAAGAATGCCTCATTCTGCAAAGGAAAATTTAAAAAAATCAGAATCTTACTTCTTTAACCATAGATGCTGCAAATTGGCTAAATTCTAGATTGCTAGGCACGTAATGAGTGGGATTTCCCGATTTTCATCGCGAAATTAATGAAAGAATAATCATCTGCAATAATTTTTCCTTGGTCTCGCATCAAATTCTACTGAAAATCAGGGTAGGTAAAATAAAGGGACAATTGATGATTTACGCAATTAAAGTCGACAGAAATCTTCGAAACCTGTTCAGAAAAAATTCGATTCGAAAAAACAATGTCAATTATTTTTACGAGCAAAATAATCAAATTTCCTATCTTCCCAAAGTAAAAGGAAAACGTCATGATGTTCTCTATTTCTTCTCATTCAAATGTTTCATATGTACAAGACTCACCATTTCCTGACACCATGCTAGTACCCTCGCTAGCTTAAGATTCTCGTCCGTTAATTGTTCCGGCTGAGCCAGCATGCGATAAGAATGGATGGTGCACAATCCTCGGGGCTTTCTACCATAAGGAACGTTATAGTTCAGGCACTACGATAAAACAACATTCTTATGTCAAATAACGAAGCTTCAGAAATTAGAAAAAGTAGTTTCGTGGAAAGTTCCCCGAGTGGACCAAACCTATATACTTCTGATAAGTTGCTAACTATCTCAAAAAATATATGCACTAATAAGAAAATATTGGATAATTTCGGTAAAACTGAACATATTTGAAATTGTTCAACCGAATTGATTCAATCGCTGATCAGTCCTAACTCTAACTCTCATTCGGAGGCATTCGTCGCAATTCGAAAGAAGAAAATACACATGCGCACAAACATAGCAGTTCGGAAATAACCTTGCAATTTGTTTGAAATATCATGAGAAATAAGAAGGTTTTTCTTATAATAACAATGCTGAAAGATCATCAGTCTGCGACGTTTCGCTTACAATATAAGCTTCATGAGGCTCTGTAAACCAGAATCACAAAATTATCACTTTTTTCCTCAAAAACATAAAGAACATATGAAACAATAAATATTTAAAACATCTTAGGTTAACCTTACTCTTTCAGTAACGATATGCATCAGTCTCATGAATCAGATGTAATTACGAAATTCAACGCAAATTAATACTACACCGGTTCATGTTGAGAACCAATAACATTGCAAATTAATTGAATACGTTATAAATACACACTCAATTATCTGTTATTGCACAGCTCTTGACGCATTGAATCTAGAAACATTTAGCTAGATTTTCACGGAAATAATCGGTGGACAGCTCCAAAAATTCTGTTTTTGAAGTCAGAGAGGGATATCTGAAGTTTTTCAACAAAATGGAGGATGAGAAACGGTAACTTGGTGACTCCTAATTACCATGACTGCTCCAAGATAGAGCCACCATTGTGCTCTACAGTCTGGTGACTTGTCACTCACACCACCTCACCTATATGAGTGTCTCCAGTTGTCTGGCGCAGTGGATTGGACTGTAGATTCACATGCGGTAGACCCGGGTTCGAGCCCGACTGGATAGAGTTGTGTAGCTCATAACAACAGAAAAAAGTCTCTGAGCACAGTTTGTCGCATAAAAATTAGTAACATTGACTGTATAACATAAATTTGTTGAAGGCCAGCTGCGCAAGCAGCACAAATAACAAACAACAACCTATATGAGTGAGACGGAACATAGAGAGGGGAATCGTCAAGAATTGTGCAATAACAAATAATTGATTGTGTATTTATAATGTATCTAATTGATTTGCAATGTTGCTGGTTCTTAACATGAACCGGTATCGTATTAATTTGCGTTGAATTTCTTAGTTATATCTAATTCATGAGACTGATGTACATAATTACTGAAGGAGTAAGGTTAACCTCAGATGTTTTAAATATTTATTGTTTCATATGTTCTTCATGTTTTTGAGGAAAAAAGTGATGATTTTGTAATTTCGGTTTACAGAACCCGATGAAGCTCAAATTATAAGCGAAACGTAGTAAATTAACAATTTTTCAGCATTGTTATAATAAAAAAACCTTCCAATTTTCCACAATACTTCAAACAAATTCTCAACAACATGGAAATGAATGTGATTATTAACCTTGAAATGTTCAAGGAGCTTCAAAACGTAGAGATCTGGTAACACTTCTATTTTTGACTTCGCAGGTCAATACAGTACATTCTGTTATAATCAAGAAGATGAATAGCATTGTCCATAAGTTCTCACCTCTGCCATCCATTTTGTGGATTCTGGGATGTCGGGATAAAGTCTCTCTGTCAGGTCCGTGACCAGGTCAGGCCAGAGAGCCATCATCGCCTCTCGCTCTTCAGCATTGGCAAGTAAGTGAGCCTGGGTCATCGAGTGAGCTCTCCTGATGGCTCTACAAGATATAAATGGATATTTCGTCAGCTCCAGCGTCTTCTAACGACTGAGGAGTGGCTACAATCCCAAATGGAACGCTCGACTGTGAATCGATCGGGTCTTCTCAGTATGCTCGGGCTGACAACGCATCAATCCAAGTGGATTTTCAGACGTCGCAGATATTCCACACATCGATCAATGTAAAACTTATACTTTATATCATTTGACATTCATCCGTGTCATTTCATGTTCGATTGAAAGTAAATTTCCATATATTCTTTCGATCCTTGCAATCTCATTTGGATTCTCAATACTCGAAACTTAGTTTCTGTATAAAAAAAAAATATCAGTCGAACTTTGGTCAATTTCCTCCCAGACTCGACTGTCCAAAAAATTGTCAGAAAAACACGGCAAAGCTACGAAATTGATTTCACATAATATCATTTGTTAGTTAATTTTCACTTAAGGCCCGGATGGAGTAGGGTTTGTTGAGAAAACGTAGATTTCACTTTACGAGGACAAAAATGGTTCAATTTTCCAAAACTCTGTACAGCACCATTGTTCTGCATTGTTGGTATGGTGCTGTACAGAGTTTTGGAAAATTGAACCATTTTTGACCTCGTAAAGTGAAATCTACGTTTTCTCAAATAAGCCTACTCCATCCGGGCCTTAAGAAAATATATCAGCTGGCAATCCGACATCCGAAAATGACAGTTTCTTTTTTGCATTTCTGATAATCAAATTATTCCTAATTATGAAATGACCTTTGAAACAATCCATCAATTTCGACTTCTCTATGGATGGTAGGTCGCAATGAGATTTTCAAAATTGGAAAATCATATATAGAACTTTCCAATAGCGCAGGTGGTGGATGATAGACTGATCATGCGAAAACCATAGATTCGATCCCACGCTGGCATTTTTCTTTCAATTTAAATGAAACTCACTTCTGGCTATCCGCATATACGTCATAAAATTTGAATGTTGCTGATTCAAAGATTCAGCAGCTAATTATATTTGACCATTTTATCCGGGTTGTGAATTCCTATCCATCAGTCAAGTCTGAGTCGATAGAGTGCACCACTCGACTTCATTGCTCGAGTGTTCCACCAGGGATGCCAACGAAAGGAAAGCAAAAGACCGTTTCTCGAACAAAAGTGAAAGAAGCTGTTCAACATCTACTTTTTCTTTTGACTACCGTTGAGCTTAGACTCCATTTCGATTTGTTTGTTAGTATCACAGATGCTCACCTCAGTACTTCAGCATTATTGAATCCCAGGATTGTTCGTCGATATGATACACTCTTAAAACGCTGAGTTCCCTGGAGCAAATATTTCATCATCACGCCTCTCATTATTATTCCTTCTTTATCTTTAACAGCCAACTATTGTACCCTGGGGAAAGAAAATGAATGAGAAATGAATGTCAATCGCTGAGAACTTGCAAAAAAAAAGAAGCATGATATGTACGTCATATCGAAAGTAAAACTTCTTAGTGAAATTTCCAAGTAAATCTGCCAAACTTCCTCGAGGAACTACAAAAAATGCCCAGTACCTCATTTTTCTTACTAATAATCTAATTCCAGAATAGTCAGATATCTCATATTGACAGATTGATACTACAGCGACGCTCCTTAGACATTGCTATAATTCCGTTTCAAATTTAATTTTTGACGCTCACACCAAGTATTTAACTCTCAATGAACATATTTTGAGAGTTAAATACAAAAAGAATTGTTTTTTCGGGAATAAAACTGAGTGATAACATTGTGTGAAGTCTATTGTTCTGATTGGACAGGGAGAAGGGAGCATGATGAGAGGTGAAGAACTAAAGGAAAATAATCGACATTTTTCACAAGCAGAGATACTTGAGGATAAACACAAATGAAAGACAGAGACTAATGATCAAGAAGTAGGGCAATTTTGGCATAACAATCACTTGAGCCTTCTCCCCCAGGATGAAAAAGTTTGAGTCTTTCGGTGGTCGAAAGACTCCTGTCCCGGTCTCTGACAGAGTCACTATTCGCGCCACAGCAGGGACTTTCTAGAGACACCTTGCTGTCTCTCCGAATGGGACACGTGTCTCTCTTACAGGGACTCAGTCCCTGCTCAACGAACAAGAGTCCTTACTTGAGAGACGCACAGTCTCTCAAATAAGGACTCCTCCAGTCTCTCTTCGAGAGCCATCAGTCTTTCTATTTTTCAAAGAGCCTGTCAATTTGATTGAAGAAGAATAATAAAATATGTGTGTCTTTTCTCCAAATGTTCAATATTTTGATTAATTAAAAAAAAATTGATAATATGAACATCAAAACTCAAATCTGTCCATTTTACCCCTATGTCCGTTTCACTCCACTTTCCGCTAATATTGAGAATTTTAATTAAAGTCAAATATGGAAAAAAATTATAATTCCACGGTTTGCAAAAATTATAAAAATTGAAAACTTAAAATTTATTAAGTTGAAATAAAAAAAAATGATTCATTCCTCGGTCTCTTTCATGAGGACCTATCCCGAGTCGAAAAATAAAGTGTTCTGAGTTGTACGTATACTGTTGTTGTCTTCAAATTCCTTTGTTCTCGCATTTTTTTTAATCGATTTCACAAGACAGTCTGTGTCTTCAAAGTTGTCACTACTTTTTGGTGAATAGAAAAAATGTGCCTACACTGTTCTCCGTCTTCATAAGGATTGGTACTATCGAGTCAGGAATAAGGGTCAAGAGGTAATAACCATAAAAATATTTTATTGCTGCATTACAATTCTTTCGGGTACATTAGAAGTTGTTCTCGCGTTATTACGAGATGTTCCCAGTTTGGAACTTAGAAAAATTTTCAATGTATGGGACTTAGAAGAAAATCTTCACAAAATTCAACAGGAATTTTCGGGTTTTTCCCTTTTTTATTGAGGTGGCAAAAGGAGGGAGTGTAGGGTGAAAGGTTAGGAACTTTTAACTGTGCTGTCTAGATGCAAAGGGTAGAAGACATACTAAGCGAATCAGTCTTTCGTTACTCTTTGAACGGTGCGCTTCGTAGTCAACAATTTTTCAATATCGTCAAAAAAACAAATTCCGTAATGTCCGCAACCGTCTCTTGGTGAGAACAGAAGAAGAATAGTATTATTCTATCGAGTGTTGTCGTGGGTGAAGTGATGCACATTGTCTAAAAATTGTGTAACTTATTAGATATATGTGAAAATTACTAAGCAATTTTATATACTGAAAATTTTTAATTATAATATCCTCGCGATGCACTTTTCAGAATCAGATAATTGTATAAGGTACATTAGACATAATTGTTTACAGCATATTGAATATTATTGTACATAGATGTTACTTATAATCGAGGAGAAAATAGTGAAAAATATTACTCTCTAAAATATGTAGAATATTCTTTGATATCAAATAAATGACGATCCTCTATTTCAATTGTGTTTTTTATCGTATTTTATAAATTTTCTGAAAGGGAAAAACCCCATCCCTAATCGTACCCCCTCTACTTTCGACCGCCCACTGCGGGCTCTACCATAAACCCATTAGAAAAGGATGGATGTATTGGTCTACGGTCATAAAAGAGGACAGTTTCTGGCGTAAAAGTTGTCGTACGCCAATTAAAAATGGCAAAATTGAGGACATTTTGAGTTTTCACTCACTGTCATATTCCACTAAGGACAACTCTATCACAGATTGAAGACAGCTTAAGGAATAGAAAATTTTATTACCCCTATTCAAAATATCTGTCAGTTTCAAAACAGTTTTAACAATCAAATGACAGTTCAGAACATCTTATTTTTCGACAAAGACATATGTCTTTGCAAATCTTTATAAATCTACTGACAGTCTAGTAAAGATAGAAGTCCTTACGGGAGAGACCAGTAAAGATAAAAGTCTTTACGGGAGAGACACGAGAGACACTGTAGAGACGGTTGCGGGACACTCTAGAGACCGAAAAGTCCTTCTGGGAGTCTTTAAAGACCGTAAAAGACTCTCCAAAGACTCCAAAGTTGTATCCCGGGCCTGGCCAGTGTGTTTGCTGGTGGTCAACTGTGTTAGAACTAGGCATTGAAATTTTTCAACGAAGTGTTGTGTCTGAACTGAATTCCATCTGATCAAAAACTCAAGATGAGTATTTTCGAAATTCCTCTAATCCGTCTTAAATTTTCAATTGGTTTTCTGTTTTTAATTTCTATCACAGCGTGATAAAGAATTGGGGTTGATATTGTTCCACGCGGAGCATCCTAGTTATTGACGGGCAAGAAAAAAATGTAATTTCAAAGCGTATTGTGCAAAAAGTACTGTTTTTCGAAATACTATAAAACTGAATTTTTCATGACCAATGGAGGTGGCAGAGGTAATTGTCGATGAAATCTTCAGCTAAAATCCCGAGTGTCGGTTCATGCAAAACGTGATGTAGTCTCAATTGGCATTGTAATTCGTTTTTTAGTCGAAATTTTCACTGTGTTCTTTACAGAAAATACAGAGGACCAAAATGACGGCTTTGCTTTGTTGTCAAAAAGCTAATTCTCCATTTCGTTTCTTAATTCTCCGGATCTTATTTGACAGCTTTAAATTCCTCGCGAAGACTCGATATTGTTCTTTTTGAATTTTATAATTAATTTGTGAGATTGAATGAATTGATGATGATTGTTCAACCTTGCGTTCTCTTGGAATGAAATAAAAGTAATGAGAATTCAAGGCTGCAGTCCGATTACCAGAAGGTTAACTTCTCTTAAATTAAGTTAATCTCAGCTCCGATACGGCTTGGGCCTCCTGGAAAGTAATCCTTTCAAAAATCATACTATTTAATGATTACTTCAAGGCTCTTTTCTTATTTATTGTGCTGTGCTCAGTCACAGCTGATCTTTAGCATTTATGCTATAGGTCTAGAGAAAACAAGGATACTCGTACCTCGAGACCTCTGTTGATGCAATGATAAAGAAGGGCACGTGACTGCGTGGAGTAAGTACTAAAGTACACGATGACGAAGCGCGTTGGAAGGAAAACAAAGATGATCGGTGCTCAATTAATTATTAGTAAGGAAGCTAGTATCAGGTATTGAAAGTTTTTTTTTCAAAATTTCAAAAAAGATTGAGGTAGATTTCATCCCATTAGTGAGTTTTTTATAGATACATGTCCTGAAGAAAAATTACCCAGATCAGACTTACGGAGACTCAATTTTTTAACCCTGTTAAGAATTTCTGTAATTTTTTGAAACCCTCTGATGAATTTCTCTAGTTGTCTGTTGCACCAGCCAGCTCTTCGGATGACAAAGCGAAATAGCAAAAACACACAAAAGGATTATGTTTTGATCGGGTTCTCAATAATGATTCAACAAGTGATTTATATAAAAATATGAACTCTTAGAAAAATTTCTTGACTAGACACAATTACTCAAGATAAATTGCCCGCGCCGAATTCATTTCCTTTTTTGATTTAATTGTCTCTGATAATTGTGTCTCTTCTTTCACCAATATTCTTTTATAATTCACTCTTTTTCAATCACGGTTGTAAATTGTAATTGATGTGATTCGATAATTAACTCAATTGATCACTCAACTCAAAATCGTTAAACAAAAGCTAGTTTATTTTGCCATGCATCTATTGACTCGGCATCGGTTTTATTAGCACTTGATAAACTATGCGTTTTCACACACGTTGTTTCTCGTATAACTTCTGGATGATCAGTGACGGATTAGCCCACGTCTTTCGGTTCCCGGGCCACCAGCAAGGTCAATGCATCTCTGGTGACCATTAGGATATCTTCTCAGTGATTTATTCAATGACTGATCCGATGGTTATTCCCGATCAGTCGATAATTCACCAAGATTCTTAACAAATCCAATTAATAGAAGAACGAAAATTGATGAAGTTGGCGAAAAGTGTGGCAATAAAAATAAACTTACTTTCAGTGAAAGTCAGGTACCCACATAAACACGCTGCCTTTGTGCGGTCGACAGTAACTGCCGTCTTACTGTCGACAGTAGCTGCCTTTTACTGTCGACAGTGAGAAGGCAGTATAGCAGCAGTGGTACCTGGGCCCAATTATGAGGGTCTGCGTCTAATTGGGGGATTAATCAATCCAATTAGTAGGGACTGACCGAGTCTTGTACGCATTTAAACCAGCAGATGGCTCAATAGGGCAATTCGCTGGTCAAACTACAAGGCAGTTGATAGTAGGCCGAGTGGAAGAATTCCGTCCAGGATGGTTTCGAAGGAGAAAAATTACGTAAAATGTTTTTAAGTGATTTGCGAAAAACAGAATGTTATTTTCCGCCTTGATTTGTTTATAACTTTTGCAATTTTTTAGCTACTACCTACTAAAATATATGAATATAGAGAAAAACTGGCCTATCTCTGTCATTTCTCCAAAAATCTTGAAAGAAAGAGAAAAATACTTACTCCTATTTACCGCTTAACTAATATTTCTGTCATTTTTTGTGAATGTCTCAATCGCTGGTCTCGCTCAGTTTCCAAGATATTAAAAAAAAAACTGATGAACTGATTTTAGACTGAACTTGGATGTAATTGCTTGGATAGTTTTTGAGATATAACCTCTTTTCATAAAATGGTTATTGGCCAATATCTGAGAAACTACTGGAGCGATTTCGTTCAATTTCAATACCAAACTTTTTGCAAGTTTCATCAAAGTGCGAAGTTGGGAAAAGCTATATGTCCACTGGTTCATCCATTCCAAAACTTCGAAGAATCGTGAAATAATAAATTCCTTGCAGACTGACCTCGATTTTTCCAGTTTTTTGAGAATAAATGAAAATTAATTTGTATAATTGTTCGTTTATTCAAACATTCTAATGATTCGATGTGAATTAATCAATCTTGACCTAACTCCATCAATACATCGAATAATTCTTTAGGGAAATCACACGATATTTGTTTTATACGGGTCTTTAAGGAGTGATAGGCTTTCTCTTCATAATGGACATAAATTCTTGGTAAGTCCAATTCATCGTACACTTGTTTGACACGGGCCACTTTCTCAGGATCCTTATAGCCGTAGTATTCCTGAATGGAAAATCAACATGAATCCAAAATCAATGACTGGATTGCACTTTCAGAAATTTTATCTCGTTCCAATGAATTGTAATAAAATTATTGAAAAATTTCACCTGAAGAATTTTCCTTTGACGTGGAGTTGCGTGCTGCAGAGCTGTTACAATTAACCATGAGCATTTTCCACCCTGAATATCAGTTCCGCTCTTGCCAGTTATATTTGGATCACCATAGGAGTCCAAATAGTCATTCTGCATCATGTACAAGTGACCCAAGTCAAGTAAAATTGGTTCTGTCTGTCTGTACATTTCAGGATCAGTTATGCCGGCCTAAGGAAAGAAAGTAGAAAGGAAGGATGGCGCAGGTCAAACCTACTGAGTCGTTCAATTATATTCGTGATTAGGCCGTGTGCTAATTAGGCTGAGTAGGCGAAATCCAGTATAAAGATAAGCAATACGCAGAACCAGCGCACTAAAAGAATTAAATACACTTACATTTCTATTTACAATGGATGTAATGAAAGCAAAGGGATATGTTTCCCTCTCACCCGACTACAAATTTTGCCCGGCACGCCTGCTGTCACACTTCATACTGATCCGGAATAAATACGGTTATCCTATGCCGTTGTTGCGCCTGATCAAATCCGGATCCGGAATGAATATCGCTATCCTGATCAGGCATGCCATGGTTACGCCTGATCCAAAGTGGGTATGGCTATCCTGATCCGGTATAGGATAGGTATGCTTGATCCAATCCGGATCTGGAGTGAATATGGCTATTCTGATCAGGTATGCGATTGTTACGTCTGATCAAATCCTGATCTGGAGTGGACAGGACTATCCTGATCAGGTACAACGAAGGCACGCCTGATCAAATCTGGATCTGGTATAGCATGGGCACGCCTGATCAAAGATGGCGTTGATCAGTATTACATCAGGATAGCTTGATTGAAGAATTTCGGAGAGAACGCTCACTCTAATAAGACTGTCCTGGTCTGGCCCTGACATTTCCCGGATTTGGAGAACTTGATTGAGAATTCTGGAAAAATTCTAAGTACGATCAATTTCTCCCGATCCAGACATGATCAGGATCACATCAGGTTCCCCGGATGTTAATTAATTTCTATCAACTTTAAATCATTCTGAGTTCTCCACAGATTCATTATCTACTACTGGAAATTATTAATATCCCCATGGAAGAAGTTTATGTAAATGATCAGAGCGACTATTGCTATAACTGAGCTGTAGTCTAGTGGTTAGGGGGTCAGCTTAGTGTGCAGAAGTTCGAATCGAATCCACCCAGATGCAAATTAATTTCCTAATTTAAAATGTCTAATTTCAGTGAAGGATGTCATCTCATGTGCAAATACAATGATAAATTAATTGAAAGTGGATGAGTAAAGTTTTTTTTGTATTTAATTGATGTTTATAGTCTTCTGGATTATGCTACTTGCCTATATCTCGACAGTCTGCAGTCACCGCAGATCTATTTGTATTCAATTATGTTTGATTAGCTATAATTGAAATATAGCTATATAAATATAGCTATAATTAGTTATAATTGGATATAATTATCTCCAAACGAAATTTCCTGGTATGCTGCATTTCGCACATCATTTTTTACTCACCCAATATTTCATACAGTTTTCGGTTCAACAAACAGAGCATTCTAATGGTGCATATAGCGCGTTTGTTGAAATTTCTATCGAGAATAATCGTAACAACTTACTAAATACATGGCTAATTTAACCGGCATGAGGTAAAAGTAGTGGGCCCCACTGTGTTTTGCGAAGCGTTTGTATCGGTCCAACGTGAAGAGATCCATATCTGGGCAATGCCCATAGTTGGATGTAAAGATATCCAGTACTTGGCCCAGTGCTATGCGCAGCGTCGTCTGTAAGAACAAACACTTTGAATTTTGCAAATCAATTAAGGAATTCCGAATTTTTTTAATACTCATTCCACCTTGCTATCTTTATGCTAAAATTGTACCAACCAGTGATGGGGGTTCATGGTTTGCCTGTGGCGTACATATACCCAGGAAAAAAAATGTTCAGATCTGATCAGACCAAATTAGATCTGATCAGATCTAATTAGATCTGTTTAGATATGGAAATCAGAATTAGGTGAATAGACAAACATGACCAGGCAGAATTAGATTGTCATATTGTTAGGACAGTCATAGAACTATAAATATTGTTTTGTTTTAAGATCTTCAAATAAAAATTTATCTGTTAAAAAAATTCACAATATGTCAGATCTGTGCTCATTTCATTATCATAGAATGTTATATTTATTTTCATGCATGATTCTGCATTCCATTTGGGTATTCTCAACTTTTCTCCGAAGTTAGTCTCTCTAATTTTTCTAATCTTCTTCAGTTATCATGATTTGAATTTTAATCGGTATCAAGAAATCGTGTGATAGCTGAGTGGCTAGAGTAGCAGATTGGTGATCCTATGGTCCCGGGTTCGATCCCGCTGGAGCCCATTTTTTTCGTTTTTTTTTCTTTGAAAAGTTTAATTTTCATTCATTTGTTTAGTAGAGAATTCAGATTTTTATTCATTTTTCATTCTGACTAAAATTTTGAAATTTTTCATTTCAGATTCTGTGCAGATCCAATTGGATTTGATCAGATCTCAGGAACTCAGATCTAATTAGATCAAATTAGATCTGATCAGATCTAATTCGATCTGATCAGATCTGAACATTTTTTCCTGGGTAAAGAAACATTGGTGTTTGTGTCATTCGGTAAAAATCCAGGGATCAGACCCAGGACCTGGGAATACCAATCTATGGTTCTGCCGAACGAGCCACTTCTATTAGACCCCAATTCTATTCAGGAATGAATGTTTGAATCTAATGATCATATTATTCAAAACAACATCACCAATTCCAGATCTTAATAGTCAGATCAATCGAGAAATCTCTTAGAAATTTCTTATCTGCCAATTTTTTGTTGTCAAAATTGATTATTCAGTACAATTTTCTGCAATATATGTAGTTTTTGGAGTATAGAAAGCATAGTACCTCCGTGAAAGTTTCCAAGAGTTTCAAGTAGCATCTATGTTTATTGAAATAGGTTCTCAGAAGCTGATACGTAGCGTGCTCAAGAATAATACTGTCGTTCACAGCTGTTATGCCAATGTTATCACGCAGATGCCAGCAAAGCTGGCCCCTTCTGGTGTCTGCACAATCTACGAGGTCATCTTGCATCAGCAAGAATGATTGATTCTGACAAGAAAAATCGTATAAATTACAATTCTACTTCCTAACCTATAAGTTCTGTATTCTCATCAAATTCTAGATCACTAGACATGTGAGCAGTAGAATCTTCAAAATTTTATGGTGAAATAATGAATTAGCTACTACCAATCATTTTTTTCGTGGTCTAGAATCAAATTCGACTGAAAATCAAGGGAATAAATGAGAAAGTAATGATTTGCGGAATCAAAATAGACAACAATCGTTAAAAAAAATTGGAAAACCTTATAAGGTCCTTTCATGTTCTCATTAAGTTCTAAATTTTCCCCCATTTGAATACGTTTTATATGCATGATGCTCACTATTTCTTGACACCATGCCAGTATCCTCGCTAGCTTCAGATTCTCTTCCGTTAATTGTTCCGGATGAGCCAGCATGCGATAAGCATGGATGATTGTCAACCCCCGATGCTGTTTACCACGGGCAACATTATACTGAAGGACCTAGGGACAAAGAAATATTTTTTAGTCAAATATCGATGGCCCAGAAATCTAAAAAACCAGTTTCATAGTTTAATTCTGCCAGTCGACTGAACTCCTATACTTCCGATAAGCTGTTAACTATTCCAGAAAATCTGTATGGGGAGGAGAGTTTCAGTGGAACCAAACATTTCTCCACGATTTTTTTCGAACAGAATTTTTTTAAATAAATAACTCTTTCTCCATTCAGTAGCAGTTTATTATTCACTTTATCATTCCTGATGAATAAATCAATCAACAAATGATGGTAATTTGAAAGAAAAATTCAATTGTATCACCGTGTAAAGTAGTTCAACTGTCTCCAACGCGGGGGCAACCGAACCTCTGGTTGGGGTCAGCTGAACCGAAAGTATTGGAAGCCAAAAAATGTTTTTGAATGAATCATTTGTGGAATATTAACCCATACAACATTCATTACATAATTGCATCATTACATAATTGCTGAAAATCTATTATTATATTGTTTTTGCATCCAAATAGAAGCTTTGTAATCGTAATTTTTTTCAAGTTCAAAAATTTCAGCTGAATCAGCCGGATAGTTCTTGAGCAAAATGAAAATGTCGAAATATCTCACGACAATATTCATCACGCAAGCATAGTATCTCAAAAATTATCCTAAAATGTTCAAAAGTAAAAGAACGTAAGTATCTGGTAAGATCACCATTTTCGATTTTAGGGATCAATACCATAGTATCTTTCATAATCAAGGAGATAATTAGTATTTTCCGTGAACAGTTACCTCTGCCATCCATTTTGTGGCTTCTGGAATGTCGGGGTAACGTTCACCCTCGGTCAGGTCTTTGACAAGATCTGGCCAGAGGGTCATCATCTTGCTACGCTCTTCAGTATTGGAGAATAAGTGAGCCTTCGTGATCGAGTGGGTCATCCTAATGGATCTGGATGATGAAAATAGATACGTCATTAATTTCTGCGCCTTCTACAGATTTAGAAGTTTCTTTTGAAGGAAAATTTTGCGCATATGCCACACTGTATACTCACTTGGTCTCCTTAGCATTATTGAATCTAGGGACTGTTCGGAAATGCGGTGCTTCCTTATAACGCAGAATTCCCTCCAGCAAAGATCTCGCCATCGAGCACCTCATTCCCGATATTTCCTTACCTTCAACAGCCAACTAATGTGAGGTAAGGATGAAAAATAATTGTTCTTACAAATAATTTATTTTGAGAATATTCGAATATGTCATTTTTCATTCAAGCATCAGTTTTTAGCTCGATGATCACTGACTGACAAGCCTTGCATTGTTAATCCGAACGAAAAAATCATATATAGCTATAAATATATGGGAAAATATAACGCTGATGTGAAATATTATATGAGAAATTACATCGAATAGTATACCAAGACCATATAGATAATTTCGCTGATTTGTCTGATTGAATATAATCAATAATATATGTTCAATATTTGATTGAAATATGCGAAGTGCTCATATTTGTTGTTTGTTTTTCATGTTTTATTCGAATGGAAAATAGAAAATTGTAATGCGGCAGGTGTTAATGTTAATATTCTGAGCTCGAAATTTGACAGGCTCACTTTTTCATAGTTCTCGAAAATATTTTGTTGATAACTTTTAGAAGAAAAATAGTCTTTTCATTTGGCTCACCCTAATAATGAATATATATCAAAAATCATTTATTGAATATATTGCGAAATATGATGATTTATATCCTACCAGTTCTATTAATGAATATAAGCACAGCATGATGATATTGAGTAAATTGCAATATATGGCAAAGTAATAGAATTTCACTGAATTATGAGACCCCATTATCAAAATCGAACGCACCTCGTGATGTCAATTGTCTCGCTCCTGTTCGTTGAGATTGTGATGGAAAAAATAATCAGTACAATTTTGCATTATATAGTTTTGCCATTTGGGGAGTTAGATCCAAGGATTTAATGAATTTGCTGTACCTAGCTTACGGTGAAATACAGAGAAACTACGAGTGAGTGCGAAATTTCTGCATTTATAATGTTGAGCTCTTTGTTTGTGTTCTCTACAAGGAATGCAAAGGATTAGAATGACAGTTTTGATCTGTTGTCAAAAGACAAATTGCTTCATTTTGCCTCTCGATTCTCTTGACAATATTTGTCATCTTTAAATCCCTGCACGAGGCTCAATTATGTTCTTACCTCATTGGCTCAAGTTATCATTTCTCAATATGCGCATGCAAACAAACAGGAGCTTCATTTTTTGTGCCTTATTTTCAAACTCCACGTCTTGTGCAGCATGCAATATTTTGCTAATTCGATTAGCAGAACCTTTCCAAGTGGAATTTTACCCATGATGAATTGAATCGCAATATTTATCTTTTCCATTATTCAAAGAAAAATAAGATTTTCACAAAAAATACGCATTCGTACATTTGGACGAACACTGTTTCAGACTATTATAACATTCAATGGGAATTATCGATAACAATGAATGTGTAGAATTTTATTTTCCTTTGCCAACGTTTCGTCAGTGGTGGACTTCTTCGGGGTTCTACAATGAATGAAACGAATTACGAAATTAAACAAATTCATCCTCCAATATAAATTCATGAAAAAACAGTAAACGATTGAACTATAGTGACCGAAAATCTCGCGTTTTACACATAAGCCGAATACAAAATTAATATTCTACAACTAGGTGCACCAATGCAGCTCGAGACTGGTCTAAGAGAGTAACCTTGTTTATGAACTTTACGTAGTCCATAGATCTTCGGAATCGTTGCATTAGTAACCTTCATGTACTTGGCGGAGCCTTTGTCAATATGTTCTTTCATTAGCAATTCATTAATTCATTTATTCGCTTAGATCGAGAACTTCGAAGTTGGATCTTTCTTTGACTGTCTATATATCGGCTCATCACTTAGCATGTCCTCCATCTTTTCAACATATTCCCCCTTATACATTACGATTGTGGAACCACCTTTCTCTGCTCTCTCCACAATTATATCTTCATTTTCCTTTAGGTATTTCTGGGTCAACGTCGAGTCTCTCCTGACAGCATTGTATTTTTTTTCATGGTTATGATTGCATCAGTTGGTGATGACCTGTACGATTTTGGATCTGGTTGCGTTCTTATTTCAAACAAATTATTATAAGCCTTTGAAATGAATGTGGACATTAAAATTGTAATTCATCATTTCATTGGTTCTAAGAACTCCAGATAGGTATGAAATACGAAATTCTTCATGGATTCATTTCGAGACATTCAGACTCTCAGCCAAAAATAACATGGATGCTTAGAAACTTTCATTTATTGAAACATTCCAATGATTTTGAGTGGACAAATTAATTTCGACCTAACACCATCAATCCGTTGAATAACTCTTTGGGGAAATCACATGTCATCTGTTTGATGCGGGTCTCTATGGAGTGATAGGCCTTTTTTTCATATTTGGCATAAATTGTTGGCAAGTCCAGTTCATCGTACACTTGTTTGACACGTGCCACTTTCTCAGGATCTTCGGAGCCATAGCATTCCTGAATAGAAAGTCGAAATAAACCCAGATTCAGTCACTATATGGCTATGTCAGAAATTCCATTTTGTTCCAATGAATTTTAATAAAATGACTGAAAAATTTTACCTGGATAATTTTTTTTTGAGTTGGAGTCGCGTGCTGCAGAGCTGTGACGACTAGCCATGAACATTTTCCACCCTGTATGTCAGTTCCAGTTTTACCAGTGGTATTTGGATCACCATACGAATCCAAATAATCGTTCTTCACAATGTACAAGTGTCCCAAGTCAAGTAAAATTGGTTCTGTCTGTCGGTACATTTCAGGAGCAGTTATGCCGGCCTAAAGAGATTGTAGGAAAGCAATGTTAAAGGTTTTTTTTTAATTGGGACAGCTCCTCGCCATTCCCTTCTCGCTGACTTTCTGTGACACTTTAGCCACCTTGTGTGCTATTATAAGCCTGATGAAGCGATACATATTAATAATTGAAATAAAACTGAACTTCCAATGTTCCGTGTACTATTTTACTGATTCCCTGACAATATCTCATAACTAGCCCACTCGTCTGCACAAATTATCCCATACAATACTGGAAAATACTCCCTCCACTAGCTTGACAGAGGAGAGCTTATGGATAGATCCATTCGTTCTTGGTATATTTCGAGATGACATTGGAAGGATTTCTAGAATGGAACCAGAAATTTTTTTAGATCGATAATATAATGTTTTAAGACTGATGGGTAATAGAAGTATTAGTCCTCTTCCGCACGTAGAGCTAATACTGTTCACGACGTGCTCGCTCTGAAATCTTTCCGCGGTCTTCCACCCGGAAGTGGCCACTGGTCAAGGTAGTCTACGGAGTGACTAGATTTCGACGTTACCGTCATATGCGTGCTTGAAATTACTAGACAATCATTCCCGTGCTTAAAAAAGCCTGAACGGCGCAATCGGGATCAGAGCAATCATATGTTTCAGATTAGCAGCAGAGAACGAGAGGTCTAGGCCGTCACCAAAGCTAAGCAGCATTGGATCTGGTCAGTACTTGGATGGGTGACCGCTTGGACTATCTGGAGACTAGACTGAATTTTTTTCTTTTTTTTTTCGTGAGTTCTAAGTAAGTTAAAAAAACTCACTGGCATTACGCCGTTTAACTTCTTTTGGCTTTCGTTCAATTTTTGTAGATTGTAAGAGAAGTTAAAATCACCTAAAAATTTCGACTCGGGATGTGACTATATACTGTATTATCATGTTTACTATAAAATATAGAACACAATGTCCGATAGTAGGTAACCATCAATATAATCCTCTGATTGCAATAATATTCGTCAATAATACTATATATCTTGCCCATTAAAACTAGCTATATCTGAAATAGTTGCTGTTACTCAATTTATCATCAAGGTCTTTTTCTACTAAATTTTTGTAGCTCCAGTGATCATATTCTTCCCTCAGTGTAGTAAATTCCTCTATATTGAATTAAGCACACCTTTTGTTACTCAGTCTAATATTCCGTATAGTTTCCGGTCTAATGAACAGAACTTTCAAACGGGTATATGGCACATTTTTCTGAATCATCATTTAAAAAAATCATAAGAACTTACAAAACACATGGCTAATTTAACTGGCAGAAGGTAAAAGTAGGGAGCTCCTCTATATTTTGTGATCAGATTGAATCGGTCCATCGTGAAAAGATTCACATTTGGTTTATCTCCGTAGTTAGATCCAGAGATATCCAATACTTGTCCCAGTGCTTCGAGCAGTGTCATCTATTTAAACAAACACCTTGAATTTCGCAAATGAATCAAGTGTCATGAATCATTTGTGTCAATCGTCGAAGACAACGTTTTCAACACAGGTATTATGCAGAACATTTAGGCTATAAATCTGTTACTATGCTGATTGAGTCACTGCAAACCAACCCCCCCCCCCCCCCTCAATTTTTGAAGTAGATTTTTGAATCTCATAACTGTATCATTTCGAAACGAGAAATCTAATTCAAGATCTCGATGGTCAGATGAATCGCGAACTGACTCAAAAATCATTTCATCTTCCGATTTTCTCCAAAAAATTTAAAATAATTTTTTTTTTTTTTTGAATATATGTATTTATTGAAGTATAGAAGGGATCGTACCTCTGTCACTATTTCGAAGAGATTCAAGTAGCACTGATGCTTATTGAAATATGTTTTCAGAAGTTGATACACAGCGTGCTCAAGAATGATACTATCGTTCACAGCTGTTATTCCAATGTTATCACGGAGATGCCAACAGAGCTGGCCTCTTCTGGTCTGGGAACGATCTATAAGGTCATCCTGCATCAATAAGAATGCTTCACCCTGAAAAGAAACGTCGAAGAAACATTTTTCTTTTTTTATCCAAGTTTTTTAGCTGGCCATTCTTATCAATATTTGAAGGTAAAAATCATCCATCATGGCGACTTTCAGAAAAAAAAATTTTAATTTAGATTTTATTTCAAAAACCACAACGTTTCGTCCACTCTGCGTGGACCTCATAAGGGTGCATGTATTTCCTCTATAAAAAGGAACAAGAACGCAAACAATCGATATATCGAAAGTTGTCACGATTGAAGTGAAGTCCTCATTCCTCATTGGTCAATTAAATTGTGAGTGGTATAGTACGCGTGATATACTATACTAAAAATACCTAACAGGCGCGCTGGGATATGGAATCAGGAAAAATTTTTTCCACTTTTCCGCGATGATCTCGGTAAATAAGCGAGATAGAGCGAAATAGACATTAATATGGAGTCAAGAAAAAAAAATCCACTTTTTCGCGATTATCTCGGTAAATAAGCGAGATAGAGCGAAATGGACGTTAATATGGGATCAGTAAAAATGTCAATGTCTGCTCTATCGAATTCGCAGAACCATTCGCGATACTGTTGTGGAATTTTGCAGGCTACTTCCTGACGACATAGGCAGTGTCACTGTAAAATTTCATCAGGAAATACGCCACAGAAAAAAAGTTATGGAGATTCGAAAATCGGGATTTTCATGATGGCTGATTTCCTTCGAATATTCCTTCATCCTCATTTTTCACCCATTTCCCGAGGGAATACGGGGTTTTCCTTGAAATTTCGCAAAGAATTGAGTGAAACACACCATGATGGGGGATCCTAAAGGGCCAAAAGCCGCAACGATTCGGGATAACCAGTATCCGCGGAATTTTTTCAGTTTTTCTGGATTATCTCGGTAAATAAGCGAGATAGAGCGAAATAGACATTAATATGGAGTCAGGAAAAAAAATTCCAGTTTTTCGCGATTATCTCGGTAAATAAGCGAGATAGAGCGAAATAGGCACTAATTTGGGATCAGAAGAAGAGTATGTTCAATTATTTGCGATTATCTCAGTAAATAAGCGAGATAGAGCGAAATAGGCACTAATTCAGGATCAGGAAAGAAGTATTTTCAGTTTTTCGCGATTATCTCGGTAAATAAGCGAGATAGAGCGAAATGGACGTTAATACGGGATCAGTAAAAATGTCAATGTCTGCTCTATCGAATTCGCAGAACCATTCACGATACTGTTGTGGAATTTTGCAGGCTACTTCAGGACGACATAGGCAGTGTCACTGTAGAATTTCATCAGAAAATACGCCACAGGAAAAAAGTTATGGAGATTCGAAAATCGGGATTTTCATGATGGCTGATTTCCTTTGAATATTCCTTCATCCTCATTTTTCACCCATTTCCCGAGGGAATCCGGGGTTTTCCTTGAAATTTCGCAAAGAATTGAGTGAAGCATACAATGATGGGGGATCCCGAAGGGCCAAAAGCCGCAACGATTCGGGATATCCAGTATCCGCGAAATTTTTCCAGTTTTTCTCGATTATCTCGGTAAATAAGCGAGATAGAGCGAAATAAACATTAATATGGAGTCAGGAAAAAGTTTTCTCAGTTTTTCGCGATTATTCTTCATAAAAAGGAACAAGACCGCAAACAATCGATGTGTCAAAAGTTGTCACGATTAAAGTGAAGTCCTCTTCCTCATTGGTCAGTTAAATTGTGAGTTGTATAGTACGCGTAATATACTATACTAAAGATTCCTAACGGGCGCGCTGGAGCGCGCCATCGGTCTCGTATTCTAAAAAGCATCAATCTAATAATCCGAAATCAATATACATTCTTTATAAAAAGCAGAAAAGCAAATAATTATCAAAAATATCTTCTCACGATTTAACGTTGGTTTTTCCTTAAAATAGTTTCCATTTTTCTAAATAAAACAACTCTGTTCGATGTCATTAGAATAAATACATGTACCCTGATGAGGTCCACGCAGAGTGGAAGGAAGGTCGGAGGTTGTGGAATTAAATTCGAATTGAAAAAAAAAATCAGGAGTAACCATGATGGTCGATTTTTCACCTTTAAATCTTACTTTTCTACCTATAAATTGTGAATCTTTACCACATTTTGGAATTTTTGTAACGAACTCAATAAATGATTATTTTCAATCATTTTTCTGTGGTCTAGCATCAAATTCGACTTGAACTCGGGGAAAAAAAGGAAAAATAATGATTTAGGAAATCGGAGCTGACCGATATCATTGGCGAATATCAAAAGAACATAAGATTTTCTCATTTTTTTGAAAGAAATCACTCAAGAAGAAAACTTTCTCAACTAGTTTTCAGTCTTCTTTACCAGAAGATGAGTCAAATTTAATTGTTTTCCAAGAAGATGTGAAATTTCATCTATGCTTCCATTAAGGGGTTAATACAGTGTAATGTTTTCTAAGGAATATTTTTCTTGTGCACTCAAAAAAAATTGTGAATTTGGATTTTTCTTGGCCACGTGACTGTGGAAACCGATACAACCTAGTTTGACCAGTGGAGCTTTCTTCGCATAATTCTATGAAAAAACATTTAAAGAATGTCAATTGACTTACTTTTTTGGACAAAAAAAATACAGCTAATGCAAGGATTATAAATTTTCACGACAACGTTTTGTCATATTGATCAAATTTATATGTTCACGTTCGAATTTCAAGCTGTCCAGGTATTCGTACGTCTATCTGGCATAGATTGATGGAACTATGAAGTAGTTTGTGCGCTATATCGTCCCTATATTTTTCTTGACGGGGTCAAAGTGTACGTAGCAAATTTGCTGCGATGACAGCTAGAGGGTTAAAGTATTGCAGGCATAGGAAAAAGATTGAGAGAATGAACATTTTTCTGGGCATTACCATGTAATTTTCTCCATTTCAATATGTTTTATATGCACGATACTCACTATTTCACAACACCATGCCAGTATCCTCGCTAGCTTGAGATTCTCGTCCGTTAACTGTTCCGAATGAGCCAGCATGCGATAAGAATAGATGATACTTAATCCTCGGTGCTGTTTACCACGGGGAACATTATAGTGAAGGACCTAGAAGAAAGAAATGTTTCTTTCGAAATAACAATGGTCAAGGAATTTAAAAAACCAATTTCGTGAGCTGACGCGAATGGGCCAAAGCTGAAGCATAATCATCTGAATAGTGACGAATAGATTTTTCTTTGTAATTTTGGGAAGTGCTGCATCCAGCGTCATTCAATATCAGCAGGATTGCATCAATTGGTATTGTCCCGGATATCACATTCCATGTTGCAACAAGGAAAAAATTTATGGCTTATGACCGTCATTGAAACTTTTCCTATCCGCACTGATTCCTGTATTATTAGAATTGTGATTAGCAATCCTTCAAGCCCCTAGAGTTTGTAAGATAGACGCTTCTACTCATCCTGTATACTGGTATCAAAATATTTAATGATTCAATTAGAAGCACTCATATTTAAAATTACTCAACCAAATTGGTTAGAAATCTAATCAGCTCTCATCCACACTCGGATGCATTCATCACAATTTGGATGAGGAAAATGCACATACACATGTGATATCGGCAATGAAAATATGTGATTTTACTTATTATCGGCACAAGATAATAATGAAACACAAAGTGACCGAAGAAGTTTATCCCCACTACTCTACGAGTAGATTTGGACAGAGGGGATGAGAAGTGGTCAGACATAGCACTCACTCTCATTCTCCGGTCGGCCGACAAATAGATAAGTAATTTTCATTTTATTATTGGGTACCCAAATAAAAAAAAATATATATAAGAAATAGCGTCTTGGACCTTTTTCCAAAAAGACTAGCTAATATAAAAGTAAAAACGAATAATAATAAAAATGAAATAATTGACAAAATTTTTTTTTATGTAAGAAATTGAGAAATCGGAACTTAATTTAATATATTTTTTTTGTAAAGACATGAAGACACTAGATTTACATTACACGTAATATAAACGAACTTCGACGAGGATATATCTAATTAACGATTTTGACGATTGTAAAGAATGCTATTATATTATTTATTAGAATTTATTATTATTATTTGTATCCTATTTCTTGCTGATAATATTGCGGAAAATTTTACATTCAATTTAATTTTCTTTTTCGAATTATTACTGTGTTTAATGATAATTATTATTGCAATTGAATTTTATAATATCATTGTAGCGATTTTTGATATGGCCTATTTGGATTTTATAACAATTTTTCTGATATAAATATATGCATATGGATACATAAAAAAAAAAAAAAAAAAATTCGTAAGAATTAATTAAAACGATCTAATTTTTTTTTTTTTTTTTTTGATAATAATTTTTCTTGAATAATGACGAATAAATATTAAATAAGGATTAAATAAAAAAAAAATCATTACACACACAAACATAATATCTTAAAAATGATCCTAAAATGGTGAAGAACTACTAGAATGTGAAGATTTGGTGACACCTCCATTCTGGATTTTATGGATCAATCAAATATTTTTTGTCATAATCAAGATTTTTTCGAGGAAAAATTGGATAGTCCTGCACCGAGAGTCAAACCCAGGATCTTACAGAGTCACGTCGGGTGCTCTACCGATCAAACTATCCAGTGCTATACCAAATTTCCATTCGAATTGTCTTGAAATCTCATTCAAACAGTCTCATCCCCACTCCGCTGACCTCCACATAGCAATTTTAAATTAAAAATTTAATTCATTATTGGACAGACTGAATGAGATACAGAATAGGTATGCTAATGTAAATAATTACCGCACTTTCCGTGAGCTCTCACCTCTGCCATCCATTTTGTGGCTTCTGGAATATCGGAGTAAAGTCCACTCTCCGTCAGATTCATGACAAGACCTGGCCAGAGGGCCATCATCGCGCTACGCTCGTCAGTATTGGAGAATACGTGAGCCTGAGTAGTCGAGTGAGCCATCCTGATGAATCAAGAAGATAAAAATGAATGCTTGGCTAATTCCATCATTTTCTGTAGACTTAGGAGTGATTCTTGAGGGAAAATTTTGCACATACGTCAAACTTTATAACTACGCTCCATGCAAATTAATCTACAAATTCGTAAAGTCCAAAGAATACAAAATGTGACGGTGAACTTCGCATAAAATTCTCCCCAAAGTTTCCCAAAGTCTAGGATTCTTCCATTGACCCTCTAATACTTGGTCTTGGAACCCATTGTATATTCAGGGAAAGCGTTATACAGTAACGTGAACACGTAGTACGTATGGCAGGGACGTATCATATTAGAATAGAAAGTTCCTGTTCATTCTTCAAGTGACTCAACTCAGCCATGTAAACGATGTTAACCACGGCACCATCAATGTACAGATAGTGGGATTATACTGTAACACGACTACTTTTGCATTCTAATTATAATTAGAATGCAAGAGTAATAGTATAAATACAAACTCGCGGTGCTTCATGGTTTACGCTCTCCTCACTAGACTCAAAACGAGGCGATCGAAGACTCCCAAGCACAAGAGGGTTCAAGTTCCTTCGATTCGTTTTTTAGTATCATGAATGCTCACCTGATCTCCTTAGCATGATTGAATCCAGGGATTGTCCGGTAACATGGCGCAGTCTTATAGCGCTGAATCCCTTGGAGCAAAGATCTCATGTTCAAACACCTCATTCTCGGTCTTTCTTCACCTTCAACAGCTAACTAATGGAACCTGAGAAGAAATGATAAATGAAAAATGATGAAAATCATTTAGACTCATTCAGAAAAAAAAGGACGAGGTATGCCCCTACATTGGGAGCAAAACTTCTCAGCAATGTTCTCTGGAAAATCAGTCAAATTTCTCCAAGAAGCTACAAAAAATACCCAGTATCTGATTTCCCTTACGAATTATACATTTTGAGAATATTCAAATACCAAGTATTCACATTTAAGTACCAGTTTTCAACTCGATGAACATAAATTGACAAGCCTCATATGGATAAGCTGAATGAACGAAGCTCATCAGTTCGGTGTAGGCACTTCACAGTAAAATACAGACAAATAACGAAGATATTCTAAATTCTTGCATCCATATAATTAAGTTCTACGTGTTTTTCCTAAAGAATGCAAAAAACCACAATGACGGCTTTAATTTGTTATCGAATGACTAATCCTCCATTCCTTCTCTCAATTCTGTTGATAACCTTGAACAGCTTCAAAGTTCTCCTCAAGGCGCGATATTATCCTTATCTCATCGGCTTAGTTATTATCCTCCAATCCTCACGCAGAAAAAATTCATGCAGACCTATATATTTCATGCATGAGGATTATGGAACACATATTTGTGGTAAATAATGCACGACAAGATATGTCGTAACGATTAAAAATGAATAAGGTCTCACTTATTCATATCTGCATTACGTATTTTTGTATGTATTTTCGATAGGTTTCTTAATTTTCTGGATTTCCACTACATATCCTTGATGTCTCATTTACATGAAATTCTCCACCTTCTGCTCATTGAACATTGAAGAAATAGTATATTTCCGGACGAGAGAGACAGAGTTTTTCAAGGAGTGTGAAGTTGGCACCCGAGCCGAAGGCGAGGGATGCCAATCACACGCCACCAGGCGCTGGTGAGAGCGACCTCTAGGTCCGAATTCACTTTCGAAACTAATTTTAACTTCGGAGTATGCTGGACGGAGAATGTTTGACCATTGTCCCTTTTTTCACTCTGAAAAAAAGTTTTTCCACTGTCAAAATTACCGTAGAAAATACATTTCTTTCCAGATTGTGGACAATTGAACGTCATTCTGTATATAGTTCAATGTCCTCCTAAATGATATGCATGGGATTTTATATGATTATTCATACGGATTTATTATGAAAAAACAAACATCGAAAAATGATAAGAATTGTCTCATTAGAATTTTTTTTTGTCGCGAAAGAGCCACTATAACATATCAGACAAGAAAATTGTTGATATTTTCTACTCAATATTAAATGTGAATAATTTTCAGCCTGGATAAGGTAACCAGAACGCGTACGTTTTTCCTTTCGTTTATTCCAAATCAATTCATATCAATTCAATTATTATATAAAATATTGTTATGATTATATATCGTCACCTTAGAGTGAAAGGGGCGTACGTGCAATTCTTTCAGATTTCTTTTTCAAAATAACAAAGGGGCGTATGTCCATTGGTCCTTTCGAAAATAAAGTGGCCAAGAAGTCTTATTTCTCTTAGAACGACTGGATTATTATGACGGAACATTAGCATTATTATTGACACTTCGCGAAAAGGAATCAATATTATTATTATTGTTATTATAACTTATTCTACAAAGAGGTTGAGAAAATGCTATCTTCCACTCTTAATCCTGGAAAGAATCCTTGTAATTGCCTTTTGATTGGATTAATTCTATGCAAGTCCCGAAAATCTTATGACAAAGCTAGTAAATTTTTATCAGCAGAACGATCAGCTTACATTCTTCTTCAGTAACCCTAGGCGCTTGCTGATTACAGGTACAATCAAAATTCAAGAAATACATATATTATTTTTCGAATAAATATAATTTTTCGTGAAATTCGAATGCAAATATGGAAACTAAATCATTCCCAGCCCAGGTATTGGGACGAACCAATTCGCGCAGCAAAGCGTTTAAAAGATTCGCAGGTAGTGCCATAAAACCTCTGATCCTCTTCGTCTACGTAGCCTCTCAATTGAATACATCGAAATTTTCACGAGATTTTAACATTTTTTCCACTATTTCCCGCTATTCCTATCCTATTTTAAAAAGTTCATACATTTCGAAAGTAACGCTGAAACTGTCACGTCTATGCCTCATTTCTCATTGGTTGACCAAAATTGCACACTCAATTTTAAAAGCAATAGAAATGAAGAATCCAATAATTTCTCGAAGTAATTAACGATTATTCATAATAGTTTTCAATTTAACTCGAAGGATAATCATCGAAAAAATTAAGAAAATAAATTCGAATAAAAAAATCAGGAGATTATTTTTCGTGCGCAAAAACGCGCAATTGGTCTCGTCTAAAATAGACTCATACTTGACACTTATTGAAAAATTAAAGCGATTTTGCGTGAAAACGGCAATTAAATCGATTTTGTAAATAATTTCAAGAGCTACAAAAAAGGATTGAGGTGAAATCGTTCTATCTCGCTTGGTTACTGAGATATTGTGAGAAAACTTGGGAGAGGAATAGATTTATATGAAATTCTAGCGATTAGTTGATCTTTTGTAATTTGTTTTCTAAGATGATCTCGGAAACTAAGCGAGATGGGATGATTTTGTTTGAGTTATTTTTTGTAGAGAATTTCAAGAGTTACAATACAGGATTCGAGTAAAATCGCTCTATCTTCCTTAATTGCCGAGATATCCTTAAAAAATTGATGATGTCATAAAATCTATTTCTCTAGAAATCTCAGGATTATCAAAAAAATGCGATAATTTTAATAAACTTTCACTTGAAAGGGCTTCAACATAATTCATGGAGCATCATGAGTTCTTTCAGTTATGTCGTGACTCTAGAAACGAAGGGGCATAAGTGCTAGGCTTATATATAACACTTACGCCCTTTTCTTCCTAAGGGGATAACAAAAAGACACATGTGCTGGAGATACGTCTCTTTGTTGTTAGTATTTTTTCAATGATTAGGACGAATTCAATAAAACAAAACTAAAAACACAGAGGCGTATCTCCGGCACTTATGCCCGTTTGGTATTAGTGGGTGGTACTTACGCCTATATGTTATTATTTTTTATTTTCTTATTAATATTCCGTGAAACCCTGGCGGAATACTCGACCGATGGAATCGAGTGGTGCACTCACTCGACTGACACTCGACTGAGATTCAACCGACGGATGGAAATGTATAACCAGGTAAAAAATGGTCAAATGTAAATAGTCGTTGAATACATGAACTAGTAATAATTGAATATTCTCACGTATATAGGAAGTAATGAAATTGAATGTCATTTAAGTAAAAAAAAATGTCCGAGCGCGGGATCGAACCCGAGACCTTACAATAACCAGTTTAGAATATATTTTTTTTTTTTTTATTTCAACAGTTTTTATTGGCACTTAAAAAAAGTATTTACATATGTACAGTATAAAACAGTGAAAAAAAAACTATAATCATTAATTACATGTGTTATGATTATTGGAGTTCATGGATGTTTACATCTCTCGAACCTCGACATTTTATCCACATGGAAACATAGTCCATGAAAAAACATAGTTTATATAGTTATATTGTGCGTTGTGCTTAATTTTTGTATTATGATATATTGTTGGTTTTTAGCGACAGTAAAAAAATTGTGTTACAAAAAACTATCATCGCTTTCATTAAAAAATTTTTTTTTCTCCAAAAAAAAAGAAAAAAAAGGGGGGTAGAGACGGCACTCTACAGCGTAGTGATGGAAATTACGATATTTATTTTAAACTTATCTATGGTTGCCATATGAAGGAAAGAATAAATTTTTTTTTAAAAGGAACTAATAAGTATTGTCCATCATTATTACCCGAAGGATGAGTGTCCTATGGAGGACGTAGATTCTGCCTATGATTAGCAACATTAAGTCGAGTCAATAGGGCCCTGATGGTGGGATTTTTATCATCCAGCCACCAAAATCCTCTGCTCGCTCTTGAGTGATCTTTGAAATCTTTATTTGATATTGTTTTAGAGTATGTTAACTCTTCATTTCTCGGTATCCTGAGTTGTATCTTTTTGTTTTTTTTATGCCTTGGCACATGATATATAATAGGGATGTTGTTTTCGTTTTGAATTATCCCCAGTTTATCATAGTACGTGAAAAACTGGGGTTTTGGGTAGCCATTCTCAGCATAATGTATTGCATCTGCGCGATTAAAGTCCGACAAAGCATTGATCGTATCGTTATTTATGTATTTGATATTGTTATAATAATTACGTGCAAGAGATAAGATATGATTATCAATCCTTTGGATATCTGCGGTATCATACAATACTTTGTTGCTTACTCTATGTGAATAATTAGTATGTGTTGACCTGTGTAAAGAAAGGCATGTTCTCAAACATTTCCTTTCGAACATTCTTATTCTTTCCATATGGTGGGCGCCAATATTCCAAAGAACTTGGGACCCATACGTTAACAAAGGCCTGATTAACAGCAGATAGCAGATGACTTTAGCTTTTTTATTAATGTATTTATTGTGGAATGAATAGCCTAATGCTTTAAAGCGTTTCCTCGCATTATTTATTAGCATGTCGATGTGATCTGCACATCTAGCTAAATAGTCAATTAGAATACCTAGATATTTAACTAATAATTTATTTGGGATGTCCACAGGTAATTGAGTATCCGGGTTATTTGTTTGGATTAAGAATTCTTTGATTTTTTTTATTTTGTTTTTTGAGAGAAAATTTTGAGTTCTGCTGATTACTATTGTTGTGCTTTTTTCCGGATTAATACGTAAATTCCAGTTGGCATACATATCATTTGCGTTATTTACTAGAGCTTCTAGTTTATCTCTGACAATTTCGACTTTTTTATCTATTACATAGATTATCCGGTCATCCGCGAAAGCTAGACTATGTGTGTTATTACCTGAATTCAGGTTATATGAATCAATCATGTGAGCCGTGAAAATTGAAAATAGAATGGGGGAATTGACAGTACCTTGTTGAAGACCTTCGTTAATGAAAAATTTTTTGGTTGAAATCTCGTTATTTTCTATAATACGAAATGATTTCCCGGTAATCATCCTGTATATTGTTTTGATCAAATAGATCGGGAAGTTATATTTAAATAATCTAAATATTAATCCATCTAACCACACAGAGTAAAATGCTTTTTCAAGGTCGTGCAAAGCTGCTCCTGTGATTTTATTTTGTATAAGTGCCTCATTGACATCCGATAATAATTTATTAACCGCGTGAAGTGTAGAATGTTGATGTTTAAAACCATATTGGTTATCAGGTATAACTTTGTTAGTGTTTACGTGATAATTAATTGATTTATAAATAACTATTTCGTATATTTTACTGAAGGTAGTGGTTAAGCTAATTGGACGATAGCTAGCGGGATCCATTTTATTTATTATTTTTTTTTAACAAAGGAATAACTAGGGCTGTTTTCCATTCTGTCGGAAAATAATTAATATTAAGTGAATTATTAATTAGAATTGTAAGATGAATAATCATTTTATCAGGTATATGTTTCACAATGACTGGTGGAATACGGTCTACTCCACTCGATATTTTGTTAGGTAAACTTTTGATTATTGTTTTAACCGTTTCAAAGTTAGTGAAATATTGTTCAGTCTAATTTAGGGAGGAATTAATGCGAAGTGATGTATTCTCATTATTAAAATTGGTGATTGAATTATTTAACGATAGGTCCAATGCAATGTCGTCCCTAAACTCAGTCATTTTATGTTGTACCATTTCATAAATACGAGTATTTTCGTTAAGGTATCTTGGTGAATTAATTAATTGGTAATGGCTCCCTATTATATTGAGGATATCTTCGTGTTTCGAAAATATATATTTACCATCTTTTTTTGTGGTTTGATTCAAATTACAATTAGATATTTGTAGTAATTCTTCTTTATTTTCTTCGATCTCTAAGTTCCTTATTCTTTCCTTTACTTTTGGCCTAAAAATGTTATTTACTGTTGGCATGAATTTTTCTATGTCCTTGTAATTGATTTTTTTATAGACACCTTCCCAGTATTTCATCACAGCACTGCCGAATGCACTCTCTAATCTTTTTTTACAATCAGTAATCAGATCTTTAGTTTCTCGAATATATCTAGTTTAGAATCTATCACCTGCGCTATCGGTAGGTTTCATGTAATGCAATTCAATTTTAATGTTCATAATCTCATTGGCGCCTACTTTCCTTAGAGAAAATAAATGCAATCGGATTTATTCAAAGCTTATTCCATAAATAGAAATAATTCAATTATTGGTAGAACAGCAAAAAACTATGATTTTCGGATGCCGCATTTTCGACTGAATCTCGGCTTATCTATTTTTTCAAGTAAAAAGGGACCGATAATTAATATGTTATGGAATCAATGTCATAATTTCATATTATTTTTTTAGGCATTCTGTCTGACAGTCGAAGTCTGTCGAGTCTCAGTCGAGTTCCAAACCAAATCGACTGACTTTCGACTGATAAATTTGTTCACGTGGACATTGACCGATAAATAATGAGATGTGAAATCAATTATAAAACTTTGCAGTTTACTTTTTAGTCATTTTTTTTCACGGTCGAGCCTTCGTTGAGTTTAGAATAAAATGGAGTGATTTTCAACTAGTATATTTCATTAAATAAAAATTCACTGATGAATGAGATCAAGTGCAATCAATTTTAAAACTGCAGTTTTCTTCGAAATTTTTTGGCAATTTTTTTTAACGGTCGAGACTCAGTCGAGTTTTGAAAGAAAATCGACTGACTTTCGATTGATATATTTTTCAATGTGAAAATTGACTCATGAATAATATCATGTGGAATCAATTGTAGAGCTCTGAAGTTTCCTTTTGTAGTTTTTTTTTGACGGTCGAGTCTCAGTCGAGCTGTGAAATGAAATCGACTGACTTTCGACTATATGTTTTTTCACGTTAAAATTAGCTGATAGATGATATTATGTGAAATCAATTATAGAACTTTGCAGTTTTTCTATTTTTTGTTGACGGCGACATTGCCTCGTGGATGGGAGGTGGAGAAAAGATGTGAGAATCAAAATTTGATGGTAAATATAGTAACTCGCAATAGCTCAGCGGTAGAGCACCTGACATGTAATCAGAGGGTCGTGGGTTCAAATCCTGCTTGCGCATTACATATTTTTTCCGAAATTTGATTTTCTAAATAAAATTTATTAATAAAAATTAATTTATTAATAAATTTAATTGTTTAATGAATTATACAATTAAATTTATTAATAAATTAATTTTTATTAATAAATTTTATTTAGAAAATCAAATTTCGGAAAAAATATGTAATGCGCAAACAGGATTTGAACCCACGACCCTCTGATTACATGTCAGGTGCTCTACTTTTTTTTTTTTTTTAACAACAGTTTTTATTGACATTTAAAAAAAATATTTACATATGTACAGTATAAAACAGTGTAGAAAAAAAACTATAAACATTATTGTTATAAATTATAACTAGTGAGGTTCATGGATGTCGTCATCTCTCGAACTTCTACATTTTAATGGTATGAGGTAATGATGTGGGAAAAGATAACCATTTGTCTTTCCACATCCCTCCTACTAATGATATGCATAACTTTTTATGTGGTATATAATTTGTTTTTTAAATTTTTAATAATGAATATATTCAGCGAACAGTTAGAAAAATAATAGAAAAAAATAACCTACGCTTTCATTAATGTCAGGTGCTCTACCTACTGAGCTATTGCGAGTTACTATATTTACCTTCGAATTTTGATTCTCACATGTTTTCTCCACCTCCCATCCACGAGGCAATGTCGCCATTAAACAATTAAATTTATTAATAAATTAATTTTTATTAATAAATTTTATTTAGAAAATCAAATTTCGGAAAAAATATGTAATGCGCAAGCAGGATTTGAACCCACGACCCTCTGATTACATGTCACGAGGAGTAAACCAACCAGCGATGGGGGTTCATGGTTTGTCTGTGGCGCACATATACCCAGGAAAAAATGTTCAGATCTGATCAGATCAAATTAGATCTGATTAGATACAATCAGATCTAAGTCTGATTAGATTTGTTCAGATCTAACTTGATCTGATCAGATCTAATTTGATCTGATCAGATTTGAACATTTTTTCCTGGGTAAAGAAACATTGGTGTTTGTGTCATTCGGTAAATATCCGGGGATCAGGCCCAGGACATGGGGATACCAATCTATGGTTCCATCGCAGGAGTCACTGTAGACCCAAATTCTATTCAGGAATGAATGTTTGAATCTAATGATCATATTATTCAAAACAACATCACTAATTCCAAATCTTAATAGTCAGATCAATCGAGAAATCTCTTAGAAATTTCTCATCTTCCAATTTTTTGTTGTCAAAATTGATTATTCAGTACAATTTTATAACTTTTCTGTAATATATGTAGTTTTTAGAGTATATAGAAAGCATAGTACCTCCGTGAAAGTTTCCAAGAGATTCAAGTAGCATCTATGTTTATTAAAATAGGTTCTCAGAAGCTGATACGTAGCGTGCTCGAGAATAATACTGTCGTTCACAGCTGTTATGCCAATGTTATCACGCAGATGCCAGCAAAGCTGGCCCCTTCTGGTGTCTGCACAATCTACGAGGTCATCTTGCATCAGCAAGAATGATTGATTCTGACAAGAAAAATCGTACAAATTACAATTCTACTTCCTTACCTATAAGTTCTGTATTCTCATCAAATTCTAGATCACTAGACATGTGAGGAGTAGAATCTTCAAAATTTTATGGTGAAATAATGAATTAGCTACTACCAATCATTTTTTTCGTGGTCTAGAATCAAATTCGACTGAAAATCAAGGGAATAAAGGAGAAAGTAATGATTTACGGAATCAATATAGACAACAATAGTTAAAGAGAGATAAAGAGAGAAAACATTATAAGGTCCTTTCATGTTCTCATTAAGTTCTAAATTTTCCCCCATTTAAATACGTTTTATATGCATGATGCTCACTATTTCTTGACACCATGCCAGTATCCTCGCTAGCTTCAGATTCTTTTCCGTTAATTGTTCCGGATGAGCCAGCATGCGATAAGCATGGATGATTGTCAACCCCCGATGCTGTTTACCACGGGCAACATTATACTGAAGGACCTAAGGACGAAGAAATATTTCTTAGTCAAATAACGATGGCCCAGAAATCTAAAAAACCAGTTTCATAGTTTAATTCTGCCAGTCGACTGAACTCCTATACTTCCGATAAGCTGTTAACTATTCCAGAAAATCTGTATGGGGAGGAGAGTTTCAGTGGAACCAAATATTTCTCCACGATTTTTTTCGAATAGAATTTTTTCAAATAAATAACTCTTTCTCCATTCAGTAGTAGTTTGTTATTCACTTTATCATTCCCGATGAATAAATCAATCAACAAGTGATTGTAATTTGAAAGAAAAGTTCAATTGTATCACCGTGTAAAGTAATTCAACTGTCCCCAACGCGGGGGCAATCGAACCTCTGGTTGGGGTCAGCTGAACCGAAAGTATTGGAAGCCAAAAAATGTTTTTGAATGAATCATTTTTTGAATATTAACCCGTACAACATTCACTACATAATTGACTGAAAATCTATTATTATATTGTTTTTGCTTCCAAATAGAAGCTTTGTAATCGTAATTTTTTTCAAGTTCAAAAATTTCAGCTGAATCAGCCGGATAGTTCTGGAGCAAAATGAAAATGTCGAAATATCTCACGACAATATTCATCACGCAAGCATAGTATCTCAGAAATTATCCTTAAATGTTCAAAAGTAAAAGAACGTAAGTATCTGGTAAGATCACCATTTTTGATTTTAGGAATCAATACCATAGTATCTTTCATAATCAAGGAGATAATTAGTATTTTCCGTGAACTGTTACCTCTGCCATCCATTTTGTGGCTTCTGGAATGTCGGGGTAACGTTCACCCTCGGTCAGGTCTTTGACAAGATCTGGCCAGAGGGTCATCATCTTGCTACGCTCTTCAGTATTGGAGAATAAGTGAGCCTTCGAGATCGAGTGAGTCATCCTAATGGATCTGGACGATGAAAGTAGATACGTCATTAATTTCTGCGCCTTCTACAGATTTAGAAGTTTTCTTGAAGGAAAATTTTGCACATATGCCACACTGTATACTCACTTGGTCTCCTTAGCATTATTGAATCTAGGGACTGTTCGGAAATGCGGTGCTTCCTTATAACGCAGAATTCCCTCCAGCAAAGATCTCGCCATCGAGCACCTCATTCCCGATATTTCCTTACCTTCAACAGCCAACTAATGTGAGGTAAGGATGAAAAATAATTGTTCTTACAAATAATTTATTTTGAGAATATTCGAATATGTCATTTTTCATTCAAGCATCAGTTTTTAGCTCGATGATCACTGACTGACAAGCCTTGCATTGTTAACCCGAACGAAAAAATCATATATAGCTATAAATATATGGGAAAATATAACGCTGATGTGAAATATTATATGAGAAATTACATCGAATAGTATACCAAGACCATATAGATAATTTCGCTGATTTGTCTGATTGAATATAATCAATAATATATGTTCAATATTTGATTGAAATATACGAAGTGCTCATATTTTTTGTTTGTTTTTCATGTTTTATTCGAATGGAAAATAGAAAATTGTAATGCGGCAGGTGTTAATGTTAATATTCTGAGCTCGAAATTTGACAGGCTCACTTTTTCATAGTTCTCGAATATATTTTGATGATAACTTTCAGAAGAAAAATAGTCTTTTCATTTGGCTCACCCTAATAATGAATATATATCAAAAATCATATATTGAATATATTGCGAAATATGATGATTTATATCCTACCAGTTCTATTAATGAATATAAGCACAGTATGATAATATTGAGTAAATTGCAATATATGGCAAAGTAATATAATTTCGCTGAATTATAAGACCCCATTATCAAAATCGAACACACCTCGTGATGTCAATTGTCTCGCTCCTGTTCGTTGAGATTGTGATGGAAAAAATAATCAGTACAATTTTGCATTATATAGTTTTGCCATTTGGGAAGTTAGATTCAAGGATTTAATGAATTTGCTGTACCTAGCTTACGGTGAAATACAGAGAAACTACGTGTGAGTGCAAAATTTCTGCATTTATAATGTTGAGCTCTTTGTTTGTATTCTCTACAAGGAATGCAAAGGATTAGAATGACAGTTTTGATCTGTTGTCAAAAGACAAATTGCTTCATTCCTTCTCTCGATTCTCCTGACAATATTTGTCATCTTTAAATCCCTGTTCGAGGCTCAATTATGTTCTTACCTTATTGGCTCAAGTTATCATTCCTCAATATGCCCATGCAAACAAACAGGAGCTCCATTTTTTGTGCGTTATTTTCAAACTCCACGTCTTGTGCAGCATGCAATATTTTGCTAATTCGATTGGCAGAACCTTTCCAAGTGGAATTTTACCCATGATGAATTGAATCGCAATTTATCTTTTCCATTATTCAAAGAAAAATAAGATTTTCACAAAAAATACGCATTCGTACATTTGGACGAACACTGTTTCAGACTATTATAACATTCAATGGGAATTATCGATAACAATGAATGTGTAGAATTTTATTTTCCTTTGCCAACGTTTCGTCAGTGGTGGACTTCTTCAGGGTTCTACAATGAATGAAACGAATTACAAAATTAAACAAATTCATCCTCCAATATAAATCTATAAATAAACAGTAAACGATTGAATTATAGTGACCGAAAATCTCGCGTTTTACACATAAGCCGAATACAAAATTAATATTCTACAACTAGCTGCACCAATGCAGCTCGAGACTGGTCTAAGAGAGTAACCTTGTTTATGAACTTTACGTAGTCCATAGATCTTCGGAATCGTTGCATTAGTAACCTTCATGTACTTGGCGGAGCCTTTGTCAATATGTTCTTTCATTAGCAATTCATTAATTCATTTATTCGCTTAGATCGAGAACTTCGAAGTTGGATCTTTCTTCGACTGTCTATATATCGGTTCATCACTTAGCATGTCCTCCATCTTCTCAACACACTCCCCCTTATACATTACGATTGTGGAACCACCTTTCTCTGCTCTCTCCACAATTATATCGTCATTTTCCTTCAGGTATTTCTGGGTCAACGTCAAGTCTCTCCTGACAGCATTGTATTTTTTTTCATGGTTATGATTGTATCAGTTGGTGATGACCTGTACGATTTTGGATCTGGTTGCGTTCTTGCTTCAAACAAACTATTATAAGCCTTTGAAATGAATGTGGACATTAAAATTGTAATTCATCATTTCATTGGTTCTAAGAACTCCAGATAGGTATGAAATACGAAATTCTTCATGGATTCATTTCGAGACATTCAGACTCTCAGCCAAAAATAACATGAATGCGTAGAAACTTTCATTTATTGAAACATTCCAATGATTTTGAGTGGACAAATTAATTTCGACCTAACACCATCAATTTGTTGAATAAGTCTTTGGGGAAATCACATGTCATCTGTTTGATGCGGGTCTGTATGGAGTGATAGGCCTTTTTTTCATAATTGACATAAATTGTTAGCAAGTCCAGTTCATCGTACACTTGTTTGACACGTGCCACTTTCTCAGGATCTTCAGAGCCATAGCATTCCTGAATGGAAAGTCGAAATAAACCCAGATTCGGTCATTATATGGCTATGTCAGAAATTCGATTTTGGTCCAATGAATTTTAATAAAATGACTGAAAAATTTTACCTGGATAATTTTTTTTTGAGTTGGAGTCGCGTGCTGCAGAGCTGTGACGACTAGCCACGAGCATTTCCCACCCTGTATGTCAGTTCCAATTTTACCAGTGGTATTTGGATCACCATACGAATCCAAATAATCGTTTTGCACAATGTACAAGTGTCCCAAGTCAAGTAAAATTGGTTCTGTCTGTCGGTACATTTCAGGAGCAGTTATGCCGGCCTAAAGAGATTGTAGGAAAGCAATGTTAAAGGTTTTTTTTAATTAGGACAGCTCCTCGCGATTCCCTTCTCGCTGACTTTCTGTGACACTTTAGCCACCTTGTGTGCTATTATAAGCCTGATGAAGCGATACATATTAATAATTGGAATAAAACTGAACTTCCAATGTTCCGTGTACTATTTTACTGGAACCTTTCGTTACTCTAATAAACAGAACTTTTCAAACGGGTATATGGCACATTTTTCTGAATCATCATTTAAAAAAATCATAAGAACTTACAAAACACATGGCTAATTTAACTGGCAGAAGGTAAAAGTAGGGAGCTCCTCTATATTTTGTAATCAGATTGAATCGGTCCATGGTGAAAAGATTCACATTTGGTTTATCTCCGTAGTTAGATCCAGAGATATCCAATACTTGTCCCAGTGCTTCGCGCAGTGTCATCTATTTAAACAAACACCTTGAATTTCGCAAATGAATCAAGTGTCATGAATCATTTGTGTCAATCGTCGAAGACAATGTTTTCAACACAGGTATGATGCAGAACATTTAGGCTACAAATCTGTTACTATGCTGATTGAGTCACTGCAAACCAACCTCCATTTTTGAAGTAGATTTTTGAATCTCATAACTGTATCATTTCGAAACGAGAAATCTAATTCAAGATCTCGATAGTCAGATGAATCGCGAACTGACTCAAAAATCATTTCATCTTCCGATTTTCTCCAAAAAATTTAAAATAATTTTTTTTTTTTTTTTGAATATATGTATTTTTTGAAGTATAGAAGGGATCGTACCTCTGTCAATATTTCGAAGAGACTCAAGTAGCACTGATGCTTATTGAAATATGTTTTCAGAACTTGATACGCAGCGTGCTCAAGAATGATACTATCGTTCACAGCTGTTATTCCAATGTTATCACGGAGATGCCAACAGAGCTGGCCTCTTCTGGTCTGGGAGCGATCTATAAGGTCATCCTGCATCAGTAAGAATGCTTCACCCTGAAAGGAAACGTCGAAGAAACATTTTTCTTTTTTTATCCAAGTTTTTCACCTGGCCATTCTTATCAATATTTGAAGGTAAAAATCATCCATCATGGCGACTTTCAAAAAAAAAAATTTTCAATTTAGATTTCATTATATAAATTGTGAATCTTTACCAAATTTTGGAATTTTTGTAGCGAAATCAATAAATAATTATTTTCAATCATTTTTCCGTGGTCTAGCATCAAATTCGACTCGAACTCGGGGAAATAAATGGAAAATAATGATTTAGAAAATCGGAGCTGACCAATATCATTGGCGAATATCAAAAAAACATAAGATTTTCTCATTTTTTTGAAAGAAATCACTCAAGAACAAAACTTTCTTAACTAGTTTTCAGTCTTCTTTACCAGAAGATGAGTCAAATTTAATTGTTTCCCAAGAACATGTGAAATTTCATCTATGCTTCCATTAAGGGGTCAATACAGTGTAATGTTTTCAAAGGAATATTTTTTTTTGCACTCTCAAAAAAAATTGTGATTTTGGATTTTTCTTGGCCACGTGACTGTGGAAACCGTAATTTTTTCCATTTCAATACATTTTATATGCACGATACTCACTATCTCATAACACCATGCCAGTATCCTCGCTAGCTTGAGATTCTCGTCCGTTAACTGTTCCGAATGAGCCAGCATGCGATAAGAATAGATGATACTTAATCCTCGGTGCTGTTTACCACGGGGAACATTATAGTGAAGGACCTAGGAGATAGAAATATTTCTTTTGAAATAACAATGGTCAAGGAATTTAAAAAACCAATTTGGTGAGCTGACACGAATGGGCCAAAGCTGAAGCATAATCATCTGAATAGTGACGAATAGATTTTTCTTTGTAATTTTGGGAAGTGCTGCATCCAGCGTCAGTAAATGCGTCAGTAAGTGCTGAATCCAGCGTCATTCAATATCAGCAGGATTGCAGCAATTGGTATTGTCTCGGATATCACATTCGATGTTGCAACAAGAAAATTTTGGCTTTTAAATCGCCATAAAAAAAATTTATGGCTTATGACCGTCATTGAAACTTTTCCTATCCGCACTGATTCCTGTGTTATTAAATTGTGATTAGCAATTCTTCAAGCCCCTACAGTTTGTAAGATAGACGCTTCTACTCATCCTGTATACTGGTATAAAAACATTTAATGATTCAATTAGAAGCACTCATATTTAAAATTACTCAACCAAATTGGTTAGAAATCTAATCAGCTCTCATCCTCACTCAGATGTATTCATCACAATTTGGATGAGGAAAATGCACATACACACGAACATAATATCTTAGTAATGATCCTAAAATGGTGAAGAACTACTAGAATGTGAACATTTGGTGACACCTCCATTCTGGATTTTATGGATCAATTAAACATTTTTTGTCATAATCAAGATTTTTTCGAGAAAAAATTGGATAGTCCTGCACCGAGAGTCAACCCCAGGATCTTTCAGAGTCACGTCGGGTGCTCTACCGATTAAACTATCCAGTGCTACACCAAATTTCCATTCGAATTGTCTTGAAATCTCATTCAAACAGTCTCATCCCTACTCCGCTGACCTCCACATAGCAATTTTAAATTAAAAATTTAATTCATTATTGGACAGACTGAATGAAATACAGAATAGGTATCTTAATGTAAATAAGTATCGCACTTTCCGTGAGCTCTCACCTCTGCCATCCATTTTGTGGCTTCTGGAATATCGGAGTAAAGTCCACTCTCCGTCAGATTCATGACAAGACCTGGCCAGAGGGCCATCATCGCGCTACGCTCGTCAGTATTGGAGAATACGTGAGCCTGAGTAGTCGAGTGAGCCATCCTGATGAATCAAGAAGATAAAAATGAATGCTTGGCTAATTCCATAATTTTCTGTAGACTTAGGAGTGATTCTTGAGGGGAAATTTTGCACATACGTCAAACTTTATAACTACGCTCCATGCAAATTAATCTACAAATTCGTAAAGTCCAAAGAATACAAAATGTGACGGTTAACTTCGCATAAAATTCTCCCTAAAGTTTCCCAAAGTCTAGGATCCTTCCATTGACCCTCTAATACTTGGTCTTGGAAGCCATTGTATATTCAGGTAAAGCGTTATACAGTAACATGAATACGTAGTATGTATGGCAGGGACGTATCATATTAGAATAGAAAGTTCCTGTTCATTCTTCAAGTGACTCAACTCAGCCATGTAAACGATGTTAACTACAGCACCATCAATGTACAGATAGTGGGATCATACTGTAACACGACTACTTTTGCATTCTAATTATAATTAGAATGCAAGAGTAATAGTATAAATACAAACTCGCGGTGTTTCATGCACGGAGAGAAAAATCCATGAAAATTTATGGTGAAAGTTCCAGAAAAAACACCGGACTGAGCAGTAACCGTGGGACATAGTGGCCTTACTATGAAAAAATGCCAAGCCAGTCCGGTAAAATTTGACACTGATGGGTTCCAGTAAAAATTTCGGTCTCAGTGCCACAAAATGAAAATTCAATGATGAAACGATGAAATTCGCGTATACTACACCATTTTTATTATATTGATCATCCTAATTATTATTAGTTCTTCATTATTCTTATTCATTTTTTATCCTGAAAATAAATTTATTTTACATCCATTTTTAGCAATAAAGACTCTAGCAGAGATTACTGTCTTATGAGTTACAATCGTCGACAGAAATTCGGAGTCCTCCGAAAAATTCCCAAGAATAGTTATTCAAATCATTAATTTCATAATATCCTGTGTGCTGATCTAGTATAAGAGAATTGAATTTTTTGCAATAACAATTATTTCGCTGTTTGATACATTTAAAAACTTGATTTCATAGAGCTGTGGTCCATGGCTATCACGATGACAGATCCAATATGGCGATTCTTCCAAATTTCCCATTAGTCCTTGCGATACGCGATCAAATCCGAAGAGACCCGAACTGAATCGATTGACGGACGAGTGCGATAGAAATTACTACTCAGTCCGGTAAAAAGTATTCCGAGGACCAGAAAATTAACATCCTAGTCCGAAATTTATACGTTTTTCACAACAAATTTTGTGGGATACAAGAAGAAATTTCACGAATGTAGGCAAAGTTAGGGAAAAATTCCCGACCAGTCCAGTAAAATGCACTCACTCATCTGGTACATATTATGAGACGTTTCTCACTTTTTCATTCCTGTAGGAGGACGTTTTCACTTACGAACCTCTATGTCCCACGATTACCGGACTAGTCCAGTAATTTTTCATGAATTTTTCTCTCCGTGTGGTTTACGCTCTCCCCACTAGACTCAAAACGAGGCGATCGAAGACTCCCAAGCACAAGAGAGTTCAAAATCCTTCGATTCATTTTTTAGTATCATGAATGCTCACCTGATCTCCTTAGCATGATTGAATCCAGGGATTGTCCGGTAACATGGTGCAGTCTTATAGCGCTGAATCCCCTGGAGCAAAGATCTCATGTTCAAACACCTCATTCTCGGTCTTTCTTTACCTTCAACAGCTAACTAATGGAACCTGAGAAGAAATAATAAATGAAAAATGATAAAAATCATTTAGACTCATTTAGAAAAAAAAAGACCGAGATATGCTCCTACATTGGGAGCAAAACTTCTTAGCAATGTTCTCTGGAAAATCAGTCAAATTTCTCCAAGAAACTACAAGAAATACCCAGTATCTGATTTCCTTTACGAATTATACATTTTGAGAATATTCAAATACCAAGTATTCTCATTTAAGCACCAGTTTTCAACTCGATGAACATAAATTGACAAGCCTCATATAGATAAGCTGAATGAACGAAGCTCATCAGTTCGGTGCAGGCACTTCACAGTGAAATACAGAAAAATAACGAAGATATGCTAAATTCTTGCATTCATATAATTAAGTTCTACGTGTTTTTCATAAAGAATGCAAAAAGCCACAATGACGGCTTTAATTTATTATCGAATGACTAATCCTCCATTTCTTCTCTCGATTCTGTTGATAACCTTGAACAGCTCCGAAGTTCTCCTCAAGGCTCGATATCATCCTTATCTTATCGGCTTAGTTATTACCCTCCAATCCTCACGCAGAAAAAATTCATGCAAACCTATATATTTTATACATGAGGATTATGGAACACATATTTGTGGTAAATAATGTACGACAAGATATGTCGTAATGATTAAAAATGAATAAGGTCTCACTTATTCATATCTGCATTGCGTATTTTTGTATGAATTTTGGATATGTTTCTTAATTTTCTGGATTTCCACTACATATCCTTCATGTCTCATTTACATGAAATTCTCCACTTTCTGCTCATTGAAAAATGAAGAAAATAATATTTATAATCAGCTTGCTCAATAATATTTATAATTGACAAATTCATTTTGTCTGTTATCAGTCGAATTTTGTGACCAAATTCTGTTACGGCCCCAACCACTCCGTCACGTTATCATGTCATGACCGTCATATGACCGGCTTGTGACGGGAGCCCATTTTTTTAAACATGTTCATTAAAGCCAGCATTTGTACATACGGATACATTGTTATTTTTTATTTACTTATGATACTGGGAGACTTGGAAAACAGTATTTCTCTTAATCTAACAGTTTTTAAGGCACATACTGTAACGGGATTCGTCCAGTCCCGTCACACTTCCGGCCGTCCCTTTCCGCACACACGGTTCGATAGCGTGGGCGCCAGTTTATTCTTTACCGGAGGAAGAAACAAAACTCACTGTGTGCTGGTTTTCCCTGGGTTCACCACGCTTAACCTCTTGAGGCCGTTTTGGGCTAACCTGCTGAACCTTCGGTAGTAATTACTAACCCCAATGGACGGCATGGGCAATCCATTCCCGGTAACCCAGTGTGCTGGTTATGGTAGAGGGGCGTGGATCAAGTCACAATCCCTCTAGCGAGAACAAGTCGGAAGGGGGTATTCCGCGATAGCCTCTGGATGAGCCCGTTCGCAGTATTCCTCTGATCTATCGTCACCCAGAGAATACCGGACGTCTCCACCCACACGAGAAACGCCACGTAGCCAGGCTACGGGCAACCAACGAAAACTCTCACCGAAGCGAGCGGTAGAGGTTCCAGGGAGGTCTCCCAATTTTCTCGAGTCTGCCGTCCAAGGCAGATTAACTGATCATCGTGTCGTTGGGTCTATTTATATCGGCTGAGGCTGCCTCTCCTCGTCTTGAAGTCTCTCCGCGCGCCTGCGTGATTCTCCCTCTTACACCACTGCCAGGCCCGGAGATAACTCCGACATCTCTAGTGGAGCACCAGCCTTTCAGCTGGGCTTCTGCCTTATCCTCAGCCGCATATAAAACCCACTGACGTGTCAGTTAGTTGACGATAGCTTCAATGTGTCATCTCACGCAGATGGCACCGCGGTAAAATTGTCTAGCTGTTCATGTGTGAGTCTCCTCGAGCTCTACACTTGAATAGCTTCACCCGAAGGTGGCATAAGCCGATGCGATAGCCGTAACGAGAAACCTCGTTACAATACATACTCATCAAGCTTCGTAGTTTAATAGTTTTTATACATTTTCTGTATTTGTTTGTTGAATTATTTGTTGTGTTTTGTTTCTTCTTCGTCTTGAGATTGATTTCGCTGCTTATTATAGGTTCTCATGAGATCAGAAACTGGCGGAAAACTGGTGATTCTTGGCAGCCCATCTCTAGTCACGGGCTGAAATGGGTAAACTTCACGCTGGTGCCTCTAAATCGTGTTCAACAGATATTGCACTTATGGTCGTACCAAGGAATGCTTTGACATGGGGAACGTTAGGAGATAGGTTCCCCCACCACTATGTTTTCCCATACGTGTCCGGCTTCCCCACCTTAACGTTCCTCGTGTCAAAGCTTTCCTTAGTACGACTATACCTAGGTTTTCTGGAACTAGTGAGTGCAGCAATGAGAACCGTCGGGGCTCATTACAAGAAAACTGAACAAATTTTGTAAATAAAACTATAAAAATCAATCAAATTTTGTCTTCATTAAAAAATCATGATTTAGATCCTTGTGTTTCGAGAACTTGCCCTCTACATGTTCTGCGACCTGCAGTACCTTTAACAATCTCAATTTCTTGTAACGAAAATAACTTTTCTTACTTACAGACAATTCATATGCACGTTCGACTATCAATAGTCACAGACAATAAATCTTCATAAAATATGTGTATATTGATGGCACTTTCCTTGGTATTTCTGTAATTAACATTATGATGTAATTCCCCAGGAAAAAATGTTCAGATCTGATCAGATCAAATTAGATCTAATTAGATCCAATCAGATCTGACAAAATGAAAATTTTTAACATGAATAGATCTGATCAGATCTAATTAGATCTGATTAGATCTAATTAGATCTGGTTAGATACAATCAGATCTAAGTCTGATTAGATCTGTTCAGATCTAACTAGATTTGATTAGATCCAGCTAGATCTGGTCAGATCTAACTAGATCTGATCAGATCCAACTAGATCTGATCAGATCTGATGACCTAATATGAATATTGGGTCATCAGATCTGATCAGATCTGGCTGGATCTGATCAGATCTGGTTAGATCTGATCAGATCTAATTAGATCTGATCAGATCTAACTAGATCTGATCAGATCTAACTAGATCTGATCAGATATGGAAATCAAAATTAGGTGAATAGACAAACATGATCAGGCAGAATTGGATTTTCATATTATTAAACAGGGCAGTCACAGAACTATAAATATGATTTCTTTTAAAATCTTTTTCAAATAAAAATTTATCTGTTAAAAAAAATTGGCAATGTGTCAGATCTGTGCTCATTTCATTATCATAGAATGTCATATTTATTTTCATGCATGATTCTGCATTCCATTTAGACAGTCTCAACTTTTCTCCGAAGTTATTTCCTCAAATTTTTCTAATCTTCTTCATTTATGACGATTCGAATTCTACTTGGTATCAAGAAATCGTGTGATAGCTGAGTGGCTAGAGTAGGAGACTGGTAATCCTATGGTCCCGGGTTCGATCCCGCCGAGTTCCATTTTTTTTTCGATTTTTTTTTCTTTAAGAATTTTAATTTTCATTCATTTATTTAGTAAATAATTCAGATTTTGATTTATTTTTCATTTTCTCTAAAAATTTGAAATTTTTAATTTTGGATTTTGTGCAGATCCAATTAGATCTGATCAGATCTAAGGAACTCAGATCTAATTGGATCAAATTAGATCTGGTCAGAGCGTGCCAATTTTCAGATCTGATCAGATCTGAGGAACTCAGATCTCATTAGATCTGAGGAACTCAGATCTCATTAGATCTGATCAGATCTAATTTGATCTGATCAGATCTGAACATTTTTTCCTGGGTCCGTATGACCACTGACAGTGTCGATAATAGTCAATAATAATGTGAGCATTTGCATAGATTTCATGAGAATCATGACACTGATGTATACGGATTGTTGATGCTTGTCAGGTGTTGAGTTTTATAAGGGAAATGTTTTCTTCGAAGAGACTTCAATATATAACTGATAACAGCATTAATTTATGAGGATATGCCAGAGTATACAGGCCAAGTCCATTTTCGAAGACCCAAGACACAAGCGTATATATTCCTTGAACAACTTCCCTCTCCATCGATTTTTTCTTGGATAGTTATCGTCCTTCCCGTATATATAGAAGATCATATTCGCGAATAGTGAGTATTTGAGAGTCGTGGAAAGTTTGAAACGCCGGATTCTATTTTGAAAATTGTCTGAACATTATCAGTGAATTAATCATGGGAAATTTAGTAATTCTGCTGATAGGATTGACATTTCTGCAGACAGCCACCAGTCAGCAGTATGTATAAATATTAGAAGGCCATATTACTGTTTATTTTGTCGGTTTAGTAGCGAAATGCCGTAAGTTCTATGCATAAGTGCAGTATTTATGCTACTTTGACTCAAAAGCGACGGAACATTAATATTCCAGAGATTTTCATATAGCGTCCATTAAGGTAATCCTAGTGGCAGGTCCAAATGATTTACTATTTTGTTTTATTTTTCCGAGCTATCATAAATATTCTAATTAGTTCGATTTTAGGAGACTTTACCGTCATTTGAATATGGGATGCTGAGAGAGAGGATTTTGGAATAATACAACTTGTTTTATTTCGATTTCTCATTTATTAATTACTGCATTCCGACATTATATCTTCACTTCTCGAGATCGTCTCTCGAACTGACTTTTTGTCCCCTAATCGATACGTATGACACATCCGACTCTGTGCTCATCTTACGTCATTTTTCTAGAATAAACTCTTAACATAAACATTTTATTATTCAGTTCTCTCTTCTCTAAAATCATAATATGAATAAGGGAGTGCGAGAATAAACAGAGATTGAATCTTGGATACGGCGCCTCATATAGTCATAATAATTCAACACTCCCCCTCAAAAATTAATCGATTAAATTCATGGAAAATAGTTATAATGATTACATCTTTCCCTTAAAATTAATTAGCAGAGATACAGCTTCTATGTGCCTTCTGAGAAGGTATCCATGGTTCAACATTTGTTGCTTGGATTAGGGAAAACCCAGAAAAATCTAATCAGACCATCTTATCAAAAAAAAAAAAAAATTATGTAATTTTCTGGAAAGATTTCATTTCCAACCCATTCCGACTCTGAATTCCGAGAATAAGACCGCTGGTAAAGGTTTTGTCAACCCATCAGCTAGTTGTTCACTTGTAGGAATATAATTTAATTTTATTACATTATTTTCAATTTGTTCCCTTGTGAAATGATATTTCATATCAATATGCTTTGATCACTTACGATTTGCCGGAGTATTTGCAATACTGATGCACCCATTCTTATTTTCGAAAATAACGATTGGCTTTGTAATATCAATTTTGTACTTGACACAGAATCGAATGTTTTATTGATTGCAAGAGAATTGATTTCTTCTTGAATAGCTCCCACCCATTTTTCCCTGTCATTGCTAAATTTTATTTTTTCATATGTACTTGGGATCTTACAAATAACTGACTGTGCGCACATGAGATAATCATCAGGTATTCTATCTTCATTGCACGATATACACGGACGCTTTTTAACTCTGTCACTTTTTCTCGTCTCAGTGAATTAGTGCTTTTCATCGCGATTGTCTTGGGATGGGAATTCATCATTACATTCGTCTATTTCCTTTTCAATAATAGACTCCGCATTCTCTGAATTCCTTGTACTGAATTTATCTAACTTATTACTCTCAGATTCATTTGGCCCCATTGATTTTAGCTGTGAGTCAGAAACATCAATTTCATGCTGAGGTTTCTCAGTAACCCCTTTAGGACTTGCCACTGGCCTGGAAACTATAAATTTTGTCTCGTCTACAATGACATCTCTTACAATACAATATTTTTCTCTCCACATCCCAGACTCTATACCCATTTGGTTCATACCCTACTAATATTCCCTTCTATGATTTTTCATTGAATTTGCATTTCATGGTCTTATCATGTACGTGTACAGTCGAACCAAACACTTTCAAATATTTTAATTCCAGTTTCTTTTCATTCCACATTTCGTATGGTGTTTCATGTTCTCTCAAGGCTTTAGTTGGGGTTTTATTTAGTAAATACGTAGCAGTAAGGACTGCATCACCCCAAAACACCTTGTATAATTTAGCACCGGTTATCATTGCACGCGCTTTTTCTATTACTGATCTGGAGCCTGTTCCGAAATTCACTGTCAGTACAGAAAGTGTACAGTTTCTGTCACTAAAACTATAAATTTCAGTACTGTCAGTAAATTTCGGATCATAAGTACTTCATACATTCTGCTACACCATTTAACGTAGTACCGCCGATACTGTACAGTATCGTCCTAATCAGTGGTTATAGTATCTTGTTTGGGTCCTGCAGTGTTTACACACTAGATAGCTTTCCGAGTGAGTAAGAGAGAGAAAGAAAATATATCAACTACAGTTTTCACAGTTATTCACTAATTACTATTATTACCTGTTCAGAAACTGCATTTTCAAGAATTTAAAATGTTTCATACATCATTTTTTATCATTTCCTTTTTTTTATCAAAACTGGAACGGTTACTTTCGTAGAATATGATAAAATGTGCAATTTTCGATAAGGCTCAATGTTAACTCGTGCAATTTCAATTGTCAATAGCTTTCGACTCGTTCTCGCTAGCCTTTTAAAAATTTAGCTGGACTATTATTTTTCATAATCTACAAAGGTGGAAAATTTCAGAATTTTCGGAACGGTCAATCGAATACCAGCGGTACTACCTGAAGACTGGTTCTAGGGAATCCCACCAAATAAAATCGGAGATATTCTCGGAAGAATGATAACTTTCAAAAAGTTAATCAGTCAACAGAATCTCGATTTTATTCCACTCCTACCTACATAAAAACATATTTCTTTCGGATTAGGGATTCAAGGATAACAGTCGAACAAGTGACTGAGCCCCGAAATCTGTCTGAAGGGCCCCACTGGGATGTCGTCACACAGCTTCTCTACTACGTGGACATTCCTGCGCAGAAGATCATCTGCTTCAATCCAGTCACAAAAACCGTGACTGAAGCCTATATAAGTAAATCCTCAGATCATATTCGACGAAAGAGCAGCGCATTTCCAAAATTCTCCACTTCACAAAATAAATCTCGTCTATTTCCGAAAAAATTTAGAGAATGGGCCAGTTTCGGTGGTGGTGCCGGTTGCCGGGACAAAGGACACATTCATCGCCGGAAGTGGCACTGATCTTGTTAAAGTAAAATGGGACACAAGTCGCAATGATTCAAGTCCTGAGATTCAAGTCTTGTCAACTGTTGATGTTGGAGTACGCAACACACATTTCAATGATGGAAAAGTTGATCCAGCTGGTCGTTTCTGGGCCGGGACCGAGAGACAAATAGGAGAACAGACCATTGATAATATAGCTACTTTATACAGATTTGCTGCAGATGGAACACCAACGCCTGTTGTCAGGCCTGTAACTATCAGCAATGGCCTCTGCTGGAGTCATGATAATAAAACATTTTATTACATTGATTCAGCTACGCTCGAGGTAGCTGCATACGATTTCGATATAACAAGTGGCGATATTTGTAAGTCCTTGAGAGAATTGCATTAAATTACAGAAAGGTAGCCAGGAATTGATGATAGTGAAATTATCACACATTTGGTAATTTTTAGGATTTTTTGAAACTAATTATCATACGAAAAATATTAAAAAATTTTGCATCTATAGTTTTTTGGATTTCCTGTATGTGCATATTTTAAATTTTTTTCTTATAAATTATATGATAAAAAAGAAGAAAATATTGTCAGTTACCTGCTATCTTCAGTATCTTGAGAATTGTTGAACTCATTGCTCATTATTTTCAGCTAATAAAAGAGTTATTTTCAAACTCCAACCGATCAATGCTGACGAAGTTCCTGATGGTATGACGATCGACAAAAATGGAAATCTGTGGATAGCTGTACATGGCGGTGGAAGAGTAATAACTCCATTTTCAAATAAATGATAACGCTTGTAATTTCTTCCGATTTCATTACTTTCAGGTGCTTAAAGTGGATCCGAACACGGGGAATATACTGACAACAGTCCATTTACCTGCACTACAAACAAGCAGTGTTGCATTTGGAGGACCTAATTTGGATGTTCTCTATGTGACGTCAGGAAAAAAGGGTTTGACTGCTACGGAGCTCAAGACACAGCCACAAGCTGGGAGTGTTTTCGCTGTTTATGGTCTTCATGATGTTGGCTCCCCGATGCTCGATGTTCTAATGTAGAAAATTTCCAGGATATTTGAAATAAAATAATGATCCTATGAACAATCTGCTTGTAAAAGAAATTTGTAGTGAATTATAGAGCTACAGGAAATCGCGATAAAATTATGAAGATGGCAAATTCTGTCAAAATTATTATATGACAAATTTTAACTGAATCTTAGAGAGAACTTATGTCAGAATTTGACATAATAGCTCATAAACTGTCATTATCGGACAAATTTCGACATGTTCCTTCGGCATTTGTGTCATTCCTTGAATTATCCAAATATACTATAAGATGTCATGTCATAATATGTCGTACACCTTGATGAAGAATAAGGGATTGGACATGGCATTGCATGACACAAGTAGGAAAGCCAACACAAACGGGGACTATTCTTTTATGCCGTATGGGAACGACCCATACGGATAATATCAAAAATGCGGTAATCTTGTTGAGCATTATCTTTGCCCGACCAGATTCACGAAGAAAACTGCCTCGCCCGTTTGAATTTATGACTTCTCAAACGATAGCGGGCTTAGGGACTAGTTTTCTACAATGCGCACTCTAGCGGCGCCTTCGGAACTACCAGTTTCACTCATTTTCTGAAAAATTGTGACATATTTTGTCATATTTCCCCATTTTATGACTACGAAAATTATGACAGATTATGTTCGAAAGGGTATGATATTTTTCACGAAGATATTTTTCACATTTGATGACAAATCAGAATATGTCAAGAAATGTCAAGGAGCAGTCATAAATTTTTTCGAACAAATGTCATTGTTTGACATATCATATTGTTTATATATGTTCGACAAAAAATGTTAAATTTTCAAAATTAATTTAATTCTTGGTCGATGAGAAAATCTGACATATCGGTTATTATTGGTCAGAAAACAAATGAAATTTCCTATTGTGATATGTCAAAAAATGAAATATAATGACAACACTTGGCATTATTCTCTGCAATTGTCATATTTTATGATTTTTGTCACATTATGACATTTTTTGTCAAATTATGACATCCACATTTTCTCTAAAATATTTGTCCGAATTGATCATAATATGGCTAATTATGGAATATTTAAATTTGTTATAATATGTCTTAATATTACATATTTTGTCATATTCTTACACTTCATGTCCCTTAAAAATATGACAAATAATGTCTGAAAATTTATAACATATTTCATAAAAAAATGTCATTGATTATCAGAATTTGTCGATTTATGACAAATCAAAATATGTCATAAAATATCAAAAGACAGTCCCAAAATTTTTCAAACAAATGACATTTTTGACATATGTTTAACAGAAAATGTCAATTTCTAACAATTTATGTCATTTTTGATCAATGAGCAAATCTCACATAGTCGGTCATAATCGGTCAAATAAGAAATTGACAAAATATGAGATGATATGTCAAAAAATGTTAAATTCATATAAAATAAGGAATTGTTTCTATCATTTGTCTTTTTTTCTTATTTTATGACAAAATTTGATATTTTTTGTCAAATTATGACATCCACATATTCTCTAAAATACTTGTTCGAATTGATCATAATATAGCTAATTATGACATTTTTAAATTTGTTATAATATGACTTCCTATGACATATTTTGTCCTATTTTTACACTTCATGTCCCATAAAAATATGACAAATAATGTCTGAAAATTTATAACATATTTCACGAAAAAATGTCATTAATTATCAGAATTTGTCAATTTATGACACATCAAAATATGTCATAAAATATCAAAAAACAGTTTCAAATTTTTTAGCAAAAATGACATTTTGTGACATATGTTTAACAAAAAATGTCAATTTCTAACGATTTATGTCATATTCGATCGATGACCAAATCTAACATATTTGGTCATTATTGGTCAGAAAAAAAATGACATTTTTTGTCATAGTATATCAAAAAAGGAAATATTATGTCAACATTCATCATCACCCTGATTATTTGTCATATTTTGCCATTTTTCGTTACATTATGACATTTTTTGTCAAAATATGTCAAGCATATTTCCACCTGGGTTACATGTTTTTAAAATTTTTCAGTAATTTTTGTCTGTGTAGTTTATAAGATATGAATCCTACAAAGCGAACAAGACGTCCAGTATACAACCAGTCTTCTCTAGAGTCCAGTGAAAAAAAAGATGAGCCACAAGTATCATTTGCTAAGAAAAAAAGAAAAGTAATTAATACGAATCAAAATGTTCAAATTTTTTTATCACACGCCATGCATGCAGCGCCACTTTACGCACGCTACGCGTGCGGTCAGTAGCACTCTTCACACATTGTACAATACAATACTGTACCTTACACGCGCGGAAAGTATTTTCTGACTAGTGTGAATGCAAAACTCGTCTTCGACTCGTTTTGCAACCTCATATTCGTAAAATTCTCTACCGCACTTGTTAGGTAATATACTATTCCAGACGTAATTTTACTTTCATTTTATTTTTATAGCTGAAGGCATACCATGAAGCAAACGTTAAAAGGGACATGAGTGCCGATATCATAAGAGCTTATAGAGCAAAGCGTATTGACGATAATGGAAACCAACAGAAAAATGAGAAAGAAGAAGAAAAAACACCATCAGAAGATGAAGATGGCAAAGATAATGGAAGAAACACCTATGGACGCGAAAAGAAAGATGAAGAAACAGAAACTGAAGATGACGAAAGAGATTCACAAGTAGACGAAGAGGAAGATGACAGAAACACCGAAGAAAATGAAGATGGATATGATGAAGAAGAATATGAGGAAGAGAGAGAAGAAGGAGATGAGACTGATGATTATGAAGAACGTGATGAAGAAGGAAGTGAGGAAGATGGAAAACCAAAGAGCGCTGGTAATCATTCAAAACGAGGAAGATCACCGAGAAAAGATAAAAAAGGAACAGGCCTCCTGAAAGAACAGAGTGATGACAAGACCGCGAAAGGAGATACATTCGATCCAAAAAAGGTACACGTACTTGAAATGCATGTATTAATTAGTTGGAACATAATGAAACTTGCTGAACTTATTCTCTACAGCGAATTTTGGTTAAATTCAAAGATGAGCCATATTAGTTGATTAGTTAATGAGTTATGAGAGTTCGGAAATCTCGAAACTTTTCGGAAAATTATAGTTCAAAAGATGCATCTCAAAACTTAGAAACGGAAAATGGCAGTCAATGTCTGATGAGTGCCTTAGAAAATTGATCCGGTTGAGTTCAAGTCTTGCTATTTACACTGTTAGAAAAAAAAATGAAATTTCATAGGAAATTCGTTGAAAATTTTAACAAACGTGATACTGAATTTTTTATAATGGGAAAATGCTTATGAAATCTGTGAGTTTCCGAAGAAATTCAGAGGAATCTGTGAATTTTAAGTAGAATTGAGACGAAAATTCTACAACTCACTTGAATTTTGAACTGAACATGAATATTCAGAATTAAAATGACTTGAATTTTCAATTTTTTCTTGAATTTTTCCTATTTTTTCTAAATTCCTAAGAAACAATTGAACTGAAATTTACATATTTCATTGATATTCGGGCGTGAAATTATTTGAAAATCGATGCTTTTTTCATTTTTTAATGACGTAATTATCTGAAATTTCAGTAGAGGTATAACTTGTTTAAAATTTCCGTGATTTTGCACGGGAAATTCAGACAGAAATTTTTACAGTGTAGTTTATTCTTCCGGGAAACTTTTTTTTTCACCATGCCATAATCCTTTCTAAAGAATAAATTGCGAAATTTGTTGGAACTCTAACAATCGATATCGGATTCCTGTCTAGCGTAAATTTCATTGGTTAATCGAAATTAGAATGTTGCGTTTAATATTCAGAAGAACCTAATAATACACTCAGGAGAAAAATTAAGGGAGCAGAAAATTTTCCCAAAATTTTGAGCAATTTTCAAACATCTGTAACTTCGCAAAAAATCATCGGATCAGAACGAAACAAAAAAGGAATTGAATCTTGAAATCTCTTCTTTTAGAGTCTTCAGATGGATAGTTTTTTAGGCATTTCTTATGACATGAAAAAATAGATTAATGGGGGGAAATGAATACGTACTTAGGTAGAGCGATCACAAGTGCACGAAAAAAAAATGCATAAGTTACATCGTCATTAGGATTGCAAGAGATTTTTCTTTTTAAGTTGATACTGGAGTACTTTGTTTTTATTATAGAAAAAAAAAAATATTGTTCTATGTAAGGGAAAGATCGTTTGGGAGATCGTCGATACAGCGTATCGCTAGAGTATAAATCTTAAAAAAGTATATTTAACTCAAGTACAAGGTTAATGTTGTGTGGTTCAGATGCCAAAAGAATATTTTTATAATTATTAAAGGAAGAAAAAGGTGCATTCGTTCATCCGTGTTAGTATTAGAATTACGCAATACGATTTTATAAAGAAAAAAGTTGGTTTTCAATAAAAAAAAATTAACATAATCTCCCCATAATTGATTTAATTTATAATTTACTTTTTATTCTAGCGCTCTTATTATTTCATTTTGAGATGGAGACTCTGAATAATTATTCTCAGAGAGTAAAATAATCTCCGAAAATTGAAAAAATAAGTCTGAAAAACTCCTATTTTTTATTCTCCAAGTTTCTTGGAAAAAGAATTTGTAAGACTTAAAAACTCTTCTGGAAGAGTCTCAATTCGCGATCTTTATTACTCTTCAGAAGAATGATTAAGAATTTTTCAGTCTCTCTAAGACTTTTTCAGAGATTTTTAGAGATTTTCAGAGAAAATAAGGCTTTAGAACTTTTATTCTGTCTTCCAAAAGAATTATTTTCACTTCATGAAGAGAAAAATTTCCACCAGGGGAGGATTATGGAACACATATTTGTGGTAAATAATGTACGACGAGATATGTCGTAACGATTAAAAATGAATAAGGTCTCACTTATTCATATCTGCATTACGTATTTTTGTATGTATTTTGGATAGGTTTCTTAATTTTTTGGATTTCCACTACATATCCTTCATGTCTCATTTACATGAAATTCTCCACCTTCTGCTCATTGAACATTGAAGAAAATAATATTTATAATCAGCTTGCTCAACAATATTTATAATCGACAAATTCAGTTTGTCTGTTATCATACAAAAACTTCCTTGCTAGTGGGTCGAAACTTGCCATATGACGTGAGGATGGCAACCCCAGTAGGCATGAATCGAAATTTTGCGAAATTTCATCTCTTGCGTCATCTTTGGCAGTTTGAGAGTAACTAATAGGCTCAGAATTGGAAATCAATCATTTTTAGAGAAGCATAACCCTGAAACTTTTCAAGACATCGCTCCTTTTTCTGCACTATCAAGATCAATGTTTATGATTGAAAACAAGTGGAAAGTCGCATTCCATATGGTACGTGGAAAGGAAAAAAGTTGAAAAATTCTCCTTCCTTCCGGGAATCATGTAGCCAACGAGAGACTCAGAGAGTAATTCAACGATATCAAGCAAAACTATCTATCAAGGGCTAGTCAAATTTTCTATAGAATTAAGGTACTTCATACGCTAACAGGAAATCACATGGAAAATGTGGTAATTGGATACTATAGCTCTTCCAACTGAAAATTAGTGTTTTTAGCGTTTTCTTCAAAAAAATTCCCAATTGCCATGCTCAGTGCACCTATTCTAGGTTCGCATTGAGTTCGGGTTTTGAAAATTATGATTTTTTGATTTTTTTTGCTTCCGAATGGAAGCATTGTAATCGTGATTTTTTTCGAATTTGAGATTCCATCGGAATATGACTCCAAGAAAAATGATTGATGGTAAAACACATCTATATAGATATAAAACGATCGTCATTAGATTTTTTCAATTTGTGACGGTCATTTTGTTGAGTTACCTTCATGAATCTGGAGAAATTTGATGCATTGATTTCAATAGGAATTTTTTTCACAGTGCAAAAACGGTGAAACTGCATTGGGAAATTTTCCTTTAAAATTCACCAGAGTGCGGAATTCTATTTTCTCCAAATTTAATAATTTCAGGAGACAAAAAAATTCATCAATATAGTTGGAAGAGGATGGACATAATTTATTATTCTTTTATGATCGTCATTCAGTAGAATTGTGTGACCAAATTCTGTTACGGTCCCAACTACTCCGTCACGTGGTCATGTCATGACCGTCATATGACCGGCTTGTGACGGGAGCCCATTTTTTTAAACATGTTCATTAAAGCCAGCATTTGTACATACGGATACATTGTTATTTTTTATTTACTTATGATACTGGGAGACTTGGAAAACAGTATTTCTCTTAATCTAACAGTTTTTAAGGCACATACTGTAACGGGATTCGTCCAGTCCCGTCACACTTTCGGCCGTCCCTTTCCGCACACACGGTTCGATAGCGTGGGCGCCAGTTTATTCTTTACCGGAGGAATAAACAAAACTCTCTGTGTGCTGGTTTTCCCTGGGCTCACCACGCTTAACCTCTTGGGGCGGTTTCGGGCTAACCTGCTGAACCTTTGGTAGTAATTACTCGGGGAATTACTAACCCCAATGGACGGCATGGGCAATCCATTCCCGGTAACCCAGTGTGCTGGTTATGGTAGAGGGTCGTGGATCAGGTCACAGTCCCTCTAGCGAGAACAAGTCGGAAGTGGGTATTCCGCGATAGCCTCTGGATGAGCCTGTTCGCAGTATTCCTCTGATCTATCGTCACCCAGAGAATACCGGACGTCTCCACCCATACGAGAAACGCCACGTAGCCAGGCTACGGGCAACCAACGAAAACTCTCACCGAAGCGAGCGGTAGAGGTTCCAGGGACGTTTCCCGATCCTCTCGAGTCTGCCGCCCAAGGCAGACTAACTGATCGCCGTGTCGTTGGGTCTATTTATATCGGTTGAGGCTGTCTCTCCTCGTCTAGAGGTCTCTGCGCGCGTCTGCGTGATTCTTCTTCTCACAGCACTGCCAGGCCCGGAGATAACTCCGACATCTCTAGTGGGGCGCCAGCATTTCAGCTGGGCTTCTGCCTTATCCTCAGCCGCATATAAAACCCACTGACGTATCAGTTAGTTGACGATAGCTTTAAGGTGTCATCTCACGCAGTAGCACCGGGGTAGAATTGTCTAGCTGTTCATGTGTGAGTCACCTCGTGCTCTACACTTGAATAGCTTCACCCAAAGGTGGCATAAGCCGATACGATAGCCGTAAGGAGAAACCTCGTTACAATACATACTCATCAAGCTTCGTAGTTGAATGGATTTTAAACATTTTCTGTATTTGTTTGTTGAATTATTTGTTGTGTTTTGTTCCTTCTTCGTCTTGAGACTGATATTGCTCCTTATTATAGGTTTTCATGAGATCAAAAACTGGCGGAAAACTGGTGATTCTTGGCAGCCCATCTCTAGTCACGGGCTGAAATGGGTAAACTTCACGGTGGTGCCTTGAAATCGTGTTCAACAGATATTGCACTTATGGTCGTACCAAGGGAAGCTTTGACATGGGGAACGTTAAGAGCTAGGTTCCCCCACCACTATGTTTTCCCATACGTGTCCGGCTCCCCCACCCTAACGTTCCTCGTGTCAAAGCTTTCCTTAGTACGACTATACCTAGGTTTTCTGGAACTAGTGAGTGCAGCAATGAGAACCGTCGGGGCTCATTACAAGACAACTGAACAAGTTTTGTAAATGAAACTATAAGAATCAATCAAATTTTGTCTTCATTAAAAAATCATGATTTAGATCCTTGTGTTTCGAGAACTTGCTCTCTACATGTTCTGCGACCTGCACTACCTTCAACAATCTCAATTTCTTGTAACGAAAATAACTTTTCTTACCTACAGACAATTCATATGCACGTTTGACTATCAATAGTCACAGACAATAAATCTTCATAAAATATGTGGATATTGATGGCACTTTCCTTGGTATTTCTGTAATTAACATTATGATGTAATTCCGTATGACCACTGACAGTGTCGATAATAGTCAGTAATAATGTGAGCATTTGCATAGATTTCATGAGAATCATGACACTGATGTATACGGATTGTCGATGCTTGTCAGATGTCGAGTTTTATAAGGGAAATGTTTTCTTCGAAGAGACTTCAATATATAACTGATAACAGCATTAATTTATGAGGATATGCCAGAGTATATGAGGCCAAGTCGATTTTCGAAGACCCAAGACACAAGCGTATATATTCTTTGAACAACTTCCCTCTCCATCGATTTTTCCTTGGATAGTTATCGTCGTTCCCGTATATATAGAAGGTCATATTCGCGAATAGTGAGTATTTGACAGTCGTGGAAAGTTTGAAACGCCGGATTCTATTTTGAAAATTGTCTGAACATAATCAGTGAATTAATCATGAGAAATTTAGTAATTCTGCTGATAGGATTAGTATTTCTGCAGACAGCCACCAGTCAGCAGTATGTATAAATATTAGAGGGCCATAATTACTCTTTATTTTGTCGGTTTAGTAGCGTAATGCCGTAAGTTCTATGCATAAGTGCAGTAATCACTAATTACTATTATCACATGTTCGGAAACTGCATTTTCAAGAATTTAAAATGTTTCATACATCATTTTTCATCATTTTCTTTTTTTTTTATCAAAATGGGAACGGTCAATTTCGTAGAATATGATAAAATGTGCGATTTTCCATAAGGCTCAATGTTAACTCGTGCAATTTCAATTGTCAATATCTTTCGACCCGTTCTCGCTAGCCTTTTAAAAATTTAGCTGGACTATTATCTTTCATAATCTACAAAGGTGGTAAATTTCAGAATCTTCGGAACGGTCAATCGAGTACCAGCGGTACTATCTTAAGACTGATTCTAGGGAATCCCACCAAATAAAATCGGAGATATTCTCGGAAGAATGATGACTTTCAAAAAGTCAATCAGTCAACAGAATCTCGATTTTATCCCACTCTTACCTACATAAAAACATTTTTCTTTCGGATTAGAGATTCAAGGATAACAGTCGAACAAGTGACTCAGCCCCGAAATTTGTCTGAAGGGCCCCACTGGGATGTCGTCACACAGCTTCTCTACTACGTAGACATTCCTGCGCAGAAGATCATCTGCTTCAATCCAGTCACAAAAACTGTGACTGAAGCCTATATAAGTAAATCCTCAGATCATATTCTCAGAAAGAGCAGCGCATTTCCAAAATTCTCCACTTCACAGAATAAATCTCGTCTATTTCTGAAAAAATTTAGAGAATGGGCCAGTTTCGGTGGTGGTGCCGGTTGCCGGGACAAAGGACACATTCATCGCCGGAAGTGGCACTGATCTTGTTAAAGTAAAATGGGACACAAGTCGCAATGATTCAAGTCCTGAGATTCAAGTCTTGTCAACTGTTGATGTTGGAGTACGCAACACACGTTTCAATGATGGAAAAGTTGATCCAGCTGGTCGTTTCTGGGCCGGGACCATCGGACAAATAGGAGAACAGACCATTGATAATATAGCTACTTTATACAGATTTGCTGAAGATGGAACACCAACGCCTGTTGTCAGGCCTGTAACTATCAGCAATGGTCTCTGCTGGAGTCATGATAATCAAACATTTTATTACATTGATTCAGCTACGCTCGAGGTAGCTGCATACGATTTTGATATAACAAGTGGCGACATTTGTAAGTCATTGAGAAAATTGCATTAAATTACAGAAAGGTAGCCAGGAATTGATGATAGTGAAATTATCACACATTTGGTAATTTTTAGGATTTTTTGAAACTAATTATCATATGAAAAATATTAAAAAATTTTGCATATATAGTTTTTCGGATTTCCTGTATGTGCATATTTTCAATTTTTTTCTTATAAATTATCGTATGATAAAAAAGAAGAAAATATTGTCAGTTGTCTGCTATTTTCAGTATCTTGAGAATTATTGAACTCATTGCTCATTATTTTCAGCTAATAAAAGAGTTATTTTCAAACTCCAACCGATCAATGCTGACGAAGTTCCTGATGGTATGACGATCGACAAAAATGGAAATCTGTGGATAGCTGTACATGGCGGTGGAAGAGTAATAACTCCATTTTCAAATAAATGATAACGCTTGTAATTTCTTCCGATTTCATTACTTTCAGGTGCTTGAAGTGGATCCGAACACGGGGAATATACTGACAACAGTCCATTTACCTGCACTACAAACAAGCAGTGTTGCATTTGGAGGACCTAATTTGGATGTTCTCTATGTGACGTCAGGAAAAATGGGTTTGACTGCTACGGAGCTCAAGACACAGCCACAAGCTGGGAGTGTTTTCGCTGTTTATGGTCTTCATGACGTTGGCTCCCCGATGCTCGATGTTCTAATGTAGAAAATTTCCAGGATATTTGAAATAAAATAATGATCCTATGAACAATCTGCTTGTAAAAGAAATTGGTAGTGAATTATAGAGCTACAGGAAATGGCGATAAAATTATGAAGATGGAAATTCGATCGGAAAATTTGGGAACTCTTGGTAGTTAAGTTGGTACAGTATCGAACCAGTAATTTGTAGATCGTGGGTTCGAATCCCACTCGGATACTCCTGAATTTTTAAGTACAGTTTAACCCCTTATTTTTTTGGTGCCGTAGGTAAAAACATTGTTTTTTACATGTTTTTAAAATTTTCCAGTAATTTTTGTCTCTGTAGTTTATAAGATATGAATTATCAGAGTTGCTGAAAATAGTGATGAAAGGGATGAAATGCCCTAAATCAGACAGTAGTACCAGAATTACTAGAAAAAACACAAAATTGACCCATCACTTAAAAACTATTAGTGAAGAGGAAAAAATTTCAACTGAATAATAAAATTAAAAAAAATCATTTCTCTGTATAGTTATTGAGAGATTTTAATTAGAAAGTAGTCGTAGCTATTTGCCTTCGTTTATCTCATGCATGTGATAGGAGATTAGCAATGTGAAAAGAATTACAGAAACATGAAAAATTATCTTCACAAGCTGAAGATATGATTTTAAAATAGTTCAATTCATTTTTGGAATGAATTAAAGCACGTTTTTCTAAAATATATGAGCAATCAGTTGGAAACTTACCTGTCAATCCTAGTGTCCTTTTCGTTTTAGCGTCCGTTATCTGAGATGATACCTTAATTTACATCAATCCACCTTGGAAAGGTAGGCGGCGATGGAATTATGAAGATTGGAATTCTATCGAATAATTTAGGAACTCCTGGTAGTTTAGGTAGTAGGGCTACAGACCGGTAATCCGAAGGTCGTCGATTCGAATCCCACTTGAGCATTCACAGCATTCTTGACTTTCTTTTAATTTCTCCCCTCTAGACATTTATATTTCTGACAGCTATAAGGGACTGAGTCAATTTTTCCGGAATATCTCAGGAAATACGCCATTTTTACCCCACTATTTCTTGCGATTCGCAAGAGATTCTGCAAAGAAGATCAGTAGAAAAAAAATCAGCTCTTTCACCCCTTTTCTACTGCATTAATTCCTTTGAAAAAGAAGTCTATATAATTTTTTATTGTATAAATGCAATATTTTTTATTAACTATCTCTCTTATAAATGATGAATCATAAATAAATAGTTGAATGCATTTCAATGCACACGCATAATCTAAATATAACGAAACGTATCACAAACAATAATCAATGGGCAGTAATTGAGCTCCAATAGTTCAATCATCCAGTGTAATAATTTCAACACTGTCCTCCAGATTTTTATCCACTTTTTTCGATGAACTATTGCTAGCCCTGGGAACCTCATAAACCGCCATGGAATCAGTCCCGGAAGGTCTAGCAGTATCATTTGATTTCTGCGGAACAACACTCAACGAAAGTGGAAGATTTTTCGAAAAATCTACATTTTTGGAGTGTCCCTTGCTCTGAGGAATTATTTCCAAATGTGAGTGTTGCTGCAATTGTGATAGCATAGTTAATGTTTCCGCAGTGCTTGATGGAATTGAATTCTGAATAGCTCCAGTCATATCCATTCCCTTATTTTTACTTGATTTTCTGAATCCTGATTTCGATGGTATTTTCTGATTCAAAGCTTGATTAACTGGACTAACGGAGATTCCGCTCAGCTCTGATGGTAGAAATGGAGCTGCTCCCATAGCTCCAGCTCCGCTGATATTCAAAAGGCTCTGAAAATTACCATGAAGTGGAATTTGTGATTTACTTGATCTCTTTTTCAATGAATTACTAGACTGAACCTTCTGTTGTGGCATCACTTGCGGCTGTTTTTTAGACAGTAATTTATGTTGCAACGATGTTCCACGTGGCTGAACTCCCATAGATACAGGCTTTATGTTCAAACCCGGATTCTGCATTCCTGAATGACTAACTGGAGGTAAATTCATACTCGAGGGACTCGCGCTTTTTAGAGGCGATAGTGGCAGCGATGAATTATGCGCTGGCTGAGGTTCCGTTAAGCTCTTGGAAACCCGAATTTGAGGCGCTGACATTTGCTTAGGTGGTGTAGTTTTCGATGGCTGAATTACTGATGGTTTTAATAGGGAAACTTGTGTTGGTGAGTGCTGCACAGGTTTCTGACTTGGTGGAGCTTGCATCGTCTTTGGAATATGAGCAGGTATTGGATCTGCATGAACAGACAAGTGTTTCGAGGATTTTTGTTTGGGCATACTACTGCCAACTGGTGTGATTGATACCGAATGAGACAAATCTTTTGAAGATGACATTGTGGTTACTGGCTTTGACTGATTGTACATCATGGCAGTAGTCGTTGTTGATGACGTTGAATTCTGGAGATTCAGCAGTTGTTGAACAGTTAAATTACCAAGGTTACCCATGGATCCTAAACCAGCCATTGTTTGAGCCATTGAAGTAGATGCAGGTGTATTTATCGTGCTCATTGTGGGAATTGTGCTAGTATTCGTACTTGAGAGAGAAGTGGGGATAGCCCCAATTCCTGGTATATTTGCCATTGCATTTAAATTATTGTATTGCCTGAGAATATCCTGATAATTTCCCACTTGTGTTAAATAATTCACTGCAGTGAGCGGATCAAGCATGTTGCCGCCAAATCCAAACATTGCTGATACCACGTTCTGATCCATCAAGGGATTCATGAAAAATGGGTTCATCAATGCTTGCTGGCTGCTAGAGGTGCCCATATATCCACCAAATCCACTTTTTGCGTTGAACTGATTCATCATATTTCCACTCGATAGTGATTGAAGGTATTTATTAACATTAGGTGGACGACCACGAGGTCGACCAGTTCCAGATGATTTGTATGATTTTTTCTGTTGCGGTGCTTGTGGAGACGTTGGCACTGGTGGAGGCTGATTTGTGGTGGTGGGTAATGTTGCAGGTGGAGTAGAAATTGGTGGTGCCTCTGTTCGATGGTGGTGGGAATGGGATGCTGCTATTTTATTAGCAAGATTCTGCTGTTGACAGCAACGAATCGCTGTTTCAAGGAGATTTCCTTCTGCTGTTTTGATGCCCATATACGCTTTATAAGTGTCCACGAGTAATGTAGCAAATGCCTGCACTTCTTTTCCCTGAAAATTTTTCTGGACTTGTTGATAAATTTTATATACATCTAGTAAAACATGAGTTCGGGCATCTGTTCGGAAAAGTTGAGCACTATCAGCTGCGTTTGGCGGCCCAATCAGCTGTAAACGAGTACGTAATGACTGGAGACACAAGGTCAGCGCTTGACGAGACAATTGCTCACGTTCCGAATCTCTCACGTATTTCCTGAAAAATTAAATGAATATGAGTGTTTATTGATTTTATTAATTGATGAAAGACACTTACTTGTCTGCGTCTGGTATCTTTCGCAATTGAATACACAGCTCCATTAACATACGACTATCGTCTGTCTCCTTCAGTACCTGCATCAACAACGTCACGCATCTTGACATGTGTGAAGCAAAACTGCCGGGTCTATCGATTTCATCATTGGGGATACGCCAAACACCCTGAAAACATTTTCAACAAATTCATTAGTTGTCTCGAAAACCTATTGTCATCGTATTCGTCTCAAATCTGTACTTATCAGATAAGTCCCATCTTTATAGCTTTAAAGATTAAATCTATTTGGTTCAGAAAATAATTAGGAAAATCGGGCAAAATGGGTGTTTGGGACAAAATGATTCCGGAATTTCTTCCGAGGTGAAGGAGTTCGCGGAAAAATCTAAAAAAAAATTATAAAATGCTCCAACATGTCTAGACTATTGAGTAATTCTTTCGAATTCTTCAGAAAAGGCCTTCATTTAAAAATAATCCCGGAACTCCTTTTGAGATATTTCCATTTAATTCCTAAACATTTTCCTGCGAAAAATCGAACATATCCTTGTGAATCCTTCTTTGAACATCCTTGAATTAGAGGATAGCTCAATAATCTTAAAGTGAGAGTTGATAGGAACTCGTTATGCTGATTCACGTGTAAATGCCTATCCTCGAAACAGCGAATTTCAATTGATTTCTTTCAGTCTATTTCTTTCCGTGAAACCGCGAGTACTTCGAAGGTTCCGCATTTCAATGCATCGTACTGATAGTGCGATAAAAGCAAATAGCTCTTGAAAATACAATAATTTAATGAATAGATGATTCATTCTTAAAGATACTTGAACAGTTCCAAAATATAAATATAAAATATTTTCAAAAAAATAATCAGCGGAATAATTTGCATATGAGTTGGAATTTAATACAACGACAATCTCCTCACGATACAATCAAAATAAATATTGACTTTGATTATATTGATATTAATTGATAGCGGACAATTCTGTCGTCATCATTGAATACCATGAATTCAGTGCAGTGAGGATAATTCAATTGAGCAATCAAGTCAAGTATATAAATTGTCTCAATTATAATACTTGGGAATGAAAAATTGCCTAAAGATTACAGTGAGTGAATTTTCATATTTTTCATTCTTTACATTTTTGTTGTATGCTATGTTATGAAAAGAGCCACTAAATAGGCTATTCAAAAGTAACGAAGAGATAAAAGTGGCTCGAGAATTCGTCGTCGTTGTGTCTATTTACAGCAGTGTAGGCATATCCTAGCAATTCAGTCGAACAAAAAATAAAATCATCTTCAATTGACTATTATTTATTACATAAGAGTAGAAATATAGGCAATAATGAATATATAACTCTGTAGACAAATAATACGATATGGAAATATTTATTCTTTCAGAATTGATCAAAGAAATTCAATCATGCGGAAAAAAACTACAGGAATTCTCCTATCAGTTGGATTGACCATGACTTTCGTGGTAACTGGGTAAATTCATTATTTAATATCACAGTTTTCCGACAAATTTAATTTCGCCCTTACTTTTTAAAGATCTCGGAATCTAAGCGAGATAGAGCACTTCTGCTGTCACTTTTTTTATAGAGAATTTGAAGTACTAAAAAAAAAATTCGAGAGAATCGCTCTATCTCGCTTAGTTTCCGAGATATTCTCAAAGAACTGATAATACGAAAAAAATTGAATGTCATCATTATTTTTTACATTTTCGTAGCTCTTGTTTTTTTTTAAAAAAAAAGATCAATTGTTTTATCTCGCTGAAATTCCGCAATACCTAGAAAAGAACTGGTGACAAAATGAAATCAATTTGAAAATTTTCTAATCATTATTTCATTTCCGAAGGACGAATAATCTACTTTTATTACTTGATAATGAAATAATTATCGATAATGTGAAGTAAAAAGGAGTATTATTTTTGCAGCTGTTTAGCTTACTATTTATCCGATAGCCAAGAACTAAATAAACGAGATACGGCAAATACAGGAGTATTAGGAAAACTCGTCATTGATACTGACGCAGGTGGTGACGATGCAATGGCAATTCTATTAGTGTTATCTGCATGGGCAAATGCAGACTCTGATTTTGAAGTCGTTGGCATCACTTGTGTATACGGCAACACTTGGGAGAAAAATGTTGAGATCAATGTCATCAAAACCCTGACTATCGCCAATGCATCTGAGGTAATTGCCGATAAGTAAGAATTATCGATGGAAATCAGAATTTGATGGATTTCATGAACAAAAAAAATAGAGGAAATCGATAGATTGTAGATACGATATCTTTGAGAGATAATCATAATGAGTGATTCATGGAACTTATCCTGTAGTAAAGGGATAAATCGATTTTCTTTGTTCATCAGTTGAAAACAATCGTGGAAGCTAAGCGAGATGAGGCAATTTTGTCCTAATCCTTTATGCAGAGCATTTCTAGGGCTACAAAAAAGACAAAATCGCCCAATTTTCTCGCTCAATTTTCGACATATTTTGAAAGAACAATTCACAAAAAAATTGGCTTATGTTCTACCTCTTCTCCAATTTTTTACTCAAATGTGAGGAAATCCAGAGTCTCATGAACAAAAGGAATGGATAGAATTAACCCTCGGAGTACAAGTTGCTAATTGCAATGAAACTCATTAATATTGAAAAATACTTTTCACAGAAAAAATCCGTCAACTCGTAGTGAACTATACAAATTTGAAGATTCAATTAGTGCTTGACGAAATTTCAAAGATTGGAAATACTCTCCGAACTTATCATCACATTATTTGTTATTTTTCATATCTTTATAAATTTTACGAATTATAAGTCATGGTATTAATTATTTTTACGTTTACCTAAGAATTACTTTCGATTTTTCACTTCGAAAAATAGTCATTTTCACATAACTGAATAACTATATTTTTTGGAAAATTTACAAAAACCGCTATAATTGCTTGAATCTCGGCACTTTCCTCTTCAAAAATCTCATATCATTTCTTTCTAAATGTACATTCAATGTTTGATACGGGTAATTATTCGAATCAGTTCGTTTTCGAAAATAGGTTCGAATTTTATTAATTTTTTTACCATTAAAATCTATTTAATTCCAAATAATAATGATTGTATTCGAAAGAGCATTGTTTTGTGTGTACTCTAAAGTTCTGATCAGAGGTATGTACTCCGAAGGTTAATAGATTACTTATTTTGTAGTAAAAAGGTAAAACAGGACGAGTCAAATTTTGTTTGTGCAATTTTTTTTTGTAAACATCTCGAAAATTAATGGAGAAATCCCCTTTTCGCTCTAATCCTTCTTCGATGAGAATTCCAAGAGTCGTAGAGAAGAAGAGGCAGTATCTTCCTATCTCGTTTAGTTTCTGCAATGTTTTTGAAAAACGATCAACAAAAAAAATCGACTTATTTCATCTTATTACTAATTTTTTACACAACTGTGAATTTCAACTTTTTCTTTTAAATAACTGAAAAACTGGCATTTTCATCGATAATTTGTTTTCACAATTACTCAACTTGAAATTTTAAGAATTAAATTGAATTATAGATTCCAGTTTATGGAGGAACTCAGAAGCCTCTTGTCACCAATTTTACAGCAGATAATTATTTTGGTGAAGATGGCTTTGGGGATTTTGAATTTGAAGAGCAAGTGACAACTGCAGTTGACAAATCAAAACATGCTGCATTCGCATTGGTTGAATTAGCACAGAAATACAAAGGAGAATTGAGTATATTAGTACTTGGACCACCGACAAATATCGCATTGGCCATCACATTGGATCCAAATTTTATGAATAATATAAAAAGATTGTATATTATGGGTGGAAGTGTTGCAGGAATTGGCAATAAATCACCCGGTGTCGAATATAACTTTGGGCAGGATCCAGAGAGTAATTTTATCGTTTTAAACTCAACTAGAGGAGAACCTGTGCTCTTGTATCCATGGGAAGCAGCTCTTGGTGCAGAAATACCTGTGGTAATTCTCATAATCTGGATGTTTAATTGAAACAACAAAGAATTAGAGAAAAGAGGGGTGGAATGATGATTCTGATGGAACGACGAGGTGCAATTTTTTTGACGATTTCATTGAAAAGCTGAGGAAATTTCTGGTGGAAAACATGTGTCGGAAGTAATTTTTTTGAATTTTTTGGAAATTCTATTTTTTTTAAGGTATTAATAGGCGATGAAAATACTCAAAAATTCTAAAAAATCTCAAATAGGCAAATATAACTAATTTTTGGGGAGCCATGTAGGCGAAGAAAGATTACAGGAGGTCTGTTTGAGAAAATTTGTGAAAATAATTTAAACACACTAAATTAATTTCAAATGTTTTGGAAAATCTCAAATATAAAAATATAGCTGGTTTTTCAAATTCTTCCAATTTTCAAAAATTTTGACTTTCTCAAAAATATCTTCGGTTCTATTTGTCTATTTTTTAAATCGATTTTCGAATGATTTATATCTCAATTTATGAAAATTAGTTTTCCCATTATATGTTCAAAAATCAATTTTTTGAATCCACGTCAATCAACGGCAAAAGATCTCATATTTCATTCAAGATTGGACTCAAGCCACTAGGACGAATAGAACTGAAGATATTCCTAACGAAGTGAAATTTTTCAGTTTCAACTAAAAAAGGAGAATTTTCCAAGAATTCTCAAAATGAATTTTCCATAGGGGAAAGTGGGGCAAAATGGACATTCAAATGAAACGGTAGAAGTTACATTTTTTTTAATGATTCCATCGGAAAGCTGAGGGAATTTTAGGAGGAAAACATGTGTAAGAATCAATTTTTTCGAATTTTTGAAAATTTTCATTTTTTTGCGCCAAAATTGAAGAGTTTCCCATTTGAATTTTTTCCAAAAATGTTTTTTTGATGATCTCTCCGGTTCTATTCGTCGTAGCGATTCGCGGGTGATCTCAAATTGAAGGGGAGCTCATTCCCCATATTTTCGTTAAAGTCCCATTGATTTTTATCAAAAATTGACGAAATTACAGGGCAATTTGTGGAAATCAGTTCTTGGGCTGTAACTTCCGTAATTTTCGATAAAAATCAATGAGACTTTAACGAAAATGTGAGAAATGAGCTCCCCTTCAATTTGAGACTACTCGCGAATCGCTACGACGGATAGAACCGGAGATATCATTAAAAAACCATTTTTTCGAAAGAATTGAAAGGAGTACCCTTCAAGATTGAGTGAAAAAAAATTTTTATTCCAAAATGCGAAAAAATAATTTTCACCCATATTTTCCGCCTAAAATTTCCTCAGCTTTTCAATGAAATCATTGAAAAAATTCTACCTCCATTATTTTTATCAATTTCGAGCGTTTTTCAGGATAAAACCATGAAAATTCAGATGTGTCCATTTTACCCTTTATGTCCATTTTGCCCCACCTTCCCCTATGTTTCCAAACGTAAATTTCCTCAGTTTTCCAATATAATCATCAAAGAAGATGGATCCAACGATTTTTATCTATTTCTCACAATTTCCATAAAATAAAACGTCAAAACTAACATCCGCCAATTTCACCCTTTATGTACTTTCTTTCGTATTAGGAATGGAGAATCAAGGAATTGGGTTCTACGAAATCGAAATACATGAATTTCATGAATAAAGTAGAAAGCAAGACTCTGGGAGGTCCATTATGGAGACCAGCAGACGTCATGGCAGCTGCTGTAATGATTTGGCCGAATTTGGCTACAAAAAAAATTTCAACTAATGTTACACCAATACTGGATGGTGCTGGTAGAGGTGGACTACTCGTGGACTATCATCAAATGACGCATAAACCAATAAACACAGAAATCGTCCAGGAAATTGATGCAGATGAATTTAAAAGACTCCTACTCTATTATTTTTCATGATGACAATCAAAAAAAATTACGACTGTGAATTTTTCAGAAAAAATGATTTCATTCTATTATCAGCTTTCTGAGAATATCTCGGAAACTAAGCGAGATAGTGCCATTTTTGCCCAAATCCTTCTTTGGTAGCTGTTGAAATCCTCTACAAAAGAGCTTGAATTCCGAGATATTCTCACAAAACTGATGATGGAAGGAAATCATTTTTCCTGTACACTTCATTTTCCTAAAAAAAAATTAGGAATTATAAGAAGAAGTATTTTACAATTACTCACATTGAAGAAGTTTGTTGTTTTTCTATCAGCAAAGAGTCCTTGAAATGTTAAGCCAGGATAATATTGACACTTATACGTTCCCAGTAGTAGATCCCTACATTTATTGTTATCTTTAGCATTTTTATTGTTAAAATAAAAATGACAAAGACGATAGATTGATTTGTAATGCTCTGGAAATCTCAGGACACACTGCTCCAGACCTGCTAGGCAATAACTGATGATTTTCGAGACTTCTCCATCTGTGAGATATTCCTCTGAAATAAAGAACAGATATTTCAGAAACTTCAATGATAAAAAATATAAAATTTTCAGAGAAATTTATTGCATTATATTATCTTTTTTTTTTAATATTTCGGAAACAAACCAAGATAGGGCGGAAATCCCAAGAGTTGCGAAAAAGGATAAATGCGGAATTGCTCTATCCCGCTTAGTTTTCAGAATATTCTCAAAAAAAACTGATGAAATAAAATGGATTTGTCTGAAAACTACAAATTTGTTAATAATAATTCATAAGTAATCGAATTAATAAAGAATTTAGGAAAAAATAGAGTTCCCATGTTTTTGTATTTCATTTCAGTAATAAAAAAAAAGATAAGTCGATATATTCTTTCACGAATTTTCTGCGAATATCTCGGAAACGAAGCTCAGTTCTCAAAAATCCCTACAAAAAAATTTTCACACACAATCGCACCATTTCGCTCAGTTTCTTCTTTTATCTCTTCGCTATTGAATTACTGACCTTTCTCTTCAACAGCTGTAGTTTTCTTTGGTTCAGACTCACTCTCCGCCGAATCACTGTCACTGTCAACACTCGAGCTGTCACTATCAGAGCTGTCATCGCTGCTACTGGTCTCATCGCTGCTGCTAAAACTCGAATTATTAGTTTCATTAGTTGTAGTTGTCAATGTAGTAGTCGTGCTCTCCTGTGAACCCCTTCGACTCAGTGTTGCCTCTTCTTTCACAGCATTCACGTGCGTTTTCTTCTTCTCACCAGGTTTTTCCTTGCAATCCTTCTCTCTTGCATAAGCATTTTCATTCGTCTGAAGATCATCATTTTGAAACCATTTTCCTTCATTTCCCTTTCTCGACTCCTCTTCATCAACTTGCATTTGATTCTCCGAAATTGCCAATGTTTCCTTCATGAGATTATCCATTATATCTTGAGCATTTTCAAGCACTGGTTTATTACATTCTTTTTTATCTAGTTGACGAAATTGATGCTCTCTATCACTCTCGTCACTCGAAATAACCATTACCTCATCGCTCGATGTCTCTTTCTGTTCTTTTTGTAAAGCCATATCACAAACTTTAGTTATTAATTCATCAATAACACTCAAAACATCCTGCATCAATTGTAAATGAGATATATTACCAACTTTCATTCGTTTTGATGGTTCTTCATTTCCAGAATCTCTGTTTCTTTTTTTACTCTCAATTTTTCCTTTACATTCAGCTTTCTCCAATACCAAAATTTCTTCTACACTATTCTGACGTTTCTCCTGAGTTCTACTTTTTGGCATTGTCTCATCAGATACATGATCATCAAAGTGTTTCGATGCAATTTTTTCTTCACTATCATCCTCTTTTCTCTTATTTTTCGTCAATTTCGATGGAAACTGCATGAATGGACCACTAGCACATTCAAGAAGATTCTTAAGAAATAATTGTCCCAATGATTTTTTCAGCTGTTTTCCCTCGTGTTGCTCCAAATATTTCAGGATACTCGCATGAATTCGATAATGTACTTCCATAGCTTCAATCGATAAATAATGGGCATTTTTGTGAATGATTCTTCTGGGATAAAGTGCACTATTTTTATGCAATAAGTCACTGGCCCTTTTGTAATGATCCAGAAAAACTGGCGGATCTTCATTTCTTTTTTCAGCAATTTTCGCCAGCATGTAATGATACAACCATCTCTCGTCCTGTATGTGAGGCTCATCATCAACATTAGCTAAATAAATTCTATTAGCAGATAGAAAACAATTAGCAGCAGCTTCCAGTGTATCCTCTTTTCTTGTTTCTAAAATCGCAAATTTCTCCATGCTCAAAGTATCAGATTCCTGTTTGAGCAGTCTCGAGCAAAATGAATGCACCATATAGACGAAATTTCCGTATTCAATCCAAATAACACTGTGTCCAGGTTTCAATTCAACGGCTTTCTGATAAGCGCACTGTGCCATTTTTGCTTGAAATAGGAGTTTATTTATGTCAGACAGTGGCTTGCAATTGTTGAGCGAAGTGCCGATAACTGTGCTAACGGACATTGCCAAAGCAACCCAAGAATTGAAGGCAGTTGGATGAAGAATTATGTCCATTGTGTAATATTTAATAGCTGAAGACCAATTATTATTCTTGAATGAGTAATCACCAAGTAAATAGTACAGAGAATCGACTTGATAAGGCAGTGGTTTTGCAATTGTAGGCACTTTATCAGCATCTCCAATAATTGAATTCGTCATTTCTTCTACAAGACCACTTGGATCATGCTCCTTTGGTACCAATGCATTGATCCTCTTGAACAGATCCTTCGTATCCGCACTAATTGACATTGGCCTTGCTGAATCAAATTCTGGTAGAATTTCAGGCTTATAAAATTCGAACAGCAATTGTGCAATATCCCAAGTTAAAGGTATCGGAGGAACTCCATGATCCTCAAGATGCTTCGGTTTTGCTTTATTAGCACGATTTGGATGTCCGTATAAACACCAGAATATCTGCTCCAAATATCTTCCAATTTTTTCACGTAGTGCAGAAAATCTCGCTCCACACATTCTTGGGATGACTGTTTTCATGGTGAAGACTAGGAGTTTAGCTTCGTTAATGCAGCACCAAGAATGTCGACTCAGGAAGTCGTGACCAGTGAAGAGAATCATGATAGATGCTGGAATATCTTTATCTTCATCGTCAGAATCATCATCATGAACATCTAAAGTTTTTGACTTTTGGGATTGTCTAGATTTAGCTCGCTCCTTGTCGTCTTCATACTGGAGTATGTGATGAAGAAGAATCCAGGGAATTACAGTCTCTAGAGGCATCTCGACAGTGATCTCGGAAACGTCCAATTGATGACAAATTATTTGTACAAGAGTTTGTACTAGTCTCGATGTTTTCGAGTCAAGATACTTGACAATTGTTGTACCAGCCATGTCAACGCAAACTTCTAGTTTCTCAAGTGAATTTAGAATACTTGAAGACCACTTTTTTTGCTCAGTTTCATCTCCAGAATTTATGTATATTTGCCAGGCTTCATTCAGACAAATTTCAGCCCAAACGTAACACTCTTCATATTGTTGCAACTGCCAGAGACTATCAAGCAGCATCGATAACTGTTGAACACGATCAATATTCAATTTCAATGCAGCCACTGCCTCATTCCGCTGTTTAGCATACTTGAATGTCTCCTGAAGAATCACTGATAATTCAGCGTATTTCTTTTCATCGTAAAGTCTCTGAACTTCGCCCAATTTCTGACCTCTCTCAATTGATGTTAATCTCTTTTGGACAATCGGTAGAGCTATGCGAGAATAATATTTACAATTCGGTAATTTTATGGAAAATCGTGAAGCTGGCTCCAACTGCTGAAGATCATCAATGAGCATCTGCAAGGTCCTCATCGCCACATCAGTGTCTCCCTGACACATGAATAAATTCGCTTTTACCCATAAAACTCGGAGGAAGAAGATCAAGCGGGCTTCATCTCCATTCAATAGATCATCACGAACACTTGCGAAAATGATGTATCCAAGCTCTTCAGAAGGTATGCCTGTTCCGAATCTCTCGATCGTGGCGGATGGCACGACATCTGATTTATTGTCTAACCATTTGTCGGTGTGCAGCTCACAGAATAATAACGTCATTTCTGCATCATGCTCCAGAATCGATTCATCACCTTCACATTCACCAAATGGCGAAGAGTGTGGAATATGTTCTCGCGTGAATGAATAGGCCTGTAGGTAAATATCAATTAATTCTTTTGACCACTCCTGATTCCATTTCTTGGATAAAAATTCTGTGAATCTCGCAATTATTATCATCAAATTACATTTTCCTGAATACTGATTAATAAATTCCTGAACATCGAGATTTTCAAGGTCTGATCCAAAGTATTTTACGTTACCATTTGAATTCTCAGGCGTTGGAGATTTCGAACTTTCTGTACTTTTTGCACCTTCATTTGCATCACGATTTGCGAAAAGCTGGTAAAGATCCATCGTGTCCATGGAGTCATCCAGACTCTTCATTGGATCATCTCTGATGATTTTTGCGTTATCAGGGAGTAAGTGACTTGGAAATATTCGTCTTACTGTCTCTTCTAATTGAACATCTTCTCTTTCAGCTTCTCGCCTATTTGATCCACGGACTCTCGGGGATCTGCGCATACTGCTGCTGCTCCAGGCCCATTGCTGGAGAAAGCAGAGGGAACTTCTGCGTCTTTTTTTCACTTTCTGCTGCTCTTCCTTCGTTTCTGTTTGTTCATTTGATTTCTCGGTATTCATAATTTTTTCATCATTTTTATCAGGTACTTCCTTCTCACTGACTTCAATATTTTCAGTAATTCCACCAATTTCCGTGATTTTTTGACCATCAATCCCTTCTATTGCGTCATCTGCAAATTCTCCTGCTTTGAGAGTCATGTCTCCATCATCACTGATATTCAGAGTCTCCGAAAGATCTCCAGGCTCTTCTGATTTCACATCTATCTCAGTTTTAACCTCAAGCGGATCCAGCTTCAGCGGATCTTCATCATCAATTATCTGAATATCACTGGACAAATTAGATTTATATTCATCATCTCCATCAATTTCCATATCAGGATCCGCCTTAATTTCCGGAACCTCTTGATCATCAAGTTTCTCCGAAATTCCCTCTTCCAAATGTTTACCAATTTGCTGGTCCATCCCAGTGCTTCCAGGCTCCGAAATATTATCAATAATAAGTTCTTCAGTTTTTATCTCCATAGGTTCCTCATAAATTTTGTCCTCAACAGCATCTTCATTCAATTTCTTAACATTCAAATCAAGTTTACTGATGAAATTCAAGTTATTATCAGTAATGTACTTGTGCATATTAACTAGAGACTCGCCTAAAGCCAACCACGTGTAATTGCTCATTGGTTTATTCAACGAAAGATCAGGAATTGCTCTCATCTCGAAGTCTGGAGCACACGCCTCCACCCATTTATCAGCAACTTCCTTCGCCTCTTCAAGAAGCTTTTCACCTAATCCTCGATCATACTCAGTGTCCAAAGGTGGATCTAGTGCCCAATCGGGATTAAATAATTTGTAACTCTCCTCGAAAAACGGAATGTCCTTAAAAATTTTCTCTCTGAATGCCAGTCCTTTGACGTAACTTGGATCACGTGCAAGTGCCATTGAAATGTACAAAAGACAATTCATGTAATCAGGAACTGCAAACATCGCTGTTATTATGCTGTCCAGACAGGGCCAATGATTCGGATTACATTTTAAGCCTTGCTTGAATGCACCACAAGCAAACTCAAGATTCGCTGTTTTCATCGCCAATGTACCCATTCTGCACCACAGCATGACGTCACTCTCATCCAAATTAGCTGCCTCCCAGTAAAAATTAATAGCTTCATCGTAATTTTTTAATTGTGCATAAATTCCACCGATATTCTTGAAACAGCAGTACTTCAGTGACAACATTGGCCTAGTTCTACCATCAGGAACCTCTGGCTTCTCAACTTGATCTAATAATTCAGTCTCCAAAAGGTCTTTCAATATATTTAAAGCATCTTCAATTTTATCCTCTTTGAGAAGTTCCAGGGCTTTGTTGTACTCGGTGAGGGCTATTTGTTCCTGTAATAAAAATTTTAATGGCATTAATGATACTGAGAATAACAGAGATTTGAAGGGATTAAATTTCAATAAAAAATAATTTGAAGGATGAAAAATAGGCACATTTTGAGAAAAAAAAATTCAACATCTGTTTTCATAATAATTTACTTGTTTCGAAAAATTGTCAAATTTGTGTTAATTTTATTGTCATTAAAATTAGCACAAATCTGATAATTTTTTTGGATTTCTCTTGAAGAAAAATAACTTATTTTTAGGAAATAAAAAATGTACACATGTGGAAAATTTTGAAAATATTTATTTTATAATAATTTCGTTGTTTAAAAAAAATTTGTCACACACACGATAATTTTATTATCATTGAAATTGGCGAAAATCCGACGATTTTTTCCATTTTTTTTTTAGCAAATAAATTATTTTGAAGAATAAAAAATATGCACAAGAAGAAGAAAATCGAATATTTTTTAAATAGTAATTTCGTTGTTTAAAAAAATCCAGAGGATGGTCAGATGTGTGCTAATTGTATTATCATTAAAATTAGCCTAAATGTGATCAATTTTTTGATTTTTTTTGCAACAAATAATTTCGATTTTTCAAATAAAAAAAAAAAAATTTCGATTTTAGAAAAGATTAAAAATATGCACATGTACAAAACTTTTTAGATGATAATGTATGTGTTCAAAAAAATCAAAAAAATGGTCAGATGTGTGTGCTAATCTCCTTATTATTAAAATTAGCACAAATCTTAAAATTCTTCGTATTTTTTTTTTTTTTAATAAATTATGATAAAAAAAATATGAAAAAAAAAAATTGCACAGAGTCTTTTCTTTTTTTTTAAATACAATTCTTTTGTTGAAAAAAATTGTTAATCATTGATAAAAAACCGGGTTTAAGGTTATGTTTTGCTGATAAAAAATTTATTTACCTGCGCTTCTTTTGTGATTGTTGGAACATTATTTTCCTCATCACTCTCTTCACTCGATTCCTCGTTCAATGCAGATATTTTCATCATTTTCGTCGAAAGTTTTCTATAAATATGCAGATATCTATATGTATTGTTTACAAATTCATATTAATAAAACAATTATGACAATAACATGAAGATACTTCCATTATTACCAAAAAAATCCTTGTTAATATTAATTTTTCATTATTTAAATTGTTGATAACATCGAAGTGAATTCGTAGTGTTTCTGAGATATTTTCGAAGAAAAAAACACAACCCTGACCACAGTTTATAAAAAAATAATAAATTTGCAGAACTTTACCACGCTTATCCCCACCTCAACACAATATACAACGAATTCAAACGATTATTACCGAATCCCATGGGTTCATGTACGGAAAAAAATGCCGAGAATTGCCGAACGTTGGATATTAGTACAGAAAAGAAGCAGAGACTCTCTCGTTTCTGGTTTTTTCTCTCACATCAGCAGTGTGTGCACATAAAAATCACAAAATTCGTAGATCTTCGTGAAAAAATTATTATTTTCACTTTCATAAATTATTGCTAATGGCCACAATGATTCAACATGATAAATTGTAAGTATTAATTAATTATTAATTAATTAATATCAAATGGAATATATTGGATATCGCATTTTATTGAATTACATTGGTTGCGAATCCGCCTGAATTTCCTTGCATAAGTCGGGCATTTATATTTCTTTTTTTTTTTTATTTGCCTCTTTTCTCTGTGTGTGTCTTGGAAGAATTTCGGGTTGAGGCCACAAGCGCCAGTGCTCACTTGTTAGACAGGTGGGACTGATCACATTTTGAAAATCCCTAGTATATAGGAAGACTGCAATTTCCTATAGTAATGCTAGTGAAATACAAAATGGACGAATCACCGCTCTTATTCATAATTATAAAAATCATTCAGGGAAGTCATCATGTAATGAAAAAATACTTTTTTGGATGTCCTCGCATGTTGAAAATAATTCTTACTTATAGCTTCTTTCAAATTATTGTTAAGTTGTCGTGGTAACAAATGTAATCTTATTGGTAATGAATATGGTTTGAGAAAATTTATGATGTGAAAAATATAGTGTTGTTGATTCCTAGTGCGCTGGATTTTCAATTGAGCATTGCGTTAGTTTTACAATATAAGAAACGTTTATTTATTAGATATTAAGAATAATAAAGACATAAACGAATACAATCGGTCTATGAAACTAACGTATGATTTCTTAAATACTTTTTTCGGAAGTTGTGGAGTTCTATATAATATGCATTATGGAGAAAGCTATCATTGCAAACCTCTGCGAGCAAGTATTAATAGTTGTCAATAAATATAGTAAATTTAAATGGATGAATTGAATACTTGAATATTTGATCACATACAACTATTCGGAATTAGTTGATTTCAAAACGACTTAAATTGCTTGAATGTTCAATTGCAAAATCCCAGCAGCACACTACATTTTTAACGAAAAATTCAATTTTTAGAAATGTGTGGGAAGGCTGAATAAATAAGATGAGTTAAATGATTTTCAAACTTAAAGTGTATTTAGAATATGTAATTAGTGTAAGCTTCGATACATGAAATATGCTCAATAGTCTTCATTGGCGATAAATAAGGGACTGATATTATTGTCACTTTTTGATATCCAAGTTAGAGTCAGAAAAATGTTCTTTTCAGAGAAAATCGAAATAAGACGAACTGTGCATTTCTACAACATAACGTTACCGACCGACTCCCTCACGGGGTTTCGGGATAAGGAGTAGAATATAGAAAAAACTGTCTTATCGACTGAAATATACGCTCTGCTCATCTGTTAGAGGGCACTAGTATATACTTTTGCTGTTGGCTGTATAAACCCCGTGACGCCTTTTCGATAGATATCTTGGAGCTTCTGGTGGAAAATTTTCATTTTTTTTATGTTTTTTTTAGACAAAGGGCAATTGGAAAAATTCTGAAAAAATTTGAGAGAAATTAGAGAGTGATGAAGAATTTTCCTGAATTTTTTCAGATTTTTCAAAAAAACTGCCGCTTTTTTAAAAATAAAAATAAAATTTTTTTTTTGGCAAAAACTGATTTTCACAAAAATCCCCATAACTATTTGAAAAATTAACATTTTTGACTTACAAACCCCCTAAATCGATGGCAAATGAGCTCAGCTTTCACTTGGTTTCAGCCCCAGCTCGGTACGACAAACATTTCCTGAGATATTGCGAAAAAAGTGATTTTTTCAAAAAAAGTAAAGACTTTTACCCCCAAAAAAAACAAATTTTCAACAAAAAATAAAAAAAATCATCTGACACATGTTTTCCAGCTAAAACTTTCTCAGCTTTTCAATGGAATCATCAAAAATAATGTCACTCCCATTTTCCCCCACTTTCCCCTAAAAAGTGAATTTTGCTGATTTCTCACCGTACTTAATAAGGGTAAATTGACATCGAAACATCCACCAGCTGAAAAATGCAATTTCCTGTTAATCATGTGCAGTGAAGTTTCCACAATCTTTAAATAATCAATTTTCCAATGAGTTAACAAAGGAGAAAAAAAATTGAAATACTCCAATTACCTTTTTTTTTCTTCAAATAAATTTGATTCAATGAATTGCCAAGTCTCGATGCCGTGTATATAGCCAACGTTTTGCCGATAGCATTATGTAACCCATTGCATGAGCCTGGAAAAAGATTGGATAATCAGGATCACAAAATTTGAATGAGTAATTAATTATATTTATTACTCAATAAAGTAAAATGGAAGTGAAAAATCGATGAAATTCCATTGAAACTTGAGATTGGAAAATTTTAAAGGAATTACGAGTGATTGATCAGTCTTTCCACATGATGAAAGCAGATTTCAATGGAATAAAGCTTGAATTCATGTGAAATAGAGATTGAAAATGCTAAGAAATGAATTTGAGATGAAAATGAGATAAAATTGACAAATTTTCGTATTTTAAATAACGAAAATTGGGTGAAATCGATGGAAATATTAGAGATGGATTTTTTCTGATGATTCCATTGAAAACCTGAGAAAATTTAACATGAAAAGTATATGTCACAAGTTATTTTTTTCAATTTTTCCAAAAATTTCATTTTTTCAGTGAAAATTTTTCGTTTTTTTTCCAAAAAAATTCAGTTTTTTGAGGATATCTCGAGTTCTATTAATCGTAGCAGCCTGTGGTTGGTCTCAAATGAAAGATGAGATCATTTCCCATCGATTTGAGTGGTTTGCCCCTTTTTTAAAAAAAAATTTCAAGTATTTATTCAATATTACCGTCAATGGCCCAATTAATGCCATCGGCCCGATTAATGCCACTTTTTATACATTTTCGTGATTATTGAACTTATTCGAATTCTCAACTCTAAGTAATGAATAACAGTGGCTAGAAAAAAATTCTGAGGACACCGGACAATCAAAATATCCGATATTTCTCTACTAGATATATTTCTAAAATTAATCCGTTAAATGCGACCAACGTACTCAACAAGATAAAGCCCTAAAGCTCTTCATGTGGTGTTAGAGTGCCTCATCAGTTCAATGTGTGATATTGAGAAAATTTAAGTATTTAATAAATCGAAAATTGTATTGATTGTTAACAAAATCATTGGACTTTCATATAAATTGACGAATAATTTAAAAATAACGACCAGTGATGGAAATTAATTGATGGTAATTATTGGGACCCTCTATGGCAGAAATCGGGCCATGGTGGCATGAATCGGGCCATGGGCAAAATATTTTCAAAAATATAAATTAAATAATTTTTATCATTAATTCAGGCTAATAATTAATGCAAATGATAGTCCAGATCCTAAATTGTTTCGAGGAAAAATCAAATTTGAATTTATAATAAGACATAATTTTTCTATGAAAGATATGTGGCAGAATAGGTCTCTTGGTGGCATTAATTGGGTCATTGACGGTATAGGTAAAAAACTGATTTTTACAAAAATGCCTGAAAAAAATTGGAAAATTGATTTAAAAAAAAGTCTGAACCACTCAAATCGATGGGAAATCATCTCACCTTTTTCATTAATTCTCATCAACCGATGTTGACGCATAGTGACAGGAAAAATGGAGTAAAATCAATTGAGCATTCAATATAGTTATCCATGTTAATAAACATAAAATAATGCACCATTGAAAATTATTAGCCAATATCCAACTAATAACAAAATAAAGGACAGAAACACTGTGAAAACTTAAATTTCCAAGCCAAGCCATCAATGACCAACTGTAAATGGATTCAAGTGTTTCACCAGTAATCATCAGTTCATCATGTAAACGTTCAATTGTTTTAGTATCAATAATTGGTACAACATTTTTCCATCTTGCTTCAACTGTCAAACTGTCTTTAGCAATTTCATTGAGTTGTCTGAATCTTTGTCCAAATAGCAGAACAATACCAGCAAATTTTGATACTGATACAGCTGTACCAATGTATATTATCATGTATGATACATTTATAATCCATGGCTTCATAAATGCATACATTCCCAAACGATTCAACATTGTCCAGATGATGAAATTGAAGATCAGCACTGACCATACGTAAATTTTTGTGGTTTTCTCATTTCTAGCATAACTCATTTCACGCTCTTTCTCATCATAATCTTGAAATGTACTCCATAGTTTTGTCACTTTTTTACGTGAGTAAATGGTGATGAAAATGTCCATAATTATCACACAATAGTTCATAATTGTCTGAAAAAAAAGGATTATTCTTTCATATTTGTTTGTTTTTTTATGAATTCATTTTTGAATAGGGCAAAATGTGCCTCTAAAGGCATTGCCAAAGAAGAGTTCGTGGCGCCATCTATGAATATTGCAGTGAGCTATTTTCAGTAACCAGCTGTACCGATTGGTGATGAGTTATCAATTGGCCAACGTTGAGCTACTGACGTTTTTACCGGCAAATAAAATTGTGCGATAATCTGCAGTGTTGAGTAAATGCATAGTTGTTCAATTTTCAATTCGCGCATTGTTCATACTTGTCGTCATCTTTCTATACAATCTTCCACACTATTACAGTGAGAGCTTCATGCAAATAATAATTAGGACATTTTTCGACATTTTATTCCACGATCAATTATAAATGACATTTTTATGCATTCACAACCGGAACCCAATATCTTTTCATCTCAATGCTAGTCAGTTACAATTAAATTGGTGTTTCTATAAATGGTTCCTCGTGTGTGCATGGGCACCAATAAGATAATTAATAAAATTCGATTAACAGTGAAACCCATTTAATACATATCAAGTACAATACAAAGTGAGTGTTTCATGACATGAACAATTTCATGTACTCTGTTAAAACAAAGTGTTATGGATGTAGATTCAGTTTAGGAAGTATTCACAGTTTTCGGTTCCTCTCATATTAATCCTATAGGTTTTGCATTATCAACTTCTATTTGTATTCATCAATTGAGCAAAAGCATCAATATATTATCGATAGATCTTTGCAACATGTGCTTCAAGCAGATCGGGTTTTTTTGAAATATGCATTCCTTAGAAATATTTTTTCGTGCCCTTGAGTGTTCCAATTAATTTTTTCTAAAAAGTATGTATTTCTCTTAATGTTTCATGATTGTATATTATATGACTCTGCACAGTAATTATTATCATGAATTTTGTAGTCTTACAAATTTACGCCTCAGTTTAAAAAAATTGTTTCCCAACATTCACTCAGAAATTAGTCGTAGTAAATTGAACTGCACTCTGACAAACAGAGATTATATGTTATAGTATGTACAACTTGGAGAGCTTTCTAGGAACTTTCATTTCAGCAGGATGCATCATTGGTTACTTGAATTCTGGCGTCTGTGGCCTCAACCCAGAATTTCACGGTGTTTCTCACTTCACTCTGGTCCAGCTTTTATTCGCCATGCCGGTTTACACGCAATTTCACACAATTTTTTATTTATAAAAATTATTGATTAAGTTTTTTTTTTTTAATTAAATGGAAAAGGTCAATTGTAAAATTAATATCACTGACTTGTGTTAAATTTATTCGGATATTTTTTTTTTCATTAATTAATTGTAATTAAATTGACTGGCTTGTCCTCCTTTCTTTCAATTGCTTGAACATAGATGTATTTGGAAAAAAAAATATATATATATTTCAAATACTTTATTGGCTCGGGAAATAAAAGGCAATCCACGTAAACAGGATCAATGGCGTTCAATGGGAGTTTTAAATGTAATTTCATATTTAATTATTTTATTTTCCTTTTATTGATTATTGTGTGGGTGATTTTCTTTTTAATTGGCTCGTTCCCTCATTTGAAAAAAAAAAAAAAAGTGTCGTTGACCGAAGTGACCGTTACCGGCATGCACTCATCCACATGTCTGTTTTTTTTTTATTTCACATTCTGCTTTTGTCTTCTAACCATTTCGTTTTTCTTGATTATATCAATTTTTTCTTATTTCAGGAATGATGTTGACAAATCAGACCGAGACATCATGATCTTCTAAATTCCATAAATCTAGGAGAACGAGAAAATTGGGAAAAAAAAGAGGAAAATTCGGGAATTTCATGATACTGTGGATAAATTAAAGATCTACGTTAAATTTATATCAAAATTTGAAAAAAAAAAAAAGTTTTTGTTTCCTGAGGAATTTTTGACAAAATGGGAGTACAGGATTTACAGACGTTTTTGGACAGCAATTGCATCCCTGGGGCTGTTGTACCAGTTGATTTACTTAAAATAGCGAGGAATGTGATTCAAAGACAAAGAAGTCGTCCAAATAAAAATCAGAATCACTCCAATATTTTGAGGCTTGTGCTGGATGGAGAATGCTGCTTAGATCGGCTTTATGGAGGATATTTTTCTGGTTTGTTAGATTTTTTATTGAGAATTTGAAGTTTTTAGACAAATTGATTTCTTTTTGTCAGGAGTTTTATTGAAATAGGGGAAAGTGGGGCAAAATGGACATTTAAATGAAACGGTCGAAGTTAAATTTTTTTTAATGATTCCATTGGAATGCTGAGGGAATTTTAGGAGGAAAACATGTGTCGGAATCGATTTTTTCGAATTTTTGAAAATTTTCATTTTTTTGCGCCAAAATTGAAGAGTTTCCCATTTGAGTTTTTTCGAAAAATGTTTTTTTGATGATATCTCCGGTTCTATTCGTCGTAGCAATTCGCGGGTAGTCTCAAATTGAAGGGGAGCTCATTCCCAATATTTTCGTTAAAGTCCCATTGATTTTTATCAAAAATTGACGAAATTACAGGGCAATTTGTGGAAATCAGTTTTTGGGCTGTAACTTCCGTAATTTTCGATAAAAATCAATGAGACTTTAACGAAAATGTGAGGAATGAGCTTCCCTTCAATTTGAGACTACCCGCGAATCGCTACGACGAATAGAACCGGAGATATCATTAAAAAAACATTTTTTCGAAAAAATTGAAAGGGGTACCCTTCAAGATTGAGTGAAAAAATTTTTTTTTTCCAAAATGTGAAAAAATAATTTTCACCCATATTTTCCGCCTAAAATTCCCTCAGCTTTTCAATGAAATCATCAAAAAAATTCTACCTCCATTATTTTTGTCAATTTCGAGCGTTTTTCAGGATAAAACCATGAAAATTCAGATGTGTCCATTTTACCCCTTATGTCCATTTTGCCCCAACTTCCCCTATATTGAAATCTTGGGTAGATAGAGCCATTAACGACTCTATCATCTTTATTTTGCCATTTTTATGCTGCAAGAAATTTTGAGAGCTATAAAAAAATTTCAATTAACTGCTCTATTTGTCTTAGTTTCCAAGATATTTTCAAAAAAATTGATAGAAAAATGTTACAGAGCAAAATCGCTCTATCTCGCTTGATTCTGCGATATTCCAAAAAATAAACTGGTCATGGAATGGAATCTTTTTGAAAACTCATATTCTTCATTTTTGAGAATTTTCACTTTTTTTAAAAAGGCCCAATTAAGTGAAAGGTGAAATCATTCCCCATTTATTTGAGTGGTTCTCAATTTTTTTCATCGATTTTCGAGTCCTATCTCATTTGATGAAAATCAGTTTTTCTCAGCATTTCAATGTAATCATCAGAAAAATTATAGGGGAATGTGGGGCAAAATGGACATCAGGGGTAAAATGGACACGTCTAAATTTGTAGGCAAATATTATGGAAAATGCTGGAAATTAGTAGAAATATTGGCGGTAGATTGTTTTTGATGACTTCATTGGAAAGCTGGGGAAATTTTAGGCAGGAAACAAGTGCTGGAATTAATTTTTTTGAATTTTTTCGCGATTTTGTTTTTTTTTAGCATTTTAGAGGGGCCAAACCCTTCCTTTTTTTGAAAATTTTCAGTTTTTTGGGAATATCTTTAGTTCTATTAGTCGTAGCGTAAAAATTCCGACGAGAGGTGAAAGGTGAGATCATTTGTCATCGATTCATAGGATTTTCAATTTGAAAATATCGATTTTTAAGGTATTTATAGGCATTTTTGTAAAACAGTTTTGTGAAACAGTTTTTGGCCTATAATTTTCCCAAAAATTAATATTTTTGAATTCAAAACCCCATAAATCAATGGGAAATGAGCTCACCTTTCATTTGAGACCAACCCCAAATTGTTACGACCAATAGAACCAGAGATATTGGCAAAAGACTGAAAATTTTAAGAGAATACCCGTCAAAAATGCCCAAAAATATCGAATTTTCAAAAAAATCGAAAAAAATACATCTGACACTCGTTTTCCGCCTAAAATTTCCTCAGCTTTTCAATAGAATCATCAAAATTGATTCATCTCTAACCGTTTCATTACAGTGTCCATTTTGCCCCACTCTTCCCTATCTCAGATATTTTTACTAATTTCGAGGCTGCTTGCTTTGTGTTAATGGCATCTCACTATACTATCATACGGCTGCACTGATTCCAAGGGATTTTTTTACAAAATAAAACAACGAAACTAAACCGTTCCACTCCTTATGTCCTTTCTACCCCACCTCTATAGTTATTCTTGCAAGCTCATTATTTATTTATTTTCTCTTTTTCCCTATTAGATTGGGCATGTGGTGGACAGTGGAATCGTATGGTACAGTTTCTCGCCGTTCTAATTCAAGCAATAGAATTATCTGGAGTTGAATTAGTGGTGTTTTTTAATGGTTGTAATGAGGCACCACGTCGTGCTGAATGGATACAAAGTCAGCTGGAAATGCGAAACAAAGTGAACAACGTAAGTTCCATGATAATTTTTCAATTTTCATTTGTTGTTCTATTATTTCACGTTATCTCAGGGAAAATGTGTTATTATTTGTTCATATTGATAAACTATAGTTTAACGTTTTTAATAATTGAAGTGCAGTTTGTTTAAAGAGCAAAATTTTCAGAACGAGAGAGGAAAATAAGATTAACTTGTTACTATTCCTACTTCGTTTCTAGAAATTCATTGGAATTTTTTTGAATATTTTTTTTTACTTTTTTCCCTGGAAACTTTATTTTAAACATCATTTCAATACATCATTATATTCCCGAAGTCTATTGTTCCTCTTTAATCTTGAAGGCAAATTCATCCGTTTATCTCTCTCTTCTGGATCTTGTTGCGAAGGCAACAGCGGTGAAAATAGAATTCACCCATTAATTGTCAAAATCGATATATTCAGTATTTCAATCTCAAGATGAGAATTTTAATTTTAATTTCATATAGTCATTACTAAACAGAGATGGATGTTTCGGATTTTGCAGAGATAGTTGATGTAATATTTTACACAAATGATGACATTGATGGGCACTCAGTGGTATTTTTAAATTATGGAATTAAATATTCACATTTTATCTTCTGAAAAATACATTTGCTAATGAATTCCATCATAACGAAAGGCAAATTTCTCTGCTATTCAGAGAAAAACATTTCAAAATTTTCTAGACAGTCATGACTAGGACATTTTCAGCCAAATTGATTTTATCATCAGTTCATTGCGAGTATTTCGGACTCCAAGCGAGATGGAGCGATTTTGCCCTAATCTTTTTTAGTTAGCTCTTGAAATTTTCTACAAAATAGAATTAGGGCTAAATCTCGCTTGGATTTCGAGACATTCCACAAAAACTGATAACAAAATATTATTCTTCCTTCAGTCCTTATTAAAGATTTGAAGATAAAAGGAATTCTGTACATTTTACAGAAAAAAAATTAAATAATAAATCTGCCAAAAATTTTATTCATCCTCATTTTTTCAATAATTAATATTTTTTCCATTCACCTATTCAAAACTATATTGCAATGATGAAAAATATAATTTTCCCAGGTTTTAAAACACATCACAACAAAAGGCACACCACCCCCAAAAATTTGGTGGACTCCACCAGTGTGCCTTCGGACAGGTCTCCGAATGGCTCTTCGCCACTTGAAAGTAACAGTAATGTGCAGCATGGATGATCACCACCAAGAAGTAATTGCATATTGTCGAGAAAATAATTTCCATGGATTAGTAGCTGATGATGCTGAATATGCGATTTTCGATCCACCAAGATACTTTTCATCAGAGCAATTGAAGCTGACTTACAAAGGATCACTTGACACCAAAGAATATCTGATGTCTGAGATGATGAAATCTCTTGGGATACAGGCAGATAGATCCTATATCCTAGGTGCCTTGTTGGGGAATTATATTCTCACTGAGCACGATCTGCGTGATTTTTATAAAAAATTATCAATCAATACAACAGGTTCGAATAAAACAAATATCGATCAATCCATAAAAACAATTGCTGGTTTCGTCAAAGATTTGCCATCATCTGAGATTGATGTTGTTGCCCAAAAGGTTTTTGGAAATTTGTCAGATCCAAGATGTTCAAAATTGAGACAATCCGTTCAGTATTACATCAATGGAACCAAGGAAGGATTTTTACATTACAAAACAGTAAAACCAGTCAAGCCATCAAAACAAGAGACTAAACCACAAACAGCAGCACAACAAAAATCACCAGAACAAGCAGCACCAACTTATGACGTTAACACTGAAACATCAAGATTCGCATCAGAAACAATTGAGAGTGAACGTGAGAGTTTAAATGCTTACAATGAAGCAACTGCTAATGCTAAAGCAGCACCACAAATTGTCATTGATCCACCTGGACTTCAACCCAATACTGACACTGAAAATGTGAAAACCGAGGAAGAACAGAGTAATGGTCATACAGTTAATGGGACACACAATTTACTCATAAGTTCATCCAGCTCATCCAGCAGTTCTTCAGCAACTTCACCATCACATGCTACTGGAAATTCGGAAAAAAATAATGAAAAACCGATTAGTATTCCAACAACAGTACCTGAAGTCATGCGTACTGCTTCAGAGAGACATCAGAAGGGCCTTATGTCACCGCATATTTATCAAATTCTTATTAATGGAGAATTAAAATTACCGGTTTTACTTGAGGATGAGAATCACAGGGAATTCCCATCAATTCACTTGATTTATCGACCTGTTAGACAAATGGTTTATGCCATTTTGTTTAATTTGCATCATCGAATTTATTTGGCAACTAAAGCAAAAGAGAAGAAAGGTAAGAGCATTTGGAGAATTTTACGAGATAATGATACATCAAATTATGTAGGGGCAACCGAGGCAACTGAATTTTTCATTTTTTCGAGAGTAAAGGTCTTTATGAAAAACATTGAAGAAATTACTTAACAATGTAGACATGTTGGAGCAGCTTATCAATTTTTCACAGATTTTTCTTGAGTCCTTCATTCCGAAATTTTTCTTTTTGGATAAATTCTCCTTTGAGGTCAATTTTGCCCCGGTATCCCCCATTAATTCAATGAAGAAGAGATAAAATGAGGGGATTCGATCATAGTTGGACACCAATTTATTTTCAATATCTTTAAAAGTTATGGACATATTTTGTTTTCACCTTCATTTATTTAATTAATTGTAAATTGAAGGGGATTTATTTTGGATTTACTTCTTCACTGAATTATGCATATTTTATTCATATTATTTTGTATTATTTATTACTATTATTTCATTCCATCTTCATTATTGTAGATAATGAACGTGTTGAAGTGCCTGATGTTATGATTAGGGAGTGGATATGGTCCAAGGCGAATCCATATCAGACCCCTGAAAACGTGAAAGCTGAACAGATTGGATGGGGAGTACCAACAATTCAGCGCCTATGGTTTGGGTAAGTTTCTGAGGATAAAAATAAAAAACGAGAGAAATACATTAGTCGAGGGATTTCTTTCTTTTTTTTCTTCATTTCATAAGAAGGAGATCGGGAATAAAATGGACACATTATAGTTTCAATATTTGCCATTGAAAAAAAAAAATTGGAAATTCAATTGTGAGGATTTTTTTTAGAAATTCGAGTTTCCCAGCTGAACTTGAGGTCTCTTGATCATTTACTAGATTGAAGGATTTCCTTTCTTCCGAGGATATCTAAGGTTTTATTGGTCGTAGCGATTTGAGACCAATCTCTTATGTGTTAAAGGAGAGTTATCAATTTCTAAAGATAGGATCAAAAAACTATTTTTCATCAAAGAGATATAAGTCACTAAGAAATTTAAGAACCACAGAAATCAAGAAGGAATGATCTCACATTCAAGATCGATTCTAGATTGTTATGATAAATAGAACAGTAGATATTCTGGGAAGAAAATGAGAATTTTTAGAAATGTAATGTGTTTGACCCTCAATTTAAAAAATTAGGAATTTCAAAAAATTCAAAAACTAAATAATTTCCCATCTTTACAATTGAATCGTTAATTAAATTCCATCCCAACCTCATTCATCAGAATCTCCATTTTACCCTACTTTCCTCTATAGGGGAAGGTGGGGCAAAATGGACAGCAGGGGCAAAATGGACACATCAAAATTTTTAGGCAAAATTATGGAAAACTCTTGAAATTGATAGAAATATTGATGGTAGATTGTTTTTGATGATTTCATTGGAAAGCTGAGGAAATTTTGGGCTGGAAACGAGTGTCGGAATTAATTTTTTTGAATTTTTGGCCATTTTGACTTTTTTGAGCATTTTAGAGGGGTGAAACCCTTTCTTTTTTTGGAAATTTTCAATTTTTTGAGAATATCTTCGGTTTTATTTGTCGTAGCATAAAAATTCCGATGGGAGGTGAAAGGTGAGATCATTTGCCATCGATTCATGGGGTTTTCAATCCAAAAATATCGATTTTTAAGGCATTTATGGGCATTTTTGTGAAACAGTTTTGTGAAACAGTTTTTGGCCCATAACTATCCCAAAAATTGATATTTTTGGATTCAAAACCCCATAAATCGATAGGAAATGAGCTCACCTTTCATTTGAGACCAACCGAGAATTGCTACGACCAATAGAACCAGAGATATTTGCAAAAAAAACTGAAAATTTTCAAAAAAGGAAAAGATTTTTTGTGATTTTTACCCCTCAAAAATGCCAAAAACTATCGAATTTTCGAAAAAAATACATCTGACACTCGTTTTCCAGCTAAAATTTCCTCAGCTTCTCAATAGAATCATTGAAAAAAAATCCATCTCTAACCGCTTCATTACAGTGTCAATTTTGCCCCACTCTTCCCTACAAGTTACATGCGAAATTCTCTCCGAGTACCGGACGTGTATCTGTTTATAAAAATGCCTTCCGCTCATTGCAGCTCTCGAGGGCATCATAGGTATGTCCGATGCTCCATGTGTTGATGTTGTACTTAACCGAAGATTTTTTTCATTTAATTCTTTTTACGTTAATACACATTTTCAAGCTATTTCATTTGTTATTGTGCTGAAAACCCCGAGCACCGTTGATGTTAACCACTTCTCTATTGTTTCTAAAAATTATTTTTCCCTTTGTTCTCAGTACTGGAATCGATGACAAAAGACGAAGACTTCGAGGATTTCTCACATGCATGAAATCAGATACTCCATTGATGCTGAACATTTCTTACGTGCCACAACATTTGCTCGTTATGGCTTGTGTTCTCAGGTGAAGAAAAATCAAAAAATTGCTTTCATTCATAGATTAATGAAAAAAATATGAAAATACTGATAAATATTCAATTTTTTCTTTTTGCATCAGATACATCATGTCATTCTCAGATAAAATAAAGATCCTCCGACGTCAAGAGCTCGATGCCTTCATTGCCCAAGCATTTTCACCTGATCTCATGAATGCTCAGTATCTCCAGGATCTTCAGGTGATTATTTGCACAAAATTCAAATATTATTCCAATGTTCCGGCATAAACAAGAATTTGGAGTTTTCAGTCAAATTTTCATTTTTTTTATTTCGGCATCTCAACGAGATAAAGCAATTTTTATGATAATATTTCGGTAGCTCCTAAAATTATCTACAAAAAAAAGGTAATTATGAAAATTGCTCTATCTCGCCTAGGTTCGAAGGTATCTTGAGAGCAGTGATCGGCATAAAAAAAATTGTAGATTTTTAATTATCCATTGTATAGAAAATTAATACTTCTATTTATGGCAGTGTTAAGTATGCCAATAATCAGTAATTCAAATATGAAAATTATTTATTAATCTTATACTGATTAGTTTTATTGTTTGAGTTTTTGATTATCAGGATAGTAAGCCATTCTAATTTTTAAATAACTTATTTCAAAATAATTAGGAAATTAATTATTCAAATTATTAATTACTAGAACTATTAGTACATTAACAATTTTAATTACTGAATGCTCGGATAATAACAACAAAAGGAACAAGATATAAAAGTAAAAAAAAAACCTGCGTATTTTTCATTTTTTCTTGTTTTTTTTGCAATGCTTGCATTACATTTCTCAATAACCCTCGATTCAAAATTTTTATCAGTAAGTTTATTATATTTGGGTAGATAAAACATGGTTGCATAACTGGAAAGCCTCTCGACAGATGCGAAAGATGGTAAAATAGTATTTGTCTTCAAGAAAATTTAATTTTCTAATCATCTAATTATTCAGAAGAAATGATTACATAATCATTTAGACCAAATAATTATCTAAGTATTTAGAACAAGTAATTATCTAATTATTAGAAAAATCATCAATTATGAAAATGAATAATGAAAATTTCTGAGGAATTAACAATTTTGAACAGTATTCTCCCCATTACTGAGTCATTTAGGAATGAATCGAACTGAATCATAAATTTTTCCCTTATTGAACAATTTTTCATTTCGAATTACGAAATTAATGAATAGCATTAAGACTTTGCAACGTAGTTACTGAATATCACGATACTTAACAATATGCTCATAAAAATTCCTAAATTTTCCAATACAGACTAATTAGTGGCACTTTAATGGATGAAAATATAATTTTTGCCGATCACTGCCTGAGAGAAGTATCTGTGAAATAAAGTTGATTTGTCTGAAAACTTCATGATCGTACGTAAACTCACGATCCCATCTCCTATTCTAAGAAGTTCATACACGTTGAATGTAATGCTGAAACGGTCACGTCTATTCCTTATTCCTCATTGGTTGCCCAAAATTGTACTCGATTCTAAAAAAAAAATAGAAATGAAGGATAAATCAATTTTTTGAAGTAATTATCGATCATTGATCATAATTTCCAATTTGAATTAAAGAATAATCATCAAAAAAATTGAATAAATAGTTTTGAACAAATAATTATAAGATCATTTTTTGTGTGCTAGAATGTGCGATCGATTCCACTCATAAATAACACTTATATTCTATATTGTCAGCTTCCCCTTGTAACATTCCGTGGGGTTCAGCTCGCAACTTTATTCATGGCTGGCGTTGAAACAGCTTTATTGGCTAACGATGCCTGTGGAGCTCCAATTCCATGGCTGATGTGTTGTCCTTGGCTGTACTTTGATGGAAAATTGTTCCACCATACATTGGCTCACTCAACAATGGCAAAAAATCTTTTGGATCTGTGCGGTGGACATATAGATCGTGTTGTCAAAGTTGAAAGGATGAGAAAAGCCATTCTGGAGGGAATCAATGTTGTCTTCGCGCGACCACCAATTGCACCAACAACTCCAGGTAAAGATTCCTTGCCACTACCTGTTAGAAGTAGACAATACCTTCGAAAAGAAGAGATAGAACAAGAAAAATCATTTTTTTGTCGATTTTTTCTTGAGAATATCTTGGAAACTAATGGAGATACGCCCTTTTTGCCCGAAATCTTTTGTCTTTTGAAAATTTCAAGAGCTACAAATAGGTGTGAAGCAGAATCGTTCTATCTCGCTTAATTTCCGAGATATACTTGAATAAACTCGCAGCGAAAAAAAAATTATTTTGAAAAAAAACATTCTTGATGGGAAAAAATAAGTTTTTTCCTGCATTTAATTCTTTAATAAAAAGTCTCATTTTCAGGTTTTCGTATTTCACAACCAACACCAACAGCAAACATTCTTCCTGCTGGTTGTACAATCAGCGACACTCTCGTACGTGGTAGAACAGCTCGTAGCAATATTCCTCTACGAGAATTAATTCGTCGACCAGTTCCATCACGAGGTGGTCAACTAGAGATTGCTGGTGTTGTTGTCGGACAATGGGGTGCTAATTATGGACAACCAAGAATTCCACAGCCAATGCAGGGTCCACCACGTGGACGTTTACCACCACAGGTAGGAGATTCTTTGCAACTACATCTTCAGGTTCTATCTTGACACACAAAAACACAGAGCCTTTTTAATAAAACACAATTTCATTGAATAAAAGCAATTTGTAAATTCATTTGTGTAATTTGTGTATTTTATTTGTAATGCTATTCTCTAATTCATATGGAACAGCAGATTCTAGGGGCACTGGTGAGAATTTAATCTTTGTGTCTTCACTGTTTATATTATCTGTAATTCCTTTGATTTATTTTTCTTTTTGATGATGTATATAGTTATTTGGTGTCCCATTATCTCATGTGATTTTGTGTATTGAATGAACTTTTTGGTGGAGTTTTGGAAAAAAATGAAGATTATTCAAATCACAATGGTGATTGTTTTTAGGCGCCATTTCCTCGCTTGAATGCTCGAATGTTTCAACCAAGAGGAAATCCCATGAATTCTGTTGCATCTAGAGGAAAAAAAACACAGATGAAGGTAAAACCAAAAAAAATGCAATAAAGTCAGGTTTTTGTATGAAACATTTTTTAATATTATTATTTTTTGTTTCAAGGCTACAAGTAAGAAGAAGGGACAAGTAAAAAAGAATCAGGAGAATGCTAACAAAAATGAGTCACAAACACGTGAAATTGTGGAGGAGACAAATGCTGATGGATTTTCGTGAGTATTTCATTTTTATTTTTATAATGCGATTGAGGAAAGTGGACATTATGATGAAACGGGTTGAGGTGGAATGTTTTTGATGATTCCATTGAGAAGCTGGACGAATTTCCGGTGAGAAAGACGTGTTAGAATAGATTTTTTTTAATTTTTAGAAGATACGATTTCACAAAAATTTCCATTTTTTCGAGAATATTTTCAGTTCTATATGTAGTACCGACCTGAGACCGATCTTCAATGAAAGGTGAAATTATTTGCCATCAGTTTATGTTGTTCTAAATTTTTTTATCAATTTTTCATCATATCACTTTCAGAAAATCGATAATTGGACTTTTTTAAACCACACAACTTGATGGAAAATACGCTTTGACCAATAAAAATGAGATAAAATCAGTCTTTTCCCCCAATTTGAGACATTCCGAGATTTCAGAAGCTCTGAAAATTTTCAGAATTAACTACGGCACCTTCCCTCGCCCAAATAGTTCCTTCAAAATGAATATCTTTTTTCCGAATTGGAATTTCCTGACATTTGCCAGAATTAAAGAAAAAAAAATCAGAATTTTGGAAAAATTTCAGGATTTTGAAGAAAAAATCCGAATTTTCCCAAATTGAATTTCGTACTCCCGAAATAGTACAATTTTTTAATTTCGTGAAGGATCAGAACTGCAATTTTCTCAACAATGAATTTCGACAGATATTTTCTAATAGAAACATCTTCAGCTTCCCAATGAGATCATCAGAAAAAAAACCAAAATTAATCCGTTTTATTCCACATGTCTTCCTTATTACACTCTTTTCCTATATTTTTCATAAAATATTTCTTTACAAGAGATCTTGAAAAATGACATCCTATTTTTCAGTAAGCTGTTAACAAAAGATGTGAATGCCAAAGAAATAATTCCATCACTTGGTACTCAATCAGACATTAAAACTCCTACTGATACAAAAATAATTGAGAAAGGCCAAGGTGATGCACCTCTTGCAGTCACAAAAATAATGAAGGAAAACTAAGTCATTTAATTTTCTAAATAATTTTCATGGCTAATTTTTTGAATGTTGAATTATTTAAATGAAATATAATGCTCTCGAAAATGACTAAAGACTGCAGCCATTAATGTTTATATGAGTATCGAGCGGTTGTGCACAGATATTATTGAAAAGTTTATATTTAAAAAAAAAATGTCTGCAGTTTTATTTTTATTTTTCTATATAATGATAATGATAATTCTTTTTTCCCCTCATTGATAATTCATTAATTGTGACAAAATTATATTCTCTCCATGTTATGAGTGACGAAAGATATTGATTATTGAACTGACATTTAAAAATTTGTTCATGTTTAATATCGTTTGAACAATTATATTTCATTATTATTGAAATTAAAAAAAAAAGTCTATTGATTGATTAAAAATTGAATAAAAAAATAAGTAAGAAATCATTTTATTTTTCATTATTTGAATTTATATATTCGAGTGCACTATTGCTCGATGTGCATATATATTGCTCTCTGGTGGGGCCAAAACTATTAACTGTTAAAGCGATTACAGCCAGACGCTGTGGCGTGAGAGGATTGAAACAAAAAAAAAGTAAGAAAAAAAGAAATTAGTAATAAAATCGAACTTACAGGAACAATACCCTCACTGCCAGAAAGTATCGCCCATTTTGCATTGTTGAAGATGAGAAAAAATGAAAAAAATCATTAAATTGACAACAAAAATTGACATTTAAATTGAAATTTTCTGCCTCAATTCAATTTAATATCAATAAAATTGATTTTGATGCTGAAAATATTGATAGAAAAAATTATGAGGTCAGAAAGGAGAAAAAAAAACGAAATATAATGAAGAATAAAAAATCGTCAACTGTTATAAGTATTTAATGATTATAAGAAAGCGTGAGTATTTTTTTTCAAATACGATTTTTTAAAAGAAAAAAAAAATGTATATTTTCCGTTATTATATGAAATGCTTCGCCAAATCTTGGTATCACACAATATTCGTATTTAATATGAATTTTTTTATTGAAAAATATAATTATTCAATTTGTGATTAAATGAATTTTCACAGTGAGAAACAATTAGTTTTTAAGATAATTAAATAATGAAATACGAAAAATAGTAGAAATCAAGAAAGGCATTATCGGCATAACGAGACTGATGCTTTTCATATAGGTAAAATATATATTTATACATTCAATTGAGAAAAAAAAAAACGAGAACTATCTTTGTGCGTTTTATTTTCCATTTTTTTAAATTATGATATGAAGATAATAAGTTTGAGATAGAGAAATGCACAAAGATAGAAAAACACGCGAATAAGATCTCCCATAACTCATAAATTTGAGAGAATAATTTTAAAAAGGGAGAAATGTGAGGAAAAAATTATTTTTTTTTCTTTTGCTTTTGGGATAAACGCGTTTGATTGAATTGAGGTGCCTGCTTAAATAATTATATTTTTCATTTTTAATGAAAAATTGTGAATATATTATTTATGATATGTATTATATTCGTAAATGATAATAGAATTGTGAGAATGTCGAATCAATTGTGAGTTTCTCCCATTTTCAAATTTGCGAATTTATGATTGTGTGTAAATATTTAGCCGTGAAAATGAATTATTTCTTTTTTTTTTTTTCTTTTTTACCTTTTCATTGAGAAAATAAAAGAAGGAAATGAGATACATGTATGTACATATTTATTTACTCTGAATAAATTCACGAGTGAATGATATTGTATGATTGATTAGGCGTGACATTAACATGATTTGAGAGGATAATATTGCTCCGTTAGAAATAAAAGGGTATAAGTGCTATACAAATTACTTATGCTCTTTTGCTTCTAAAGTGGAGAAATTGAAGAATGGAAAAAAAATTGAGACACCGAGAATGTTCTCCATATGTTCAAGAATTGTTGAGGAAAGAATGAAAAATCGTGATAACGCCGTTTACTGAGATAATATAGAAAGACGTTCATGGTTGATGAAAATAATAATTAAAAAAAAAATAATAATAATGATAATATTATATTTTTGTAGATTTGTTATTGCGTATTATATGCATTGAGACAATGAGATACACTTTTATACGACGTAAAAATAATTATACAGTCGTTGAATTATTTGAGAGTGATTGAATGAATGATGTGAGAATGATTCAAACGCAAATTGGGAGCCTCAACAGATTTAAAAAAAATAATAACTCATTGAAAAAGAGATAAAAAAATGAAAAAACCTTCATTCGTCATTTTTACGTTCAATTCATATTGCATTTCGCATCCTATTGGATACTGATGAATACAGAGAATCATGATAATGAAATCAGGACACATGCGACAATTTTTTGGATTTTTTTTTTTCAAACAATTTATGAAAAAAAAAATATTTGAAAAATTTGTACTAGTTGTAGTTTTTTTGAATCTCCTACATGTGCGTATTTTTCATTTTTTTTTTTTTTTTTTTATAATTTGCGTTAAAAAAATATTTTCCAATGTCTGCTTCTTTTTGCATCATGAAAGAATCAATGAGAAAATAAAATGAAGGAAATATAAATGAATAAAATAATGTAAAATTTATGCCTGGATTGTGCTCAGAAGACACTTGGATGTTATTCCGGTCTTTCCAAAGCAGTTTGACATAATTTTCTTAATTCACTAAAAAAAAAATGATTAACAGAATAAACAGAAAAATGAGTACACAAAACCAATATTGACATAGCACTGCAAACTTGTCTGATCTTGATAGAAAAATGAAATAAATGATTGAACAAAGATGTTGAATAAATGTCGTTCATGATCAGCAACAAAAAAATACGTAAAATATAAATTTCAAAGAGTTATGCAAATATGTGAAAATAATGAAAAAAGAAAAAAAACTTTCTGCCGCGCTGCATACACTTTGATTTTCGAGCGATGAAATATGAAAAAATCACTGGATATCGATATCGATAAATTGATGAGAAAAAACGAAAAATTATGAGGAAAAATACAATTGTTAAAAAACTAGGATCAATTACAATTGGTTCAAGCATACAAAAAAATGCCGAAAATCCACATTTTCAAAGCAGAAACCAGAAATTTAATGAAACAAGAATAAATACTAAAATTATTCGAAAAAAAAAAGTATAAAAAAATAAAAATATTCAAAACAGTAGAGCTGAAAGAGCAGTTTAGGAAAAAAACAAAAATGAAGGGCATCTAAGATGAAAAAAGCTGAAAAAAAATTTTTAAAAAAATTGGGTACGCTGAAATTGCCCCTGCTTTATTTGTTGTAGCATACTGGGACCCACAAAAAAAAAATGGAAAAATATTTAAGAAAATAAATAAAATCGTATCTAACAATTCAACTATAATTGTAATAAAAACGTTGAAGACAAAAATCATAATCTATATATATTGTATTTTAACCAAGTGAAACGAAATTTTCAGAATATTATGCCACATGTTGATAGAATGATGAAATAAATGGAAAAAAAATGAAAAAAAAAAGAACAAAAAAAAATCTAAAAACATTAATTAACAAAAAAAAATGTATCTCGATGCAAGAAGATGGAATATAATTGGGAAGGTGACAAATGCTGATTATCCTAAAAATATTAACGAATAATCAATTGCGAATATTCATGCATTAAAAAATCTTTAAAAAATGGATTTTATTTAATTGAGTCGATGGAATTACGAATATAAGTCATGAACTAACTATAATTTAACTTCAAAATATTATTATTTTTTTCTCATACTTCTATTCATTATGGGAAATAAATGTTTACCAAGAAAAATGAATAATCGAAAAATCGAGTATAAAAACAGGACGAAAATGCATAAATAGAAAAAGAAAGAGACGAAATGTCGCGAGATCCTGTAGTAAAATGTGCGAATTGTGAAAATTCAAATTCGATGAAATTAAGAAGAAAACACCATCCATGTAGAATGAAGTGCACGTGGGTCCCATTATTGTAATGTTCTTAATGAAGTAGTACGTATAAAAAATGCAAAGAAACAAGTTACAAAAAAAAAAAAAGTGCGACTGTTTATTTTCGTTTTTGTAGCAAAATAGAACGAAACGAACATATATGCGAAAAAAAAAACCTGTTAAATTGTGCGCATGATTTATTGATAGGGAAAACCGGGGGCAGAATGGACCTTTTGGAGAGATGATTCGCAATTTTTTTTTATAGGGAAAGGCTTACAAAAAAAAATTGGAAAATTTCACGAACAATTAACACATGTTGGAGCATCTTTTCAATTTTTTTTTGATTTTTTCATCAACTCCTTAACTTCAAAATAAATTCCTGGATAATTTCTTCCCGGAGGTCCATTTTGGTCTCCCCTACATGCGTATTTAATTAATTTTTATAAAATTAGCATTTTCTTTTTTTTTTTCAATATGTATCCTTTTGCCATGAAATAAGTGCTAATCTAAAAAAATAATTAAAAAGAAAAAAAAAATTACAATAAAAAATATGAGCTATTAATTTAATGGAAAATATTGAAAATTTGGTGTCTTTTAAAATGCGACTGAGCAAATCTGAGAGTTTTCTCTGGCAATCGCCTTCTCGTACATAAAAAAAATACACACATCCACAAGAAAAAAATATATAAATTTCAAGTCATTAAAAACATTTATTTATCCCATAGAACGTATGTGTGCACATAATCGATAATTGAAGCGAGAAAGAGAAAAAAAAATGAAAAAATACAGTTCAAATAATGAGAAATTAAAGAAATTTACCATCAATTTTTCCTGATAATCGAAAGTATATTGAATAGATTCAGCGTAAATTCGAATGAATATTTGGAAAGAAATAAATGATAAAGAGAATTGTATAATCAAATAATTATTTTCATTCACCTAAACCTCAATACATTTTCATTATACATCTTCTCGCGGTATCGGAAAAACATATAGATCACGTTTGAAATCTTCGATATCAGTGATATAGTAATCCATGGATTTTTTCAAATTTTCATTAGATAAATTCGTCAAATACTTCAACCTATGTTCATTATTTTCATCAAATTTTATTAAATTACGTTTCTTTAAATTCACTAAATCATCATTTTGAATTTCATTCTTTTCATTTTTATCAGTTCCAACAATTTGAACACTCAATTTTCGAAAATTATCACCATCAATAACATGCATTTCAAACCATTTTCTAAGTGTTTCTATGTCAATTTTCGAAATCATTTCGATTTCCTTATTTAATCTATCGAACACATACTGATTAGCAGTTATTTCCCCCCAATTTCTCTCCACTTCTTCCTTCAAATGTATATCGGCACATTGTTTTATCTTCACCAGAGCTTCTTTGACCTCATCCAGATCCTTTTCCGTTGATTTTCTCAATGTCGCCTTGAAAGATTTCAAGAATTCTTCAATCCTGTTATCAATATGCTCAATACTGAACTTATCTGCCTGCGTACAAACTGTCACAGAATAGCCATAAATCCCATAAGTATTCCTGAGTAAACTAAACACATTATATCCAAGCTGCTCTTTTGTCCTTAACTGATTGAACAGAGGCTCTTCCATAATCATAATAAGTAGCTCTATCATAACAGATAATTTAATAGACGATAAATCAGATTGATAATAATTAGTAACGACTGAATTAGCATCAGTCGAATTGAAATTTTTTATTCTACAACAGTGCATCTTCTTTTGCGGCAATGCCAATACCCGAATCTGCGGAAAAGTGTTTGGCAGAAGTGTCCCACATCCAAGTATATCGAAGCATTTTAACACATTTTCAATCACTTCTTCCTTCCTCATATTTCCTTGAACGAGGCATTGAATGTAAATGTGATCGATAAAGTGTTTAGTGAAATTACGAAATTGATCGAACGTAATCAAAGACATTGCCGCATGTTTATCAACAGATGTCCAGTGATTGAGTAGTAAAATTGATAAACGCACGTCTTTGTTCAATTTCGAGGGCTTCAAAAATGTATTGTAATAGTCCTTCAACTGTTCTTCCTTCATGACTTGAAACAAATCCTCAGTTACTAAATTCGAAAATTTGGAAATTGATTTGATGATTGTTTCGAGGAGTAAATGAAGTTTCTGATTGAATCCGTGGACATTGATGAGCAATCCTTTCTCTTTAACTTGAATTCCGTAATTCAGTTCTGCAGCTGTTGCTGGATACAAATCTTCAACGAGCAATTGCTTGAGAATCGCGACCATCAAATCCGTCATACTTGATGCTTCTGGTGATGACATAACAATTGGTGAAATAAAGTAAAAATTCATTTGACAATCGGGAAGTCTAAATTTAGAATCAGGCTTATACCAAATTTCTGATAGTGCATTTTGATGGATTTTTATTGGATATGGAATATCTGAATCAATTGGAATTAACGTGAAGTCATCGGTTAAATAGATATTTGGCTCTGGCAGATGAAATTCCTTGTAAGGCTCCAGTGTTTTCCAGGATTCAATCCAATCATTCGGTATTTCTGAGTCTGCATACTTCGTTTGAAACCATGGTTCCACTTTAACAAAATCCTCATCATCAAATTTTTTATCGAATATTATAATATTAACATTGTCAGGTCTCAAAGCTTCCATGCACGCAGTAATTGCCTCTGGATCATAATCAAAATAGAGATCACCACCAGTAATATAATCCTTTGATTCATAAAAATGCATATTTTCGCATAACACCTCGACATTATCAGCTGGAGGCACTTCATTAGCGAATCTGAATGTAGTTTCCTCGATCATTTTAATCTCATCGAAAATTCTCTTTTGTGGTCCCAATGATTTCATCATGTTGATGTACGAAAAAATTGCATCAAGCACTTCCTTCAAGTGCTTATGACCCTCGTCAGTCAAAACTAAAGATAAACTGAATAAGGCGTACATGGAGCTGTACTCAAATCCACTCTCACCATTTCCAGAAAAAATATTTAGACACCACATTTTTTTACGTAAATAACTGATCAATGAACCTTTACCCTCGTGTCCAATTATCCAAGAGATGTATTGATGGGGTTTTGCTCTGTAGAGATGAAGAAGTGATGGCAATGCCCATGTTAGCTCAATTTGACAGACATTCTTCACTGGTTTTATCTTGTAAATTCTCCTAAATTCAGGAGTATCGAATGATCGTACTCCTTTGAAATTTGAAAAATCTTCAGGGGGAAGATTGTTGCAAGGCACATTTGCGAAGCATTGTTTGACATAATTCTCCAAAGTGTCCAATGATAATCTGGCTTGAATCGTTATCGTCATTCTGTTGGCACTGTAATGACGTTCACGAAATTTATGCAGCTCTTCGTACAATTTATCATCGCTTACCGTGTCTCTGAGGGTGACTAAATTTCCCCATGGAAATTTAGTTGCTGGATGTTTTGGCTGTGCAAAACTGCAAAATAATTGCTCTTTTCGATAGAAATCTGATGGTAGAGCCATTTGAAATTCACTCTCCACCGCTTCTCTTTCTCGTGTAATAGCGTCTCTCAACATCAGTGGATTTATGAAAAATTGAGCAAAACGATCCAGAGCACTGAGAAGATATTTCTCGTCAATTTCAAAGTAAAATGTTGTTTGTTCGCATTCTGTTGATGCATTGTCTGAACCACCGCGTTTTTGTATGAATGCGTCAAAATCATTTTCGAGTGGATACTTATTCGAACCCATGAAAACCATGTGCTCCAAAAAATGAGCGAGGCCTTGAATTTCTGGGGGATCACTGAAACTTCCTACCCCTACGCAGAGACCACATGCTGCCATTTTTTCGTCTCTTTTTGACGTTTTCGGGGAGGATTCATCGTCCGAGCATTTTTCCATGTCTTCGCCATCGGTCTCTTCGTCAGAGGCCTCTGATTCAGTTTCGTTGCTGGAGTCATCGCTCGAGGATGAAGCTATAAAGAAGCGGTTGATTAATTAATGTTAAAGGAATTTGATTACGTAATATAAATGACTGAAATTTTCCGACAAGTCGATTTTGCTGGGGAGAATGTATTTCAGAAACTAAACGAGATAGAGCGATTTTATTAGAATTATTTTTTGGAGCTCTTGAAAATCTTTATGAAGTTAAAAATAAACTAGTGACAGAATAAAATTAATTAAAAATTTTTATATTCTTTGATTAAAGAGAATAAGACGATTTTACGAATGTATCTTTACAAATATGTTGGAAACTAAGTGAATTCTCTGTAGGAAATTTCAAGATCTACGAAAAAGGAACAAAAGTAGCGCATCTTCGTTAGTTTATGAGATATTTTTAAAAAACAGCTGACAAAGAAAATCGAATTTCTATGAATAGGGGATGGTGGGGCAAAATGGACATAAGGGGTAAAATGGACACATCTAAATTTTCATGGTTTTATCCTGAAAAACGCTCGAAATTGATAAAAATAATGGAGGTAGAATTTTTTCAATGATTTCATTGAAAAGCTGAGGAAATTTTAGGCGAAAAATATGGGTGAAAATTATTTTTTCGCATTTTGGAATAAAAAATTTTTTTCACTCAATCTTGAAGGGTACTCCTTTCGATTTTTTTCGAAAAAATGGTTCTTTAATGATATCTCCGGTTCTATTCGTCGTAGCGTTTCGCGGATAGTCTCAAATTGAAGGGGAGCTCATTCCTCACATTTTCGTTAAAGTCTCATTGATTTTTATCGAAAATTACGGAAGTTACAGCCCAAAAACTAATTTCCACAAATTGCCCTGTAATTTCGTCAATTTTTGATAAAAATCAATGGGACTTTATCGAAAATATGGGGAATGAGCTCCCCTTCAATTTGAGACCACCCACGAATCGCTACGACTAATAAAACCGGAGATATCATCAAAAAAACATTTTTCGAAAAAACTCAAATGGGAAACTCTTCAATTTTGGCGCAAAAAAATGAAAATTTTCAAAAATTCGAAAAAATCGATTCCGACACATGTTTTCCTCCTAAAATTTCCTCAGCTTTCCGATGGAATCATTAAAAAAAATGTAACTTCGACCGTTTCATTTGAATGTCCATTTTGCCCCACTTTCCCCTATAAAGAATTTCTAGGGGAGAGTGGGGCAAAATGGACACCGTTATGAAACGCTTAGAGATGGATTTTTTTTGATGATTCTATTGAAAAGATGAGAAAATTTCAGCCGGAAAACAAGTCTCAGATGCCTTTTTTTTGATTTTTTTGAAATTTCGATGTTTTTCAGCATTTTTGAAGGGTCAGCCTTTCATTTCTCGAAAATCCTCAGTTTTTTGTAAATATCTCTGGTTCTATTGGTCGTAGCAATTCGGAGTTGGTCTCAAATGAAAGGTGAGCTCATTTCCCATCGATTTATGGGGTTTTAAATTCAAAAATATCAGTTTTTGGGATAGTCATAGGCCAAAAATGGTTTCACAAAACTGTTTCACAAAAATGCATATAAATACCTTGAAAATCAATATTTTTGAATTGAAAACTCTGTGAATCGATGGCAAATGATCTCACCTTTCACCTCCCGTTGGAATTTTTACGCTATGACAAATAGAAGCGAAGATATTCTCAAAAAACTGAAAATTTTCTAAAAAAAAAGAAGGATTTCACCCCTCTAAAATGCTCAAAAAACTCAAAATCTCCAAAAATTAAAAAAAATTAATTCCGGCACTTGTTTCCCGCCCAAAATTTCCTCAGCTTTCCAATGGAATCATTAAAAACACTCTGCAGCCAATATTTCTATTAATTTCAAAAGTTTTTCATAATATTTGCCTGAAAATTTAGATGTGTCCATTTTACCCCTGATGTCCATTTTGCCCCACCTTCCCCTATAATTCCCGAGATGTTCTTGTCCGAGACGGAAAAACGTGTGTCACCAATAATTTCGTTTTAGATACCATCAATATGCGATGAATTCTCCACGTCCTCCTTCTCACCGAGGACTCTATCATCAGATAAACCATTTGCACTGTATAAATCGGCAATTAGAAGGGCAGTAAGTCCATTTGGTAATTTTATAACTCTATATTCCTTTTTATCATTAGCTGATTTTATCGGTGGATCCAAGTACTGTACTTCAATATCACATGTTTCTTCATTAATTCCAATTTCATTGTCATTTTTCGTTGATAATATTGTCATACTGGGTTCACCAATTGGGTTAGAGCTATTGACAGACGGTGTTGATTTATTTTTTGAAGTTATTGTACTTTGATCAATTTGTTTGTGATATGATTTGAATTTTTTTTTAACTGCAGATGCACCTAATGAACGTTTTGGCATTATCCAATTATTATGAGGTAATTTTTTTAAGAGACATGAGAACAACGTGGATTTACGGAATTGTCGAAACATTCGCACATAACCGTTAAAAATAATTCAAACATTCTGGTGGAGGATATGGGAATGAGAAATTTTGAATGACTTTAAATTTTCAAGCAAATTGATTTTGTTACATCATCAGTTTTTTTGAAATATCACGGAAACTAAGCGAGATAGAGCGATTTTTAATGAATTCTTATTTGTAGAGAATTTCAAGGGCTACAAAAAAGGATTCGAGCAAAACAGGCGTATCTCCATTATTTTCCGAGATATTTTTGAAGAACAAATGACAGAGAAAATTGACTTTTGAGAACATAAAATTTTCAGACAAATTAATTTCATTTTATCAACAGTTCTTTTTTTTAAGAATCTTAGAATCTAAACGAGATGCGGCGATTTTGCCCTTATCTTTTTTTGTAGCTCTTGAAATTATCTACAAAAAAAAGATTGGGGTGAAAAAGGCATATCTCCATTGGTTTGCGAGATATTAAAAAAAAAATTGATGTCAAAATGAAATCAATTTGTCTTAAGAATTCAAATTTTTAATTTGAAACTCGATACTTTCTTGAATTTATTGGTTTAATTGATCTTTTTCGTGAGGAAATAATACGAAAAATCTGAAGGCCCTGCACTTCATAAAAAAACGTTGATGTTAATGAATAAATTCAAATTTCTGAGGGTCCAAGTGAAAAATGATGAGTGAAATGATGAAAATAATCTGGCTTCGATTTTTAAATGTCTCTAAAATTGTTAGATAAATCGACTTTATTTCACTATCCATTTTTTGGAGATATCTCGGAACATATGCGAGATAGAGCAATTCCCATAACGACCTCTTTTATTATTTCTGACTTTCCTGTACAAAAAATGTCATCATGAAAATTGCGAATATTCGAAGTTTTGAATTATTCAGTGTGAATTGAATTTGAATAATTCAATTCGAAAATGAATCAAATTCTCGAATATTTGAATTATTCGAATATTCGAATAATTTAAATATTGAAATTATTCGAATTTTCAAATTATTTGAATTTTTCGAATTATTCGAATTTTTTGAATTATTTGAATTTTTCGAATTATTTGAATTATTTGAATTTTTCGAATTATTTGAATTATTTGAATTTTTCGAATTATTTGAATTATTTGAATTTTTCGAATTATTTGAATTTTTCGAATTATTTGAATTTTTCGAATTATTCAAATTATTCGAATTTTTCAAATTATTTGAATATTTCGAATGATTTGAATTCCACTAATATTTCAAATTCTACGGATATTTCGAATTGATCGAATAATTCATCTTTCGAATATTCAAATCGAATTTCAAATTGAATGATATTATTCAATTCAATTCGATTCATTTACAATTTGCACACCCCTAAAAATTGCTCAATTTAATTCAGTTTCTAAAATATTTTCGAGAAATTGGTGACAAAATAAAAACGATCCTAGAAACTTAAATAATACCGTTTGAATATACTTTTTTCTAATTTATCACGAAAATGTCAAATATTAATCGACTAAAAACTTTTAATTATCATTTCCATTGACTCTGTGTAATAATCATTTTTGCCATAAATCAATAGCAAAGCGTATATTTACTTCATTTTTATCAAAATACAAAAGACTGAAAATATCAAAATCGGTCACTGAATTCACCATAGTTAAAAAAAAAAAAAAAATTCACTTGGAACGTTGCAGTATATACACAATGGTAGAGTAACGTTGGACCCATTCACTGAAAGTTGCTCCATACACTACATTTTCATTGATAGTCATTGCTTCTTGAACGGGTTGATGACACCAGGCATCACAAATTGAATTAGCCTCGGAAATTTCATGCAGACACCTTTTACTAATTGAATTAGCTTTATCCAATGTATCAATTATGTCATTCTCTCGAGTGAATGATGGTATCGAAGACGTTAAATTTAAATCCAATTGATTGACGATTTCAGATTCTTGCTTCTTTTGCTTTAAAATAGTATTTATAATGATGTCGAGATAACAATTGACTAAATGATAAAGAGGAGGCTGAAATATTGGTGTTGCTGATGAGAAAATCGGGAATGAAGAGACAGCCATACTCAAACACGTGACTGTATGTCTGAAATAAAAATTAAAAAATTCTCATTAAACTACGAAAAATAAATAAAAATTTTCAGAAAATGAAATTTTCTGAAAGAAATAGATTTAATTTTGTCACTAGTTCTTTTTAATTTTTATAAAAAAAGAGTGGAACTAGGATAAAATCGCTTCATCTCGTTTAGTTTCCGAGATATTCTCAAAAAAAAGTGATGCCAGGATAAAACCGATTTTTCTAAAAATTCATAGACACTCTAAAATAAAAATCAATCATTGATGAAATTACCTGTACGCTCCAACTTTCCCACTTAGCATAATTTTGTTCAAAGCGTCGATATCCAGATTATCCTGAAAAAACTCTAGCTCACGACCCAAATGATTATTCATCCAGCCTACAACATCTCTATTTTGAGAATTTAATGTCACAATTGACTCCAATGTCGTCGACAATTTATCTTTCAGAGTTATAAAAAAATTGATCGTTGATTCCGAAAGACGCAGAGATTTATGTAAATTCCACATGCATTGTTCCTGGAGGATAAAAAAATTATCAATTTTATTACTTTCAATTTTTTAAATGAGTATGGGAGAATTATCGTGAAATTCAAGAAATTAAATTATTTTAAAAATATTTACTGTTTGGAAATCAATCTCATTCATGACGGCTCCAAGCTCATGAAGTTCCATGGTAATAATATTCTGTTTTCTGCAGTAGTCATTCTTCTCTTCAATTTCTGTCCTCAGAATTTTATTTATCGCCTCAAATTTCGTGACTTCTAGGAGCACCGTCAGCCATGCAGTAATTTCTTCACTATCAGACAACTTTAATAAAAATTATAGGAAATGAAAAAAATTAGCAATTTGAAGTAGGGGAGGTGAGGTAAAAGGGACACATCCTAGTTTTTCCATTTTATACTATGGAGATGACACGAAATTAGTGAAAATATTGAAGATAAGTTTTACATGATGATTCCATTGAAAAGCTGAGAGAATTTCTGAAGAAAATCATGTGCAAGAATTCGATTTTCACAATTAAAAAAAAAAAAATTATTTTCTGGTCAGAATTCGAAGGTGAAAAATTCGTTATTGAAAATTTCGTCATTGCAGCGACATGGAGTGGGTCTCAAATGAAAGGTGAGCTTATTTCCTGTTGATTCATTTAGTTGAAAAAAATATCGAATTTTTAAATAGAAAGCAAAAACTAATTTCTAGATAAAAGCCGATAAGTAGTCGAGAAATCGATAAAGAATTCTTCAGAATAACTTGATTTGATAGGAGATGACCTTACATTTAAAAAAAAATAAAATCTAAGTCGCTACGACCGATAGAAGCGAAGATATGCTCAAAAATGTAAATTCTTTAGATTCTGGAGAAAAAACTAAAATGAGAAGAAAAAAAATTTATTGATAAATTAATTTTTATTAATAAATTTTTAAGAGAATCAAATTTGGGAAAAAATATGAAAGCACAGCTTTTCCAATGAAATCATTGAAATATATCGATCTCGAACTTTTTCATTAAAATGTCCGTTTTACCCTGAATTCCTAAATTGGAAGAAAATATTCACATAATGAGGAAATCAGTGATCGGCATAAAAAAAATTGTAGATTTTTAATTATCCATTGTATAGAAAATTAATACTTCTATTTATGACAGTGTTAAGTATGCAAATAATCAGTAATTGAAATATGAAAATTATTTATTAATCTTATACTGATTAGTTTGATTGTTTGAGTTTTTGATTATCCGGATAGTAAGCAATTCTAATTTTCAAATAAGTTATTTCAAAATAATTAGGAAATTAATTATTCAAATTACTAATTACTAGAACAATTAGTACATTAACAATTTTAATTACTGAATGCTCGGATAATAACAACAAAAGGAACAAGATATAAAAGTAAAAAAAAACTTGCGTATTTTTCATTTTTTCTTGTTTTTTTTGCAATGCTTGCATTACATTTCTCAATAACTCTCGATTCAAAATTTTCATCAGTAAGTTTATTATATTTGGGTAGATAAAACATGGTTGCGTAACTGGAAAGCCTCTCGACAGATGCGAAAGATGGTAAAATGGTATTTGTCTTCAAGAAAATTTAATTTTCTAATCATCTAATTATTCAGAAGAAATGATTACATAATCATTTAGACCAAATAATTATCTAAATATTTAGAACAAGTAATTATCTAATTATTAGAAAAGTCATCAATTATGAAAATGAATAATGAAAATTTCTGAGGAATTAACAATTTTGAACAGTATTCTCCCCATTACTGAGTCATTTAGGAATAAATCGAACTGAATCATAAATTTTTCCTTTATTGAACAATTTTTCATTTCGAATTATGAAATTAATGAATATCATTAAGACTTTGCAATGTAGTTACTGAATATCACGATACTTAACAATATGCTCATAAAAATTCCTAAATTTTCTAATACAGACTAATTAGTGGCACTTTAATGGATGAAAATATAATTTTTGCCGATCACTGGAGGAAATTCGTCGCAAGTAAATTGGGAAAATTCAATAGTTGTATTATTGATGATACAAATGCAAATCATCTTATGACTATAGCCTTTCCCATTTTTTCTTGAATGGTGAGATTCTAGTGAAATATGCGATCCCGCGTTTAATTACTTTGAATGCTTACTTCAGAAATTTGTTCGAGATACTCAAGCCCACGAGCTTGATATTCTTCGATCTCCTGCAAATGAATAGCTCTAGCGATAATCAATTTCATCTGTTCTCCACGGGCCTTGGCAATCTCAATCTCCAATTGAGGATTCTTCATCTCAGGTTCTTTCATTTTTTCTTCAATACCAAATTTACATAATTCTTCATTATTTTTTATCCGTTTTTCTAATATCCAATCCCAAAGTTCGGATATCGCAAATGGACCTAAACTCTGTTGAATTTGTTTCCATGCCTAAAAGAAATGCAATAACAGATTAAAATGGGTAAATCCTCAAGAAGTTGTTTCATCATTGTGGAGAATAAATCTCAGCATTTGAAAATTATAAAAACCAATGAAAATCCTTAGAATTCATAAATTATGATGTAAAAGACTCAGCAGATTTTGAATTTTTCAGACAATTTAAATCAAATTGTTTAAATTGTAATTCTATTTCTTTCAAATGAAATGAAAATATTGATAAATATTGTTGAACAATTAATTTGAAAATTCGGCACATTCAAATTATCCGTTTATTTTGCAATCATTTGTTTTTCAAATATCATTAGACAGACAAAGTTACGAGGTAGAAGAAAGTAATTGCCAAAGCTAAAAAAAATTGGGTAAAAAAATATGACAGAATTTTTCTGACAAACCGATTTGGTTCCATCATTAGTTTTTTGAGAATACCTTAGAAACTAAGCGAGATACGTGCGAATTTATCCTATATCGCTAAGATTCCGCTACATTTCTCAAAAAAAAAAGGAGACAAAATGAAACGAATTTGTCTGAAAACTTGTGATGATGAAATTAGCACACCTTCCAACTTTCTGGATTTTCTTGAATAAATAAATTATTATGAAAGAAAAATATTGAAGAAATTTGCATTTAAAGCTTCTTGAATTTTCTCTCCACAATTTGTTTGTTAAAGCCCAAAAATTGAAAAACTGTCAGATGTCTGTCATTCCCAGTATTATAAAACCTTTCCATAATATAAAAAAGCATGGGACATTTTCTGTCATCACTTATCCTAATATATATTATAGATATACTATACTATATAGTATATATCTATATAATATATTATATATGATAGTATATACTATATTTTTGTCTCTAAAAAGTCTATGTTAGGACCTCAGAAATGAAGGGGCTCAAGTCCAGAGACTTGCTCCTTTTTGCCTTTTAATGCAAAAAAAATGGTCAAAAACCCTCAAATTATCATTATTATTATCTTTCCATCATATTATTGAGGACTTCAGTAATAAAGTGGCATGAATGAAAAGGACTTGCGCCTTTTTGCCTCTAAAATGCATTAATTAAAAAAAAAAAACGTATTTCTTCCTCAAACGGGCAAATTGCTGCTTTTTGTACGTGAAAACGCGCTTTACACTCATTTTTCTTCATTTCAATGATGGTCAATTCAGAAATATATGTAAAAATATATATAAATTTTGAAGAGCACCATGCAAAAAAGGTGTGCTCTGTGCGCGCACCCAAAGTCTAGTATATTATTGAAATAATATATACTTTTCTCTTATCAGCTCGTGAAGAGATTCCTCCAACAATTTTGAGAATTTCGCTCATTGTAGTCTCATCAATTCCAGTTTGTAATGGTGGTAATAAATTCTGGCACACTGTTTTCATATCTTTACAGTTCCTAATTTTATCCTTCATTTCACGATAATTCAGTTCCAGTAGATTCTTCTTTGCTTCTAATCCTTTTTTCTTGGCTCTTATTCTTTCTAGTCGCCAAGCTAAATTGTAGAACACAAAGATAAATTAAAATTCATTTAAACATTCAAATTATCAGAGTAATTACCTTTTTCTTTTAGTGAATTCTCTATTTTCTCGCATTTTTCTTGAAGATCTAGGATTTGAGTATCCAATGAAATTCTTTCGGATTTCAATCTTTTTGTATTACGAATGTGTTGAATGGGTAATGTTTGTCCTTGACTTTTTGAATAGTAAAGTAGAATATTTCTCTTGGTCTCGGAAACCTCATTGACTGGATAAATTGTGGAGCCAATTTTTTCCCACCAAATACCAGGAATTCCATGATTTAAGCTAAAAAAAAATTAATAATACTATGGAACTGACAATATAAAACATCTGACAATTTTTATTTTTTTTATTTTTTAAATAAAAAAAAAAAAATTGTATTTCTTTTACAATTATCCATTCATTTGAAAGAATCTCAACAATTGTCAGATGTATGCTAATTTCATTATCATATGATATTGATAATAGCAGAAATCTGGCTTTTTTTTTTTTAAGAAATAAATTGTAAAAAAAAGGAAAATATGTATACGTTAAAAATTCAGAAAACTATAGGGGAGAGTGGGGCAAAATGGACACTGTTATGAAACGCTTAGAGATGGATTTTTTTTTGATGATTCTATTGAAAAGATGAGAAAATTTCAGCCGGAAAACAAGTCTCAGATGCATTTTTTTCGTTTTTTTTAAAATTTCGATGTTTTTCAGTATTTTTGAAGGGTCAGCCTTTCCATTCTCGAAAATCCTCAGTTTTTTGTAAATATCTCTGGTTCTATTGGTCTTAGCAATTCGGAGTTGGTCTCAAATGAAAGATGAGCTCATTTCCCATCGATTTATGGGGTTTTAAATTCAAAAATATGAGTTTTTGGGATAGTTATAGGCCAAAAATGGTTTCACGAAACTGTTTCACAAAAATGCATATAAATACCTTGAATATCAATATTTTTGAATTGGAAACTCTATGAATCGATGGCAAATGATCTCACCTTTCACCTCCCGTTGGAATTCTTACGCTATGACAAATAGAACCGAAGATATTCTCAAAAAACTGAAAAATTTCTGAAAAAAGAAGGGTTTCACCCCTCTAAAATGCTCAAAAAAGTCAAAATCTCCAAAAATTTAAAAAAATTAATTTCGGCACTTGTTTCCCGCCCAAAATTTCCTCAGCTTTCCAATGGAATCATTAAAAACCATCTACGACCAATATTTCTATTAATTTCAAAAAATTTTCATAATATTTGCCTGAAAATTTAGATGTGTCCATTTTACCCCTGATGTCCATTTTGCCCCACCTTCCCCTAAGCGTAAATTTCTCAAGAATATTTCTAATGATTTGTTATTCATCTAAAAAAAACAGAATATTGTTATATGTTTGCTAATTTCATTGTTATCATTGTTATAAAAATTATGCACAAATTTAATTTAAAAATAATTACATTATGATATTTTTAACCTTACATTTTTTTAACTTGATCAGAACAAACCGATGGTGGACAATTGAGCGCTTCCGCCCACTCAAAATTATTCACAATTTCGATAGTCTTTGGCATACTCAATTTTTGAAATTATGAATAACTCATAGTTCATTTATAATTACAGTAATCACATTTCAAGCGGACACGACAATTCAAATTACTTATTGTTTGTTTTTCTTTTTCTTCAGTTTCGCTAACATAGAAGTTGAATTTTGTGGAGATTCGGAGGGATAGAGTTCCGATCGCACTGCATAGAGGACGCCAGCGTTAATTTTGACGAAAAATTAAGGGCACTTTCATTAAGGAGGTTGGTTACCACTTGTGCGGGGTGCGCGGGCAGGGGAGAATGCCTATGCTTTAGCATAGGCATCCCGAGCTGATACCAATTCCTGAACACGAAAATAGACAATATTTTTCTGACCTCTAATCAGTTAATTACTCGCTAAAAATCATCATAATAATTTTTTTATTCCCTCTTATAATTTTTGAAAATAAATAATCACCTCAAATGTTGTCAATGTCATAAAAAATGAAAGAAAATTGATTGCGAGATGGGCTCGGGAACTTTGACAACGCTGCAGTTGAAATATATTTCAAACTGTATCCACACATACATACCGAGCTCTCACAGACATAATGCTACGTCACGCGGCGATGCCATTTTAGTTACTCGACACGTGAATTTTGATCGAGGAATTGTATAAAACCATAAATTGCAATTGTAAAAGGTCTGTAAGGCCCCGAAAAAATGGTCAATTATTTTTCCTAATTGTTCAAGGAAGGTACTGATCAGTTTTCCAATGAAATCTCAATTGTCATTCACGAGATTTTCAATTTTTTGTCTCCGAATTTTCAGTACGGCTCCGTATGCCCATAAGAGGCTGTGTATAACCAGGGATTTTCATTAATTTATTACGTCCAAACTAGGTTCAAGAACGAATTAAAAATTTAACACGAGTCGCATGGGATATTCAACAATAACATTGAAAATTTTCAGAATTTTTTCATTTGAACGCATTTAATGACCAACCTCCTTAAGGAGAAACAGCAGGTCTCTACGGGGTGAGGCGCACGGGGGGAAACATCAAAGGTTCCGATGGATCGTGCCAATCCCAAATAAATGAAATATCATAATTTAAAAAAAAGCTCATATCGCGTAAAAGCTGAGAAATAGTTAATACATAAAAATTATAACTGTTAAAGAGCATCCGTAACAATTAGTTAATCAATTTCTTTACTGAAAGGAATTATTTAAGTAATTATTGAAAATGTTTTCCACTTGGCAACGTCGTCTTTCTACGTTCATGAGTTGGTAACAGTTCGGTCGGTAAAACCGCATCTTCATCGATTGAGCTGATATTCTCGGCCAATCAAATGTGTGTTTATAACCTGTTAGCGTGAAAGTGTCGGTTTTGAAAAATCCGCGCGCTTCTGCTTGCAGTGACGTCACACAACGCTGTTGCCACGTTTTTGCAAATGGCGCCTGTCTTGATTGAAAAATAGACGTTTTTTGAGACATTAATGTAAATTTTGTAAAATTGCGTTGGAGATGGGTTAGAGAAAAAATCACCGGTTGCCATAGTGGAATCCCTTTATAATCCCTTTATAAAAAGGACAGGGACTTAAAATCGAACATGGCGGATTTCATCTCGAATTGAAGGATAATCGAACTCGAAATGAAAAAAGTCGAACTCAAATCGACAAAAGCGAATTCTGGTGGACATTATGGAAACTAATTTTTTTGAATTAGTTTTCCATGAAAAAAAGTAAATAACCTTGGAATTTTATGTTATCATCAATTCAATAATTAAAGTTAATTGCAAGAAAATAATTACAGACATCGAAAAATAAAATTGTTAAGTAAAAAACGAAAAGGGGATCAACGATGTCACCGAAGGCGACGGCGGCGCTAGTCCTCTATAAAAAGGAACAAGAACGCAAACAATCGATATATCGAAAGTTGTCACGATTAAAGTGAAGTCCTCATTCCTCATTGGTCAATTAAATTGTGAGTAGTATAGTACGCGTGATATACTATACTAAAAATACCTAACGGGCGCGCTGGGATATGGAATCAGGAAATTTTTTTCCAGTTTTCCGCGATGATCTCGGTAAATAAGCGAGATAGAGCGAAGTAGACATTAATAAGGAGTCAAAGAAAAGTTTTTTCAGTTTTTCGCGATTATCTCGGTAAATAAGCGAGACAGAGCGAAATAGGCACTAATTTGGGATCAGGAGAGAACTATTTTCAGTTTTTCGCGATTATCTCGGTAAATAAGCGAGATCGAGCAGAATGGACGTTAATAAGGGATCAGTAAAAATGTCAATGTCTGCTATATCGAATTCGCAGAACCATTCGCGAAACTGTTGTGGAATTTTGCAGGCTACTTCCTGAGGACCTAGGCAGTGTCACTGTAAAATTTCATCAGGAAATACACCACAGAAAAAAAGTTATGAAGATTCGAAAATCGGGATTCATGATGGCTGATTTCCATCGAATATTCCTTCATCCTCATTTTTCACCCATTTCCCGAGGGAATACGGGGTTTTCCTTGAAATTTCGCAAAGAATTGAGTGAAACGCACGATGATGGGGAATCCTGAAGGGCCAAAAGCCGCAACGATTCGGGATATCCAGTGTTTGCGGAATTTTCATGCCAAACCCAGAGGCAATGGCCTTTGCTCTATGGAAATGACCATTTCCGCTCTATCGAATCTTCAGAATCGTTTGCGATACTGTTATGAAATTTTGCAGGCTCTTTCAGGACGACATAGGCAGTGTCACTGTAGAATTTCATCAGAAAATACGCCACAGAAAAAAAGTTATGAAGATTCGAAAATCGGGATTTTCATGATGGCTGATTTCCTTCGAATATTCCTTCATCCTCATTTTTCACCCACTTCCCGAGGGAATACGGAGTTTTCCTTGAAATTTCGCAAAGAATTGAGTGGAACGCATGATGATGGGGGATCCTGAAGGGCCAAAAGCCGCAACGATTCGGGATATCCAGTATCCGCGGAATTTTTTCAGTTTTTCTCGATTATCTCGGTGAATAAGCGAGATAGAGCGAAATAGACACTAATATGGAGTCGAAGGAAAAAATCCCAGTTTTTCGCGATTATCTCGGTAAATAAGCGAGATAGAGCGAAATAGGCACTAATTAGGGGTCAGGAAAGAAATATTTTCAGTTTTTCGCGATTATCTCGGTAAATGAGCGAAATGGAGCGAAATGGACGTTAATATGGGATCAGGAAAAATGTCAATGTCTGCTCTATCGAATTCGCAGAACCATTGGCAATACAGTTGTGGAATTTTGCAGGCTACTTCCTGACGACCTAGGCAGTGTCACTGTAAAATTTCATCAGGAAATACGCCACAGAAAAAAAGTTATGAAGATTCGAAAATCGGTATTTTCATGATGGCTGATTTCCTTCGAATATTCCTTCATCCTCATTCTTCACCCATTTCCCGAGGGAATACGGGGTTTTCCTTGAAATTTCGCAAAGAATTGAGTGAAACGCACGATGATGGGATATCCTGAAGGGCCAAAAGCCGCAACGATTCGGGATATCCAGTATCCGCGGAATTTTTTCAGTTTTTCTCGATTATCTCGGTAAATAAGCGAGATAGAGCGAAATGGACGTCAATATGGGATCAGTAGAAATGACAATGTCTGCTCTATCGAATTCTCAGAACCATTCGCGATATTGTTGTGGAATTTTGCAGGCTACTTTCTGACGACATAGGCAGTGTCACTGTAAAATTTCATCAGGAAATATGCCACAGAAAAAAAGTTATGAAGATTTGAAAATCGGGATTTTCATGATGGCTGATTTTCTTCGAATATTCCTTTATCCTCACTTTTCACCCATTTCCCGTGGGAATACGGGGTTTTCCTTGAAATTTCGCATAGAGTCAATTGAAAACAAGATGATGGGGCACCCTAAAGGGCCAAAAGCCACAACGCTTCGGGATATCCAGTATCCGCGGAATTTTCAGGCCAAACCCAGAGCCTTTGCTCTATGAAAATGACCATTTCTGCTCCATCAAATTCTCAGAACCGTTTGCGATACTGTTATGAAATTCTGCAGGCTCTTTCATGATGACGTAGGCAGTGTCACTGTAAAATTTCATCAGGAAATACGCCACAGAAAAAAAGTTATGAAGATTTGAAAATCGGGATTTTCATGATGGCTGATTTCCTTCGAATATTCCTTTATCCTCATTTTTCACCCATTTCCCGAGGGAATACGAGGTTTTCCTTGAAATTTCGCAAAGAGTTGATTGAAAACAAGATGATGGGGGATCCTGAAGGGGCAAAAGCCACAACGATTCGGGATATCCAGTATCGGCGGAATTTTTACAGTTTTCCGCGATTATCTCGGTAAATAAGCGAGATAGAGAGAAATAGACATTAATATGGAAACTGGAAAAAAAATTTTCAGTTTTTCGCGATTATCTCAGTAAATAAGCGAGATAGAGCGAAATAGATATTTGTATGGAATCAGGAAAAAAAAAATTTCAGTTTATTGTGATTATATAGGTAAATAAGCGAGATAGAGCGAAATAGACATTAATATGGTATCAGGAAAAAAAAATTTCAGTTTCTCGCGATTCTCCTTTATTACAAGGAACAAGAACGCAAACAATCGATATATCGAAAGTTGTTACGATTAATGTGAAGTCCTCATTCCTCATCGTTCAGTTAAATTGTGAGTAGTATAGTACGCGTAATATACTATACTAAAGAAACCTAACGGGCGCGCTGTAGCGCGCCATCGGTCTCGTTATGATAAAATCTAAAAATCAAAACAATTATGATTATATAACTAATTTTCATTCTCCTTTATTCCATATGCATGGCCTCTCGGTCTTTACATTTGTTTGCCCCCCGCTGTATCGCTTTCATCGAAGGACGAGGGAAAACCTCATTTTCTGAGGAAAACATGCCCAGATACAGTCGTCCCTTGCGAGACTCCCGCTCGGTTAAATGAAACTGTGAAATTAGAGCTCTTTCAAATTCCTGGCTTCCCCTTGCCGGGATTCGAACCCAGGACTTCTGCGTGCCAAACCGCCCGCTCTAACCACACAGCCACTGCCGTCGGTTGATTAGGGTGAGTTGACCAGTGTTCGAACTTGTCCAGTGATCGAACTATTTGACGCATTTATATTAGAAAAAATTGGTAATCCAGCGAAATATCATTTTTCTAATCTACGAAACACTATATGATGTCTATCAACTCTATTAAAAAATTATAAAACTGTTAAACATATCAATCATTATCTAATTTCTTATGTTCGATCATTGGTGTCTGACGAGTCTTATCCGTTCGATCACTGGACCCCTTACCCTATATAACTTTCATTTGGAAGCAAAAATAATAAATCTAGAGTCGGGAGTAACTGATTTTCTCCAATCTCTCCAGCGAGGCTCACGTGTGAATAATAACTCTGAAAGAATACTCTAATTTGTTCTTTTTTTTCATTAGCAACAAATCTATGCAAAAGAATCATTTTTATTGCAGAAGTTACATGTTTGTTCTCCATTTGTTATAATTGATATTTAATACAATAGAGGTATTTTGAAATCTTTTCACTGTAAAGTGCAACAGCACCATTGACTTCATGTAGGTGGTATATGTGCAGAATAAACATCACACGTAGAAATTGAAAGATCTTACTGAGCAGCGTTACCAATCAATGGCACTCATGGGAAAAATTCTGGGTCGAGTTCTTCTAGATCAACGTATAATTCTTCTCCATCATGCTCTGAAAAATATGTGAAAAACAATGAGTGAGAGTGTATCTCTCGCGGTTTCAGGAAGACCGTATAAATACCCGATAAATACGGTATAAGCATAAATGCCGCATTTACTCCCGATGAAATCCGTTTGTGCAGGCAGTTTTCAGTCGCAATTTATTCTGTTGATATACAGTATATATACCGACTGTAATCTAATTAAATACCAGATAAAAGCTGAATAAATAGCATATGTATATCGTAAATATTTCTTATATATAAAGACTATATTCCGAATATGTGCTGTGCATATTTCCACCACATATGGTTTACCGTCAATGGCCCAATTAATGCCACTTTTCATACACTTTCGTGATTATTGAACTTATTCGAATTCTCAACTCTAAGTAATTGATCCCGTAGAAACGCTGGATAAATCTCGTATAACCACTGGATAAATCTCGTATAAACACTGGATAAATGCTAGATGAATAGTACGTTGATATCAAACACATGCTATATGTCAACGGTCGATAAAAAAGAATCCTGCATATATCGAGTACAAAGAGCGTATTACAACAGTATAAATACCATATAAAAACTGCACGGATAAACCGTATAAATACGGAATACGGACTCAACTCTGACCGTATTAATTCCGAATTTATACAGTTTTTTCGCAACCGCGAGGGATAGGAAAGAATAGAGATTTGAATCAGTAGCGACAAAATGAACCATCTCAAAATCAATCCCATTAGCCGATCATGAATATGTAATAAATTACAGGAAATTTCGAACCCTTGGCAAACATGGAAAAAATTAGATGGTTTATTAAGCCTCTACTTCGATCTCTAATCATAATCCAAGCTCCGAAGGGCCAATCATGAGATGAAGGCTGTAAACAACTACGGTCAAGTTCGAAATGTGTACTATACTTGAGTCTATTGCGGGGCTGAAAAATTGTCAAAAGCTGAATGCTCATACAAGAAAATAAATCTCAATCTAAATCTAATATTCATTACCTAGTTCGATTTGAGGTTTTCTCGACACTTGTTCTTCCATTTTTTTCTTGTCATTGCTCTTTTCATCTTCTAAGACTCTTCCCCGCTTGCAGCCTCTGCTCTGTTCTCCACCCCTGCTATCACTTGTACCCTGCAGATTTCCTCGTTCTCTCCCTCTCTCCCAGCCCTGGATACTGATGCCGTACTCTCCATTTTCTTGAACTAATAATTTATCTAACTTGATTGTTGCATGGATATGAGAATAATTATATTGCATGCAGCACTCATATTCTTTCATGGAAGCTTCTATCATACCTATTTCTGCAGACACATTCTGGCCGTTGTATAATGATCTTGCCACTTGGGCTGATAGTCGAAGACAGAGCTCCCTCATAGTCTCCGACTTGGGCGTGTACATAGATCTCTCCTCTGGCTCTATAATGTTCAAGCATAGATTAATTTCATCAAATATCTGTAGAAAGTGTATGAAGAGTTCAGGAATCGAGTTATCGAAGATTTATGTTACTTGACTCCACTCCATATGATTTTCTCACAGACATGAAGCATTCACTCGAATACAAAAACGTAAAATCACAGTGAAATTCGGAAAATACCTGGTCTTTTTTCGAAGAGTACCATTTCATCACTCGCCAATTCTCGAGTTTCCTGAGGATCGTTCTCTAACATCACTGCCAGCTCTTCTAGATCACCTGGTACATGTGGAATGGAAAATCGCGCACGTTGAATGATACTTTTAGCTCGAGCTGGTTCGAAACGATGCATCACGTCTTTAAATGCTGGCCTAAATACGAAAGGAGAGAAACAATATATGAGAACTAGGTAATTATTGAAACGCTGAAACATCATTCAAATTGATTGACTAACATCATTGATACTCGTTTGAGAATGCGATGTGGTAGCTCATCCGTTGAAATAGCTTGATCTCGCAAACACGCACACATGCTAACCTCTTGCAGGTAGTTTTCATCCTTTTCACAATAGTGAACACCGGTGTATTTCAAATTATTATCAAACCTTATTTCTACTTTCGCTGAACATTTATCCCTTTTTCGATAAACACATCTCCAAACTTTACGGTTTTCATTCTTATTAGAGTTTTTATTCCGAATTTCCCGATGATATTTCCTCCCGTCGAGGTAATACAAATACGTATTCCTTCGTCTGCCATCAATTGCATACATATCAGTTACAGAATAAATAATTTCTCCAGTTTCTCGTTCAACGCCCTTCATAATGACAATAAAAATTATATCAAATGAAGAAGAAATGAAAATAGAGGAACGGACAATAAATTCAATATGATATTCGCTCGCAATGACAACTATCACTCTTTGAACATCGCACCTTGTTGACACTGAGAATACTATAGAGGTATAAGACGAACGGAGTGCTTATATTGAGGGATGACGTCCCTTCCCTACGAGGTGGATCCTTGGTCAGTTTTATGCATAGGAATTTCAATTGCTTACAAATACGCAGGTACCTGGTATAGTACTCAATTAAGGGGCTTCTGGTACTTGCCCTCCCCAGCAACATGACCAATCTACAGTGAGGAGAGGGGAAGGAAAAATTTCTACAGAGAACCTTTTTTTTTTAATTCAAATATTTGGATTTTTTTTAATTGTCGGAACTATTTCAATAATCTGAACGATATGAATGAAGTAAATAGTTAAAATTATTGTGATAGCTCGAATGAAACAGATTCTTCAAACAGTGAATGGTATATAAAAAAACGAATGCAAGGCAGACATCATCGAAGTAAACTAACTTCATTCAGGCCGGAGCTGTGACATATTAGAAAAAAGAAAACTAAAACACGCAAAATCACAATGGAACATGTAGATGAATTAGCATACCATGTTCCCGAAATTTCAAATTTATTCAGTATAAGCATTTCCCTACTACATTTTATTCCTCAATTGTAGAAGGGTTTTTTCATTCCTTTCTTCAGTTTTGCCAAAAATTCCCAAATAGTAACTACGAATTTTCCTAACAGCTGTATTTTATTGCACGATGCGCAGCCCTCAAACCTCGGTCACTCATAAACCTTTCCATTGAATGAGCGCATGGTGTAATAAAACACAGATGTCGGGAAAATTCAGACTTACTCTTTGGGGATTATTTGAAAAACTGAAGGAAGGGAAGAATGAACCCTTGAATGATTGGGGGAAAAAAATAAGTAGGGAAAAACCCATTTCTTTCACTGATGTATTGCCTCTATTCTCCTTCTATTGTCATACTAACAAAAGAGTCGACGTCGGCTTTTTTCGGCTCCTATACCTCCCCGAGTCGAAATTTTAATGCTCGTTTGCTTCTCCAAATTCTCCAAGTCGGGAGAATTTGAAGAATCATAGGAGGAGCATACCTCCTATCATATTAATGTATTTTGAGTGCTCGTTTCATTCTCCTCGATGTAGTTATTTCCTAAAATACATCGAGGAGAAAGAAATGAGAATGTTAAGGAGAGCTCATTGAATCCTCGTTGAGCTCTCCATTTTTCAGATTCTGGGATGGGTGGGGGAATTTCAATATTAAAATGGTAAATTTTCTATAAATTTTTAAGAGTTAATTTCAGATCCAAAAGAAGTGGAAATTCCTCATTGAATATAATCAATGTTAGAAATTGCCATCTTCTACAAGTTTGAAACAATCTCTCAAGAATTAACGTCAAATATCCGGCGGACTTCCTCGGTTTACCATTTCAATTAATAATTCCAATTAGTCAAAAGAAGAAAACAAAAATATAACAAACATGGAATCTATTGTTTTCATCGACAATTATGGATATTCCATCACAAGTATTAATACATCACTGTTCCCGAATGTAACTATAAATTAGTAATGAGAGAACGTGGAGAATCAATTGAGGATGACAAACGGATCCTGAGACGTTGGAGTATCGAAGGAGATTCATGCGAGGACAAGGAGTAGTAAACGAGCGTTATTTTTCGGTTGGAGAAGTAAACGAGAATCAAACGAGTGTTAAAATTTCGACTCGGGTCACCATGTAAGTTTCGTCGATTCTGTCATTGCGAATCAAGCTAGAGTAGTCACTCTCCCATGTAGGGTTTCCCGATATCTGCGGGGTGGCGGATGTTCGGGAAAAATTATTTCATACGATTTTGGGCAAATTGATTGGGGGGCCGAAATACGAAACAATATCGGGGCGTTAATATTGGCTCCGTAAATAAGCCCGATATTCTTTCCAACGTTCATCTCTGTATATTGGGATGATTAATTAGTATAGTAACGTGATCCCACATCAAGGAGCCTAATATCGGGAATCCTATATCTATCCGAAATTCAGACTGAAGTCATGACACCCTTATTCACACAACGAATCTGTTCTACTTTTGAGCGCAATGTTTCTAATCTCACTCCTCCAAATTTCACGGTACGTGAAATTTCGGCGGTGCGAGATTCCTCTGAACCACAGGCCAATTTCAGTTTCCTACATCTTTCTATTGGTTCTCTGATTGGTGATAAGAAAAATGAAGGAACTACGATCATCATACAATGAAAAGACAAATCAATAATATTATGGATTAACTCTTACTCATTAAATACTATGCATTAGGTGAATTAGTTCCCGGAAGAAAAGCCCCGGAAGGGAAAATAATTATTTCAGATAAATAACCAATTTTTTCCTAAAAGAAAATCATTTCTCTCTCCCCTGATAAAGAGAAAGGGGTTTCAATTGCTAATAGCCCGAGCGTCAGAGACTCAAAATTGACGAATGGATAAAAAAATTCCTAGAGAAGGTTTTATTGTTTCTATCGTTAGTTTTATGTGTAACTAGCTTCCTCTCTCGCTTCGCTCGGGTCACATTTTTGGCAGCTCCTGTAATGATTTATAATCATATATAATATATATATATATATATAATTTTCGTAGGAAACCTCCTCAGCTTTCTAGAGAATGATCAGAATCTACCTTCACTATTTCCATCGATAGTTATTGATTGATTAGAAGAAGTTGGGGTAACCTATACATTCCAATTGAACAGTTCGAGATAGAGATTTTACGATGATTCCATTGAAAAGCTAAGACCATTTGAGGTCAAGATAGGTATCACCATTTTTTTTTTCAATTTTTCGATGATTTTCGGCAATATCTCCGGTTCTGTTAATCGTAGTCACCTGGGGCTGATCTCAAATAGGAGGTAAGCTCATTTCGCATCGATTTGTGTTAATTAAAATTTCTTTCATCAATTCTTCGGAAAATTATAGGTCATTCACTGAAAATCTATTTTTCCCCGATAAGTCCTCGGTAATCGATAATTTTCTTCATTCCAATAACTCAAAGCCGAAAAATTAAGAGAAATAACTCCTGATATATGGTTCCCATGAGAATCATCCAATATTTCCATTGTAATTCATCAATTTATCACGCCAAGAGCTGGATAAATTGTGTCAGTATCAATTTCTTCCAATTCCCATTTTTTTGAGCTCTCTAAAATATTATTGAACCTTTGAGAAAATTCTAGAATGTCCTCGTATTTTCTAAAACACTCAAAAAAAATTTCAAACCTTTTGAAACGTTCTAAAAAATTGTCAAACTTTCTGGAACATCCTAAAAAGTTGTCGAATTTCCTAGAACATTCCAAAATATTTTCAAATCTTCTGGAACATTTTGAAAAATTCTCGAACCTTGTGGGCAATCGTAGGATGTTCTCGAACTTTCTGGAATATCCTAGAATAATCTAGGACATTCTAGAACAATATCGAACATTTTAGAACAATTCAGAACATTCTAGAACATTCTAGAACAATCTAGGACATTCTCGAACAATATCAAACATTTTAGAACAATTCAGAACATTCTAGAACATTCTAGAACAATCTAGAACATTCCAGATCAATCTAGAACATTCTAGAATAATCTAGAACATCCTCAGACCTTCTGGAACATTCTAGAAAATTCTCGAATGTTCTAGAACATTCAGAACTATCATTAACTATTCTAAATCATTCTAGAATATTTCAGAACGATTGAGAATATTATTTTACGTCCATTCATATCGAGTAAATGGATGCGATACTCATCTTCATTCTCATATCTCTAAAACCAACCTTTGTAGCTAAAAACAAACAGCATCATCCTGAATGGGGGGTGGAGTGTCGATATTTATAGCAGTTAAAAAAATGAACAATCTCATTCATGGCAATCGTCAATCATTCCTTGATAAACCAGGAATAAAATTGAAGTACACTGATAAATAAATTGATGAGCCTCCTCCTTGCAAAGGAACAAAAAATAATGAAAATTTGGACCATCAGAATCACAATAACGTGAATTCAACATTAAAAAAAAAATAATTTGAGTTTCAATAATTGCACGTTCAATAACTGGGCGTTCAACATCCCGCACTTGTAATAAAGAAAACTGCCCAAATTAAGTGAAGAGATGAAGATAAAATAAATGTAATACTGATCTCATTTATTGTGCATTTTAGGATAATTGAGTTAATAAAGTTTCAGTTCTATGTATGAATTTCAAACAATTTCTCATTTCTAAGTATTATTTATCCATAGTTAATTATTTTTTTTTACATTTTTTTGCATGTTTTTAATGTCCGCCCCGACCAGCAAAAGTCGGGCGGGCGCCCCCCCCCCCTCCGACCAACGGGTTGACCGTGCTTTCGGTCCGGAGCGAAGAGAAATAGTATACAACCCATGTCTATGTCTGTTGTTATTCATCGTTTTCATCATTCATCATTTTTTCTAAAGTAAGTGAGAATAATTATCGGGAAGTTCTTAGTGCGGCTTGAAGTTACACACATCACAATATATTCTCACTAATTCCTTCTAATCAGCAGTAACGCACTCCTCCATTCGCGAGCGAGCGCGCAACCACGCACTCCTCTATTCGCGAGCGAGCGTAGCAAGCGAGCAACTGCTCACTCCTGGTTTTTTTTTTTAACCCTGTTTTGTCAATTTCTATAGATGTCAGAAGATTCACTTGCTGCTAATAAACAGATCCGACAACCAATTATATCTAACGATTTCTTTCCGGATTATACAGTTCAATTCTTTGGTTGATTTCGACCGCAGAACTACCATCTAATAACCCGACATTGACTCTCTTTCTGGAGTATCACAATGAAACAAGCGCACTAGTTATGGACCATCAAAGCACCACAATAAGACCAAATTTCGATCGTCCATTTCACGCAGAATCACCGCATTTCGACTCCATTTCGACCGTGACCACTAACTCGTTAGGGTTTTAAAAATATTTGCATCACGATTTCTGTACCTTCAGTGACATTGAACAGCCTGATTACCTGCTACTAATTGTAGAATCGGACCTTCAGCCAAATAGAAATATATCAATTACTAACATTAATAGTGATATTATCATTATATATTTATTATGAGATATTAATTCTCAAGATAAAAAGGTTGAAATATGTTACTTGAGATATTATAGTGTTTGAGGTAATTTTGCCTCGAAAAATTTCACTCAAGATATGATAATTTGAGATCATTCTGTCACGAGATATTATATCGTAAGATATAATTCCCGAGCTATTCTTACCAAAATGTTTTTGTCCGAGACAAAACACTGAGAGAAATTTTTGAACTCTGGAACTATAAATTTTGAGTTGAAAAAGACCTCGACTATGAAAATATGTACGCTGTAGCTATTAGGTGGTTACTAAAAATTATTGTGCTACCAATCAAATACCGGAATTCACTTGAACGCTAACGAATAGCTCTACTCCCTAAATTCTTATTGCTTAGTTTACTATGATAATCGATAGGTATACGCCCCATTCTCCCTCGTGGTCAACTTATCCTCCACTGATTTTCTGTGAACGATTTTGTGAAAAAAAATCAAAAAATATTAATTTATTCATCTTTTCGGGGAATTTCTTCAGCTATTTCCCATTCGTCCAACCTACCTACCCTATTTCTCATTCAACCAACCCACCAAGTACATTTAATTAATTCTTAAACGCTAGAAAAAACGCAATGTCTAACGCATCGAGGGGGATTCGAACCTAAGCTTGTCGGAACGCGAAACCAGACATGCTACCGATTGAGCCACACATTACTCTAGAAATAGTCATTTTTGATCTCGCTCATGTAGGGCCAAATTTCTCGTGATGGGAAAATAACGAATGTTGAAAAGTTACGATAGCAAAATATTTAGTGAAACAGAATTTGTAGAGGTGGATTTGGGTAACTGGACTCTTACATTCATGTTGCATGTCCCAACTAAGTATAGTTGTTCACCGTTGTGTATATGACAATAAAATCTGTGCGAAATAGTAAAAAGTAGAGTTCGATTAGACCTCGGCTACATAATTTTGTTAAATTTACCATCGAGAATTCCCTCCGAGTACCAATTGAGTATAGTTACCCTAAATTTTAAGGATTTTCATCTGATTATGGGTAGGATGACTAAATATATAGTTGAATTTGACCTCGACAATATAATTTTTGTTGAGATTACCATCGAGAATTCTCTCAGTGAAACGTGTGTCACCATGGGTGCATTCGTCTTGGACGCTCACACGCTTAAAGCGCTCATGAGCGCGGTCTTGAGTGTTCGACTTGACACTGTAAGCGCTGAAAGTCGCCGTTTATGGCTGCGTTTGTAAACGGTTCTACGCGCTCACAAACGCTTTCTCCATCGAGGTAAGGCAGCAAAAGCGTTTGTGAGCCTGAGCGTCAAATCAGACTAACTTCCAGAATAAACACATTGCGGAAGCGTAAACTAACCAAACTTTTCATCAATTAATGACGGGTGATAAACATCAACAAAAAACATGGCAATACAGGTACCAAAAGTCATCTCAAATTCATCTAGTCCATCATCAATATCATCGTTAGTTAAATTAAACAGAATATCTATCGCTTGAAAAACTTTCAGAAGATCCGCCATATTGACGCTCACAAGTGCTTACGCTGTCCAAGATGAACAGTATTTTCTGAGCGCTTATAACGCAAAACGAACACTCATAATTGGCGCTTATAAGCGTGAGCGCTGATAGCGTGTGAGCGTCCAAGACGAATGCACCCCATATGACTGTTTCGTGATGCTCGTCCATCTCTAGACTTAAAGGTGCACATAGCGCATGACGCTCCCGCGTTTTTTCAATTTGAAAAACTATCTCAGTTCATAAACTCGATGAAAATCACTTGTTCTACATAAGCCTCCTAGCAGAAGCAGGCGGGAGCAAAGTCATAAACCTTAAGCTTAGCTTGCAAGGCAGCGACGCTTAATTTGGAAATTTCATGCCATGTCTTTTTTTTGGAAAAAGAATCTAGTAACCTTGCCCTCTGGGATTCAAATGAATATAAAAAAGGGATAAAGAGGAAAACAATAATTAGTTGCACTCGAAAGAATTGAATAACTATTTCCCAAGTGAATTAATCTTAAGTTGACATGATTCATGCAAACTAAGCAACACTTTTCTTGTTCCTCATTGACTACTCGATTTCTTTTGTTGATAAATTCATCCACCCTTCTCCCATCCTCTCTATGCACACGGAAATTTCTTTTTTTACCCTAGGAACTGGAAAAATGGGTTTCTAACCTCACTTTGCTTGGTTCGAAACGCATTTTTCCAGCACCCTTGGGCAAAAAAATACTATACGCACCATGGGTGGATAAATAGTATATTACATGCCTAGGGCAGTAATGTAAGAAATGTCTCAGAGCACATGTAATTGATGGCCGAGGCGAAGCCGAGGTCAACAAACATGTGCTCTGAGGCTTTCTCACTTACTGCCCAAGGTGTGTATACTATTTTTCTGCACACTGGGACGGAAGTGAGCTTACGCCCGAGCGCAGCGAGGGCCGAAAGTCTCACTTTCGTCCCAGTGTACAGAAAAGCTAACTTCGACAAAATTTTCCTCCCGAGCGAAGCGAGAGTTAAGAAATTAACTTTTTTCCGCCCTAGGTGCGTAATGTACTATTTTCCCTTTTTTTTTCCTATATAAAAAGGACAGGGCATTAAAATCGACCATGGCGGATTTTCATCTCGAATTGAAGGATAATCGAACTCGAAATGAAAAAAGTCGAACTCGAATTGACAAAAGCGAATTCTAGTGGACATTATGAAAACTAATTTTTTTGAATTAGTTTTCCATTAAAAACAGTAAATAACCTTGGAATTTTATGTTATTATCAATTCAATAATTAAAGGATAAAATCATTTTAAATATTTAAAGTTAATTACAAGAAAATAATTACAGGCATCGAAAAATGAAATTGTTAATTAAAAAACGAAAAGGGGATCAACGACGTCGCCGAAGGCGATGGCGGCGCTAGTTTCAAATAAAGGAAAGAATTCAGGGTACACCATAGGTAGCGGGGAAAAGGGGTATATTGCAATTTTTTTTTATTGCAATCGGTTGGTGGTCGGATGGTGGTAAAAGGTATAAAACTTTTAATCATTAGGGAGTGAAAGGTTTTTTTATTTTTAATTATTAATTATTGACCTATTGTCCACGGGGGAATTTCGGATTTTTAATTGATTCTCCCTTCAAATCGATGTAAAATCAATTGGTGGTAAAAGGTACCCCAATATTAGAATGATTGACTCATCGATTTGTAATTTTTCCTAATTATTTACACAATAGATGTGAGTGAATTGTGGATGCGTCCTTAGCATCATCCCCTCCACCATTTTTCGCGGTTTTGATTTGAAAAATTCAAACCGTACAAATCTATAATGATGAATCGATAATGTATTTTATTTTAACGATGTATTTCATTTTGTTAAGGTACTTCCGCAGTAAGTAAAGGGGAATAGATCCGAATGTGCCACAGATTTGAAACTTTGAAGATATATTCTTCTCATAAGTAGAAATATATCCTGAAAGTTTCATAACGATCGACCACGTAGTTTTTTTTATTAATTATTAAAATAATTAATTTACACAGGCCCTAATGACACGTACTTTTCAATGAATTTTCAAAAATCATCGACAATGTGCTGCAGTCTCATCCGCGCGCGAAATCACTTCCCATATTATTTATAAATATAACTTGATAATTTTTTTGATATTTTACCACGTAATTATTGAGAAATATCAATGAATCCGTGTGTCACCACCATTTTACCATATCCTCATCATTATTTTATGGATTAAAATATGGATCAAATCTGAAACAACTAATGAAATTGTCGCAAAAAAAATGGCGGAGCCACTGGCGCTCATGGATATTTCTCATCCGCCATACTCTCATTAGTTTTGTGTGTCTACTGGGTCTACTGTGAAGTTACTGACTATAATCCATAAAGAAAGAAAAACACCTCAGAATAAAAAGAAATCTCGAAATTCGCGTGAATTAAAAAAAAGAAAAAAAGAATTTCACCTAGGTGAAAAATAAATGTTTAAAAAAAAATGTGAATGGTCAAATGTGTGAAAACCTCATCATCACGTCGCTCCTCCAATCAAATTTTTGCAGTGATAGGAGGGCGGAGGGGGACGTCGACTTTTGGGGGATTTTGTGTATGTGGGGCTAAAAGTGGGGAAGAGTTTTTAGAGCCCAAGAATAGCTCATCGAGCCCCAAAAGCAAAACGGTCTAGGAAAAATAGAAGAAAACAGTGGAAAAGTTTAATAGAAGGAGGGATTTGTGCCGAACGGACCAGAGAAGCCGACGAAGAATATCACAGAGCCATCGGCTGCTCAGCGGTGCCAGTTTTTTTTTTTTTTTTTTACACTAAAAGAGTCCTAAAGATTGAAGAAGTGTAACTATTAGCCCATCAGTTTGGGAGAAAACTAATTGCATCAAAGCATCATTGGCAAAGAGAAAGAAAAAAATAATAATATATTTCACGAAAAATCATTTATAGAGTATCATATTAAATGTCTGAAGTTTACGGCAAATGCCCCTCCCATTCACTCTGATACACGCTCCAAATTCCTGCACAATAAAAAAAATCAGAAGTGATTATCATCTACAAAGACGAACTATTCAACGAGGAAATAATTAAATTGCAACTGTATATATTAACTCATATTATTTATGGGGTCAAACATTAGCAATGTATCTTCAAAAGTGAATTTGTGATTATATATATCTAAAGTATATATATATACTCATATGTATATATATACTTTAGCTGAAAGGTAAAAATCAAGTGAAATTTCTTTTTTTTTCTTTTTTTTTTTTTTCAATTAAAATTTTGAAAGGTGTAACAAGTGCAGATAGAGTTGGTGTGTTTTTTTTTTTCTTTTTAGGTGTTGAGAATTGTTATTTTTGGTGGATAAATTGACAGAGCAATGTCCCTGGAGACACGCTCCAGCTCGGCCCTCTTCAAGAGGGCCGAACAGCTCAAACGTTGGGAACAGTCTGAGACAAATAGAGAGCCAGCTGTACCAAAGCAAATAGCACGTAAAATAAAATTTTCAGCTGATTGTGTCTTCTTAGCTGCTTGTGCTGCTGGTGATAAAGATGAAGTGGTTAGATTGCTACAAAAAGGTGCTGATATCAATACTGGAAATGTTGATGGCCTAACGGCACTTCATCAGGTGAAAGAATATTTTTTTTTAAATAAAAAAAAGAAAAAATTCTAATTTTTTCGAATTTTATTGTGTTTCATTTGAATTTTTTTTTCTGATGAAAAATTTGGACATCAAATAATTGGTCCAAGTGTATCGATTGCAAGATGGCCGCTGTTCTTCTCCAGCTGTCTAATTTCAGAGTCCCGGTTTGATGGCAGATATTTATCTCAAACATGCGCCTGTCATGGAATGTGTATAACATTAAAATCCTAACCGACTACTTAGACTCAATATAATCAATCTTGATAGATATAAACTATTCGGTTCTTCATGGATCGAGATTTTTCCAACTTCGACTTTATAATAATGATCAAATTGAGTAGCGAAGAGGTAAAACAGGGACTAATTGAGATACTCCTTTTTATTTCAATTATTTTTTGTAAAAAATTTCAAGGGCTACAAAAAAGGATTTGTGTAAAATTTTCCTATCTCCTTCAGTTTCCGAGATATTCTCAAAAAATACGAATGACCTTGTTTTACCTCTTCATTACTAAAATTATTATTTTTTTTTTATATTCCACATGAATTCAAGTGGTTTCAACTTTTCAATTCTCCTGCTAACATATTTTTAACGTTTGAAAATTATTTTAGTTCCGTTCCATGATTCAGTCGTAATCACTTCTCTGGGCCACTGATAAATATGACTGATGATTCAACAGGCAATCAAAAATAACTATGTGTTCCAGGGAGAAAAAAAAAATCGTCAATATTAAATCCCTCGTATTTTTCTCAGAGCTATCATTAACCATTTAATTCAATTTTTGAAAGATTTTTTACGTAAAAAAAAAGAAAAAAATGAAAGGAAAATTCTAACTAAAGTATCAATTCATTATTCATGAATTCTTCTATATCAATAGTTAATTGAATGTCAATTTGCTTTGAGTTTAGAAGCACTTATTCTTTTTTTTTTTTCATAGAAAATTGAAATACGCATATTACATAATTTTTGAAATTCTGTTTTTACATAATGCAATGTGAGTATGTAAACGAGATAATGTGAAAATTTTCGTATTTAAAAAATCAAAAAATTGATGGTATAGATGGATAAAACGTGGTTTTGCCCGAAATACTATTAATAGATTACCTATTACAATTCAGAGTTCCTTGTGTATGTCTGTGTCTACGGGGCCTTTGTTAGTGCGTCAATAGATGGTTTATTTTTCTTATTCCATTTTTTTAATTTATTTCTATTACACTGGTTAGAAAAAGGGCACTCTATTTTGCCGAATCAATGAGGCACGAATGTGTGAGGTAAAAGATATTTTTGGAATTGAAATAAAATAAAATAGGAGAAAATGAGATGATTTTTCAACACCTCATAAATAGCAAAAATTCACACATAAAATTCATGATAAAAAGCCTCTAAAAATTGAGACAATCATCGAAAAATAATCCTTTTTTTTTTTGTTTCGTCTTTAGGCATGCATTGATGATGACTTGGATATGGTTGAATTCTTGGTTGAACAGGGTGCTGATATTAATCGTGGTGATAATGAAGGCTGGACACCTTTACACGCAACCGCCTCTTGTGGCTTTATATCAATTGCAAAGTATGTCGAATATTCTCTACAGTCTAGTAAATTATTTGAGTAACGAAAACGGAAAACAGGATAAATCGACTTTTCTGCTGATTATTTTTTGAGAATATCTCTGAAACTCATTTTTTTGTGGCTCTCGAAATGTTCAACAAAAAAAATGAGGATAAATTCGCGCTATCTCGCTTAATTTCCAAGATATTCTCAAGATATTTTCAAAAAAAATTTGATTCATCCTATTTCATCTCTTGACCACTGATTTTTATTAAATAATTCATATTTTTCTTCAATATTCATCTGAAAATTGAACAAAAAAATAATGAAAAAAAAAAAAAAATTCTAATTATTCAAACATGCCTGTGAAAATTTGAATGTAACAAATCTGCAGTGAAGAGGTAAAACAAATCGACTTTTTTGTTTCTTGGGGATCTCTTTTACTGAAGAAAATGAGGGCTTTAACAAGTTCTTCGAAAAAAAAAAATTGACTTTTTCTGGTCTACCTCTTCAATGTTGGAATGATTCTTGCAGGTACTTAATTGAGCAAGGCTGCAATTTAGCAGCTGTAAATAATGATGGAGAGCTTGCAGTTGATATTGCTGAAAGTAATGAGATGGAGGACTTGTTACAGCAACATATCAATAAAGCAGGTGATTAATATCAATTTTATTACATTTAAGAATAAATTATATCTAATTATAAAAAGGGGGAAGAACTTCAAAGTAAAAAAAAAGGAAATACAAAAATAATAACTCTATATTTATTTCTTTCATCTAGGTATTGATTGCGATCAGGCGAGAAGCGAAGAGGAGAGATCGATGTTGAATGACGCGAGAGCCTGGCGATCTGGAGCACCGGGAAAAGATGCCACTCATCCACGGTCCGGTGCTACTGCGCTTCACGTTGCTGCTGCCAAGGGTTACATAAAAGTCATGAATATACTATTACAAATTAGATGTGATGTCAATGTACAGGATTATGATGGCTGGACACCACTCCATGGTGCCGCACATTGGGGACAACTCGAGGCTTGTAAACTACTTGTCGAGCATTATTGTGATATGGATATGAAAAATTATGCGGTAATTTTTATTTTATTCAGTTGTGGAGAGATCTGGTTTTTTTTTCTCATTTTTTTAATTTTTACTCTGAAGAATATCTTGGGAAATGAGTGAAATGGGGGAGAAATTTGTGAGGACCTTTTTCGTAGAAAAAAATCAGAGCTCTGAGAAAGGCTCTTCCAAAAAAACAAAAATTACTGTAAAAAAAAATATACTTATCCCATGGTACCTCTTCGCTATCAATAAACTCACTGGAATTATTTTGATAATCAATTGATACAACTCTACTCTACTCGCAAAATTCAAATTTTAATATAGAAAAATTGGATAAATTTGTTCATCAGTGAATGAACAAGTTAAATATAGCTCATTCATATTCTGTAATTTCCCTCTCTACTTAAAATTGTACTGTAGTTGAGTTGTGGAAAGAAATGAACATGAAAATTATACAATTTTTTTTTTTTACGATTAAAAGACGTTGAAAAATTTCGTTAACTGATACGTTTAGAAATATTTGTAAAATTTTGAAAAATGATCTATTTATTTATTATTAAATTCGTCCGAAGATATATTGAATTTATTAATGTTTCAGGGTCAAACAGCATTTGATATTGCGGATAGTGAGATTCTGAAAGCACTTGAAGAATTGCATAAGAAGCAGCAGACCATGATAAAAGATCATCCCCAATTGAATAACAAGAAGCAACCAGCGATACCAAAGAAAAGGTATGAAGAAAATTGTATTTTTTAATTCTTATTTTATCATTTATTCAATCAACAAAGTCACTGATTTATTTCCATTTTCAATTTATAATGAAATATTTTGCAGAGTGTCTCCAACAATTGAGAATGCAGTCGTATCCCAAGAAGCTAATGAAAAGTTCGAAGAAGAAACACCGAATAAGGTGATAAAAGTTGAACTTGAAATTCAGTCGGATAAAGATGATACGAGCACAGGAACGAATAGTGATGTTGGTGAGATTCACTCTTTTGTCTTAATATTTTTTATTAATAATTAATTATAAATACTGTAGTTAATTTATGTAAATGATAAATTCATGCATAAATTGGTAAAAAATAATTCATAAATTTCGTCCGCATGCTGCGTTGATAGAAAGTGGAGAAGAGACTGATGTTGAAGCGAGTGAAGTTGAGGGTGAGTCTGAGAGTAGCTTAGACACACAGACTTCCTCAGATTCCAATCGATCCAATCAATCGAATCAGTCATTAGGTCTTACAGATGACGGTAAGGGGCTGTGGCGAAAACAAATTTTAATAAAGCAATACAAAAATTGTTATTTCCCTCCGAATTCAAGCAGTGTTTAATTTTTATAGTGATTATTATGTTGTTTATTCAAAGAGCTAAGCAAAAATAGATAGTTAATTATCTTTTGGGATTTTACAGAAAAGAAGAATAGAGCTAACAAAGATGATACTGGAACGCTTAGTCCAGTGTCTTCAACGGAGATATCGAAAGTTCCTAATCAGGTAAGATTTTTGATATTTTTTATGTACAGTTTTTTATCAATTCTCTAGTTCTGGAAAATTTTGGAAACATGATATTTTTCGAATTTAATGTTTAAATTAAATTTGCATGTAGGGGTAATTTCAGTTCCATTTTTTTAAATAAAAAAATCTATGGAACATATGATTTTTTGAACTTTACTTGTATTGCAATTTCAAAAAAATTGAATTTTCCAATTATACCGATAGAAAATTCCAATACGGCCATTTAAATTTTCATTTTTCAATTCTATTCATATCTTTCAATACATCATCTTGAAATAGACAATTTTTTAATAATGTACGTCCATTTTCATGTCGATGTTAAAGTTCAAAAAAGAAGAAAACCATAAAAAAATATATAATTTTCAGAATTCACTATTTTATCATAAACTCTCCAAAATCGATTAAAACGTGTTTTGTTTCTGACGAAAAGCCATTTTCTTACGATTCGTACAAGTTGTCAAAATTCACATAGCCTTATCAACTATTCAGAAGGAATCTGTGAAAGTTTTTTGAGTAACATTCTTAACGTTTCGAAATTTTCAAAGGTATATTTTTATGAAATGAAGAAATGGAAAAATGTCAGGTTTATGCAGTTATCATGTTAGTAATTGTGATTTCCTCCCATTAGAGATAGTAATTAATCATTGATGGAATTTAATAGTGCAGTCTTCTACAAATTCAGTAGCAAAAATGTAAAATAGAAAGAATCATTTTTTCTGCTCGATCTTTTGTGAAAAATATGCCGGAAACTAATGGACATACGCCTTTCTCGTTCAAATTCTCTTTATGTAAAAAATTTTAAGAACTACAAAAAAAAAGTTTAGGGCAAAAAGGATGTCTTTCCATTAGTTTTGGAAATATTCGAGACACAATTAACTAAATGAGAAAAAAAAATCATCCTGTTTTTACGTTTCGCTATTATTTTCATGTAAGTCAATATGATTTTTCTCACTTTTTCCTGCAATTTTACTTCAAGGCCCCAGTATTGCCGCCAAAACAACAGACTGATAATACAGAAGAGGGTACTATTCCGTCCTGGAGACGCTCTGGATCATTTAGAAGTAGAATCCAAGAAGCAGAGACTCCAAATTCTATAACATCTAGTAAGTTCAACACTTTAAAACGAAATATTGAAGAAATTAATTATTTTCACCAACTATCAAAATTAACTGCAACATTTTATCCATATTTTCATTAAAAAAAAATTTTTTTCTAGAAATTGAAGACAAAGATAATTTATCAACGAAAACCCCAATAATCACCACCAAGGTCAACACAGAACCAGAAGTTGTTCTCCGACGAACCCACAGTTTCGAGACAGATGAAAAGTGAGTACAATTATCTCCAATTACACTTTGCTCAGCTAATAATAGAAAGATGAAAGAGAAAAAAAAAAATTAATAATTTTAACGAGTTCTGTGGCTTTGAAAAGTGTTACTTTCATTAGTTAGTAACCCATGAGTGATTTTTGGCTATTCAGCTCGTAATTTGATGCCAGTATTGATGAACAGAACCTTCTCACTACATTAATGCTTTTCTTGAAGTGATGATCGACAGAGAATTTATTTCAATTTTTCCATAATCCAAGTCAGAATATTTTTTTTTTTTTCAAACTATTTTTGTCTTCTCCCTTTAATCGCATTGAACCTGTTGAAAAAATTGAAATTCTTTTCTCCACGATACTCAATGAGAAGCAAAACGTTGAAAATTAGAATTACCTTGTAAATAAAAGAAGCAAAAAAAAAAAAAATTAGAAACATAGAGAACACTTTCCTAAAAAAAAGTACGCATGGCATGATGCATGTTGCGCAGGTTCTATGAGCAGTACTTGGCATTGCGAGCTCGAATCAAGGCATCTTCCTGCCCCACACTCCACCGCTGTCATCCAGCTACTCCCTACCACACCAACGCTACGACCACTCGTTCTGCGTCCTTGCGCGAAACTCACAGGTATATACTGAGCATGTTTTTCAAATTAAAAACTAAAATGCCATTTGTAGACTTGAATGGAACGATAGAATTGAGCCAATGAATGTATTAAAAATTAATTAATTTGATTTGTGTTTTTTTTTCAATTCAATGGAACGACTTGTGATGGATTTTTTTTTTGATAATTCCATTGGAAAGTTGAGGAAATTTCCGGTGAAAAACATTTGTTGGAATTAATCTCTCCTATTTTTTTTATCTGAGAAATACAAAAAAACATCTTTTTTTGAAAATTCTCAGTCTTTTCAAAATTTTCAAAAAAAAATCGTAAAATTAATTGTTGAAATATATTTTTCAATGAAAATTTTCTCAGATTTTGATTGAAATCATCAGAAAGAATAAATCACAAATATTTCCACTGATTTTGATCGTATTTTCATAATATAAAACGTCAAAACTGAAATGCATACATTCTTCTCACTTCAATTTGTTCCATTTGAAAGCTAATTCATAAGTCATTTTCATAGCATTTTGCTTGATCTCCCTGCCTTTGTGATGCTTGAATTGTCCACTAATAATTATAATAATCATTAACAAATAATTTCGTTATTCAATCAGGAGGAAAGAGGTGAAATTGAATTTGGAACTGTCTCGAGTACCTCAAGAGAGTAATGCATCATCTCCAACATCTGTATCGAATAAATTCTTGTCATCGCCAGCACTGTTAACTGGTACGAGCTCCACAGGTACAACATCCACTGCCGTTACAACTACTACTACCAGTCCAGTACCAGGAAATCAAATTAGAAGGTATATTATCCAATGATAAATTCCTAAAAATCATTATTGAACAATTTTGAATGACTTCCAAAAACTAAGTGTTAATTTTCGCGACTAAAAAAAAAATTGAAAAATTTCTGTAATAATTAATGTGATTAGCATTCAATCTGTGGAAACAAGTTCAGCAAATGTTCCGCCCACTCATAACACAACAACAACAACAGCAGCATCAGCACCAAATACACCAGCTGGAAGTAAACTCAGTCCTGGAAATATCTTCAAGAATTTCTTCAAGTGCGTGATCTGAGATAATGAAAATGATGAAAAAAAAAAAAAAGATTTTTACAGGCATTTGTATTTTATTCTCTTTTATGAATGGATATAATTCTTTTTTTTTTCTTATTTACAAGAATTTTGGTTTTTCGAGATTGAGATGAAATAATGAGAAGAGTGAAAATATTAAAATCCAAATTTTGAGTCAAATATTATCACTTTTTTCAGAATTTCTCTTGATTAACTTTTTTTTTTTTTTTTACAAATCCAGCATCAGCATGAGAATAAGAAGCAACGAGACTGCTTTATGATTTGAAAATTCGCTGTTACGAAAATTGTCAGAGCTCATCAAGAACTCGAAGGCTTCATAATTCATTATTATTAGTATTATTTTTTGCATTTAGATTGAATCCAACACTTACTTCTTCCAGCATAATTGTGCACACGGCCGATTTCAGTTACAGATGCAAAAAAGACAAAAAAAAATAACACTGATTGAATTTTAAGTTTTTTGTTTTATTCCATTTTTCTGGCTTTATTTTTTTTACAGAAATTCACGTGACAGTCAGCTTGTGAAATATTTAAGTAGTTTTGTGTTTGTGTAGAAATACAAGACAGCTGTTCTACAACAAATTAATGCTTAATATGATTTTTTTAAATTGTTATTTTTCTCAGGTTTCGTGAAGAGATTTATTTTTCGTATAAAAAATGAATGCCGATTTTGTCAGTTTTTTACATATTTTTTTTTTTTCTAATTCCATTGAACTCTAATCTATTTTGACTGATTAATAATTTATTATTTCTTTTATTTTCATTTGATGTTTTTCCTCATTTTGTTCAGATCATTTGTGCCGCCAGTTCGCGATGAGGAGAGTGAAACTCAGAGAAAAGCTCATGCCAAGAGAGTGCGTGAAACAAGACGCTCAACTCAGGGTGTTACTCTGGATGAGATAAAGAGTGCCGAGCAATTGGTTAAAAAGAAACAACAGCAGAGTAATGATACAACACCAACAACAACATCCCAGGTAGAGCTTCGTATTAACGCTTCAGTATTGAAAATAGATAAATTTATAGATAATGGATTTATAAGAAATTCAAGTATTCATGGAGAAAAATTGAAAAAATATTTTTATCGTATTTTAAATTTATTTATTAAAAAAAAGAGAGTAACAATTGACTCAATTGTAATTAACAAACAGATTGATTCAGTGAAAAATGAAAGATTCATCAATCTAAGGAAATTGATGAAATTCATTGTAATATTTGCAATTCCTTATGTTATCAAAATAAGCTTCTGAACTATACTAAATTATTGAGAAGAAATTTGAATTCTCTTTTTTTATTTTTCATAATAAACAATTTGTTAATTGATAATTATGTGTATGATAAATTCTGGGAGGATTCAAAAACAAAAATACAGATTTAAAAAAAAATTATATTAATTATGCGTGAAATATCTTTATCAAGCTCACTGGCAATCCCGTAGTACTTGTGGTATTGTCATGAAAATTTGAATTTTCTTCTTTTTTTGTAATTGTCTGAAAATTAATGTTTCGTGTTTAGTGTTGGGTTGAGGGAATTCCTTAATTACTCGTTTAAAAAAAAAATCCAATTAATTCATACTTAACTTATCCTCCCAGTGTTAACACAAGAGAGTCAGAATTATAATTGAAAGAAATTTGCTAGAAAAAAATAATAATAATAAGAGAATAGGAAACACTGTGTAAAGTAATTCTGTGATTGAATGAAAGAAAACAGTAATGTAATTCATGAAAAATTTGAGAATTTAATCAATTTTTTGAAATTAATTCATATCAATCACAGAATAACAAAGCTTTTTTTGTCGTAAAATTTTTTATCTATTTTTTTTTTCAATCGTTTCCTATTTTTTTAACATATTAGCCTGTAGCTTCGCCTGGCCAAACAGCCTCAGTCACAGCTACGATAACAACAGCAACTCCTACGACAGTAACTACAAACAAATTACCCGAGGAGACTAACTTGCCTGAAAGGCGACCCTCGTGGCGACTGAGGGTAGATAATGGAAGCAAGGTTTGTTGGTTTAAAAAAAAAAGAAATGTTTACTGATTGACTTTGGATTTTTCCCATTGAAAAAAGTAATAAATAACAATTCTTCAAAAACTTCTAAACAATGAAATCAGAAAATATTGCTCTGAGAAAAATAATTCTTTTTTCCTACAAAATAGATCTTTTGAGAAGAAAAAAAAAACGAAATTTTTTTTTTTTTTGAATAATTGCCTCCGAAAATTTTTGAAAAAATTACCCAATGTTGTAGACATGTTGGAGCATTTTTTCAAATTTTTTGAGATTATTTCGCGGAGGCCTTTACTTTAAAAAAAAATTCCTGGATCATTTTGCCCGGAGGTCCATTTCGCCCCACTATTTGTAAATTTAATTACCTGTCGACTAGGACTAATTGAAAAAATACCTTATAACAGTTCCAGTTGGAAGATGCCAACAACAAATCATTAGATACAACAGCATACATAAGGAGGCCTTCAGGTGGAACAGGAATACCTAGACCGAGTTCAGCACCAGTCGAAACAATTACAACTGGTACGGCTGATGCAACTGTTACACTACCACTTAGGCGAACCTTGAAATCACCTGAGGACAAAGGTAATTATTCCATAACAATTTTTCTCTTTCATTTTTCCTCATTTTTTTTCTACAACAGAAAATATCATACACCATCAGTCCACATAATTTGGATGATTTTTTTTTTTTTATATACTTCTTTAATTAAAGAATAATTGTCCTGACTATTTTTTTTCCTCTTTGTTTTTATTTCAAAGAACAAGACAAGGAGAATGACAGTAGAAATGCTCAAGCTACACAGGCGGTCATTCAGAGGCGAAGAAGACCCAAAAGAAGATCGACCGGGGTCGTTCATGTTGATATGGATGTTAGTAATACAAAAATTATAATTCATCAATTAAAAAAATTTACATTAATTAATTATAAAATGAAAAGGAAATAATGTACATTATCAGAGGCACATTAAGTAACTTTTCTCCTATCGATTTCGTCGATTTTTATGTTTCATTTTGATTGAAAAAATTGTTTCATTCACTTTGAAAAAAAAAAAATCCTAAAAATACGTATGAGTAAAATACTATCTGACGTCAGGAGTCGATAGCTATTAATATAATCTAGGTGTTTCATTTTGAAGGACTGAAATTCTGGATGTTTCACGTGCTTTTGAAAATGCCCAGATATCATAATTTAGTGTTTACGACTTAACTCGTGTACGTGTGTGTTATTTATATTAAAATTTCATTTTAATTGTATTATTTCCAGGAAATTGATCCAGAAAAACAGGATGGATCAGGTGTTGGTGATAGTGAAGAATCCAAGAACAATCATACTGAGGTAAAGAATTATTAATTAAATATTTACAAAAAAAAAATTTCGATGTAAATTTTTTTAAAAATCGAAGAATCATTAGAAAAAAAAAAAACGTTTTTATCCTGGAATTTTCTTGGAATGGGAAAGAAATATGTTCTCGAGTTTCGGTTAATCTAGTACATTCATTTCATCGTTTGTACTCAATATTCTGAAATGTTAACTAAAATCTGTATTTACATGAGCATCATTCTGTCATCGATTCTAATAACTCAGTACAATCTATCCACAAAATATCATTTATTGGCAGACACAGTGTCTCTCGTAATGACATAATTTGTATCGAGTAAGAGATGAAAAAAAAAAAACAAACACAAGTCACAGAAGATTATATCTACATAACATTTAATCTATTTTACGCTTTAAACCAACTGGTTACGTGTTATTTTTGGGTCAACAGCGAGAAAGATTAACCTCTATTCTTACATACCAAGTACCGAAAATAAATGTACAATCTGTACCCAGTATTCCTCACTTTCAAGTGAAAACAGAAATGAAAATGAATTTTTTTGTTTTTTTATGCTATCAATTGGAATATTCATTGCTTCATTGATCTCAAAAAACTGCTGCCACTAACAATTTGTTTGTAAATGTTTTAATTTTATCTCTAGAAGTCAATAGACTTCATTGACCTCATATTCATCCTGAGAATGCAATACAATAGAATCAAAAATCCATGAGAAAAAAAAAAAAGAAATCAATTGAGCCATGAAACCCAAAAATATCAAGATGACATTTCGATTTAGTCTCTTGACATTTCAATTTTCTTTTAGTTTATTTGTAACAAGAAATAGTAGAGCGAAATTCTCCTTTTTTTTTTTTTTTTCCTTAATTTTTTTTCTTTTGCTCCAAATTATTATTATTATTCGAACAGCGATAATGGAAGAGCAGGAGCAATTGGAATTAGAAATACGCGCCTTGAAAACTAAACGAGAAAACCTTCACGTCTCCAATAGTGTTGTAGAAAATTTTATTTATAGAATTAAGTTTTTTCGTGGGGGTAAATACGAAAACTGGCTGATTAGTTTTGAAAACGTTTTACTGGCTATTCTCTATCAGTCAAACACTTTCTGTCAATGATACTGCATTAGTCTGAATATCAAATTTGAAAATTTGAATAGAATTTCTTTCGATTGAAGTTTAAAAAAAAAAGAATTGTAATAAATAATACTGCATTGTGTCAAGTTTTTATAATTCAGTGAAAAATTAAAAATGATTTCATTCGAAAAATTTGAGAATTTTCGAATGACATCATAGAAAACAATTTCGAATTTTTCATTTCCTTGATCTTTTGAGTTTTGGCAAATTCGAAATTTTCACGACAAACTTCTAATTATGATAATTTTTTGAGTTTCGTTCTATTGGTGATTGAAAAATTTCTTTTTTTTTACTCAAATTATCATGAAACTATGAAGTGAATAGTGAAATTCTCATTTTTTTTTGGCTGAAAACGATTTCGTGTGCTTTTTTTTATTATTTTCAAATTTGAAACAATGTCGACATATCGAAAGAGGACTCAAGCAAAGCCAACAACAGCAGCTGGTTTACGTGCCCAGGCATCAGCCAATGGAAGTTCCATATTTGGGAATAGACCACGTAGTGTTGCTGGATTATTCAGTTCCAATCAATCTGCTTATTCAAATTTATTGGGTATCACACCATCAAATTCTTACTCATCATCGATGAATAAAGCATCGAAAAATTCGTACTTCAAAAATCCGTACACAAATTCAATAAATAATTTGAATTATCAAAGCCCTTATACAACTTATGGTGGTACTTCATCGGGTTATGGGGGTTTAACACTTCCATCACACTCAGCAATAAGTTCATTGAATCTTGCTGTTCCTTCTACGAGTTATTCATCAAATTATACAAATCGAAATGCCAATAATCGAAGGCCTGTACAAAGAGCTGATAGTTTTAATAGACCCAAGTCGAAGGCGTCTAATTTTGAATCCAGAAGCTCAAGTTTACAGAGTTTAGCTGGATCGGAAGGCTATGTTGTAAGATATTTAGGATATTTTTAATTAGGCATTTTAATTAAGAGAAAAATCCCAGTATCTAATATAAAACTGTCTAAAAATCTTGAAATCTCAAAATTTCGAGATTTCAAAAAAAAAATTCAAATTGTGTGAAACAGACGATTATGAGATTTTCAGACGGTTCTACTTCATTTCACAATTTTTTTCAGGATAATCCCGGAAACTAAGCGAGATAAAGTGATTTTCTCCTAATCCTTTTTTTTGTAGCTCTTGAAATTTTCTACATGAAAGGATTAGTTTCAAATTTGTGCCATTTCCCTTAGTTTGTTCTATTTCACATGTTCACTACCGAATCAATGAGATTATTAGATTAATGTTTAGAAGTTTATTATTAGAATATTTGTCATTGTTGACATACTATAAGTCTATTTTTTTTTTTTCATCAATTTTTTTTTGACAATATCTTGCGAACTCAATGAGATAAGGCAATTTTACGTTCGCCCTTTTTTTAGCTCTAAAAATTCGATACAACAGAGGATTGGGCCAAAATCGCTTTATCTCGCTGATTTTTTTGCGATTTTCACGAAAAAATAGACTGATCCTGTTCCGCCTCTTCGCTGATAATTCAATTAATCATTCAAATTATTCAATTTCCATTTCACAATTAATTAACGCATTTCCCTTCATTTATTGAATGAATATTTCACATTAAAATGTATAATTGCTAATTTTTCCACTTTTTTCTTAATAGAAAAAAAACATTCATTAAAAAAAAAACGGAATTAATTTCAATTTCAATCCCGTTTTTTTATGAATATCTCGATATATAAAATCCTTCATTGGATTTTTAATTTATAAAATAAATTTTAAAAAATGAATGAATTGCGAATGAAATGAGAAAAATTCTATAAGCATGAGATAAAAAAAAAGGAATTAATAAAAATATTTTATATTATGAATTTTCAGAGTGGAAATGAACGTTCAGGTCGTTCCAGTAGACTTGGTTCTGTCACCTCGATATCTTCACCTGAAGCACCATCAACTCCAGCACGGACAAAATCAACGAGCTCCGAGAATGGTGAATTAGATTATAAAAAATTATGGGAAGAATCACAGGCTGATAATGAACGATTAAAAGAAAAATTGAGAAAATCAGAAGATCAATTGAAAGAGGCACGTAATTTATTAGAAAAAGCTCAAAGCAATCAGAATAAAGCAACATTATCAGAGGCAGAGAAACGTGAGAGGCGAGCGATGGAACGAAAACTCTCGGAAATGGAGGAGGAACTCAAGGTAGTCTTTACATTTTTTTATCAATTATTTTTTAATTAATCTAAAAATTTCAGTGGAATTATCTTCTCATATTTGCATACAATTTATTGAGCAAAAGAATCATTTTCATACTGAAATAACTAGAAATAACGGAATTATTTGCTAGATTGAGATCGAAGTGCTGATAATGTTGAGAAAAAAAAAATTGTTTTTATGGTGTGAAGTGATGATTTTTTTTTCTCAAATAAAAACAATGTGCAAATACGAATAGTTCGTAGGCTGAAAACATTTTCAGTAATTTCATGATAAAAAAATTCGTATCGAAAAAAAAAAAAAATTCTCATTGCAGAAAATTTGATTTTATCTTTAATCTCATTTCAACATCACATTGTTTTGGAAGATAAAAATTTATCCCCTGAAAGTGTCGTCAGTCGACTAAAGAAAGATAATACACAGGAAAATTTACGATAAAGAAGCAAATGAAAAAAAAACCTTGAATACATCTACGTTACTATCATTGGAATTGCACGAACCTTTTTTTTTTCCAAAAACCGTTTTTTTTTCATCACCAGAATGTGGGAAAGGTGTAAAATTATCTCATTTCATTTTCTTTTTTTTTCCATCTGATTTGAGGTACAAGGGCTTCGTCGCAATGGCTTTTTTGTTTTATTTACATTATTTCATATTTTCCCGAAATTTATTACTTCTCATATTTTCTTTTATAAATCTCGCATCTATTTTTGTTACGAAATAAAGCTGCATCAATTGCGCATTGAATCTCTTTTATGCTCCTTACTATTTTTAAACTTTTTCTTTTTATTTATGTTTTTTTTTTTTTTTTTAATGTTTCTCTTTTTTTACTTTTCGAATTTTATTTACGCGTTTGCAGAAAAATAATTTCGTGTGAATTTATTTGTTCTCTGCCCCTTGTTCTTCTTTATAATTTTGTCTTCTTGTTGGGGCTTTTTCTGGAATTTTTATTTAAAAAAAAAAAGAGAGAGAAAAAGAATGAAAAAAAGGTGAAAGAAATTTAGACTTTCAAAAATTATTGGCCTAACTGTTTCCACTGTTTACAGCAATTGCAAAAGCTCAAAGCCGAAAATGAGCGATTGAAAGCCGAAAATCGGGCACTTACCCGCGTCGTATCCAAACTCACCAATACTACTAAATAGGTAAAGGACATACTGAAAAAAAAAAAATGAAAGAACCAAAAAAAAAAACTACAACAGCATCTGCGTTTAACAATGAGCGGAATTTTTAAAACATGTACATTACTACATACAGACTCATTTTTTTCTTTTATTAATTCATTGACAATTCACGTTTCGTTTTTTCTCAATTCTTATTTCACATCATTCGAGGAGATCCTAGTAAATTTATTAAATTTATAATTTACAAAAATATAGAGAGAATGGAGGCAAAATAGACTTTTGAGAGAAAATAATCTAGAATTTTTTTGTGAGAATGAAGATCTCTACGAAAAATTTCGAAAAAAATTCCACATTAATGTAGACTTTTTACAGCATCTTATCAATTTTTTTCAAATTTTTTCGTGAAGTCGTTCACTCTGAAAAAAATTTCTGAATCATCTGACACCAGAAGTTCATTTTGCACCAGTCTCCTTTTCATTTAAACTCTTCAATTCATTAAATTAAGAAAGAAACATAATTGTTAGGGGTGTAAGAATTGTAAATGAATCGAATTGAATTGAATAATATCATTCAATTTGAAATTCGATTTGAATATTCGAAAGATGAATTATTCGATCAATTCGAAATATTCGTAGAATTTGAAATATTAGTAGAATTCAAATCATTCGAAATATTCGAATAATTTGAAAAATTCGAATAATTCGAAAAATTCAAATAATTCGAAAAATTCAAATAATTCGAAAAATTCAAAAAATTCTAACAATTCAAAAAATTCAAATAATTCGAAAAATTCAAATAATTCGAATAATTCGAAAAATTCAAATAATTCAAATAATTCAAAAAATTAGAAAAATTCAAAAAATTCGAATAATTCGAAAAATTCAAATAATTTGAAAATTCGAATAATTTCAAGATTTAAATTATTCGAATTATTCGAATATTCGAATAATTTCAATATTTAAATTATTCGAATTATTCGAATAATTCAAATATTCGAGAATTTGATTCATTTTCGAATTGAATTATTCAAATTCAATTCACACTGAATAATTCAAAACTTCGAATATTTGCACACCCCTAATAATTGTCGTTTATTCGAAATTCAATCAGATTTTCTTTAGATTTTTAAATCCTGAAAAAATTTTTCGATAATTTTTGTCCATCGAAAAAATTCGTAAATTGAGTTATTTCTGAAAAAATAATATTTAAAATATATCACGAGATAAAGTTGAAGAAAAACGAAATTTACTATGACTCTCCAAATTTTGTTAAATTCAATAAAAAAAAATTCTAACACGTGTATAATGCTGAGATACCACCCTTTTGATGCAATATTGAAATTATAAATAAATTATTCGCTGAAAGCATTTATTACAACTACTAAGCCACGTGAAACTCATTCAAAAGATAAACAAGTGTTCATCAACGTTCGCCCATTTTTTTCATATAATTTCTCATTATAACACAAAAAATCATAATTTAATAAACATAAATCTCAATCATCATCATTACTATAAAAATAATAATCATAAAGAATTATCAAAAAATTGTTTCTTTAATAAAATAGTTGGTTATTAATAGTGGTATATCGTAACTTATTATTTATTTATCATAGTAACATCTTTTTTTGGCAGCACGTCATTACGCATGAGTGAATTTTGGGGCAAGGCACATGGCTTTACATTAATAATTTGAAGAAATTCAAAAAAAAAACTTTTTTTTCCAGCATGAATTTTATTTTTATTATCCATTTTTTTTTCAGATCATTTTGAATATTTACAGTAGACAATTTGATGAAACCACTTGAGATGAAATATTCTTAATAATTTCATTAGAAAGCTGAGGAAATTCCCGATGAAAAAAACGTGGAAAAATTTTTTTTTTTTAATTTTTTAAAAAATTTTACTTTTTCCAAATTCTCAATTTTTTGACAATATCTCTGGTACTATTTGTCAGATTATGTCTCGTCGATTTATGAGACTCTATAAAAATTTTTTTATCAATTTTTGAGTGATTCATAGTTTATTCTATAAAAATCAGTTTTTTTTCTTTTCCAATAACGAAAATTTAAGATTGATTCCGAAGCACGACGACAAATAGAATCGAAGATATTTCCAGGAGAAGAAAACTTTAAAATTTCACCTGAAAAAAATAAAATTTTGAAAAAATTGTGAAAATGAATTTCGATATATCTTTTATCTTACGAAAATTTATCTATTATCTGACGAAAATTTTCTCAGCTTTTTAATGAAATCATCGAGAAAAATCTGTCTCGAATATTTTCACTGATTTCGAGCGATTTTTCTAAAATAAAACATCAAAACTGAAATGTGTTCATCCTTCATATCCTATACACCCCCCCCCCCCCTTCCATATGATAATGACTCTTTTCTTATCTTAATCTACAAAATTAATTTATCGATCTTTTTAAATAAGGAAATAAATCAATTCTCCACTTTCAGCTTTTTCTCCCTTCTAATTATCGAAATAATGGACTCCCAATTATTATATTGATTCTATTTCCTTGTTCTGCTCGAAAAACAATCAAAATTTTCCTTCCTCCCTGAGAATGATACGTTTTAAGGCTTTTCAACAGCATGGATCCGACTTTGGCATGGAATTTATAAGATAAAACAAGTGGAATTTCTTCCATAAATCAACAGAGTAATTGAATTCCGCAATCACCACATAAACAAAAAAAATTAAATTATTATTTATTTATTTGCCTTACAAACCTGAATGAAAAAAAAAAAATTCTCCCAATTTGTTGATCTAGCTCTAATTCCTTGATCGATAGAGTAATCGTCTAGGGCGTGTTGCAGCAGCTAAATTAATACAATTTTTCTTCCATTCGCCTGGAAATTCAATAAATTAATATTTTCACAAAATAAAATATATTTTCATTTTATTTTATCTTCTAGATCCTGGAGCAATTAAAGTGCGAGAACCAGAGGCTAAAGGATGAGAATGGAGCACTCATAAGAGTTATCAGTAAGCTCTCAAAATAATTTCATTTTCCTTCGAAGAAGGATAGAGACGAAAAAGGAAAAAAAAAAAAAAAGAAAAATTTAAAAGAATATTTCTTTGATAATTATTTCTGGGAGAAAGGCTGCAAATGATTACTTGTTAAATTGTATTATTATTTACTTTATATCATTATTTTAACAATTCAACAGTAATTAATTACTATGCTGACATATTGCTATTATCGTGAAAAATGAATTGAGATTTTTCTTTGTGTTAATTATTCAATTAATCATTAAAAAAAATCATTAAATTTTCAATTCAGTTTTTATAAAAAAGAAACAAGAACACACGGCAATTACTTAAAAATATATTAAACTCGCCTTTATTCATTAACCGGTCACTGAGATTTTATATTGATTTTTTTTTTTGTTAAAAAACACGAAGAAAAAATTTAATTAATCCATCGATTATCATTTTATTTTTTTTTTTCTCTAATGTCATAATTAAAAAAAACAATTGGATATCTGACGATACTGTGAATGTTAAATACTTTGTAAAGACTCGATTGTAATTATGTAGATACGTTTTTTCCACGTAATTTTGAAGAAAAATGTGTGGAAAATACAAGAAAAACAATTTTAAAAAAAACGTATATCATGTTGTTTTTTAAAAAAAAATCACTTTCGCAATATAAAATAATATTCTTCCACAATTAATTTATGAAAAAAAAGTTATAATAATGAACAGTTGGGATAGCGTTTACATTAATAAAAATATATCTCTGTAAAATGTAACATCGACGTCTGAACAATTGTGATTTTTTATAATACATTTATAGCTAAAAAATTGTATGTTGATGAAAAACGATGGAATTTTCTCAAAATACAATATCTATCGAAAAAAAAAAAAAAAAATTAAAAATAATCATAACGGGTTGACATGCAGGAGGACTCAATTTAAATGCGGATTACTCGAGTGGCCTTTTTGTAAAGAATTAAAAAAAAAAAAAAGACTGCAATTTATTGATAACTCCATTGCCACCATTAGGGACAACCGCTTAAGAACGTTTTAAATAAATATACACAATTTAAAAATTTATGAGACAATATGCATTTTTTCAGGATATATTTGTAAGTCCTTTACTACAATATTATTGAAGAAAAGAAAAATTAAATTGAAGTTAATTTTGTGCTTGTCATGTTATTGTTCTCCTTTTTCATTCTAGTTTGCCAAGTTGTGCTTTATGATTCATTGAGAATTGAAAAAATTGAATGAAAATTTAGAAAATTATGAAGAAAAGAGAAAATTGAATGAAATGTCATTTTTCAAAGAAAAAAAAAAACCTGTGAAGTAAAGAAAATTGAAATTTGTTGGATTTTTTTTTTCTTTTGTGCGATTGAGAGGATGTCATCATTTTAAATGAAAATGTTATGCAGACGGAGAGCGTTGAGTTACTGAACAAATTTAGTGTGATCATTTCTAATTGCTAGAATTTATACTGAAACAAATAAGTGTAATAGTAATGTTGTTGTGCTTATTGTATTATATAGCAATTAAGTAATTAATGAGAGTAAATTGAACGTGGATCACTCATAACAATTGTACAGGCCTCTTTTTTTTTTGTTAGAAACTATGTCTACATGACGTTAAACTAGTTGGTCGATGTTTTTTCTCATCAGTGTAGCCTAAATTTTTAACTCACAGATTAAAAAAAAAAAAAAAAAGATATTTCAAATTATGATTCTGATGATTTCTTTCAAGTTTATGTGGGAGTAAGAAAAATGACATTTATACTTGTACAGATTAGTCTTTTACAAGTAATTATAAGATGATCAGCAAAACGTATTTATTATTTATTTATCAAAGAAAAAATGAAAACAAAAAGAAAAACTCTAATTAAATTAGGAGCACTCTTGCACAGAACCAAAGACTAGAAGTGTGTTTCTTTGCTCGGGTGTTTTAATGGAAAAAAAAGGAAGAAAACATAATAAAAATTGTATTGCTTTGTCGGGGTTTTTAATTTACAGTTGTAGAATCTGAGAGAAAAAGAGGAATTAGCTATGGCTCGAATTTCCACGAAATTAATAAATTCATATGATAAATATGCAGCAATTGGTATGACAATCTGTTGACCAGATATTTAATCATTTTTTGAAATATTAATTATGATTTCCTTTTAACGCGACTTTTTCTTTTAATTTATAAATTGAATTTTTCTTATATTAAATTCACTTTCATTGAAATTGTAAATCATATTCCGTACCTTCAGAATTTTATTTAAATTAATTGAACATTTTTTTTTTTTTTAGACATAATTTACAAGTAACATTGTGTTACGCTAATTCAACATATTTTCCATAATTTTTACTCCTTTTCCCATATTTGCTAGACCTTGTGATCTTTTATATAATTCACCAATCATGGCACGTAATACTTTCTTTTTCCCAGCTTTATATGCCTTCACTAATTCTGGTTTGTCATTAAAAATCGACTGACACAATTTTTCAAGCTCCCCGTCATCATTTATTTGCATCCATTTATTTTCATCAACTATCTGTAATTAAGGATAAATGTGAAATAAAAATGAAGAAAAAAATATATTCACAATAAGAAAAGGGAAATATTGAATTGTTTATGGAAAATTATTTGCTATATTTTTTCACCTTTTTTGGTGTTGCTGATTCATTTCCTCTTAATTCTCCTAATATTTTGATGAGAGTTTTTAGATTAATTATTTGATTTTCGAACAAATCAATTGTCTCACCCATTTGTCTTGATGTTATCGATCTGCAGGTTGAAATATTTTTTTTTTAAATAAAAATAATGAAATATTTCGATTTTTGAATATGTTGCAAATATGATAATTTCATCCAACGCATTATTTTTTGCAAGAAGAATTCAGATTAACTCGAAATATTCTTGAATTCAGTAATTAGCACGACTTTCGACTAGATCTCCAAAAATACCTCAAAATATTTTTTCACCACCTCCAAAAAAAATCAAATATACTTACAAATGCTGCAGCTGAATGTCCGATTTATTAACAAATTCCAAAAGTTGCCCTAATAAAATATTAGCCACATTTTTGGGACTTCTCTTGGGATTTTCATTCATAATATCTTCAAATAATTGAAACAATTGATCATTGACGATTCGCGTTGCATGCAACGAAGATAAATCATAATGATCCCTCAAATATTCTCTCAATTGCTCAGGCATCTTTGGTAATTGTTCTTTCAGACTCGTGACATCAACGAGATTACGTGAATTCTCACCACTATTCTCCATGTGAAGACGAAGTGGTGGTAGATTTGGCTCTGGCATAAATCTGTAATCCTGTTTCACTTCTTTGTCTCTCATCGTGACAGTTCTCCGATGTGCTGCATCCCAAAAAAGTGTTTCATTCTCAATTTTTTGTCCATTCTCTAATAAATTTATTTGTCTTGCTATTTCATATTTTATTGCTGAAGCAACTCCTCGCTGACTTGAAATATTTTTTACTTCTGTTCTTACCCCCAAAGGTTTGTCGGCCTCGTGAATTGAAATATTGGCATCTACACGGAGAGCACCCTCTATTAAAAGAAAAAAAAAAGTTCAAAAAATCAAAGGATTTATTAATGATTGAAGAATTAAAAAATGTTCGGATTTGCAAAAAAATTTAGACATCTGAAATTTGATAAAATACAAGAAAAAGGCTATCGAGAAATTTCCTAAATAAGTTTTATTTCATTATCAAACTTACTTCGTTGATAGTTATCAATTGCAATTGTCAACAATAATGTTACACGATTGAGACGGAAAAATCAATTCCATTTCATAAGGGGAATTATTAAAAATAAATGAAATAATTAATTTTATATAATGAAAAAAATTAATTTCATACCTTCCATTTTGCAAGAACAAGTTCCTAATCTCTGCAAAATTAGACTGAGTTCATAAACTAGAGCAGCAGCTTCTTCACCATCGGAAAGATCTGGTTCGAAGACAAATTCGATGAGAGGAACTCCGGCTCTGTTTAAATCCACCAGACTCCTGATAAAATAGTAAAAAAATAATAGAATAATTCATTCATAAATAAATGAAACAGGATAAGTACATTTTTTCATGATTTTTCAAAGATATCTCGGAAACTCATCGAGATAGAGCGATTTTGCACCAGTGATCGGCAAAAATTATATTTTCATCCATTAAAGTGCCACTAATTAGTCTGTATTGGAAAATTTAGGAATTTTTATGAGCATATTGTTAAGTATCGTGATATTCAGTAACTACATTGCAAAGTCTTAATGATATTCATTAATTTCATAATTCGAAATGAAAAATTGTTCAATAAGGGAAAAATTTATGATTCAGTTCGATTCATTCCTAAATGACTCAGTAATGGGGAGAATACTGTTCAAAATTGTTAATTCCTCAGAAATTTTCATTATTCATTTTCATAATTGATGACTTTTCTAATAATTAGATAATTACTTGTTCTAAATATTTAGATAATTATTTGGTCTGAATGATTATGCAATCATTTCTTCTGAATAATTAGATGATTAGAAAATTAAATTTTCTTGAAGACAAATACCATTTTACCATCTTTCGCATCTGTCGAGAGGCTTTCCAGTTATGCAACCATGTTTTATCTACCTAAATATAATAAACTTACTGATAAAAATTTTGAATCGAGGCTTATTGAGAAATGTAATGCAAGCATTGCAAAAAAAACAAGAAAAAAATGAAAAATACGCAGGTTTTTTTTTTACTTTTATATCTTGCTCCTTTTGTTGTTATTATCCGAGCATTCAGTAATTAAAATTGTTAATGTACTAATTGTTCTAGTAATTAGTAATTTGAATAATTAATTTCCTAATTATTTTGAAATGAGTTATTTGAAAATTAGAATTGCTTACTATCCGGATAATCAAAAACTCAAACAATAAAACTAATCAGTATAAGATTAATTAATAATTTTCATATTTGAATTACTGATTATTGGCATACTTAACACTGTCATAAATAGAAGTATTAATTTTCTATACAATGGATAATTAAAAATCTACAATTTTTGTTATGCTCAACACTGTCTTACACTAATTCCTTGATCAAAGCCCTAAAAATTCTCAGCAAAGAAAAAAAAATGAATCAAAATTGCACTGTCTCACTTAGTTTCTAAGATATTCCACAAAAAGAGGTGGAAAAAATTAAAATCCTGTTCTTCCTTTTTCCTACTGAATTGATAATTTCAGTTGATAATTCTGAATATGTCAACCTATTGTGTGTAGCTAATTCATCATGCAGACTCTTTCCACTGTCTTGTTCCAACTGCAATTGCTTCAATTTAGAAGACATCGGATAAGCTTCTTTGTGGACTCCAGGATTCAAAACAGTGAATTTCAATTCTCCACCGACAGCCAGAGGTTTTCTCTGCTGGGTTATTTGATAGCCTGATGGTGAATCAGAATAGAAATAATGTTTTCTATCGAAGAGAGAGACTTCGTTCAGTTGCGAAGAGAGTGCTAATGCCGTTAGAACACCGGCTTCTACACATCTTCGGTTGAGAGCTGGTAGTGTTCCTGGTGTTGCACAATCGAAGAATGAAACGCACGAGTTTACAGGTTCACCAAAATTCGTGCTTGCACCTGAAGTAGGAAAACAAGATGATTTAATTGAATTTTTTTCGGATTTTCCAGAAATATTGATTTTTTTCTATGCTATACCTGAGAATAATTTTGATGCTGAAGATATTTGAGCGTGGATCTCTAGCCCAACAACTGATTTCCATTTTTTACTACAAAAATATAAAACTGACAATTAATATTAATTATTATGATGAAATTACCACAACTTTGAAGAAAAAAAAAATTAGCAAATGAATTATTATTTAAGAAACATTTGAAAAAATCGCACTCATAGTTTCTTTAATTTTTTACATGTGCATATTTTTTCATTTTTTGGAGAGATGATTTTTTAATGGAAAAGAAACAAAATCTGAAAATCAGGGATAGCAGACATCTGATAATTTCAAGATTTTTTTTTTACTAAATGAAAAATATGCACATGTAAAAAAACTCGAAAAACTATGAGTGCAAATTTTTTAAATAGGGGAAGGTGGGGCAAAATGGACATCAGGGGTAAAATGGACACATCTAAATTTTCAGGCAAATATTATGAAAAACTTGTGAAATTAATAGAAATATTGGTTGTAGATTGTTTTTAATGATTCCATTGGAAAGCTGAGGAAATTTCGGGCGGGAAAGAAGTGCCGGAATTAATTTTTTTGAATTTTTTGAGATTTTGACTTTTTTGAGCATTTTAGAGGGGTGAAACCCTTCTTTTTTTAGAAAATTTTCAGTTTTTTGAGAATATCTTCGGTTCCATTTGTCATAGCGTAAAAATTCCAACGGGAGGTGAAAAGTGAGATCATTTGCCATCGATTCATAGAATTTCCACTTCAAAAATATTGATTTTCAAGGTATTTATATGCATTTTTGTGAAACAGTTTTGTGAAACCGTTTTTGGCCTATAACTATCCCAAAAACTGATATTTTTGAATTTAAAACCCCATAAATCGATGGGAAATGAGCTCACCTTTCATTTGAGACCAACTCCGAATTGCTAAGACCAATAGAACCAGAGATATTCACAAAAAACTGAGGATTTTCGAGAAAGGAAAGGCTGACCCTTCAAAAATGTTGAAAAACATCGAAATTTCAAAAAAATCGAAAAAAATGCATCTGAGACTTGTTTTCCGGCTAAAATTTTCTCATCTTTTCAATGAAATCATCAAAAAAAATCCATCTCTAAGCGTTTCATAACAGTGTCCATTTTGCCTCACTCTCCCCTATTGTTTTATAACAATTCATCTTTTTAAAAGAAAATCCAAAAAGTTATCGGATGTGTACTAATTTCATTATCATAAAAATTTATGACAATGAAATTAGCACAGGTCTAATAATTTATTGGATTTTTTTTTCACAAATAAATTATTTAAAAAATAAAAATAATTTTGAAAAATTTTTACTTGTAGTTTTTTGAGTTTTCGAAAAGTTTACATTCTTCATTTAATTTCAAATAATTTATTTGTTAAGGAAAAAAAAACTAGAAATTGTCAGAAGCCTGTTATTTTCAATATCATCAACAATTCAACAAATTTTATGAAAAAACATTTCAATAATTTTTAAGATTGTCCTTTGTCATTCATTATTAACTCACGATGATTTTTCAACTTCTGTTGCAAATCTGCGGCTCTTTACTCCATGATAAAAAACATTTGTTTTTGAGCATAATAAACATCTCATGTTGTTAAGAAGAAATAGAATTATTATAATATTATGAAGTTTAGGTTAAGGAGGAACAGCAGGTCTCTACGGAATGAGGCGCACGGGGGGAACATCAAAGCACATCAAAGCTTCCGATTGATAGTGCCAATCCCAAATAAATGAAATATCATAATTTAAAAAAATGCTCATATCACGTAAAAGCTGAGAAATAGTTAATAAATAAAAACACAATAAGCAGAACGCTGTTTTTCTACGACCAGTAGTTTCAGAGATATCATTTTTTGAATGAGCAGTTCAGAAAAAATGGATGAGGCCCGATAGCAAATAAATGAGCGCTTGGACGTCCTTTCTGAATTTTTCATTCTAAAATCGATATCTTAATAACTACGAGTCGTAAAAAAACGGATGTTTGCTTATTTTATTCGTTAATCTTCCCTCTAAATTTCATTCACAGCATGTCTCGATAAATTTTGCATAGTTTTCGAGATATTTTAATCCAAAGCCAAGTGTAAAATGGCAATTTTTCAAGAAATAAAAACCAAAAATTATGAGGCGGAGCATGGATATTTTTCGGTCGTGTTTCATGACAACTCCTCCTTTAAATGACAATTTTGAGTAATTTTTTAAAAAATCATTAAGATAAATTCCCATATTTTTCTCTCCGCGTATTGAAAAGAAAAAATAATAGAGTGTAGAGTCAGGCATCGCTGCTGACGCACTCTCCTCTTCTCCTGCTCCTCCCACCACGTATCTAGCTATTCCCCTCACACGATGACGAATTTTCGTGACGCTCGAAAATTGTTGCCCCCTCAGCAAAGAAGTTTCACTTTAAAATTATAACTCTTATAGAGCATCCGTAACAATTAGTTAATCAATTTCTTTACTGAAAGGAATTATTTAAGTAATTATTGAAAATGTATTCCACTTGGCAACGTCGTCTTTCTACGTTTATGAGTTGGTAACAGTTCGGTCGGTAAAACCGCATCTTCATCGATTGAGCTGATACTCTCGGCCAATCAAATGCGTGTTTATAACCTGTTAGCGTGAAAGTGTCGGTTTTGAAAAAACCGCGCGCTTCTGCTTGCAGTGACGTCACACAACGCTGTTGCCACGTTTTTGCACATGGCGCCTGTCTTGATTGAAAAATTGACGTTTTTTGAGACATTAATGTAAATTGTGTAAAATTGCGTTGGTGATGGGTTAAAAAAAAAAATCACCGGTTGCCATAGTGGAATTACGTTAAATAGAAAAAGATTTACATTTTTTCTGCGTTCTTTCAATTTTTTTCTCACTTCCAAAAGTATTGGCCCATAACATCACATGGAAAATGACTGTTTTTCGGAAAATTGTTATTAAAAATTCGTAAGATGAAATTGACTGAAATTTTAACAATTTGTCGCTCATATACTTAATTGTCGAGAAAAAAAAATAAAAAACACTAATATTGCGATTCTATTTTCCTGCTGTTTCTCCTTAAGGAGTTTGGGGAGATAAGTCCAAAATATGGTGGAAAAATGAAAAAAATTGTAGATGAAGATAATAATATATTGAATTTTCTCTCAAAATTTGAGAACCCTTCTGTATATAGTTTTTGAGAAAAAAAATTGAGAAAATGTGTGCATTTAACATATGTTTAAATGGCAGCTCTGAGAAACTCCAACATAGCTCCCATATGAGATATGACAGAAAAAAAAAAAATTGTTCCCGATAGAGCAATTATCACTTATCATCACTTATAAATTTGGGGGACTTGGTGTATACCGTTTTCGAGAAACAATTAAAAATGTTTGTTAAAAATGACATTACTCGAAAAGTTCACGCGCGACGTCGCAACACTGCATATGAGACAAGTGGCGCGTAAATTTGAATGTCTGTGGCGCAAAGAATTACCAAGCATGCGATTTATTCGTTTGATTTTTACTTTCTTGAAGAATGAAAATTTATTCTACAGAATGGATGAGTGGTTACAGATTCATTATTATTATCAAGTAAAACTCATTTTTATATTATTTAATCAATTTAATTATTAGCACTCACAACGTCCATTCTCTGTTTATCACTAGGAGGTTAGTTTGACTGTACTGAACTGAGGCAACTGACATCTCAGTTCAACCAGCTTGATAGATTGAAATTATTTTGCAATCCAATGTTGCACGATTTACGCCTAAATAATTTTTTTTTTTTAAATTATTTACACAATAACAAAATGAAAAATCAGTCTCCACGAGTTTTGAAAAATAGAAAAAAAAAATTGCAAGAAGAATAGATGACAGAAATGATCAAATTCGATTTAATTTCGATATCGAATTTGTCAGTTTTTTGTCTTTCTAAAGTTGAAACCCTTCACGAATACAATAGACCAGGGTTGGGTCGCTAGTTGAAAATGGAGGTTTTTTACTTTACATTGTAGAAAACTAGTAAATTACGTAAAAAATGTAGAAAATGTAAAAAATTGGTAGAAAACCTAACTAACCTAAATCATGTGTGTTGAATATATGTTCCACCAAACTGCTCATATTATTTGAGCTTAAGACTTTGAAAAACGCTTTCAATTCAATAATCAAAAATAGTGAGTTTCACATTACGGTGTTCACTGCCATCTGAATGTTAAAAAATCGAACGAAGAGAACGCGGGAAAAAAGTCGGAACATTTAAAAGTTGATTACGAATGTGAGTAGAACAATACCATACTCAATTTATATATAGATGAAAGTGAGATAGAATAATATTGAATAACATTGATATCGAAAATTAACTTTTTTAAAATTTTAGATCCATTGTCACATTAAAATGAGTACACACAAGCTGGGGACAAAGAGAAGAAGAAATTCATCTTCAGAAGCTAGCAAGACAGAATCCCACACTTCAACTTCAAATTCTGAAATCAATACGGCTCTTGCAGAATTTTTCTTTGGATGTAATATCCCTTTCAGTGTTGTTGAATCAAAACTTTTCAAGAAATTCGTCAGCTTACTCAATCCATCCTATCAAGTTCCATCCAGAAAAAGGCTTTCTACATCGCTATTAGATCGAATATACCATGAAGTAGTTGAAAAGCTGAAATACAGTGAAGAAATTGATGGTGTATTATTAATCGATGGATGGAAAAATTCTTCTGCAAACACAAAAAATGTTGTTTGTACCATTTACACAAAAGATCATAAGAATATTTTTCTGAACTGGTGGGATTTCACAGAAACTAGAGAAACTGGTGATAAATCGGCTAGGTTCATTGAGGAAGCTGTTATAATGGCAAAGTAAAAATATAACATCAGAATTTATGCAGTTGTTTCTGATAATGCTTCATCAATGATGAAGATGGGCCGACTAGTTGATATATGGCATACCACTTGTCATTCTCACAGTGCAAATTTATTGCTGAAATGTCTTGTCGATTCCAAATTTGCGGAATCTTTAACCTCTCTTGAGCGGTGTTCTGAGAGATTTTGTTGCAAAACAAACATTTTGCACGATTCCCTGAAAGACTTTGGAAATTCCCTTCTTCCCAATAGTTGTGACGTGGCCGTCCTCCATGAACATCCATCATTCAAAATAATAAAATAATCAACTTTGAGTAAGGAAGTTTTCGAAAATTTTCAATCGAATTGCAACAAAATGTTCTGAAACTGACAATGAACTGCCTCTCCTCTTCTAATAAAAAGCTCTAGTGAACGTCAATGACGGTAGATGGCGCTGCACCTTGTAGAAAATGTAGAAAACTCATTGAGTAATTTACCTGTTTTTCTACGTGTCAAAAACTTGGTAAATTACATCAAGTATTTTACCAACCCAACCCTGCAATAGACTTCCCTCCCGTCTCACCTCCCCTTACAATCCCTCCCCAAACTCCTTAAATAGAAGAAGATTTACATTTTTTTCTGCGTTCTTTCAATTTTTTTCTCATTTCCAAAAGTTTTGGCCCATAACATCACATGGAAAATGACTGTTAAGGAGGAACATCAGCTGAAATGAAAACTGTCAGATCACTCTGATTTTTTTTTTCAATAAACTTCAATGTGTTTTAGAATTTGTGTGAAAATTAGAGAAAGATCAAAAAGCTCAATTTTTTAAAATGAATTTTTGAAAATTTTCAATTTAACATACGATCTAATGGCACTGTAACTTGAATTTAAAAAAAAATATATTTAGAGTGGTGATAAGTTTTTGAAAAAAATTCACGCGATGTTCTGTACTATCAATATTCATTTTCGCGTTTTCTGAATAAAATTAATAAGCTGAATTTCGAGAATTCAATTAAAAACTGCCATCAAAACACAAGTTTTCACTCAATACGACAGCCATTTGCAAAAACGTGGCAGCGCTGCACTCTGACGACAGTACGAGGAGTGGGGGCTCGGAAGCGCGCGCTATTTCAAATAATTTAATTTAAGTACCTCCAGTTTTTTTTCTATAATTTGGGGAGGGGAATGAAAAAATAAGCTATTTAACACAATATTCGTAACGGTAAAGAAGAAAAATAATTTTGCGTATGAAAGTACAGAGGATAGGGCATGAAAAAATGCAACTTTATTCCTTAAAAAAGCCTCATTTCGCGCGCAATCATGCTGGTAACATAATTTTCCTGTTTATCAGCTCGTTGCCACTCCTAGAACTGCGAGACAACGTTGCCACGTTTTCCATGAATTTTTGAAATTATGAAAAATTATTATTTTCGGGTAAAAAAAATAAAAAACATATGAGGATGATATTATTTGAGAGTTTGAAAACTGAAAAAAACAATTTTTCATAATTTCTTGAAATGAGTCGAAAGTTTTACTACATGAAATTTTAGTTATTTGGGGTTGGTGGAGAGCGTCGGAACCTTTGATGTTTCTCCCCTCCCGCCATACCCCGCAGAGGTCTGATGTTCCTCCTTAAAAATAAAAAACACTAATATTGCGATTCTATTTTCCTGCTGTTCCTCCTTGAGCGAACGCTCCCCCACGTTCAAAAATTGTCGCTGCTCCAATGAGAAGCGAGGGAGCTCTGTGCCAATCAGCGCTGACTATTCACGTTGCATTTCCATGAAAAGACTCTTGGCCAAATATCCATTTGCCATCGCTGCGTTAGTCTGCCCCCGAATTTCACCACAAGAAGATCAATTTTCTGTTAACAAAGAGAGAAAAAAAAAGAAAAATTACTATTGTTACAATTACAAAAGAAAAACTTGGTCCAAATAATCGGTAAAAGGAATTGAAAAAAAAAACACCCAATTTTTAATTGTTTCAAGTGAAAATAAAGAAGTCTGGTTGACAAAAATTTGGAGAGTGATATAGCGTCCCGATTAAAAACGGGCGAACGCGTGCTCAGCCGAGTGTTGCCGAGTGCCAGCGCAAAAAACGTTTTTTGTCTCCAAAGAAGAAGGAAAAAACGAAAAAAAAAAAAAAACATATATAAGTGCTGACTCAAAGTTTTCTGTGAGACCCAAATATATAATTGACTGTTTTTTTTTCTTAGCGTCCATTTTGCTCCAATAAATGTGAAACAATCATCGAAATTTCACTCCTTTTTTTTTTTCTTTTACGGGGGGCCGTTATGACGTTGAATTGAGGCGCTTAATGGAAATTATTATTTAACGTTAAAAAAAAAAAAAAAACAATAATAATAAAAATATACCGATCCCGATGTTGGTCGTAAGTTTGTGCAAATGTAGTTTTCATGCTTTTAAAGAAGAAAGAATACGGGGAGGAAAGTCGTGGATACCGAAGAAAGCTTCAAACGTGTTTGAAGCTTTCGAGGTCGGATTCATGGAACTATGAACCTGGACTCGTTATCTTTTACTTTGTCACACATAAGTTATTTGGTTGATAATTTGAATAAAAAAAATTTTCGTGCAAGTACAGAGAAAATAACAGTTGTAAGTAAAATAATAATAAATTAATTTTTTTTTAAATTATTTATTTTTTTTAATTTATACAATTTCAATTTTGATGATGAGACTTGTTTTTTTTTAATTGAAAATAATATTTGTGTCCTAGTTAGTACGTTGGAAAGGCCTAGAGGCGGACAGACACTTGCTGCGCTGTTTGTTCTCTTGCGTTGATTTTTCAACTGGTGAAACACCGAGCATTAATTCCAAGGATTATTATCAAGTACAATTGTTGAAGCAAGAGTGCACTAATTTGTTGGGAAAACCATCGTTAATATCTAACCTCACTTACGCTATTGATCATCCTCTGCATCAACAGAAGGTGAGACTCTCCGATATATTTTATTAATTTTTCAATTTTATTACTTTTTTTTTTTTAATAAAATAGAAGGTTGAGAATGAAAATTTAACTTTAAGGCAAATAGAAAAGAAATTTGTTTTACAGTATTGCAGAATAAAAAATGCTTTCGAAATAATTCAATAATGAAGAAATGAAAAAAGATAATTCAATTCTTTCTACCAACTATTTTTTGAAAATATCTCGGAAACTAAGCGAGATAGTGTGATTTTACTCCGATAATTTTGTAGCTTTGGAAGCTTTTTTCGGAAAAAAAAATGGAACAGATCGCCTTATCCCGTTTTACCTCCTCTCTACTACACTGCAGAGGGAGAAGGATTTTTCTTTTTTCTTTTCTCTATTCGGAAATTAAGTGAGATAGAGACTCGTTTCCCCTCTTTAGCACTGAATTAAAAAATTAAAATTCTAGTCCATTAAAATGATTAAATTCAAGTTATAGCTATAACATATTAATTGATAAATGTTTCTCGTATTTTCAGACACTAACTCCATCATCAAAGTTTTTTCCACATCTTCGTCGAGTTCTAAATCTCACTCTTGTGCAAGAAGTAGTTTTCGCACTTGCACTACGTCACTCAGCGAATCTTGAATTACGTCAATTTTCACTTCAAGAAATCCACAAACAATTACCAGAATTAATAAAGAACTATATAAACTCAGAGAGTAGTAGTAAACAACAGGAGGAGGGCCTCCACGACTCGTCACCGGAAGTCCTCCACCTGATTCTTTCCGAGACATTAAGCGACGATAATACGTTCAATCTTTCACAAGAATCGATTGAAAAATTTTTGAAAAATTTACGACGTGATTTCCCCAGAGAATTGGTGCCAGTGGTGCTTGCACCTCTAATTTATCCAGTTGAAGGGGATAAATCACAAGTACCAAACGAATTTATAATGGCAGCTAATCAAATGGACGGTGGATCCTTGGTAGAGTTAATAATGGAGCTGGGCTATGGATTTACAGCAAGTGTGGAAGAATGTAGAACAGCACTTGCTAATTTGGGTGCACGTGAAATATCACCATTGGCAGCTGCTAGAGTATTGGCACATATGGCAAGAACCTGCAGTGGGCTTGATGATGCTGGAGGTCTTCAAGCATTTTGGGGTAATACATCAGGCAATAATGACTCGAGTAAAGACAAGAGTGCAGACGGCAGTACACCTACAACGTGGAACGTTGAGGTATTCATTCAAACACTGAAGGACATTCAATCTACTCTATCATGGAACGAGGTTATCGTTAAATTAGATCATACGGAATTTCACATAAAAGACAGGCAGGGTCTGAATCTCTTGATAACAGGCTTGAGACTTGGTCTTCAGCATCAGGGCTATCCACTTGACATGTTCCCCGTGGAGCTCTTCTATCGACACTGGGACAATGTCGAGGGTCAATTCTCCCTCATCCAGCAGATCCTGAAGAATCCAGACATTTTTTGCTTCGCAGATTATCCTTATCACTCAGTCACAGTCGATGTTCTCAAATCAGCACCAGAGGGTGACAGCAAGGAAGCTCAAACTTGGAGATCCCTGAATGTCGTTGAGCTTCTCTTGCATATGGCTGAAAGAGGATTATACGGTCCCGTTCAAGAAATCTTCAAATGGCCCATACAGCATTGTCCTGATGTTCTCGTTCTTGCACTCCTTCAAATTAATCCACCCATCACGATACTGCGGCAAGAACTATTGAGTACTCTCATTCCTATTTTCCTGGGTAATCATCCGAATTCAGCGGTGATACTGCATCATGCCTGGCATGCTAATAACATGAAGATAAAGACAATAATCATGCATTCCATGGCAGAATGGTACTTAAGAGGTGATCATGATCAAACGAGATTATCAAGAATCCTGGATGTTGCTCAGGATCTTAAAGCTCTGTCAACTCTCCTCAATGCCCAATCCTTTCCATTCATCATTGATCTTGCCTGTTTAGCATCACGAAGAGAATACTTGAAACTTGAAAAATGGCTGACAGATAAAATTCGCGATCATGGTGAAGCATTTGTAGCTGCTACAGTTAAGTTTCTCCAGAGAAGATGCCCTCAGGTCATGGGACCTGGTATCAAGGAAGATTCAACATTACCAAAAGCAAGTCAATTACCCCAAGAAACATTGACTACAATTTTAGCATGTCTTCAAGTTTGTGCTGGTAGTGTTTCTCAAGAATGTTCTGAGGCAATAATGACAATGGTTCAAAATTGTAGTCTAATGCTGAGCAAAGGCACTATGAGTAGACCACCACCTCCAGGTGTTCTTCGTCATCCAGCTCTTGATCCATTTAATCCAACAAAATTAGCTGGCCCATTATTTTCATCTAAACCAGTAGATACAATTGGTAATTTGAGTTCAAGTTTAGCATCAATGGGCCTTGGACCACCGAGTTCTTCAACATTCAACTTGCCTGGTGCTCTTGGACCTCTAGTATCAGCACCAGGTTCACCATCAAGACTAATGGGTCCATCGCCAAATCAATTCCCAATGTTGTCTTCCCAAATTCACACAGGACCAGTTGGCACTCAGGGACCAGCAGTAATACCTGGAACAACTGCAATTGGTGGTCTTGGACGTCTAGGTCCACCAACGGGCATTGAAAAAACAAGATTACCAGAGACATCAAATTTATTCCCAGACATGGCACAAAATGTATCAAAAGAAATTGAGGATGAGGCTAACAGTTATTTCCAGAGAATCTACAATCATCCACCACATCCAACATTATCAATCGATGAAGTATTGGATATGTTGAAAAAATTCCAGGACTCGGGAACCAAACGTGAAAGAGAAGTCTTCAATTGTATGTTGAGAAATTTGTTCGAAGAATACAGATTCTTTCCTCAATATCCAGACAAAGAACTCCATATAACAGCTCAATTATTTGGTGGAATTATTGAAAGAGGACTTGTTAACAGCTACATGACCCTTGGGCTAGCTTTGAGATTTGTCCTTGATGCACTAAGAAAAACAGAGGGAACTAAAATGTATTATTTTGGAATTGCAGCATTAGATAGATTCAAGAGTAGATTGAAAGAGTATCAAACCTACTGTGAACATGTCAGAGCTATTCAGCATTTCAGTGAATTTCCACCGCATCTTATGGAATACATTGATTATGGGCTTCAAGGTCAAGAGCCACCAAGTAGACCACAGGGCCAAGTTTTACCAAAAACACTTGCTGCCATGTTGGCACCTGTTACCACAACTTACAAGGCCATCACCACCACTACAATTACAACAAGTACAACACAAGTTAAATCAACGACAACTGCAACGACTTCTCTTTCAGCAAGACCATCAATTGCTAATGCTACTAATATTGATACTCTCTTAGTTGCTACTGATAAAGAAGAGAAAATAACATCACCACCTGAGACACTACAGGACAAAACAGCGTTTATCTTCAACAACTTGAGTCAATTGAATTTGCAGCAAAAGTGTGATGAGATCAAGGACATTGTGACGGAAGAGTATTGGGCTTGGATGGCACAGTACCTAGTTATGAAACGTGCAAGTATTGAATTAAATTTCCATGCACTATATTCAAATTTTCTTGATTGTTTAAAAGTCCCAGATATCAATAAAATGGTGACACGAGAAACATTCAGGAATATCAAAGTATTGCTGAGAAGTGACAAAGGAATAGCTAATTTTTCTGATCGTTCCTTGCTGAAGAATCTGGGTCACTGGTTAGGAATGTTGACACTTGGAAGAAACAAGCCAATTCTACAAGTTGACATAGACCTGAAGAGTCTACTAGTTGAAGCATATCATAAAGGACAGCAGGAGCTTTTATATGTCGTTCCATTTGTAGCAAAAGTGTTGGAGAGTTGTGCTAAAAGCCGTGTATTTCGTCCACCAAATCCTTGGACAATGGCGATAATGAATGTACTTGCAGAACTTCATCAAGAGCCTGATCTAAAGCTGAATCTAAAATTTGAAATTGAGGTGCTCTGCAAGAATTTGAGCATTGACGTAGCAGAATTGAAGCCAGCAGTTTATCTGAAAGATCCGGAGAAACTGAGAAACTTGGAATATCAATTATCACAACCGAATAAGAAATCAGAGACGAGTGGAAGTCAACAGGCTCCACAGGGAAATATGGAAGAATTGGTTGGACCAACAACAACTGCAATAGTATCTCAACCAGCTCAACCAGCTAACACAACGCCATCTCTACCAACTGGACCACCAGAGCCTCGATTCAATTACATGGACATCAGTGTTACCAGCATCAGCAATATTGCCCAGCACATAAGTATCAACAATCAGTTGCCACTTTTCCAAGCTCATCCGCACTTGAAACAATTCGTGAGACCGGCAGTTGAAAGAGCAATTCAAGAATGGATCCATCCAGTAGTAGATCGTTCCATCAAAATAGCACTAACAACAAGTGAACAAATTGTTCGTAAGGACTTTGCGCTTGATTCTGAAGAAGTGAGAATGCGTTCGGCAGCGAGACACATGGTAAGAAATCTAACAGCTGGAATGGCAATGATCACTTGTCGAGATCAGATTCTCGCATCAATAAGTGCAAATTTGAAGAATGCTTTTGTAGCTGCAGTAATGGGATCAACACCACAACAGAAAGAACTAGCCGAACAAGCTGCCAATGTAGTTGCTGCTGACAATATGGAGCTTGCCTGTGCATTTGTCCAAAAGACAGCGATCGAAAAGGCTATTCCCGAGATGGACAAGAGACTGTTAAACGAGATTGAACTGAGAAAAATAGCCAGACAAGAAGGCAGAAGATACTTTGATCCACTTGCTAAATATCAAGCTGAACGAATGCCCGATCAAATTAGACTGAAAACTAGTGGTGTTACACCCCAGCAAATGGCTGTGTACGAAGAATTTGCTAGAAATATTCCTGGTTTCTTACCACTTTCTGAGCGAGAAACACAGGCGCTTTTTATTCCAAAACCAATTGCCGAACCAACTGTTACAACATTCGCAGCAAACCAGGGAGTTGCTGTTGCAACACCCCAGCAAGTCGCTGTTTATGCTGCTGTTAATAACGATGAGGTTGGAACTATGCTGGAGAAACTTGCTGGTGAAGTTGAAGTTTTGATCTCTGCGATGGGTCCAGCAGCGCCTCCACCACAACATGCAGCTCTCCACAGCCTTTTGGAGTCAATAATATTGACAAGAAGATCAAGAGATGCTGGAGCTGCTATGGCACTACTGAAAAAAGCAGTTGAGGGTCTTCTGGATGGTCCAACAATTTCAAGTGGTGTTATTGATGGAGAAATAATACTTCGTTTTCGTGAAGTTCACTTGAGAATACTCAAGTGTCTCCAGGATCCAAGAGCTTACGGTATGCAATGGACAAATAAACATGCGACTAGATGTCTTACAGAGTGTCGAGACGAATTCAGATATAATTTTGAAGCTGTCGACTGTCTTGTCAGATCACACTTGGTGAGTTTTCCACAGTTTGACATTGCTCTTGCCCAGGCCATGGATGCTGGCAATGCTATGGCCACTGCCTTTGCTATGCAGCTCGTACAGTTGTATCTAATTGATGAGAGACAGACAACACATGTTACCGAGTCAGATTTGTACAATACTATTGAGATTTTAGCAAGAATGACACAGCACAGAGCTCCACCCGATGGTATTCCATTATTCAGATTGACAAATCTCATTGAGTCTTTGCGTGCAAATCAGGATCCAGGTGTTTTAGCAGATCGTCCACCAGCTGGACCAACAGCTCACATTCACAGCGGTATTCTTCAGGTTCGTGCACGTGATTTCGATGATCCACCAGGTTTAATGGAGAAAACAGAATATCTTTTACGTGAATGGGTCCAAATGCATCACAGCCCAACAAATGCACGTGATCCAACAAAAGCCTTCGGAATTTTCGTTCATCAGATGAATATCCATGGTATCTTAAAAACCGATGATCTTATCACTCGATTTTTCAAATTGAGTACACAAATGTGCGTTGATCTTTGCTACAGAGCATTAGCAGAAACAAATGCAGCACCTTCAGTGGTGCGTGCCAAGTGCTTCCACACACTCGATGCCTTTGTTCGTTTAGTTGCGCTTTTAGTAAAGCACTCAGGTGATACTACTAACACTCACACAAAAATAAATCTCTTAAACAAAGTTCTTGGTATTGTTGCTGGTGTACTTCTTCAGGATCATGAAATGAGAGGAACTGATTTTCAACAATTGCCGTATCACAGAATCTTCATAATGCTGTTCCTCGAACTTTGTGCACCAGAGCCAGTACTTGAGGCAGTCAATTTTCAAGTTCTAACAGCATATTGTCATACACTGCATATTCTACGACCAGCAAAAGCTCCAGGCTTTTGTTATGCCTGGTTGGAACTCGTGTCACATCGTGTATTTATCGGCAGAATGCTAGCAATAACACCACAGCAAAAAGGATGGGGACCCTATGCTCAATTACTCATTGATCTATTCAAGTATCTTGCTCCATACTTGAGAAATGCAGAATTAGCTAAACCTGTAACTTTACTTTACAAAGGTACTCTTCGTGTTTTACTTGTATTGTTACATGATTTTCCAGAATTTCTCTGCGATTATCATTATGGATTCTGCGATGTTATTCCACCAAATTGCATACAGATGAGAAATTTGATACTCAGTGCATTTCCAAGAAACATGAGATTACCAGATCCATTTACTCCAAATTTGAAAGTTGATATGCTTCAGGAAATTGCACATGCACCAAGGGTACTAACTAATTTTGCATCAATGATACAACCACCGAGTTTTAAAAAAGAATTGGATTCTTATTTAAAGGCACGTGCACCAGTCACGTTTTTATCGGAATTACGGAGTAATCTGCAAGTTTCACAGGAGCCTGGAATGAGATACAATATTTTACTGATGAATGCACTTGTTCTCTACGTTGGAACACAGGCAATTGCATTCATTAGAAATAAAGGACACACTCCGAATATGTCAACTATTGCTCATTCAGCGCACATGGATATTTTTCAAAATTTGGCTGTTGATCTTGATACAGAGGGACGATATCTATTTCTCAATGCTATTGCCAATCAATTGAGATATCCAAATAGTCATACACATTATTTCAGCTGTACACTGCTTTATCTATTTGCTGAGGCCAATACTGAGGCTATACAAGAACAGATAACCAGAGTACTGTTGGAGAGACTCATTGTTAATAGACCACATCCTTGGGGTTTATTAATTACGTTCATTGAACTAATTAAGAACAGGAATTATAAATTCTGGGATCATGAGTTTGTGCATTGTGCACCGGAAATTGAAAAGTACGTTTCTTTCATTTTTTTTCTTCTTTTTTTATGAAATCCAATTTTTTCGCTCATTTTTTTTTCTTCTAATTGATTTGAAAGAAAATTAGCTCATATTTTTCATTTTTGAGATTTTCAGAAAATTTTCAAAAAATATCCAGAAAACTTACAAAGATTTGCCCAATTTGAGCTCTAGCAACCTTCCTTTGCTATATGTTTTTTTTGAAAATCAATTTATATAGGGGAAGGTGGGGCAAAATGGACATAAGGTGTAAAATGGACACATCTGAATTTTCATGGTTTTATCCTGAAAAACGCTCGAAATTTATAAAAATAATGGAGGTAGAATTTTTTCGATGATTTCATTGAAAAGCTGAGGAAATTTAAGGCGGAAAATATGGGTGAAAATTATTTTTTCGCATTTTGGAATAAAAATTTTTTTTCAGTCAATCTTGAAGGGTACCCCTTTCGATTTTTTTGAAAAAATGGTTTTTTTAATGATATCCCCGGTTCTATTGGTCGTAGCGATTCGCGGGTAGTCTCAAATTGAAGGGAAGCTCATTCCTCACATTTTCGTTAAAGCCTCATTGATTTTTATCGAAAATTACGGAAGTTACAGCCCAAAACCTGATTTCCACAAATTGCCCTGTAATTTCGTCAATTTTTGATAAAAATCAATGGGACTTTAACGAAAATATGGGGAATGAGCTCCCCTTCAATTTGAGACCACCCGCGAATCGCTACGACGAATAGAACCGGAGATATCATCAAAAAAACATTTTTCGAAAAAACTCAAATGGGGAACTCTTCAATTTTGGCGCAAAAAAATGAAAATTTTCAAAAATTCGAAAAAATTGATTCCGACACATGTTTTCCTCTTAAAATTCCCTCAGCTTTCCGATGGAATCATTAAAAAAAAATGTAACTTCGACCGTTTCATTTGAATGTCCATTTTGCCCCACTTTCCCCTACCACATTTTCGTGTTTTTCGAAAAATTTATATTGCAAATAATTTCGAGAACTATAAAAAGGGCGCATCTCCATTAGTTTTCGATTTGGGGAAAAGAATTGACGAAAAAAAAATGATTTTTCTGGATTTACCTTTTCCCTACAGAATTTGTCTCTAATTTCTCTTCATTTTCACGAATTTCAGACTTTTCGAGTCAGTTGCGAGATCCTGTATGGTGCAGAAACAAGTCCAGCCAACACCAGAGCCAGAGATGCCTGAGTGATAAGACGCTTTATACTAATTCTTTTTTTTTTTTATTTACCCCCAAGTACTATATCAGTCTCATGTACAGTGAAAATTCGTAAATAATTAATCATTTGTAAAAAAAAAAAAGATTGATAATTAGGTGTGTATTATACTTTTTGGGACTTTAAGTTTATTTTTTCTTCATTCATTTGTTTTTTCAATTTTTTTTTGCTCCTTTTTTTTCTTGAAAATATTGAATCATAGTACGATTAATTAAACGAACTTAGATGAAATTAATAATTAGATACTTAAGATAAATGATACAATTGATATGTTAATATTTTAATAAAAACATCTCTTCAACTGTAAAAAAAAAAATAGGGGGATTTTTTCGGAGATTATAGTGGATATAATCGTATTCTTTGGGGTCATGTTGATTATAATAGAATTTTGAAAGATAAAAACATCGTATTTTATATTTGTACGTATATTTGAGTACAAAAAAAGAACTACAGAAATTTAGTTAATGATAATTTGTTGTCAAAAAATATATGAAATTAGCGATGTATAAATAACAAAGAAAACGGTGTTCAGTAGAGTATACAACTTATAATGTGAGAAAAAAAAAAACAAAATTCATCTAATTCTTCTCTCAATTTTCTGATGAATATTCCATTTACTGTGATTAATTCATAATAAACGAGACGAATTTACTAAAAACAAAAATCGTCAGGAATAAATGATTTATAGTAATGAACACGTATTTTTGAAAACAGGAGGAGGTGCCGTAAAAAGCAGATAAGAGGTGAAATGGACACATTTCAGTTTTGTTTTTTGGTATCATAAAATTCGCGAGAGATCAGTTAAAATTTTTCAGATAGGTTTTTTTTTCTGATAATTCTTTTGGTCGATTCCACCAATTCTCGAATAGAATTTCGGCTCCAAATTTTGGGGGGCGAATTTTCGGTCCTCATCGATCAAAATCATTAAAATGGAGAAAATCCTAAATTTTAAACCATTTTGCCCCACTATCGGAGCAGAAATCGATGAATTTTGATTTTTGCATCAAAATTTTCTCTTAAAAATGACTAATGAGCTAAATGAAAGAAAAAATACAAAATTGTAATAAAACTGTAATTAAAAATTTGAAATTTAATACTTATTAAATACTAACAATAAATGCAAGTTGAAAAGATGAATGTTGCAAAAAAAAACATGTGTATATTGATCATATTTTATAATCCTAAATGGAAAACATTTAAACAACTGATGTTTTCCATTTAGAATTATGAAATGTGATCAATATAGGGGAGAGTGGGGCAAAATAGACCCTCATAGTGAAATGATTAAGGAATTTTTTTCGGAATGAAGGACTCGACGAAAAAATCTGGAAAAATTTGAAAAAATCCTCCAGCATATCTACATTATTTGGAAATTTTTTCAGATTTTTTAAAGCAACTGCTGCTTTTTAAAAAAATCTCGAGTCATCTCATCTTCTAGGTCCATTTTGCCCCACTCTCCCCTACATATGTCTTTTGCAACATCCATCTTTTCAACTTGCATTTATTATTAGTTCTTAATAAGTATTAAATTTCAAATTTTTAATTACAGTCGCCGGGGTTTTCAAGCGCAGGGGCTAAAAATCATATAGTTCCTAGCAAATTTTCCAAATTTTCGGAAAAAAATAGAAAAATTGAACGAAAATTTGGGGAACGATTCGAATCAAGCATTTGAAGTATTCAAAGAGCATTTTTACCTCGAAAACAAGAACAAAGACGAAAAAGTATATTTTCTTCAGAAAATTCAAAAAATTTGCGATGAAAATCTATATTTTGTATTTTTTTTTTCATTTAGCTAGTCACGTCATTCTTAAGAGAGAATTTTGATGCAAAAATCAAAATTCATTGATTTCTGCTTCGATAGTGGGGCAAAATGGTTTAGAATATAGGATTTTCTTCATTTTAATGGTTTTAATCGATGAGGACTGAAAAGTCGCCCCCCAAAATTTGGAGCCGAAATTCTATTCGAGAATTGGTGGAATTGCCCCTTTATAAATTTGAGGGAATTTCCCTTAAAAAGTCTTATTCCAATATTCATTTCTAAGAATTTTCTGAACATCTGATTTTTTGAGCTGAAAATTTGTACTTGCATTCTTTACGAAATTGAATAACTCCACTCGTTTGAGAATATCCTCGGTGTTATTGGTCGTTGGGTAACATGACCAAAAGATGGACGGTTAAGGAAATATTAGACTTTATTAATTCATATGAAATAGGCAAATATCGTTGAAAAGTTGCAGAAAAGAATGATGTACAGAAAAATAGACAGTAAATCGACTAAACATCAATCAAACTTGAATAATGCAGAAATAATTAAAGAAAATCAATGAAAAACTCGAAAATAACTTGAACCCCCAATAGGTAGACAGTTTCATATTTGCTGTGGTATAATTTTAAATTTCGATCGAACGGTATGTAATAGTTTAGAAATCGATATGAATGTAGTGATCAGGAATTGACGTGAAAAGTATAAGAATCCTTCATTTATTTATGAAAATCCTCGATAATAGAAACCGTCCATCTTTTGGTCAGTGTGAACCAACAAGTCATCGAAAAATTCATGGAAAATGATTTCCCCTTTCATTTAAAATCGATTTCAGATCGCTGAGACTAATAGCACGAAGATTATTCTCGAAAAAGTGGGAAAGTGGATATTTCACCGCAAATTGTTTCATCGGAATGTTCATTTTACCTCATTTTCGCCTATAATATTAAAAAATTCACGCAATTTTTTACGTCTACTATATAAAATTCCGAAACTGGATTAAATTAATTATCTTAATTTTTAGCTTCAGTGCTAAGTTTATCAGTTTTTATTGACTTTTTTTTTTAAATCATCTGGAAACAACGGTTTCATTGAATCGAAAAGCCATTCATATTTCGAAAATTCTCTGCCTTCTTCAATTCTCGAAATCTGCATTTTTTTCTCTTCGTATACTCGCCTTAGAGGTGAAACGGCGTAAATTCTATCCTTATACGAAGCACTTACACCGTCCGGTTCCTACACTGAGGAAAAAATAATAGTAAAAACAATCAAATATTGAAGGCATTGGTCCTTAGAAAATATTTTGTTGAATTAATTGAAAACAGTCGTTGAATTTACTGAATTTAGTTAATTCAACTAGTTAATCTGTTTGAATTAGCTAAATTCAATAAATTCAACCAGTTCATTTATTTGAATTAACTAAATTTAGTAAATTCAACAATTTCTTGAATTATTTAAAAAAAATATTTGCTAAGGACCATTTGCCACAATATTTGATTGTTTTTACCCCTATTTTTATCCTCAGTGTAAGAGCTACGTTATACTTCATATTTTATCAATAATTTTATCAAATGAAAGATTAGTTTAATTGAATTGTTTTTTGCTTCCGAATGGAAGCTTTGTTTTCGCAATTTTTTTCGAAATGCCAATTTCTATTGGAAACGACTCAAAATGATGCAAAACGTCGAAAAATCATAATGAGAAAAAAGTAGACATGTATGTATGTGTGTCGGTATCTACGACTCTACGACTCTATTACTCGAGAACGGTGAGAGATAAAAATCTGAAATTTCGGCAAGATATCAGTTTTGATGAAGTGTATGTCCCATAAAAATTTCAGCAAGATCGGTTCAATGGTTTTTGAAAAATAGCAATTTTTTAAAAATCGTATGTTTCTAAATTTCTCAATTTGCGTGAAACGAATATCGTTCAAAATTTTACTCAAGATTCGCAACCATAATATCTAACTTTCAGCGAATTTTCATGAACTTAATCCCATTATTCTATGAGTTATTAATTTTTTTGTGCTTTTTTTTTCAAAAACTCGGTTTTACGACGATGGCTCAATGAATAATTGACTAAAAGACTTCAAATTTCTTCTGTATATGTAGTTTCTGATGAAGATGGTTGGGATTGAATCTGAGGCATATCGGCTGAACGGTTCTCGAGATATTTTTAATTGAAGTTTTTCCGAAAATCGGCTGTATCTTCCAAACTTTTCATCCGATTTCATCGGGACGAAGCTCAAAAGATTCGTGTTTATGAGCTGAACAAAGCCTCAATTTTTCAAATTTTTAGATGAAGTTGTCCGTTTATTACATTGAAAAATGTATTTTTTTCTCAATATTTCCAAAAAAAAATCAAAAAAATACAATTTTTTTGAATGGACACCCCTATTTTTTATTCTGTTTTCTGAAAAAACACATTTTTCTATCTCAAATAATCCCATACTTATCATCGTAGGACAATCAGAAACTGTACCCAAAAGGGAACATTCAAACTGAAAAATTGAACTTTTATGTAAAATTGTGTATAATTTAAAAATAATTGAATTTAATGAATCCCAATCATTTTATCTTATATTTTAATGCATTATAACACAAAAATAAAAGAGATAATAGAGAAAATTCAGAGAGAACCATTCGGAAGCATTCTGCTAATTCATTAGCAGAAACTGAAAGGAAGAAATAGCGATTCAAAGAATAACGTCGAAGCAATACCGACTAACGCAGCGACGAACGCTTGTTTCCCCCTCAATTCAATAATTTAAAAATTCAATATTTACATTTTATTTAACAGCATTACGTAATTAATTTTCATCGTAAATTCAAATTATCACGAGTAGCATGATAAGAGTCTCTTTCAGTATCTGGGAATTTAGTTGGAAGATTTGGACTGTGAAGATTGCATTTAGCACGATACTTGATACCTGCAACATCGACCTCATAATCACCAGAAAGTACGTATTCATTCGTAACTTCCTGGGGTTTTCCATTATTGTCTAAATTCTGGATAAAACCAAGACACACCTGTGCCTTAAACGTATAGCCATAGCCAGTGGTTGTGGTCATTCCACAGTATTTTCCATTTCTGTAAATTGGCTCTCCACCCCAGCTCCATGTATCGAAATCAGGATCATGATCATTTAGCAGCAATTGAACGTATTTCCTTCGTACACCTTCTTCGCGTTGTTTTAGCAGAGCATCGCGGCCAATAAAATCAATGTTTTTGTCGAATTTAACGCGCCACGATCTGCCGCATTCCAATGGAGTTGTAAATGTGTCCAAATCTTGTCCCCAGAAAGCATAAAATTTCTCTATTCTCAAGGCTCTTGTTGCATAGTAACCTGCATGTTTTATCCCGTACTTTGCACCAACCTCGAGAAGTCTCGTGTATATATGAAGAGCGAACTGTAATAGTTAATTATAATTACAAGCATGAAAAAATAGCTTCAGGGCCTTTAAGATTGTAAAACGAGTCGAAGGTGAGTACTATCATCGAAAGGGCCTATGAAATTTCTACATCGAAATCATAAATTAAATTCTTATTAGAAGCTTCTGAGAAATACAAAACCATATTTCTGAAAAAATTCTTTTTTTTTTTAATTAATGGAAAAAAGACCCTTTGCATGAGATTATTCAAATTGGGGAATTAAAAAAAAATTGTATAGGGGAGAGTGGGGCATAATGGACCCTCATAGCAGCATGATTAAGGAATTTTTTTCGGAATGAAGGATTCGACGAAAAAATCTGAAAAAATTTGAGAGAATCTTCCAACATATCTATATTGTTTGTAAATTTTTTCAGATTTTTTGAAGCAACCGCTGCTTTTTAAAAAAATCTCGAGTCATCTCATCTTCTAGGTTCATTTTGCCCCACTCTCCTCTAAGTTAATTTTTTTTTTCAAGCGATTCAGGAAAGTGGATTCCCTTGAAATCCTCTTTTCTTGCACTTGTGAATAAAAAATTTAATTCCAGGAAGTTTTGGCGAGGGCTAATCTAATTTTCCGAAATGACGATAACTCTTACCTCATTTGGAATGTACAGAACGTAACCCAGTTCTCCAGTATGAGTCAAGTTCATCGTTCTTATTCCATTAGCGAGACCAACATCGAGTTCTTTGAATGTAAAGAATGGAAAAGTCTTTGGACTCAGATCATCGTCAGTTAATTCAGTTAATAAGGATCTCGTTGCTGGTCCCATTATACAAATAGCTGTGTATGCCGATGTTACGTCTGAGACTGCTACTGAGCCATCAGCAGGGAGATGACGATTTATCCAGTGTTTACAGCGAGTTTGTTGTATAGTTGGTGCAATCATCATGTAACTGAAAATTTTTGTATCATTGAAAAGATCAATTAATTTCTTTACGAAGAGATGAAACATGATAAGTCTATTTTTCTTGTTTTTAGTTTTATCACTGAAGATGCGCCTTTCTTGTTCTAATCCTTTTTTTGAAACTCATGAAATATTCTCTATAAAAAAGGATAAGGACGAAAAGGATGATAATGAAATTAGCACACATCGGACAATTTGTTGAATTTTTTTTGAGCAACTAAATTATAATAAAAAAAATATCTGAAAATTTTGCACACGTGTATACTCTCCATTTTTTGAATAATTAATTCGTTAGATAAAAAAAGATAAAAAAATCTCATAATTGTCAACTGTCTGCTATTTCCAAGTATCACAAAAAAGTCACACGACTCATCTTATTGTACTTCTTCCTTATTGGAATTAATTAGTTCATTAATTAAATTCCTTAATTGATTTTTTTTCTTTAATGTTAACAGAAACTCACTGATTATGTGAAATTCTGGCTAAACTGCAATCATTTTCATATCCTCCACGATGATTTTGCATGCCAGTATGAATGATACTTCCAACCGGTACATCAACATCATTTGAACAAAGATACTGCAGAAGATCCACAACTTCTCTCCCGTTTGACCATAAATCGATTTTTGTAAATGAGGAATAATCACTGAGACCAATGTTTTCTCTGCAAGCAGCATATTCCTTGGAGACTGCATCGAACCAAGGAGGTTTTCCAAATGTGTTTGTGTGAGCAATTTTGTATGTTTGTGATCCATCCACTGAATCAACATCGTCCTCATCTAATTGGAACCACGATGGTCTCTCGTAGCCCATCACTTGACCGAAAACAGCACCGGCTTCCTTCAATTTCGGATAAATCGGTGACATTCGAAGGTTTCTGCCAGTTTTGAACTCCATGTGTGGATACTGCAGACCGTAATGAGTGCTTGGTACTTCTCTAACTCGATCTCTCAGGAATTTACGATTATTGTGGAGTCCAAGAAAACGAGAAACATCAATTTCGTACATGTCCAAGGAAGTTGAACCATTTATTATCAATTCTGCTGTTGCACGACCGACACCACCAGCTGCAGCTACTCCTATCTTGAAAAATAATTAATTTAGTGAATGCTAATTACCAGTAAAAGGTGATTCAGGATCAATCGATCTTCAACGAAAATCCTTTTTTCCAAATAATTACGAAACTAAGCGAAATAGGGCAATTTTATATGAAACTGAAAATAACAGATCTTTTCTAGATTTTTTTTTCTCTTTCAACAAATTAATTGTTTCGAAAAATGGAAAACATCTACGTGCAGAAAATTCAAAAAACTGGAAGTACAATTTTTCTTTTTACAATTTATTCATTTTAAGGAATTTAAATAATTGTCAGATATGTGCTCATTTCATTATCATAACTTCTTCGTAATTCTTCTTTTGTTGAGAATTTTCAAGAGCTATAAAAAAAGAGATGGAGCAAAATCGAACAATTTCGCCTAATTTCCGAGAAATTCATGAAAAATATCAGCAAAAAAATCGACTTATCTTCTCTCAACTCTTCGCTGCTGTGTTTCAAAAGAATAAATCTATAATTCTCAATATTAGGAATTTATCTCCTAAAATTGGGGGAAAAAAGCATCAGATGTACTCACTGTCTTCATTCCAGCAGCTACATAATAATTGCCAATTTCAGGCGACTCTCCAACTATCCACTTGCAATCTGGTGAAAAAGCCTCAGGACAATTGCATAGTCTCTCAAGCTGCACGTCCTCCAAAGCTGGTATTCTGTGGAGAATTTGCTCCAGAAGCACATGAAAATGATCCCAGTCCTCTGGCAAAACTCTTTCCGCAATGCTTTCTGAAAAAACAATGAATAAATGAAGAGAAAAGGTATAGGGGAAGGTGGGGCAAAATGGACATAAGAGGTAAAATGGACACATCTGAATTTTCATGGTTTTATCCTGAAAAACGCTCGAAATTGATAAAAATAATGGAGGTAGAATTTTTTCAATGATTTCATTGAAAATCTGAGGAAATTTTAGGCGGAAAATATGGGTGAAAATTATTTTTTCGCATTTTGGAAAAAAATTTTTTTTCACTCAATCTTGAAGGAATTTACCCCCTTTCGATTTTTCCGAAAAAATTGTTTTTTAATGATATCTCCGGTTCTATTCGTCATAGCGATTCGCGGGTAGTCTCAAATTGAAGGGGAGCTCATTCCTCACATTTTCGTTAAAATCTCATTGATTTTTATCTAAAATTACGGAAGTTACAGTCCAAAAACTGATTTCCACAAATTGCCCTGTAATTTCGTCAATTTTTGATAAAAATCAATGGGACTTTAACGAAAATATGGGGAATGAGCTCCCCTTCAATTTGAGACCACCCGCGAATCGTTACGACGAATAGAACCGGAGATATCATCAAAAAAACATTTTTCGAAAAAACTCAAATGGGAAACTCTTCAATTTTGGCGCAAAAAAATGAAAATTTTCAAAAAATTCGAAAAAATTGATTCCGACACATGTTTTCCTCCTAAAATTCCCTCAGCTTTCCGATGGAATCATTAAAAAAAATGTAACTTCGACCGTTTCATTTGAATGTCCATTTTGCCCCATTTTCCCCTATGAATACTTTATAATTTATGAGAACAATACTAATGAGAAGATGTAGTCAATAAGTTTACATTCACGCCTAACCAGGTATCGTTCCATCTTCGAATGCTGGTTTAGCAAGTGGTTCAAAGCCACCTGCAATTATTCTTCCCTCATTCTCCCGAAAATACACGTAGCCATCTAGATCACGAATCACTGGAGTCATTGGATCCAATCCAGGAACTTCTTTTGTGTGAAGATAATAGTGTTCAACTGGATGAAGAGGCACCTGAAAATTGAAAAAATTAATTTCCATCAATTTGGACTTTAATAATAATTAAAATCATTCATTTTTCATTTTTCAGTATTTTTTTATAAAGCGAATAAAGCGAATTTTTCGTTTTTTTTACTTTTACATGAGGTTCACTGAGTTTTCCAACGTTTCTCGCCCAGAAACCAGCGCAATTAACGAAATGTTCGCACTCAATTTTTCCTCTTGATGTCTCAACAGCACTGACTCTTCTACTTTTATTATCTACTTTCGTTATTCGACAATTTTCGAATAGTTTGACTCCTTGCTTTTGTGCTTCTTTGATTAGAGTCAAACATGTTTGATAAGGATCAGCTACACCATCTCCTGGTATCCAGATGCCTCCGACTAAATCATCGATTTGGAGAAGTGGACATAAGTCTTTGGCCTCTTGTGGAGTTACTAATTGGCATTCAACATTTCTGGATCTGTTGACAGAAGGAAACTATAAGAAATTTAAATACAATAGAAATTTAGGGGAAAGCAGTGATCGGCAAAAATTATATTTTCATCCATTAAAGTGCCACTAAGTAGTCTGTATTGGAAAATTTAGAAATTTCTATGAGCATATTGTTAAGTATCGTGATATTCAGTAACTACATTGCAAAGTCTTAATGATATTCATTAATTTCATAATTCGAAATGAAAAATTGTTCAATAAGGGAAAAATTTATGATTCAGTTCGATTCATTGCTAAATGACTCAGTAATGGGGAGAATACTGTTCGAAATTGTTAATTCCTCAGAAATTTTCATTATTCATTTTCATAATTGATGACTTTTCTAATAATTAGATAATTACTTGTTCTAAATATTTAGATAATTATTTGGTCTAAATGATTATGTAATCATTTCTTCTGAATAATTAGATGATTAGAAAATTAAATTTTCTTGAAGACAAATACCATTTTACCATCTTTCGCATCTGTCGAGAGGCTTTCCAGTAACGCAACCATGTTTTATCTACCTAAATATAATAAACTTACTGATAAAAATTTTGAATCAAGGGTTATTGAGAAATGTAATGCAAGCATTGCAAAAAAACAAGAAAAAATGAAAAATACGCAAGTTTTTTTTTTACTTTTATATCTTGTTCCTATTGTTGTTATTATCCGAGCATTCAGTAATTAAAATTGTTAATGTACTAATTGTTCTAGTAATTAGTAATTTGAATAATTAATTTCCTAATTATTTTGAAATAAGTTATTTGAAAATTAGAATTGCTTACTATCCGGATAATCAAAAACTCAAACAATAAAACTAATCAGTATAAGATTAATAAATAATTTTCATATTTGAATTACTGATTATTTGCATACTTAACACTGTCATAAATAGAAGTATTAATTTTCTATACAATGGATAATTAAAAATCTACAATTTTTTTTATGCCGATCACTGGGGGAAAATCGAGTAAAATGGACATTTTAATGAAACGGCTTGAGTTGAATTTTTTTTAAAACGATTTCATTGAATGAATGAGGAAATTTCGACTGGAAAACATGTGTCAATTGATGTTCTGAAGTTTTTTTTTGGAAATTCTACTTTTTTGCGTACGCATGAGGAGTCGAATCATTTTCACATTTGAAAATTTTTCAATAGATCTAGTTATATTCCGAAAGAAGTGCAATTTTTTCAATTTTGTAAAGATTTCGAGTTCTAATTTTTCTCTGAAAAAGATGAATTTTCCAAAAATTCTCAAAAATTAAATTTGACATATTTTTTTTCTAACGGAAATTTCCTTTTCAATGGAATCATCAGAAAGAAACTTATTCCAAATATTTTCATTGATTATCAACAATTTTCATAATACAAAACATCAAAATTAAAATGCCTTCGTTCTATTCTTTACGTCTTTTTTCCCCCGACTTTTCCCGATGATATCAAATGAAGAATAACATATTGAGAAGCCTACACTGATTGAGCTTTCATTCTTCTAAATGCTGTCATTCGATCCCTCGTTCTTGCCAATGACAGACTTCCACATTGCTTCCATCCAGTTGGTAGATTCTTATTCTCTAATTCTTTGTACAGAGAGATACTATCCTGCGTTAATTTGATTTGTGCTAAACTCGGTTTAAAGGCACCAACTAGGCCAGATGCATGCCAGGTTGTACCTTCGCCCACTCTAAAAATTAAAAAATTAATTGTATTGAGTAAGTGAATTAAAAGTGTAGTGTGACATGTAAAAAAAAACCCACGCGACAAAAGTGAAACTTCTTATACATGAGCCATTGGCCATTTTACACTTGGCTTTGGATTAACATATCTCGAAAACTATGCAAAATTTATGGAGACATGCTGTGAATGAAATTCAGAGGGAAGATTGACGAACACAATAAGCAGAACGCTGTTTTTCTACGACCAGTAGTTTCAGAGATATAATTTTTTGAATGAGTAGTTCAGAAACAATGGATGAGGCCCGATAGCAAATAAATGAGCGCTTGGACGTCCTTTCTGAATTTTTCATTCAAAAATCGATATCTTAATAACTGCGAGTCGTAAAAAAACGGAGGTTTGCTTATTTTATTCGTTAATCTTCCCTCTAAATTCCATTCACAGCATGTCTCGATGAGTTTTGCATAGTTTTCGAGATATTTTGATCCAAAGCCAAGTGTGAAATGGCAATTTTTCAAGAAATAAAAAGCAAAAATTATGAGGCGGAGCATGGATATTTTTCGGTCGTGTTTCATGACAACTCCTCCTTAAATGACAATTTTGAGTAATTTTTTAAAAAATCATTAAGATAAATTCCCATATTTTTCTCTCCGTGTATTGAAAAGAAAAAATAATAGAGTGTAGAGTCAGGCATCGCTGCTGACGTACTCTCCTCTTCTCCTGCTCCCCCCACCACGTATCTAGCTATTCCCCTCACACGATGACGAATTTTCGTGACGCTCGAAAATTGTTGCCCCCTCAGCAAAGAAGTTTCACTTCAAAAAAAAAAATGATTGATTATTCCACCTCTCCCCAGGTGAAAATATCGATATTTTTACATCTACTAAGAGCTAGATTAACGTCTTTGCACGCCCTCGAGATTGGAGAACATAATGCTAAATTGCTCCCTGCCATTGGCAGATAAAAAGTACTGCTATTCCTCATGTTAACAGCATTAACGTGAATCGGTATCCGATTAAGCAACGAAAAGTAGCCAACGGTGCCTCTCAACAGTTTAATTATGAAGATCATACCCGTTAACGCTCTTCCCTGCTCAAGGGATAAACACTTGAATCTAGAACATAATTCTCTATAGTCACAACCTCTTTCTGGGTAAACATTATCTATTCTCCAGACCAAGTACTTTAGGGGAAGGTGGGGCAAAATGGACATCAGGGGTAAAATGGACACATCTAAATTTTCAGGCAAATATTATGAAAAACTTTTGAAATTAATAGAAATATTGGTTGTAGATTGTTTTTCATGATTCCATTGGAAAGCTGAGGAAATTTCGGGCGGGAAAAAAGTGCCGGAATTAATTTTTTTGAATTTTTGGAGATTTCGACTTTTTTGAGCATTTTAAAGGGGTGAAACCCTTCTTTTTTCTGAAAATTTTCAGTTTTTTGAGAATATCTTCGGTTCTATTTGTCGTAGCATAAAAATTCCAACGGGAGGTGAAAGGTGAGATCATTTGCCATCGATTCATAGAGTTTCCAATTCAAAAATATTGATTTTCAAGGTATTTATATGCATTTTTGTGAAACAGTTTTGTGAAACCATTTTTGGCCTATAACTATCCCAAAAACTGATATTTTTGAATTTAAAACCCCATAAATCGATGGGAAATGAGCTCACCTTTCATTTGAGACCAACTCCGAATTGCTAAGACCAATAGAACCAGAGATAATTACAAAAAACTGAGGATTTTCGAGAAAGGAAAGGCGGACCCTTCGAAAATGCTGAAAAACGTCGAAATTTCAAAAAAATCGAAAAAAATGCATCTGAGACTTGTTTTCCGGCTAAAATTTTCTCATCTTTTCAATAGAATCATCAAAAAAAATCCATCTCTAAGCGTTTCATAACAGTGTCCATTTTGCCCCACTCTCCCCTATAAATCTTTTTTGTATTTTTTCAATTTGACAATTTTAATAATAAAAAATAATAATAAAAAATTAGTTTACCTGCCACTCTCCAAAATTACAGTACGTGGTCCCCATCCCATTCCAGCTAAGTGATAGGCAACAGCAGCACCCATCACTCCACCACCACAAATCACTACCTGAGCATCTCCAGGCAATGGGGAATCGCTCGAAGAACCATAAAATTTTTCGTATTGCAGAGCATATACATCGAGAGACGATTTCGGGAATTCCCAGGGTAGGAGCAATTTTTTCATGTGAATATGAGATCTCCACATTTTTGAAGATTATTGATGTAAGAAGATTCCTGCATATGAAAAATATTCTTAAAAAATTTTATAATCGATGTTATTACTGATTTTTTTGTTATTTTTTTGAATTATTTTCAAAGTGAATGTTGACTTACTTTTGAGGTTATAAACTGCGATTATCACAGCTGCGATTTTTCATTACATTTTTTTGATTTTATTTTTTTTTTCAATTATTATTTGAGGTACGAACTTTATTTTCTTGGTAATATACAAGTAAATAAGTTTATTTTTTGATATTATGTCAATATTTTTTCGTGAGCTTAATGTTGAATGAGTCTTCTGTTCATTCATAACATCCATACACTTGTGTAGGTCATGATAATTCGTTGCATATATATATATATATATACTTATTAGTTGAAAACTATTTACATTTTGACATGAGGTATTTTTTTCGAACTCTCACATATATACTTTTGTCAAGAATTTTTTTTTTTTTTGATAATTCTTCTTCTACTGCTGGATTATTAAAGTCAATCTTTCTCACATGAGAGCTTCCTGCATTTCAGAAATCATTATATATAATAGAAAGAAGTGTGTTATTATGTGAATGCCGCTAAGGCTCAGAAACCAACCCTCATAGCCTCATGGGGGTTATATGGTGTGGTAACCCTTGACCCCCCATCCATGAAGAAGTTTTCCGTTTTCGGCTACGGGGGTTGGTTCCAGGGATATGGGGGTGTAAGAGGGTATTTCACTTATTTGCTCCTCATGGGTAATATAAAATGATGCTCTAAATGGTTCTGAAATTTACTAGAACAATCTAGAATAGTTGAAAATATTCTGGAATGTTCGAGAAGGTTCCAGATAGTTCAAGAAGGTTTCAAATAGATCGAGAATGCTCTAGAATGTTCCAGAAGATCTGGGAATGTTCTAGATTGTTCTAGGATTTTCTAGATTGTTCTAGATTCATCTAGAATGTTTTAGAATGCTCTAGATTGTTCCAGATTGTTCTAGAAAGTTGTAAATTGTTCTAGATTGCTTTAGAATGTTCTAGATTGTTCTAGGCTGTTCCAGATTGTTCAATGTTCTAGATTTTTCCACAATGTTTCAGATTGTCTAGAATGTTCTTAAATGTTTTATATTCTTCTAGAATGTTTAGATTGTTCTAGGAAGTTGTAAATTGTTCAACATTGTTCCAGATTGTTCTATGCTGTTCCAGATTGTTCTATGTTTTTCCAGATTGTTCTAGAATGTTCTTAAATGTTTTATATTCTTCTAGAATGTTTAGATTGTTCTAGGAAGCTGTAAATTGTTCTACATTGTTCCAGATTGTTCTATGTTGTTCCAGATTGTTCTATGTTGTTCCAGATTGTTCTACATTGTTCCAGATTGTTCTAAAATGTTCGAGATTGTTCTAGAAAGTTGCAGATTGTTTCACTTTGTTGTGAATTGCTCTAGAATGTTGTAGATTGTCCTAGAATATTCTAGGCTGTTCTAGAATTTTCTGATATTGATACTGTAGGTTAATGTCTTCTGTTCCTAAAATTTTCTCAGCTTTCCAAGGAATTCTTAAAAATCTCTCTCTCGATTTGGTTAGTTGGAATTTCCTTCTGAACTCACCTTCTCTTAATAAATTATATAGGATTAGGAAACAGTATAAGAGCTGCCAAAAATCTGATCCGAGCGGGGCGAGGGGGGAATGCTAGTATAATATAAAATCTGCTTGGAATCAGAGTGGCGTGAGCGCCATGCTCACAGTGTTGGCAGATGAGAGGAGAGGGATTATTGTATCAGGGCTGTAAAATTATTGTACTTTCGTTAAAATTATTGTACATTTGAAACTTATCTCCAATATCCATTTAACTACCTCAGTTTTTCGAAATACAGTGTAAATATTACTATAATAATTTATGCAATGAATTCGGGAAACAATTAATGATTTTTTCCACGAAAATAATAGGAAAAATTGGATTTTAAATTCAGATCATGTCATTTCGTTAACATCCCTCGTGGAAATCGCTTCGGCAGATTTTGACAAATAATGTCAAACTATGTCATAAAATGAGAAATATTACAGATAATGAGAGAATAGTATGCAATTTGACATAATTCTTCAAGTTTCGTCAAAATTTCTATGGCGAATTTTGACGGAGAATGTCGTGTTATGAGAAATCGATTGGATGACATATATTGTCATTATTTGACCCTTTATGTCTTCATCATGGCCGAGAATGTCATTTTTTTTTTTTTTTAATTCGGCCTTCGACGTTTACCCTCTCGAGTTTCTACGCATTTTTATCCCCAGACCCAACCCCGCTATACCGCATTCGCCGAAAGACGAGGGAAAACCTCTTTTTTCTTGAGGAAAACCTGCCCGATACAGTCGTCCCTTGCGAGACTCCCGCTCGGTAGAAACTGCGAAATTAGAGCTTTTTCCATTTTGGCTTTCCCCCCGCCGGGATTCGAACCCAGGCCCACAGCATGCCAAACCCCCCCGCTCTAACCACACAGCGATTTGTCCAGTTTTACCTCTCCATTACTGAAATGATTCCGAGATTTTCTAAAAATCATCTGCATTGTTTTTTTTTCAATTTCATCTTCTTCATAAATAGAAAAGTCATTGAAATCAATTCCAAATAATAGATTGCGTTTTCCTATTCATAAAAAAAAAATAGAAGATTATTTTTTTTGGATTCAATTCTAACATCATTAGTTTTTGAAGAAAATCTCTAAAATTACGCGACATAGAGCGGATTTGTCTGATTTCTTCTTTGTAGCTTTTGCAGTTCTGTACAAAAAATAATTTGAGAAAAATCGCCCAATATCCCTCGGTTTCCGAAATAGGTTCCAAAAACGAGCCGCAGAAAAATTCGCTCATTCTGTTTTACCTCCTCACTAATGAACTAGCTGAATTCAGTCAATATTACCAACCGTTGGCACGAAGATATCTTCAGCCAGCAAAATATTCTATTAATTCACCGCAAAAGTTGTTGAAATTCTGTATTTTTCTGTCAAGAACAGAGGAGCGATCGCCATTGCATCAGTTGGAGGAGAATAGGGCAAGACCTCGTGGCAAAAGAATTCAGACTTTTTTGAAGTGAAACTTCTTATACGAGGTTCTCCCGTTTAACGCTGTTGCGTTACTTTTCCACGCTTTGGTGGTGGGGGAAAAGAAAGAGAGAGAGAGATAACATGAGTGAAAGAACGAATGTGCGCATGCGCACTCGTATCCCTACAGCATGGCTCGTTAAAGTCGTGCTGGCCAATGAAGTAACCTCGGAAATATTCGGCTCTCATGCTACAGCATGTAAATTTTAACTTCGGGTCGGGTCCGGAGGTTACCTCTTTAGCTAGTTCTTTCTTTTCAATACACGCAGAGAAAAATATGGGAATTTATCTAAATGATTTTTTAAAAAATTACGGAAAATTGTCATTCAAAGGAGGAGTTCTCATGAAACACGACCACAAAATATCCATGCTTCATCTCATAATTTTTGCTTTTTATTCCTTGAAAAATTGCCATTTTATACTCGGCTTTGGATTGAAATATCTCGAAAAGTACTCAAAAGTTATCGAGTCATGCGGTGAATGAAATTTAGAGGGAAGATTAACGAATAAAATAAGCAAACCTCCGTTTTTTTTACGACTCGTAGTTATTAAAATATCGATTTTTGAATGAAAAATTCAGAAGAGACGTCCAAGCGCTCATTTATTTGCTATCGGGCCTCATCCATTGTTTCTGAACTACTCATTCAAAAAATGATATCTCGGAAACTACTGGTCGTAGAAGAACAGCGTTCTGCTTATTTTGTTCGTCAATCTCCCCTCTAAATTTCATTCACAGCATGTCTCGATAAATTTTGCATAGTTTTCGAGATATTTTAATCCAAAGCCAAGTGTAAAATGACCAATGGGTCATGTATAAGAAGTTTCACTTCTGTCGCGTGGGTTCCACGCACCCTCTTTTTTTTCGAAATGAAGGACTTCATGAAAAAATGAAGAAATTCGAGAAGATACTTCAATATGTGGACATTGTTAGTAAATTTTTCAATTTTCCTTTGTAGATGCTTTAAGTCTAAGTAAAAATCACGAATCATTTCGATCTGCCGGTTCTCTTTGCCCCGGTCTCTCCTATATCTATTGCTGGTGATATAAAAAGAAGTAATTCAGATCTTGTGACGATTTTCAAGTCTCTCGGATCTGATGAATTTGTAGGGTGATCTTCCTCTATTGATAAAAAATCAAGCGCAAACATAATATCTATAGTGCCTCTATCTTATCGACACTACTGTCCATCCTATCGATTGTCCAGCGATTATTCAGGATTCAATTGTATTAGTTAATGGATCATACCACTGTATGACCAATCAGAATAATTCTCTATTCTGATTTGCTATCGACGCCGTTATTTCACGTGATCCAATATGAAAACTCCCGAAATATCGGAGAAACGACAGTTTGCTAAAAACTCTGATCTTGTTTTTCTCAGAACTAATGAAAAGAAAAGTCAAGAATTCAAATTTCATTCGAAGTGTACTTCAATTGAAATATTCGAAACACTTCATCTCCTATTGTGTCGAAACATAGAGTAGCAGTACCGTTCGAGGCCACTCTACCCTCTTTGGCCACTTTATATCCAAATTCGAATATGAATGATTCTATAAGTGCAAGGACGTTATAAGTTAGATTCGTATTATCATGAAAGTTTCAAAATTCTATGAATATATTATTCTGATTTGAGAATTATTTTTTGAAGTAGTTATTAAGATATCGATTTTTGAATGAAAAATTCAGAAAGGACGTCCAAGCGTTCATTTATTTGCTATCAAGCCTCATCCATTGTTTCTGAACTACTCATTCAAAAAATGATATCTCTGAAACTACTGGTCGTAGAAAAGCAGCGTTCTGCTTATTGTGTTCGTCAATCTTCCCTCTAAATTTCATTCACAGCATGTCTCCATAAATTTTGCATAGTTTTCGAGATATGTTAATCCAAAGCCAAGTGTAAAATGACCAATGGCTCATGTATAAGAAGTTTCACTTCTGTCGCGTGGGTTTTTTTTATTTTTTAAGTGTTTATTCTATAGAAGTCATGAAAAATACAGGGTACAAATTTAGAATACAACAATAAACCTTTGTATAATTATTCTTTTGTGGTTGACCTTTAGCGAGAAAAGAAGTTGGTGCTTGACGTGCTTCGCTAAGACAATTGTGGAATTATGGAGTTAGGGGTTTATCCCATTGTCATTTTTTTGTTTCCTTCATTTGTCTTTTCTAATATTGGATCCAGAATGAGAAACTTCTCTGAAACCATTCTTGCACTATATGTAAACATATATGGTTAATATAGTTGGCCGAAATTAACATATGATCAGATATAGCTTTTCATATCCATCCATGTATTGACATATAGGTTTCTTACCCCGGGGGTATCATGGCGCACTGGGAATATTTTACCTTCTCTCATCTGCCGATGGACAATTGTAGAAGGCATTGTTCTTTTCAAGCATGTCTACGTGCCAATGATTCGAATAGGCAAAATAGATTTCTAGCTGAAAGATTTGACATTAGTCAGGATGTTGCCGGAAACATCTATTTTCCTAGTTCTTCACATACCCAGGGGTGAATCGATTTCCTAAAGACACATGAATGGGAACAAATCATACAAACACCAGATACTCCATACTCACTTTACGAAGGTCTGATACATGATGGTTTCTCGCCGACCTTGGATGTCCCGAGGCTCTGCCTTTCCCTTTCATGATCCATTTCTCAAACCTTCTGGGTGAATTTCTAACTATAATTTTTTTTTGCATTTTTCTTGTCCTAATAAAATTGATTTCACCAAAATCGTCATTCTGAATATTGTGGAAAGGAATAAATTGTTTTTTTTTGAATGTGAAGGAGCATGAATCGGCGTAGGATACTAGACGTACTGCTGCTCTGTAGCATGCAAGTGAATGTACAGCCAGTGAGGGCCCATTGCGCGAGTATTACCGGTCCTGCTGCCGATCTCCTAGCTCCTGCTCCTAGACATCGATACCAGGATAACATGTCGCATGTGGTAGATAAGTGGGACTTGCTAGAGAGAAGGTACATTGCAAAAGAGAAGGGGGTACTGCAAACCGGTTTTGCAACTCAGTCGATAATGCAGTATCTCAGTACTTGAAAATACTAGAATCTATGAACTTTCCGTGTATTATAGGGGAGGCCGGGGTAAAATGACCACCGTTTCCTGATAACATTTTTTTAATTTATTGAATGTTTGGGAAATGTTGAAAATAACCTCAAGAAAAATATGAATTTTTTTTTTCATTCACAATGATGTAGAAAATTATAGCAAAACGGGGTCAAATGACCACTCCAATTTCTACTATTTTTTTTTTCAAACGAAAGAAATATGGATTACTCGAATGATGGATGGGCTTACTACTAGCTGCAGCTCCCCTTAATAGTTTAAAAAAAAAGGACGTCCTCGGGGGGAAAATTGCTGTTTTAACAGGTCCTAGTTTTCGTTAAGAATGAATGAATGAATTTTCAATGACGTTTCAGGTTGATTATTCATTCGAATTTATTTTGACGACAGTCATCGCCTTCAGGTTGTTCAAAACTGAAGGGGAACTTCCTTGCCCCAGTAATGAGTCATTGCGTAATAATATCTATGATCTGCAGAATTTAAAGAAGTTCAATAATCGCTAAAAGCATCCACCATTCGCAGAAAAAGGAATTGAAAAATATTCGACTCTACCAAAACAGCTCATTAAATAAAAAAAAAAAATTGTAATGGAAATGGCATATTACATTGACGAGAATATCAGTAGCGATGGCACATAATAATGAAATTAGCAAAAACATCTTACAATTTTTAGGGATTCTTTGAATTGAATTTTTATTATGAAAAAAAATATCAACAAAATATTTACTTCTTTGAATTTTCTGAATTTGTATATTTTTCATTTTTTTCGAAATAATTTATTCGTTGAAGAAAAAACAACTGAAAATTGTCAGATATCGGCTAATTCACCGGAATTAGCCGGATACCGATCATCAACAATATTCCACATAAAATTCAATCATAAAAGGTTTCCCCTAAGATCTTAAGAAAAATCAAATTATTATTCATATTTATCTACAACGATACATAGAGAATGTAAATATACACCCAAGATTTAAATTAAAGATAAATTACATTGCTAGAGTAAACATAAACAGTTGTTTAAAAAATTGCGTTGAAAAATCGAATCCCTGTAAATTCACACAACTGGTTCATATGAATGCACCTCAGCATTGATACACAATCGTCATTTATTATGGAAGAGGAAAAAATTTATTTAAAGCTACTGCAAAAGTTTATCACATGTCAACTCTTTTACCATCGATTGAAACGCTTCCTGCATTCTCGAATGTGTTTTTGCCATCAATTCATCCACGTCTTCAGATTTCAAATTGTCCGTTGGAATTGGCTCCAGTACCTTGATGATCACTGTTCCTGTTGTAAATTAAATTTAATTAATTCATTAATTTATAGATTGAATTAAGTTTTACACATATGGAGGCTTGAGTTAATAATAGCGCAGACAGGAGCGAAATGACAAAAACAATTGAAAAAATTACACAACAATGTAAACATGCTGGAGCATTTTTCCCATTTTTTTTCAGAATTTTTCATGAATCCCTTAATGTCGAAAAAAAAACAATCATTTTGCCCCGGTCTGTTTAGCTAGTTGGGATTATTACCGTGTCCGAAGAAATGTTTTTCTCTATCGATGAAAGTATAAGGTGAAAAAACAAGCGGCAAGATCGGTAGTTGATGCTCAATAGCTATCTTGAAGGCTCCCTTTTTGAATGGTTTAATTCCACTTCTGAGACTGTCCACATTTCTCGTTCCTTCCGGGAATATCAACAGCTTCGTCTACGTTGATCATTGTGTTGAATTGTTCATGATTTTTTGGGTTTTAATTATTCGTTGAATACTTACGGCTTTGCCCTGTGATTTATCCACGGTTTTAGCCAATATTTCCATTGATTTCCTTCCATTATTACGATCAATGAAAATTGTACCAGCCAGCCAAGCTATTGGACCGAATGGAATTACCCACAATAGTGCATTTTTCGCTACAGCTGCTAAGTCACCCAAGTTGGTCCAAATGTTAAATAATCCTATAAAAAATAGTAATTTAGAAAAATGAGATCTTGTATAATGAATTTCTCATTTTCAATATTCACCTAATATATCCAAAATACTTTGATGATTCACTACAATCACACATGCTTGTACTTTTTTGATTTCCTCCATCCCCCGAAGTTCCCATTTGATACCCAAAATTTTTGTGTATAATCGTAAAAATATTGAGGCATGTCTGAAATTCATCCGAATTTTTATTATTCAAAACCCTTAATGCAGATTATGTAATTCAGTAGCGGACAATTTCTCGAAGAATATTTCGAGAAAGTAAACGAGATAACGCGTTTTTTTTCCGAATCCATTCTTGCAGCTCTTGAAATTCTCTGCAAAAAAGGATTAGGAAAAAGTGGCAGAAACTCATGCAAAAGCATTTAGAATTTTTTTTTTTCAAAGTGATGAAGTTCGCAAAAAAATATGAAAAAATTTGAGCAGATGCTTCAATACGCCAACATTGTTAGATAATTTTTTTTCAATTTTTTTTGTAGAGATCTCCATTGTTAAAAAAAATCACGGTTCAATTGCCCTCGATCTCCTGTAATTTTTCTTTCCTAAGTTGAGCACGAAACAGTTAATCATTCAGTTGATAATGAAAATTCTTATCTACATTCCAGTTTTCATACAATTTTCGAATCAAATTACTCAATACTATCCCAATTGTGGTGATATTCATAAAAATAGGTAAAACCGAGGTGAAATGAACCGGGATTTTATTTTTTTTTGAAAGTGAAGGTCTCCACAAAAAAATGTGAAAAAATTTACCAACAATTTAGACATATTGCAGGATCTTCTCAATTTTTTTCAAATTTTTCCGCAAACTCTTTTATGCCAAAAAAAAAATCCTTGATCATTTCGCACCGGAGGTCTATTTTGTCCTGACCTACCCCACGTTATTTATCGAGCGAACATATCTCTCGAATTCCATTTTCCATTTTATCACACGTGATGAATGAATTATCTTTAACAATTCGAGATTAGAAATATTTGAAGACAACTGATAAATACAGAAAACTAATGCAAACAAAATATTTTTTTAAAAATTGAAAAAATTTCATGGATCCTCATCAAAAAAAAATTTTCAAAAAAACTTCAAAAATATTATTTTTATAATCAAAAATTCATAAATTACAAAAAAAAAAAAAAAATTGACACGTGTTCGATAATGAGTTCAACGTACGTCAAACGTAAATATACGGATTTAATCTCACCTGGCATGCTTCACGTGACCCGGCGCATGGGCAATCCATGGTAACATAATAATGGCAATAATAGAACTGTACACACCATAAAGTACATATTTCACATAATATCGAAACTTGTCATGGCTTTCAAAGCAACAAGATATAACTAATACAATAACTAGTAGAATAATATGTAGAAAGAAATTCATTTTATCCACGTTTATGCCCACATTTGATCACTCTACGGCATTCAAGCTCACACTAGTCTTATATGTATCACAATGTGACGTAGCCCTCTGTATTCGTTGAGCCCCCGTATTCTGAACTCACGCAGTCTACCATTCCCCTCTGACGCCCGCAGATGTTTGCTTCATTTTTGGGCTTCAGAATCAACGACAAATAAGTCCAGAGGAATTCTCAAGCTATAGAATGATAAAAAAAAAGATTGAATTGAATGAGGGAAAAAAAAGGAAATATAATTGAATAATAAAAGACTTGTCTAATAGGAAGCTGCACAAATGTGTGTAACTGCGATAAAATCGATGCTGCGGCGCGTGCTGCGGATTGAAATAAGCCGATTAGGAAGGGAGGGGAAATATCGAGTACTACCATGATTCATGCTCGGGAACAATCTTTACTTGGCAATAAACAAATAGAAAGAAACAGTTTTTCGGATTTTTCATTTATTTTGAAGTTATTTCTTCGAATACTTGGCAAATTGTAACAGTTTTACGTATATGGCTGTTTAAACAGATGATTCACCACTGGCGAGGAGAGTCAGAAATAATCATCCATACGCTTGTATACGTACAAATCTAGGAGTAATAGAGGGTATATAGTCTTGATCATTATTCTTGTATCGATTGGTGTTTTTACATCCCCATTTTAAAAATAACTTGAGAGTAGAATTTGAAGTTGTTGGCTTTTTAAGGAGGAACATCAAACCTCTGCGGGGTATGGCGGGAGGGGAGAAACATCATAGGTTCCGACGCTCTGCACCAACCCCAAATAACTAAAATTTCATGTAGTAAAACTTTCGATTCATTTCAAGGAATTATGAAAAATTGTCTTTTTCGGTTTTCAAACTCTCAAATAATATCATCCTCATATGTTTTTTATTTTTTTTACCTGAAAATAATAATTTTTCATAATTTCAGAAATTTATGGAAAACGTGGCAACGTTGTCTCGCATTTCTAGGAGTGGCAACGAGCTGATAAACAGGAAAATTATGTTACCAGCATGATTGCACGCGAAATAAGGCTCTTTTAAGGAATAAAGTTGCATTTTTTCATGCCCTATCCTCTGTACTTTCATACGCAAAATTATTTTTCTTCTTTACCGTCACGAATATTGTGTTAAATAGCTCATTTTTTCATTCCCCTCCCCGAATTATAGAAGAAAAACTGGAGGTACTTAAATTAAATTATTTGAAATAGCGAGCGCTTCCGAGCCCCCACTCCTCGTACTGTCGTCATAGTACAGCGTTGCCACGTTTTTGTAAATGGCTGTCGTATTGAGTGAAAGCTTGTGTTTTAATGGCAGTTTTTAATTGAATTCTCGAAATTCAGCGTTTTAATTTTATTCAAACAACGCGAAAATGAAAATTGATAGTACAAGACATCGCGTGAATTTTTTTCAAAAACTTCTCACCACTCTAAATATTTTTTTTTTTATTCAAGTTACAGTGCTATTAGATCGTATGTTAAATTGACAATTTTCAAAAATTCATTTAAAAAAATTGAGCGTTTTAATCTCTCTCTAATTTTCACACAAATTCTAAAACACATTGAAGTTTATTGAAAAAAAAAATCAGAGTGATCTGACAGTTTTCATTTCAGCTGATGTTCCTCCTTAATAATGCTCAGTGTTGGATATTTCTTCACAAATGAATGGACGAGTACAGTAGAACTCCTATAAATTCGAGACTAGGGATACCGAGAATTCTGAGAATTACAATTTAAGGGATACCCTCTCCGCAAAAAATTCATCTAATAGAAAGGAAAGAAATTTTCTTCCTTTCTGACGTTACTTTTTCCTCTCCTTTTATCTCTACGTTACTTTAATTTCATCATAATTTAGTTTAATTTTGTTATCTCTTTCGTTGATTTGAAAATGTTGTACAGCATAATGTATAAAATTAAAAAGCAATTAAATCAAAGCAAATCCCTCACATTGAGAAGACACCATGAGTAGGAGAAGCAAATTCCCCTCCAAAGTAGGGGATGTCGAATTTACGGACGCTCCCAAGAAAATCAGTTTTCCTGCAATCTTTTGGAAAATTCGTATATATATGCTGCTCTACATATACAGTAGCGCTCCCCTTATGGAGACACTTCTTGCATCAACTGACGGCTATATTTCAATTTTTTTTTGTTCCCCTTGGGTCGATTTCTCCTTATTTCCTTAGTCCAGACTACCAGCTTGGAGGTGTAGTGCGCAACTTGTTGTGCATTCATACATCAATGTTGATAACCCCATTTTGCAAGCTGCGCATGCGTCAAGACTCCCAGGTGGGAGATTAAGGAGAAGTTGAAAGAAGGGGAGTGGCTTGGTCTCAACATTCATACGAGGGGAGCTCTACTGTATAAATTTATTAGTGTCCTTTATATGTAAAAATTTCAATAGTCCTTACGGCACGAAATTTGTAAATAAGAGCTACTTAAATTTGCATTGTTAAGATGCAAATTCTATCTCGATCTGTGTTTTATTACATAAAAACGGTTGCTTTCTCGAGATTTTTTCTTTTTTTTTCTTTTTCGAGATTGTTCTGCAAAATTGAAAAGCATTAGTTGAAATGGCGAAAAATATTTTTCTATAAAGGACGTTATAATTAGCGGTAATAGTTTTTTTTAAAGAAAAATATTGGAAATGAGCTACTTCTGATGGTTTTTAGTTTTCCTCTAATAGCTCCATGTAGTCCGATCTGAAAAACGATACGATGGGATCATTCTTGTATTTCTGCGCATGTGGAAACAGGTGGAAAAGGGCACCGCACTTTAACTATTCTTTATTGTACCCATGATAATTTATGTAAGAGGAATCATTTTGAAGTTTGCACACCGTTGTTCCTTGGAAACGTCCTTAAGTGATTCGAATTTATAGGAGTTCTACTGTATCTAATAGACTTTCAATAAAGTTCTGCTCATTAAAGTTCATCTTCCGTTCAAGTTCTCAGGATTCTTCCATTGAAGTTCCTCGTTGGCTCCCACACTCTGATTCTCCAATGGGTCAATCAGAATTCGAATGTATTTCGAATGTAGACCAAAGCTAAATGGACCTGTGCGTCAAGATGACTTACGATTTTTTTCAGATCGAAGTACTTCATGAAAAAAACTGAAAAAATTTGCGGAGATGCAAAAACATGTTTACATCATAATGGAATTTTTTCTGTTTTTTTTTTCGTAGAGGTCTTCACTCTCAAAAAAATACGGAATTAAATTGCATCACAGGTTCATTTTTCTCCAGTTTCCTCTACTTTCAGACATATTTCAACATTCTGCACATTGAACTGCTCAGAGTGGGATATTCTACCTAAGTATAGTGAATGGATCTGAACTTAACGAGCGGTCTAAGATGGAGCAACTTATTTGGAAGTCTACTGCATTGTTTTGGCAAGAAATTGTGTTTAAAAGAAACGGCTCCTAGAATACTGATTATTGACTCTCTGTGGGCCTGTCAAATGATCCGCCAATTGGAAGGGGGGCTCGCTGCAATAATAAAAATTAAATTATTCTCGATACTTATGATTCATGAGAAGTTTTACAATCGTGATTAATATTACGTACCATCCAGTCACATTTTCAGCGGCATCACAAGCATTAATTAGTTCACTGAAGGCATTGCCTTCACCGCAATTTTGGAGACGAGGACGGCCTTCAACGCATACGAAGTAGCGTTGGCAATCTGTTGGGCTTCTAAAAAATCTCATCACACCTTGCAATTGGTTATTAGGGTCTTGAGGACAGGTGAAACCTAGAAAAGCTGTAAATTTTTTCCGTTAATATGTTTTCTGCGGTTGGCTTCTTTGAAAAAAAAACGATTCGAGCAAAAATAACGCACAGGAAAAATAGCCTAATTGAAAGACCTATAAAATTTTCGGACAATTCCATTTTATTTCATCATCAGTTTTTTGAGAATATCTTGGAAAGGAAGCAAAATCAAGCGATTTTGTGGACTTTATTTTTTTTGTAGTTTTTAAGATTTTCTACAGAAAAAAAAACACGGCAAAATGGGTCTATCTCTATTAGATTCTGAGATATTCCCAAATGGCTAATAATTCCTAAAAAACGTCATATTCTTGATTTAAGAGTTTGCATTCCTAACATTCTCCCCCTTCTCCCGGAATTTATGCTTTATAATTTTTAATAATTTCCAATCGTCTAGACTGGAAGAACCAACAAAATTTTCGCGCTATTTATTCTAACCTTTTTTTTAACGTCTATTTTTTCCTAGACTCCTTTTTTTCGTTACCAATAATTCTACGCATCATTATGCATACCTCCTGAGCAACACACTACAATGTCAATAAAAATACTTTTTAATGGATTGAATTTCCGTTGACTGTATACTAATGATGTCAAGAACCTGAGGAAGCCTCAATAAAGCATGCGAAACGTCGTTCATTTGACAGTTAATTAGTATTGTTGAATCGACTTTTTCCAGCATCCCATAATTCCTACATGTTGTATACCTCTATACTACTCACTTTAATCTACGACGCGTCAAGTATTATAATACTCTGTTTTTCGTATATTTACAATATGTCGCGACCAGTATCTATTAGTTGTCTTAATCTGTCTCGTACCTCATCGAACCCTCGATAATTATAGGTCCCAAATAAACCGTCCCGAGAGCCTAATCCTTTAATCCTCTATCCTCAAATTAAATTGAAATTAAAAAAAATAAAGATAATTCAGGAAAAACCTAGAATGTTCGAAGTACAGTAGACTCTCAAATAAGTTCCGCCCAATAAAGTTCCGCTCTCATTAAAGATCCCCAAATTTTTCCATTAAAGTTCCTCGTTGGCTCCCCCACTCTGCTTCTTTGGAGGACCAATCAAATTGAGGTTAAATGCGCGGCATTTTGAATGAGGTTACGTGTTCAAGATGTAGTCTAGAATTATAAATGGACGGCGCAATCAACTGCGCAGAGGAGACTAATCTATGTGAAAGTGGGGAACGGAACTTTAACGAGCGGTCTGGAACGGACAGGGGAACTTATTTGAGAGTCTACTGTACCACCTATTCTCCCACTACTACCCCAAAATTCGTAATATATAAATCCTGGTCCTTCAAGAGCTCCTCAGTTAGTTAAAGTTATAGTTACACAGAGAAAAATGTTTTCTTAATTTAAGAATGTGCAGTCACTTAAATTGAGAAAGAAAAAGACACTTGATTTAAGTGAGAAAAGTCACTTAATTTAAGTGCGTTTTACTTTCTTAAGTTAAGAAAGAAAAAAACACTTGATTTAAGTGAGAAAAGTCACTTAATTTAAGTGACCTGCCATTCTTGAATTACGTGACTGCACATTCTTAAATTAAGAAAACATTTTTCTCTGTGTAGAGATACAAAGTTATAGAGTAACCAACCAGTTACCAACTAGCTACCAGTTAGTTATTCATCAGTCAGTAGTCAGTCAGTTACTAGATATCAATGTATAAAGTACGTTACGTTTGAAAATAAAGTATTTCTTGAAAACTAGACGGTTTTCGTTATTGGATATACAATATACATAATAATTTACAAAGAAGAGAATGGAAAAATTAAACAATTAAATTAAACAATTAAACTAATTAAATTAAGCCATTAAACAATTAAATTTATTAATAAATTAATTTTTATTAATAAATTTTATTTAGAAAATCAAATTTCGGAAAAAATATGTAATGCGCAAGCAGGATTTGAACCCACGACCCTCTGACTACATGTCAGGTGCTCTACCGCTGAGCTATTGCGAGTTACTATATTTACCATCAAATTTTTGATTCTCACATCTTTTCTCCACCTCCCATCCACGAGGCAATGTCGCCATTAAACAATTAAATTTATTAATAAATTAATTTTTCCAATTGATGAATAACGGAATTGATTATGCATACCTTCTGCATCACAATCAGGAACCTGATCTGGCCAGTCACATCGATAATTTTGCGGATTAAATGCCAGGCCCTCGGGACAGTCAAACATGTATCCAACACCATCCGCACAGTTCATAAATTTTCCGCAATTAGTTCTATCCCCAATTTTGAAGTAACCAAACTGATGAGGACAATCATCAGTAGGCTGCGGTGACTCTGAAAATGCGATTGTATCGAGACGATAAAAAAAATCAGGACATGACAAAGTATTCTAATATATAAGAGATTACTCACGCACTTGGGGGCGTCCCTCGCAATTGACATCGATTGGATATCCACATGGATAATTGAATCTGGCTTCAGTATTGAACAATAGACCTTCAGGGCACAATTTTTCTACGCCAACTCCATCAATACATTCAATATAAGCATCGCAGTGTCCAGAAACAGGAAAACGTCCATTTTTTTCTGGACATGAGGGTGATGATTGTCTTGCATTTTGATCAATTTGATTAAATTGAACCAATTGTTTTGGATTTTGATTAAAAAAATTTTGATCAAATGCCCGTCGTTGATTATGAAATTGTCCATTACCTAAATTAAAAAGAATATTCATACTGGAGTGATGGATCATGATTGAGAAGTCCGGTAGACACAGGATGTAGCAACAAGTTTAGTGTGTATCATGAGATACTACGAATTTAGCATCAAGGTCAATTTGTTGATACATACAGAGTGGAAAGAAGAGAGAGAAAAGTAAAGCCAGAATAACAGATTTAATCAGATAAAAGATGATGATGAACTCATCGGTTAGAGATGGATTACCATACTCGTGCGGTAAATATTTATATACATATATATATTCGTTTATGCCATCATTCTTTTCTTGCAAATCCTGTTAGTCGTGAGCAGTTTAAATGGGGAAAGTCAAAATTACCATTGCCTGTTATATAATTTGATGGAAGACACTTGAACTCAGATCCATTAAGCCAACAGTTTAATGGGAAAAAAAACAATTTAGTACTGTATTGAAGTTAGCTCAATGATTTCATGAAGATTATTTGTTAGATTATTATTTTATTATTATCAAGAAAGAAAAAAAGTCATTTGACAACAAAAAATGGAGAATAGGAAGAAAGAATACGTACATGTGCTATTGATAAGCATAGCAACTATTACTAAAGATATCTTCATTGTGTTGTCCATCATTTTATTCGATTACTGTGGTTTATGTCACTAAACACGTTGTGCGTCTGAAAATTTACAAACTACAGAAGACATCTGATCCTTCCCGGGGCTTTTATCACCTCCCATGGACAAAAAGTGAGAGTGCCTTCAGTCGGGCTTCTTCATGGTAAGATGTGATGGGGAAGGGGAAATTATGGAAGGAATATGACAGTGAATATTCGAGAATAACAAGGTGATGGAATACTTTTTTTGGAAAAGGTGCGGAATGATTTTTCCATTAGTAAATAATTGAAATTCGGCCTTTTTGGTGACTCTTTTGTGGTTTTTGACGATGATCCAAAAATCTAGTAAATTTTCGGCATTAATGCGAATGCCGAATATTCACAGTTAACAATTTCAGGTGGTTTTTTGTTACTGGCTAAATGTGGCAATAATGCCGTAAATATGCTGCATATTTACAGTAGAAAAGCGAGTCTAAATGACTGAAATAATGCGGTAAAAATATGGTAATTATACGGTAACTAGACTTTGGGTGCACGTGCAGCGCGCACCTTTTTTGCATGGTGCTCTTGAAAATTTATATATATTTTTACACATATTTCTGAATTGACCGTCATTGAAATGAGGAAAAATGAATGTACAGCGCGTTTTCACGTACAAAAAGCAGCAATTTGCCCGTTTGAGGAAGAAATACGTTTTTTTTTTAAATTAATGCATTTTGGAGGCAATAAGGCGCAAGTCCTTTGCATTCATGCCCCTTTATTACTGAAGTCCTTAATAATATGATGGAAAGATAATAATAATTGTGGGATTAGAGTTTAAGAGAATAGAGTAGGCATTGTGTTGCGTGAATTTAATGATTTTACGAAAAGAAATAGACTAAATATTAGAGACTCTAAGGTTTCAAATTCGTTACGGAAAAGTGTGAAGTGAAAAGTGTTTTTTCTTTCTGACGTTTTTATTACGGTCTTGTTTAGATTTAAGGGTCTGTGGGAAGAATGCGGGTGGCCAAGAGTGACGTCACAGAATGGTCATTGTATTGACAAAGAGTGTGACGAATGGATGCACGTGTGACTGAGAAAAATATTTTGAGACAAAGAGAGAGAATGAGTTTACTTTTGGGCGAAAGATTGAAGTTGGAATCAGTTCCCCTTAAGCTGATGACGAGAGAAGACCTCACTTGTATTTTTATGTATTCGTATTTTTTATAATTTCAAATATAATTTCTTTATTCATTTAAAATCAATGTTTTCTGTTCCTGAATGAATTTGATCCTACATAATGATAATTTAAGGGTTTTTTTTACAATTTTTTTGGCAACAAAAGGCAAAAAAAAATCGTTGCATTTTAGAGTCAAAAAATATATTACTTTTTAGAGACAAAAATATATTATATACTATCATATATAATATATTATATACTATGCTATATATATAGTATATCTATAATATATATTATGATAAGTGATGACAGAAAATGTCCCATGCTTTTTTATATTATGGAAAATACAGTATTTTTTCGGAATTCCGAAAATCTAGGACTGCTGTTACTGTTGAAGCAATGACGATGAAGGCGAAATTTTGATTATTAACTAGTTAATATTAAATTCACATAATGATTAAAATGATTCAATTAACTCTTCCTTTTGACATTATTCTTCATTTCGTTTCACTTCTCTCAATCCGAAGGCTATTATTGCAGTGCACAGAACCGGTTATCGCTAATGGAAATTCGTAACTATGAAATCCTGATAACAAAACGCGCAATAACCGTTTTTTCTTCATCGCTTCTGCATAGAAGAAAATGGAAATATTGAGAAAAAAATGAGTAAAATTTTAAAAGAAAGCGCAGTTCGTTATTCCAAAGTGAAGCTGAACAAAATGTCAAGGCTCTCTTCAGTGCTTCAATACACGACATCTCCATTAATTACGCAACAGTTAGGATGCCTGATGAAAAAAGAAAGTGAGAATTAAAAAAACGAAAAAAAAAAAAAAATCTAATAGAATTAGATAATTTCATGAGAACTGTTATTCTTTACTTATAGTTTCATAGTATGAAACTCTTATTGAATTTTTGCAATTTTCTCGGAAACATGGAATATGTAAACTGACATTACGTCTTCGCGTGTTCATTTTTTCTGACATTTGAGGTCGTATAATCGATAGAGTTTATCTATGTCGCATCAGATCTGTGTGATGATGGCGAACGTCAATAAACATATAGTGTGAGAAAATAAATTATGAATATTCATAAGTGAAGTTTACTCACGAGTTTTTTATTTTATGAATGTTGATAAATTTGAAACTGATGAAAAAAAAATTATCGGCTTGAAATGCGTTGATAATGAAGAAGTTTGCATTGCAGATTCTTACCTTAACAGCACTGAATGTTCTTCAATGATGAAACACGAGATGTCGCATGCTCCTGCTCGACTGGTATTTGCTGCCTTTGGCGGGAACTCGACTTTGAATAGGAACACACAAAATCCATGAAGTTCAACAAGAGTTATTATGGCGTAAGTGCTATATTTTCCAGTGTTTTTCCGAAAAAAACAAAAAGGGTGAAGGTTTTCTTATCGTTCTAATCGGATTTCCTCGGTATTTTATGCAATATTGGTGAAAAAAATAGGCGTGCGTCCAAACGAAAATTATAATAATACAAAAATAGTAGAAACCAAAAGGCGTCAGTAATTCATTAATATGAAGGCGTTTTTATTAATAAAAATTGATTTATTAATAAATTTATTTGTTTAATGGTGACATTGCCTCGTGGATGGGAGATGGAGAAAAGATGTGAGAATCAAAAATTCGATGGTAAATATAGTAACTCGCAATAGCTCAGCGGTAGAGCACCTGACATGTAATCAGAGGGTCGTGGGTTCAAATCCTGCTTGCGCATTACATATTTTTTCCGGAATTTGATTTTCTTAAAAAATTTATTAATAAAAATTGATTTATTAATAAATTTATTTGTTTAATCAGCGACTGATTAATAAAAACGTCATCATATTAATGAATTTTGTCAGAGCCAAATTGAGATTTATTGAAATGAAAAATCTACCCTGATCGACCGGGTGATTGCATATCAACTATAAATCATTCAGACAGTCGAAGACTGCGATGCAATCGCATCATGATCGAATCACGGTCGATTTCGTGAAAAAATTGACTGCCTGGTTGCATGATTCATCAGGGTAAACAGTAAAAAGACGTGGGTTCAGGCCGTAGCCTGGGAAATAACAAAGAAGCAAAGGAACTTAAGGAGGTTGGTCACTAAATGCGTTCAAATGAAAAAATTCTGAAAATTTTCAATGTTATTGTTGAATATCCCATACGACTCGTGTTAAATTTTTAATTCGTTCTTGAACCTAGTTTGGACGTAATAAATTAATGAAAATCCCTGGTTATACACAGCCTCTTATGGGCATACTGAGCCATACCGATAATTCGGAGACAAAAAATTGAAAATCTCGTGAATGACAATTGAGATTTGATTGGAAAACTGATCAGTACCTTCCTTGAACAATTAGGAATAATAATTGACCATTTTTTCGGGGCCTTACAGACCTTTTACAATTGCAATTTATGGTTTTATACAAATCCTCGATCAAAATTCACGTGTCGAGTAACTAACATGGCATCGCTGCGTGACGTAGCAGTAGTAAGTACACATTCCTCCGAGACAGCGTGTACCCCCTCCACTCCCCCCACTGGCGCCAGTGCACACGTGCAGGTAGGACCCAAATGTCTGGGTCCAGATAAAGATCTTGGGAAAAAGGGGGGTGGGGCTTGTTGGAAAAAGAAAACTTGGGATTTGGAAAATTTTTAATTTATTCCGAATCCCGCAGGAATAAGACACAGGTTTATTAAATGAATAAATTCAGAAATTAGAAAAGTCCAGATACTTATTAGGTAAATTGTTATTTATCGAATTCACCAATTTCAAAATAATTAAATAAATTATAAAATTCACTAATTCCTAGGGAATTTTGATTCAGCAAGTTACCTCTATAAGACTAGGTCAGAGTCATTATTTCTAATAAATTCCTAATAACGAGGAAAAGAATCAATCTCATGAATAAATACTTCTCTGACCGAAAAACCAATAATAATATATCCACTATCGGTAAAATCAAATTCTGTTTTATGAGGAAGAGGATGTATGGAAATTAAGGTACTGACCCTCTATGGAAAGGTCCTGCGGTCCATATGCTATATGTCAATTGTCCTTTTGATGTACCCAAAATCCATTTAACTGATATTGAAGTATGAAATTTCATGAAAATTATGAGATGGTTTAGCAAATTCTCGATATCTCCGAAATGATACGGTGTTGCATTCACACATCTAAACATTCATTCACACACACGCACAAAACACTATGGCAAATGATCAATCAAGAATGAATATTTTCTGTCACACAGAAATCAATCTATCAGGCGGAAAACTTCATTTTTCCAGAATTTATCTGTCAACGCGAGATAATTTATAACATGGTATTTCGAATTTATCTTTAGTGCGATATCAATTTTTTTACTTTTGAAATTCAATCTCAATGGAAAATATGTATATTTTTGTAAATTATTAAAATTCATAGACTTCCGCAGAAAAGGGCTATAGTTTTCGGAATTCAATGCTTAATACAATGTTAATTAATACAATGTTCAGTTAGCTCACATATGCGTGTTCCTCCAACGTAGTGTTCAATTGACTTCAATGTCTTTGAAGTTCTTTGTTGTATCAATCACAGTTCGTCCGTTTGACCCATACACTACATCCCGTGGAATAAATCTACAATTCCGTATAATATCGTTTTCCACTTGCAAAGAATTCTTTTGATGAAATTCATAAGTAAGAAAAAAAAAAAAGAAACTTTGAAAGATTCAATGAAGAAAAAAATTATGAATTGTCTTTTTCTAGTTACCATGAAGAAATCTGTATTAGAACTATGAGAATTGAATTTCGCATAACAAGTACCAACAGTTCATACTCATGTTTACTATTTGATAGTTATTCTTGGAGTAAATGACATCAGAAAAACTCATTTTTTGCCAAAATAGTTAATAAAAATATGTCAAAACATGTTTTAAAGTCTCTTTCTACAATATTTTCCAGTTCAACACTCTGAAAATTCTCTCGATGCAATTCTTCTTCCATACTGCATTCCAATATAATTCTCAATACGTTTTGATCAAAAATTTTTGTGTCATAAATACACCCCGATAGTTCATAGAGGTTGGACATGAAGTGATTGACTCGATCCTACTTCTATGAAAAATGAAAATTATTCCCTAAAGTTCTAAAGTTTTAGACTCATAATCTCTCTTTGATCTTGTCCATTCAATATTGATTGAAATGAAAGATTTCCACAAAAGCGAAGATAACATAAATAGTTATTTAACAAAAGTTGAAGAAAACCTATCGATGATATGAAATCTCATAGAACTACCTTAAACCTAGTTCAATATTAATATTTTAAACGTCTGAGGCTGGTTTTGGTTTTCCCACTCCATGACCGGTCATTCGTGACATGGAGTGGGGCCCGAGTAAGCTTAGAGCATACTGTACGCTCATTGGTTAGCCCCACTCTAGGAGCCTCATCACGGGTTACTCCGGATTCAGTCTCAGAGGGTTAAGAAAGGATAATGGGTGAAATTTTGAAGCAAGGATAATTTGGAATGATTATAAAAGAGAATGAAAATTTATTTGTGGAACAAAAATACCAATTGAACATAAGAATTCAATTATAAGTGTTCAGTTAACTAATCTTGTGCGTGTTCTTTCAGTGCCTCGTTCAATTCACGTCACTGTTCCTGAAATTATTTGCTGTACCAATCATAGTTTTTCTACCGGATCCATGCACTATATCTTCAGAAATAATTCTACAATCCCGTACAATATCGTTTTCCACTTGCAAAGAATTCGTCGAATGGAGCTCGCAAATAAAATAAAAATTACGAGAAACTTTGAAAGATTCAATCAAGTGAAAAATAATGAATTGTCTCCTCTGAGTTACCATGAAGGAATCTATATTAGAACTATGGGAATTGAATTTCGCATAACGAGAACCAACAGTTCATACTCATGTTCACTATTTGATAGTTATACTTGAAGTTGATGAAATTCATTGTTGACAGAATGAGAATAACTTGAAAAACCAGGTGAAAAACCAAAATAGTTAATAACAGTATGTCAAGGTGTTTTCCCACAATATTTTCCGGTTCTACACTCTGGAAATTCTCTCAAAGCAATTCTCCTTCCATACCGCATCCCAGTATAAATCTCAATATGTTTTGATCGAGAATTTTTGTGTCAAAAATACGCTCCAATAATTTATAGAGGTTAAACATGAACTGATTGACTCGATCCTAGTATATAAAATGAAAATTATTCGCTAAAGTTTTAAAGTTTCAGAATCATAATTTTCTTTTAATCTTTTCCATTCAATATTGATTGAAATAATAAATCAACTCCCGGTCTCAAGAAAAAATGATGCAACGCCATCCTAGTTCATAATACTTGTTTAAGAATAGAAATTAGAAGAAGACAACGTTCTGACATTATACTCAAGTGAACATTTGTTAGTATTTGAAAACCATCCTCGCCACAGATTCCTACGTGACATTTTCCAGACCGTAACAAGGACTTGTTTCAAGGAACAATCGTGGCCAAGTAATTTAAGATTTCCAAATTTTCGAGAAACGCATTAATCACTTGATTTCTTTCCTATCTGAGAATATTAAAATTCCGAACTTGGACATCTACAAAGCTGAGCCATTACAAACAAAATTGGGTGCTGCTTGGCTGAGTAACCACCTGTTATAGGATTTTTTCTTATAAATTTTTCCCTATCCCCGAATCCCCACTCTCCACAACCCCAAGTTCTACAAAAACCCACAGCAATCACTTAAATATACGTAAAAGCCTGAGGGCTGAAACTATGTAAATAGTATTATCTGTGTAACTGTAAATATTGTGTAGTTACTTCACTGTATATAATGTTAATAAAAATCGTTTGAATTTGAATTTGAGTAACCACCGCGCTCGTGTACTCAATCAACGTACTGAGCGGGAAGTATCCGTGCAAGGGAGCCAGCATGCCTTCTTTCCTCGCGTGAAAGAACAGAACACTAGGGTCATGCATATTCGGCCGCCTGTACTGGTCCTAGTTTTCCATGGTTTCTGATGACCCTAGACAAATATGATGTAACAACTGAAGAACGTCAGCCTATGGAATCATAAAAGGGGAGGGTTGTGAGAGAAAGGCGATTACAGCAATCATTCTTTTCATCTCTCTTAATTCTCCTATTTTTATCTTATTTTTCTGAAAATTATTTTGTACAATGAAATCACGATTTCTCGATATTACTATCATACTTATACGAATTTGATATTATAGTTTGCATATAGACCACGGACACTCAAGTCGTTACGCAATATTTCACACAGCATTTCTACTTAAATCACTGCATCATGACAGATTATTCATCATAAATATTCACTCAACTTTGCTTTCAATGATGTTGTCAAAATTCGATGCTTTTGAGTTCTAATCATTTAATTGTTAGTCTCGCAACATCTTTTGCAGTTTCAAATTCTATAGACATATAAAATGCTCTAAGCACGACCAGAACGTTTCCGATGATCCCGATATTATTCGATTTTCTGTAAACTCTTCGCTATTTGATCTTCAGATAATACTGATTAGGAGATGAAGTTTACCGTTCCCTTTGATTAATAGTTGATAATGATTATTTCTTTGGGTTATTTTCTTCTGAATAATGACGATCTTCTTCTATTTCTCTCCTGGCATTTGGAGTTAATATATAACATTCTCCTATTAGTGCTCATTATCACTTTCAAACGATGAATCACTACAGCTCACTATGTTCTCAGCATCATTTGTATGAGATGCTTGAGTTCAGGCCTGTCCGTTGATGATGATCTATGGTTCTGAAGTGAACGTTGAGGAAGAGTTTCAACAGAAAATAATTAATTGACTCTTGAATCGAGTAATCATGAATTATCGATTTAACATTTCCTAAATGATTTTCCATTCTGAAGCTAGCACTATGGTCACGATAATCTGACGCATTCTCTCAGCTGATTATCGGCAGTGCTTGATCGCTCTGCATATTTCAAAATATAAGCACACTCTCATTCAAGATTCCCGACCATTGACGTGAATCAAATTTTTCTCAGTATCGATTAACTATTAATGAAAAAGTTCGAGACAGCTCCATTCTTCTCCGTTTCATCATGGAAACTGAAGTGTGCAAAAAGATGAATTTAAAGTTAGAACAACTTCTGTGGATTTTTCTCTCTGTCAATGAAAAATGTTTTAGCAATTAGGTTTCTGTCGCAACATATTTTGTAGTAAAATTTACTCTGTTGAAACTGTAATAATGACTGAAATTTTTGTTTCATGTTTTTAGAGTTGATCATGCTGTCCTAAAATTCAAATATATGTCTATTGATGCTTGATAGTCATGTGAACCACTGGATACAAAAAGATGAATTCCGATTCCTAACAATGTTTTTAGAGTGATAGATAGAACATCTTCTTTGTATGAATTTTCATTGTTTTTTTAAATAATCAACACCACATTCAATGTTGCATTGGATACATAATTGAAGTATACGTAAATTTTCTCATAAGCAATTACCATTTTCATAAAACTATTCTATGATGCAAAATCATCTTTTAGATTGGAACTAAGCATGCTCATATATTACCGAAAGATCATGGAACAATCGAATTTTAAATCAAATCGTATAATATACTTAATTTTTTTATGTAGAAAACTTTCAAACTCAAGTATCATTCGCATGATAGTTCTCGAAATTTTATTTCTTAAATAGAAATACTTCCGTATCTATAAACGAAAAGAATCGTTTTAGTCTATCTAGTAATTTTCTTTGCTTTAATAGTCAAGAAAATTTTGAAACTCATCTCATAAAAAAATCCACAACAATACGAAAATCAAATATTTATAATTTCCAAAAATTTTCTCATTAAAATAGTATATATTCCAACGCAAGTTTCCTCGAATCTATTTTTCGTGAAGCATATAAGAACTAAAGTTTAAATATATGAAATTTAAGGAAGATTTTCCAGATACCCAAGATTTTTCAACATAAAATTCTTAATTCAACATCTTCAAGGTTATTTTCCATTTTAACTGTCGAATGTAAGATATCGTTCTTTAGCAATCTTCCTTGAAATGATACTCAAGTTTGTCCCCAGCACTGAAAATTCCAGATTTGAGAACGATCGATTCAACATATAAGAACTTTGGTTTCATTATATTTCCATACATTTTACATTTGTCTATTGCTTAGAAAAATTCCCAATTTATTAACTCTCATGGAGTGTGTGGAAGTTTTTTTTTTGGGATTCGCTTCCAAATACGATTATCCTTTTCGACATTTTTTAAATCTTTTCATATAAAAGTTCAAATGATTGAACTTCTGATCTTATCGAAGTCTTAATTTTCTATTCTGCTTCCGAGTTTATATGTAAAATATCTGTCAGTTTTCCTTCAGCCTATTGAAGTGGTTGGGACAATTAATTAAGGAACACATTAATTGCTTGTCACTTCAATGATTTATTGAATGAAAGATAATTATGAGATACAAAAGATTCACGATAGACTGAAGCTAGAATTCAGGAAAACGCTTCTGAATGCTGTGAGAGTTGAATACAGAATGCCCAGAGAGTCTTGAGTGTTCACGCCTAGCTCTCTCCTTGGACAACGGATTGGTCAACTGGATTGGTCCCATGGCCAGTTTAAATGTCTTGCTGGTTGCTTCACTATTCTTAACAATTTCTATATTTTCAAATTTCCATTCATTTCTTACTGTTTCAAAATTATTTACCTTTCCTACTCAATTTTATCTGTTCTTACTTCTTCGTTATCATTTTTAATTTCTTTAATTTATGATTTCCTCTTTCATTATTCAACATCTCTATTTTCTTTCTAATTTGATTATATATTTCATTTAATTCATCTCGTCATTTGGAATTTCGAATGTCTCTTCTACTATCACAATCTTGTTACACAGATTAGAGTTTTAACTAAAAATTTCCTTGTAATTTAGATTGTATTTGTGTGAATTTGCTATTCTAATTTTTTTATTGTTCTGTTGAATGGGACTGAACATTTTCTCACAATCAATTCTGTCAAGCAGATTTATATTTCCACACGATTTTAGGATTTGATATTTTTTATTCTGGTCCTTTTATAATTTTTTAGAAGACTCAGCTTCGGTTCTGGTTTTCTTTAAATACAACAATATGCACTCTAACTCTCCTCATCATTTTCAATATTTCTATCAATGATACAATTCTATTCCAGGGCAATACTTTTCCCATTAATTTCTTCAGAGACCCAATTTCCCTTAAAGATGATACTTTCCCCAATATTTTTATCAGAGATACAATTTGTCTTCAAACATATACTCTTCTCAATATCTTCATCGGGGATACAATTTTTCTCAAACACAATACTCCTTTCCATATTTTCATTAAATACAAAATTTATTTATTTATTAATATAAACGCCAATCGACTTTGTATATAACATGATTTGCTCATATATAAGATGAAAAATTCAAGCATAGAGAGCAGAAAATAGAAAAAAATAAGAAACGACTGAGAAGAGTAAGAAACGATGAAATCAGCAACATGAAATGTTTAAGAGGTGAGTTTCGAAAATGGATTGCATGTGTATACATTTAAGGTGTTTTTCAAATTAAACCTGGAGATGAGTTTTGACTCTAGTGACGAAAGATGACAGCGATACCCCAAAGAACTCGATTGTCTAACAGACGTCATTGACTCATCAGAGATTCTATTAATTGGACCATTGATAATGTAGTTTTTGGATGAGTGAGACGTTCGCAGCAGTCTATTGCTCCTTAGGCCAGACCTTGGGCAGATAAAACCAAACTTCTCCAGAATTTCAGGAGAGTTAATTAGGTTGTTAGCAATATTGAAGAAGGCTGACAATTCTTGCACTCGTCTTCTACTGTTGTTCTCAGAGACAATATTTTTCGTGATATTCTCATTAATGACAGAATTGTCCTAACAATGGCAATATTTTTTCCATCTTTATGTTCAAAAATTTTATTCTACTCTGTATTTTCTCAGTATTCTTCATTTTTTTTTAAAGATTTGACTCTCCTCCATATTTTTTCCATCTTTATCAACAAAAGTTTATTCACCTTTATATTTTCTTCATTTTCATAGGTAGTCATTCCATTTTTCCCAATACGCTCTTAATTTTTATCACTAATTTCATTTATTTCCACCGTTTCTTCATTTTCATCACTGATGATTCCATTTTCCTTAACACTCTCTCTACTCTTATCAGAAAGATCCTATTATTTCAATGAGCTGTAGATCGAAAGAATTATGTGAAAATCTTCTGCTTCCCGCAAACAACTAAGCATGATTGGGCAGTGACAAGAGCTACTGAACTTCAAGAAAGCTAAATACATCATCTAAGGTTTTCGGACTGATTGAGAGACCAATGTTAATTATTTCGATCATTGCAAAAATTGCTGATGCGGAACTATTTTTGAGTTCACAATACTATCGCCATGAGAATATGAACATTAATGTAGGTAAGGAAATGGTATGTTGTTCTATATTATATGTTATTGGAAATGAGTGATTCAAATAAGTTCGTAACACAGGGGATTAACTTTAATATTCAAGACTTGATTCAATTCCACGAGCATGGACCGTCAGAGCATCGGTGAACCTCTACGAGAGACTAACGATTCGTCACCACGACCCGAAAAATATCGATACCTAAAAACACAGAGCCATCAGTTCTTTCTTCTTATGAAATCATTGTTTATGTTTATGTTAGCCTCTCCAACTCTCATCACGTTGATTCATTTTTCGAACTCTTAATCTTAATTTTGATGAATGATAATTCTCAGTAACGAAATTGAGTAATAATCCAATATATGTACGAGAATTTTCACCTATCGTCTCATGATCAGCCAGCGAACCCATTGCTAGAAAAAAAACTACATGTCCGCCTTATTGTAATTGAAGTGCAGCTCAATGTAACTCATTCTTCTCAACAAAATGAAGTTCTGGAATTCGGTCCGATTGATTTTCGCTCAGAATTTGAGCCAAAGACAGTTTCGCAGCTGATACAATAGCATACTGTATTATTCTACACGATCGTGCTGGTGTAGAAAACTAATTTAAATGGTGGGGAAAATTTTTCAAATATCAATCAGGCCATCTGGGGGAAACATCAGTCACCATGGAGATGTTGGTGGAAATGCAAAGATCCTATGGATCCTTCAATGAATTGATTCTGAGAGGGTTGGCTTTAATATCTTTAGACGAATCAGTACAAGAAGCAACTATAAGGTTTTTCGAGCTTCCACGTAATTTGGACAAAATACCAGTGAAATATCGAAGTGCAAATGCATGGTTTGAGAGAAATTTCCATGGAATACCCTGAAATCATGGTAATATTCCATATGATCAAGCAGAAAATGTATGTCCAGATGATATGAAAAAATGCCAATAATATTCGCATAGAAAGTTGCGAAAAAAAGTATGTCCTAGAGGCCTTTCCATCAATGATTCTCTGCTCCTCTTCGCAGACTTCGATGAATTCTTTGATGATTGTCCATTGAGCGTAAAATTCAAAGACGTACCAGTTCATGTTTGTCATTTTCATTGCAATATGAAAAATATGACCTGTGCTGTTGAGAATGCTCTATTACTACAAGAATGGATGTCACAGAAAATTGTATGTTCATCAGATGGATCCATGTGGATATATTTCGAATGAGGAAAATTAGCACTGATGGATGCTGACGACATACCACTTTTGCTGAAGGTATTTATAAGTACATCTGCAGCATTCAATGTACATAAAGTTTGGTGAAAACCAACAAACGAAATGAAAGTGGAGCGATAAATTTTCCGTTACAAGCAATGCCTTATACATCACGATGATCGGGGTGATGATGTGATTAATACATATGATGAAGATTGTGGGTTGTATAATATTGAAATGAAGAGAAAATTTTGAGACATAAACAATTTATTCATGATTAGTGTGTATTACATTTATAAGATGATTTTTTCATATAATTCCAATGAGGGCTTACAATTATCGAAAAATATCCAAAAAAAAAGCTTACATCTTTTTCAAATTTCCCAAGACTCGATATTTATTTCAAAGAATTTATGATTGCATTCCGTCTTCCCTCCATTTTTCCAAGTCTTGGGTGAATTCCACTTGATTAAATCTAGCTCCAATGGATCGCATTGCAACTGGATGTTCTCCGACTGCAATAGCAGCTTGCATGGCGTCCAACTGGTCCAGATTCTCCAAGAAGAATGTAGATGATCTCTTTGGCAGGAAAGTGGCTTGAGCATTATCAAGCTCAACCATGATTGCTGGACCATTGCGAGTATTTGCTTTGCAAATCTTTGTGACAATAAAGAATTTCTTTTTGTCAAGATCTCCAATTTTCACACTGGGTAGATATCCATTACGGAACTGCCCAGCACCGTTGATTCTTGTCAAATCCATATTTACTCAATTGGAAGCTTCACTAGTTTTGCACAGAGCTGAAGTATTTCAATCCTCTGTTGAATGTCCTGTTTAGCTCCTAGAATTCTTCCTTGTAGAAGGTTCCAACGTTTTACCAAGTCTGCTTTCTGTAGCGATTGGGTGTTTTTCATAGTACAATTTGAGGCACTGATGAGATGATCCAAGGTTCAGCTTCCTTTATACTCGTTCTCCCCTCCAATTTTTCAAGAAACTGGGAAATCTCCCACCACCATTCAGAGGGAATGGGCCCTTAAAACCGGTCCATCGCCGGAGAGTCTACATACCTGGAAAATGTCACCCAGAAAACATGTGGCATGGGAAAAGGACTGCAGTAGGTTTCAAAGAACGTCAAGTGACATGTAATATTGAAGACATCATCCTCAAAAAAATATTTAAAGTAGATTCAGACGTTAATATTTTTAACCAATTTCGGACCTATCCATTTCTGTAGAGGTGATGAGAAACTACATAATCTGGGATAAGGATCCAAGAAATTTATAGTCATCATGGATAATTTGAAGCCATACGAAGTCGGGAAATTGTGCAGTACTCCCCAATGACTGCGCAGTTTCGGTGATGTTATTGCCAAAAATTTTGGAGAAGATGAAATAACTGATTCACGGGAATTTTTGAAAGATGTGGTGTGACTTGTCAGAACTTACTGGCATTGATGAGAGCAACGGAAAAAGATTGAAGGTGAGCGAGCTCCACCAAGTACTCTGATGACTTTTCTTAGAATTCTCTAATCTTAATCATCATCATCTGAATTTCTTCTGATTTCTTCGTCTACTAATTCTTTAGTATTTTTCCTTTTGAGGATATTTTTTTATCAAATACCTCGTTAGCCGATACCTAATGAACTATACAAAGTGAAAACTTAAAATTAAGTGTCTAGTTCTAATAGGAGTTATGATTGGTGAGACGTCAGGCGTTTTCTCGTTTTTAAATGCATAATTATTCAATAAATTCCATAGAAAGAGAATTGCGTTGCATTATGTTTCTATTTTCATCACGCAATAGTTCATGGATTTGAGAAAGAAACTGGTACAACAAATAATTTTATAGACATTGAAGTGGATCAGATACTACATTGGAAGGACATGAAACAAGATAAGTTGATTGGATGCTGTATTAGAAATCAAATTTCGGAAATTCAACAATTATTTTTATGGAAGTGGGTGAATTTCAATAATCCTTTGAAAAGAAGATATCTATTGTATCGAGATGAATTGCATAAATAGAAAAACTAGATTTTCCACAAAAAGATAAATGTCGGAATACTATAAAATTATCTTGCGACGACAGATAAATTCTGGAAGAATATTATAATTAATTGGTGTTATAGTTCACCTTTCTAAGTGTCAAAAAATGAGAGAGTTATTCTTCTTTTTTTTTAATGCTTCATTCTGCAGGTTTATCCAAATATTTGAAAATTGTTCTAGGGTGGAAAAGTTGAATTATTGGGATGAATATTGCACTTGATTGATCGTAATGGAATTTTCATATTGACTTTTAGTTTTTGTTCTTTGAGTATATTTTCGCTTTTTTTCATAATCATTAAGAACTGTTCCTAATTTTAAATTTATGAAATGGAAATCAATAAGGAAATTATTTTCGAGTTTTGGTTCAATTTATTGGAAGGGAAAAATTGCGTTCATCGTGGAAGATTAGTTCTGTTTGATATACCTGAAAAGTTTCTTAATCATTCATATTACATTTCTGTTTCTTTCATGAAAATATTTCAATTATATTAGTGAAATTTCTCGTTATTCTTAACATAAGCATTTTAGTTGTTTAGAGCGGAATCTGGATTGTTCTGTTTAGAATATCTTAATGCAGCGAAACTATTGAATATATTAAAAATTTCTGTTAACTGTACTTTGGAAGACAAAAAATTTTGAAGCAAGTTGAAAATATTCAAATGAGTTGATTCAAAACTATTTTTGAGTCGTTTTTAAAATATAAACTCACTCAATTTTCAAAATCCGAATTGATTGCGAATAGTTCTTGAATCATTTTTGAATAAATTCTAAAATTTATTTTCGAATGAGAATTTTTTTATGAAGTATTTCAATTCTTTCCAAGAACTTTGAATTGAATTTCCGATGAGGAATTTATTTTCAACTACTTTTTGAAAAATTATTTTCGAATGAATTTTCAATAAAAATTTCTGGAAACGAATGTTTTGAACCTTCTCTTTTATCACATCAGGATCAATTTTGAACAAAAGTTTCAAAGGCGTAATTATTTTTTAATATTTTTTTTCCTTCCTAGATCGTTTTCGAATCAATGTTGAAATTTATTTCCAAATGAGAAATTATCTGGTTTATTTTTTACTTCATCGATGCATTTCGAAATTTATTTTCAAATGAGAAAAGATCTTTGAGCTACTTTTGAGTCAGTTTTGAATCACTTCCGAATAATACTTTGGAAGGAGAAATTATTTTTCAATATTTGTTTCTGCCGAATCGTTTATGGATCAATTTTGAAATTTGTTTCAAGATGGAAAATTATTTTTAACGTTTCACCCTACTCTAGAATCAATTTTTTAATTTATTTTCGAATGAGAATTTTTTTACATAGTATCTGAATTTTTTTGTCCATGAACTTCAAATTGAGTTGACAATAAAAAAGTATTCTTCACCAGTCTCTAAAAAATTATTTTGAAATGAGTTTCGAATGGAAATTCCCGAAAGGGTGTTTTTTTTTAACATATTTTTCGTTACTTTAGAATTATTTTTGCATGAAAATTCCAAAGAGGAAATGATTTTCAAATATTTTCTTTCTTTCTCGGATCGTTATGTGAATCAATGTTGGAATTTATATTCCAATGAGAATCTATTTTTGAAAGGCTTGTTTTTTCTATCACTGCAGAATCAATTTCGAAATTTGTTTTCGAATAAGAAAATATCTTCGACTTACTTTTGAATTATTTTTGAAACAATTTTAAAGTTTATTTCCGAATAAAATTATTTTAACACAGTTTCTGAATCTTTTTCGAATCAAATCTCGAATGAGAAAATTATTTTCAACTAGTTTTTAAAAAATTGATTTTGAATGAATGTTAAATAAAAAATTCCGAGAAGGAACTTCTTTTTTTAACGTTCATTTTATCCCTTCAGAATGAATTTCGAATGAAATTTTTAAAGGAAAAATTATATTTGAATATTTTTTTCTCTCTCCCGGAGCGTTGTTGAATTAATGTAGAAATTCATTTTCGAATGAGAATTTATTTTTTGAATGGTTTTTTTTTTATCATTGTAGAATTGATTCCGAAATTCGTTTTCGAATGAGAAATTATCTTCAAGTTATCTTTGAATTAAAATTTGGATAAGTAAATCGTTTTTGAATTACTCCCGAATCACTTTTGAATAACCATTTTGAAGGAGAATTATTTTTAAGTATTTTCTGAATGGAATTTCAAGGAAGAAAATCGTTTTTGATGAGTTTGTAGAAAATTATTTTTGAATACAAGTTTTCGAAGGGAATTTTTTTTTTTCACTGTATTTTTTTATCACTTCTGAATCAATCTCGAATGAAACTGTCGAAGGAGAAATTATTTTCAAAGATTTTCTGAATCAAATGTCAAATGAGAAAATTTTTTTCAACTAGTTTGTGGAAAATTATTTTCGAAAGGATTTCAAATAAGAATTTTCGGAAGGGAATTTTTCTTTTCAAGGTTTTTTAATCACTTGAGGATTGTTTTTAAATGAAACTTTCGAAGGAGAAGTTATTTTTGAATATTTTCTGAATCAAATTCCAAATATGAAAATTCCTTTCAACTAGTTTTTCAAAAATTATTTTCAAATACAAATTTTCGAAAGGAATTTTTTTTTTGGAACATTCTTTTTCTTACTTCAAAATCAATTTTGAATGAAACTTTCGAAGGAGGAATTATTTTTGATTTTTTTCCTCCCTGGATCTTTTTTGAATCAATGTGGAAATTTATTTTCGAATGAGAAATTATTTTCGAGTTACTTCCAAATTATTTTTTAATTCAAATTTGGATAAGTAAATTATTTTCGAATCAACTTTGAATAAACATTTTGAAAGAGAATTATTTTTGAGTATTTTATGAATCAAATTTCAAAGGAGAAAATGTTTTTTGACTAGTTTTTCAAAAATGATTTTTGAATATAAGTTTTCGAAAGAGAATTTTTTTCACTGTTTTTTTTATCACTTCTGAATTAACTGTGATCAAAACTTTCAAAGGAGAAATTATTTTCAAAGATTTTCCGAATGAAATTTCAAATACGAAAATTCTTTTTGATTAGTTTGCGAAAAATTATTCTTGAAAGAATTTTAAATAAAAATTTTCGAAAGAGAATTTTTCTTTTTAATGTTTTGTCTATCACTTGAGAATTGTTTTTGAATGAAACTTTCGAAAGAGAAATTATTTTTGAATATTTTCTGAATCAAATTCCAAATAAGGAAATTCTTTTCAACTAGTTTTTAAAAAATTATTCTTGAATATTTTCTGAATCAAATTCTAAATATGAAAATTCTTTTCGACCAGTTTTTCAAAATTTATTTGGAATACAAATTTTCGAAAGAGATTCTTTTTTTTTTGAATAGAACTTTCGAAGGAGGGATTATTTTTGAATTGTTTTTCTTTTCTGGATCTTCTTTGAATCAATGTTGAAATTCATTTTCGAATGAGAAATTATCTGTGAGTTACTTTCAAATCATTTTTGAATCGACTTCGAATTGAAATTTCGACAAGTAAATTGTTTTTAAACAGTTTTTGAATTATTTTCGATGCAATTTTAAAATTTATTTTCGGAACAAATTACTTTTATATAGTTGTTGAATTTTTTTGAACCAAATTTCACAAGAGGAAATTACTCTTGAGTGTTATTTTTTGCAATATTTTTCAATGAACTTCAAATAAAAAATTCCATAGGAGAATTTTTTTTAACGTTTTTTCCATCACTTCGGAAACAACTTTGAAATTTATTTGAATGACATTTGAATTATTTTTGTATTAATTCCAAAATCTGATTCGAATTCCTAATGAAGAAGTATTTTTAACTAATTTTTGAAAAATTATTAATGAATGAAAAATCTCGAAAGAGAATTTGTTTAAACGTTCTTTCTATTACTTTAGAATGAATTTTGAAATTCATTTATAATAAGAGATTATATTTGAATGAGTTCCGAATCATTCTGAAGTAATGTCAGATGAGCAATGATTTTTGAATGGTTTTTGAATCATTTCTCAATCAATTCTAAGCTCACTCCTACATCAAATATTATTTTCAAACCATTTGGAGTTATTACAGACACGCAATTTATTTACAAGTACGGAATTATTTTCAAATCAGCCAGTTCTACAGATGGCTTGACCTCAGACTCTTATGACTGCATATTTTCTGAATCTCTTGCTGAGGTGGTGGAGCACTCAGATGGGTACACTGCTGCCTTGAGTGAGAATCATTCCACAGCAATTGGATCTCTTAATAATTCCATCAGGATACCAAAATTAGAAGACATGAAGGAAACAATGCATGTACACAAGTTTCTCCTAATATTCTGCTTACAATTGAAGCTTCCTCCAATGAATCCTTCTTTTAGGTCAGAGTAATTTGTCATTACAATAGTAACTGTCCTTTCTCGATTTTATCCCATATTTCATTACCAGTCACACTGATCAGCTCCTCAGTAATCGAGGATTCATGTGGAGCATCACTGATTATCTTGAATCTTCGAAATATTGGAGGAATTAAATTTGATGAATTTTCGGAATTGAAGACCGCCAAAGGTGAACAGAACTCATGAATTAACTATTCCACTATTTCTCAAAGTTCGTAGGATATTCGATAGAATATATCCGCACGGCACTTGACCCATAGGCTGATGATATACCCAAATATGGACTTATATTCTCATAGTGATAAAAGTCTCTGTGTGGCAGAGTACCATAAGAACCATATCTTCATGATCTAAAATTACTAAGTAGATTTGATGATATTGACAAGCTACACCATTAATACTCCCTCTCTACTATCCACACATCCTCAACATTTATCCATATTAGAATCATAATAAATTGAGTACGGTGTTCGATTGTAGAACATTATATTGCCATGCAATCATGATGGAATTATTCATTATTAATTTTTTGCAGAGGGCTGTTGAAAAGTTCTGTTGTCTCAAAATATTTCATCACTAAGAGGCTTCATTCTCTGAATTTTTTACAGAAAGACGAGAAAAATTCCTCTGTTAGTTTTTTCAATCATACTATTCAGAATTTCAAAAGAAATTCTCCCTCGTGGCAGAACATATATATTCTCGAAGAGATGCAATTCATATATCATAGATATATCAGATATATGAAAAACATATCTTCATATATTTTACATTTACTGATAAATGGTCTGAATTGTAATTGTTAGTAGACAAGTCATATATAATCATGAAATGAACTAAATACCTTTATTTTGCGTTATACATATATATACATTCCTATAAACGATGTATAATCAATCGCACATTTTACTCATATTTTTTCTGAGTTCAGAAAATATAATAACCAATTCTTAATATGGTGTGAAAATAGCAATTCTCCTCGGGTACAGATGCGCATTGAAATTAAGTGTGACTTGACTGCATACGCTGCTCAAATAATGTCAATAATTCTGAAATTCAAACTTGAAGAATTACGGAATCGGAAAAATGAAGAAATCGTCATTTAAGTTCGGTATGATTGAATTGATACTCTGAATGTGTAATTCAAATGGAATGGTATTCAATTACCATTGAAGAGCATGGAATTTTTCCGAGAGTCGACTAAATCAATGAGTCCTGTCATTTTCAGATATTTAAAAGAATTCTAATCTACCACTTCAGTTGTCTTTCAACATTATCTCTTATTTTTTATCAAGAGAAAGTTAACATTTGAGTATTATTTGTTGTTCAATTCTTCACCTATTCACATTTGTTGTTGATTTTGCTAGGCAGCAATAAGAAATTTAGTGCGTAGAACTAAGATATTATAGCATGGACGGTATTTATGACTTTTTCTCGGCACACTGCGCAAGTCTTCATACCTAGTGCACATTTAACACATGCAACCATGTGTCGACAGGGTAAAAATACAATCCCCAATTCTCCATCGTAACAAATTTTACATATTCTCCCATCATCAGTCAGTTGTTCTCCAGACTTTGGTGAATTATGAAATGTCCTCAATTCAGATTCATGGCTAGCATATTCTTGATGCGTCATGCTCTTTGGCTCAGCCAAATCCAAATTGCTGAGTCTAGGGGCGTTCGAAAATCGGAAATCTGGTGAGGCATTTGGGCTGTAGTGTTCCCCATAATAGACACCTCTGCATCTTGGTGATGGTATTGGTACTATATCAGGATCAACGGCAATTGGAACATTCCCACATGGCAATTTACGTACAAATCTACAAATCGGTCGCCAACGTTGATGATCAGAAACAGGATTATCCCCTTCAATCCATTCAAAAATCTCAACACCGCATACGAAACATTGAACGCGGTCATCATCACCAGTGAAAAAAATCCAGCAGCTGCTAATTTAGCTGGATCTAAGTATGGCGCTGGCCAATTTTCATAGCTAGCAAGCCTTGCTGACTCTAAGCGATAATCAATTGATGAATACTCATGATTGTCTACGTCATGAACGCTATCTGAATCTCGCGGTGCTAGTAGAGTTCGTCTTTCTGAACGCTGTATAGTACCTAAATCTACGGTTATTCCATAAGCAGACATGTCATATGAATAAAGATCCATGTCTGCTTTTGAATGTCGGAGGAAAACTGATAAAACGAAAAGACTGTTCTTTCTATATACGGATTTCCCCCTCCAGTTAGAGAAAATTCGGAAAATCTTGAATTGCTTGGTGGGGATGGTTCCTTGAAATAGGTCCAGGTTAGAATCTTGAAAATGTCACGTGGAAATCTGTGGCAGGGATGTTCTTCAAATACTAACATCCGTTCGATTGAGGAAGTGTAACCTCAGAACATTATCTTCCTCTAATTTCTATTTTTACACAACTATTACGAACAAGAATGGCGTTGCATTAGTTTTTCTTGAGACCAGGAATTGATCTTCCATGTCGATTAATATTGAATGGAAAAGATCAAAAAGAAATTATGATTCGAAAACTTTGAAATTCTAGCGAAGAATTTCCATTGTATGTAGAAATAAGAGCAAGTCAGTCATGTCATGTTTAACCTTCATAGAGGAAAAGACATTGATATATGTTTTGACATATTGTTCTTAACTATTTTGGTGGAAAACAAGTTGTTCTCATTCTAACAACAATGAATTTAATTAAGGAAAAGAAAATACTTTAACATTTGTTTCGACATATTGATATCAACCTTTTGGTGGAAAACATGTTGTTCTCATTCTGACAACGATGAATTTCTCCAACTTCAAGTATAACTATCAAATAGTAAACATGAGTATGAACTGTTGGTTCTTGTTAAGCAAAACTTAATTCCCATAGTTATGATACAGATTTTCTAATTGTTAACTAAAAAAAAAGACACAATTGATAATTTTTTTCTCCATTGAATCTTTCGAAGTTTCCGTAATTTTTTTTGTTTGTGGTTTCTATTGAATGAATTTTTTGTGATGAAAAAACGGTACTTAGTACAACAAATAATTTCAGACACATTTCAAATTGACTGAACACTGCGTTAGAGGAATTCCAACAAGATGAGTTGTTCAATTATTGTATTAAGCATTGAGTTCCAAAAACTATAACAATTTTTGACGGAAGTCCATGATCTTTCCTAATTCATTCAAAAAATGTATCTATTGTATCAAGATTCAATTTCAGAAATAGCAACAATTCATTTTTCACTATCACATAATTATAGAATTACTATGAAAATTATCTTGCAATGACCGATAAATTCTGGAAAAATATGATGATTATTTCGCATGATAACTTTTCTTCTGAGTGACAAAAAATATCTACTCTTTTCAAGATGTCGATTCTAGATATTTAACTATAATCTCTTTGCGTCGAAGCTTTTTATCATCGTCCTAAATATGCGCTTCGATTCATTATGATTGGATTCTAATGTTTAATTTCAATCTCCGTTCCACAACTGAATTTTCATTCTGTTTTATAATCATTCCAAATTTTTCTTGATTCAAAATTTCACCCATCCTCCTTTCTTAACTCTCTGAGACTGAATCCGGAGTAGTCCCTGCTGCAGCTCCTAGAGTGGGGCTAACCAATGAGAGTACAGTATGCTTTCAACTTACACGGGTCCCCCTCCATGTCATGAATCATCGCTCGTGGAGTGGGGAAACCAAAATCGGCCTCTGACAGTTAAGATATTGATAGTGAACTAGGTTTGTGGTAGTTCTACGATATTTCACATCATCCGTGGGTTTTTTTCAAATTCTGCCAAATAACTATTCATGTTATCTAGGATTTTTGTGGAAGATTTGGAAAATTTCCACCACACTATTAATGAAGAATTCAAACTCAAATTTCTGACTATTAACACCGAGTGAATGTCGAAACTCGGTAACATCCAGCAAATTTCCGTTTCTCCAAACGACACCTATGGATTCATATGGGAGATATTCAGGCAATGTTTGAATATGTACATGTAGGATCGTATCATATGAGGGTATTGGAGAAATGGATTTTCAAATATCTATTCTTTCTCCAAATGTGTATTCCGAATATTCAAATAGGGTTTCTGTCCCAAAGACTTGAATCATTGACATGAATGTGCGACTTGATTAATTGTAACTGAATATTTATGCTGAATTGGTATTTTTGTTCTTCGAATAAATTTTTCCTCTGGTTATTATGAATCAAAATTTATCTCAATTCAAAATTTCACCCACCTCCCCTATCCCAAGCTATTGATATTGCACTAGGCTCAAGTTAGTTGTATGAGATTCTCTGTGATCAGTGGGTTTCTTCCAAATTGTGTGAAATAACTATCCAATAATCAATAAAATATTCAACTTCAAATTTCTAACTATTGACACACAGTAAATGGTAAAACTCTGAAATGTTTTTTTCGAAACAGATCCTATGGATTCTTATGAACAATATTTAGGGGTTCTTCAAATCTTTCGGAGAAATAGAAAGTTAATTCGATCTTCTCCACCACGTTTTTTCTTTTCTCCAATTTAGAATTCAGGAGAATTCAGTGAAATCTACGACTAAAGAGAGCTAACCGCATCTTAGACGTGATTAATCATTTGGCACAGTGATATTGTGACTGTGTGTTCGTGAATGAGTGTTTAGATGTGTGAATACAGCACTGTATCATTTCGGAAATATCAAAAATTTACTAAAACATCTCATGATTTTCATTAAATTCACAATTAGATGTGAAATTTTATACTTCAATATCGATTGAATGGATTCCGGGCATATCAGAAGGCCAATTGAAATACAATATATATGGACCACAGGCTCTTTCCATAGAAGGTCCGTACCTTAATTTTCATAAGCCCTTTTCCTCAGAGCACCACCTCAAAAAAGAAGCTTGATTTACAGAATTTGATTTTACCGACAGTGGGCATATTAGTATCAGTTTTTTTTTTCATAGAAGTATTCGTTCATAAAATTGATTCTTTTTTCGGTAATTAGGAATTTATTCGAAATAATGATTCTGACCTAGCCTTAAATAACTAACTTGATGATTTGAAATTGCCTAGAAATTATCTATGAATCATATGTTTAATATTAATTCTATGAATTATATGTTTAATCATTTTGAAATTAATGAATTTGATAAATAACAAATTATCTAACAAATATCTGGACTCTTTCTCATATCTGGATTTATCCATTCAATAAACCTGTGTCTTATTCCTGCGGGATTCGGAATAAATTATCATTTTCCCCAAATCTCAGGTTTTCTTTTTCCAACAAGTCACGCCCCCTTTTTCCCGAGATCTTTATCTGGGCCCAGACGTTTGGGTCCTACCTGCACGTGTGCACTGGCGCCAGTGGGGGGAGTGGAGGGGGTACACGCTGTCTCGGAGGAATGTGTACTTACTACTCGTAGCGTTATGTCTGTGAGAGCTCGGTATGTATGTGTGGATACAGTTTGAAATATATTTCAACTGCAGCGTTGTCAAAGTTCCCGAGCCCATCGCGCAATCAATTTTCTTTCATTTTTTTATGACATTGACAACATTTGAGGTGATTATTTATCTTCAAAAATTATAAGAGGGAATAAAAAAATTATTATGATGATTTTCAGCGAGTAATTAACTGATTAGAGGTCAGAAAAATGTTGTCTATTTTCGTGTTCAGGAATTGGTATTAGCTCGGGATGCATATGCTAAAGCATAGGCATTCTCCTCTGCCCGCGCATCCCGCACAAGTGGTAACCAACCTCCTTAAGTGCGGAGAGGGGTCCCTTCGATTTTAACATTAGCACTTACGCCACTTTGTCTCTAAGGCAACGAAATGAATTCGGAATTATAGTCATGAATTTTATTGAAAAATATAATACAAAATAATAAAAATTGTATATTACATCAATTGAAAAAAAAATAGAAAATACAAAAAAAATTTGTAATCACAATTTACATTCAACATCTCTTAACTTGAGGCACATTAAATTATTATAAACAAAGAAATATCACATTGGTTAAAGTTTTTCCTTCGACCATGCGGCTCGGAAAATGCAATAACTTGTTGCAGTTCATAAAATAGTTAAAAAAATAATGATAACAAAAGCACGAAGGGATGAATTTCTTGAATTTTTGATGAGAAGCGTATACATGTTATTGTCTTATTGATGAATGCTTTGATTTTGTTACTTCGAAAAATGATTATTTCAGTGATAAAAATGTGGAACAGACTAAGTCTATTTTTTCATCAATCTTTCACTAAAAGTATCTCGGAAACTAAGCGAAATGGTGCGATATTGCCATCTTCATTTGTAAGAGAATTTCAAGAGCTCCAAAAAAGGATCAGGGCAGAATCGCCCTATCTCGCTTAGTTTCCAAGATATTTGTAAAAAGTTGTACAAGAGAAAAATCAACTCATTCTGTTCCTCCTCTTCACTGCTGATTTCAGCGTCTTTTTCTACACACTAATCAAATTCACATTCTTTACAAGTTCAGCAAACATGGCTATCAGCATATCGAGGATGTGCGAATCACCATTCCAGATTATGAGATTAAAAATCTGATTGGAACCGCTGCTTTTTATAAACTTCTTTGGGGCGACACTCTTGTTAAAATGTCTTCTGAGATTCACAGTTTGTTAATTAAAATTGATAATCCTCGAGAATTGTCAGTAATCGAGGCATCTGTAACTGGTTAACCAGTTTTTATTACAAAGGCTTTTCATCAGATAATTAGTAAATTTATCATCAACAATTATCGACGAAAAATGCACTAGAACCACTGTCTATTTCCGCGTAATCTTCTCGTCCTGCTGAACACAGTTTACTCGAAAAGTCGGCCTCCCTCTTCCTGTTAAGAACGAAACAATTGATTCTTCAAAATTAAAGCTTTCTATTATCATGAAAATAACGATGATGACTTACCCTCTACCTGCCAACTCCATGACATCTACTACAATATTATCAACATAGAGTCTGTCATTACACCAGAAGAAACAGAGAGATCGCGGCTGAAGTACATCCATATCGTATGCCCATGATAATTCAACTCTTCTTATTTTTCCAATGTCATTCGCAGCACCACCGGGATGAGCTATAACCATTCTTCTCGTTGTTCCATGCTCTAATTTCATGTAACCACTGAAATTGTAAAGGCCAATATGAAATATGTACAAAATCTTTTTCTGTACACTGGGACGAAAGTGAGACTTTCGGCCCTCGTTGCGCTTGGGCGTGAGCTCGAGCAGTAAGTAAGAAAGCCTCAGAGCACAGGTTTTTTGAACAATTACATGTCTTCTGAGACATTTCTTACATTACTGCCTCAGGCATGTAATATACTATTCTTGAATTCAAGGGTAACCAGGACAAAATAAATTCAGACTTTTTTTAGAGTGAGAGAATTCATGGGAAAATTCGGGAAAATTATCCAATAATTGAAACATGTTGGAACATTGTTTCAAATTTTTCAAGATTTTTTTTTGCAAACTCCTTCACTCCGAAAAAAAGTCCTAGGTTATTTTGCCTCGGACGTCTATTCGGATATAGGGCATTCCACACTATTTCGATCACTTCTCGGGCGATGATTTTGGATTTTTTCATTTTTTGATATGTTATGGAAATGCTCCAGACAAGTCATTTCCCACAAGAAAAACAAAAATTTTTTTTTTTTTTTGAAAATTTCACTACCATTTTCATTTTTGGAAAAACGCTGTTTTCGCCCATTTCTCTCCAGCTTTGGAGGCTCATATCTCGGTAACTATCGGTTATATAAAAAAAAAGAAAGAATATTTTTTTGTGGTTAAAGAGTACGGAAACTTTTTTTTTAATTAAAGTACGGAAACTTATAAAAAACTTTGCATTTGTCAAAATGTGATATTTCTATTTATTATTAACAATTGAAATAATGAAATGTATGGCAACTAGAGAATGCACGCTCCTAAAAATCTAGAAAAAAAATATGTTAGAGACTGATTTATTTCTAATTTTTTTTGTAAATTTTGGTAAAACTTCTCTGGACCGTTCTCGAGATATTGATTTTTTTATGTTATTGCGTGATCGACGGCCGCTATTGGAAAGCCATGAGCATGCGCACAATGAGCGCGTACTCAGCTTACGCGCCAGTGACCACGTGATTCGCAGCTAGAGCCGTTGCGCGCATGCGCAAAGCCTTTCGATAGCGGCCGCCGATCACGCAATAACATATAAAAATCAATATCTCAGGAACGGTCCAGGGAAGTTTCATCAAAATTTACAAGAAAATCAGAAATAAATCAGTCTCTAACATATTTTTTTTCTAGATTTTTAGGAGCGCATTCGCTAGTTGCCATACATTGTTTTTTATTTTAATTGTTAATAATAAATAGAAACATCACATTTTGACAAATGGAAATTGTTTCATGAGTTTCCGTACTCTTTTGCCACAAAAAAGTATTTTTTTTTATATAACCGATAGTTACCGAGATACGAGCCTCCAAAGCTGGAGAGAAATGGGAAAAAACAGCGAATGGGTTTCGAACTAAAAGCACTTAATTTCATAGAAAAAGGTATTGATTTCTCTCAATTAAATTCTCTACTTCTCTTACATTGTTCATCGCAAATAAGAAAAAAGTTTTGTCTCAAAATTTTTTTTATTTCTGAAAAAAAATTTTTTTCCCTCATTGTAGCACTTACGCTACTTTGTTCCTAAGATGACGATATAATGAACATATGAATTTCATATAATTTATATCTATCATGTATCGCGGGTTTTGCTATATTCGATGAAGACATGAGCCAATTGAGTGAGCTAATACTCACTTCGGCGTTAGATCCATATTCCTGATAACACCATTATCTGCATGAAGGGTGACTTTCATGAACCCTTGAACCCAACTTTCGGCTGTTGATGGACGTGCAAGATTGATTGTGATTCTATAATGTTTACCTAGAAAATATAGGATTTTCATGGTTAATAGAAAGAAATGAGAAGCATGCAATGAAGCAAATGGGTGTATGCATCAGAGAAATAATGTAAAATTCTGATGAGTTATATTTGTGAGTCGTCATCAAAATCTCCTGGCGTCCGGATATGTCCGAGGGGTTATTCACCCAAGGATTAAGTGAAACCATGACTTTAAAATAATGTGATTTCAATTACTTCAAGCGCTGATTAACGTGACTTCATGACTGCAATTAGTTGTCAATAACTTCATCAATTTGTCAGTGACTTTAAACAGAATGAAGTCATTAAAATCACAATAAATAAAATGTCACGAATAAAAGAGGTAAATATGTATAATAGAGCCCAAAATAAAATTAATTAATTTAATTTAAAAAATTGCCTCAGGAAGGGAGGTGGCGAATAGTGTTGTAATATATCTTGATCAAATATTTGAAGAGAAGTATGGGAACTCGCAATAGCTCAGTTAATAGAGCACCTGACATGTAATTAGAGGGTCCAGAGTTCACACCTCGTTTGCGCATCCCATATTTTTTTCCGAAGATTTGACTTTGATAATTACTTAAATTTTATGGGCACTATTCTGCATATTTACCATAAAAGAGACTGGGGGAAAACGGATTTTTATCATATTTTTAGACTGCAGTCAGTTTTTTGAGGACAGAAAGATTCTTCTTCTTGTTTGTAGTGCGCAAGCGCAGCTGACCTTCAGCCTTTCAGCTATACAGCCAATGCAGAGACAGAAAGATAGTGCACATAAAAAAAGGGACATCGAGAGATTGATTTGAAAAAATGAAATCATTCGACTTCAATGATTTCAAAAATCTAAAATCATCTGACTTCAGTGATTTTGCTGATTTCAATGACTTCACTCAATTTCAAATTGACCTCATCGCGATGTGACTGGACGACTTAAGTGACCAGCTCCTCGGATATTTCTCAAGTATGTCCAAATTTCAGCAGAAAATGGGATATTTCTTTCAGGATATGTAAGAAAAAAAAAACTTACGACAATATGGATCTTCCTTTCCAGTTGAAAAGAAGAACTTGGATCCGAGTAGAGCTGAAGCGTCTTGTCCCATTGAAAGGCGTTTCACCAGTGCAGGACTGCTGTCAGCATGATAGCCCATAATTCCACAGCTCAAACTATTATTACTTTTACACGAAAAACATTCTCCTTTCAGGAAACTGGCATAGCTACCACACTCATGTGCCACATACTGGCATTTTGAATTTATGCTTTCGATGAAGAGCTTGATTGCTCGTACGTGATTGCACGCGACCAGAACACGCGATGCTTCTTCTAAGCCTTCACGGATGAGGGTCAATGGTAAGGATGGAGTGGTTTCACTCAAATCAGTGCAGCCAGGCTGTTCTTTACCGTTATTCGGGTAAAAGTCGAGATGCCCACAGGGTTGACTCATCCCGTAACCTGGAAGACCTTATAACAGCTTTACTAATTTTATTCGTTCAAAAATTCTGGTCGATGATCACAAAACTTAACCAATATTTTTCATCCATGATAATAAATATTAGTTAGAAACAGGGACCGAGAATGCGTTTTTTCGCATAAACTTATTTAAAAGAGCGAAATTCGAAATTAGAAGTTATTCAAAAGAACGAAAGTAAAAACTAAACACAGAATAACGTTTTTGGGAGAATAGAAGGGAGAACAAAAGTGAGAACGAAATTCGGAATAACGTTACTCAGGAGAATGAAAGTAAACACAACCTACTTCCTAGGCGGAGTCTAGCCAAGAAGTAAAAGGAGAAGCAGAACAAAAGTGAGAACGAAATTACCAACGGGAATCCGTTAAGGCCGAAAACACCCAAGGAACAAAAGTGAATTTTGGTCCCTCGATATTTTCGTTCCCTAAAGATTTTTGTCCTCGCTTTCGCTCTTCTGAACAACGTTATCAAGAATTTTATTTCCTGTGAAAAATGTTATTCCAAATTTCATTTTCATCTTTCTTCATTCTTGGGAACAAAAACCAAAAGAAAAACATGTTTTCGTTTCGTTCTTTATTCAAATTCTCGGTCCCTGGTTAGAAAAACAATCGAATATTTGAAGAGTTTAGCCTCACCTAAGAAGAATATACTTTTTCCATCCGTGTGAATCACATCAACAAGCTGTGCATCAGTCCAATCTAAACGAAGATGACTTGGCATACCTTGGAAGTAGGGCTCGGCTGGATCCAGACCGGTTATTCTCCCAATCTGTCCCTCCAGCTTTTCCCCAGCATAACCAGCTGTATGAGCTCCTAAACTGTGGCCTATCAGGTGTACATCACTCATGTGGAGTCCATAGTTCGTCTAGATAATGGAGCATTAAATCAATATTGATCGTTCGTAGAGTTTTTTTTCCTTCGACTACTCATTGTTTAATTTTTAAAAATATTTGGTCATTTTACCATTCACTGTTTTCATTCATTTTTGGAAGAAAATACATATGCATTACATATCGATTACTCCGCGTAGTCCTCATGATATGAATTTTAAGGTATGTGACTTTTCTGGATAATTAATAACAAATACTTGAAATGTTTCTCAAAACGATAGTTTCAACCATTTCTTGAAATTTTTAGAGTAAATTTATTCTTTTTAAATGTTTCCAATGTTGTGAGGCGTGGAGAAATAACACGCCGCTCATATTTCCTCTATCTTTATTATTTTGGACAGGAGAATTATAATAAAAGGGTTTTGAATGCCCGACAACTCATCCCAACCAATTCATCCCGAACAATTCATCCGTTCCACTCCATCCGTAGACAATACATTCCGATTTAGTTCATATCGATGGAAATATATATGATATAATATATGATCTTTTATATTAAGATTATATAGATATTATTATTAATTATACTATTTGTATAATTATTGACGGCAAATACATGTATATTATATGTGATGAAGAAAAAATATTTTTTGAATATGAATGATATGAATAATATGTTCAATAACAGCGAAAAATTCGAATTAATATGGAAAATATTTTTAAAAAATATAAAATAGAAATGGATATAAATATAAATATTTCGGGATGAAAAGTCGGAGGGATGAAATATTTCGGGAAGAAAAGTCGAAGGGATGAAATATTGGGGATGAAATGTCTAATGATGAATTGACGTGTCACCGATTGGCTATTATTGAAGTTATCCTTCAATCTTCCTGAAAATTCCTAATGAGACGAGTAGGGTCACGTGACCAATAGATGGACACTGACCAAAAGATGGACGGTTTCTATTATCGAGGATTCTCATAAATAAATGAATGATTCTTATACTGTTCACGTCAACTCCTGAGTATTACATTCATATAGATTTATGAACTATTTATTACATACCGATTTATCGAAATTTAAAATCATATCACTGCAAATATGCAACTGTCCATCTTTTGGGGGTTCAAGTTATTTTCCAGTTTTTCCTTGATTTTCTTCAATTATTTCTACATTATTCAAGTCTAATTGATTTTTAGTCAATTCACTGTATATTTTTCTGTACATCATTCTTTTCTGCAACTTTTCAACGTGATTTGCCTATTTCATATGAATTAATAAAGTCTAATATTTCCTTAACCGTCCATCTATTGGTCATGTTACCCTAGATCAACCGTTAGCTCTCCGCAACTGAGATAGTCGAGTGGGCTCATTGAACATCTCATCTATTTGTTGGTAAAGTCGTGTGAGTGATCAAAGGGCAAATTTTGAGACTAAAGCAGAAGTGTAACAATATTATTATTATTATTGTTAAAAATCTTGCGAACTTTTGGCCTGGATTTTCACTGAAGGAACCCTGGCGCAACTCGCCGTGGCTTCCTCATTGATTTTCCTAAAGTGGACTGTATTTTTTATTAATAATGATGATTCTCTCCGTGCTGAATCGTCTCAGAAATGAGTTACAAACGCAAACCTGGACGAACCCAAGGACCTGTTGAAGGGTTCTCAAATAATCGTAACTCGTGAATTAGAACGGTTCAGCATGGAGAGAATCATCATCATTAATAAAAAACACAGTCCACTTCAGAGAAAATCAACGAGAAAGCCACGGCGAGTTGCAGCGGGTTTCCTCCAGTAAAAATTCAGGCTAAAAGTTCGCAGGATTTTTAACATGTGGTCCTTCGTGCCGGATGGTGAGGATGTGGCTTCGAGAGAGTGAGTAACAGCAGAACATCAGCTTAAGGAGGTTGGTCACTAAATGCGTTCAAATGAAAAAATTCTGAAAATTTTCAATGTTATTGTTGAATATCCCATACGACTCGTGTTAAATTTTTAATTCGTTCTTGAACCTAGTTTGGACGTAATAAATTAATGAAAATCCCTGGTTATACACAGCCTCTTATGGGCATACTGAGCCATACCGATAATTCGGAGACAAAAAATTGAAAATCTCGTGAATGACAATTGAGATTTCATTGGAAAACTGATCAGTACCTTCCTTGAACAATTAGGAAAAATAATTGATCATTTTTTCGGGGCCTTACAGACCTTTTACAATTGCAATTTATGGTTTTATACAATTCCTCGATCAAAATTCACGTGTCGAGTAACTAAAATGGCATCGCTGCGTGACGTAGCATTATGTCTGTGAGAGCTCGGTATGTATGTGTGGATACAGTTTGAAATATATTTCAACTGCAGCGTTGTCAAAGTTCCCGAGCCCATCTCGCAATCAATTTTCTTTCATTTTTTATGACATTGACAACATTTGAGGTGATTATTTATTTTCAAAAATTATAAGAGGGAATAAAAAAATTATTATGATGATTTTCAGCGAGTAATTAACTGATTAGAGGTCAGAAAAATATTGTCTATTTTCGTGTTCAGGAATTGGTATTAGCTCGGGATGCCTATGCTAAAGCATAGGCATTCTCCCCTGCCCGCGCATCCCGCACAAGTGGTAACCAACCTCCTTAAAGTGGAGTTATCTGAGTCGAACAGTTGCATCAGAGAATATTAGTGAAAATCATCAAGGGAATCACGGCGAGTAGTTACGGGTTTCCTTCACAAAAGTTGCGGCAAGAAATTGTCATGATTTTTAACAATTATTATTAGATTTTAATTACAATCGAACAATAATTATATCAAATTATATTTTCCTATTTGAGTTTTTTCTTAATCCTCAAAATTATTTTGAAAATCATTGAAACTATTTCCTTGAAAAATATTTCAATCAAATGCTATGAATTAATTGGAGAAGTCATCTGCATCAATGTAACAATGAGCATCATAATGAGGACTTCACAAAGCAATCGAAACGTAATGCATTTGTAGATTTAGCCATTATTACAGTCACTGCTGTCTTTATTTAATTTTTTAGAAAATCATTACAAACGCATTACACTCTGACCACATCTGCGCAATCCCCTTCATGATGCATGTATTAAGTCATAATCTAAACTATTTTTCAACAAAAAATGAAGAGGACTGTGCAGATGTGGTCGAAACGTAATGTGTTTGTAATGATTTTCTAATAAATAAAATAAAGACAGCAGTGACTGTAATAATGGCTGAATCTAGGAATTTTAAATGAAAAAATGAACAGTCGAATGAGAAAAAACTTGAGTAATGCATTTTTGTTTTCGTCAGAAATGAATGAAAGGAGTGACTAATAGAATAGCTAAATATTCTACGAAAACTATTGTTTCCTTCAATCGTACATTTCGATTATCTCAGTGTAAAAATTTAAAAATTAAAAAAAAAAATGGAAAACTCGTAAAAAAATTGTAGAGAATTTTATGTGAATTATAATTCTGGTGTTTTTGATTTTGAGAAATAGCCGAATCATTTGTAATTCTATTTCGTTCATTGACATTCTCAGAAGCCCAACAATGAGCGTTACGTTATTCCGTTCATGCCGGTATTTTTTGACCTTCGATGAAATAATCATTGACACACGTGGCTTTGTTGCTTTAACTAATCCATCGATAGTGAAGAAGTCAAACAAGAAAAGCCAGATTCTTTTTGAGCTATTTTTGGGAATATTCCAGAAACTAATAGAGATACGTTTTTTTTGCCATTATTTTCTTTCGTAGCTTATGATTTCTCTTTTATTCTCTACGAAAAAAGAATTAATGAGTTTTTTTTTTAATGAATTAATGAGTTGCCAAATTTTCGTGGAATCATTGAAATGAATTTTAAATCATTATATATAATAAAAAAAAGTGTGTTATTATGTGAATGCCGCTAAGGCTCAGAAACCAACCCTCATAGCCTAATGGGGGTTATATGGTGTGGTAGCCCTTGACCCCCCATCCATGAAGAAGTTTTCCGTTTTCGGCTACGGGGGCTGGTTCCAGGGATATGGGGTTGTAAGAGGGTATTTCACTTATTTGCTCCTCATGGGTAATATAAAATAATGCTCTAGATGGTTCTGAAATTTACTAGAACAATCTAGAATAGTTGAAAATATTCTGGAATGTTCGAGAAGGTTCCAAATAGTTCAAGAAAGGTTTCAAATTGATCGAGAATGCTCTAGAATGTTCCAGAAGATCTGGGAATGTTCTGGATTGTTCTAGGATTTTCTAGATTGTTCTAGATTCATCTAGAATGTTTTAGAATGCTCTAGATTGTTCCAGATTGTTCTAGAAAGTTGTAGATTGTTCTAGATTGCTCTAGAATGTTCTAGGCTGTTCCAGCTTGTGCTATGTTGTTCCAGATTGTTCTAGAATGTTCTAGATTTTTCTAAAATGTTCTAGATTGTTCCAGAATGTTTTAGATTGTTCTAGAATGTTCTAAAATGTTTTATATTCTTCTAGAATGTTCAGATTGTTCTAGGAAGTTGTAAATTGTTCTACATTGTTCCAGATTGTTCTAAAATGTTCGAGATTGTTCTAGATTGTTCTAGAATATTCTAGACTGTTCTAGAATTTTCTGATATTGATACTGAAGGTTAATGCCTTCTGTTCTTAAAATTTTCTCAGCTTTTCAAGGAATTCTTAAAAATCTCTATCTCGATTTGGTTAGTTGGAACGTCCTTCTGAACTCACCTTCTCTTAATAAATTATATAGGATTAGGAAACAGTATAGGAGCTGCCAAAAATCTGATCCGAGCGAAGCGAGGGGGGAATGCTAGTATAATATAAAAATTTACTCACATGGAGGTGCTTCACGAGATGTGCTATTTCTAATCCAACTAATCTGGTATTAGCCGTTGCCTGAGTATATAAGGGTAGGCTACCCCCTGCCCAGTCAACAATTATCACATTATAATCACCATGCTGTAATAATTCATTTCTCATTTCTTTCACCCAGTTACTCAATGGTGTATCGATGAATCCATGAATAATGAATTTAGTTTTTCGCTTGGAATCGAAATTCGAACGTTTAATTGACTTATCTTTACCAGCAATCAGCACTTGACCCTAAGAAAAATAAATTAATTAGTTAATTAGCCTCACCACTAAATACGGAAGTCAATCAAATACAAAGATAACTACAAAGTATTTATTTCCATTTTAATCTAATGAAGTTTTCGCACCAGTGAGAGAATATTAATTAAACTCTCAGAGAAAACTCTAAAAGTCATTCACACGCACAGTAAAGATCAGTTGCTACAAGTTACCTAACCGTGACTTAAACATTATTTTTTCGCTTTAAAAACAGAGGGGCGTAATTGCTATATATAAGAACAGCACATACATCCCTTTGACTCTAAGCTGAGGATTTGTAAACATTACAAATGATTTCTAGTTCTGTAATGAAAATGAATGGCTTACCTCAATGGGATTCTCGTTCGTGTAGAGAATAAATCGTGTATTGATAACTTCACGTGGAAGTGGAAAGACATTTAGAGGACGATGAATAAGATGGTACCAACTTCTCGTTATATTCAAACAGCCAAGTTCGTCATAGCATCTTGTTTCATTCTCAACTTTTAACAAGGAAAAAAAAACAAAAAAGAAATGATTACTTTATTTATGATTGCATAATTATATAATGTATATGATAAATTATTTTGAAACATGAATTTCGAGACCGTTGATAGCCTCATTATAAAAATGGCATAACTCTTTCACTATCATGATGATTAAGGAGGACCAAGAATTTAATTACGTATTATTTATGAGTTTTCTCTTTTATTATAAAATTTTCCACATTTAATAAACCATTTCAAATGATTCACATACATTCTATTTGGATTTTCAGGAATTTGGTTCTCATTCGTTCTATTCATTGGATTTTATTTCAAAATTAGAGCAGAGATGCGTGTAAAAAAATACGCATTTATTCGGAAACAAAAAAATGGGCGTTATAACGTCCGCATGAAAATTCATATATGTACACGCATATATATAAAAATATAAAGAATAAATATGTCAAATACATTTCACATATATGCACATATATGTGCTATATAAATGACATACATGTATTTTATATTTTAGAAATGTCATTTTTTGCCGCATTTATATATGTACACATATAATCGATATATATGTCATGTTATATGCTGCTTATTTTTTTTTATTAATTTGAATTATATGTCATGTATAAGTCAGTTAAAATTGAGAGAAAAAAATCAGCATGTGATCGTAAATAATAATAACAATAAGAGAAATTGAAATTGAAATTCTTACAGAGAAGATTCTCGGAAAAAAAAATGGGACCGTGTGGGACTTGAACCCGGTTCCTTCGGATTACGAATCTGGTACTCTATTATTCAAGCTACTAAGAGAATCTATATTCGTGAAGTGAAATTCGATCCTCATAATTTTATCGCCGCTTATCTTTCTGACGCTAATTATAGTGAATTACAATTTCTGGAGGAGAAAAGCTCGGAAAAAAATCGGAAATGCCCGAGTTGAATTCAAACACATGGCTTGGGAATAAAATATTGCAAATATAAAATAATATTTAAAAATTCGGTGAACGTATTTAATCGATTATATAGTTGAAAATACAATATTGAACATCCTTTTGACATATATGTCGCATATATTTTGAATATATGTGGCATATATGCAGCTGAACTTAGATAATTTCCATTTTTCCCTAGAGCATTGGAAATATATAGTGAATATAAGTATAAAATATTTAACATATATCAGGCATATATCGTGAAATATATTCCTGCATATGAAAATATATATATGCAGGAATATATGTCAATCATTACATTTTTTGCCGCACATATATTTCGTATGATTTTTATATATGTAACATATATGTTCGCATATATATTTTTTTTGTGATAATTATCACTATTTAATTATTTGTTTCCATATTTGAATGATTAAAGGAAAATTAAGCCGTAAATATTTATTTTTTCAATCTAATTTGATACTGAGAATAATTATTGCCAATGTTTATCATCAAAATTAACAATAAAGCTCTAACATCAAAGTTAAAACAATGATTTCTGATAATGCAGTTAAAAAATGTTATTAAAAATATTTTGTAATTACATGGTAGCCAAGGAATGTTGACTTCAATTCTGTCGCTGCGTGCCCACTGCCAGGGGTCCAGAATACCAGCGGAGCATGTAGAAGGCGCCAGTGAGGCGAGAAGTAAGATCAATAATCCCTGGATTTCGGCAAATATATGTTTTTTTATGCCTATCCTTCTCATCCTTCAAGAGAAACAGAAAGTATTACAACAATGTTATTAAAAATTAATTTTCTAAAGAATTGCCGAATTTTAAAGAAATGCGAGAAATTTTATTCATTAAGAAATCTTTTAAATAAAACACATTTAACGATATTATGAAAGAATGTCTCGTGAATCCGAGTGAAGACTGAATAAATCTCCATAAAAGTCTCGAGTCAATTTACCTAGATTCTTAATGACTTGGAGACTAATTATTAATGATTCTTTTGTATATATGATTTTTTAAAGAATATTTTACACGTTTACGTCTCAATAGAGAGATTAACAAAATTCCTTCAGGGGACAGCTGACATCATTAATAATTTTCGATGATTAAAAATTTCTCTTCGTGCAATTCATGTGTAATTGAAGCACCTGAGACCTTGACACGATCCTAATCTGTTATTTTTCAAAAATTTTTCTAGATAATTGGTTAGCTGAGCTTTTTCATGGAAATCCGAGCTTTTGAGGTAGTATCCTAGCGAAATTGCATACAGATAACTCCTTACTTTTTTTTGATGCTATATCAAAAATGATAATTTTTTACATTTCTTGAAATTTTTCCATGATTTTCGTCCGCGTACTTCAACTTCTTCCCTCTCTAGGTGTGTATTATACTATTACAAACGTGATAGAAGAATATTGAAAAAGATGAATGAAATAAACAATAGAATAAAAGAATCTAGCTCGAATTAATGTCACGATTTCAATATTAAGGAGGAACAGCAGGCCTCTACGGGGTGAGGCGCGGGGGGGGGGGGGGGGACATCGAAGCTTCCGACGGATAGTGCCAATCCCAAATAAATGAAATATCATAATTTAAAAAAATTTTCATATCGCGCAAAAGCTGAGAAATAGTTAATAAATAAGAATTATAACTCTTATAGAGCATCTGCAACAATTAGTTAATCAATTTCTTTACTGAAAGGAATTATTTAAGTAATTATTGAAAATGTATTCCACTTGGCAACGTCGTCTTTCTACGTTTATGAGTTGGTAACAGTTCGGTTGGTAAAACCGCATCTTCATCGATTGAGCTGATACTCTCGGCCAATCAAATGTGTGTTTATAACCTGTTAGCGTGAAAGTGTCGGTTTTAAAAAATCCGCGCGCTTCTTCTTGCAGTGACGTCACACAAAGCTGTTGCCACGTTTTTGCAAATGGCGCCTGTCTTGATTGAAAAATTGACGTTTCTTTGAGACATTAATGTAAATTGTGTAAAATTGTGTTGGTGATGGGTTAAAAAAAATCACCGGTTGCCATAGTGGAATTACGTTAAATAGGAAAAGATTTACATTTTTTTTGCGTTCTTTCAATTTTTTTCTCACTTCCAAAAGTATTGGCCCATAACATCACATAGAAAATGACTGTTTTTCGGAAATCGTGCTGATGATCTTGCTGGACATCGCGCTGGTGATCTTGCTGAATATCGTGCTGATGATCTTGCTAGTCATCGTGCTGATTTTTTAATTATTTTTCCAGTATTCAGAGGAATTTCTTCTATCGCATAGTCACTAAAAGTACACTTCTTCAGGTACACCCTGTATATACATAAATTATACTCTTGAAAAATATCGATGCTGGAGGAAAAAATGCCGGCCCTCTGGAGGTTAAAGTTGGGAAGAAAAATGAAAATCAATTGGTAACTAGTTTGCGAAACCTCATCTTTTTTATTTTATTGACCGTATTTTAAGATACAACCTTAACTCTAGAAACATGCTGCAATTAATTAACTTAACTGATATACACGAGTTTGATAATTTTTATTAGTACGACGAACATCTGTTTTTATCATAAAACTTCAAATGAGGAGAAAGAAAGTGCTATTAGATGCAATCGAGTTCGATTCCTTGCTTAAGTTGTATTTCACTGGCGAGATCAGTGCTGTATGCCCCTTGGCGATGCAAATAGCTTCTGACAGATTTCACTTTCCACTGTGATATCCAAAAGTATGTCGTACTTCGTAATTAACAACAGATCACATTAGTTCAGATTATTGATGTGTATATGTGAATATGGCGAACTGGGGTGAAATGGACCTGCGGAGCAAAATGATCTAGGATTTTTTGAAGAGTGAAAATCTTCACGGAAAAATTTGAAAAAATTACACAACAATGTAAAGATGTTCAAGCTTTTTACCAATTTCTTTTGAGACTTTTCTATGGAATCCTTCATTCCGTCAGGAATTATGGTTACTTCTGCTGACCAACGCTATCAACACTTTGCAATTATACATATAGATAGTGCCATTACCCATATTTACTGTCATTATCAATATTATATGTGGTCGTCACAATCTTCTTTCACAGAAATCTCTATAATATCAAAGAAATAATATATGAAAGTGAGAATTTCAATCAACTTCTTTGTAACCAACATTTTGTTTGAGTGTTCTTGGATGTGCCATTTCATATGAAATGAATTGCAGCTGATGCTGGTACACTGAATGTGTATAAAAATAATGGTTTTTTCACATCTGAGGAGTAGAGAAGCCGCTTTACTCCCTTGCTTCGCTCGGTCGGAACTCGTGGTTCGTTACTCTCTGAGTACAAAAAATCGCATACACACCCCGGATGGAAGAGAAGTCGAAAATTTGGCACCCTCGCTTCGATCGGGAAGCAAATTTGTGTTGAGGTTAATTTCTCCCTAGGTGTGTAATATACTTTTGTCATAGGCAGCTTGAGTTTTGGAATCAGAAGTAGAAGAAACTGGGGCAAAACGGATCGAAATTCATTGACGAGTGAATAACTCTAAGAAAATATTTGAAAAAATTACACAAAAATGTAGACATGTTGGAGCATCTTTTCAAATTTTTACAGATTGTTCAGGTAAGTTCTTCACTTTGCAAAAAAATTCCAGGAGCATCTTGCCACAATCTCCCCTGATGAGAATAATCAAGGGAAAAAGGGGAATTGACGATAGACTCTTTCAGAAAATTTCAAATAATCCGCAAAACTACTGCATTCAGTCTCGAATTTTGTTGCATATTCTATATCATTTATTTGCTACTTGTAGTTTTTGTAATTAAAAATAAAATTGTAGTTAATTTATGTCATTTTCATGGTTTAGCATTGAGCATTGTTTTTCTACTAAATATTTCCTAGGTATAAAAGAATTATTTTTGTCGCAAATACTAAGATTTGATGTTTAATCAGTCATTCAGCAAATAGTGATGGCCCATGACTTGCATCACATATGATTGCAACTTTCATCTTTTATCCTTTGACTCCGTCATAACAAATGAAAGTGAATCCTTGAAGTTATAGTTTTTCTTTAAACATATATTTTCGTACATAAATTACGGAATGTTCTGGTGTAGTATGCTTGCTCATTGGCACTATTATGCAAGTGTACATACACGGGACATGGTGAAAGGTTATGTCATACAACGAAAACATGAGAAGGCATACCTTCCCCCCCCCCCCCCCCCCCCCCCAAAAAAAACTCAAGATTCGAGATGTAAGTACTTTCCATCACCAAGACACTGAAGAAATCACACTGATAGGCATTAAATTCTTTTAATGCTGTTAAGTTTTATAGTGAATTCGATTTCCTTATTTCGTCAATTTACTGTAATCTATAATTTATTACTTACCTAGTGCTGTCATTTAACAAGTAAATTATGGATTAAATTGCTCAAGAGGGCTTGGTCATACACGCGATGCGACCATTTTCTTTTTATTCGTATTCATGTCAGAATCTCGATAATAATAGAATGAAGGACAATTGCCAATAAGTGAGACCTATTACTTATTACTGAAGACTTTTGTTCTTATCATTCAATGTGAATGGTCGATTTTTGGATATCAAAACCCCTCGCAGGGAAATATTGTAGCGTATTCCCCCTTTCTTAAAAATAGAACACAAGAAGAGGAGGCTAGCAACGCTTGTCAATTTGTTTAAAAAGAATAAATAATAAAAAATAAAAATCGGGGAGGGACAGATCCCAGACTTCAAATTCGACACATCGCTGTAATTAACATTAAATAAACCACCCCAACCTTTAAATAATTAAATAAAAGTGTTGTGTCACATTTATTCTCCCTTGGAGTTAACAATTTGTATTGATATATGGAAGCGGGTGGAATTCTGCATTCTAGCTATGTCTTAAGGTAGTTGTATTGGATTTTAAGTACTCGGGAGATTTTCTTCAATTTTTAGGGTTTAATTATTTATGTTATTTCCGATTTTTGTGTAGAATTTGAAAAATTTTGACTGTATAGTTAAAAAGATATTCGATCTCGATGTTTCAACTTTTAACAAAGCGTAAATAAGACAGACATTAAACTAAAGACATTAAGTAAATAAGAGTAGGACATTAAACAATTAAATTTATTAATAAATTGATTTTTTTAAATAAATTTTTATAAGAATCAAATTTCGGAAAAAATGTGTAATGCGCAAGCAGGATTTGAACCCACGACCCTCTGATTACATGTCAGGTGCTCTACCGCTGAGCTATTGCGAGTTACTATATTTACCATCGAATTTTTGATTCTCACATCTTTTCTCCACCTCCCATTCACGAGGCAATGTCGCCATTAAACAAATAAATTTATTAATAAATTAATTTTTATTAAACTAGCGCCGCCGTCGCCTTCGGCGACGTCGTTGATCCCCTTTTCGTCTTTTAATTAACAATTTTATTTTTTATATATCTGTAATTATTTTCTTGTATTCAACTTTAATTATTTATAATGATTTCATCCTTTGATTATTGAATTGATGATAACATAAAATTCCAAGGTTATTTACTGTTTTTAATGGAAAACTAATTCAAAAAAATTAGTTTTCATAATGTCCACCAGAATTCGCTTTTGTCAATTCGAGTTCGACTTTTTCCATTTCGAGTTCGATTATCCTTCAATTCGAGATGAAATCCGCCATGTTCGATTTTAATGCCCTGTCCTTTTTATATAGGATATTTTTATAAGAATCAAATTTCGGAAAAAATATGTAATGCGCAAGCAGGATTTGAACCCACGACCCTCTGAAATGGCAGAACCTCAAAAGTTAATCAAATTCGGCAGGTTTCCATCTTTTTCCTGGAAAACCAGTTGTCAGATTTCAACATGAACAATTTGTACAGATTTTCCAAGTATTTTCGAGTGATTTGAAATTAATTTTGATTTTTTCATCGTGTTTTTTTTTTCATTTTGGAGACAGGAAAATTTGGTAAAATCCGCGATTGAGTGAGGTAATCAGATGGCCAGTGCTCAGATGTGATTGACTGCTTCGTTCTGTATGGTTTTGTGTATGTTCTATGATCCTATAGGTGAAATGAATATCTAGATGTGTGCATACAGCACCGTATCATTGAGAGGTTATCGGAAGTTTATAAAACTTGATAAAACGTTTTTATCAAGTAATTTTTTGTATTGTAAGTTTGATAAAACTTATAATTTTCGTTGAATTTATAATTAGATGCGAAATTTCATAGTTGAATATTGAATAAATTATTGTTGGATAGACGAGAATCCTCTCTACGGCGGTCTCAGTGCCTCAATTTCTATAGATCCCTTCCGGCTAGATCTACCTCAAGGTAGTTTACTGGTGACACAGATTTGAATACTTGTAAACTTTAAACGCGTTTTTCTCGAAATCACTTTTTTTCAGTACGGGCGGAATCTCTCCTCGAAAACCGTTCGATGGATTCTGCGAAAATTTTCGTTAACAATGAGATTTTTTTTCGAACTTTCGTTGATTTTTCAAAACTTGGTTCGACACACAGAAAAAGCTGAGCGAGAATATGAACTTAGCATTTGATAAAATTTGATTTGACTTTTCACATAAAGTATGCTCTAATTATCCATGTTTTATGCGCATGACTCTTAGCATAAAATATGTACTAATGTACATGAAATATGTACAGATAGCGCATATTTTATGTGAAATTCGTGTGCCTAAAATATGCATAATCGGAGCATATTTCATGCCCCATGTATTTTTTTTTCTATTTCGTTTATCAGCAAAAGTACAGATGAATTTTGAATTTAATAATATATTATACATGCCCAGGGCAGTAATGTAAGAAATGTCTCAGAGCACATGTAATTGTTGGCCGAAGCTGAGGTCAACAAATATGTGCTCTGAGGCTTTCTTATTTTTTTGCCCGCGGGGCTGGAAAAATGGGTTTCTAACCTCACTTTGCTTGGTTTAAAACGCATTTTTCCAGCACCCTTAAGCAAAAAAATACTGTACGCACCATGGGTGGATAAAAATTAATTTCGACAAAATTTTCTCACCCTTGCTTCGCTCGGGAGAAAATTCTTGTCGAGCTTAACTTTTTTCCGCCCTAGGTGCGTAATGTACTATTTTGTCCCTTCTTGGAGGAGAACTCAGAGAGTAAGTGACATAGGGGGATTTTGCTTTAATTTTTTTTCCCAACTCATAAAATTCTCTAGAAGAAATCATCAGTTTAAAAGGGTGTATCTTCACTAGGAATGATTTAACACTTTTGTTGCTGAGGGGGCAACAATTTTCGAGCGTCACGAAAATTCGTCATCTTGCGAGGGGAATAGCTAGATACGTGGTGGGGGGAGCAGGAGAAGAGGAGAGTGCGTCAGCAGCGATGCCTGACTCTACACTCTATTATTTTTTCTTTTCAATACACGGAGAGAAAAATATGGGAATTTATCTTAATGATTTTTTAAAAAATTACTCAAAATTGTCATTTAAAGGAGGAGCTGTCATGAAACACGACCGAAAAATATTCATGCTTCACCTCATAATTTTTGCTTTTTATTTCTTGAAAAATTGACATTTCACACTTGGCTTTGGATTAAAATATCTCGAAAACTATGCAAAATTTATCGAGACATGCTGTGAATGAAATTTAGAGGGAAGATTAACGAATAAAATAAGCAAACCTCCGTTTTTTTACGACTCGTAGTTATTAAGATATCGATTTTTGAATGAAAAATTCAGAAAGGACGTCCAAGCGCTCATTTATTTGCTATCGGGCCTCATCCATTGTTTCTGAACTACTCATTCAAAAAATGATATCTCTGAAACTACTGGTCGTAGAAAAACAGCGTTCTGCTTATTGTGTTCGTCAATCTTCCCTCTAAATTTCATTCACAGCATGTCTCCATAAATTTTGCATAGTTTTCGGGATATGTTAATCCAAAGCCAAGTGCAAAATGACCAATGGCTCATGTATAAGAAGTTTCTTCTGCCGCGTGGGTTCCACGCACCCTCTTTTTTTCTTCTTTTTTTTTTGTCAAAATCAAGATCTGATCGCAATAATTGAAGAAAAATACCTAATACTGAAGACATATTAGTACATTTTCGGCAATTTTTCAAGATGTTTCCTGTTGAGATCTCCGCTCCTTGAAACTCTCTTCTCCAAAATTAATTCAGAATTTTCTCATCAGGACTGCGCATAAGTCCTGTTCAAACCATTGAAAAATAGGGAAAAGTTCTCAAGAATATGCCATGTATAAAATTTCTCATAAAAAACACATTCTGAAATTGGAGTATGAGTGAGTGGTACAAATTACCACAGAAAGTTTAAATTTTACGCGTGATGGAAGCTGAATATCCATACCAAACTATCTGATATGTCTTTTTTTTTTAAATACAGATCGTGAAAATATTCATAAACGAGCGAAAGATCTCGCTCTTCTTTTTTTGGATGTGTTAAATAATTATCATTTCGAAAGCAAGAGTGTCCATGTCATCATAAGATATAAAAAAAAATCGGAGTATGTGTGTGTATCGGCCCAGATTCGCTCACGAGCGTCCTTCCCCGCGGCAATGCTATGCCACTTCCTGACAGGTATTCTCCCTTCTCTTTTACTGTGTTTCGATTACACGATATACGTCACTCTGACAATTCCATATCTCTTTCTCTCTGCTTTGAAACTTTTATCTCGTAAATGCGCTTTCCCTCTTTTTCTTATTGCGAATGTATGAGTGAAGAAAGTCAAATGAAAACACGGAGGGGAAAGTAGTTTATAGGGGCGTTAACGTTCCATTGTTTCACGCCATTTTATTGTTTTTTTTTTTTTTTTTTTTTTTTTTCAGAAAATCATATTTTTTTCTGTATCGAAATTCTTTTCTCTTGAGGTCCAATATCAATTTTAAAATAACTGAGAAGATTATTATCACATTCCTGATACGCTCAAGACTTTGTTCTAATAATACAAGTTTGAATGTATATCAAAGAGTGAACGTACCACTAAGATATTAATGAAGTTCGCGTGTTCTGTTATGGCACCGTGACTAATTGCACCGGAAGTAAATGCACTCGTGGGCGCTTCTGGTGTTTTCATTCTTCATATAAAATTATCATTTACTTTTGTACTTGGGCCGACTCTTTGAAATTGAAAGCATGACAAAATAAATAATTCGTTTTTTTCTCTTCTGTAAGACTTGTAATGATCATAACTTACACGTTTAATTGAATTCATCCCGGGATATGATGGTAAATATAGAAAAAATGGGGGCAAAATGGACCTCCGATGAAGAATGATTCGAGAATTTTTTTTCGAGTGGAAGCTCTTACAAAAAATTTGAAAAAATTCCATATGAATGAAGACATACTGAAGCATTTTATCAAATTTTTTAAGATTTTTTCACTGACTCCTTCACTCCAAAAAAAAATTATGGATTATTTCAACAGGAAAATCCATTTTACTCATGAATATGAAGTTTTCACCAATTCTGTTGAAATATTTCGGAATCTAAGCGAGATAAGATGTTTTTGCTTCGAGACTCTTTTGTGGAGGATTTCTATCTCGTTTAGTTTCCGAGATATTCTCAAAGAACTGGTGATGAAATAAAATCGATTTGTCTAAACACTTCACAGTCGTTTCTACCTCGGTTTCCTCTACAAAGTTATGATTCACTGGATTTAAAAAACATGTGCACTCCGGAAATGGTTGTGAGCTACTTCAATATCGTTTTCTTCTGTAAAATTTCCATTGATAATGCTCAAAATTATTGCGTTAAGGAGAAATGCGGATGGAATTTTCCATTCGCAAAATTAGGAAATCGCTGAAAAAATAATTTTCTGGTCGTCGATTCCATGAAGTTTGTAGTGGATGCGCATATTCACACACGGAGCTATTATCTGATCATAATTATCGCAGACACTGTAATCATATTAAATTCACTAGATAATTCTATATGAAAAAGATAAAATGTGAATTCATGTAGAGAATCACTGAGATAAGAATGCTTCAATGAGTTTGGAGCATTTGCATAATATTTTTCAAAAACCTTGGACATTGAAATCCATTAACCCTAGACTGTCCCTCTCAGAGCGTCACTGGCATCTGCCACTTCTATTTTTTCAGAATCTTTCGGCTGAACGTAGAGTTCTAAAAAGTTCTTTCTTTTGTCTAACAAGAAGAAATTTGACTTTTATCAAGGAGATCCTCTTAGCAACACCTTGATCTCTCTTGTATCAATAAATCGCCTTTTTACGATGGCTACACTGCATGTAGTGGAATACCGAAGATTTGTCGAGCTTCGGCAGAATGGCTGTCATGTCGCCCTTTTTCTATATTTTGCTATGAAATTTTGGATTTGGGAACTCACATATATCCCCAATAAGTTCGCGAAATGGTATACAGTGGAGCTCCCCCCGTACACGGAAAAAAAATTCTACCAAAATTTACGATGTTAACATCGTAATCCTGGACTAGACTTTTATTAACGTTAATTTTGAAATATCTTATTTCAAAATTTACTATGTACACGGAAAGAAAATTCTACAAAAATTTACGATGTTAACATCGTAATCCTGGACTAGACTTCTATTAACGTTAATTTTGAAATATCTTATTTCAAAATTTACTATGTGGGTTATATTTTTTACTATCTAACATCGTAATTTTAACAAAGACTTTTAGGATTAAAAATTACTTCAAAAACTACAATTTAACATCGTAAAAAAAAATAAATGAAAATTACACTTTAAAAACTATATTTATTCGTACATTCAATAATTCTATTTACTTTTTAATAAAATAAATATTCTAGTGCTGCCTCTGTTATAATACGATTGGAAGCTATAAAAAGTACGATGTTACATCGTAATTTTTAAATAGTAACTGCGTCCTCCGCAAGAGGCGCTCTCGTGTCTTATGACCTTTAATTGAAATTGTTAATGAGGCATTCCACGCTATTTCACTCGTTTTTTGGATTTGATTTTTTGATTTTTTTCATTTTTTGATATGTTGTGGAAATGCTCAAGACAAGTCATTTCCCACAAAAAAAAACCCAAAAAAAAATTTTTTGAAAATTTTACGACCCTTTTCATTTTTGAAAAAACGCTGTTTTTTTGGGAAAAACTCATATTTTCTCTAGCTTCAAATGCTTATATCTCATTAAATATTAATTATATGAAAAAAGTGAAAGAGAACGTTTATGTGGGGAAAGATCATAGAATTGCATTCACATTTTTTCCAATGATCGAAACGCGATTTTTCTATTTTTTATTAACTATTTAAATAAACAAATTGACTGAAATTATCGAATACATGCTTTTAAAAATCTGAAAAAAATATATGTGCATGATTGATTTATTTATGATTTTTCTATAAATTTTCGCGATACACTCTCCAACCGTTCGCGAGAAATTGATTTTTTTATGTTTTTCGGGGATCCGAGGCCACTGTCCAAGAACCGTGCGCATGCGCACAACGTTAGAGTGGTAGGGAGCACTCAACTTACGCGCCAGTCGATCACGTGACTGGCCACTGGAACGTTGTGCGCATGCGCACGGTCCTTCGGCACCGGCCTCGGATCGCGCAAAAACATAAAAAAATCAATTTCTCACGAACGGTTGGAGAGTGTATCGCGAAAATTTATAGAAAAATCATAAATAAATCAATCATGCACATATATTTTTTTCAGATTTTTAAAAGCATGTATTCGATAATTTCAGTCAATTTGTTTATTTAAATAGTTAATAAAAAATAGAAAAATCGCGTTTCGATCATTGGAAAAAATGTGAATGCAATTCTATGATCTTTCCCCACATAAACGTTCTCTTTCACTTTTTTCATATAATTAATATTTAATGAGATATAAGCATTTGAAGCTAGAGAAAATATGAGTTTTTCCCAAAAAAACAGCGTTTTTTCAAAAATGAAAAGGGTCGTAAAATTTTCAAAAAATTTTTTTTTGGGTTTTTTTTTGTGGGAAATGACTTGTCTTGAGCATTTCCACAACATATCAAAAAATGAAAAAAATCAAAAAATCAAACCCAAAAAACGAGTGAAATAGCGTGGAATGCCTCTAATATAGATCTTGAAAACAACTTAAACTGTAAGCCCTTCGGTGGCCGAGTGGTCCAAGGCGTCGGTCATTTCGCATTCGGAAGGAACTCGGGTTCGAAACCAACCACCGTCGATTATTATTTTATTTTATTTAAGATTTCTCTTCAAATTTTACGATGTTCACATCGTAATTTATATTAAAGAGCTTAAGACTTGGTATTATTTGTCTAAAGTATTATTTCTTAAATAAAATTTCCAACGCTACATCGTAAAAATTACGATGTTAAAAGTCTAGTCCACCACTACAATAACCAATAGGACAAATTACGATGTTAGCATTGTAAATTCAACTAGAATTTTTTTTCCGTGTAAGTTATATTTTTTACTATTTAACATCGTAATTTTAACAAAGACTTTTAGGATTAAAAATTACTTCAAAAATTACAATTTAACATCGTAAGAAAAAATAAATGAAAATTACACTTTAAAAACTATATTTATTCGTATATTTAATAGTTCTATTTACTTTTTAATAAAATAAATATTTCAGTGCTGCCTCTGTTATAATACGACGGAAGCTATAAAAAGTACGATGTTACATCGTAATTTTTAAATAGTAACTGCGTCCTCCGCAAGAGGCGCTCTCGTGTCTTATGACCTTTTATTGAAATCGTTAATATAGATCTTAAAAACAACTTGGAGTGTAAGCCCTTCGGTGGCCGAGTGGTACGAGGTGTCGGTCATTTCGCACTCGAAAAGACCCGGGTTCGAATCCAACCACCGGTCGATGATTATTTTATTCTTTTATTTAAGATTTATCTTCAAATTTTACGATGTTCACATCGTAATTTATATTAAAGAGCTTAAGACTTGGTATTATTTGTCTAAAGTATTATTTCTTAAATGAAATTTCCAACGCTACATCGTAAAAATTACGATGTTGAAGGTCTAGTCCACCACTACAATAATCAATAGGACAAATTACGATGTTAGCACTGTAAATTTAACTAGAATTTTTTTTCCGTGTACGGAAAAAATATATATGCGAACATATATGTGACATATATAAAAATCATACGACATATATGTACGGTAAAAAATATTAAATAAAATTGCGATGTATATATGTCATTTATATGTCACTTATATATCGCATATATGCGCACATATGTGACATATATAAATTCTACATATATGAATTTCCATGCGGGCCCTTGTGTCAAATCATGTTTGGAAGATTAGAAAAAGTTATAACTCATGAGATCACCAATTTTTTTTAAAGATAAATACGTTGAATAGTTTAATTACTGGACGACTCACCCTAGGTCTTTGCAACCAGTCCAGTGTTATTATATCCCCTACCTAACACTGACTAAAGAGACGCACCACTTCCTCACATCCGCTCCTACCGTGTAGCAATTTGTGTACAAATCTACGCCCGGTCAAGCGTTTACCCATCTAAGTAATGACGGCACGCTGCGTTGCTTAACTTGATGGATTTGCTGAGGCCGACGTCAAACCGCACAACTATTGCTGGTGGTACACAAACATAGCATTTGTAAAATAATTCGTAATGATGTTATAGCATATTTCCTTTCCTTTTCGATCAATCCGTCTTTATGGAAACGATTTATAGATTACACATTCAAGAAGGATCGGAGTTTGTGGTAGCTAAATCGGTAAGGCGACAGCTTTAGGATTTGTAATTCTAAGGTTCCGAGTTCGAAACCTGATCTCTACCGGTTGACACAAGCACCACTATAACATTCTTACCTATGTTTTGTTCACGAATACGAAAATAGAGCGACATTAACCCTAGACTGGCCCTCCTATAGGAGATTCTCCACGTCCCATTTTTTTTAATCATCTGTCTAAGCGTAAAATTCTAGAAAAAAGATCTTATCCATTGAAATGTTCAACAAACTATTAAATTTTTTAAATCACATATTCTGCAAAGGTGATGAAGGAATAGAATAGATTCTAGTAGGTAGCAAAGTTTTTCTCATGCCAAATCGAATTGTCCGGTTAGCAACGTTACCGGAAACTCGGCAAACGCGTCCGGACAATATTGTAGAGTGAATTCGACGATGTTGCAGCTGAAATAACACGGTGGCCAAACCCTCGTGTCAATACCAAAGTCGTTGGATCGCAATAGGAAACGCGCCTAGGATTAAAAAAATAGTCTAAAAATATAGGAATAATTCATTAATTACTCAATAAGATCCAGCTCCCGAAAAATGCAAAATTTTATGAACCGTTCTTCGAAAATCTGACCTTATTGGAAGTTCTCAAAAGATCTTCCAGAATGTGTTTCTTTTTTGTGATACGTGTTTATAGTCACAAGGACGGACGCCTTCATTCTTTAACCGAATGAAAGTGCAAAGTAATATCATGGAATGTGATGCTGCAATACATATTTTGGCAACAAGACAAGGCCCTCCAAGTTTCCCCTTCCTTGCACCTCTTGTTTTTCTCCCAATAAGAACTGGTTTAAGCCCACATATAAATTTCTCCCGGTATTTATAATTATGTTTTCGTCTTTCCGCATATTCTTGATTATCACATTCCTCAATTCACCCGTTTATTTTCCATCTCATACCGATATTTATCAGCGTAGATAGATACTATAGTCAAGTTCATGATCAGGAGACCATTAACCTCTTATGTTTTTAATTTAATTTTCTTCATTTTCTCAGTATGCACTGGGATAAAATGAAATTATCTCCTGAATACTTTGGATTACGTGAAAGATACATTCTTCGGGCTGCATGCGTCAAAGTTTTTCCTTGTCCGCGGAAACGGCGGCAATAGAAACTGTATAACAAAGTGCGCGCGCACGCTACGTTAGTTCAAGCTGATGTCTCATGGGTGGGATATAATCGACTTTGCTAGTTCACTCAATCCGGAAATCATGATTAGCTACATTCCAACCGTACTATGCACAACGATTGAATTTCTTTTTGCCCTGGAGGTGAACTAAAATTAATCTTTCTTTCTTTCTTTTTCAATCTTCTCCTTTCTTTTGATCACTTTATACACTTTCTTTAAAACTATTGGTTTTGTCGATGTATGTTTCAGAATAAAACATTCTGGGAAAAAAAATTACATTGTATTCTGAGAAATTTCCTCTCAAAACATTGTCCTGTGTATAACCCAGATTTTTTTCATAACATTTTGCTTTACGTAATATAAGAGAGCATTCAATGTCGAAATGTATTTACCAATTGTTCAATGTAAAGTGTCTTGGGTAAAACAGTGTGTACGTACTGAAGAATTACTATTGACAGCTTTCCAACGCTTTGGCCTTTACACTGACCTACATATCTCGAATAACGGAGAGTTAGTGCGCAGCACAAGGTATCAATACTGGCCCGCAATATATACGCACATAATTTATATGATGACGTATGAGTGGACATATGTGATGTAGTGTATCTCATGACGATGTTATTCTTATGATCGAACAGCTTCTTGACGGGGTCAGTCAATAGCCTGACTCTTGTGATTATTAGCTGGTTCAATAAACTTTACTGAATCATCTATTCTCTATATTCAGAATAGTTTTTTTTCGGATGAAGAACTTTGCAGAAAAAACTGAAAAAAATTGAGAAGATGCTGCAATATGTCGACGATAATGGATAATTTTGTTTGTGAAAGCTTTCACTTCCAAAAAAAATTCTAGTTTTTTTTCTCTCCATAGGTCTATTTTATCCGGCCTTTCCAAGCTTATCTTCTCTGAATTATACACTCTACAAGGAATTTCCTGTATTTTGTCGTTTTCATTTTTTCATGATCAATTGGTTGAACGCAAAATTCGAAGAAAATTTACATGTTCTAGAAGAGGAGCCGAATATTTCCGAGGTTATTTTATTGGCTAGTACGATTTTGTGGAATCATGCATTTTAAATATTGAGCCTAGACTCGTCTCCCTATGAGGGATTTCTCGCGTGCCACCGTTTTTATTCCTTCACTTGCTTTCCCGCTCGCTTCGCTCGGGTCAAATTTTTGGCAGCTCCTATAATGATTTATGATTATATATAATTCATCGCGAAAAGAAAACGGACATTCCAATTGGCTATATCGAGATAGAGATTTTTTGACAGTCTTAATTTTTCTCGTTTTTCAGAAAATTTCATTTTTTGCCAAGTTTTGAAAGGCCCCATTGAAAATCTACAAAATTCATTTTTTTAGTGATATCTCTGGTGCCATTGGTCTTAACAACCTGGGGCTGATCTCTTATAAAAGGTGAGCACAATTGATAAGAATCAATCCAGGCGGTTCCAATTTTTTCAAGTCAATTTCTCAAATACTTCCAGGCCATTTTTTGAAGATCAGTTTTTGCACTGTAAGTACTTGAAAAATAAATAATTCCTCATTTCAAACAGCGAAATCGATGGAAACCGAGCTTACTTTCCATTCGAGATCAGTCGTAGATCACTAAGACCAGTAGAACCAGAGATATTCTCGAAAAAATGAAATTTTTCAAAAACAGAAGGCGTTCACCCTCAAATCTTGAGCGAAAAAAATGGAATTCTTGAGAAATAAGGAAAGAAATTAATTCTAATTTATGATTTTTATAGAGATTTTCTCAGCTCTCCAAAAGTATCATCAGAAAAAATCCATCTCCAATATTTTCATCGATATTGATTGATTTACTGGGGGAAACTGGTGTAGAATGTTAAAAACAAAAAACTCCTGCAGCGATGGGGTTGGAGTGTTACTACGTCATACAGCCCCCATAGGGCTATAGAGGTTGGGTTCTGAGTTTTGTGTGACTTCACGGAAACTCACACTTTTGTTTATTATACATAATGATAATGATTTGGTTAAGCGTTAAAATGTGAAAAAAATATGTTTTCAATGGCATATCCTGTAAAGTTGATGAAGAAATAAAATAAATCCTAATAGGTAGTGAAATTTTTCTCATGCTAAATAAAATTGTCCGGTGAGCGACGTTGCCGAAAACTTGATAAACGAGCCCGGTCAGTGAAAAGTGAATTCAGCAACTTCGCAGCTGAAATGATACAGCGGTGAATTCTCACGATAGGACCGAAGTCGTTAGATTGCATTGGGGAACCAGTCCAAGTTTAAGATAACAAAATGCAAGACACATTCCCGCATGGAAAAGATGTATATTGTTAAAAATATAATTTTGAGTAACTGATGAATTATATAATATTGTAAATTCAATATAAGAATCCATAGGCATATTTTTGCCGGAATATTATATAATTCGATAATGAGAAAGATATAATGGTTCATTATAATTCTCGTCTATTGGCCCATATAAGTATAATAACTATAAATTTGGAATATGTTCCAGCATATATTATACTATTTATAATATTAATATTTAATCAGAATATAATGAAATATATAATATTGGCATATAATGAAATTAATACTCCAAAGATGTAATGAAAAATATCAGTTAAAAATAGTTTGTAAGAATCATAAAATTCCAAGAAAGAATGTAATTTTGAAATTTTGAGGCAAAAAAAAATATTTAATTTATTCTATAGAGAAGGCTCTCTGAGTAACGTACTCTCCACAATATCTGAATGGATCATGAGAACATTTGAAATTATTGAAGATGTACATCACACGGAATTTACATTAGAGTAACGATACAAGCTATCTAGTTATCATAAAGTGCAGCTATATAAAATGGAATATAATATATTTTATTTTCAATAAAATATATAATCAAATATAAAATAAAAATCATAATGATTCCCATACAAAACAGGAAACAGTATAAAGTATGCTGTCATTATTATATGATGAATTGAGAATGAAAAAATATATTTTCCAATATGAAATGTCTCAGATATAGAAAATTACATGATAAAATATCAAAATCTACATAATTTGAATAGTATAATTATGTATATATTTACATAATATATTGAACACTACACATATTTTTGCCGAATTATATCACCCGTTATTAATCCGATATTATTAAATATATTCATAGCAATATATTTCTCTTCCATGCGGGTTCTTTCATATCATCAAAAGAAAATCGTCAGCAATCGTGCATTTAATCACTCCTCGATACCAAATAATCATCTCCACTTGCCCAAGCCATCACAACAACTATTCATCTTGTTCATCCTTCTTCTATTGCATGTCCTCTTGAATAGTGACAAGCAATGCTCATAGCTTGTCGCTATTGAGAAAGACATTCCATCAAACTGTGGTACTATAGTTCACAATGAATCATTCTTTTCACAGTAATTTAAAAAATTGATAAAAATATAATAGTGTCGTATGCTTAATTTTTGACAAGATTGATTGAGCCATGGATTCATGGGAGCGTGGGTGAAAGTTTCCTGCTTGATTGGAAATAAAAGGAAATGAAGTTTACATGATAATAATAGATGCAGAGGATGCTACGGTAATTGGCACGTGTACCGGTTTTATACACGTGGTATTGCCATGCAGAAAGTAACTTTTAAAAATCCAACGGGTATTCTCGCTGCAATACATGAGAAACTGAACGCGGAAGCGTATGAGTCGGACATTCGACTCAGTGCAGCTATATGTATATACATACAAATAATATACATATATATATATATATATATATATATATATCTATCCATATGTTAGAATGGATTCGCAAGGTCTTCAAGGTATAGAATATTGCATGCAGATGCTGCGAAAGTTTTCCACGAGATCGTAGGAAATTATTTGACAATTCTTATGCATTTTTTTTACTGATTGATCATTTTGGATTCTTCATGAGTTTTTTTTTTCCTACGATGGAGTGGAGAACGAATCGTTGGAGGAAAAGTGAATTTCTATTTTTCTTTGGAATTCTATTATACTTTCCAATTAGCGTTAAATTTATTCGGTGAAAAGGTCTGAATCTTATTACCAGATTTTGATCACGTTGAAATTGCGAAAAAAAAAAACAATTCTGAGTCAAAATATAATTTAGTAGGGAAGAAAGAGAATCAGATAACTTGATTTTTTTAGCGATTATTTTCATTTTTATATTGAAAATGAAGTGGGATAGAGCGATTTTGCCTTGATTCTTTTTTTGTCTCTCTGAGAATTTTCTATAAAAAAAGGATTAATGCAAAATCATGCTATCCTGCTTGGTTTCCACGATATTCGCGAAAAAAATAAGCAAAAAAAAAACGTTTTTTCCTGTTTTATACGTTCACTACGGGATTTGCTCCTTCATTTAATGATATAAAAAACAACAAATGTTTTGAAATGTTGTGAAATTTTTGTTTCTAGGTTGCAGTAAATGATTATGAATTCATCAAATGTAATTGAATCAAGAACTCCTTGTCTATGAGTTATTTAGGTAACTCTGTCAAGGCTGAGTTCTTCAACTTATGCCACTTAATGAAAATGTTCATTATTGACGTTTATGTAACTATTGATGATGTGAAAATTAGCATTTAAATTACATAATGTCAAAAGTCAAATGAAATCATTAACTTGTTCTGTTTTAGTGGAAAAATTGATTGGGGAAAGTGGGATAAAATGTACATATTCCAGTGAAATGGCTTGGGATGGATTTTTTCTAGTGATTCCATTGAAAAACTAAGGACATTTTTCCTAGAATGCATGTTTCAAAATGGATTTTTTTTATTTTTTTGGAAATTCTTTTTTCTTGGCAATAAATAGGGTGTCCAACCCTTTCCATTTTTATAAAAAGTTAGAGTCTTGATTTTTGGCTGAAAAAACTCAACAAAGACTCTGAAAAATGACTTTTGACATTACATCACCTTAGAAAGAAAAAGCCGTGTTGTTCATTTTTGTGCCTAAGACAACGATATGTTTTCTAACAAAAACCTGTCGCAAATACTTCCACTAATTTCAAACGGTTTGAACATCAAAATTACAAAGTGTTCGTTACACTCCTTATATCCTTTCTATTCCACCTTCTCTATATTATAGAATTTATTTCCTACGCAAAACGCAAATTTCCATCAAGCATGCATTTATCCTATAATCAACAGTTGTTCCAGACATATCAGTCTCAACATGGAAGTCATTGAGGAAAAGAGCTTTAATTTCTTTACTTGTAACTCAATTTAGTTTTAGTAATAGAAACAAAACAGCATGAAGTATCGATCGATTGATCATGTGTTACGCAAGCTACAATGTACAGTGTTTACGATAATTTAACGATCCAATTTCCCACTTATTCGAAATGGTAATATAACAAAATACTTCAGGATACAATGCGTTGAGATTCTAATCCAGACGCTATCGTGCTTCCGTTTGAAAATTCAACAAGTGAATGGAGAGATATAACATAAACGTTAGAGAAAGTCTTCCACGGGGATGGAGAATTTTGGATGAATCTGCTTGAAATTGATGAGAGTGGAAAAATTAGAAATTGAAGAAATGAGAGAAGAGAAACATGGAATTTAACACTCTAAGTACAGAATGGCATCATCTAAACCCTCCAAAAAATTTGCCCTGAAATATGATTGTTACAAATCCAGTCAATTATATCGACTGCTTTCTGAAATTATCGGTCAAGAAGGTCATGAACTTGATCCGACTGATTGACACCAGAGGCGCCTGGACACGGAAGTGTCCAGAGACAAATTAACACGTTACTTTGCGTTTAGAGCTTCGCGTAGTCACATCTGACGATAAGAGCGTCTACATGAAAGACCAAGAGAAACTTCGACTTCGACGTGGCTATTAGAGGCGCCGCAGAGTACATCAGAGAAAAGAGTGACTTAAACTTTCCGTGAAAATCAACGACTTTAACCGTCGCCGCGTCCTTTGACACGTGTGGAGAGAAATTAAGAGTTCTCCGGTTAATCAGAGCAATTTTACGTGAATTAGAGGCAATCTACAATTTGAGAGTCTTTTTACATTGTCTAGAGTCAATTGCATCATTCAGAGTTTTTGTAACAAGTGACAAAATTCAATACTAAGAGACGCTTACTAGAGTCAGTGATTAATTAAAGATTTACGCCCGAGAATTAATTACAGTGTTAACAAAGACAATAATCAGTGATTATTACGAACAATTGAGAGAAAATTAACGCGTGAAAGCAGCTAGAAAACCAAAGTGTAAAAGATCTCTGAATATATGTGATAATAATTAATATCAATTCTGAGTTCTTTTAATTAACACCTTGACTTTGTTCTTATAATTCCTCCTAACATCTTTGGAATTCCTATTATACAGTACACTAATTGAGTCAGGGCAAGGAAACCGCGAGATAACTCACTTCCGTGAGTTTCCCAATAATTTTGGTCCTGAAAATTAACTAAAATTATTAACAATGATCACTGTGGTACACTTGCTACAGTTATATCGAAAAGTATAGTCTTGTTGTATAGCCAATAACGAAAACCGTCTAGTTTTCAAGCAATACTTTATTTTCAAACGTAACGTACTTTATACATTGATATCTAGTAACTGACTACTGACTGATGAATAACCAGTTGAGTAACTAACTGCTAACTAGTTGGTAGCTAGTTGGCAACTGGTTGGTAACTGGTTGGTCACTGAGGAATTCTTGAAGGACCAGGATTTATATATTAAAATTTCGGGGTAGTAGTGGGGGAATAGGTGGGTACTTCGAAAATTCAAGGTTTTTCCTGAATTATCTTTATTTTTGTAAATTTCAATTTCATTTAGGAATAGAGGTCTTAATCCTTTGGAAATTTAAATCCCTTTAAAAATGTAACAAATTAAAATTTTCTGACGACTGCAAAATTGTCAAGATGTAATCACATATCCTCAACACGCATGGGATTTCTTAACGTAATTTATACTGCTACAAGACAAGATTACAACATGCGCGCATTTTGCGAGTTTAACTGTGAGTTTAATCTAGCCAATATTTATGCACATTTGTATGCATCATCATTCTTCAAAACTAAAAAGGAAATTTTTTCCCTCCTGAATCATGAGCGGTTGTGTCCATTAATGGGGAGAAATGTAACATATTACGCACGATATTTTAATACGAAACATTTATTTTTTGTTCATCTACTTTTCAGGTAATTGAACCTCAAAGGTGTCGCGAGAGGGTAGCTGTTATTGTTCTTGCCAACTGATATATCGCATTTTGAATATCTCGTGCAACTTGTCGAGCAATGAAATTTAGGCGTTACGTGATTTCGATATATCCGCTACTGGTTATTGTAATTTGATAAAATCTCGTAATCTGTTTTTTTTTTGAATGAATAAAATCATCATAAAATTGAATGTTTTTTTCAAAAAATTTCTCATTTCTTGATTCACCTTGCAATTAATTTTTGAAACAAAAAAGATAAGAGCGGCTCTTGAGTTGGACAGGAAATTCTGCATTTTCAAATACTTGATTAGCTTCCTGCAAGTTAATTATATGGATTTTCATTGTTGATATCTTGTTTTACAATCAACGAAAAAAAAAAAAAAAATTTTTTCTCCCTCAACTGTAAGACACTTTTCTTCATCACATACTTCAATTTCATCAAATTCCTAAGGAAAGTCGTTTTGCGAGTGAACTACCTTAATTAAATGGATAGAAATATTCGACATCCCCGGTCTTGACACTCATACGGTTTTTCATTCGAATCCCTTCATTCTAGCAAAGAGCTTCAATTTTCATCAATTTTCCACAATTGAAAACTAGTTTGTTCGAACCAACGATGATTGTATTTGAAAGTACATTTTTTAATCTACGACAAACTTGATAACCCGAATTGTGAAAAAATGCACAGTTTTCGAGATATAACACTTAAAAATGAAGTGGAATGAATTTGATCTCCTATGTGCTTTCAAGTTTTGTTCGGAGGTGGGTGCATCGAGAATTAGGTATTTTATGTATGGGACTGAGAATAATTCATATTTGGAATAAGATTTACTGGCCGCAAGTAATATTAGTGATATAAATATGCTTATTTATTTAGAAAATATGGAAAATTATTCACTTTCAATGAATTTATTGGGGCGAAGGCAAATTTTTCTCTCCGTGTAGGGATAGACGAATAGGTCAGGAAGGCGCCAAGTAGCAAATAAGCTGCTTGAAACCGTTAAGCGAGTGAAGTAAATTGCGAGTTTCACGTATATCACGACAGTTAATGAAATTCAGTGTCCACATGATGATTGAAATCCATAATATAAAAAAGCATGGGACATTTTCGGTCATCACTTATCCTAATATATATTATAGATATACTATACTATATAGTATATATCTATATACTATAGTATATATATAGTATATATATAATATAATATAAAATTATAATATATTACATTATTATATACTATATAATAATATAATATATTATATATGATAGTATATAATATATTTTTGTCTCTAAAAAGTCTATGTTAGGACCTCAAAAATGAAGGGGCTTAAGTCCAGAGACTTGCTCCTTTTTGCCTCTAAAATGCATTAATTAAAAAAAAAACGTATTTCTTTCTCAAACGGGCCAATTGCTGCTTTTTGTACGTGAAAACGCGCATTACATTCATTTTTCTTCATTTCAATGACGGTCAATTCAGAAATATGTGTAAAAATATATATAAATTTTCAAGAGCACCATTGAAAATATTTTTCAAAGTTAAATGAAATTGTTCAGTGATTTACGTTGCTAAAAAGTCACTGGAAGTGCTGTTGTGTACCAAAATGAAGAACTCACTTGGTAGTACTAAATTATTTATTAATACAACTTAAACAATTGAAATTACACGTGAACTGTGATTTACAATAACGTTGTAGTATCGTGATGTTTCAGAGATTCGTTACTAACTAACTGAATTTTTGGTGGTTGAGGGGTATTTATGTTAGGATTGGAAGGTAGTGGGAGGAACGCTTGTTCTAGAAGTTTCTTGGGTTTTTCTCTTAATGTTATTTATTTAGAATGTTCGGGAATGAATTTTATGATAGGGAAATTTCGGGATGGATTAAGATGTTTTGGAGGCCTTGGGTCAGTTTATTTGAGGACCCAAGTAATGGAGGGATGGATTAAGATCTTGGGCGGATGGACAGACGGGCAAGGGATTAATACCCGGGAGAAAAAATAAGGCGGGCTAGAGGCAGCATTTTGGCATTTTCAAATGGCAGCAGAGTGGCAGTTTTTATGCCACTTTTCTGGCGGCGAACTAGCGGGATTTGCGCCAAAAGCTGCCTCTATACTGCCTTTTGCATAAAGCATCCAGTGGCAGCAAAAGAGCGGTCTTTCGGCAGATGCCAGATGCCAGTACCCTGCCTCTATACTGCCGTCTTCATAATGCCATATGCAATTGCTTATTCAATTTAGCTTATTATTGCTTCTAATATAGTGCAAAAAATTCGGAAATTATGTCTATCGTGTTCAGTTTTTGACGCCGATCACGCCAATATAAAAAAAAATCGGATCGGTTGCGCCGTTCCCGAGATATTAACTTCAATTTTTTGACGGGAGCGGGGCTCGAACCTAGGCTGTTCTGGTTGTTCTTCGTTCTGGAGATGTCCACTTAGTCCACACGGCTATTCTGAAATACTTGAAAGTGCTTATTCTTATTCTGGTTTATAACTGCCCATTTTTTCACGGTAATTGCTCGCGAATAAATTGTATATATAATGAATACATGTGAACTATTTCAGAAAGGAGATTATTTGGCTATTTGAAATGAGAAAATATTCTACTCAATGTTCGTTACTAATTGGAAATTGAGGACTATAAAAAAATATAATAGAAGACAAATAATTGCAGTGATATCAAATAACATTCCATAAAAGAAATTATTCGAAGCAGTTATTTTCTGGTTGAAACAATTCAATTTCAAAATATTCCGTCAACGTAGTCATAGTAGTATTGAATTATTTGTCCTCTCAATCAATTATTTCGAGAAAAATTGACTGGTTACAAACGATCGGCGTTCAATTGATGTATAAAAAGATATCCTCAGTCGGCCTTCCGGATAAGAGATGCGCAGTATCATAAGGAAAACAGCAGGCAGAATACAGGCAGCCTAGTGGCAGATTTGAAGAAGGGCAGCCTAACAACTGCAGCAAGGCAGGTTCATGGCACCATGCACAAGCGGGCAAATGGCATCATAAAAGCAAGCTGTATGAAAGGCGGTGTTCTGGCAGCTCAAGCACAGCTTGCTGATGAGCTCATCAGAAAACTGTGTTTGAACTGCCAGAAGACGGCGTTTTCTGTTGCCCGCTCTTGTGCTGCCATTCTCCCGCTAGTAGATCCTGCCATGAAGCTGTCTTTCCACTGTTGCTATTCCGCCATTCCTCCAATCCACCGAGTGATCTGCCTCTATGCTGCCAGTAAACCGCCTGCCACTTTTCAATAAAAGTGATGAAGCTGCCACCTACTGCTAGGAGTACGCCAGTTAGCTGCTGCTTTTTGTCAAATCTGCCTCTAATCCGCCTGAATACTATCTGTTGCCCGCCTTAATTTTTCTCTCGGGTAATCGTAAATGGCGCCAAAGGTATGCGCTGTACATCTCAATATAAACATAGGTAATGGACTACATATTAGGAAAAATAATATAATGTGGTAGGTTACACAACAGCGCTGCAAAATAACACGACGGCGAATTCCTCATGTTGGGAACAAATTCGTAGGGGCGTGCTAAGTAACCAATCTAGGGTTGATGTTCAGATTCTTGAGATTAAAGAATTTGATCTCCGATGACATGGTAACGTTCAATTTTTTTCTAGTTGAGAATTTTAATAATCTTTGATCCTTTATTAACGTTCGATTTCGCTTTTGTCTGGACACAACATCGCTCCTCAAAATATCATTTTTTAATTCATCCTGAACTTTTCCAGTGAATTTGTGTTTTCCATTATTCAACTATGTAAAAACTTGAATTCCTTTCAATGTGCATATTTTTCTCAATACAGTTTTTCTCTTTTTTGTTGGCCTATGGTTGTGGACCTATATTCCTTTCACGTTTACACAAACGTATTCCGTCCCATAAATACCTATTCTACAACGACTTATTTTCTCTTGTTGATCTCTTTCCCTTCCGACAATGACTCTCTCTCTCTCTCTCTCTCTCTCTCTCTCTCTCTCTTCCTCTCTCTCTTCCTCTCTCTCTCTCTCTCTCTCTGAGGGTTTTCTCGTCAGTCCGTTCAGCCATCTCCCGCAGGTACCCTTAGAAATTCTTTCCGGGGTCTCTTCGAAGGTCCTCTCAAAAATTCCTTCAGAGGTCCTTTTCAGAAAGGCAGTCAATTTCAGAGAGGAATAGTACATTACGCACCTGGGGCGGAAAAAAGTTAATTTCGACAAAATTTTCCTCCCGAGCGAAGCGAGGTTAGAAACCCATTTTTCCAGCCCGTAGGGTAAAAAAGATAAATAAATAGATAATGTTTATTTGACCTTGAACTGAAAAGTCCATCACATCCTTCAAGTTATATTTGCGGTCACTCAATCACCACTGTACATTTCAATCAAAACAATGATTACATTCCAATAACAAACGATGTATCGCGTAAAGAATGATATAATAATGACAAAATATGAAAAATAATGGAAAAATAAAAGAAAAAAATGTTAAAAAAAATACATTCGAGATTAACAGCATGATTTCTCTCAAATGAAAACTACACTCCTTGCTCAAATAAAGCCCTGAAAAAAAAAATTCTTGTAGCAAGAAAATTGCCTTTCAACAAAATTTTCCTTCACAATTTCTGTATCTATAGATTTATATATATCGTCGTCCTAGAGTGAAGAAGACGTAACGAGATAGGAAACGTGTGCCATTTACGGCTTTTTCGCTCTAGGATTATGATGCATTGGAATTTTCTGGAGTGGAGGAAATTTTCTCCAACAAAGGCAATTTTCCTACAACAGAAATTTTTTTTTTCTCAGTGCGGTCCAGAACGGCAATGAAACTCTGAATACTCTTTATGCATCAGAAATTGAGACAGTAATTTTCTGAGTCGATCATAACAATAAAAGAAAAAAAGTATTTTTTTTTTATTCCGCTTAGAAGCATTTTAATAAAAGCTTATTCACTGTAGATAAATATAAAAAAGATTTTACAAAAATATTTTATGCAGTCATTTGTAAATACATGTGTATGGTTTATCAATGAGTTTACACAGTGGTTCAATGAACTAATTGATATAAAACAAGGATTTTTTGTTCTCTCTCCATCAAACTTTTTTTTTTTTCCATCTTTAATGTCACTTTCTTTCAGGAATTGGTGTATCATTAGTAAAGCTTTCGGCTGTGCGAGTGTCAGCAGGTGATCCAGACTGATTGGTAAAGGACTGAGTTTTAATTTTAATAGTTTTTCGACCAATACTTTTCTTTTATCTTCGAAAAGAGGACATTAAAATAAGTATTTATGGGACAGAGTTCGTTTGCGTAAACGTGAGAGGAACATAGGTCCAAGAAATCGCTACGAAAAAGAGAAAGACTTTTGATCGAGGAAAAATCTATCCAATTTGGAGTGTTTAATGTTTAATTCAACTGATTGATAAAGATCTCAAAGTCACTCAAAAAATGCAAACTGGATTTAAAAATGTCACTCTGACATTTTTTAATGGAAAAATATATAATTTTATGTGCTTAAGGGTTTCCGGGCATATTCATCTCAAGTTCTCCATTTCTTTGATTGACAGAGAAAGTGATGTTTCCCATGTGAATTTCCATTTCCCTTCAACAAATTAATTGATGAAATGAAATAAAGATGTACTACATGCGTAATGAGTAAATAAAAATCAGTGAAATATGTGAAATACTTTCCTTATTTGGTTGGATACCCTGAATTTCTCTTTGGACATTAGATCCGGAGTATTTGTTTCAAATAATCTCCATTTCTACCATTTGTTTCAGTGATTCAGCCAAAAGAATCGAGATTGGAAGCTAATTTCCATAAAGGCTTACGTATCATAAAAATCCTGTTTATCTTATTTTTCGAAAGCTACTACGTCTTATTTTCGTGCCTCCATGAGTCCAAAAAGAAAAAAATCTTCTAATTTTGAAAAAAAAAATTAAAAAACTGATTACATTCTATTTAAAAAAGCTGAGGATTTCTCCAATATATTCATCGCGATATTTGGCAATAATCAATTTACATCCCATGAAGTTTTGGAAATTCCATTGCAGGACATTGACACGAAATTATTAAAGAAAGTTAAGAATTATTTCTCTATTCCATCGAATAAACTGTGAAGGTCGACACAAAGCTCACACACTAGTTTAGACTCGAGTGAATAGCAGAAAAATTCAAAACCTGCTTATCACGCTGTCTCTTGGGAGAGCAGCATCCGGAAATTTACCTGGACAACGATAATATTTTCCCCTCCAAATCAGCCGAGCAGTGGAAAATGTTCAAATGAAATGTTTCATTCATACAATTTCCCACTCGTTCACTAATTTTCAAATTCATCTTCTCTCATTTCATCAACAGACGATTACCTGGAGGTAACTTACTGCTGATGAGTTAATTGCCGGAAATGTAGAACGAGAATTGCGAATGCCTTCAGTTCTAGTCATACGTTAAAAAATGAATTCAGTAGTAAAAATGTAGAATAACATAATTCCAGCTTTTCTAGCATTTATTTTATATTCACAAAGTTTTCAAAAAAATCTTGGAAACCAAGCGAGATAGACCGATTTTGTGCAAAAAAATTTTTTGTAGAAAACTTAAGAAGCTACAAAAAAACGGATTATATTTTTAAAAAAGTGGTAAAAACTTCATAGTTATTAATTTTTATGGATTATCTCGGAAATCAAGCGAGATAAGGCGTTTTTGCTCTGATCGACTATCGCAGCGCTTGAAATTCACAAAAAAAAGCAGTACAAAATCACCTTATCTCGCTTAGTTTCCGTGATATTTCACCGACAATCATCATAAAAATAGGACAATTTTCGTTGACCTCTTCACCGAAAAAATACTCCTACACAGAGAAAAATGTTTTCTTAATTTAAGAATTTGCAGTCACTTAATTTAAGTGACCTGCCATTCTTAAATTAAGTGACTTTTCTCACTTAAATCAAGTGACTTTTTCTTTCTTAATTTAAGAAAGTAAAACTCACTTGAATTAAGTGACTTTTCTCACTTAAATCAAGTGACTTTTCTCACTTAAATCAAGTAACTATTTCTTTCTTGATTTAAGAAAGTAAAAATCACTTAAATTAAGTGACTTTTCTCACTTAAATCAAGTGACTTTTTCTTTCTGAATTTAAGAAAGTAAAACTCACTTAAATTAAGTGACTTTTCTCTCTTAAATCAAATGACTTTTTCTTTCTGAATTTAAGAAAGTAAAACTCACTTAAATTAAGTGACTTTTCTCACTTAAATCAAGTGACTTTTTCTTTCTGAATTTAAGAAAGTAAAACTCACTTAAATTAAGTGACTTTTCTCACTTAAATCAAGTGACTTTTCTCACTTAAATCAAGTGACTTTTCTCACTTAAATCAAGTGACTTTTCTCACTTAAATCAAGTGACTTTTCTCACTTAAATCAAGTGACTTTTTCTTTCTTAATTTAAGAAAGTAAAACTCACTTAAATTAAGTGACTTTTCTCACTTAAATCAAGTGACTTTTTCTTTCTGAATTTAAGAAAGTAAAACTCACTTAAATTAAGTGACATTTCTCACTTAAATCAAGTGACTTTTCTCACTTAAATCAAGTAACTATTTCTTTCTTAATTTAAGGAAGTAAAAATCACTTAAATTAAGTGACTTTTCTCGCTCAAATCAAGTAAGTTTTTCTTTCTTAATTTAAGAAAGTAAAACTACTTAAATCAAGTGAGTTTTCTCATTTAAATCAAGTGACTTTTCTTTCTTAATTTAAGTGACCTGGACATTCTTAAATTAAGTGACTGCACATTCTTAAATTGAGAAAACATTTTTCTCTGTGTAAATTTTTCTCAATGCATCTTAAAATTATTCCATCAAGCTCTGCCTGTTGTTCTTCATCACGGAAAAATCAATCAGTGAACGAAGAAAAACATTGAAAATAAATTCATCAATATGTATTCCGATATACGAGGAGAATTGACGCCTGTATGTGTATTGTGCCCGGCGGTTCTACGCCTACGTGGAGAAAGCGCAGTCGCGTGTTTCATTATGATTCCCGGGTATATAACCTGCCTCACTGTGTAGCGACTTATGTTGATATATGTAACAACAAGATCATCGATATATTTCGTTATTATGAATAAATAACGAATCATGTGTAAAAAGGACAATAATCTTCATTAATAAGTGAAAACAGGTCTACAAGCAATTGCGACAAGTTTTCAATGTTTCAGAGAATGAGAAGAAAAAAAAAAACATGTACTTTCTAATAGTTAATTTAATTAAAATTCTGTTCACCATTTTTATATTAACGATTGACTCAATTAAAACTCACATTTTTAATGTTTTGCATGTCACAGCCGCATGTCTTTCATAGCTCACTAATATCAGATAAAAACAATACTGATGATAATAATAATAGTTTTTTTCTTTTCTTTTAATACTAATTATTTGATTTGAAACTTGTGGAATTGAGAGTATCTATCAGAATTGTCAATTGCAGGTCATCACACTTTGCTGCAGATGTAGTGGCACTACACAGTTTGTAGAATAACGAATAAAGTGAACGTCACACGGTGAGAGGCCGGTGCTCAACTGAGGTAAACGAAGGAGGATTCGTGCTAAGTCCTGAGACATTTGTATCCACCACCATTAGGCTAGGTAGCCAACGGTGTGGGTTTAAAACTCACAACTGTGGTTCCCCTCTAATTGCATCTCTCCAACCGATCAACTCCATTCCCCAACTATGGTTTACTGTTTTTTTTTTCTTTTTTTTTCCTCTATTTTTTTACTGTCAGGTTGAATCACAATAATCGGAAGTAGTTAAATATGTCAAAGTATTTTTTTGTTTCTTTTTTTTCAGTGTAAGATAGAATCCCAACGAACTCGCAATAGCTCAGCGGTAGAACACCTGACATGTAATCAGAGGGTCGTGGGTTCAAATCCTGCTTGCGGATTACATATTTTTTCCGGAATTTGATTCTCTTAAAAATTCATTAATAAAAAATTAATTTATTAATAAATTTATTTGTTTAATGTCAATTCCCCCTTATTTTTTTAATGCCTCATCAAAGATCATATTTTTAAATATTTTTCTGATTTTTTTCATTATTTTTGCTCGTGTAGTTTATGAGATATGAATTATCAAATTTACTGAAAATAGTTGTGATGGAAATGAAACGCTCCAAATCGGACATAATTAACGAATTTATTGAAAAACCACAGGGTTGATCGATTATCCTCTCCACTATTGGCGGAGAAGCCAGCATATAACCAAATAATAGAAGAAAAAAATTGAATTATTCGCATAGTTATTGAAAAATTTTAATTAAAAAGGTAGTTGTAACTATTTGCCTCTCTCTCTATCTCGTGCATGTAATAGGAGTTTAGTAATCAGAAAAAAATTGGTAAAGAAAATTATATTCACAAACTGAAGATATGACTTTTCCATAGTTTAATCACTTTTTCTTGTAAAATCAAATACTTTTTTTCCGAATTATCCGCAATTAATTGAAAAATAATCTATAAATCGTCGATATTTTCAGTTTGATCGACCTTAAGGAGGAACAGCAGGGAAATAGACTCGAAAAATTAGTGTTTTTTATTTTTTTTCTCGACACTTAAGTATATGAGCAACAAATTGGTAAAATTTCAGTCAGTTTCACCTTACCAATTTTTAATAACAATTTTCCGAAAAACAGTCATTTCCCACGTGATGTTATGGGCCAATACTTTTGGAAGTGAGAAAAAAATTGAAAGAACGCAAAAAAACTGTAAATCTTTTTCTATTTAACGTAATTCCACTATGGCAACCGGTGATTTTTTTTAAAACCCATCACCAACGCAATTTTACACAATTTACATTAATGTCTCAAAAAACGTCAATTTTTCAATCGAGACAGGCGCCATTTGCAAAAACGTGGCAACAGCGTTGTGTGACGTCACTGCAAGCAGAAGCGCTCGGATTTTTCAAAACCGACACTTTCACGCTAACAGGTTATAAACACACATTTGATTGGCCGAGAGTATCAGCTCAATCGATGAAGATGCGGTTTTATCGACCGAACCGTTACCAACTCCTAAACGTAGAAAGACGACGTTGCCAAGTGGAAAACATTTTAAATAATTACTTAAATAATTCCTTTCAGTAAAGAAATTGATTAACTAATTGTTACGAATGCTCTATAAGAGTTATAATTTTTATTTATTAACTATTTCTCAGCTTTCACGCGATATGAGCATTTTTTTAAATTATGATATTTCATTTATTTGGGATTGGCACTATCTGTCGGAAGCTTTGATGTTTCCCCCCGTGCGCCTCACCTCGTAGAGACCTGCTGTTTCTCTTTAATAGCTGAAAGAAAAGAATTTTGGAATCTGTACTGAGGTATTTCTATTCGAAAGAAATGTATGAAAATTGAGTTACTGGGTCCTCCATAGAAAAAGATTCTCGATGCATATATTACATATTCTATGTTCAAAAATCATGTATTCAATATTCAAGGATGAAATTTCGCATCCAATTATGAATTCAACGAAAATCATAAAAAAATTTTCAGTAAACTCTTGATTTCTCCCAAATGAGCAAACGGCCAGCTGATTCTCCTGTCTTCAAAATTGAACGAAATAAACGGTGAAAAAAATCTGAATCAATTTCGAATTACTCCAAAATACTAGGAGAATCCCTACTTAGTTTTTCATTGAAACCCTACGACTGGATTTCAAGACAAAAAGAAAAACCTGGCGAATTTGATGAATTTTTGAGGTTTGGCCATTTACTCTGTGTTGAAAGTTCGGAACTTTGACGTTGAACATCTTATCAACTACACGGTCAAAAATTTCCAAATTTCACCTAAAAAATGGCAACAACATAGATAATTATTTCACTAAATTTCAGGGAGATCTCTTGATGACTTATAGTCCAATGGAGCTACCTTAAGTTTTGATCGTACATTTCAAGCGAGGTTTTCCAATACAAGTTTTCACTTGGAAAATTCTCGAACTTGGCTTGTTGAAGAAAAATCCCGTTACTCGGTTCAGCTCTCTAGGTCACCATAAAAAAGTGCCTTTTGCTATTGCAGATCAAATGAGTTCATCTTCAATTAAATCTATCCTTTTTTTTCCATTTCAAATATGAAAGAGTTTTGAGTGGACATTGAAACTGAAATTGCTTTATTTTCTGAAGTTCTCTACTTTCTCAACGAAGATTAATGGTGATGACTCTAAAAACTCGAAAATTCGACATACAATAGAGGTAATACGGCCGAGTGTGTTGTATTACGCGGACTTCCGTGATGTTGGTTAATTTTCATTTAACGACGTAAAAATTGAACGTCACAGCTCCCTGAAGACGATGTAACAATGTAATTCAGGAAGTTATTTTCACGTTAAAATTATGATTTTATTATCACTTTTATTTAATGAATAGTCTTTTACTTAACTCTACATTGTTATTCAAATGCATAGTGAAGTAATTGTCATTGCTGTTGTTTAAAACATATTCACGTCATTATTAACGATATCTACATTGTATTTCCTCAATTAACGGTTAAAATGCCTAGAACCTGTGATATAACTGAATATTATGAAGAGAGTTAAAAATGAATCGCCTTTCTTTCAATTATCTCAAAATGTAATAGGGCCTTTTCTTTTGCTTCCGAATGGAAGCTTTGTAATCGCTTCTTCTTTCGAAATTCTACTTTCCACCGGAATATGACTCGAAACAGTCCAAAACGTCCAAAAGTCATAGTGCAAAAAAATGTCCGTATTTTATGTATGTATGTGCATGTGTTTCTGTATTACTCGATAGGGAAATTCAATTTTTCTTGACGGTATTCTTATTTACGGTATTCTCTTTCCTGTTTGCTCTCCTCAAAATGTTAGCTTAAGGTAGTTGACTCCCTAATGACAAAGTTCAAGACTTGCTTAAAAATCAGGCTATAAATAATTAGATGCATAATGCATCTAATAATGAAATTTGAGAACGATGGTCCACAGTATATATGAGATAATTGCACTCAAAATCACCGTTCTTGTACCGGTAGTATGAGACAAGCGTGGGAAAACTACTAATTTTATTTTTTTCCACATTGAAAAAAAAAACGCCATGATTATGAAAAACTAACACCTCTCAGAACTATACATCTAGACTTATTTTTGAAAATATGGAGATCATTGACCACGTGGTTTCGGTGAATAATTAAAAATAAAACCGAAATTTTGACGAAATTCTCCGTGGAAGGGGTATCAAGATGGCCACGCGAGCGTGTTGTGGGAGATCATTTCACAGTGTGTGTATTCATATAGAGGATACTACTGTGTGAGTGTACAGTCAAGTCGAAAATATATAGGTTTATAGTAGTACATTATCAATACATAGGGTGGCGTCTCAGAGCCAAAACTTTTTAACTGGACGGTAAGGAGTCAACTACATTAAGGAGTTCGGGGAGTTATCTCCAAAATATGGAATCATTCTGAGAATTATACAGGACGTTCCTAATGTCATCATTATTAGGTAGTATTTTTTTCAAAATTTTCATGTATTTTGTTTCAGACTAATTAACAGTCAAAATTGCATTTTATACATAGGCTTTTATACATCTGTCATAGCCTGAGACCTTTGTTACCACCTAAGTTGATAGCGCAGATCGATGCTAAACCAGGTTTGATGCATAAGAGCCCATGTATAACATGCAATTTTGACTGTTAGTTAGTCTGGAATAAAATACATGAAAATTTTGAAAAAAATACTGTATAATAATGACGACATAAGGAACGTCCTGTATGATTTTTAGAATGATTCCATATTTTGGAGATAACTCCCCAAACTCCTTAATCCATCCAATAATTTTAAAGGAAAACGCATTATTGGAGATAATCTTTTTTTTGCAATATCTCGAAAATGACTTGATCGATCTCGTATTGAGCATTGATTGAAAATTTCGAGAATTTCTTGTGTACACGATGAATCAAGAATGAATTGAGATAGAAAGCTCAAATTCCACAGATTTCTATTCACAATTACTCTTATGAACTGTATTGAGGAAAACTATTCTTTAGAAATAGTTTCTATCATAAAAACTATTGTAGCTAATATTTTAAAATTTAGATTGAAAAACTTGTTGTAATGAGCGCAATCAATGCTTGAAGCTTCAAATTTTTTGAACCAATGTCTGCTTGCCTCGAAATTTTGATTCCGGTCTCTGCTACATCAAAACATACCAATTTGGTTCGAAAAATTTGGGGAAATCATTTCAAAATTTTATAATATTTGGCAGAGTAAAGCTCATGAATTGCCGAAAAAAGACAACCTCGACAAGAATTTGGCACCCTCGCTTCGCTCGGGAGGCAAAGTTTTGTAGCGATTAACTTCTTCCTTCCTAAGTGTGTAATATATTATTAATGTAGTATTAAAGTATATAGGACAGTATGCATAGATCTATTCGGAAGCATCCTGTCTACGAAATTGGCAGAATATTGACGTGTGCTTAGGAATTGGGGCAATAAAGTAGCTCGCTGCTTGTTATTAAATTAAGTTTATTCATTTTCAACCATTATGATAGTATAAACACTCAATCTTTCCTGTAATTATGTGTTGAAGCCTCTGGACTATTGCCATCGTGTTAGTTCAAACGATAAACTTCATAAATATTGCAGATTGCTGTAGTCATACACGTCATGAAAACTTTATTTTATTTCAAAACTTCTTCTTCTTCTTATTCCTTTTGGCTATATCCCCATGGAGGGGCAAGTGCCATAACTTCTCAATTAAATGTTTTTCTGGTTTGTGTTTTGAACTGGTTATGCCCCCTGTCGGGAGACTACCAAATTTTCTTCTTCAAAGTTGTAATCTTTTTCTAGCCGCCAAAATATTTCAAAACTTCAGTCAAGTTTTCGCTGTTACAACATCCTGCGCCATCTACGGTCGATTCAGTTCCGATATATCGATTGCTGATCCAGAAAGTTTCGTTCAGAGAAAGAACATGCTTACATACATTCATTCATGATATCGGTAACACAGATCGCTTTATTTTTTCTTTTGGGAAAAAAATTTTTTGCTGGAATTTTTTTCAATCTTTGAATCTCGATTTAATTACAATATTAATACAATATTTTGAGAATTCATGTTGAAATGATGTTCAGCTCAGTATGACGACAATTGTCTACAGTCAGAGTTCTCGGCTCATTAGCGACAAGTTCTTTGGTCTCATCAGGACACACAGTGATTCTGAAACAATACATTTTAATCAATTAATTATAGTGAAAGAATTATGGAAGAAATATGAAATTACACCATCTTGCGGACAATGATTAATTGAAATGATAATTTTCTGATAATAGAATGATAATGTAGAAATCTTTGATAATGCAATTTAAAAATATGATATCGATTGGCATAATATTATGAAAAGAATTTAGGAATGAAATGTTATTAATCTAAATATTTTATCTGAGATGTTTCTGTCATGAGATGTTTTTGCCATGAGATATTTTTGTTATGAGATGTTTTTGTCATGAGATGTTTTTGTCATGAGATTTTTTTGCTGAGATTAAATTGTCATGGAATTTTTTCGTCATGAAGTATATTTGTATGAGATTTTTTTGTACCAGACTTTTTTGTTGAGATATTTTAACTGAGAATGAATTGTCATGAACCGTTCATCAATTTCTGGAGAATTCTACTTTTTTAGGACGAATGGCCTCAAACCCTTCATATACTTGAAAATTTTTATTCTCTATATTCACCAATCTCAGGAATTTTTAGTGATCCCGAACGATTTTCATAATATAAAACATGAGAACTAAACTGCATCCGTTTCATTTCTCATGTCCTTTTTACCCTCTTTTCTCCTATATTCATTGAAAACTGTAAAACATAGTTACCCTGAGCCAAATTCTAAGCTCTCGATCCTCAAAGAATCGATATAAGCTTTTGGTTTATGTAACAGTCGCCAAGTTAGAGGATTGAAAACAGATGTTTGGTATTCCCAAGTGATTTCGACAGCTTCAGGTTTTCCTACAACTTCACCAGGTAACACAAGAGTATGTACTGTACCCGGTTCATAATACTTTGACGCTTCACTCAGTGATATTTTCTCCGAGATTTTGTTCCCAGCCCCAATCACTCTGATCACAAACAATCCAACTTCACCACCATGATCTACACTCTCATTTGTCTTTGATATGTTTATGCTCACTTTATAATGACCCCCTGAAAAAAATCAAAAATTTTCATGTTCAGTTTTTTTTCATTTCTTATGGAAGACATACTTGTAATTTCATTTCTTATGAACTTTATTTTTAATCCAATGAAAAATTTTCAATATCAGCTTTTTTTTCTTCTCCTGTCATTAGATAAGCCCTTCATACGAAATTGAAAAAAAAAATAGAAACTTCATTTGCTCGATGCAAAAGATGATTATCCATTCAACGATCGATATCTCAGTGACAAATGGTCGCGCAGAAAAGAAAAAAAATTTAAGCAAAAGACTTATTCTAAAAGATTTTTGAATTTCTGAAGCTAACGATTTGGGCTAAATCATCCTTGCATTGGTGGAGCTCAAAAGACATTTGAGTCCGTAGGCCATTCGGGAAAATCTAATTTTTTTTTTTTGTATTTTTTCCTTTCTTATGCATCATAGATGAAGCTTTAAAGACAAGCCTTCGAAAGATTTCAGAACTAGATATTTCGAGCTTCAAAATGTCTTTTTTCGAATTTCAATCCAACAATTTTTCACAAAGTTGCCTTTCAAGAATCAATGGAAAAAATGTCAGTTCCTTTAATTCTTTCGACTAGTATATAATTATTGGAAAGTAATCTTACGACAGAAAGGCTTCTCTGAAGCTGTCATTAAATACACAGAAGCATGATAATTCCCGGGTTGTGCATCGAATCCAAGTCTCGGACAGTACTGATTCACACAGTCGAAACACTTTCCTTCTTGGAAATGTGTCCAGGAGGTACATGGTACTGCTAAAAACGGGCAAACTGTATTGATGCTCTCTATAAAATAGTCATAGCTCCGTATATGATTACAGCCTAAGAATCTCTTAATGCCTGAAAAAGATGCAAATTATTAGATTCTTAAAAATTATAAGAGAAGTTTAAAAATGAATTGCTGTTCATTTAGTTGGCATTCTTGATTACCTTTGAAAAAGCTTCCTCGTTCGAGTGTGATAGAATTTAAAACTCCATTATTACACCCTGGCTGATTTTTACCACCATTAGGATAAAAATCGATGTGTGCAACGGGTTGACTTATTCCGAGACCACCGGTCATGAACGGACTGGAGTCCGTATGTATAGCAGTGACGAAATCAGCATCTGTTGGATCCAGTCTCACCATAGGAGAAGTATTACTAAAATGAGGCTCAGCAGGATCGAGACCTGGAACATCAATTAGTTCTTTCATGTTTAGCTGCATTCCAATATGTACCCAGGAAAAAATGTTCAGATTTGATCAGATCTAATTTGATCTAATTAGATCTGAGTTCCTCAGAACTGATCAGATTAAATTGGATCTGCACAAAATCCAAAATTGAAAATTTCAAATTTTTAGAGAAAATGAAAAATGAATCAAAATCTGAATTCTTTACTAAACAAATGAATAAAAATTGAAATTTTTAAAGAAAAAAAAAATCGAAAAAAATGGCCTCCAACCCAGGACCATAGGATTACCAGTCTTCTACTCTAGCTACTCAGCTATCACACGATTTCTTGATACCGATTAAAATTCAAATCGTCATAACTGAAGAAGATTAGAAAAATTTGAGGAAATAACTTCGGAGAAAAGTTGAGACTGCCTAAATAGAATGCAGAATCATGCATGAAAATCAATTTAACACTCTATCATAATGAAATTAGCACAGATCTGACACATTGCGAATTCTTTTCAACAGATAAATTTTGATTTGAAAAAGATCTTAAAAGAAACCATATTTATAGTTCTATGACTGCCCTTCTTAATAATATGAAAATCTAATTCTGCCTGGTCATGTTTGTCTATTCACCTGATTTTGATGTCCATATCTAATCAGATCTGATCAGATCTGATGACCCAATATATATATATTAGGTCATCAGATCTGATCAGATCTAGTTGGATCTGATCAGATCTAGTTAGATCTGACCAGATTTAGTTGGATCTGATCAGATCTATTCATGTTAAAAATTTCCATTTTGTCAGATCTAATTTGATCTGATCAGATCTGAACATTTTTTCCTGGGTATGTGAATATGCATGTGAATGGAGAATACTCGAGAAGTATTAAAAATCAATTTATTCAGGAATGCCACTTCTTGAACTATCTTGTTCTCTTACTCCAACCGTTCATCTAAGACTTCAGATGGGTCAAAGGGCCTTAGACTCTAAGGGTGTGGCATAATTGCTATCGAGATTTACATCAATAGGAAATCATTCTCGTTTCTCTTTGAAAAAATCTAAATTAGTTCACTTTCTTCAATATTTATTTTATCCATTGAGATAATTCAGTCTCAGTGATTAGAGGAGGCATATATGTGCTGCGTAATATGACGCAGTTCATTTTTTCGGAGGTCAAAGTCTAATTCTGTTTAGGGGGTCAGTCTCGTGAAGTCAAACGAAAACATTTTGATAAATAAAAGAGATACGAAGAAAGAATTTCGCTCAGTATCTCTATCATTTCGTCATCACAAGGATCCGTCTGGCAATTAGGGCATATATTTCCGGGTAACGACAACTGTCCCCAGGAACAATTTCGAATTGCAAAAATCTGATGAACAAAGGAAATTAACCATTATCCCAAAGAAAGAATAACACATGCAAATTGAATGACATTCAGAGGTCAAATCGGTGTTATCAAAAAAAGGTTTACAAAAATCTCATTTCGCTCTGTCTCTCTCTCTCTCTTTGTTACGCTTTAGAGCATGTTCGATACAATTCTAATGATTCAATAAGGCTTCTTCACCCTCGCCATTCTCTACTATCCTGGTAGTTCTCGACTGAATCGATAGCTCGTGCGGAACTACCCTGACAGTCACTCGCACCAATGGAATAAAATTCAAACACAAGTGTAGACATTTTGCTTAGCGTGCTACGTAACGAATCGATCCTCAATAGAGAATATAAATGAATTATTGTTCCACATATCATTCGTACACAGAAAGAATCCCTGAATTAAAAGACAACTTCTCTGGTACACAGATATCTCTAGTGGACTTAACGTGACACAGTCTGATAATGATGAGTTTTCCGCCAGTTTCTTATCACATAAACAATCATTCATATAAAATAGAATTTTAGTCTTAAAATAAAAAACGATAATCTGCGAAAATCATAAAGAATGCATGAAGTACTTCACTACGAAGCTCACTGAGCTGTACCTTATTGCTCCGAATGGGAGCATTGTAATCGTGATTGTTTTCAATTTCGAGATTTCATCGGAATAAGACTCCAAATGATCAAAAATGTCGGAAAATGAGAATGTTAAAGGAATATCGGTATGTATGTATGTGTATGTGTGTGGGTGTATCTGATGACACATTGCATCACTTTTCTCAATAACGGGTATCGATCTGAAAACTTGATGGAATATCCATCATGTATGCCCTATGTGCTCACTGAAATTCCAGCCATATTCTAGTAAATATGATAGTTAGATTGAATAGATTTGTTAATGACGAGAGAGAAAAATATCTCTTTGTCAAAGACTTTCATTAGCAATGATTAATTTATTCTCAAAAATTAATAAATATATGCACTCTGAAGAGGTCTGCGCACAGCAGACGAAACGTTGGTGTTTTGATAAATATTTGAGTTATTAACTTATTTAGTTTGGGAGAGACCACAATGGCCGATTACCAACAAAATCAAGCTAAATTTTGCTATCTCTCGTCTCATTCGGATTCAATTCTGAGGAGCAGTTCGGGAGAAGAAATATGTCCCTACTGAAGTTTCCTCATTGTGGTATGGCAAGTACCGTTATGCACTTTCTCGATTGATGTTTCCCATTTTTTATGAAAGAAAACGAAGAATCAATCATATCATCCCGTTTAGTACGCGGAGGATCGTAGATTCTATGATATCTCTAATCAGAGCCGTCTCTTTCGAAAAACTGAAGCCTATTATCGGCCACATTCTTGACGCATTCAGTCGACAGTTTATTGTCAATGGTAATGACCTTACTACTTCCGGAGGATTCCATAAAAAATCATAATTTTTAAAGTCAAGGAATGTTCTCATTGATTTAATGAAATATACCTCTACCTTCGTAAGCATCAATTTTGGCAGTGGAGTTAGTAGGTCAAACAAGATGCTCATTGAATTTGAGAGTTTTCGTCTCATTTGAATCCTATTCTGAGGATGAAAACGAGGATTTCTATCGTGGATTCTTCCTTGGGATATGGCAATCACCGTCATACACTTCCTCGATCAATAGCTCTCGTTTTTGCCTCAGAAATCCTATTCAGAAAAGTATTCCGCTCGTTACGCAAATGACTTGTGATTCTACGATTTTTGCAATCAGGGACGTCTCATGTCGAAAAACACATCAATCTTTAGTTTTTTGGCTTTGTAAGAACACTCGGAAAAATTTTACGCTAAAGTTCCGGCCTTAGTAATCAGTCAAACCTTGTGCCTAGTCTCAGGCCGTAAGTATTTACCGTGGAATGATATTTCTCATTACAATGCCATAATCCATTGAATATTCGCAAAAACTTGCGATTCACTTTGAGTCGTTCAATTACATCTTCATTCAAATCTGGAATACGCAATAATTTAATGCAATTTGGACTTTGAAAAAATCGGTTTCAGAATCATGCTGATTACTGTTGTATGTTTCAGAAAATGATACTCGAGTCATGCTACAAAGATGAAAGTTTATCCAATCCAATCATCGTTATTGGAAATTTTAGGGAATCTATCGACAAATTACCTGTTATCAGCTTAAATGAATTTTATAACTTGGATGAAGAGATTCAATACACAACACCTTGTGGAAAAATAAGCTATGTGGCAAATAAAGTTATTTTAATCGAAGATTCGCCAGAAAAATTGCAATCCGATTTGACCCTTTTGCGATCTACACGATGGTGAGATCACATGGCTTTATTCTTCATCATTGAAGAGAATGCGGAAACATGTGGAAATTTCATGGACATGCTAATAATCACTTGGAGGATGAATATCCTCTATTCCATATACATATGTACTGGCTCTAACAATGAAACAGCACTGTATACATTCAATCCGATTGCAAATTATGCACCATCACCATGGAAAAGGAGAGAAGAACTAGAATATTTGCATATATTCCATCAAATGTTCGATTCGAGTGAGTAATGAATTATTTGTGACTTTGCACCAATCAAAGAAATTAGTACACCCTATGTCTGAAAGTAATACATGTAAAATTGTTGCCATGGTGCTGTTTTCATTTCACATTGAATATAGAAGCATTTAGCTTCGTAAAATTACAGTAAATCGATTATTTTCCAGATATTGTCTGTGAGAATTTGCATTATGATAAAACAAAAGTTCTCGATGGATATGAAATTACAGTTATAATCGACACTGATGATTTGCCACATTCAGTTCCTAGGAAGACATATTTTAGCGTATTCAATGAGGATCTGAAGATTTGGCCATCGTACATACTGTTACGTGGCTTATTCACATCATGGAATCTGAACGCTCATTTAGAAACAGCGAAAAATCAGGATGAGATGCTGAATCGCTTTGCAGATGGCACTGCTGAAATGTCATTCCAATTTTACTCTTATGGCCCGGACACAAAATCTCTCATTTCTAATCATTTCTGGTATGAATATATTGTAATAGAGGAAATAGGCCAAGAAGTATCTACATTGACAAAGATTTGGCAATCATGGAGTTCCTCAGTGGTAATTGTAGCTGCCACAGCACTGAGCACTCTATTAATAATACTGACGATACAGAACAGTAGTTTTTCCATAGCAGTATTGGATCTCATAAGGCTTCTCACTCATAAAGCAATTCCAACGATTAATGAAAGTCATAAATTCAGAATTTATTTTACAACAATAGTCATCTTTATCGTTATCACCAATGGAGTTTTTCAGGGACTCATTGTGACATTTCTAATTAAACCAGAGAGGGTCAGTCCTCCTCGAACAGGTGAGCAATTAGTAGGATTGGGATATAAAATGTTCTTCCAGCCTGCTAATTTAACCCTACTCAGAGATCTATGTCCGAAATGTGACATAGAAAGGGGCATTCTGATTAACTGCATTAAGTCTCCACGGAATGAAGCTCATCATTCATGCTTAGTGACAAAACAGGCATATAGATCAGTATCGGATGCACTCAATTGGGATTTTGTTGCAAAACCAGTGTTCAGCCATCAGCATTTTAGCGTAAATCGTCCAGATTGGCCACTACGAAACTCTATTTCAAACAGGTTTTCAAGAATTTTTGAATCTGGCTTACAGAATTTTTGGATGAGAACTTTCGGAATGGAATAAAAAAGGTCCGAAAATAAGGCACGAAAAGCTGAGGGGTCCTCCCCTCAGTACAAGCCTCTCAAACTCCATGAATTAACATTTGCTTTTCAAGTGCTAGGACTTGGTCTTTCAATCAGCACTATCATTTTTTTCATAGAGTTGATAGTGGCAAAGTGTCGAAAATCTAGTAGAATCAATTTGGGGATACCGAGATTCAATCGACCTTGCAATGGAACCGATTAAGACCGTCTTAACGTCTTAATAAGACGGAATTCTTTCATCGATTACTCTTAAAAGCTGATTTTCTTTTTGTCTCAGAGAAACTGTTTCTCCGATCTAATATTTTCACTTGTGCTTTAAAATTACCTGTGTGCTCTAACCTCCTGACCCGCAGCCTTACCCCCACTACTGATAAGGATCGGACTTTCGATGTAGGAGGGGATGATTAACGAGCGGGCGAACAGTACCGTACCACCAAGCGTACGTTCGAAGACACGGGTCCCAAATATGAGATTTTCCAAAAAAAAATTATCGGTGAATAGGATGAAACACATTCAAGAAAAAAATGAATCCCATTGCTCTGTGAACATTATAATAATTATATTCAATATAATTCTTATCAAGGACAACTGATAAACATATGACTATTCCCAGTCATTTTTCTTTCATCTTCATTTCATAATTAAAACTTCACTGAATTCGTATTATTAACATTTTCTCTCTTTTCTCTCTCATTATTATTTGTTCATTTGACAGAATATCTTTTTTTTACGCGAGAATTCGCATAGGGGCTCGATAGCTTTGCAACACGTACGACGGTCCTGATGTGCCAGGAGAAAGGGAATAGTCACGTGACCATCTTTCACTAACATATCACGCGGCGCGCTTTGATTGGGCGGTTTCACACTGATACAGTTTCGTGCATTTTGTGAGGTGGAGGGTGGAAATGATCGAATATTAGTCCAAGCATTATGTCGCTGTAGAAAGCGAAAACTATATGAAATAAAGTAAGTTTCCGGATATTGCCACCCATTGAAGGGGTATATTCTGAACATAATTGCAAATTTCAGAAGTCCTCCGACACTAGGGGGTGCCACTATCGATAAAAACGCGTTTAATTCAATGTCTCGGGAACGGCTCATTCCACGTGAAAAATTGAAGAGACCTTTCCTTTTTATAACTAAATTTCCTATCTTTTTTCTCCGAAACTTTTTTTTTTAATCAATATTTTTTTAGTTATTGCGTCCGTAACACACGAAATTCGCTTTTTCTTCCGTTTTTCGCGATCATTTCCCTAACTGGTTACTTTGATGCAATTTTACTGATTGTCAAAGTTGTAGATCTTTCCAGCACTTTTATTTTGCCCCAAAAATTTAGACGGAGTCAGCCTTCATTGTTTGGCACTAAATAACAATTCCTTCGAATTATATAGGCAAGACCGGGGCAAAATGGGGTACTTTGAATCACATGCCCCAGTAGCCCATTCTGCCCCGGTCTCCCCTATTTTCCGATTTGCAACGATTGAGAATTCCCTGCACGGGATGTTAGCGAAGATTATCGCAAGAATTTATCTTTAGAGATAATTATTCCTGAATTCCTTGAATGAAACCTACTGATGATGATTTCATGAGAGAGATTACCCTCTAACTGATGAAACTCTAACGAAACTTTTTCTTTCATCACATTCGTGAATGAATAGAACTCAACAATGATAATGTTTATTTATTAATTTCCCCTGGCGGAACACTCGACCGATGGAGTCGCGTGGTGCACTCACTCGACTGAGATTCAACCGACGGATAGAAATGTATAACCAGGTAAAAAATGGTCAAATGTAATTAGTCGTTGAATACATGAACTAGCAATAATTGAATATTCTCACGTATATAGAAATTAATAAAATTAAATGTCATTTAAGTAAAAAAAATGGCCGAATGCTTACCAGTTATTCTTCCCAGTTTCTGTCCATATTGTACTCTCAGATGATATCCAAAGTAGCCACAAGTATGAGCACCAAGACTGTGACCAATAGCATGGATCTGTCTCGGCTGGACTCTGGCTACTTCGATCAACTGTGAAGCCAATCTTGCTGTCATAGCACCAACCAGACGAGTGTTTGCTACAGCCTGTGGATACGGGGGTCCAGCACCCCCAATCCAATTCACAACTATGACATTGCAATTCTCTCGGAGCAGTAATTCATGTTTCGTCCTCTGAAAAAAAAATTCTTCATTTCTTTTCATCTGCAATGATATACATCACAAACAATTTGGCACTCACCAAAACCCAAGACTTGTCTCCATTGTCTAAGTATCCATGAATGATAAAGTATGTATTCACTTTGTTTCTCAGCGGTGAGTCAAGAATACTATCGAAATTGTCTATAATGAGTTCATGCGAAGTATCACTTTTTTCTCTCGTGTACAGCAAGTAGTGGGGATTCACACTGTCTGGTCGTCCGGGAAATGTAGAGACAGGCCGATTTTCACCTGACCATGGTGCACCAATGTAGAAACAACCATATGGTTGATAACATCGCCACATAAACCATTCTGAGAAATAATGAGAATATCCACATGTAAAATGGAAGTCGTAAAAAAATAGCAATGTGATAAACTAGCCAATCAGCGTGTTTTTTTTCTCGCAGTTTAGACATCTGATATTAATGAGGGAAGAGTGGAGCAAAATGGACCTCCCTGGCAACAAGATCTAGGAATTTTTTTGAATAAAGTACTGCATGAAAAAATCCAAAAAAATTGAAGGAAATACTCCAAAAAGTGGAAACTTTTAGTGTAAATATAGTAACTCGCAATAGCTCAGCGGTAGAGCATCTGACATGTAATCAGAGGGTCGTGGGTTCAAATCCTACTTGCGCATTAGATATTTTTTCCGGAATTTGATTCTCTTAAAAATTTATTAATAAAAATTAATTTATTAGTAAATTTATTTGTTTAATGGCGATATTGCCTCGTGGATGGGAGGTGGAGAAAAGATGTGAAAATCAAAAATTCGATGGTAAATATAGTAACTCGCAATAGCTCATAGGTAGAGCACCTGACATGTAATCAGAGGGTCGTGGGTTCAAATCCTGCTTGCGCATTACATATTTTTTCCGAAATTTGATTCTCTTAAAAATTTATTAATAAAAATTAATTTATTAGTAAATTTATTTGTTTAATCCGCGGACCCGTTTTACCCCGGTCTCTTTTATCTTGTGCTCCAGCACATAACTGCTCCAAAAAAGGACGCGCGGAGGTAGAAGGAGAGGGAGAGGGGTCGAATGCGAAGAGGTGTTTGAACTGCTAATTAATATTAACAATAAAAATTCTTAACTGAATTATTATTTTTTGGACTTTTCTTCCGGTCAACCAAATCCAATTATTTTCACTCATATTCTCACAAAAACTTGAAATCGAAAAAAAAAGGATTTTTTTGTTCAAGCAAAGGAGTGCACTCATTTACACATTCATCTTGACGCAAGCATTCTTTTCACATTCCACTACTCGATGAATTCTTCTTGTAGCCCTCAGACACGTGTCATGATTCGATTATACACATAGAATAACACTACCACAAGAGGTTATCAAAGGATAAATGATAAAGAAACCTATCGTCAGAAATTCCGAAGGTTTGTTGTGTCTCCGAGACTGAATATGATTAGCATTTAGTTTAATCGATTGAATATTATTTCGTGTGAGTGTGAAAAAAAATGAGAGAGGGCATAGATCGTTCATTATCATTGTCTGGGATTTTTAGTTTATCCATTAGAATACATACCATCTTCGAAGTCAAATTTATTCTCCTCCTCTTCTGGAGACAAGGTCGTGGTCGTGATATTCTGAAGTTTAACCTCGACCTCAGGATTCAGGGTCTCACTTGCGTTTGGCAGTGTTGCCATCATGTTTGCTGTATATGTCAACAGGAGCAGTGTTTCATTGAGAAACATTTTCAATATTTATTGATTTTTCTTTTAGTTTATAACAAATAAAATTAATCACACGTTACAGTTAATTAACACTAAAAATGACACTTATTTCCTTATTATATTAATTTCACATTACACTGTAACTGATGTACTGCAGCAGAATAATGGTGAATAATCACAGAGTTGTTGTCTTACACAGCTTCAGAAAATATATTCGACAAACATTTAATGCAATAAGCGATGATAGTGATGAAAATAGAAAAAAATCGATTGACGCAAATGTCTCGAGAATTTCTTGATAATAACGTCGAGACTTCTGAGTTTTCAATAAATAGTTGATACAATAAACTTGTAAACAGTATTGACGTAATGAGTTCAAAGACTGAGAAATTATAAAACTCGTAATGACACTTTGAGTAACTACTGAAGACTACTGAATTCAGACTATAAGCGCGTCATATATGTTATATTCCTCCCCCACCGAGCATTATTTTTAAACGCTTGGTATTAGAGTATGTCTGAGATAAGACATACTGATAATGACACACAAGGGGGTCAGTTAGATGAATTATCACAAATTAACAAATGCCGACACAAATGCACCATGCCGTTCGCAGTATTTGAAGTGTAAAGGCACCGCCAGCTTTCTTTTCTTTTTCATATGTCTGGCTTCCCAGAAATATCCTCATAATCTTGCTCGTCCCATTACGTTGTTTTTGAGGATTGGTTGAGCGCATTTGGTACAATGAAATTCTTTCTCACTAAAGCGGAATAAACGGCAGAGGAGATCACATCTTTACGAAAGAATTTGAAGGAAATTAAAAAATGGTGGAGCATGTCCACATTGCCAGCCAATGTCTCCAACTTTCTTCAGAAAGGAAACGAAGCTGTAAGCTTCTGCGCGTATTTCAGTTGAATTACAATTCAAATATTTATACACGGAGAGAAAAATTCATGAAAAATTACTGGACCAGTCCGGTAATCGTGGGACATAGAGATTCGTAAGTGAAAACGTCCTCCTACAGGAATGAAAAAGTGAGAAACCTCTCATAATATGTACCAAATGACTGAGTGCATTTTACTGAACTGGTCGGTAATTTTTCGCTAACTGTGCCTACATTCATGAAATTTCTTCTTGTATCCCACAAAATTTGTTGTGAAAAACGTATAAATTGCGGACTAGGACGTTAATTTTCTCGTCCTCGGAACACTTTTTACCGGACTGAGTAGTAATTTCTATCGCACTCGTCCGTCAATCGATTCAGTTCGGGTCTTTTCGGATTCGATCGCGTATCGCAAGGACTTATGGGAAATTTGGAAGAATCGCCATATTGGATCTGTCATCGTGATACCCATGGACCACAGTTCTATGAAATCAAGTTTTTAAATGTATCAAACAGCGAAATAATTGTTATTGCGAAAAATTTAATTCTCTTATACTAGATCAGGACACAGGATATTATGAAATTTATGATTTGAATAACTATTCTTGGGAATTTTTTGGAGGACTCCGAATTTCTGTCGACCATTGTAACTCATAAGACAATAATCTCTGCTAGAGTCTTTATTGCTAAAAATGGATCTAAAATAAATTCATTTTCAGGATAAAAAATGAATAAGAATAATGAAGAACTAATAATAATTAGGATGATCAATATAATAAAAATGGTGTAGTATACGCGAATTTCATCGTTTCATTCGGAAGAACTGAATTCTTATTCACTGAGACTGAAATTTTTACTGGAACCCATCAGTGTCAAATTTTACCGGACTGACTTCGTATTTTTTCATAGTAAGGCCACTACGTCCCACGGTTACTGCTCAGTCCGGTAATTTTTCTGGAACTTTCACCGTAAATTTTCATGGATTTTTCTCTCCGTGTAGATTGCTCTAAAGGAGCTGCACATGTATACGCAGAGAGACCCAGGTAGAAAAAGTGCCTTGCGGTTAGCTTGGCGCGAGGCTGCCTCGCACGATTCAAACTGGGCGCAACGTTACAAGAACTGAGATGGCGCGCCGCATTTCTGTAACGCGTAACCAACTGGGCCCCAGCGTGCGTGGCCAGCTTGCGTGCAATCTTGGCGCAAGGCTGCACTACAATGAAGAGCCCAGGTTTTTGAATTTCTACTCTTTTTAATAAATATAATTATGGATGAAAAAATTACATCTGTACTTTCGATTTTAATTCATTTTATTTCTAAAAAAGCTACATATTGATGAAGATAAATTAATATTGTTTTAAATTTAAATTGTTTTAAACACTAACGAACGGAACTGATCACTAAAATGTAACACTAATAGACTTTTCATACAAATATCTGAATATTAGAACAACAAATAATTTGTAAGCTTTACGTAAACTGAATCGTCACTGAATAACACTTGGAATCTAAAAATGAAGGACGTCAGTCGGTGGTGAACGTGAAACTGAAAATATTTTTTGTAAAATCTCAACAGAGAGCTGAAAAGTGACGAAGAGAAAGAAAGAAAGTTCATCAAACCATTCAAAAAAAATTGTGTGAGAGAGAACTCTTGTGGGTAGAGACCGAACCCTGCCGGACACAACATGTGGTGTTTTATTACTCAGGAATACTTGGACGAGGAAGAGAGACATCCATTGTACTACCTCCACTTATTGTAGTTTTGGAAAATACCCAGTTTTGGATTCATTCTCCGTATTTTGTAGATATATTGGAAAAAAATTAAGAAATAATAATTTCTTATATTTATCCGATTTGTTGAGGCTTTTAGGATTTTTCCCGTGGCTAAGCTGTATAAAAAAATTTTTAAACTGTCAATACCGCGGTTAATTTTGCAAAAACGGAAAAAGTGTATACTAACAATTTTATGGATAATTTTAATGTCTTCAACGTTTGTGCGAAACTTTTTTTCATATTACTTGCCATCTCCGAGATATTGGCAGAAACGTCATTTTTGGGGTGGTTTTAATTTTTTTCTCCTTTGCCACCCTTTCAGGATTTTCCAATCAAAGATAGTTAAAATATGGATCAAAATCCATTTATTTAAAAAAAAGTTGAGCTGGTATGCGAGTGAAAAAGTAGAACTCCTCTTTATTAGACTATCATTTCTGACACGAGTTAGCTTGGCCCAAGCTAGAATTGCCAGTCAAAAGTAAACCTTGGGTGCGCTGCTCTAGGGCAACTCTGTAGCAAGGTTACCCAAACATGTTCGTAGCTAATCTGACGGCGCATGGAGGAACCATGGTTGCGCCAAGCTTGTATTTCACAACATTGCGTTATCCACCTTGCGCCAATGTTGAGTCTTGCAGATGCAAGATACATTTCTACCTGGGGAGGAGCCAGTGAAAAATTATACAAAAATTGTACAATCGCTGTTAACTTTTTGTTTCTGATTCTCAATTTAACATGTCTTTTAGTTGCATCTCATCAAAAATAGAATACAGAAATGTTTCTTATGTTCATCGGAGTGCTAAATGAAAAAGAAAATTCGATTTGAAGTTTGTCCGGAGACATTTCCTTTTCTTTAGAAAACGTGATAATTATGGAAACTGAATGTTGTTTTAAACTTGGGGGGTCATTAAAAAACTATATTAGCCTTTGATTGAGATCTTAAGTATGAGTTTCTTCGGAAAATGCTAAGTTGTGAAAAATACAAGTTGAGAAAAATATTATGTATTATGTTATGTTGTACCTAATATTAGGATGTGTATTCGGCGAAAAATCTGTAGAAATTACTCTTGTCAAATAAATTTGTTAGACAGAATTAAATTTTTGTCTTAGCGTATAAATCTTAATTTCTAATTAAAACATTTTAAAGCACAATAATGATCTATTTTCGTTATGTGAAACCATAAATTTTTGGGTTTGGATAATTTCTGTTACAGAATTGAGTTTGAATGATTTTTACGATTTTAGAACCATTTATTCCATAAAACTCACCTCAACTTCTCTTTATTCATATATTAAAATCCATAATTTAATTTACATTTGACTTCCTTTTTCCTATAATTTTCCATTCATTTATATCGTCACCACTGAAAAAACGGATTCAACTGCTACACACAGAAAAAGCTGAGCAGAGAATATGCACTGAGCATTTCATAAAATATGATTTGACTTTTCGCAGAAAATATGCTCTGATTATCCATGTTTTATGCACACGACCTTAGCATAAAATATGTACTACTGTACATATAATATGTACTACTGTACATATAATATGCACTACTGTACATATAATATGTACTACTGTACATATAATATGTACTACTGTACATATAATATGTACTACTGTACATATCGTCGCCTTAGAGTAAAAGGGGCGTAAGTGCCAAAAACACAAAATTCTGGAGTGAAAGGGGCGTATGTCCACGCATCACTCCAAAATGTTTTTTATGGCCTCTGGAACATTATTTGGATAAATGAAAATTAAAATAACAAAGTGGCGTAACTATCAATTTTAAAATGAAAGGGACGTATCTCCACACTCACGCCCCTTTGTTATTTCCTTTTTAATCGCTATATAATTGGTAAAGTTAAAGTGAAAAGGACGTATCTCCGCACTTACGCCTCTTTGTTTTTATAAATTTTTTTATCTCAGGAGAATTTTTGGAGTTACGCCCTTTTGTTTTTAGGATTTTTTATTCCAATTTTGACACTTACGCCTTCTTGTTCTTACACGGAGAGAAATAGAATAGTAACCAGCTTATCACGATTATCTTGGTGAATAAGCAAGATAGAGCGACATGGACGTTAATTCTAGAGAAGGAGGAGGTTTTTCCAGTTTTTCGTGATTATCTTGGCGAATAAGCGAGATAGAGCGGAATGGACGTTAATGTGAGATCATTGAGGAGTTTTTTCAGTTTTTCGCCATCATCTCGGTAAATAAGCGAGATAGAGCGAAATGGACGTTAATATGGGATCATCGGCAAGTTTTTCTAGTTTTTCATAAGTATCTTGGCGAATAATCGAGATAGAGCGGAGTGGACGTTAATTTGAGATCAGGGGGGAGTTGATTTGATTTTTTGCGACTATAGCGGCAAAGAAGTGAAATAGAGCGATATGGACTTTCTATTTGGGGTCAAGGATATTATTTCATCTGGAAACTTCCTCATAATTCCATATGTGTGCTTCGCTCTATCTTATTTATTCCACCGATACTGGCGAAAAACTGAAAAAACTCTTTCCTGATAACGTCCATTTCCCCTTCTCTCGCCTAATTACAGAGATGATTGTAAAAGTTGAGGAGACTACCTGCTGATCCCATATTAACGTCCATTTCGCTCCATCTCGCTTATTCACCGAGATAGTTATGAAAAACTGGAAAAACTGCCTCCTGCTCCCATATTAATGTCCATTCCGCTCTATCTCACTTATTCGTCAAGATAATCACGAAAAACTGAAAAAACCCCCTCCTTCTCCAGAATTAATGTCCATTTCGCTCTATCTCGCTTATTCACCAAGATAATCGAAATAAGCTGGAAGAACTCCCTCCTGCTCCCATATTAATGTCCATTCCGCTCTATCTCGCTTATTTGCCAAGTTAATCACGAAAATCTAGAAAAAACCCCTCCTTCTGCAGGATTAACGTCCATTTCGCTCTATCTCGCTTATTTACCAAGATAATCGTGATAAGCTGGAGAAACTCCCTCCTGATCCCGAATTACCCTCCATTTCGCTCTATCCTGCTTATTTACCGAGATGATAGCGAAAAATTGAAAAAAACTCTCTCCCGATTCAATATTGATATCTATTTCGCTCTATCTCGCTTATTCACCGAGATATTCACGAAAAGCTGGGAAACAGAACAATTAAATCATTTATCGTATAATGGTTCTTTTTTCATCATATTTTATGTTTATTTAGAACATATTTTATGTTCATTTAGAACATATTCTATGTTATTTATAAGTTCGTATTCTATGCATTCCTAGAACGCATGAAATGTGCGCATCATGAGCATATTTTATGCGGAAAAAATTTAACATAAAATATGCTCAAATAGTGCATATTTTATGTACTAATAGCGCATGTTCTATGCAAAAAACGATAGTTCATATTATATGTACTGCATAGTGCATATAATATGAACAGAAAAAACATATTCTCTGCTCAGCTTTTTCTGTGTGTATGCACAAGTATAGCGCTCATGCTACTTCGTTTCTAAGGTGACGATACATTATTGTCCATAGAAACTTTCAATATAAATTGAAATATTTTTCGAAATACAGTCCAGATGGAAATTATTTTTTGATCAGATGCTAAAACAAATACCGTTACAATTAAAATCAGCATCCTGGCTGCCAATTTTTTCATACAATTTTTGTATAACAAGCGTCTTGCGGGCGCTATGCGCCCGCCATTGAGAGTTGCTAAAATTGTAACTTTTTCTTAGTTGCGATTCCTGGGCACTACAACACACGATCGATCTCATACGGTTACACCTTCTCTTTCTGAATTTATAATTCGAAATTTGACTTCCTTTTTTTTTATTCTATACTGTGAAGTAAGCAGATAAAAATGTCATTTTCATTCAATATTCTGACTGATAGTGTGTACTGAAATGGCTGATGATTCTGAAATCCCTCTCGATTCAATATCTCCAGCTTCATCCAATATGGTTGATATTGAGAATGGCCAACAAAATGAGAGCGATCAAGAAGATCAAATTGAATTTACTTCTTCTGAAGTACTTCAATCTTTCTCACCAAATACAACAGAATTGGTGTAAGTTTTTCTCATTACTTCTTGAACTAATTTTAAAAAAAACCAGTTTCATCAAAATATTTGAGATTTTTTCAGAATTTTTGAAATATTAATAAAATTTGTTATATGCAATTCCTCCAGACGTAATGCAACAGAAAAAACTCTCAACATTTTCTATTCACACGTCCGACCTGATAGGGTGAACAGTCCATTTACGGAACATTTAAGGTCGTTTAAAAGTTTGCGCTTTCATGAAAAATTAGATATTCTTTTAAAAAAAGTAACAAAAATACTGCTGGAGTCCAAATTGAGTATATTTTGAGAAAAAAAGTTAAAACTACATCTTATTTCATGAGAAAACATCGATAAAAATGGATAAATACGTGCAAGTCTAAAAGACCAAAAACGGAACACTTTCGCCATAAGGAGAACATCATCTGTCCATTTACGGAACATCAGATCTCAGAGATTTGCCTATTGCATTTGGCACAATGACGGAAACAATTCTATTAGCAAAGAAATAGGAGGAGTGAATAAAAGTAACAAAAACACATTTTTTAATCGAATGAACATATAAATCCAGTTCTTTTATTCATGTATTTTCACAAATATGCAAAAAACAGTAGAATTATTTAGACTTGAAAATATAATAAAGTTGAATCACATTTTTTCGACATTTCTTTGATTTTCTGCTTTCAAAATTTTCGGGAAAGGTTCAGTGGATTGCAAATGGGTTTGTTGGGAAAAACCCAGGGGAAAATTCAGGAGAAAACCCGGGTCAGGAAAGTCTAAATACCATAACTGACGAATGTTCCGTAAATGGAAATTGGATGAAAAGCCGACCCAAATAGCGGAACGCCATATATAATGAAGAATTTCAATTTTTTGATGGGAATAAATTATGAAAATTGACGAATTCAAGTTTTTAGATCAATATTAACTTCAACTCACCACATTTGATGATTACAATTATTAAAAACTTTGCTCAGCAAGTTAGCGGTCCCACACTCACAGCTAACTGTTATTGGCCGCAAAGCGATACATAGTACAGTTTTTTGAGAATATTTAATTCAAATTAACCACTGAGATATGAAACGCTTTATGACATCATAGGTAGGGATACTAAATCAATTTAGAAAAAATAATTAGTACGATAGGTTAGCAGACATTCGAAATATCGCATAAAACGTTAAAAGTGTTCCGTTTATGGAAGGTGTTCCGCAAATGGACTGTTCACCCTACATCCGTTTCTGCTCGACTTCAAACTCAAACACTATTTCAAATTTTGATGATCTATTTCGATTCATTTATTTTGTCTTATTATTTTCTTTTCTTTTTGTAAAATAATCTTGTACCCCCCTTGCTAGAAAGGAGTTCTGGAAACTTTTTTAAAGCAGTAAATAAAAAAAAAAAAAATATTACTAACATCACTTGCAACCAATGAATCTTATTTCATGCAAGACCTTGTTTTCCTCAGTGTATATATTCCATTACTACACGTTAGTAAGCCTGGAACCATAATTTTTACCTTTTTTTTTCCTTCCATGTATCGAACATATGCAAGCTATTTCCCAATTCAGGACGTGGTAGTGCTTCGTCACGATACCATTTCACTATACAAAATACACAATAGGCTTCGACCACCCAGGAAAGACTTTTGTGCTCCCTTCGTCATACAATACCCCCTGGTTTGTTCAACCCCAGTGGCAAATAAATTCTACCATCCCTATGATATCCTAGTACTTAGCACCCCAAATGATTCTTTTGCTTAACTGGAAAAAAGACAAGGTTTGTGTGCCCACTGAAAAATTACCAGGTTGCCGTATATGTTCACGCATTACAAGCTTTACAATCCTCCTCAACATCCCCTCGAATCATCTCCTGAATACTCCTGAATCCTTGATACTTGTTACGTCTCTGTGTTGTTTCGTGGTTACTACAAAAACATGAGTATGGATGTACCAATGTGTATTCATCCCCTCAATACAATAATATGGATATGTGTTTACACAGTAATGCATATAAGTATTCGACAAGCCTTGAAAATACGTAGAATGTGAGTGTAGTAAGGTAACTGTGAGATATCTGAACTGGTTTCTTCAGTGTCATTGATGCAGCAGTTTGAAGGTTCTTTCCATGTATTATACTCACAGACCTCTAATAAAGAGGGTAAACCCGTAGTTCGCTTGTCCAGCTGTATGGCCTCAGCTGGGGCCTGCTGCAAGACCCTCGAATCCTTCTGCCATGCACATGATTCCCTGTTACAACGCCCTATCGAATCCCCATTCATTTACATGAGGTTATTCAGTTAAACACCCTTTGTTCATGTGTAAAAAATAATGTTTAAAATAAGTCTTTCCCTACGAAAATTGACGCCACTGAGTTTCCTCAACTGTAGAAAAGAAAAATGCTTATCTACCATTTCTATTCGTCTTGACTATAATCCTATCTATTTCGAATATCGATTAGAATCAAATCTAGAAATAGGAAAAGGCACATTATTTTCAAGGTCATGAGGTTATTTTCACTCTTTCATTGCAATCAATTTGCAGTAAAACTGAAGGATATCTGGTGAAAATAAAAGCAATCAAATTACTGATCAGAAATAATACTGCTCATACCTTTCACTTATACATTCGTATCAATATACACTGAAACTGAATGGCCCTTTACTCACAGCACACCCATGGAATCCTGATCCTACCGACGACACGTGGACGTCTGGAGTCTTAACCCCTTCAAAATGTAGTTTTCCAGACAAGTTACATAAGTCAGACACATTGACATATCTCCTTTTACAATTTTTCCAACTCCTCTGTCTGCTTTCCTGTTGTTTTCTCGTAGAATTTTTTTTTTTCATTTTGTTTAGTATACTCGGAAAACATTTATATTCACGCAAATGTTTTCAATATTGTTAGCTTTCATGGTAGAATGTAGTTGGAAAAAAAACTTGTACAAAACAAACTTGATTTTTTCATCAGGGGAATATGACTGTGCGAGAAGAGTCAGCAGCTATGTACTTGCTTTTTCGTGCTCAGTCATCCATTTTCCAATGTCAGTTATTTCGAACTGTTGAGGGAAATTGTTTGGCTTTATTGGAGAAGAGAGTGAAGAAATTATGAGTAATTTCAGCTGATGTCGAAAAATTCACATAAGCAAGATTGATCCCATTTTTTTGATCATCAGGAAACATTTTACAATAATTTTCCTCGAACTTCTCTGCAACATGAAATGAAGCCCAGAATATTGTTGAGTGCAAAAAAAAATGGAGAAGGCAACTTATAAGATGATCACTTGCATGAGGGCAAGCCCATATGATATTTCCATGGTTAGGGAGAAGAATGATGTCTATGGGTAGACCCTAAACTACCAGCATCTATATTATGTTCCCCTGTGTAAGATGCCCTTTTCATCGAGTCCCTCGAGGGCTGAAGTGCGTTCACGCATTCTGCCGATTATCTCAACGTCCAATGATTTTTTTCAATATTAACGGAAGAGTAGGCTTATGTGCTAGTGTGAACATGCATCCGTGAAAACACTAGTAACCCAGTGAATTTTTGGCGTTCTGCGCAAAAGGGACATATCGCGGTGACAAGTATCCGGGTTTCATATAGTTGTAATAGGTATACGGAGGTCGTATGTGCACCTCACCATGGCATCTCATGGGCCTGAGTGAAGATAATTACATTATAGTTACACTATTTTCATTCCTGAAACTCAAAAGAAATTGAAAGATTCCTATTGCACGTCTATGGAATAGATAATAGGGATCTTGCATCTTTTTTTTTTATTTTTTTTTCTCAATATTTATTGATAGTGATTAACAGAAAAGGCAAAAAAAAAATTTTTTACTCGTTAATTAATTCATAAATATTAATTGAAAAATCATTTTTTTGAACGTCTCCAAATCAGACATGACGTCAGAATACCAAAATCTTTGTGTGGGCCATCTGTAGTCACCTGTCGTTACTCATTGACAGGCGTATGAAGGTTATGCTGATTGTCGAAAAATGCGTATTTCTTCATTTTTCTCGTCTTTACTTCAAACATTGTTTAGAGAATTTCAATTAAAAACGTGTTTCCTTCGTAAGAAACATTTACACATAACCTCCTTATGAGTATCGCGCATCGAAAATTCAAATATACTCCAGCCGCGCCATCACTGGCCACAGCTTCAATTACGCATGTGGTATTATGACGTCAGATTCGTCTTAGAGCAGTATGAAATATGGAGATTTTTAATTATAAATTTCTCCATAATTAACAATTTAAAAACAAAAAAAAAATTTCCCTAATCTCAGACAATACTGTAGAATGCATAGAAATGAAAATAAAAAATAAAAAAAAAAATGCAAGTTCCCTATTTGTGAATTATTGAATTTTTTGAATTGTCTCCATGCAGTCTGTAATATCATCAGCCAATACTATTGATTTTCAGGGTGCATGTCGAATTTACACAGTGTCATTCCAACACGATAGGTACGATTCAATGCAATAATTCATCACAAATCAATTTGAGCATAAAAGCCAAATTCACCCATTCTTGAAATAGTCTAGTAAAGAGAGGTTTTAATTCTTCATTCGCATGATCGACCTCTTTTTTTCTTTAATAAATTTTTGTAATCAATATTTCCACTATCTTTTGTTGAAAAATCCAAAAACCGCGGCGAAGAGGTATAAAAAAAATAGAAACTTCCGTGAAAAGGCCATCCTTCGCTAATATCTTCGAAATAGCCAAAAATACAAAAAAAAAAGTTCTAGATCAGAGTCAAAGACATTAAAATTATCCACAAAATTGTTTTGATACGCTTTTTTCGAATTTGTATATATACTTGAACGTGGTGCGTATGCGTCAACCGGCTTGTGTCAACTATTTCGCTATTGCGACTATATTCCCACGTTTTCTGTCATTGTGCGTCGTAATATCTCAGTTTAAAATCCACGGTATTATTGAAAGTTTTTGAAAAATTAGTAAAGATGGAAAAATGGTCAATTCTAATCCAGCAACGAACTTGGAAAATTGCACGATCCATCATCTCATACACGGAGAGAAATATTGATGAAAAATTACCCCGCTAGAAGGTGATGCGTGGGCCGAATTGTCAGTTAATCAGAAATTACCCGATGGTCGATGAAAAAGTTACAAACGCTGGATAATTTTTAAACCGTTGGCAGGGTAATTTCTATGCAACTCAACAATTGTCCCGCTGGCATTGGTAAAAACCCACAGGGAAGTGTATGAAAAGTTCCGTGCTTGGGTGAATTTTTACCCTACAACGGTGCAATTTTTAAAGGGCCCTTCGTAGCATCGGCTTTCGTCATAGCCAATGACAACCGACAATACGCGACTTATTGAGGCAAAGTTGGGTAATTTTTTACGGTGCTGCCACTTGGGCCCACGTTTGGCCTCTGGCAGGGCACTTTTTCATCCACTCTTTAGGCAGAAATTCAACGAATTTTCTCTCCGTGTAATTAATCATTATTTTGGGAATAAAGAAAATGACAGATCACAATGAATATCACATTCAACGTGATTTCTGCTGTCATTATTCAGTTCATTCACGTGATTCCAAAGATTTGAGATTTTTTTTCTAAGAATTTTATAAATTAATAAATTTTATTAACTGTAAAATTGAAAAAATAAAACTTCTTTAAGCTTTCTCTAATTTTTTACATTGAAGATGAGTTGCATGAAGATATCTCAAAAACTAGAAGAAATAATGCAATTTTTATGAGGACCTTTTTTGTAGCTCTTGACATTCTCTACACGAAAGGGTCAGGCAAAATCGTTTTATCTCTATAAGTTTTCAAAATATTCTCGACAAATAATTGGATAAGATTTCTAGGGAATGGATCGGTTTATTATCATTGGTTCTTTGAGGATATTTTTGAAACTAATGAAGGTACGCCCTAATCTTCTTTTGTGGTTATTTACAAATGTAAACTTCATCATAATGAAAATAATAAATTTCTTGCGAACTTTCCACATCGGTGGCATAAAAAATAGTATGTGCCACTCGGGAGTAAAGTAGGCGCTCAAACTGCATATCTGTGCCGCCCGAGCGAAGCTCTGCTTCAGTAAAGCGCCTACTAAAATCCAAAACTGCAATTCACTAACAACAGCATCCCCAAAGTGTTTAAAATATGTCTACAAAAGTATCTTAATTTGAAACACTTGTCTTCACAGTTCTAGAAATGTAATAAATTGGAATAGATTTGATATTTATTGAAAAACAATCCAGTACTGAATTATATGATGAACTTGATTATGTTTATTTATAAACATTTTTATAAATGAAAAATATTCTGGCTGCACCAGATGTTAGAGTTGAGAGAGATATTCATGTCTCCTTCTTTTAAGAGAATTTGGATGCTCAAATATCTCAGAGGGCTACAGGAGCATAAACATGTATTCCTGTTATGCTTTCATCCGAATTCGACTTTCACTTTCGTTCACCCCAGCATCCTTCAGACAGTTTCATTGGATCTTTCAGCATTCCTTGAACCCATCCCTTCTAATTTCCAGGAACAGCTGTTATTCGAAGACGTATTCTAGCTGAGTGCACTTCAGCTGCAAACTATCACTGGCTCTCGTGTGAATCTGAGAAAGGGCATCTTGGGCCAAAAGGACCTGTCTTATTGTTATGATATCCTAGTAAAAGTGCGTAGGTGTATGCCCTTTAGGGTCGTATGGTCCCAGAGGAAAATACTCCAACGATTCCATTTTGTTACATCAAACAGCCCCCATACATTTCATGGTATCCTGTTGGCATAGTTTATCTTTAAACCAAATGTGGTTTTGTTCTTGTAGTGAAGTTGCACTCCATAGTGCTTGGTAGAACAAATGGCTGAAACCCTCCGGGATACTTCTAATTGCTCAAAGGGTCCAACCAATTAGGCGATCATCCACGCATGGAGCTCGTAAACTCACAACATCTCAACAATTTTTTTCTTTTTCTTTATTTTCTTCTTCCTCTTCTCCTCATTCTCATACCCTCTGAGATCCAACGATTACCACGGCCAGACCCGTGGGAACGTGAACCAAGTTGTTTTGTAATGTCTGAAAACGAAAAACCAGGAAACCATAGGATCCTCTGGGGTTTTCAGTTGGTGATGTTTTTTTTTTTCAGTTGTCCATTGGAAATGGTGGTTGGCGCCTATTCCTATACACTGAAATTCGTACACATATAGGTGTGTTTCAGGAGTGGTTCAATGAGAACGTGGAGAAGAGACATGAAACAGTGGTAAAGTGCATGGGGAAGCGAAGACTAATCGCTTGGATGTCAGAGCTATCAGGGAATTATGATGAGGAGCTTCCATTTGAATTCCTCCGATGTCCTAATGGACAAAAAAATTTGGAAATTCTTCGTTGAATCACAATAAAAATAATCATCGCAAGATTTTCTTCATTGCAAGAATTCATTCGTCACAGAATATTTTTATTATAGAAGCGAATTGGACAAAATTGACCTATTTGAAGAAATAAACTAAATATTTTTTGTTTGTATGATGAGTTTACTAAAAAAATTCGAAAAAATTAGGGAAAGTACTTCATCATTGCGTAATTTTTTCAAATGTTTGAAATGAGGACACTCACTTTGAAGAGAATCAGACACTTTTTCTACCACACGTCTAAAAGGAAACAATAGATCTAATACATATGGTTATACTCGAGGACAATTCGAATCCGGTGAACACAACATGTAGTAGGATATCATGTATCGACTGACATATTCCGTCATAATACTATAAACACGATAGCTTCCTGATCTCCTGAAGGTAGAGACAGTGCGTCAATGCGATACCGATTCAACATGTTCTCACGTATCACCATATCCATATATACTACAATTACTCTAGAGCTACAGTGTTTGTGGGTATACAACAAACATCTACTGTCATGTTACATGGAGGAGTGATTTTTTTAACTGTACAGCCGCACGTACAATCAGGGAATCATATCAAGTACGAAACACTTCGGTCATACACTACAAGGCCCTTCCGTATTCAACACGTTAAAGCTAGTGGAATATAAGTTGAGGAAACAGAAGAACATCATGGAATTCTATATTTCCAAGTTTCTTATGTGTATGTGGTTTCGATATACTACATAAAATTTCATGTATTCTAGCTGAGGTAAGATAAATCGTGCAGATGTCAACAGCATTAGGGGAATATGAAACTGGAGTAGGAAGGGCGTAAACCAAAAACTGAATTCATTCGAAAATAAAAAAAAAATACGAGTTTTTGCAATTTTTCATATTTTCCATTCAATGCTACTCTCATTTTAAGAGAAACAAATGATGCAGCTTGTTTAATGATTGATTTCAAAATTCAACACACTATCTGTCAAGATGTTCACATATAAATATCATCGTCCCAGAAACAGCATGGCGTGAGTACTATGCTCATACATAGCACTTACGTCACTTTGTTTCGGAAGTGCCGATATAGAGTGCTTTTGAGTCACTTCCTGTTAATAACCAAAAGATGTCTTCTGGTCGTTAATAGGCATCTGCATATTCTGACAGACGTCGATAACGAACGAAAAGACATTCATATCCTCTTCCTATCAACATGGTGAATGTCTTCGAAAAAGAATGAGCGTTGCGATTTACTAGCATCGGCCCAGGATGATCAGGGCTTCATGAAACGAGAGCAATTTGCAAAAACTGGGTGCAAGGAGTGGATAATCGTAGTGGAGTTAACTGAAAAGCCAATTAAAAGGCCGAGTACAGTTGATGGTTGGAAATACCTCCCCTCCGTCAATATCTGCTATTATCGATACTGTATCTGAAAAGAAATGAACTTTTATGGATTAAGAATTGACAAGAATTAGTAATACTGCTTCATTTTGATTTGACTTTTATCATGATTCTTACCACTCGTGATTCACTGTCATCCTGGATTTTTCATCTTGGAATCTCCCCCCAAGAAAGCTGAGGACAATCGACGAACTCCTCCGAGTCACAGGGAGATATGAGCCTCGAGAAATGACTGCCGGATGGGGGCGTAATGGTATGCCAGGGGACTTCTCATTCTATCTGAACTGTGGTCCTACGCTTGGCTCCTAAATTTTACTGCAACCATGATGAAAGTGGAATGTCGAATGAATATCGAATCTCTTTGAGGGATGTAGATTTTGTTAAGAACAAAAGAATCTCGGGGTATTGTAACAGGGCTGCAGATTGTGTTCGTGTATTGTTTGGATGTAAAACAGGGCAGAGAGTTGAGACTATTGATCGGAATTACTACGTGTAAGGTCATAGGACATCTAGGCAGTATGAATTAAATTCCTTGAGGTTATGCTTGACTAACTCGGTATAAAAGAAACACCGTGACAACAACCAGGAAGCTATAACACCAGAAGAAATACATCGTCACCCTTGGTGAACCTTTTCAACGGTAAAAGTGGCCTACATCATTTCCATGAATGCACATCACGTGATGAAATAATCTAGCTTACAAGCGAGAGAAATGACAGAGGCTGAAAGTTGGGAGTCATAGGGGACTTCATATGATTCTGGAAGTATCCAACTGACGAAAGTTGGAGAAATGAAAGGGTTGGAAAATAACGACGGAACATTCATAGAAACTCTATCCGGTTGGTAGAGCGATGAGGAGGTCAATCGGCATTCTGTACCTCTCCAACCCCTCAAAAGTTGCGAATCCCTGGGTGGGGCATCAGTTTCCCATTCCTCGGACGAAGATGATATGTTATGGAAACCAATAATTGCTCGCAAATAATTATTGTCATTCACTTCTGTTTTAGGACCTCAGTGAATTGTGTTTGTATCTGAAGAATTTGCAGCTATTCAGTTGATAATTTCCACTCAATTGGCTTTCTTTTTATTCCTCTTGAAACACAGATAGAAGCTAACAGTCAAGTGTATCTATTATTATTATCATGATTGTTATTAGTCTCCATTAATGATGCGATTCTGCAGTTTTTATAAAGAACTCTTCCAGCATTGTGAACGCTCAAAAGTGTTAGGGGTGCTGAAGAGCCCACCCACTCTATCCCTCTTTGTCTCTCTTTCATCTTGACGTGTTCAACAAAGCCAACTACTCCTACGTGATATATGTTACCCTAGCCATTTTCATGCATTTCCTTTGTTCACAGGATTATCATTATCGTTCATTGGGCAGGTTTATTGATCGTGACATTGTTGCCAACTAATACTAGCAGCTAGTGTCTGTGTAAAGAAGTTAATGGTAACTGACACGTGAAATGTACGTTCCAACTATGCAAATGTAAAAATGGAGGATTTCGATTTCTTCAGCTGTTTAAGATATTTTTTTTTTTTTGGAAGTCAAAAAAGTGAAATTTTAGGAAGAACCTCTCAGCCTCACATTCCTTGAAGGGAGAAGAGGAAAAAAACTTTCTCCAAGCGTGTTTTCTTATTAGGAACTCATAGGAAAAGAAATCCATTTAGAATATTGAATGGACTATTCTACCTTCTCATTAAAATCCCAGGAGTGCCTCCATTTTGATCAGGTAGGAATCCTTCCGGCTGTTTCCAATCAATCGGCTCCTTCCGGGACTACCAGAGAAGCATGAAATGCACGGGAAAATCGAACTTTCCTATCGCTTTTACCAATCATCTCATGTTTGAGGGGAAAAAAAGAGGAAAATGGAGAAGAGCCCTTTACTGGGCTATTGAATTGGTTTAGAATCCTTTTCAACGTATACTCGCCTACTAATGTTCATGGAACAATATACGGTTTGACTCCATGCAATGTTGTTCACGAGTTCCAGTTGAAGAGCGCATTGCATGATGCGGTAGAATGGTAAAGTGTTAGAAGATATCCTCTTTGTCTGGTGTAGGGGCACATGCTCATTGTGCAGATATGAGAGAACATCATTTAGTCTTCACATATGAGGCTATTAAGAGACGAATGAGGCCACGAGGGAAAAGAGTTACTTGCTCAAGTGCTTCGAGCCACACATCGCTACCAAGCTATCATAAAAATGAAGAAGGTATTCTAATATTCGTAGGGTCTACCGGGCCAAAGGAGTTCCCCTGATTCTTTTTCTCCTCCTCGTCTAATCTTAACCACCAAAATCTCCCAATTTTGAAAAAAAATTGGGAATTTCTTGAAATTGTAATATTCCTTTGGTAGATGAGAAGTCGAATGGACGAGCGATTATTCAAGCAATACTAAAGACTATTTTCTCTTTCACTTGTCAGAATTGTCCTACAAATGTATCAGATCGATGGCGTCATAACACGACTGAATAACAGGAGAGAATAATTACAAAGAGGTTCCATGTGACAGCGACACTTGAATTCTAGAGCTAGCGGCTTGCTCACTCAGACTTTGAATAAGGCTCTACAGAAGGTAGATATGAGTCTGGTAGATGCGAAGTGGAAACAGAGAGTATATTTTTGAATAAAATAAAATGTGAAAGTGAAGGTTGGATTGGGGAGAGAACTCCATAGACTCCAATTGAGTCGATTATTGAAAGGGCTATCGGCAGTCTATTGGTTTGATCCCCCATTGCCAGGCCAGCAGGAGGGCCAGACAGGTAGCAACGAAAATTCGTGTTGGTGTTAGTGGCGATGTCCGAATTCCTGATTCACCTCTAGCCTTCCTGTATTGTTGTATCCATAATAACAATAAATATTCTATAAAATATATATATTTTTTCTTCTAGATGTTTAAAAAAAAAAAAAACAAATGTCATCAGTCAAATCGGTCAAATTGTGAACGTCTGATGGGAACTCCACTGAAGGAAGAAACCATGTCATCTAGTAACAATGGGAATGGAAATATGAGATCAGTAGAAAAGAGAGGGAGATTAGAGCCAGTTCGACCCTGGCTCTCAGAAATAATTTAATCCAACACGATAGTTGAAGGGTTGAATAAAATATATTCACATATTCGAAACAGGAGGTCATCGGGCAAGAGAAGGTCGACGAACGAGCATAGCAGTGAAAACCGGGGGCGTCACCAAAGTGAAAGAGTCGCTTTCTCGTATGCGCCGCAGCTTGTGATCAGGAGCAAAATGTGGCACATGAATTTGGACCTTGCGTAGAATCTAACGGAAACTTTATACTTTTCTGATTCTTCATTTCGATTTCGGAGAGTGTTGTTCCCAAGGTCAGCATTCCAGTCACTTTCAACAGCAGTAGAGAGAATGGAAATGGAAAGAAAACGAGAATAAACGGTAATTACTGTACTATTATATACTACAGTGTTGGTATGATGCTAGTGAGACTCGCGTCATTCATGCGTTTTCTAGTGAGAGGATTGGTGAGCAAAGGGTTTTCTCGTCGAGATTCCACCCACGCTTTTTTACCAGGACAACATCCCCGATGAGGAACGAAGGATCGGGAATTGGGGGAAGAGCCCTTGCTTCACAGTAACTCCCAGTCTCTCTTTCATTCCTGTTTCTTTGTCTTCATTCTTTGGCTGTAGAGAGAGTCAAACAGAGAAAAGCATAAAGCAAAGGGGGACCCGCAATTGAGTACTTTCTTGTACTAGGGCAACATATATCTCGATGTTTCTCCAATGAAGCGTTAGTTTAATGGTTAAAAAAAAGCGAGGTCCAATCGATTGAATCAATCCGATTTTTTGATGCAAAACATCGCTTTGCACATCATCTATCAGACATCTAGTCATCAGATGACAATGATCTAGTAGAAATGGTTCATTCTTCAATCGTGAATCTAGGCTTTTTTTTTTGACAATTCGAATGCCTCAGGGATGTAGGACTAAAAGCTATTGTCCTTTCCCCAGAACACCCATCGACCTCCTACGTCCTGCTGCATGCCTGAGTATTGTCACCCATGGTGTAATTAATATTCATACGTACATGAAACAGCAAACCTAGACTGTATTCACTGTTATATGTTCACAGAATTTGTCTGGTAATGCAGGAACAAACTGAGGTCGACAATAAAGATAGAATAAGCGGATGATGATCGAAATTGTTTTCGCAATAGATAGGATTGCACGAACTTGTTCCAGGGCACCGTACTATCAGGAATTCAGGAGTAAGAAGGACCACGATTATTGGATGACATACAAAAGTGGTAGGGAAGCATAAATTTGGTATTGGCGAATTATTATATTTCGTTCCAATGTACCGTTCCAGTGATACTGCCTGCTCCAAGACAAATGGATCAGGAGTGAACGTTTGGGTATCGGTAGTCAATAGCCTTAAACCCAATCGATCGAAGGCAAAGAAAATTTTTCATATCTTTTATACTCTTCATATACATGTCCTCTCAATGTGTATTGAGGCATATTCACGTCATTTTTTTGAATGCATTTCATTTTCTTTCTTTGAGGAAGGAATGCTATCAGAAAATTCTAGACAATACAAGAGTAAACAACTGGACCAGGCGTCTATGGGAATGAGAGAGGTTGATAGTCCAATGGTATATGCGGTTGCTTCAAGGGATAGAATTGGGGTGCGAAAATGGGGGTGGCATGAGAGGCCTACCCCCTGCACCTGGGGGCGGAACAGCGCCTCAATTCAAAGCTAGCATACCTACCCCATTGTCATTATCCATTTGATGAATTTCTTTGGATCAATTCCTTCAGACACGAAATCGGAAGAAAGAGCTGAAAAATCACGAGTATTCCAGTCCACGTATATTCATCTGAATCGATGTTTTTATCGTGGATTTGAGAGCCTAGAGCTACTGAACGTCCGAATCGAGTGCTGATACTAAGGATTGTGATAAGGAAATGCAGTCATCTCATCAGCATGACCTTACCTTGGAGGCAATGCTCTGTGTTTGGGCGTGTATCCCTGACATACACCTATAATCTTGGGGCGTTTCCGTCTCAGTAATTATCCATCAAACTTTTCACAGGTGTTCCACCCCGATTTTTTGGTTATATCTCCTCGTTCGAAAGGTAAGAATATTTTCTGATAAATCAGTGTGGTTTATTGAATCTGTCGGCATGATTGTTTTGGTCCTCTTAAATGTCCGAAAAACCGCGATTTAACGTTCCGCACCGCCTCCTCGTCGTGAGGGTTCCGCCCCGCGAGTTTGACGGCCTGCCCTCCGCGGGTGCCGCCCCCGCTCTTCGAACAGGAACACAGAAACATGAAGGAACTGCAACGACCGATGGATAATCTGATAACCACATCAACAGGTAAATCCCAATTGCTACTCTGTTAATTACCTTCACAGCCTTCAGTCATTTCAGCTTAAGCATTCAGAAATACAATTCTCCTCATCCTATCATGATATTTGGACAACTGTTCGTTGGGAAGGTTGAGCGTTCAGCTGCTGATATTTATGTGTATAATCCAAACAAATATGTTCATTTCCAAATTATTGGAATTCCTGCAAACAAAACAAATCCGATGAGTCCGGCTTTAAATGGTAGAGATATTGTCTACTCTTCAAAGATTAAAAGAATATCAATAGAGGCAAGAAACTCTCATTTCATGCTCCCCTAGTCATCCGGGCAGGTGTTCTAACGTGAACCCCGAGAGAATCCATGAAATATATATATATATATATATATATAATATATATATATATATATTTCATATATATACATATATATATATGTGTATATATGCTCTCAACTAAACTCGGTTGACGCCCCGAGATAGACCTCGTCACCCCAAACGTTAGTGGTACAGCCTATCCAATGAATATGGAAACAAATTCGTTTAGAAATACAGAATTAAAGAATCGATGAGAGCCCTTAAGAGCATGCGTGATAGCTGAATACTTCGATGATATTCAGTTGACAAAAGTATGGCGCGACTTTGAAGGAGGCGCAGCAGATGGCTCCATTGAGAATGGTCACCCTTTAATTGAAAACAGAGGGGCATTGGTGGTAAGAGGGTGGAGCAGTTTAAATCAACCCTCGATGGAGGCTGGCATTAAAGAAAAGCACCAGCGTACCCTTAAGAACTATGCCTATGAGCATGCGCTTAAATTCTTGCTAATCTGAATATTTGAAGATGTTTGGAGACGGTGAAAAAAAAATTGTATGAAAACATTGTCAGGAGGCAAAATACATGCACTGATTGAAAGTGTCTTTTGAAGGATATGCGTGAAACGGTAGGAATGAAATTGGGAGCTGCAGGAGACTTCTAGTAATGGTGTAGTATGTAGGCAGCATCTATGATCAAGTCTGAATCCTTTGAATAATCATTGAAAATTGAGAGGGGCTGGACAGTGAAGAGGGCCGTGTCAGTTCCATGGTTATTCCACGTGTGGCCAAAAAGGGTGCGACCTCAGCACAGTCTCGGACGGCCCTCGCGGAGACCGCGCCCACGCATTTCCAACAGGATTGTAGAAATTCACAAGAGTTCGTTGGCCTTGGTCCTTCGAGAGATTCCCGATGGTTAGTGGATACTTTATATTTAGCTTGAGGAAGGGCAAGCAAAGAAGAGGATGCTTTTGCTTTGAAGACGCTCTTAGCTGTGTTGCAGCTGCAAATAGATGGCGTGACTAGAAGGTCAAGCGCAAATACGAGTCAGCAAACTATGTCACTGGTTAATGGAGATGCTGAGAAAACTTTCAATTTTCTAGCAGAACGTAATACTCATTGTTACGTGGGACTCACAAATTGACAGACAAAAGTTGATATTTTTTCAGTTTCATCACAACTTAATAGATCGCATTTTAAATCAAAATAATTTTGTGACTAAAATTTATCATAGCGATGCGTTCCAATAAGATGTCGAAGGGAATCCGCCCACGCATCGTGAACAGGACTACAGCATTGGTCAAAAGGTGGCCATGGGGTTCTGGGTAGAAGGGCCAATGCCTTGTTGGAGTTGAAGATTGATCTCTAGTGCATTTGCGAAATCATCAATTTTTGTTCTGCACAATGCTAGAACAAACTCCTCAATGATCATCGAGATTTTCCGAATCCATGCATTGCACTTCGAAGGTGCATTCAATATTATTAACCTTTCATTACTCGCACTATAAGTGTGGCACCACACTGATGCTACTCAACTTATGGCGTTTGCTTAAGTGCAAGTGAGATGTTAGAAAAAGCGCAAGTAATAAAAGGTTAAAAATCTTATCAACATTGTTATCTGCCTATGGCTTGAAGGCTATTTTTTATATCATACTTGTAAGAAATGTCGTGATTTATCTGATATCCCATCCAATACGCTGATCACGTGGCTTCGGGTATAGAGAGGATGATTGATTTATGAAAAACCGGAAAGTCGAGGATCAAACGCCTATATACAGTGGGCGGTGTTACCAGGGGGTTGTCAAGGCCGCAGATCCATACTCATATAAAATATGAAGACTTGGAGAAGCATAATGCAGCACTCTTAACTCTCATGCTTTCCTATTTTCTGGCGTGCAAAAGATATGAATTATCATATCTTTCATCCCCTGGCTTCAACAAAATCACTCGTATCATCGTGACAAAGAATTTCCCCGGAAGATATTTCAATTTATCAGTATTTATTATTTATATTTCATCTGAATTTAATTAAATATTTATTTGCATATGCTGATGAATTTTTAGCTTGTACGATATTTATGAAATGAAGATTGACCGATTGAATCTAGCCGCTCATACGTATAATGAAAAAATGCGGATAACACTTGACTCAAGATGTTTCTACCTCCTCCATCCATAATATGCGACTCTGGTTCACAAAGTTTCCCGCGCAGTCACCTCTTCAGCAGTCTTATTTCCCTGCTACATCGATGTAACAGAGTTGTTTACACTGCGCATGTAATATTCCAACGTTGACGCTACATGTGAATATTTTCAACATATTCCATCAAATATTTCAGAATGCTCTCTGTCATGGGATTTTTTAAATAACTATTCAAATTGAATAATCAGAGAATTTTATTTTATTTTCCTCATAAATGATTAAGAAACATGAATTATTGTGTCATTGCATGTTCAATTGTTGAAGGTTCATCGAGTTGAGTTCATGTGAATGCCAATTGGAAATAGTTCTTGAAACTTGAAAATATTTTGGAACATGATCAATTGAAAGAATAAATGTACAAACGATAATTCATCGATTTAATCGGTAACAACCAGGATTCCATAGGGCTGAAGGGTGTGCCCATGTCGACATAAATTACAGTAATTATATAGAAATAGCAGGGAGTTATGAAGTACTAAGAGGATTTCGGAAAAGGTACCTTTCATACTGAAGCAACCGCCATATTTTATTTAGAACGGAAAACATTTTATTTAATTTCTTTGTTAGTCTACATGTATCCGTTCAAATGATTACACAGAAGAAAATTATTTTAATACATAAGGATGTTTATTCTAGCTAACAATAAATACGTTAGTGTGAAAGAAGGGCGTAGAAGGGACTCTAAACTGAAGACAGAGGTAAACAAGTATAGTAAGAAAGCAGAGGAATATAGGAAGTGGCATATAGATACTAGAAGTTATCTCCTGTATATTACTGTGATGTTAAAAATAATAGAAATAAAAGAAAGGACTATCTTCAGTACAACTAATGCAGTGGCTCCAACTTTCTACGATACTCTCGTAATCAGGATCACATTCTAGTATAAAAGCTCTGAACACCAAAGAATCATACGGCGTCTCACAGAATCCAACGATACAAGGATTATCAGGGACTCATCGTTTGGGTGAAATATTTAGAGAGCTGTATTATTGAGGAGCAGCTCCCGTTGGTGGAGATTGTCCTCCAGGGATCATGATACCAATTCAGGTCGAGCCACTCGCGATACATCTTGCATCAGGATCACATCAAATTTGAATAAGCAGACAAAGTTAACCTTTTTTTTTCCCTTCCGGTTGTGGTAACTTGCACTGAGGTCCCGTGGGACACTGTGGGTGATTCTGGTGACTCACGATACAACTTGGAACAGGATATCATCTGGAAAGAGAATTGCGTACGTAGAACTAGAGCATTAAAATCCATATTAACCATATTTAACGTAGGCCTTTCATTTTTTTCATCCAATTCTTCATATTTCAATGGAAATGAAATCTTGAGTTGAGGAATTTAAATTGTTATCGAAGTGTCTATGTGTTCATGGTAACAAAAGTTGATAAATAAATTGTGGTCAAATATTGAAGAGAGAATAGTGACCCTAGACTAATCCTCATTTATTCCATTCCACTCATTTTGGCGCTAAAGGGATGAGGAAAAAAATGAAAAGTGATATCCATGCTAGCAGGAGATTATCCTCAGGAGCTGGTTTCCAATCGAAGAGAACGAAAAAGAGAAAAAATTATGTAGAATAATGATTTAACACGGCGAACCCAAAATGACAGGACGGCAACTTTCATAATTTTATAAAAAGTTGTTAGATTGTTTATATAACTGAGCACTTATTAATAATTCCAAGTTGCAACATCATTTTCCCTCGATTTTGTATTACATATTGAAAGACATTTCTAGATGTTGGAAGCCGTGGAAACTAAAATGATGAGTATCCCTGGATTTGGACAATTAGTTCCGCTCCATTGAGTTCTAAATGCGGAGACTCAATAATCAGGAATGCAGAGGTCCTGAAGAGGATCCGAGAATCCTTGGAAGAGAGGACAGCCATCACTGAACGATTATAGATACGCTATTCTAATTCTGTTACCCTGGCTCTTGTCGTCAAGCTTCTTATTAATATGCTAATTTAACCTCAGACTATTGCCACCGTTAGACCATTCTACTCAAGGAAGATCGCTTTCCCTCTATATCTCTTCTCCACGCTCCACTATTCTTGGATACGACCAATTGAAATTTGACTTTTGCTTCCAGACGCAACGATCACGTGTAATATGATACACCAACTACCAGGGAATTATGGAACTTCAAGTCCATGGTTTCCATAGGCCTATCCTTCGGGATAGAGCTTCTCAGGCCAATCCCAGAAAACTAGTAAAACGTTTCCAAGAGCTCTGAGCATTTTGATTCATCTGCCATTCATGAATGATGAGCAATACTGGAGTATCCATGGACAATTTATGAAAATCTATTAGTCAAACTAAGGATTTTCTGAACTCTCAGGCTTCCCTACCACATCCCTTCAGTCTTCAACAACAAGGCCTGGATCCAGACAACGAATGGGCCTTGGAATAACTCATGAGTGCCTAATCATCCGCCCTTCGTTAATCCCCCTGAGGATGTAAACATTTGACGCTCCAGTAAGTTTGAAAGAAACTCCAGCGTCTAAAGGAACAGGAGATCATGAGTAGTGAAGGACCTGCGATTTCAAACAAGGACTCTCACAGCATGCACCATATATATTGAGTACGTATATATACCATTACCTCTTGCTAAGGGAGTCTACGTTTTCCGGTTTACGAGCACCTTACAGTGACAATTGTCGGCCATTTGATACCAAACTCAGAGGATTCTATACTAGGAGAATATGCAAAGCTCTACGGTTTTGAAAAGGTGTTCATGGGGAGGCTGGGCGTGACTGCATTTTTTCTTAATGCTCGGGTTGATTCACTTCATGGACACGCTCCAGTGGACTCCGACCGATTTTATCCTCATATATACGGATACCATAAGATTCATATGGTGGACTTCGAGGATGTTCAGAGCATCTGCAGCAGTGAGTTTCTAGAAGATGAAATCTAAACTGCAAGCTATTAGGAATGCATAAGTTTAAAAACTATCACATTCCTCTTCTCCACTCTTCCTTTGGCCCCATTCGTTACGGGATTTTCAGTCCTGAGAAATGAGAATTGATGAAAGTGATTGGATTTTTTTTCCTGCGATTTTTTAAAGTAGTCCGCTTGCAGCGGTTATTTCATTGTCTTCTCTTTTAGTGTTTTGATGTAGCGCTACAGAGTTCAGTGCGAGAATGTGGAATCGGTGGGAAAGATCAATGCCAAGAGCAGTGAACCCATAAACAATCTTATGGGGATTTCATAAGTGTTGAGTAGCTATAAGCATCAGGAGGAGCAGTCCTAGCTTTTTTCCGTCAACTGCAGACAAGCATGACACTGATGGATACGATTATCTTTCAGAATAATTTATTGAATTTTACACCCTGAAAACATTATGCTTGTAACGACTAAAAGCAATGCTAGTGTTGAGATTCTGGAATATTCAGTTGGAGTTGATTCTCCAAACTCGTCAATAATAGGAAATGGTGATATTAATAATTCAGTCAAGATGATTGAAGTGAAGGCGTTATTTTTAGGAATAAAATTCAAAGACACGGGCGCGTCTTGTGCCATGCACTGAGGAACTGATTCGTTTGGCTGAAACGTACCTCGTTGAATATTAACGAATATTAGTTAGGATATACTGCAAATCCAGGAGCCTCATTTTGTCGACACTTTTGAGACCCCAAAGGGGTCTCCGGTACTTCGAAGAATAAAAACATTAGAGCCATTTTGAAAACATCCTCAGCTCAATCTCGATGAGATGAACAGAAAATTGGCGCATTCGTTTCTCTTCAGCAACAATGAAAAACATTCCTGAGGAGAGGGGAACGAGCGAATCCAAGGGGAAAATTGGATAAAAAAATTAAAAAGAATGGCAGAGAGATCCAGGCTATTGTACTACTTTTTTTTTATTTTTCTTCCATTACTCCCTTGCCAGTCTTCTTTACGGAAAAGATGGACAAAGCAGTTTCTCGTAGTCAAACAGCTCTGAAAAAGAGCTGGACTCATATTTGCGCCTGGGAATACTTAGTCCGCGTCTTTTTCGATTTCTTCTACAATAAAAATCTCCTGACAAAAACTTTTCTTCAAATTATTCAAAATTAGGAGAAATAGGCGACGTGTGATTTCTCCATACGTCACACCAGCAATGATGAAAATCATAGCTGGAGAGAGAGGCACGGTCGAATTGTAGGATTTTTTTTTTTTAATGTTAAAAATGGCCGAGAGGTCCGACTTTCTCTACTATTTTTAAATAATTTTCTCCTATCTATTCCTTTTCCTTGACGCATTCCCCTCTCTCTAGCAACAATGAAAATCATTGCTGAAGAGAGTGAAAGGGCAAATTGCAGGGAAAAATTGAAAAAAGAAAAATTAGTCCAATCACGATTTCTGTAAAATCGGTTCTTTTTTCAAATAAGAGGGCAGATAATTTTTTCGCACAAAATACGAATTATTAATAGTTCAGCAAGATAGATGAATGATTCTGGGAGCTCCAAATCTTACATAGAGGTGATATAGAGGATGCAAGAGAAAGTTCATGAGAGGGGATGAATGGATAGAGTTGAACAATTGAAACTTCGATAAGAAGTGCCTCCTACACTGAGAAGAAATAACGGTGGGAACTATGAAATACTCATACTATTAGTACTTAACAAATATTTTTTTTTTTAATGAAAAAAGTTATTGAATCTACTGAAACTCATTACAACTTCACTGTAGTACCCATCAATTCTGTTTAAACGCAGAATTTCAAGAAATGTTGATGAATATTTCATGTATCATGTTTAAATGGTTTGAGGTGATCTAAAATGTAAACATTTGATAATAGTAGTGAAATCATCACTATAAAGGAGAATGAGAAGGGAAAAGAATGTAGAAGGCCAAGAAGTCATATGACGCTGAAGCTGGCCGCCACTATAGCCGCGAAACGCTGAGCGCCCAGGGCCGAATAGGTCGTTCCGGCGCCCCGATTCACGGAGATCAGTTGATAGCGTTCGCAATCATTTTTCCCACATTATCCCAGTCTGAAAGGTCTTACGAGATTGTTTTCTCGAGAAGTTGAACCTGTAGGGGTGGTACTTCACGCAATTTAGGGTAGAAAAGACGAAAATTTAAGATTTTTCATAGAAAAAAAATTATTTAAAAAAAAATAACGATTGCTACCCGATTTTTACTATTGATTTATATCAAGGGACCTTATACGAAGGTCGCCTGAAAAAATCAAACTCCAAGGGATGATACTTCCCGTAATTTGGGGTGGAAAAGACGGAAATTTGAGATTTTTCATAGAACAAAAATTATTAAAAAATAAAAATAACAATTGCTACCTCGTTTTCTCTTTTGATTTATATTAAGGGACCTTATACGAAGGTCGCCTGAGAAAATCAGACTTCAAGGGATGGTACTTCACGTAATTTGAGGTGGAAAAGACGGAAATTTGAGATTTTTCATAGAAAAAAATTATAAAAAAATAAAAATAACAATTGCTACCTCGTTTTCTCTTTTGATTTATATTAAGGGACCTTATACGAAGGTCGCCTGAGAAAATCAGACCTCAAGGGATGGTACTTCCCGTAATTTGGGGTGGAAAAGACGGAAATTTGAGATTTTCCATAGAAAAAAAATTATAAAAAAATAAAAATAACAATTGCTACCTCGTTTTCTCTCTTGATTTATATTAAGGGACCTTATACGAAGGTCGCCTGAGAAAATCAGACTTCAAGGGATGGTACTTCACGTAATTTGAGGTGGAAAAGACGGAAATTTGAGATTTTTCATAGAAAAAAATTATAAAAAAATAAAAATAACAATTGCTACCTCGTTTTCTCTTTTGACTTATATTAAGGGACCTTATACAAAGGTCGCCTGAGAAAATCAGACTTCAAGGGATGGTACTTCACGTAATTTGGGGTAGAAAAGAGGGAAATTTGAGATTTCTCATAGAAAAAAAATTATTAAAAAAAAAAATAACGATTGCTACCCGATTTTTACTGTTGATTTATATCAAGGGACCTTATATGAAGGTCGCCTGAAAAAATCAAACTCCAAGGGATGGTACTTCACGGAATTCGGGGTAGAAAAGAGGGAAATTTGAGATTTTTCATAGAAAAAAAATTATAAAAAAATAAAAATAACAATTGCTACCTCGTTTTCTCTTTTGATTTATATTAAGGGACCTTATACGGAGGTCGCCTGAAACGGAGGTCGCCTGAAAATTAGACTTCAAGGGATAGTACTTTACGGAATTCGGGGTAGAAAAGACGGAAATTTGAGATTTTGACTTAAGGTAGTATCACAGTGAAATTGAGTACAGTTAACCCCTTATTTTTCGATGCCGTATCAAAGATGATAATTTTTTACATTTTCCTGAATCTTTTCATAATTTTTGACCATGTAGTTTGTGAGATATGAATTATCAAAGTTACTGAAAATATCGGTAAAAAATCCTAAATCGGACAGAAATAACGTAATTACTAAAAAATCACACAATTTATCTGCTATTTAAAAACTATTGGCGAAGAGAACAGCATTCTCACTGAATAATAAAAGAAAGAAATATTCGATTCACCGTATAGTTATTAAGAAATTTTAATTATAAGATAGTCGTAACTATTTGCCTCTCTCTCTATCTCATGCATGTCATAGGAGATTAGTAATGTGAAAAACATTCGAGAAACGAAAAAAATTATATTCACAAGCTGAACATATGACATTCGAATAGTTTAATCACTTTTTCGGGTAAATTGAAGCTAATTTTCCCGAATTATCAGCAGTTAATTGGAAACTAACCTACAAATCCTCATTTTTTTCTGTTTTATCGACATCACGCTGGGATACTACCTTCAATTGAGGGGTCTTCTCATAAAGTCTGATAAAAAAATTAGGCCACTGGTACTTCAGGTGATTTGAGGAGAAAAAACCGGATATTTTTCATTTTTCGTTTGAAAGAAAAAACGCAGAAAAGAAGTTAATCATTGCTACCTCATTTCTCTGATTGGAGTTGAGGTGCCTTACGATGAGATCCCATAACATAAGTCAAAAGAGAAAACGAGGAAGCAAATAGTATTTTCTTTTATAATTTTTTTTATATGAAAATACCGAAATTCGCGTCTTTTTGGCCTCAAATTACTTGAAATACCATTGCCAGAGCTCCGATTTCTATAAGAGACTCTGCGATAACGCCTATCAACAAAAGTCAAAAGAGAAAACGAGGTAGCATCAATTGGTGTGTTTTTTTCTACAATTTTCTATTTATAAAAAAATACCGAATTTTCATATTTTCTAAGTCAGATCAATAGAAATACCGTTTTCAGAGGTCTGATTTCTATAAGAGACCTCGCGATAAGGCCTATCAACATAATTCAGGAGAGAAAACGAGGTAGCATCAATTAGTTTTTTTTTTAATTTTTTTTCTCTGAAAAATACCGAATTTTCATCTTTTCTACCTCAGATTACTCGAAATACCATTGTCAGAGGTCTGATTTTTATAAGAAACCTTGCGATAAAGCCTATCAACATAAGGCAGAAGAGAAAACGAGGTAGCATCAATTAGTTTTTTTTTTACAATTTTCTATCTATAAAAAAATACCGAATTTTCATTTTTTCTAAGTCAGATCACTCGAAATACCATTGTCAGAGGTCTAATTTTTATAAGAGACCTTGCGATGAGGCCTATCAACATAAGGCAGAAGAGAAAACGAGGTAGCATCAATTAGTTTTTTCTTTACAATTTTCTATCTATAAAAAAATACCGAATTTTCATTTTTCTAAGTCAGATCACTCGAAATACCATTGTTAGAGGTCTGATTTTTAAAAGAGACCTTGCGATAAGGCCGATCAACATAAGGCAGAAGAGAAAACGAGGTAGCATCAATTAGTTTCTTTTTCTTTTTTTTTTACAATTTTCTATCTATAAAAAAATACCGAATTTTCATATTTTCTAAGTCAGATCACTCGAAATACCATTGTGAGAGGTCTGATTTTTATAAGAGACCTTGCGATAAGGCCTATCAACATAAGTCAGAGGAGAAAACGAAGTAGCATCAATTAGTTTTTTTTTTAATTTTTCTTCTATGAAAAATATCGAATTTCCATCTTTTCTATCTCAGATCACTCCGAACACCATTGCCAGAGGTCGGTAAAGTAAGACCCTGGCGACGCTATTCAAATCTTTGTTGTTTTTGTTTTTTTCAGCTGTAATATATAAAGACGTTACGTAATCTATTGTCTGAATTGGTCGCTGGTATAAATAAAAATCAAAAAATAGAAATGCGTTTGGTCGAGATGTATGGATTGAGTCAAAATAAACTCAATCTCATACGTTATCTGAAGACCTTGAATGTCATTAGAGCGCGCAATTTTTGTCAAATATGCGGTGAGCTAATGGTGTTCAATGAAAAAGAACTAATGCATCGATGTTATAACAGCATTGAGACCAAAAATTCACACAAAAAGTGTGTAAGGAAAAAATGTAACACCAAGACTGGTATGTTCACGGGATCATGGTTTATGGGCACCAATTTAGACATTAGAATTTTATTTCAATTAATTTCATTGTATTTAATTCATGATAAAATTTCTCTCAAAAATTTAGCTTCAGAAACACTTTTATCCATAAAAACAATTCGCTTTTGGCTTGGTAGGATTAACTCTGTTTTGGTTGAGTGGGTAGGGGGTGACCTCGCACTGAAGATGGGTGGGAAGGGGAAGATTGTCGAAATTGACGAATCGAAGATAGGTGGGAGAAAGTATAATAGAGGGAGAAAGAGCAAGGGACAATGGATTGTTGGCATTTTCGAGAGAGAAACAAAAAGAGTTTTCTTTTGGCCAGTCCGTGACCGCTCCTCTAGAACTCTCCATAATATCATAATCAGTGCAGTTAAGCCAGGTACTTCAGTGTATACAGACGGTTGGAAGGGTTACAGTGGCCTGATCTTGAGGGGATTTAACCACCTTCGGGTCAACCACTCCTACCAATTCGTAAATTCACACGACAAGAACGTGCACACACAGAACATCGAGCGTGTGTGGAGGGACTTGAAGTCCACTATTCCAAAGTACGGCGTGGGTGGGAAGAAACTTGACGCAAAAATGTGTAAGTTTATTTTCAACCGCACTTTTAAGTATGGTGAACGTATTGAAGCTTTCTTCGAAATTTTGGCAAGATTCCACAATCCACATTAATGTATGTAATTTTGATTCATTTTGAACGGTAGAGTCAGTATGTACTGTTGATTCTGGTTGTTGGTCACACGCGAAGTCGTACAGTATTGTGGATTATTGATTATTTGAGTACTCAGTGTGTTAAATTCACACATAAACTCAAATAATTATTTTGAATTTTGAAAATGCTGATAGAAGGTGCAGCGGTGGTTGTTTATTCACAATTTTTTCATCTAAATCCCAAGAGTCAATTAATAGGTTGTTGTGTTAGGTTATTCTGCGAGGCCTATACACCACTACCTCCACGAGGTGGCCTTGGGTTACGCTAAACGTGGTGGTCCACCAATCAGTTGGTTGTTCCCTTTTCTTTTGATAATTCCACTTTAATTTTCGAAAAAAAAAAAAAAAAAAAAAAATATATTTTTTCACTTGGTTTCAAGTAAATTTCCAGTAGTTGTTATACATTAATTGGGATCCCCACTCTTCTTCCCTGTGAGTCATCACTTGTTGGCTTGACCAATGGAGTATTAACATTATTTCAGAATTAATCAATAATTTCTAGCAAACTGAACAAATTGTTGTTTGTCGTCGACAGAGTAGTACATTACCCAGAGGTCTGATTGTTATAAGAGACCTTGCGATAAGGCCTCTCACCGTAGATATTAGCATCCCTCAAACAAACCATGGAAATTAATGAAAGTAATTCGGAATTATGAAAAAAGCGAAAAAAAATGCACGGGGCCCCGAGTCGTCCCTGAGCGCTCGAGGTTTGGCGGCTAGAGTGGCGGCTAGCTTCAGCGTCATGAAGTCATGCATATGGAATGAAACAAGACTGAATTTTGTGAATTCAAACATATTAAATAGTTGAATTGACTAAATTCAGTAAATTCAACAACTTTTTTAATTATTTCAAGAAAATATGTTCTGGGGACTAATAGCATCAATATGACAGATCGTACGTTTTTCTTCCTCAGTATAGAAGAGCGATAACCAGAAAAATGAAACTAACAGTGATAACTCAAATAATTTGATGATTCAAATTATCTTGAATATACACATGTGTTGAACAATTGATGTGCATTTCATGGGACAAAGATAATGAAAATTTATGAGCATTTTTCTGATATAATATGATGATTTCATAGTTTTTCGACAAGTCGCCATTCATTTCCATTTCGTGATCCACGTGGAGTGAAATCTGTTGGTTTCCTCTATAGTTCCTTTTACACTCCCTTGAGTGTGAATGCAGCCTGTTTCCATAAATTCATTCGTATTTAATTATCAATTCATATTTCATTTTCATTTAAATAATGTCAAATTTGAGAAATTATTATAGAAATTATTTGGCGAAAAAAAAATAAATTGTTATCATCAACATGATTTTTTATAGATATTAATGGAATACTAATGAAAACCATGGGCCTTCCTGATTGGCATTATGCATACACCAAAATTTATCCAATCTGCGAAAAAATAAAATTTTATTTTCATCCAACCGTGATGCGTAGTTCGATTTGACAGAGAAAATTTTCTTTTTTTATTATAAGTCATTATTTACCTTATCATTGATAAAAAAGTGATAAAACAAATTAAAAATTTGAAAAAATTCTTTGTTTTTGTAATAATTATTACTATTTCTATAAATATACAATAAATAACAATGTCTGTAAAAACATTTCTATTAAAAAAATCTTTTTTTGATAATTACAGTTAAAATAAACATAGTACCCTGAAGAGGACTCTGCAAGAGAGTCGAAACGTTGGTACACAAATTAAAAATGTTCAATTAATTTATTACACCTTCTGCACCTACATGGCTACCTTTACACTAATTTAATCTAATCAAGGTCGAAAAATACAATTAAACCTTTACAATAATTTTTCAAATTTACTCAATTTTCAGAGCGCACAGCCCAGGAAATTTCTTTCTGGATATAATTGGATAGAATCAGATAGAATTCTATAGAATTTGATCGCAGTCATATCTCGGCAGATATGACGTCATATCTGGGAAGATATAGGTAGATATGTTAGTAGATTTGACAATCCTACAACGGAATGGCCCAGATCTGAATCAGATATAATTGTATACAGGGTGACGTCAGCGTCCACCTCACAAACTTCAGGGGCTTAAGAAGTTTGGGGAGTAAACTCAAAACGACGGGAAAAAATTGATTTTTTTAACAGGGCTGAAACAAGTCGTTTCGAATCACCTCAATTTTTTTCAAATTTTTCATCTAATTATTTACGACGAAAAAAAAAAGACAACAAATGATAAAGTGACATAACCCAACATTTGAAAAAAATTAATTACAGCTTGAAAATTTATTCTATTATGTCAAAGACCCGTTGAAATACTTCTCAGAATCGTGAATATTATAGAAAAAAAATTTTTGCACTGTTTGTTGCACTAAACAATTAAAGAAAAATAATTTAGTAGAAATAGCTTTCTGAGCTCTATTTTTTTTTATTTATAACTGCTCAGAAAACGATGGAAAAACCAAACAAAAATTGAAGTGCACCTAACAAAACAACCTGGTGGTAAAGGGGGAATTTTACTAAATTACGTCGCTGTCCATATCGTCCTATACATAAGTTCCAGCTTTGATAATTATTTTCGTTTATTATTCGGTGGTGGAAAAATCCGAAAAAATGATGTTATATTACTTAATGAACTTGTCCTCGAAGTTTCATAAAAACGTAAGCGTTTTTTGTTTTAGGTCGAAAGCTGATGTTCCTCCTTAAAGAAGCGACAATTGCAATGCTAATACCAACAGAATCAATTGAATCGAATAGAAATTTTTTAGTGATTAGCATAAGCCATAAGAATTTTTTTGTTGTTGCGATACTGAGTACGATATTCGAGGCAATACCGAATGCGACAATTCTGGTAGTATTGAAGAGGAGAATGGAGCCGACATTGAATACGATATTTTTGGCAACACTGGATGCAAAAATTTCCAAAATTAAAAATATTAGAAATATAATATTACATTATAGTAACTCGCAATAGCTCAGCGGTAGAGCACCTGACATGTAATCAGAGGGTCGTGGGTTCATATCCTGCTTGCGCATTACATATTTTTTCTGAAATTTGATTTTCTAAATAAAATTTATTAATAAAAATTAATTTATTAATAAATTTAATTGTTTAATGGTTCATATAATATTAGAAAGAAGCCGTTCATCATATTCGAATGGTTATTCTCCAATTTGATTAATTTTTGGACCATTGGAATTTTCATTTCTTATTTCCTTTCTCCCAAGAATTTTGAAGATAGATTCTGACGCCACCTTGTATATTTAGATGGGAGAAAAAACAGAAACGGATGTTTCTGTAAAAAAAACGTGGCCAAGTACATGTTTCTGAGAATTCCTTTCTTTCAAAAAAAATGAGATAATTCGGAAGAGCCAAGAATTTGAATTATTCCGTGAAGGTGGACGATAAAGAAAAGAAATGAATACGATTAGATGGGGATTCGGTAGGAAAAATCAGAAACTTGGCCTTTTCGATTTTCATCAATGATTTTAATTCGAATTCGGATGCGAAAAGGCCAAGTTTCTGATTTTTCCTACCGAATCCCCATCTAATCGTATTCATTTCTTTTCTTTATCGTCCACCTTCACGGAATAATTCAAATTCTTGGCTCTTCCGAATTATCTCATTTTTTTTTGAAAGAAAGGAATTCTCAGAAACATGTACTTGGCCACGTTTTTTTTACAGAAACATCCGTTTCTGTTTTTTCTCCCAGATTTCATGATTTTTTTAGAATTTTTTGGAATCTATCTTCAATAAATTGCTGAAAGTCGATAATTACTTACCAACGAATGGTAATTTTCTTTATCGACTTTCAGTTTTTACTCCGATTTTATCGATAGACTGACTGTGAACGTGAACGACAGTAATGCCAACCCTCTAAAAAAAATCTGGCTAAATCATTGAGATAATGAAAACGCCGAAAAAGTGGATTCACGACCGTTGCTATGGAGCGTTTTTAATTAAATGTTGCTCATAAAAAAAAACAAAAATCACCATTCGAATGCTCGATGTCGAATTAGGTGATGTAACTAAGGCTATTTTTGTCGTAGGTTGCTTCGTTTATTACTAATTAAATAATGAAAAAAAAAGAATAGTGGAGGGGGAAGCTCTGTCCGGAATATATCTACGCTCAGCATCGGGCCTCCAACATGTACTTGGCCCGATACGCTAACGCGTATCTTGATTTCGGCAGATCTGAAAAATTTATAGAATTGGATCCGACCAGATCTAATTTGATCTAAAAATGAGATTTTTTTGCATTCTTCAAGATTTAAATATATCTAATTAGATACAATTATGTAGAGAAAAAATCGCAGAAGGGCGATGTGATACCGAATCCCCATCGCATCTCGATTCATCGTTAGTTTAATTATATAAATTGATTAATTAATGATGAAAAAATTCACATTGAAGCTTTTGATCCATTCCCGCATACGTTAAACAATAACATCAGGAGTCCGATCCACGTGGGTCACGATTTTGAAATAAATCCTCACCTTGTGACGCAGAAATAAAATTGCATTGCATCATTTGGAAAAATTTTTCTAGATGTGTCATATCTTTTGCGCCGTAAAAAGTCATTACAATTGCTCGAAATGCGCATATGTCCGAGGTCAGCCAAATCACAAAATCGTTACCAGTAAAGAATGATTCATGTTTTCAAAAATTATATTATTTCTACTTTTCTTTCGTTACAATTCTTTAAAATCGACTTTCTTCAAATCACCATAACTTTTTCCGCCAAATTTTCCGAAAGTATCTCAATTCCCATCTGGCGATAATTTATTCTTTCCTGATCGTGCATTCACGTATGCTTTATAAATTTTGAAAAATTACAATTTTCTGACTTTTTGAAATAATTTTCAAAAAAATAAAATTTTGATTGTTTCATTTCCTGTTGGGGATGGTTTTCGATCACAACTGACTTCAAATGTATTCGATAATGATCTGTAACTATGTAAATATTACTCATAAGGTTGATTTTATTTCTTCTCGGAAGGTGATAATTCATTTTTCATTCGTCCGCGACGTAGAGGAAGTCTGTTATTTATTTTATAGTTATTCTCAGACTTCCCCAAGTGAAAATTTCAGTTATTAATTTTTTATTTATTCCAATTTCATTTATTCATATCGATTCATTCATAATTAACAGTTAATTTATACGATATAATAGAAATTAAACTTGCTCAGCTATACACTCACACTAAGAATAAAATAGTGGTAAAAACAATAAAATATTGATGCCATTAGTCCTTAGCAATTATTTTTCAATTATTTAAAAAGAAAATATTTGCAAAAGACAAATGATATCAATCTTTAATTGTTTTTACCTCTTTTTTTGTTTCAGTGCAGGCTCTTTGCGTAATAAATGATCTAGTCAACGCAAAAATATACATGATATTCCCTCACAATTTTCTTCATAGCGCGATTTTTCTCTTGTATATAGGGCATTTCATATCAACTCATCCTACCAATTGCCTTTGCTTCTCCGATTTGGCTGAAACTTGGGCATCGTTTTGTACCCCTCAAGAGAGGTGTCTGTGATTTTTTTCGAATTTTTTTATACGAACATACGTGGTAGCCCTTGACCCCCCATCCGTGAAAAAGTTATCCGTTTTCGGCTACGGGGGCTGGTTCCAGGGATATGGAAGTGTAAGAGGGTATTTCACTTATTTGCTCCTCATGGGTAATATAAAATAATGCTCTAGATGGTTCTGAAATTTACTAGAACAATCTAGAATAGTTGAAAATATTCTGGAATGTTCGAGAAGGTTCCAGATAGTTCAAGAAGGTTTCAAATAGATCGATAATGCTCTAGAATGTTCCAGAAGATCTGGGAATGTTCTAGATTGTTCTAGGATTTTCTAGATTGTTCTAGATTCATCTAGAATGTTTTAGAATGCTCTAGATTGTTCCAGATTGTTCTAGAAAGTTGTAGATTGTTCTACATTGCTCTAGAATTTTCTAGATTGTTCTAGGCTGTTCCAGATTGTGCTAAGTTGTTCCACATTGTTCTAGAATGTTCTAGATTTTTCTAGAATGTTCTAGATTGTTCCAGAATGTTTTAGATTGTTCTAGAATGTTCTTAAATGTTTTATATTCTTCTAGAATGTTCAGATTGTTCTAGGAAGTTGTAAATTGTTCTACATTGTTCCAGATTGTTCTAGATTGTTCTAGAAAGTTGCAGATTGTTTCACTTTGTTCTGAATTGCTCTAGAATGTTGTAGATTATTCTAGAATATTCTAGACTGTTCTAGAATTTTCTGATATTGATACTGAAGGTTAATGCCTTCTGTTCCTAAAATTTTCTCAGCTTTCCAAAAAATTCTTAAAAATCTCTATCTCGATTTGGTTAGTTGGAATGTCCTTCTGAACTCACCTTCTCTTAATAAATTATATAGGATTAGGAAATAGTATAGGAGCTGCCAAAAATCGGATCCGAGCGAAGCGAGGGGGGAGTGCTAGTTGAAGTTAAAAAATTCCACGTTATTGAAAAATAAAGAGAAAGATACCCACTCCATCCTTCAACTTATTGATATACTATTCCAGGAAATGTCGATAACTGCTCTGAAATCATGAACAAACCACCAATGTACGTTGTCGGACTTTCCTCCTTACTTTTGATTCGTTATAATACTTACACGTTGACCAATCGCAGAATGACATGGCTCTACTTCCTTGGTTTTCTTCATGTATAAAAATGCATGAACGCGCTCCTTCGAACTATAATCGAATTTCCATAGTTATTCGAACGATTTGCAATCATGATTTCTCTCCGTATATTTCTTTTTGCCATTTTGAGCTTCGCAGCGTTTGCCTCTACCAGAGGTGAGTATATTTTTCAAATTCTGTTGGCAATATGATTTCTTTTTATTCAAAACAATCAAGAGCTTCATTCCCTATGCGTAACTTGAGAATGTCAATACTGTTCTCAAATTTAATAAATTGCCGATCCAATTGATAAAAAAAAACATTTTCTTGACCATTTTAACAATCCCACAAGTAAACTAAAAAATCAGACAATTGACGTTCACGCTTCAAAGAATATTTCTGTTTTTTCTCATTGTCAGATCATTATGAAAATCGGATAGTCATTTAGAAGAAAATATTTACGTTCAAATCATTTTGAAAAAATACCAGAGTTCTCAGCGAAAAAACGAGGAAAATGGAAATTTGCAAAAAACAAGTCGTTTTCTAAATTCTTAGAAGTACTGAATCGATTTTATTGAAATACAATACCAAACTTTGACTCAAGATATATTTTTGAGGATTCTATCAAGCCGAGAGTAGTGCCCTATGGCAGACTGGACACATTCTACCATTTTCATTTTTTTAAGATCATCTGGCTAAGCTTACAATCCTGGCAAAAATTAACTTGATTGATTGAAATTTTTTAACAAATTATTCAATTTTTTGAATAACATATCTTGCTAAGTTGATGAAGAGATATAATAAATAATAGTAGGTAGTCAAATTTTTCTCGTGCTGAATGGAATATTCCGGTCGAGAGAGAATTACCGTCAATGACCCAATTAATGCCACCAAGAGACCTATTCTGCCACATATCTTTCATAGAAAAATTATATCTTATCATAAATTCAAATTCGATTTTTTCTCGAAAGAATTTAGGTTCTGGACTATCATTTACATCCATTATTTTCTTGAATTAATAATAAAAATTATTTAATTTATATTTTTGAAAATATTTTGCCCATGGCCCGATTCATGCCACCATGGCCCGATTTCTGCCATAGAAGGTCCCAATAATTGCCATCAATTAATTTCCATAACTGGTCGTTATTGGTAAATTATTCGTCAATTTGTATGAAAGTCCAATGATTTTGCTAAAAATCAATACAATTTTCGATTTATTAAATACTTAAATTTTCTCAATATCACACATTGAACTGATGAGGCACTCTAACTCCACATGAAGAGCTTTAGGGCTTTATTCTGCTGAGCACGCTGGTCGCATTCAACGGATTAATTTTAGAAATATATCTAGTAGAGAAATGTCGGATATTTTGATTGTCCGGTGTCCTCAGAATTTTTTTCTAGCCACTGTTATCAATTACTTAGAGTTGAGAATTCAAATAAGTTCAATAATCACGAAAATGTATGAAAAGTGGCATTAATTGGGCCGATGGCATTAATTGGGCCATTGACGGTAGACAAGTTCGTAGCTGAAATAAAACGACGAGGAATCCCTCATGACGAGTTGAAGTCGTTAGGTTGCATTAGCGGACCAGTCTGGGTCAAAAATCTGAGAAAATTCGAGGTTTGGAACATCTGTCAACATAGACTATTCCAAATTCTTTGAAAATTCGAATGACTTACGTCGGAAAACGTCATCGCGCTTCCACCATAACAATCTCGATAGCTAGAATTAATGAATAGTTGTTCAGACTTTTGGTCATGATATGATAGAAATATGAAGCCTCAAAAGCCTGTTTCTCCGCAGTAGAAGTTTCTTGGTTGGATCATATCATTATGCCACGGCGGAAAGTCATAATTTTCTGAAATGGTTCTTCGTCACGAAAAGAATATGATAAATTTATGGAATTCAGTCGTAACTAAAACATAATCCAGTAATAATATACAAATCTTCAAAAATTAAATCTATATTCGAGGATGTCAAAGAATATTCATAAATTGAAATCAGAATCCGTCTCACATGCCTCACGAATCAAAAATAAAACCTCGTCTTCCAGCTCGAAAAGAAAATACTGATGCCATTTGGAAAAAATTCTCACGATTTTTCATAAAAATTTTTATTTTATGATTATGTTTTTCTTTCCAATCATAATTTTTCAAATTCATAATCATTTCTAAATCGATAATCTCAAAGTACCAAAATTAATTATCGTAAGCAGTTATAAGGCTCAATTTTTTTATCAAGCCATGATCAAAAGTCATGCAATCCGTTCTTCTCCATGTGTAGAGATTGAAAAACCCAACATTTCTATTCTTGTAGATAAAGATATTGTAAATACAACCGATTGGGTTAAAGAACTTTCAAAAATGGGGGTGACACGTCATAATATCACGTAATTATAATATTACAATGAACAATATCACAAAAAATATCACACTTCAAAATATCATGGTCTCGCAATATCACCCTTTAGAATATGACGAAAAAAAAATGTATAACTTAATTACTAAATTATATTGGTATGTTAATGTGTTTACTCCTTTTGTAAACTTGAGTAGCTCCATGAGCCTTATTTCTCTCTTGATCATTTAGTCAGTTACTGTTCTCCGTAGTGATAACATTAAGGAGGAACATCAGACCTCTGCGGGGTATGGCGGGAGGGGAGAAACATCAAAGGTTCCAACGTTCTCCACCAACCCCAAATAACTAAAATTTCATGTAATAAAACTTTCGACTCATTTCAAGGAATTATGAAAAATGTTTTTTTTTCGGTTTTCAAACTCTCAAATAATATCATCCTCATATGTTTTTTATTTTTTTTTACCCGAAAATAATCATTTTTCATAATTTCAAAAATTTATGGAAAACGTGGCAACGTTGTCTCGCATTTCTAGGAGTGGCGACGAGTTGATAAACAGGAAAATTATGTTACCAGCATGATTGCGCGCGAAATAAGGCTCTTTTAAGGAATAAAGTTGCATTTTTTCATGCCCTATCCTCTGTACTTTCATACGCAAAATTATTTTTCTTCTTTACCGTCACGAATATTGTGTTAAATAGCTCATCTTTTCATTCCCCTCCCCTAATTATAGAAAAAAAACTGGAGGTACTTAAATTAAATTATTTGAAATAGCGCGCGCTTCCGAGCCCCCACTCCTCGTACTGTCGTCATAGTGCAGCGCTGCCACGTTTTTGCAAATGGCTGTCGTATTGAGTGAAAACTTGTGTTTTAATGGCAGTTTTTAATTGAATTCTCGAAATTCAGCGTTTTAATTTTATTCAAACAACGCGAAAATGAAAATTGATAGTACAAGACATCGCGTGAATTTTTTTCAAAAACTTCTCACCACTCTAAATATTTTTTTTTTTTATTCAAATTACAGTGCTATTAGATCATATGTTAAATTGAAAATTTTCAAAAATTCATTTAAAAAAATTGAGCGTTTTAATCTCTCTCTAATTTTCACACAAATTCTAAAACACATTGAAGTTTATTGAAAAAAAAAATCAGAGTGATCTGACAGTTTTCATTTCAGCTGATGTTCCTCCTTGAATGGGTCTCCAATTTGTACTTACTCAGAAAGAAAAAAAATTACTATTAATAAATATTCTCTCGAGAGAGGCCATAGTGGTCTTACTACGAGAAACTGACTCCGCATTTTTTCGTAGTAAGACCAATATGTCCCACGGTTACTGCTCAGTCCGGTAATTTTTCTGGAACTTTCACCATAAACTTTCATAGATTTTCCTCTCCGTGTATGTTCCCCAATGATCAATTGTATGATTGAAAAGAAATTGAATAAATAAGAATTTGTGATATTTTGATGTGCTATTCTGAGGGTGTGATATTATGATAGATAAGCAAAACGGGAGTTCCATTCATCGACGTCCTATCGATAATTGCTAATTCAGCATTATGACTTCCAGGTACAGGACTGTATTCTAGAGCACAAACTGGGTGCATTGGACTTATAACACTGCAATTGGCAACTTATAATTATGGAGTAGTATCAGCTCAAGATCCAGAAGGAGCAGATGATGATTCCTCTTCTTCAGATTCACTCTCAAGCTACGAATCGGGAGAGGCACCGGCTGAGGAAGGATCTGCTTAAGAGAGTAATGAAGAGCCTCCAAACAGAAAAAGACATTTATCAACGATACATTGGTGCCACTGATTTGAGATGGACCATGTGTTGAAATTTAGTCTCTTCTTTATATCAGAATCATCTTTAATATCGGTAAAATCCCTAACGTTGAAATATGACTATATAACTATGCGAGTTAAATAATACTCCTGTGCTTTCTCTATGAATATTCTTCTTTATTCACTCAAATTTATATTAGCAGGCTCATCATTTCAATCTCACAGAGATATTGTATACGATACATTCATGATTAAATATGTAAAATTAATGGAGTTCGATTATTTTCACTACCTCAACTATGCGCTTCAAGTAATATCACCATGATCCCAATTCTCATGATGACTTCCTCCCAGTATCCATTCAATATTTGATAATGTGCAATTCCAAAAAATCAAGTGTCTCTACATCGTGAGAATGAATCAATTTATCTTGTGTTACTCCATAACTCAAAATATTCGTAGTGCTTGCAAATTCCGAGAAAAATGGGAATAATAAAAAATGATCCAGAAGTTGAAATAAAGGGATCTATTCCCCTTAATCATTGGTGAACATCAGTTCACCCATTTGTTCAGAGATTAAAGTTTTTTATTTTTTTTTCTCGACACTTAAGTATATGAGCAAGAAATTGTTAAAATTTCAGTCAGTTTCACCTTACCCATTTTTAATAACAATTTTTCGAAAAACAGTCATTTTACACGTGATGTTATGGGCCAATACTTTTGGAAGTGAGAAAAAAATTGAGAGAACGCAAAAAAAATGTAAATCTTTTCCTATTTAACGTAACGAGACCGATGGCGGGCTATAGCGCGCCCGCTAGGTATCTTTAGTATAGTATATTACGCGTACTATACAGCTTACAATTCAACTGACCAATGAGAAAGAGGACTTCACTTTAATCGTGACAACTTATGATATATCGATTGTTAGCGTTCTTGATCCTTTTTATAAAGGATAATCGCGAAAAACTGAGAAAACTTTTTCCTGACTCCATATTAATGTCTATTTCGCTCTATCTCGCTTATTTACCGAGATAATCACGAAAAACTGTAAAAACTCCTCCCTGATTCCACATTATCGTCCATTTCGCTCTATCTCGCTTATTTACCGAAATAATTGAGAAAAACTGAAAAAATTCCGCCGATACTGGATATCCCGAATCGTTGCGGCTTTTGGCCCTTCAGGATCCCCCATCATCGTGCGTTTCACTCAATTCTTTGCGAAATTTCAAGGAAAACCCCGTATTCCCTCGGGAAATGGGTGAAAAATAAGGATAAAGGAATATTCGAAGGAAATCAGCCATAATGAAAATCCCGATTTTCAAATCTTCATAACTTTTTTTCTGTGGCGTATTTTCTGATGAAATTTCACAGTGATACTGCTTATGTCGTCATGAAAGAGCCTGCAAAATTTCATAACAGTATCGCGAATGGTTCTGAGAATTCGATAGAGCACACATTGTCATTTTTACTGATCCCATATTGACGTACATTTCGCTCTATCTCGCTTATTTACCGAGATAATCGCGAAAAACTGTAAAAACTCCTCCCTGATTCCATATTATCGTCCATTTCGCTCTATCTCGCTTATTTACCGAGATAATCGCGAAAAACCGTGCAAACTCCTCCCTGATTCCATATTACCGTCCATTTCGCTCTATCTTGCTTATTTACCGAGATAATCACGAAAAACTGTAAAAACTCCTCCCTGATTCCATATTATCGTCCATTTCGCTCTATCTCGCTTATTTACCGAAATAATTGAGAAAAACTGAAAAAATTCCGCCGTTACTGGATATCCCGAATCGTTGCGGCTTTTGGCCCTTCAGGATCCCCCGTCATCTTGCTTTCTGTCATCTCTTTGCGAAATTCCAAGAAAAACGTCGTATTCCGTCGGGAAAGGGTGAAAAATGAGGATAAAGGAATATTCGAAGGAAATCAGCCATAATGAAAATCCCGATTTTCAAATCTTCATAACTTTTTTTCTGTGGCGTATTTTCTGATGAAATTTCACAGTGATACTGCCTATGTCGTCATGAAAGAGCCTGCAAAATTTCATAACAGTATCGCAAACGGTTCTGAAAATTCAATAGAGCAGAAATGGTCATTTTCATAGAGCAAAGGCCTTTGGGTTTGGCCTGAAAATTCCACGGATAGTGGATATCCCGAATCGTTGCGGCTTTAGGCCCTTCAGGATCTCCCATCATCTTGTTTTCTATCATCTCTTTGCGAAATTTCAAGGATAACCTCGTATTCCCTCGGGAAATGGGTGAAAAATGAGGATAAAGGAATATTTGAAGGACATCAGCCATAGTGAAAATTTCGATTTTCAAATCTTCATAATTTTTTTTCTGTGGCATATTTTCTGATGAAATTTTACAGTGACACTGCCTATGCCGTCAGAAAGTAGCCTACAAAATTCCACAACAGTATCGCGAATAGTTGTGAGAATTCTATAGAGCAGAAGTTCCCCTAAAAGGTTCTCTAGAAGTTCCCCTGGGAGTTCCCTTAAGAGTTTCGAACGCTCTTAAAATCAGTTTGACGTTTATAAATGTCAGTTTAACATTCATAATCATTCAAAATGTGTTTGATTCATAGTCAGCTTCAGCCTAGATCAAACCGTACACCAAAACGGAAACCCTTTCAATACTTGGCCAAAAAAGGAAAATAGAACTTGACAATACGACCCTAAGCTGCGTTAAATTTTTAGAACTATGATTTTCTGTTAAACTTTTTGCAGATTGTCGACTAATCGGAAAGTTTAATTTTTTTCCGATTAAATATCTATAATTTTATAGATTATATATTTTGAAGATTCGCATCAACGCAAATTGACTAGCAGTCAACTCGAAACTCTATTAATGTAGATTCGATAGTCCACTCTATTGCTTATAATCCATATGTAGGGCCGAGACGTTGGTGTACGGTTTGATCTAAGCTGAAGTTGACCATGAATCAAACACATTCTGAATGATTATGAATGTTAAATTGATATTTATAAACGTCAAACTAACTTTATGAGCGTTCAAATACTCTTAGGGGAACTTCCAGAGGAACTTTCAGGGGAACTTCTAGAGGAACTTTTGGGGAAACTTCCAGAGGAATTTTTCAGGGAACCCGTAAAGTAACTCATCACGGTGAATAATAATATCCGATGAATCGGAATCGACAAACAATAAACTCTATACTCATTTGATCGCGGTTCGATGAAGCAATTCATGACCCATAATCGATCTGCACTTAAGAAATTTCAGTGGTCAGTCAAGAGTCGATTCGATGCTTTCATCAATATCATCAACCAGCGATCGACTCAACACATTGTCGATTGCTGGTCGATAGGCCACTTCATCACCTACAATCGACACGCACTCCAGAAATTTCATCATTCGATCAGTCGTCGATTGGGTATATGGATCGACTAACAATCGACTCTATACGTAGTCAGCCGCGGATCGATGAAGCTCTTCATAATACATGATCGAAAAGTGCTCAAAAAATGTTCATGGTCGATCGTTAGTCGAGTCGAGTTCTCCACTTGGGATCGACCGACAGTCGACCCAATTTTCAGCTCATCGCTGGTCATCTCGTTATTCATATTACCATCGACTAACGATCAGGTGAGCGCACAAGTCGACCACCCCCAATCTAGTGATCTGCCAGGGTCCCTATCCACACCTGCGTTATGACAGATCATGACAGATTCTCCGATAATTTGCCGAATTATGACATTCTTTTTCTGATTAAATATGACGAGATCTGACCTGCTTGTTCCAATTCACGGATAGAAATCGTCAATTCTGGATCGAAAGTGTCAAATATGATCAACATATGTCCGATTCTGATCGAATTTTGACGAAGTCTGACATAAATTGTCAGCCAGTTTTAATGTATTTCTACAAAATTCTACAGCTTCTGTCATTTTTCTACGGAATCTGACGACTCGATTTCCACGAGGGATAAGTCACAGTACACCGTTTCACCGACTTGAACGTCAGAACAGCCCAAGTGCGTTGATCCATATCGATTTCATAGGCTTGGAAATGTCTATCAAAAGAGTTATCCCAGCTACGTTGGCCTACAATAATATGATATTCAGGCTTTACGATTAAAAATTTTACTAAATAAAATTGGGGATCAGCCATGCTTGGCAACATGAGAACAGTATTTCCTCTGATTTCATGCCCCAAATACGTTATGGAGTTCACCATGACTTCAAATGTTAATAAATGAAAGGGGAATAAAGATGAAAAATCGCGATAACTGGTCTGGGATTCTAAACTTGAATTAAGAGGAGATCCCGCAGTAAATAATGAGTTATATACGATAATTCAATGCCAATTGTTCCTTAATAGCCAAAGTATGACAGATATTGACACGGCTATTAGAAACACGAGCGGTAACTACTGATCCATGATGTTTTTGTTCCCATTTGAGAGTACCTATCAGCCATGGAGGACCCCATGTGAGAAGAAAACGAGGATAGTGAATCGAAAAGTGGTGTTTAGGTTTCAACCTACCTGGGACTAATATCGAGAGTAATATCAGATAGTCACGAATAATGTCATGCAAACTATCTGCCATTTTTTTAAGCAAGACTCTTGCTGAGACAATATCAGATATTTCTTTCATTTTGATTATTAGCTCCCAGTATTCATCCTCCAATGGAATCCAATCACCAATTAACAGATGAATATTCCTAATTAAACAAAGCATTTCTGAGGTGGAAATGATAATATTTTGATGTTTCAAATGAATAGCACTAATACTTGGTCAACGATTCCTATTTTCATTAACGCCAAAGTTGAATCCTCTAATTCGATTGTTCATGAGCGAGATATGGAGATTTGGCTTGGAGACTTTTATCTCCAGACTTTGAAGGGCTAAAAAGACAATGCAGACAAAGTAACTCTCCCTCGTTTAGTTTCCGAGATATTCTCAAAATAGTGAGGGACAAAGAAACCTAACCTGTTTCACCTTTTCGTTAGTAAAATAATTATATTCTCCTAGATTTTTTTTATAATTCCTCCGAGCTTTTGAAATGTCATTTCAAATCCATTTGAACGAATAGATCATTCTAACCTCAATCCGAGCTTGCGTGATATTTCAAGAGCGATGAATCAAAAAGTGGCTGATCTCATGAATGCTTCCCTTTACAATGCGATATAATTAAAAAAAAATAATTTGTTTGAAATGAGTAAAGTAATTTACAGTTATCTTTGTTTGAGGCTTTCAATAATGGTGAGACCGATTTTTTGTCCTTTTCATTCATAGAGATGAAAATAAATAATAAAAAAAAATATGCAAGTTCCCTATTGCCCCTCTTTGATATTCCTTCACGTTGCTGTCGGATGGACATATTCAAAAATTTCTTCCAGAGTTAGTGTCAACATCGTTCGCCTGGAAGAAATCAAATTCGAATGTTAAACTCTGACCTACTCCAGAAATCGCGCGGTCTTTGAATTGCTACCGGAAAGGCTTAGGACGGCCATGTTTTTCATTGAGGCTATGCCACCAACGGTAAATAGCCAATAGCTTATTGGAGGTGCCGTCCCGAGGGATTACTCACTCAAGGATTGAGTCACACCTAGAGATGGGCAATGACGGTCATTTTTTCACCGACGTCATATGACCAAAAAATGACCGTCTTGCGACGGTCACATGACGTCACAAAATTCTTAATGGAAAATGACGGTCACAATTAAATTTATGCTTGTCAAGGAATGGAAAATGAATGAGATGGTAAAATACATCTATATAGATGTAAAATGACCGTCATTAAATTTCTTCAATTTGTGACGGTTTTTTTTTTTTTTTTTTTAACATGTTTATTTAAGCCAGCATTTGTACATATGGATACATTTTTTATTTTTGATTACTTAGATACTGGGAAACATGGAAAACAGTATTTTTTCTTAACCTAACATTTTTTAAGGCACATACATACTCATTGAGCTTCGTAGTGGATCAGTTTTTATACATTTTCTGTATTTGTTTTTTGAATTATTCAATAATTGTGTTTTGTTTGTTTGTTGTCTGTAGACTGTTTTTGCTTCTTTTTATAGATTTTTATGTGATCAGAAACTGGCGGAAAACTGATCATTCATTATGGTTTTTATTTACGACTTAAGACTAGTAATACTCAACGAAATAAATATTTATATAATTTTTTTTTTTTTTTTTTTTTTTTTTTTTTTTTTTTTTTCTTTAACATTATTTACACTATTTACATTATGGACTAGGGTTTTCTTAGGTGTCTTCTAGCCACCAATATCTTTTTTTGTTACGGAATGTAAACTTTTGGTCTCTTAAGGGGATTGTTGTGTCATAGCAAATATGTGCTTTATCTGTTTTGCAGTCTATTTCGTTATTGTATAAAATTTTTTTGTGGTGTCCCTTGCGTTTTACATGGTATATTTTGGGTATGTTGTTTTTATCTTGGATATAATTATTTTTGTCTAAGTAGACGAAAGCTTCAGGGGGTATGTGACCTGTACTTAGAGTCTTCTTAATGTATTCATTATTAGTATAGAAGGGACCATTAATAAGGTTGTTTTCTGTGTTCCTACTTGATGACGCTATGTGGTCTCTGGTTAATTTTAACATGAAATTGTCTATTCTGTGCACATTGGCTTTGTTGTAAATTTTGCTGTTACTGTAGTATTTCTTGTAATCTGATTCGGGTGTTCTGAACATATTTAGGCAGGATCTTAAGCATTTTCTTTCAAAAAGTCGAATAAGTTCCATTTGTTTATTGTTTACATTAAACCATACGGGACAACCGTAAGTTAATATTGGTCTAATGAGTGCTTGATAACATATTATTTTAATTCGTTCTTTAAGGTGTTTATTTTTGAATAATTTAATTTTAGCTCTGAATGCATTGTTAGCCTTATGTAATTGTTTGTGTATGTGACTCCTGTAAGTGAGTTTATTATCAAAATCGATACCTAAGTATCTCACGTTTTCTTTATTAGGGATGTCGACACCTGATCCATCCAGTTTCTCATTAATTTTGAAATCTTTCCAGTTTTTTTTAATATCTCTATTGGCGGTTGTAATGTTTGGTGTGAATAGAATAGTTTCACATTTAGTGGGATTAATTTTTAATTTCCAATCATAATAGTATTGATTTATCTTACAAAATAGTTTTTGCATTTCATTTTGTACTTTCGTTACTTTCTTATCTGAGACATAAAATAAAGTGTCGTCCGCGAAGGCAGTTATTTTTTTTTGGGGGTCTGAGTTGAGGTCAAATTGTTCTAGCAGGTCACCTGTATAGATGTTAAAAAGTTTGGGTGAGTTGACCGTGCCTTGTTGCAGTCCGTTTTTTACGTCAAATGTGATGGAAGAACTATTGATTCCGTCAATAACTTGAAATTTTTTTCCGTAAATCATACTGTATATCGTTTTTATTAGGTGTCTGGGGTACTTTTTTTGAATAAGCTTGTGTATCAGTCCATCGAGCCATACCGTGTCAAATGCTTTTTCTAAGTCAATGAAACAAGCTCCTACACATTCGTTTTCGTTAAGGGCATAGTTAATATCTGATGCAAATTTTGTGGCTGCGTGAATCGTTGAGTGTCCGTGGCGAAAGCCGAATTGGTAGTCAGGTAGTGTCTTGTGATTGTATGTGTGTGTAGTTACTGAATTGTCAATTATCATTTCAAATACTTTACTTAAGTTAGGGAGAAGTGAAATTGGCCTATAATTGGCTGGGTTACTTGAGTCTTTTCCTTTTTTTTTTAGTGCTATTATTCTGGCAGTTTTCCAGCATTCAGGGAAGTAGCAATTGTTCAGTGCATTATTGAATATTATTGTTATTTGTTGAATTAATGAACGGGGTAGATGTTTGAGGACAATGTGCGGGATTTTATCTTTTCCCGATGATGTTTTATTCCGCAATCTGTTCATAATTCCACCTAATTGTAAAGTATTAGTGAAGTAATTATCTACTGATTCTTGACTGGGCCATGTTGCACGATTTTCGTCTGAAAAAGTTGTTACTGTTCTATTATTCATTGTGTCTTCTCTCATTTCATTTTTGAGTTCTTGGATTTCACTGTTAATTATGTTGATAAGTGTCGGGTTGCCCATGTGGCTGTTTTGCGTATGTGCTGCTTCGAATTGTGCTCCGATCGTGTTAAGTTTGGTGATTGGGTCAGTTATAATGAAGTTGTTGTTATGGTCTTGGACTCTAAGTGAATTTGGAATTTCTGCTCTGTCGATTAACTCTATTTTGTTCTGAGGGATAATTAGTGTGTCTATCTCACTATTTGGTTTAGATCTAAATATTTTGTTTAGCGATGGGAACATTTTTGATGGATCATTGGTTGGGATGTTTTTTACCTTATTTTCCCAATATTTAGAAACTGATCTGGAAAACTCTATTTTTAATCTTGTGTTGATGTCATCAATTGCGTCTCTAATTTGTTTGATAGCTCGTTTCTTAGTTGAACTGTTGTTTTGTTTGTATATTCTATTAATTTCTGTAATTAGGAAGCTTTTGTTTTTTTCAAGTTTTTTGATTTTACTGTTGATGTATTCTGGTAATCTACTTTTCCTTTTACTCGTTGGTATTATTTTGTGCATAGCTTGCGTTATGATGTTATTTATTTTGATAATATTTTCGTCAATTTCCGCATTTGTTAAATTTCTATTGTCATCAATTTCTAGTTTATGATTGTTATGTATATGTTTGGCAAATTTTTCCCAGTCAGTTGCTTTGAAATTGAGGGTAATAGGTAGAGGGTTACTGTCGAATTCGAAGTCTTCACTTTGTTTTATGTTGAATGTTATAGCTTTGTGATCACTGTCGTAGTTGAGGGTTTTTAATCTTCCGTTTCGTTCGGTGTTAGTGATTGTTAGTCTACTGTCATGTAAGCATATGTCTAGGTAAGAGTTTCCTCTGGGCATAGAAGGTTCAGCTGAGCTGTTGAAGTTTAATTTAAAGAAGATTTCATTATCATTGATCCACCTGTTGAGAGCCGTGCCTCTGTAATTTGCGTTCTGGTTTCCCCAGTTTTCGTGTTTGGCGTTAATATCACCGGCGATTACGTAATAAGTTTCGGGTTCATTTAGTTTGAGTTCTGTAAAAAGTGAGTCTAGCTCTATCATGAATTTTTTATTGCTATTACCGGCTGCGTATGCTGCTATTAAGTAAAGGGTATTGTTGCTATTTAGGTTTAGTTTAATTATTGTTGTTTCTAAACTTTTATTGTTGGCTGTAAAATGGGGTGTTATTTTTGTTGACTTGATATTATTTTTAATGAGTATTGCCGTGCCTCCTCCCCCTTTGTTGTTAATGCGGTCGTTACGATACATAATGTAACCATCGAAGTGAGGTTTCAATTTGTGACGGTCATTTTTTTCAGTCAATTTTGAAAATCAGTAACTATTCAATACATTTGATTGCAATATGAATTTTCTATCCTTTAATTCAAACGGGATTCAATTGAGTCTTTCATTTCTAAATTTATTTACTTTTGTCAAGGAATGAAAAATGATTGATGGTAAAACATCTATATAGATGTAAAATGACCGTCATCAAATTTCTTCAATTTGTGACGGTCATAATTTATTTTCCTTTTATGGCTGTCACGGTCACAACTACTCCGTGACGTGACATGACGTGACCGTCATATGACCGTTTTGTGATGCGTCATGTGACGGCCGCCCATCTCTAGTCACACCATAACTTCAAAATGAAGTCGACTTCATGTGAATTCAGTCTCTGACTTCAATGACTTCAACAAAATGTGAAGTCAATGACTTCAAGCGCTGATCAACGTGACTTCATGACTTCAATTGACTGCCAATGACTTCATCAATTTGTAGTCAGTGACTTCAAATATAATGAAGTGGTTGAAATCACAATAAATAAAATTTTACAAATTAGAGAGGGTAGGGGTGAAAGGATTTTCATCATATTGAAACAAAAACTTGCTATATAAATGACGCATTAGAATATTGAGATGTTTTGCATTGGAAATATTTTTTTGGGAACGCGAGCATATTCACTCGAGAATTTTTTGCTACGCAAAGTTCTTCCTTCAGTATATACGATAATTCAATATAAACCCTAATTCAAATGCGGTAAATCCAGAACTTGAAATACGTAATTTCAGTGACTTCAATTGATTTCATCGACATCAATTGACTTCAGTGACTTCAGAATTGACTTCTGAAAAATGAAATCATTTGACTTCAGTGATTTCAAAAGTTGAAATCACCTGACTTCCGTGACTTCATTGATTTCAATGACTTCAACTTGGCTTCATAGCGGTGTTGCGCCATGACTTCACGAGTGAGTAACGGGGGAATGGCACGAGAGCCCTCGTGCCGTTCCTTTTTTTTTTTGCTCAAATTCCGCTTGATTTCCGAAGGAAGTAGTGATGCAACACAAAAAAGTGACGGTCATTTGACCGTCAATGACCAATTGGCAATGACTGGCCATTTTGGTCAAAAAAAAGGTACACGCTGGTTGCACAATGCACGCAAAAGTCACGCAAAGTATAATATACCAAAAAATATGATTAAATTTAATTTAAATTACTGCATGAAGGGCAGAGGTGGGGGTATATACTGAGCGAGCGACTTATCAAGGCAATTCGAATGGAAATTTGGTATAGAACTGGATAGCTCAATCGGTAGAGCGCCCGACATGACATCGGAAGATCCTGGGTTCGACTCCCGGTGCAGGACTATCCAATTTTTTCTGGAATTGTTTTGAAATGTATTGTGCAAATAGCCGGTATAAAAAAAAAATGACCAATCGTGAGTCAGAAAATTGACCAGAAATGGTTTTGACGGTCAGATTCCATCTAAATAGAGCTGATGATTTTTCTTTGTAGACCTCTTCTTTTGTGTATTAATCAAAGTCATTATATTTGGGACTGACTAGAGTCAAGAACATTCAGGATAAAAGTAATATGATAGAACGTTACGGAGATATATCTCTATCTGTAAGACAAGAGTAAACTGAATCTATTAGGATAAGTGCAGAATTTATGCAGACTTTACGATTTGTTGAGAAAATAAAAGAATATTCCCGTGATATCATTGTATTTGAATTTAATGAGGCTTTTCCTCTTCAAAAGTATCATTCTACTAAAAGTGACAAAAAAAATGACCGAAGAACAAATTGACAGTCATTTTCCATCTATATAGCTGGATTTCATTACAGATCCTGATTCGTTATTCTCAATTGGGTTTTTCAATCGCCGATATTCTACCAAAACTGAGAAATACTGCACTTTTGGAAATGGATGATTCTTTGAGTATTTTCATTGAATCAAAAAAAAAATCATAAAAATGACCGAGAATAAAATTGACCGTTAATTTTCATCTATATAGATGGATTTTGACATTTATTTCTCCTGACTGACCATTTGAATTTTTGACGGTCAATTTTCAACGAAAATTGCAGTCAAGTCAGGAATGGTCACAAAATGGTCAATTGACGCTTGACCTGACTAATGTAAACAATAAACAAATGGAACTTATTCGACTTTTTGAAAGAAAATGCTTAAGATCCTGCCTAAATATGTTCAGAACACCCGAATCAGATTACAAGAAATACTACAGTAACAGCAAAATTTACAACAAAGCCAATGTGCACAGAATAGACAATTTCATGTTAAAATTAACCAGAGACCACATAGCGTCATCAAGTAGGAACACAGAAAACAACCTTATTAATGGTCCCTTCTATACTAATAATGAATACATTAAGAAGACTCTAAGTACAGGTCACATACCCCCTGAAGCTTTCGTCTACTTAGACAAAAATAATTATATCCAAGATAAAGACAACATACCCAAAATATACCATGTAAAACGCAAGGGACACCACAAAAAAATTTTATACAATAACGAAATAGACTGCAAAATAGATAAAGCACATAATTGCTATGATACAACAATCCCCTCGAGGGACCAAAAGTTTACCTTCCGTAACAAAAAAAGATATTGGTGGCTAGAAGACACCTAAGAAAACCCTAGTCTATAATGTAAATAGTGTAAATAATGTTAAAAAAACAAAAAAAAAAATATTTATATAAATATTTATTTTGTTGAGTATTACTAGTCTTAAGGGGTTACATGGGTTTCATCCGGGGAAAAACGGCCTATTTTCAATAATTTTTTTTTTATATAATAAATGAAATATTTCATTCAAACTTTTTACTGCCTTGAAGATACACATTTCATAAACAATTCCTGAAATTTTCGCAAAAAAATATTAACAACTCCGCCATTGTGACGTCATTTTCGGCGAGCCCGCGAAAAAAAAGCGTTTCTGCGTTGACAGCAGAACTCCTAGCAGGATCATCCGAAGTGAAAAAAAAAAATACGTATTTTAGTTAAGACTTTGAACTAGAACTTGGACGAAGGAAAAATAAAAAAAATGAAAATTGGATTTTCGGCAGAGGTTTTCGCAAAAAAATGAAAAATTCGGCTAAAATTTCGCAGCTTTTTTTTTTTTTTAATAGTTGTAATTGAAAAAAAAAAAAATCCTTCGTCCAAGTCCTTGTCAATTGTATCTGGGAGACCTGTCCAAAATTTCATCAAGATTGGTTGAGTAGTGCTCGAGAAATCTTGACAACCGACTTTGAAAACACAGTTTTGAGAAAAACGCGTTTAAAGTTTTGAGTGACAACGCAGCTAGCCCTGAGCGCCCAACTTCTCGAGGGTGTATCTTCGAAACTATTACTCGGATCAACTCGAAACTGCAGGACAATATTCTAGAGATGTATCAGAATTTAATTAGACAATTAAAAAAAAATCGATTTTTTGAAACCGTGAAACCCATGTAACCCCTTAAGGAGTTTGGGGAGGGATTGTAAGGGGAGGTGAGACGGGGGGAAGTCTATTGTATTCGTGAAGGGTTTCAACTTTAGAAAGACAAAAAACTGACAAATTCGATATCGAAATGAAATCGAATTTGATCATTTCTGTCATCTATTCTTCTTGCAATTTTTTTTTCTATTTTTCTAAACTCGTGGAAACTGATTTTTCATTTCGTTATTGTGTAAATAATTAAAAAAACAAAAAAATTATTTAGGCGTAAATCGTGCAACATTGGATTGCAAAATAATTTCAATCTATCAAGCTGGTTGAACTAAGATGTCAGTTGCCTCAGTTCAGTACAGTCAAACTAACCTCCTAGTGATAAACAGAGAATGGATGTTGTGAGTGCTAATAATTAAATTGATTAAATTATATAAAAATGAGTTTTCCTTGATAATAATAATGAATCTGTAACCACTCATCCGTTCTGTAGAATAAATTTTCATTCTTCAAGAAAGTAAAAATCAAACGAATAAATCGCATGCTTGGTAATTCTTTGCGCCACAGACATTCAAATTTACGCGCCACTTGTCTCATATGCAGTGTTGCGACGTCGCGCGTGAACTTTTCGAGTAATGTCATTTTTAACAAACATTTTTAATTGTTTCTCGAAAACGGTATACACCAAGTCCCCCAAATTTATAAGTGATGATAAGTGATAATTGCTCTATCGGGAGCAATCTTTTTTTCTTTTCTGTCATATCTCATATGGGAGCTATATTGGAATTTTTCAGAGCTGCCATTTAAACATATGTTAAATTCACACATTTTCTCAATTTTTTTCTCAAAAACTATATACAGGAGGGTTCTCAAATTTTGAGAGAAAATTCAATATATTATTATCTTCATCTACAATTTTTTTCATTTTTCCACCATAATTTCGACTTATCTCCCCAAACTCCTTAAGTCGTAAATAAAAACCATAACGAATGATCAGTTTTCCGCCAGTTTCTGATCACATAGAAATTTATAAAAAGAAGCAAAAACAGTCTACAGACAACAAACAAACAAAACACAACTATTGAATAATTCAAAAAACAAATACAGAAAATGTATAAAAATTGATCCACTACGAAGCTCAATGAGTATGTATGTGCCTTAAAAAATGTTAGGTTAAGAAAAAATACTGTTTTCCATGTTTCCCAGTATCTAAGTAATCAAAAACAAAAAAATGTATCCATATGTACAAATGCTGGCTCAAATAAACATCCCAGGAAAAAATGTTCAGATCTGATCAGATCAAATTAGATCTGATCAGATCTAATTAGATCTGAGTTCCTTAGATCTGATCAGATCTGAAAATTGGCACGCTCTGACCAGATCTAATTTGATCCAATTAGATCTGAGTTCCTTAGATCTGAGTTCCTTAGATCTGATCAGATCCAATTGGATCTGCACAAAATCCAAAATTAAAAATTTCATATTTTAGAGAAAATGAAAAATAAATAAAAATCTGAATTATTTACTAAACAAATGAATGAAAATTAAAATTTTTAAAGAAAAAAAAATCGAAAAAAAAAAATGGACCTCGGCGGGATCGAACCCGGGACCATAGGATTACCAGTCTCCTACTCCAGCCACTCAGCTATCACACAATTTTTTGATATCAAGTAGAATTCGAATCGTCATAAATGAAGAAGATTAGAAAAATTTGAGGGAAAAACTTCGGAGAAAAGTTGAGACTGTCTAAATGGAATGCAGAATCATGCATGAAAATAAATATGACATTCTATGATAATGAAATGAGCACAGATCTGACACATTGCCAATTTGTTTTAACAGATAAATTTTTATTCGAAAAAGATTTTAAAAGAAACCATATTTATAGTTCTATGACTGCCCTTTTTAATAATATGAAAATCCAATTCTGCCTGATCATGTTTGTCTATTCACCTAATTTTGATTTCCATATCTGATCAGATCTAGTTAGATCTGATCAGATCTGATCAGATCTGATCAGATCTAACTAGATCTGATCAGATCCAGCCAGATCTGATCAGATCCGATGACCCAATATACATATTAGGTCATCAGATCTGATCAGATCTAGTTGGATCTGATCAGATCTAGTTAGATCTGACCAGATCTAGTTGGATCTAATCAGATCTAGTTAGATCTGAACAGATCTAATCAGACTTAGATCTGATTGTATCTAACCAGATCTAATCAGATCTAATTAGATCTAATCAGATCTAATTAGATCTGATCAGATCTATTCATGTTAAAAATTTTCATTTTGTCAGATCTGATTGGATCTAATTAGATCTAATTAGATCTGATCAGATCTAATTTGATCTGATCAGATCTGAACATTTTTCCCTGGGATGTTAAAAAAAAAAAAAAAACGCCTGACCTGACAAATTTCGAAATTGACCGTCATTTTACATCTCTAGACGGAAGCTCCATCATATTGTGATACATGAATTCGAATTTTCGCGGGCTCACGTGTGTTATGGAAGTTCGGCCTGGAGGGGGATTGCTTGAATTTTAAGGTTAGATCATGTTTATTTACATCTGATTGTCACTTTTCTGAATTTGAGAGAAGGGTTTATTCATAGAAAAAAATAGCTCATATAATTGTCTAAAGATGCCGAAAGTCGTATCGAGAAGTATAATATGTTCAGACACAAAGGATCAGGAGGAATACAGTGAAGAAAAACCGTTGCATATTTATTACTGTTTGTGCGGACAGATGACATTGATTCTTGGTAAATAAAATTCTTCCAAAAATATTAGTTTGTAGTAATATAAATTCCCAAGTATATTCCAAAGTTCATTCGAAAATCATTAAGAGCAAACATGAACATGTTTGCAAAAACAAAATTTTTTAGTCTTTATTGAGAAGCACACAGATGAATATTTATTTTGAGTTTATTCATGTGTTTTCCTATCACATTCTGTAATTTCATGTGTTGTGCTTTCGGATGAGTTCTAACAGGGTCTAGGAAAATATTTCTCCACAATAAATTTCTCAGAAAAAATTTCTCGAAAAAAATTTCCCTAAAGAAAATTTCACGAACAAAATTTTCTCGAAAAAAAAAATTTTTCCAAAAAAATTTGTCCACCAAAAAAATTCTCCAAAAAAATTACTCCACAAGAATCAATCAAGGAAAAAACGGAATCAGCGAGCGGACAGAACAGCCCTGCATAGAAAATAATTTTAAAAAATACCTGAAGAGTATTGCAAATATTACAAGTCTGTGAGAAATCAATTTTTAATTAATTTTTAATGAATTCTCAATTAATCTGTAATGAACTTTTAATAACAATTTGGTCGGTTTAAAATGAGTTTCTGAGGAATATTAGTGCTTTTATAATGAATTTGTATATATTGAATTTGAAATGACTGAATAAATAGGAAATTTTATTTATAGTTCTTGACGAGAATAAATTTTATTAAAATTTTGAGAATTTTTTTTCAGAAGAAATAATTTCAGAGAAATTATTGAGAGAGAATTTCTCGTTGGGAAAAATATTTTCTACGAAATTTTTGACAGAGAATTTTTTTTTTTGAGAAATTTTTTTGCTCTTGAATTTTTATTTATAAAAAAAACATTAAAAAAAAAGGATGTATCTCCATTAGTTTCTGAAATATTCCATTGAGAATTACAAAAATAACAATTCCATTTCTTGAGAATATAAAACGTTCAGTCCTTTTTCAAGAGAATTTCAAAATAACTACAAAAAGCATTAACGTACAATTGCTGTATCTCTCTAAGTTTCCGAGACATTTTCGAAGAACTGACGATGAAATAAAATCGATTTGTCTGAAAACTTTGTAGTTATCATTTGTTCTGTTTCACCTCATCATGACCGAAATGTGTTTTTTTTTCGTCATGCTTTCTTTAAGAATGTCTCGGTCAACTAAGCAAAATTTTGTCCCAATCGTTTTTCGTAGTGCCTGAAATTCTCTATAAACGAAAGAAAGTCTTTAATATCGCTTTGTTCCGAGATATTCCATTGAGAATAATCACAGCGACAAGTCGATTTATCCTGTTTCACCTCTTAATTACTCATATGATTGGTAATTAAAATTTGATTCCTTTCATCTCAATTTACAGATTGCGCAATTGAAAAATTACCTCTAAGGAAACGTGATGGAGCACGTGTAATTGATGGAAGTAAACGAGCTCATAAAATGACGTGTGAACAGGATGAGACAGTATTCATAAAACATCAGGAAGGAATTGAGAAGCAGTATCGAAACAAATGCAAAAAGTAAGATAATAAATTCATAAATTAATGGAGAATTTTTCATTTTGTGAAATTTTATCCAAGATAGTTACTTCGGAAGTTCATTTCAATGTTCATAAATTCAAATGTAGGGATCAAAATTTTCTCATATTTACCGAATTTTCCTCCGGAAACCTCCCTTTGCCATTTTCAAACATCAAAATCAGTTTCATCATCTGGGAAATTCGAAATTCAAGTTTCTGGGCATTTTTCAAAATTTTTCAAAATGTTATCAGAAATTTTCCCACACAAACAAATTACTAGTTGGAATAGTCGAATTTTACAGTACTGAGTAATTCTCAATTGAACGACGTTTTGCTCGTTTGTTCAGGCTTCCTCAGGTTCCGGAAATATCGTAGTACAAACTTCAAAATTAACGAAACGACAACCAGTATTTTAATGTAACTAGACTTTGGGTGCGCACCTTTTTTGCATGGTACTCTTTAAAAATTTATATATATTTTTACACATATTTCTGAATTGACCGTCATTGAAATGAAGAAAAATGAATGTAAAGCGCGTTTTCACGTACAAAAAGCAGCAATTTGCCCGTTTGAGGAAAAAATACGTTTTTTTTTTAAATTAATGCATTTTAGAGGCAAAAAGGCGCAAGTCCTTTGCATTCATGCCACTTTATGACTGAAGTTCTTAATAATATGATGAAAAGATAATAATAATGATAATTTGAGGGTTTTTTACCATTTTTTTTGCAATAAAAGGCAAAAAAAAAATCGTTGCATTTTAGAGTCAAAAAGGAGCAAGTCTCTGGACTTAAGCCCCTTCATTTCTGAGGTCCTAACATAGACTTTTTAGAGACAAAAATATATTATATACTATCATATAGGGGAGAGTGGGGCAAAATGGACACTGTTATGAAACGGTTAGATGGATTTTTTTTTGATGATTCTATTGAAAAGCTGAGAAAATTGTACCCAGAAAGCAAGTCTCAGATGTATTTTTTTCGATTTTTTTGAAAATTCCAAATTTTTTGGCACTTTTAAAGGGTGAAAGCCTTTCCTTTTTCGAAAATCTTCAGTTTTTTGCAAATATCTCTGGTTCTATTGGTTGTAGCAGTTCGGGGTGAGTCTTAAATGAAAGATGAGCTCATTTTCCATTGATTTATGGGGTTTTGAATTCAAAAATATCAATTTTTGGGATAGTTATGGGCCAAAAACTGTTTCACAAAACTGTTTTACAAAAATGCCCATGAATACCTTAAAAATCGATATTCCTAAATTGGAAACCCTATGAATCGGTGGCAAATGATCCCACCTTTTACCTGCCATAAAAATTTTCACGCTACGACAAATAGAATCAAAGATTACCCCTCTAAAATGCTCAAAAAAATCAAAATTGCCAAAAATTCAAAAAAAATTAATTCTGGCATTTGTCTCCCGCCCAAAATTTCCTCAGCTTTCCAATGAAATCATCAAAAACAATCTACAACCAATATTTCTATTGATTTTAAAAGTTTTTCACAATATTTGCTTCAAAAATTTAGATGTGTCCATTTTGCCCCACTTTCCCCTATAATATATTATATAGTATACTATATATATAGTATATATATAATATAATATATTATATTTTTATATAATATATAATAATATAATATATATTATATATTATATTAGATATATACTATATATATAGTATAGTATATCTGTAATATATATTAGGATAAGTGATGACAGAAAATGTCCCATGTTTTTTTATATTATGGACAATTAATCCTTTTGATTTAGAAGTTCGTTCTATGGTTCTTCCAGAACCTGAGAAAGCCTGAATAAACGGGTGAAACGTCTAATTGACAATTACTTGGTATTATGAAATTCAATTATTCCAACAATTCATGATCCCTTAATATGAATTTCAAGATGATATTATTTAAATGTCTCCTACAATTATGGAAAGTTATATATAGCATTGAATTTCGCTATTTTTCATTTCAGATGTGGATTATTATTGTATTATAAGCACGATCCAACGGCGAATATTGTTTTCATCGTGAAGGGTGCTGTTATAAAGAGTTCTGGAGAAGGTCCAATGACTGATATATACAATCAAGTAGCAGTTGAAAAACCAAAGAAAATTATGGTCACTAAGCACACTAAAAATATGGGTAAATTCAGTTCAGTGACAGTCTCAACAATTGATGAAGAGGAAGATGAAATTGAAGCAGTAAGTAGTTAAAAAAATTAAAATTTTCATTTTTTGTATTATTCATCGATATTCATCAGTATGGAGAATTTTCCATGGAAAATTGCATTATTTTATAATTTTTTTTTTTTTTTTTTTTTTTTTTTAATAAAAAAAAAAAATTTATAAATTTTTCAATCAATCTATCTCGTATATCTTTGATAAATTTAGAGGAATTTGAAAAATATCCATTCAGCCTCATTTTTTCGATATTTATTGAATAATTGAATAATTTTGTGATTTTTCCCAGAGAGAAGTTGCTGATTCTTATGCCAATAATGCGAGGATTATTGAAAAACAATTGGAGCGAAAGGGAATGACGAAGAGAAAAATAATGCCACCACCAGAGGCAGAATCTACGAAACGATGTAGAGCACGGGGAACTCTTTTAGATGTTTAATTATTCAATATTTATAATTTTATTGGAAGAAATCAAATCCATTTTTATAGACAAATAAAGAGAAAAAATGAAACAATTCGGATTCAGTGATTCATCCTTGTATGTTCAAAGTGTTAGCATACAAATTATAATAATGGAATTAGCGTACATTTGATGAATTTTTTGATTTTTTTTAACAAATAAATTATTGCAAAAAAATGTTTCAAAAACTTTACATTTACCATTTTTCGAATTGCTGATATACACATATTTTTTGTTTTTGAGAAAAAAAATATTATTTTTTGAGGTAAAAAGGGAGGGGAAATTGTTGGATGTCTGCGATTTTCAGGCAATTACAAATCCATTATAGTAAATTTTTTTTTTTCATGAAACAGAAATCATTTACTACATTCGACATTTACGATTATTTGAATAATTTGTAAAATAAAAAGGTGTCAATACAATCAAATAAAATGCATATTTTAAAAACAAAATTTATAGTAAAAATATTTCTTCATGTACTGGAACTTTCCGACCATTTTTTCGCATTTGAAATAAATTTTTGTGGGAATAGAAATTAAAAATGAACAAAAATTAGAAAAATAATAGGATTTTATGAAAAAAATTCAATTAAATTCATTTTGAATTTTTAACGACAGAATCTACAGATTTTGTTTTGATTGAAAAAAGTACATAGATTGATAATAAAAGGTTCATCATCAAGAAAAAGGCACAAAGGGATTCATAGCAATTTAAAATATTTAAAATTTCACAGCCCAGGAAAAAATGTTCAGATCTGATCAGATCAAATTAGATCTGATCAGATCTAATTAGATCCAATCAGATCTGACAAAAAGGAAATTTTTAACATGAATAGATCTGATCAGATCTAATTAGATCTGGTTAGATACAATCAAATCTAAGTCTGATTAATCTGTTCAGATCTAACTAGATCTGATTAGATCCAACTAGATCTGGTCAGATCTAACTAGATCTGATCAGATTCAGCTAGATCTGATCAGATCTAACTAGATCTGGTCAGATTCAGCTAGATCTGATCAGATCTAACTAGATCTAGTTAGATCTGATCAGATCTAGTTAGATCTGATCAGATCTAGTTAGATTTGATCAGATCTAGTTAGATCTGATCAGATTCAGCTAGATCTGATCAGATCTAACTAGATCTGGTCAGATTCAGCTAGATCTGGTCAGATCTAACTAGATCTGGTCAGATTCAGCTAGATCTGGTCAGATCTAACTAGATCTGGTCAGATCTAACTAGATCTGGTCAGATCTAACTAGATCTGGTCAGATCTAACTAGATCTGGTCAGAGCTAACTAGATCTGGTCAGATCTAACTAGATCTGATCAGATTCACCTAGATCTGATCAGATCTGATGACCTAATATATATATTGAGTCATCAGATCTGATCAGATCTGGGTGGTTCTGATCAGATCTAGTCAGATCTGATCAGATCTAGTCAGATCTGATCAGATCTAGTCAGATCTGATCAGATCTAGTCAGATCTGATCAGATCTAGTCAGATCTGATCAGATCTAGTCAGATCTGATCAGATCTAGTCAGATCTGATCAGATCTAGTCAGATCTGATCAGATCTAGTCAGATCTGATTAGATATAGACATCAAAGTCAGGTGAATAGACAACCATGACCAGGCAGAATTGGATTTTCATATTATTAAGAAGGGCAGTCATAGAACTATAAATATGGTTTCTTTTAAGATCTTTTTCAAATAAAAATTGATCTGTTAAATAAAATCCGTAATGTGTTAAATCTGTGCTCATTTCATTATCATAGAATGTTAAATTTATTTTCATGCATGATTCTGCATTCCATTTAGGCAGTCTCAACTTTTCTCCGAAGTGATTTCCTCAAATTTTTATGATCTTCTTCAGTTATGAAGTTTTGAATTTTCATTGGTATCAAGAAATCGTGTGATAGCTGAGTAGCTGGAGTAGAAGACTGGTAATCCTATGGACCCGGATTCGATGTCGCTGTAGCCCATTTTTTTTTCTTTAAAAATTTCAATTTTTATTTATTCGTTTAGTAAAGAATTCAGATTTTGATTTATTTTGCATTTCTCGAAAAATTTTGAAATTTTGGATTTTGGCAGATCCAATTGGATCTGATCAGATTTAAGGAACTCAGATCTAATTAAATCAAATTAGATCTGATCAGATCAAAGGAACTCAGATCTAAAAAAAAAAATTTTTAATTTTTTTAATTTTTTAAAAAAATTTTAAAATTTTTTAAAAAATTTTCAAAAATTTTTCAAAAATTTTTTTAAAATTTTTTTAAAATTTTTTTAAAATTTTTTTAAAATTTTTTTAAAATTTTTTTAAAATTTTTTTAAAATTTTTCAAAATTTTTTCCTGTGATAGAAATTTTTTTCAAAAGAATCATTTTTATTAAAGAATGAATTTGGAAAAAAAATCATATTCCCGCCAATTATTGTACTGTCGCCTGTTCCATTACATGAGAACTTCAATTGGTTGATAAACACGAATTGAGTATTAGATGCCAACTCGTGCAGATCGTGGTGAGTCCCGTCACACATATAAGCAAGATGGAGGATCTCGCAGTCGAAGTATGCGGCGAAAACGGAGCGTATTATAAGGTTTGTCCTGTGATAAGTATAATAAATTTAATGTTAATTTATATTGTTATATAATCATGAGTTTTTCATGAATTTATACATTGATTTATTCCAATTTTTAGCAATGTACTTTTGGATTTTTTTAACGGCTTTACATGAGCCCCTAGTATGGGTAACGCGCGGCTTGTACGACGCCATGTCTCTCTATTTGACAGGGCGTGATTTTTATCTCTATTTATTTCAAACAATTCATACACTAATACCAATCACTCAATTCATATTGCGAATCTACAATTATTATTATTTAATTATTATAAAAATTTTCATGAGTCTGTGCATTTTGAAATTGAATTTCATAACGACAAAAAAAAATTTTTGCAATCGGCCGATGGATGTTGATGCATTTTTGCCCAATAAAATTTGCCAATTTTCTAATACATTTTTTTTTCATCATTTCAAATATTTTCTAGGCCTACGTCACTGATGTTTTCGAGGATGAAGTATTGGTGGCCTTTGATAATGAGTGAGTTAATAAATTTTGAATTTTACAAATTTAGAAAAATCATTCGTTTATAGACATGCACCTAAAAATCCATGTATAGACAATATTTTCATGCTTTGATATTTATATTTTGAGCTACAAAAATAATTATCAGATAATGGAAAATGAAAGAATTATTTTGCATAATTAATTTAATTAATTTTTTTCATAAATTTTGGATAAATTAAAAGAACAAAAGAATGTTGAGTCACATTCCTTTGTTCTTTTTTTCGTTGTGGTACATATATATATCTATATATACGATTTTTTATACTTGCCTTAATATTTTAATGTTTTATTCTTGAATTCACAACTATTGCACTTTTATTCACAATAATGTAATATTTTTTTTTTCTTCTTCTTTTTCGGGCTTTTAATAATTGGAGAAAATTTGCAATTCTTGTTTTGCAGCTGGCAGCCAGAATCAAAGTTTCCATTTGCTCAAGTACGTCTACCGATGAAAGATGGCCCAAAGCCAGACTTTCAAGAGAATCAAGAGATTGAGGTGTACTCAAGGGCTAATGATCAGGAAGTATGTGGCTGGTGGAAGGCAGTCATCAAGGTAATTTTTTAATCTAGGGGAGAGTGGGGCAAAATGGACACTGTAATGAAACGGTTAGAGATAGATTTTTTTTGATGATTTTATTGAAAAGCTGAGGAAATTTTAGCCGGAAAACTAGTGTCAGATGTATTTTTTTCGATTTTTTTGAAAATTTGATAGTTTTTGGCATTTTTCAGGGGTGAAAGTCTTTACTTTTTTGGAAATTTTCAGTTTTTTGCAAATATCTCGGGGTTTATTGGTCGTAGCAATTCGGGGTTGGTCTCAAATGAAAGGTGAGCTCATTTCCCATCGATCTATGGGGTTTTAAATTTAAAAATATCAATTTTTGAACTAGTTATAGGCCAAAAACTGTTTCACAAAACTGTTTCACAAAAAAGCCCATAAATACCTTAAAAATCGATATTTTTTAATAAAAAACCCCATGAATCGTTGGAAAATGATCTCACCTTTCACGTCCCATCGAAATTTTTACGCTACGACAAATAGAACCGAAGATATCATCAAAAAACTGAAAATTTTCAAAAAAAGAAGGAATTTTACCCCTCTAAAATCCTCAAAAAATTCAAAATGGCTAAAAATTTAAAAAAATCAATTCCAACACTTGTTTCCCGCCAAAAACTTCCTCAACTTTCCAACGAAATCATGAAAAACAATCTACCGCCAATATTCCTATTAATTTCACGACTTTTCCATAACATTTGCCTAAAAATTTGAATGTGTCCATTTTACCCCTGATGTCCATTTTGCCCCACCTTCCCCTATAAGAATTCAGTATCGAAGAGGTAAAACAAGATGAGTCAATTTTTTGAACATTTTTCTTTGAGAATATCTCCTAAGTTAATGGAGATACGACCTTCTTGCTCTGATCTTTGAACCTCTTGAAATTTTCAACGAAAAAGGATTATACTGCAATGAACGGATTTTCATCTAATTTTCGAGATACTTCAATGATCAAAAAGATGAATCAATTCAATTTGTTTTACCACTTCACTACTGAACTAATTTTTATCAATACTGATTCGATTTTATTGAGCTTCATTCTATTACATGGAATTATTATTTTTCTTCAGATGATGAAAGGCGGTTTTCAAGTTGTTGAATATCTTGGATGGGAGTACAGTTATACAGAAATTGTTGGGGGTGAACGTGTAAGAATGAAAAATACAAATCCACCAATCGATAAAAATACCTTCCACAAGATCGAGATTGATGTACCTGAAGAACTTAGAGATTTGTGAGTTTTTTCGTTATAATACTTTGATAGTAATATTATCGATGAATTTCAAATGTATTTTTGCAGACTCAACAAATGAGAACAATTTCGGATATATGTTAAGAGGCTTTTTGTAGAGAATTTTTTGGACTACAAAAAATGCCAATAGCCTTCGAGAGATTCACTACAAAATTCATTTTATGCAATTATAATATTACTTGGAAAAATCATTGTTTTTCTTCTCAATCAATTAATAATAGAGTAGAAATATTACGGAGTAAAATACATTTTTTTGATATTGTTACAGTGCTAAAATGGATAACGTACACAAAAAATTCCAAAAGGCGATAGGCGCAGCAGTTTGTCGATACATACCAGAAAGAGGAATACTTTTGGCAATATCAAGAAATGAAAATATTCGCCGACACAGTAGTATGATTCAAGAAATGCACTTTCGTAATCTTTCACAAAAGGTAATACGATAAGAATCTAATTGAAAATTTAAACAAAATTAATCGATAAAATTTCATCGACTCAATTCGAATGAAATTTCCAGGTTCTCCTGTTGAAGAGAACAGAGGAAGCTGCTCGTCAACTTGAATCCACAAAGCTTCAGACTGTCGGAGGGTGAGTCATTGCATTAATTATCCTCTTTTTTTTCTTCCAAAGGCAGTTTCTTCATAGATGCAAAAACTTTTGTGATATACCGCAATAACTCAAGTTTTATCTTTTCGTATTTTGTCACACTCTCTCTTTCTCTCTCTTTCTCTCTTATTCTGCTACTCTGACACTTTTGATACCTCGTCCACCCTCAAAATTTCCCATCACCATCCTGTCTGTGATTTAACATGAAACTGCCAGTAATTGTGCCCCACAGTTCATAATATTATTATAATAATGTTGATCTTAGTAATTAAATGATTAGGTGACATTTTTTCTTTACAACTGGACTTCACCGTAATTTCCTCTCATTTTTTACCAATTTTTGATCGTTATAAAATTGATATTGAGGGAAATAGGATGAGAGTCTTATATTTGTCAGGATTTGGTGATGTGGTATATAATATTTCCTGATTTATGCCTATTTATTTGAAAAAATTGAAGGAAACCATGAATAATTATGAGAAAAAGAAAAACAGACAGACAGAATGGAATCGTCATAAACTGAACGTGAACTTTGGGCTTCGGAATTTGAATTTTTCTTCTCATTTCAGCAAATTTAGATCATCAAACTTTATATATCAGCGTGTCTCAGACTATGAGGCCGGGGCCAGAGCAAATTCAAGGTGAGACGTAATCGATTATCGTCGCGAAAAAAATGAAATAGCCAAAAAAAAAAGCCGTGATTCATTAATTTCAATTTAGTTTATGTTTATTAATAAATCAAGTCAGATATTTTAACTGACAGTTTATAGTTTTTTCACTTGATTTAGTCATTTTCGGAATTACACTATTTTCCATCTAAAAAGATTTTTCTCTTTTTAATCACCAATAAACGTAACGAAAAGAACTACTGAATGAAATCAATGAAAGAATAAACAGAAAATCGAAAATTTATTTTAAATGTGCATGCTAAAGTGTTTTGTAATTTCACTCACGATAAAAATCAATGAAAATATGTTCGCTTAAAATTATTTATTACTCTGCATAAATGAGAGAATTTTTCAATTGTATATTCGGTAGTGAAGTGGTGGAACAATCAACAGTCGATTTTGATGTGAGATTTAGTTTTTTAATAAAATATCTGAAAACCCATTAGAAATATAGAATTTTCTTATTAGAATGTATTTTGCAGATTATTTTCTCTGCAAAACATCTCTGATAGTTTCTGTATTTCTATTGATTTCTGAGATATTTCTCAAAAAACTGATTACTTATTTTGTTTCACCATTTGTCTACTGAATTATTTTTTCTTAATTAATAATCAATGCTGTAGTGTCAATTGTAAACGTAAAGGATTATGATCACGCTCAAATGAAAGTAGAATTATTATTTTTCAACACAGAATTATCATTTCGATCTGTTATTTTTTTCTTTTTCATTTCACAACAAAAAAAAATACTGTTCAGCTGAACAAATAAATTTAACGTAATTAAAGAATACCGGGAAGACTCTTGGCCTGCCAATGTTTGAGATACACTGATATATTCTTAGGCATTGATAGAGAATAATGTGAATATTGAACCACTCACCAAAGACAATTGTGAAGAAATAAATAAATTATCGAGGGGTCAGTTTAATCGTTTCATTGTTTATTATTTAAGAAAATGTTGAAATCCATAATAATCTTTTCATGTCATCTATATCATCTATCATTCAGCTATTCAACTCAATCATTTAATGATAAATTTTCACTGAAATTTCAATTTCAATGAGAGTTGAACGAAATTTTTTTTTTTTCATTTCTTGGATATTAATTCTTGCAATTAGAAAAAAAAAGATTCATACATAATCGCAATCACATAATTACATTATCAATAATTATACGGATAAAATTATTCCAATAACAATAGATTTATAGATTAAAAATTTCCAAATTTCATCGTAGATAGATATATTTAGATGTAATTGTATCTATTCATTAAAATCACATTTTGTCATAATTAGATACTGAAGATGCGTACAATTGACTTCTCGATTCTCAATAGAATTATAATTATGAATTTCGTTACCCATTGTCTCGTATGTTCCTGCATTCTAGATTGACTATTTTCAGCGTCACTCATTCATGAACCAGTCTGTGAAAGGAGAATATTTTTATTTTTATCTCAACACACACATATTCACACATACATAACTGACATAAGAGAATATCGATCCGTATTCGTAGAATTCATTATCTCTTTTGCATGGGATTCAAATTGCATGCAACGTTTAGTCTCGCTTAATTAGAATATAAAAATATAAATAGCAAGTTCATTTATGCTCCATTTTTATGACTTTTTCATTCTCATATATTATTTTTTAAGGCACATGACTTTCAAATTATTCAAGTGCAATAAAAATTTTCAAATGAGATTTTCGATGTATTAGTGAAAAATTTTATATTTGAATTCGAATTATAAAAATGATTTGGATTATTGCCTTTTTTCTTACACAAAATATTGAGAATTAGAACTGTAACTCAAATTTGATGAATTTTTATTAAATAATTCAATTAAACGTGGCATGTCAATTCAGCTTTGTCATTGGTTTGATTGGATCGTTTGAAAAGAAAAGATCGAGATTGAATCATTTTTATTGGAAAAAAAATGAAAGCTACTAAAAAAAATTTTTTTTTTTTATTTTTCTAGTTTTTCTACTAAAAAAATTATCCCAAGAATTTTCTCATTTCTCCGAGATCTAAAAATAATTCGCATAAACTAATGACAAAGTTGGCCCTCGTCTCCTGTAAATTCAAAAAATCTATCCACTTTATGACCCTGAAGTTTGCAGAAAAATTCCACAGATGAAGCTTTTGCACGGAATATCTCCGGTAAAAATGCTCAAATTCAAAAAGTCCGAATTTTTTTGGGTGAAAACTGATGAAATCTCGATGTGACTCTCTTCCGTTTGTGGAAATATGCAATTGCATAAATTTTAGAGAGTTTATTCCGTGCAAAATTTCGATAAAAATAGATTGCATGGAATATCTCCCTGAAAAATAACCCAATTGAGATGAAAAAAAAATGCATTTCTTGAGAAAATTGAAATCTTGTTGAGATGTTTTTTTTTTTTTTTTAATCCCTTTTATTAATTTATTGAGGAATAATTTAGCGAATTTCATGACAAAACTTCTGCACTGTATATCTCCTTCAAAAATAGACGCACATGAAAAGTGAAAAAATGCATGGCTTTTATTTACAAAAATGTACATGTGATGTTTTTTCTTTTTTTTTAAACTCAATAATCTGATTTTTTCTTTTGAAAAATCGTAAATCCGAGAATCTCAATAATTAATCTGTTTAGCAGAGAATATCTTCCACGGGAAGAGTGATAAAAAAACAAAAAAAAAGGAGCTCTTCAGATTTCAGGAATACTCAGTGTGACTTTTTTTTTTAATTCGAAATTCTTATAAAGGACCGTATTTTTATTGAAAACAACTTCAGACCGTACTTGGTGGATTGAAAATTAGCAGGGATACCAATGGTATGTTATATATTGAATAATAATTGAGCTCCAAAAAATTCAAATCTAGGATTTACTTCTTCGATTATGCTTCGACTCTGGTGAAAAAAGATGAAGGAAAGAGGAAGATGAAGAAAAAGAATATCAGAAAAGGTAGCACGGAAGGAATCTTCATCACTAATTTCAAAAATTTCTACAAGGTAAAATCTGAGGAATTATCATATGATAACATTTAATTAGGAGAAAGTCGAGGGAAATGAATATTCCCATGAATTCAGTAGTGAAGTAAAACAAGATAAGTCTTTTTCTTTCTCATTAAGTTTTTTGAGAATACCTCAGAAAATAACCGAGAAAGAGCAATTTTGCCCTAAAACTCTTTTGTAACTTTTGGAATTCACTACGAAAACAGATGAGTAATATCACCTTATCTCGCTTAGTTTCCGAGATACTTCCTTCGAAATGACATCAAAGACAAGTCGATTTATCCTGTTTTACCTCTTCACTGCTGAATTGTCTTGGGACAGAATTTTGTTTAACGGATCTATTGAGGAGTTATGGAAATTCGTGGTGAAAAATATGGTGTTGAGTGCCGATTGCCATTTTTCTTGCATAAAACATCCTCCTAAACTGTGTTCATTTTACCCCTTATGTGCCTTTTTCCCTCATTTACTCCTATTTATTCCGATCAATTCTTCATTTCCAGATTTATCCCCAGTCCAAGAAGAATTGGATTAACAAACAATGTTGGTATCCTCGCCAAATCGATGGATACAACTGTGGTATCTTTACCATTCATTTTGATTCTTTACCATTGATTCTAATTGCGATTCTATTCCGTTTTTTTGTTATGCGATCGTGTTATATCAACCACTCATTCAAGCGATTTTCGACCCTGGCAAGTGATTGAAATAGAAATATGCATTTTTGACAAAAAAAATGCTAATCGAGAAAAAGTCACATTGAGTATTCCTAAAATCTGAAAAGCTCCTTTTTTTTTTGTTTTTTTATCACTCTTCCCGTGGAAGATATCCTCTGCTCAACAGATTAATTATTGAGATTTTCCGATTCACGATTTTTCAAAGGAAAAAAACAGATTATTGAGTTTAAAAAAAAAAGAAAAAACATCACATGTACATTTTTGTAAATAAAAGCCATGCATTTTTTCACTTTTCATGTGCGTCTATTTTTGAAGGAGATATACAGTGCAGAAGTTTTGTCATGAAATTCGCTAAATTATTCCTCAATAAATTAATAAAAGGGATTAAAAAAAAAAAAAAAACATCTCAACAAGATTTCAATTTTCTCAAGAAATGCATTTTTTTTTCATCTCAATTGGGTTATTTTTCAGGGAGATATTCCATGCAATCTATTTTTATCGAAATTTTGCACGGAATAAACTCTCTAAAATTTATGCAATTGCATATTTCCACAAACGGAAGAGAGTCACATCGAGATTTCATCAGTTTTCACCCAAAAAAATTCGGACTTTTTGAATTTGAGCATTTTTACCGGAGATATTCCGTGCAAAAGCTTCATCTGTGGGATTTTTCTGCAAACTTCAGGGTCATTCCACTTTGTCATATCTCGAAAAATTTGAAGTCTCTCATCAGGAAAATCTATCTAATTATATAAAAATCAGCGATTAATTCAGTACTAAAGATCTAAAACAAAACAAGTTGTTTTTTTTTATGAAAATTCAATAGAAGAGATGAAACAGGATAATTCAATTTTTTTTACGATATTTTTTTGGGGGATATCCCAGGGTTCAAGCGAGATAGAGCGATATTACCCTAATATTTTTTGTAAGAAAAATAGACTTATCCTGTTTCACTCTTCCACCATTTCATTAATTCATAATTTTATTAAATACTTTTTGTTTCTTAAATTATCAGATACACTGACGAATTCAATGTTCGTGAAGATCTCATGGGTCTAGCAATTGGTGCACATGGAGCGAATATTCAACAGGCACGAAAAGTCGAGGGTATTACGAATATAGAATTGGAAGAAAATTCGTGTACATTCAAAATATATGGCGAGGTGATCATACATTTCTAATTCACGTAATTTTTTATGTTCTTTGTTTTTTTTTTTTAATTTAAAAAATGAAAAATCATTTACATTTCAGACGCACGAGGCAGTTAAGAGAGCACGTTCAATGCTCGAGTACAGTGAAGAGTCTATACAAGTGCCAAGAGTTCTTGTTGGAAAAGTAATTGGAAAAAATGGTCGCATTATTCAGGAAATTGTCGACAAAAGCGGTGTTGTGAGTAGATATTTTTTTGTTTTATTTTTCTTTCATTAAATTCAGCGAATATTTTTTTTTTTGTCATCACCATTATCAATTTATAGAAATTTTTATTATTAATTCATGAAGAATTGCTTGCAATAAGTTGTGCTTATCAGTGCTAAAATTGAAATTTTCTTGACAAAGAATGAGAAACAGTTTATGTTTGATTCTTTGTTTTTTTTTTTAAATTATTTTTACTTTTATCTTTGATTTTCCATTGAGTATGATTATTTATGCTTTTTATTTTTCATCGAATTTACTTTTCAGTAAAAGTAAAAAAAAAAAAAGAAGTAAATCATTGAAATCGTATCGAAATTGAGGGGGAATAAAATAGGATGAATAAATTTCACTTATTGCAACGTTGCAAAATGAAAGAAAATATAATATGAAAATAATTATGCAAAATTAGTTGAAGAAGAAAGAAATAAGGATTAAATTATTTTTTTAAATGGGATTTTGTTATGTATGACATACAGTGCATTGTTTGTTTTCGGTAGATAACATCTGGCTCGAGTGGGAATGTACATACTGATAGAGTAAGTATATTACCTTATATTGTTTGTGCCTTTATTTCATCTTTACCATCAAATACAAACAAAAAAAAATGAAGAAAAAATAAAAAAAAATTAAAAATAATGCATCACAATTGACAAAAAAATTGAATGCAATAGACAAAAAAAAATGAAATATTTAAAAAAATTTTAACGATAGCATTCCTAAAAGTAAAAAAATTATACATGAACCACTCGGGCCAGTTTTCATTTTTATCGGCTACTGAAATAAAAAAAAAATTTAAAAAAATTTCTAATTATTCACAGAAGGTAGGAATTTTTAATTTGCAATCTCTTTTTTATTTTTCCTTTTTTTTCTACACAATACAAAATAAAATCTTCAATTAATCATTTGTTACAATCAAAAGAATACAATAATAATAATAATGATCAAGCACTAAATTCAAATCTAACAATGATCAAATTGAATGCATTTAGAACGATAAAAAAACATTTCATCATTTTCATTCTCTTTTAGGCTTTAGAAAAAAAGTGGAGAAAGCACAGAGAAGAGTGTGTAACAAAATGAACATATAATAAAATTGTTCATTTAAATAATTAATTTTATTTTTTGTATCATTTGATTTTATAGGTTCGAGTAAAAATTGAAGGTGATAATGAACCGCAGCCAACAATTCCCCGCGAGGAGGGACAGGTACCTTTCGTTTTTGTGGGGACTGTTGAGAGTATTGCTAATGCAAAAGTCCTATTGGAGTATCACTTAGCACACCTAAAGGTAAATACAGTAATCCGTTATTATTATTATTGTTATTAACTTTTTCGTTTTTCTTGTTGTTAATCCACTTCTTGAAAGATATATAGTTTGGAATCTAGGCATGAGAAGGTTATTGCCTCAATCCTTTTTTGTAGTTCACTAAATTCTCTGGAGAAAAGGATTCTGGAAAATCGCAGTATCTCGCTTAATTTCCCAGATGTATGATTAAGAATAATTATGAAAATAAGTCGATTTGTTTTCTTTTACCTGAATTCGTCGATTTTCTCAATGTGAATCTCAATAGAAGATTCCTGAAAATTTTTCAACAGATCTGCTTATTAAAATAAAAATAAGTCCAATAATTACATCTAACTTTTTTTCTCGTATTAGTGCTGTTCTTCTTCATCTCCGAATTAGTAAAAATTGTGAAACAATGTGTTTTAGTTTCTCATTCATTTAATGTTTATTAATTAATTGCGAATTTGCGAATACAGGAAGTAGAACAGCTTCGACAAGAGAAATTGGAAATTGATCAACAATTGAGAAGTATGCATGGTTCGACAACAGGACCAATGCCAAGCTTTCCACCAGCTAGACGAGGGATGTCTTCAGGACCAGAGGAGGGCGGTGGAGGCCGTGGTGGTCGTGGTGGACAGTCACGGGGACGTGGAAGAGGAAGAGCACCCACACGACACAATGCTGGTAATAATTTTACGACTTTTTAACTTCCTCTTCCCTATAAACTCGAAAATAATTTTTGAAAGAACTGCACTCAGCTCAATAAATTTAAGATGAATTATGATAAATTCATCTCGACAATTGAAAAAATAATAATGTAATTTTCAATGAAACTTCTTTCAGGTAATCGCAGAGACACGATGGATGGTAATGACGACCGAATCAGAGACTTACCACCACGAGGAGGAAGTCATGGGGGTCATCAGGGTGGTAGCGGTGGTGGTTACATGGGTAACAGGCAGGGAAGACCACCAGCATCTAGACGTGATCGCAGAGACGACAGACGTCGAACAACTGACGATGAAGAAACTGTCCTCGATAGCCAAGACGTATCTAGCATTGACCGAGGTGAAATTAAAAAACATTTCAATATTTTGTCACTGTTATCATCAATTATTCTAGCTTATAAAATTCACGCACTTCTATCATTGAATGTAGCATGAGTTTATTGTAAAAAAAAAAAGCGACAAATTCTTGTGACCATCTAACACCAATATCTTATGGCAATTATTATTTTTCATAAAATAAATTCCAATTAACCGGCATAATCACATCTGCACGCTTAACTAACTCGCTTCAACAATGTGTATTGATTTTTTTACAAATCGACTAATGAAAATTAACAAAATATACTAAAGGAATTGATGAAAATATTGGGATGGTCACAATTGTTTGTTATGCGTGTGTAGAATCTGTCTCAAGTGTGGAGGGAAAGCCTAAGGGGAACAAACGAAGGCAGATACGGTCACGAAGACGCAGTGCAACACCGGACAACAGTCAAAAAGGTCATTGTAAAAGTGAAGTTTTTGTAAATTGGTGAAACAATTTTTTCTTTACTTTATTATAAATCCAATGCTTTTATTATTATTATTTACTTAATAGTTGGTTACTTTGGCCTTGCGATTAGGTAGATTGAAACAAAAAAGAAGAACAAATTAGTTCATGACGTCAACGTTTCGATCCTGATTAGGATCCTCATCAGGACATTAAACAAATCTTTATTCTTATCTGTAAAAAATGACGCCACAAAAATTATTATAAATTCTATTGCAATCACAATAAATATATGAGGTAAAACCAGTGATCGGCACCATCGATTTTTTCGTCAACGATTTCGAATATATTACTGATTTTTTATAAAAATTAGTAATTAGCCAAGAAAAAATATTGATTTTCATAGAAAATTAATAATTAGTCGGTAAAAAATATTAATTTTCCGGAAAAATTAATAATTAGCGAGGAAATATTACTAATTACCCTTAAAAATGAGTAATTAGTGAGGAAAATTACTTGTTGTTTTCAAAAATTCCTCAAAATTAGTAATTTAATAGATTAACAGACACAAATTTTGAACGTGGAGTTGTGATGAAATATAATACTAGTGCTGCAAAAAGTAGCAATTAATAAATTGAATAATAAATGATATTTGGAATGATAATATTTGGAATATATTTTGAAAGGAACTCGTAATTTTCGGTGGCTAATTATTAATTATTTCGAAAAATTAGTAATTAGCCGATGAGCATAATTCATTTTTCTGAAAAATCAGTAGTTTTTGTCGGTTAACTACTCATTTTTCAGAAGCATTACTGATTTTTCAGAAAAATTAGGAATTTTTCTCGACTAATTACTAATTTTTCCAAAAAAATTAGGAATTTTTTCCGATTAATTACTAATTATTCAGAAAAATTAGGTAATGAAAATAGATTTTTTTTTTGCCGATCACTGCATAAAACTTACATAATGATGAAGAAGTTTTTCACATTTAAATACTGAAACACCATGCTCATATGTTATTAAAGAAGTTATGGAGTAAGTCCATCGCATGAAATTATGAGAACATTCACAAACACGTTATTGAATTTAAAAAATGAAAAAATCTCATTTCTAATCAGGATCGAAACATTGACGTCATGAACTAATTTGTTCTTCTTTTTTGTTTTAATCTACCTGACCGCAAGGCCAAATAACTAACTATTGAGTTGAAAATCTACGGTCAACTATCATCATCAATTTTTATTATTATTATTATTATTATTATCATCATCATGATCATCATTATTTGTTGATTCGAATGGATTGCGTGGAATAGAGCCTCTTGAGAGAGAGAGCGTTCATTTTCTCATTGATTCATAGAATTTTCTTTAAAATAATTTTTTTTTCATGTGACTTCCGAAATTTTTCGTAGGGAAAAGTGGGATAAGATGGATCTTCCACTAAATCGGCTCCGGATGGTTTTTTTCAACGACTTCATTGAAGAACTGAGAGAATTTCCGGTGGAAAAGATGTGACAGAGTATATTTTCAAGATTTTTTTTTTTTTTGAATATTCTACCATCATTGGCACGGAATCGTTTCTGTTTTTCGAAATTCTTAATCTTTTGAGAATATTTCCGGTTTTTCGTAGCGAACTGAGGCCGATTTTGCATAAAAAGTGAAATCATTTCCCACCAATTTATGTTATACTAGAATTCTTTGAGTTGATTTATGAATGAAATAGTTCATTTTATGAAAAACAATTTTGCCATCATATTATTTTCAAAAATCGATCATTTTTTTAAATTAATGGCAAATGATCTTACCTTTCACGCAAAATCGGTCCTATTTCACTACAGCCATAAAACCAGAAATATACCCGAAAAATTGAAAAAAAAAAAAAAAAAGATTTCGTAAAGTCCTGGAGCCCTGACTTTTGACCAAAATCGTTGTATTTCAAAAAAAAAATCGAGAATCAAACTGTTACACATATTTTCTGCCGAAAATTCCATCAGCTTCTCAATGAAATCAGTGAAATCCTATTTTCAACGTTTTTACATATTTCAAGCAATTTTCATAATATGATATAGGGGAGAGTGGGGCAAAATGGACCCTCATAGTAATATGATTAAGGAATTTTTTTTTGGAATGAAGATTCGACGAAAAAATTTGAAAAAATTTGAAACAATCCTCCAACATATATATATTGTTTGTGATTTTTTTCAGATTTTCTGGAGCAACCGCAACTTTTTAAAAAAATCTCGAGTCTTCTGATCATATAGGTCTATTTTGCCCCATTCTCCCCTATAATAATCAAAATGTGCCTGTTTTATCTAATATATCCTTTCATTCCATCTTCTGTTCTGATTATTCCGATGTATAGAGTCTATCGCTGAATCGAAGATGACAATAAATTTGAATTATTTCAAATAATTTTGATTGAGAGTTCGTAAATGTTTTCATGAAAAAGCTTAAGAAAATTAGATCAGAATTTTTCTCAATTATTAATGACGATAAAAATAATATTTATTTTTATTTACAGGTAATAATTCAGGACAGGGTGAACAAACAGGTGGAAACAAAGATGGTAATCCATTATCAAAGGATATAATTGTTTCAAACAACAGTGGTTCACAAGGCCCAAAGGGTCAAAGAGATCGTCGTCCACCACATTGGCGTATGTCAAATAATAAGCCAAAAGAAACTCTGGTAAATGGTACCAGTGGCTAATGATTATCCTCTATAATTTTTTCTTCATGCCGTAAGTTGCATTAAAATAACATTTGAAAAGGAAAAAAAAAATCAAGAGTAGAGACGAAGAATTAAAGTGATGGGAAATAATTTAGAAAAACTATTAAGATACAATAAGAAAGAAAATAGAGAGTAATTAACATCTTGATGAGGAAAAGAGAAGAGAATACGTGACTACTCTGATTGAATAGCTGACGAAAATCAAAGCTACGTGGATACATGACGCTTTACCCGATTATTCAAGAACTTGAGAAAAAAAAAATTAAATGAAAAAAAAAAATCTACTCTGAAAACTCAACATAATTATTGATAACAATGAATAACTAAGAATGAATAACTTAGTCAGTTTACTTACTCGTTATTCGACACTGTTCGTTATCGTTACGAAGGAATACCTACAGATGTTTAAATGAGTCAAAAGTAAAAGAAAAAATTAAATAAAAAAAAGTGGACTCATTTTGTCATTCTCCATTTTCAAACAAATAAATAAAAAATTAAAAAAAAAATGAAGGAAACATTTAAAGAAATATTGAATATCCATGCATGGTTTAGTTTTGAAAGAAAGAAAATAATAAGAATGATAGTGAGTTGCTATCATGTTCGAATAAATTTGGACACATTCATCGGGATATTGATGAAAATATGGGGATAAAAGAATCAAGTGAAATCAACATAATAAATACATCCACACACACACAGTAAATAGCACAATATTACGTGCTGAAATAATAATGAATTATTTCGTTAATTAGAGTGATGTGGAGAAAGAAAAGATAAAGATTTTGAGACCCTTCCCGGATTGTGAAACCGTGCCTCATGTTTTTTAAACTAATAAGAAAGAAAAAAAAAATGAAAAGTCCCGAGACGATATCGTATCAATTATTAACAACTTTTATTGAAAAAAAAATGAATAAGACAAGTATATCCTCAGGATCAAATGATTCACCGGTTAATCGGAATATCAAGGGGTTCTGAATCAATCAAATTTTACTCGCAAAAAAAAAAAAAATTGAAAAACAGAAAAATGTGAATTTTTCTCTTCGCTTTCGGAATATAATTAAAAATTGAAAAGCAAAGAAAACAGGGTGATTTTAAGAGATAAATTTGATATGATTGAAGAGGATGAAGAAAAAAAAAAAGAAAGACAAAAAAATTAGCATCCATTGTGAATTGTAATCGGCAGCTTTGCAAATTTAATTTCCCGTTAAACGGATTTACATCTTTTTCCCAATGATGTTTCTTAATTTTTCTTTCTATTTACACAATGTTAAATTGTTTTTATTACTTTATCATTCATTTTTTTTTTCACTTTTATTTAATTATTATAATGCTTCTCTTTTTCGATGAATTCCTTTAATTTTCCTTTTTTTTTAATTAATTCTTCATTACGTTTCCAGTTTTGAGTGCTAATTAGTTTGTACTTGAATTATAATATCTATTGAAACAAAAAAAAAAAAAGAATGAAAAAAATGTTATTGATTGATATTTTTGAAGGAAATTAATGGCTTTTGGTCCTCTGTAAACCATAATTATTGTTCCTTACTTTATACGAATTATTATTTTCCTCATTCTTATATAACGATCGGTCATTTATTAGGAAGAAAAAAAAATATATATTTGGATCAAAAGAGAGAAAAAAATTGGCAAACAAAATTTTTTTTTCTGAAAAAATCCAAAATTTTCAAGAGAAAGTAAAATGTAAAACAAAGACATACAAGAAGAAAAAAAAATGAATCAATATATTTAGCAATACCAATGTATGATGTGCCAGACAGAAAAAAAAAAAGATGATACATGTTTTATGATATCTAAAGTCTAGCTGAAAGTGCAGATTTAGCGCATTACCCTTTATTACTATATTACTACTTAGTCGAAATGATACGAAAAAAAAAAAAAAATGCATTAAAAAGTGGATGTCTGAACAAATAAATTAGCTTTACTATACTAAGCTATTAAACAAAAAAGAAAAAAAAAAAGATAAAAAAAAAACATTAAAAAAAAACTCAAAAAAATAAAAAATAAATAATTAAGAAAACAAAAGTAATAGATGATCACTTGGTCAGCGGTTTTAAATTGTCGCGGTTAACTTTCAATTTAAAACTGTTGTCTTTAATCTCTTCTTCCGGACATGACAACAACTTAATCGGACGTGTCTTAAAATGAATCATTGCAAAACATTAAGCATATAACACTGATGATGGTTGATTGCAGAGAAAAAAACTTTAAGAAAAAATACAAAAAAAAAAAAAAAAAACTAAACAAAGTACGTATTTTGACACCTTAAATAATTGTAAACGGAACTGTGTAGCTGCCAATTTTGTTTGAAAAAAAAAAAAAAAATGTCAAGTTTTTGGCAGCCGATAAACACTGAGATATCCCCCAACTTGCTTGTTTCAGATACATTTGTATTGATTGCAATTGTGCATAATTTAAGGAATAAAACATTTCTGTACATAATTTGTATTTTCATTTATCTCCAAAATTGTTGGATAGAATCTTTTCAATACTTCATTTTCTTTCGTGAATTCGTATAATTCATGAAAATTTACGGAGAAATAAAAAACAAACTTTCAAATTAAATTTCTTGTGCATTTCAATTTCTTCAAATTAATCTAAAAATTGAACATTTTTTTTTTTTACAGAATTTTGGTTGAGATTTCTGCAATTTTTTGTTCATTTCGGAACTTTTGAGGAGACAGGAGGCTTCAGATGACTTCTTTTTAAGGGCATTCTACAAAAATATCTTTTGAAAATTTCCTGCAATGTCATTGGTTTCGCAAATAATTGAGAACAAAAATTACAGCAAGTTTTCCGATCCATTTCATTCTCAGGGTGTCTAGCGGTCAGGGAAACCTGGAAAACCGGGAAAAGTCAGGGAATTTCATCCTTCTGGAAAAGTCAGGGAATTCTAAAAGTTATCTGGAATTTTAATTCTTTCTCAGGGAGAATGAACATGAAAATTCTTTGATTGTACTGAGGAGAATTTATGATGCAATTCAATCGAAGGAAAGACTTAAAAATTTCGTTGTGACAAAACACCTATGAAAATACTTTATAAAGTCTTTATAGGAAAGTTACAGTTCTTCATAAAATGAAAAGTTTCAATTCCTTACAAAAATATTCTTTATAAAACATTCTCAGCATTCTCGTATGTGAAGCTTTAATCCATGCAGTTCGTGATTTTCATGCGTAGTGCAAAGAAGATCTGGCGAAACAAAAAAAAAATGAAAGAGAAGAAAAAGAAAAAGCGTGAAAAACCCAAAAGAGATCGGCTGGAATTGTGGAAGAACTAGAAGCAAAAGAACGGAAAACACTCGATGATGCTGTGAAAGCAACCGCTTACATTGACGAAAAAATCAAAAAATTAAGACACGCGTGATTTCGATGCCAAAAAATACTATAATACAGCTATGAAGCGATTGAGGTTTATATTTTCACTATTTTCCCATAGGGGAGAGTGGGGCAGAATGGACACTTTAATGAAACGGTTAGAGATGGATTTTTTTTCATGATTCTATTGAAAAGCTGAGGAAATTTCAGCCGGAAAACGAGTGTCAGATTTATTTTTTTCGATTTTTTTAAAAATTCGATATTTTTCGGCATTTTGAGGGGTAAAAAAGCCTTTCCTTTTTTAACAATTTTCAGTTTTTTGCAAATATCTCTGGTTCTATTAGTCGTAGCAATTCGGGGTTGGTCTCAAATCAAAGGTGAGCGAATTTCCCATCGACTTAAGGGGTTTTGAATAGAAAATATTAATTTTTGGGATAGTCATAAGCCAAAAACTGTTTCACAAAGCTGTTCCACAAAAATGCCCATAAATACCTTGAAAATCGATATTTTTAAATTGAAAACCCTATAAATTGATGGCAAATAATCTCACCTTTCACCTCCCGTCGAAATTTTTACGCTACAACAAATGAAACCGAAGATATCCTCAAAAAACTGAGAATTTTCAAAAAAAGGAAGGCTTTTGATCATTTTTACCCCTCTAAAATGCTCAAAAAAAGTCAAAATCGTGAAAAATTCAACAAAAAATAATTCCAGCAGTTGTTTCCCGTCTAAAATTCCCTCAGCTTTCCAATGGAATTATCAAAAATAATCTACCGCCAATATTTCTATTAATTTCAAGAATTTTCCATAATATTTGCCGAAACATTTAGATGTGTCCATTTTACCCCTGATGTCCATTTTGCCCCACCTTCCCCTATCGATTCTATCAACATTTTCAAAATGTGTTATTATGCTGTGATTAATAATGATTAATAGTATGTTAATAACATCATTGAAAGGATGTTGAATTTTCTTCATGAATTCTATTCATTAACATAGGGCATAGGAATGGGATTATTTGTGGCTAGTTTAATAAGTTCATATTTGCATTACGAAATAAGTCAGTGTGGAAAATTTTCATTCCTATTATCATGTATGAAAAATTTCGATTTAAATTTTCCCAACAAATGAAATAAATACTGAACACGACCATGAGCAAGACACTAGAAATTGGTCACGGAAAAATAATTTTTTCGACCTGGAAAACCGGGAAAAGTCAGGGAATTTTTAATCTTTATTTTTGGTGGCCTTTTAGGTCTCTGCAGAAGTTACTTTTAATTAAAAATCATAAAAGTTATGATATTTGGTATCAACGTTTCGGTTTCAATGTGAAACCCTCTTCAGGATACAATCATTTATTTATCTATAAAGTACAAATAATACAAAAAATTAAATTACTAAACAATTAATACTAATTTCTATTGTAATTTCTATTTTTATAAGTGGTCATTAATTAGTCAAAAATGATAAAGATTTTTTACCTTCAAGAATTAATTGATATTATTGTTCATTATGTGATTTTTGGCGTCTTGCAATTTCTAGTTTAACCTTTAATAATGATGATAATTTTTTTGTTATCATCATTAATTGTATTGTTGTCATTATTAATAAATTAATCATACTATCACATCAATTTAATATTTACTGGGTGTATTTAGACTCATTGTTGTTTTTATTAGAAATTGACAATACATCTTGTGTCAGGGAATTTTTTTGTCACAGTCTACTGGACACCCTGAAATTCTTCATGAATCTCTGCTCTAAATTCCTCCAATTTCAAAGTAAAAATGAATCTTTCCATCAATAATAATTTGACGTCAATGAAATTTTTTTCCCGCCTTTTATTCAAATTTCTAAAACTTTCACCTACAGATGTCACTACCTTCTTATTCTTCATATTATCTAAATTTCCAATCAAAAATGAGTAATAATAACTTTCCATCGACTCAGCATATGTCAGCCGGGTGGGAGAAATGTAGTGTGGTTGCTCTCAGTCTCTAAAGCGCGTGTGAATTTTCGTCAATTTACGTGAAAGTTTCAAAATAAATTAATAAAATTCCACTGAACTCCTAAAATTACGTGCAATAATTGTCGTTTTGCATCAAATTTTTTTTACAACTGTAACAAAATAATTCTTCGAGTGTTTAAAAAAAAATAATAATAATAACAATATTCTACAATCATATATGAGGTCAATTACACGATGAAAATTGAAAAAAAAAGGTAAATTTGTATAAATTATATGAGTTTTAAAAATCTGAAAGCAACAAGTGAAAGGTGCTTCTTTCGTCATCAATTCGTGAAATCACAGTCATCATTTACTGAGGTGAGTCACAAAATAATCCTTGTAATTTCACCGAAAGAGAGAGAATTTTTATATTAATTTCAACACATTTCAATGACCAACGATAACCTATTAGAAAAAGAACAGTCGTCCTTGATTGGTCTAGAGTAAAAACGACATTTTTTTTCAAAACAGAGCAAAACTTCTTAAATTTTTTCGAATTCATCAAAATTTAAACTTCAAAAAATTCGATGGAAAAGCCGATAAAAAAAATTGAAAGAAAAATTATTTTCAAATAATTTTTTTTTCAATAAAATGTGCATGATTTATGTACATTGTCTTAGTTTTGGCCAATGGAGGCGCCAGGGTCGTTGTGTTTCAATTGCTTACCCTCTTTTGACCCTTCCCCCTCCCCCTCCCTTTTCTTGCTCCGCGAGATTTTCATTGGATTGGACCATTATTTTTTTTTTGGTCGCAGCCAGTGGATGTTCAACAGAAAGAGAGAGAGGAAGAGAAGGGGTCATACACACATTGAAGCTCGCATCAGCTGTTGTTCAATTCAGTTAGTGTTTTTAGAGTTGGGTAAATGAATAATTGTTAATTTTCTTTTTTTTTTCATCGCAAATGAAATGCAACAGAAAGTTACTTATTCAGTTGGTATTATTGAAATTCTGAATGAGTAAAAACGTTTTGTCGAGAGTTCGGAGAAACTGTTGAATATTTTTTCGTTTTTACATTCGATTAATTTCGCAATCTATGACTGTACTTTTGCTGAAGGTAATGATTTTTTTTTTATTGTCACAAAAGAATTTTTCATTTTCGTGTTATCGTTTTTTCCGTTTTTTTTTTGATGTGATAAAAATTTATTGAAATACGTGTGCGCGTGATGAAATAAATTCTCAATGGATGAAGTCATTGTCGTTATTCACACGCGAAACAATTAAAAAAATGATTAATTTGTTAATTTGAATAATTCATTTTTTTTTTTATTCAGGTTTTAACGCCAGTAGATTGAGGAACGTGAGAAATCAGGAGAATTCTTCATCTTTCACAGTTTAACAACGATGTAATAAACACCAAGAATGCTTAAAGAAATTGAAACAGTTAGTGGTGGTTGTAATACCGGTCCACAAAGGCCAAGAAGATACTTTCCAAGGTTTTCACTAAGAAGATTATTGTACTCTAGTCCATTTATTGGACAGAGAATCACAAGAGCAGCAAGCTCTAGTAATAGAAGTACTAAAGGTATTATTCACATTTTATATAATTTCAATGCAACAATTGACGTGAAAACATGTAATTTCATTTTATTTTTAATCAAATTTAAATATCAGTAAATTTCAGAAAACTAAATTTGATAGAATCCAAATAATATCTTTTTTTGATTCCATCCCAATCCTTCTTGGTAGCTCCAAAAATTCTCTACAAAAAAGGAAAAGACCAAAATTGCGTTATTCAGTCTAGTCTCCGAGACATTTCCTAAAGAAGATTGGTAAAAAAAATGAATTATTCTGTTTTTATCTCTTCGCTGCTGAAATATTAATTAAAAACTATTTGCTTTGGGGGAAAAGACTTGAAAGTGAATGCTTATGTTGATTCCTACGAGGAAATTGATGATAAATTTGATAAGTGAAGGAATGAAAAAAAAAACAAATTGACGCATTTTCTTGATTATTTTTAATTTTTTTTTTTTAACTAATCATCTTGAGCATTGAAATTCTTGAACATACAAGATAATTTATGGGTCGTAATAAGGAGAATACAAATTCCTGATGAATCATATTTTTTTTAAGGTAAAGACCCGAATACTGGCAAACAAATTGATGTTGAAAAAGGTGAGGCAAGAGCCACGAGTGGCTCAAGCCACTTGCAGTATCACAGTACAGATCTCCATCGTGCCACCAGCAAGGGTTCTGTACTCTCCACAGCTGGAAAGGTATTTGATCATTTCGATTTTCGAATAAATAAAATGAATCCAACAACAATTAAAAAAAAAAGAGCATTTCATCAATTAACATGTATAAATGAATACAATTTCAGAGCTGTGAAAATGGTTTGATGGAGTGCCCACTATGTCTAGCAGAATTGCCATTTGAATTGTATCCAATAATTCAAACTTGCCATCATCGTAGCTGTTACGATTGCTTTCAACAGTATCTGAGAGTGGAAATTTCTGAGTCACGTGTAAATATCGCATGTCCTGAGTGTGCTGAGCCAATGCATCCAAATGGTAAACAATTTATTTGAATGTTAATTAAGTAACCAGACACACGGTGACTCATTTTTTCATTTTATTTTCAATTATTTACATAATTTTTTCTCCTCCAGACATTCGAATGATACTCAATGATCAGATGCAATTGGAAAAATACGAAGACTTCATGGTCAGAAGAGTTTTAGCAGTTGAGCCAGATGCTAGATGGTGTCCAGCACCAGATTGTTGTTTCGCTGTTATTGCAAGTGGCTGTGCATCTTGTCCAAAATTGAAATGCGAAAGACCTGGCTGTGATTCGTATTTTTGTTATCATTGTAAAGCAAGGTGGCATCCAAATCAAACTTGTGATGCTGCAAGAGCACAGAGATCACAACATTATGACAGGAATTCATCACTCAGTTTCAGCCAAAGTGATTCGCAGCACAGTACGTGAATTATTTGATTATTATTCAATATTATTGCAATGGGTAGTTCATTTCGTCATTATTTTTTATGGGATGTTTCGGAATCTGGGAGAAGTGATTCTGGTGATAATTTGTTCTTGACTTCAATTTAAAAAAAAAACATTCTCACAAGACTTTCGAATCTAATCTAAAATAGACTCTCAATCATGAAAAAGTCAAAAAATTTATAGTTATGAAATGAATGAAAATATTATTTTGATTGGAAACGCTTGTTCAATCCTTCGAGTTATTCCTTATCAAATTAAATAGACTTTTGATGAATCAGGGGATGACATCAAGCCTTGTCCAAGGTGTCAAGTTCTCATCGTCAAAATGGATGATGGGAGCTGTAATCACATGACCTGCGCTGTTTGTGGCGCTGAATTTTGCTGGCTATGCATGAAGGAAATAAGTGATCTTCATTATCTCAGGTAGGAACTTTTTTTTGTCATCTTTGCAATTTTTTTTTCTTTCTATTAACAGAGGGAAATATTTATGGAATATTCATGAAATTCTGATGGTTCGAAAATAGCACTAATTACTACAATTTTTATATTTCCTCATGGAAATATCGAGAGAAAAAGAATCCAATTCATCCATAAAATTTTTCTCGGTATTTTCAATTCGCTTCAGATCGTTATCCCTAATTAATAGTAATTTATGATGTTGCATAATTGAATGATATTTCAGGTAGCAACATGAATTATTGTGAAATCTCAATTAAAATAATTCAGAATTTCCGTAGATAATATTCTCAAGAATGAATTTTTTTCTGTTTCTCAATTGATTTTTAATTTTTTTTTGTGAATTTGTTTTTCCAGTCCATCTGGTTGTACATTCTGGGGCAAAAAACCATGGTCAAGAAAAAAGAAAATTTTATGGCAACTTGGTACACTTGTTGGTGCACCAGTTGGCATTGGCCTTGTTGCTGGAATAGCAGTACCTGCTATGATAATTGGTAAAACATCAGTTTCAATTAATTAATTCAGTGATGAGAGATAATCACCCGATTTTTCCCGGCTATTGTTCTCCAATTATCTTTAGAACCTGTAAATTTACAAGAAATTTGACGAAATAATCGACTTTCGATCTTCAGATTTATCTTCCATCACTTCTGTTTCGCATTTCTTCTCCAATCAGTGAAGTAATCAAATATTTTTGCCATTCTTTTCTACAGGTATTCCAGTCTGGGTTGGGAAGAAATTGTATACAAGATACGAAGCACACAACAAACACAAGAGAAATGCACTCATCGCAGGCGGTGTGACGGCATCGGTGAGTACACATTCAGTGGGTTTAATTTATTTGTTACTAGATTTTGGATGCACAGCGCGCACCTTTTTGCATGGTGCTCTTGAAAATTTATAGGGGAAAGTGGGGTAAAATGAACCTGTTTGTTAGAATGATTTGGGATTTTCTAGAGAATAGGCAGCTCTATTGAAAAATTTGAAAAAATTATACAAAAATTAAGACATATTGGAGAATCTTCTCAAATTTTTTCAGATTTTTCCTTCGTGTCCTTAACATCGAAAAAAATCGTGAATTATGTTGTTGCAGAGGTCCATTTTACCCCATTCTCCCCTATATATTTTGACACATATTTCTAAATTGACCGTCATTGAAATGAAGAAAAATCAATGTAAAGCGCGTTTTCCCGTACTAAAAGCAGCAATTTGCCCGTTTGAAGAAGAAATACGTTTTTTTTTAAATTAATGCATTTTAAAGGCAAAGAGGCGCAAGTCCTTTGCATTCATGCCACTTTATTACTGAAGTCCTGAATAATATGATGAGAAGATAGTAATAATGATAATTTGAGGGTTTTTTACCATTTTTTTTGCAATAAAAGGCAAAAAAAAATCGTTGCATTTTAGAGTCAAAAAGGAGCAAGTCTCTGGACTTAAGCCCCTTCATTTCTGAGGTCCTAAAATAGACTTTTTAGAGACAAAAATATATAATATACCATCATATATAATATATTAAATTATATTAAATTATATTATATTATATTGTATATATACTATCTATATAGTATAGTATATAGATATATACTATATAGTAGGGGAGAGTGGGGCAAAATGGACACTTTTATGAAACGCTTAGAGATGGATTTTTTTTGATGATTCTATTGAAAAGATGAGAAAATTTTAGCCGGAAAACAAGTCTCAGATGCATTTTTTTCGATTTTTTTGAAATTTCGATGTTTTTCAGCATTTTTGAAGGGTCAGCCTTTCCTTTCTCGAAAATCCTCAGTTTTTCGTAATTATCTCTGGTTCTATTGGTCTTAGCAATTCGGAGTTGGTCTCAAATGAAAGGTGAGCTCATTTCCCATCGATTTATGGGGTTTTAAATTCAAAAATATCAGTTTTTGGGATAGTTATAGGCCAAAAATGGTTTCACAAAACTGTTTCACAAAAATGCATATAAATACCTTGAAAATCAATATTTTTGAATTGGAAACTCTATGAATTGATGGCAAATGATCTCACCTTTCACCTCCCATTGGAATTTTTACGCTATGACAAATAGAACCGAAGATATTCTCAAAAAACTGAAAATTTTCTAAAAAAAAGAAGGGTTTCACCCCTCTAAAATGCTCAAAAAAGTCAAAATCTCCAAAAATTAAAAAAAATTAATTCCGGCACTTTTTTCCGCCCGAAATTTCCTCAACTCTCCAATGGAATCATTAAAAACAATCTACAACCAATATTTCTATTAATTTCAAAAGTTTTTCATAATATTTGCCTGAAAATTTAGATGTGTCCATTTTACCCCTGATGTCCATTTTGCCCCACCTTCCCCTATAGTATATCTATAATATATATTAGGATAAGTGATAACAGAAAATCTCCCATGCTTTTTTATATTATGGAATAGTGATTGAGTATTCGGGGGAACAATTAATGAAAGTCGATAGGAAAAATGATGCCATTATCAATTTCACTGGAGAATATTTTTAGAACAGTTGCTGAAGGATATTATCCATCAAAACTTGTTGAATATGAAAGAAACGTAACTTTTCATTTCCTGTGTTTTTGTTCATGTCGCCTAGCATTGTTTCCCATTATTTGCCATTTGTTATTTTCACGCGGATATTTTTCATCGCAAATGTTTTTTTTGCAATTTTATTTCCTATTCAGGTAAAAAATGAGCTTCCTGAATTGCATTTTTTTTTCTTCAATCTCATTCGTCATGATAATTGATTCGCAACAATTAGATACTTGAAATTGTTTGTTATATTATTATTTTTTCATTTGCTTCGACGTTTCCATAATTCATGACGAAAGAAAAGAGTCAAGTAATTGTCCTTGTAGTTTTGAAAATACGCGATCTTTTCATACGCGTAAATACTTGCTGAATATTATTGTTAACTTTAGTCTGGTCAACCTATAGTGGAGAGTGGGGCAAAATGGACCCTCATAGCAACATAATTAAGGAATTTTTTTGGAATAAAGGACTCGACGAAAAAATCTGAAAAAATTTGAGAAAATCCTCCAACATATCTATATTGTTTGTTAATTTTTTCAGATTTTTTAAAGCAACCGCTGCTTTTTAAAAAAATCTCGAGTCATCTTATCGTCTAGGTCCATTTTGCCCCACTCTTCCCTAAGTGTAGCTGTTCAGTCATGTTCTGCTGTTTTTATTTCTTCATGATCAATCAGTTGAGTGTGAAATTCCGAAAAAATTTGACTTTTATCGTTAAAGTGTTCATGAAATTATCATATTCTTCAAATTACGTATGCTGCAAATTTGGAAGAAAAATAAAATAAATACGCTAATTGCAAAATGACAGAGCGGTGAATCCCTCATCACCCGACCAGAGTTATTAAGTCACTCATGGTGACCAGTCTGAGGTTAATAAAAAAATAAAAGAATCTCTTTATTTTTCAATTGAATCGAAAAATCAACTGACCTTTCTTGTTGTTCCACTTTAGCACTAAAATTCATCGATTTATTTTCATTGTCATTGCAGACACCCTGTCATCGTTTTTAATTGAAACTTGTCGAGTTAGTTCTATGAACAGCTTTAGCAAAAAATCATTGATTTTTAGTATCAGAGTAGGGCACAAGTAAACCCAAAATCAATATTCAACAGTTATTCACTAAAAATAGAGCTATAATTTTGATGACATGTAATTTTTTTTTGTTCAATCACGACAATTGCAATTCAAAACCTACAAGTTTCATTGGAACTGAGAAAAAAAACACATTTATTTTGTAATTTCACAAAGTTTCATTATTTTCTCGTTTTAAATTTTGTAGTCATTGTGAGTATTGAACTCTATTTTTTTTGTAATTCAGAGGAAAAACATTGATAATTAAAGAAAAATAATGGTATAAAATTGTATCAAAAACTTTTGACAAACAATTTGAAAGAAATATTTATTATTTAAAGTGATTTAACATTAAAAAATGATTTTTTAATAAAAAAAAAAGGTATTATCGTGAACTTGGTAATATTCTGAAAGAAATCATGAGGGAATGGGTAATGCATGTTAACGTGTGTAGATTGAACGTCACTTTACTGATAAAAAATTATGATTCTTCATATGAAGTCAATAGAATTAGCAATGTGAGAATATTTAAAATATGAGTTTCCATTAATTTTCCTTTCTTCTTTTAATGGAAACAAAAAAAACAAGATGATATTTTTATATCATTTTACGTCATGAATGTGAGCATATCATTTATTTTTCATTACTTTTCGTTATTTATTCAGTGCAGTGATAAAACGAATCAAGACAATCAATTTTTATCACGAATTCTTATAAAATATCTCGGGATCCAGAAGATATAGAAAAATTTTATTAATATGAGATTATTTGTAGTGGTAAATCACAGCTAGAAAGAAGCTCATTCTGAAAATTTCTCTGTCAGCCTTTAATTTCAAGATATGATACAAAAAATTAAAAATCAACGCTCGAACGGCTCAAGTTCAATAGGGAATAAAGTAAATTTTTGGAAAATACCTCGAAATTTGAAGAAAGTACAGTAATTCTTGTAGAAACTTTTGTTAGGGGAAGGTGGGGCAAAATGGACACATCTAAATTTTCAGGCAAATATTATGAAAAACTTTTGAAATTAATAGAAATATTGGTTGTAGATTGTTTTTCATGATTCCATTGGAAAGCTGAGGAAATTTTGGGCGGGAAAAAAGTGCCGGAATTAATTTTTTTGAATTTTTGGAGATTTTGACTTTTTTGAGCATTTTAGAGGGGTAAAACCCTTCTTTTTTCAGAAAATTTTCAGTTTTTTGAGAATATCTTCGGTTCTATTTGCCATAGCGTAAAAATTCCAACGGGAGGTGAAAGGTGCGATCATTTGCCATCGATTCATAGAGTTTCCAATTCAAAAATATTGATTTTCAAGGTATTTATATGCATTTTTGTGAAACAGTTTTGTGAAACCATTTTTGGCCTATAACTATCCCAAAAACTGATATTTTTAAATTTAAAACTCCATAAATCGATGGGAAATGAGCTCACCTTTCATTTGAGACCAACTCCGAATCGCTAAGACCAATAGAACCAGAGATATTTACAAAAAACTGAGGATTTTCGAGAAAGGAAAGGCTGACCCTTCGAAAAAGCTGAAAAACATCGAAATTTCAAAAAAATCGAAAAAAATGCATCTGAGACTTGTTTTCCGGCTAAAATTTTCTCATCTTTCCAATAGAATCATCAAAAAAAATCCATCTCTAAGCGTTTCATAACAGTGTCCATTTTGCCCCACTCTCCCCTATATTTTTCGAAATTCAGATCCACAAATAAAAAATCTCATGAGAATTGAGTCAGTAGTGAAGAAATGAAACAGGATAAATTAATTTTTCCTTCCAATGATTTCTTGGAAATGTTCCGGCAATTAAGCGAGATAGAGCTATTTCGTGCCTAATTGATTGTGCCAATTTTAAGGTGTGTAACAGAAGACTAGGGCGAATTTGCCCTATTCCATTCAGTTTCCGAGATATTGTTAGGAAATCATTGAAAGAAGCAATCGAATTATCCTCTTTCACATTTTCGCTACTGAATTTGGATCAATTTGCCATCTAGTTTTATCACCGCAACCTTATACTCTAATTCTATCTATTCTAAAAAAAAAAAAAAAAAAAAAAAAAAAAAAAGTAAATAATCTTCATTCGACCACCAAAATTCAAAGTTTAAGAATGATTCATGTTATTATTCTCATGTATTTTCTAAAATTCAGTTTTCACTTTTTCAAAACTTTCACCCAGCTGAGCATATGCGTATGCAGTACAATGTCATTTTTATTTTCTTCTACTATCATTTCACTCTTGTCTTCTTTTTTTTAAATCCAAAAAGCTCTTAGCAATGCCCAAAGCCACTATAGAGCCTGAATACGAATTAACGTCTCGAAAGTTTCACAAAAGAAAAAAAAAAAAATTTCTTTTTGGCTCACTACCCATAAAATCGTAGAATTGTGGCCTTTTATTGAATTCAACACTACCTCTTTTGATTCTCTGTTTTCTGTTTATCAATGAAAATTCATTCACAAAAACTTTCTTTATCCAACAATAATTATTAATCAAATGACAATAACATGAATTGACAATTAATAATACTGAAAAAAAAATGAATTAAAAAAATAGTAACAATTAGTTTTTTCTCGTCTTAAAGAACGTAAGATGGATAAAAATCACATGTATTCACTTTCAATTACAATTTTTCATCTCTTCGATAATTCTTGACAAGACAATTTTTATTTTCTTCAATTATTATTATAATTAAATGAATTTTCCATTGGAGTCTACTTAATTTCGATATTATCAACATTAAGTACTCCATCTTTGTGAAAATCTTCAAGTACATCAATGAGTCTTTGTTCAGTCAATGGATCACCAAATGCAACATCAACTGAACCAATACAAAGTAACAATGCTAATAGCTGTGATCTACGATAATCTCTGTCTAAATCATGTCTATCGTATCCCAATTCTTCAGTTATATCTAAACCAAGTGATAAACATGTACTTGTCAATGTATCCCAGTATTTATCCAATAATGCTGGTGTATTAATTCTTCTCAATTCAGTTGGTACTGAACTAACAAGCAGCAATGCAATATCATTAGTTGGACGACTGTACGTAACCATTTGCCAATCAAGTATTGCACACTTGCAATTACCATCTTCATAATTTTTGAATAACAAATTATTGCACCAAAAATCAGTGTGTGTTATCAAGGCCAATGGATCCTCTGGTGCTAATAATGATGATATTATTTCCTTGGTTTTTGGCCTCAATGCAAGTAATGATTCAAGTACAGCCTCAAGCCCTGGTCTACGTTCAAGAAAATGTGCTAATTGTGGTAAACCACGTTCAACAAGCATTTGATATGAATCAGTAGCTCTTGATGTTTGAAATAAAAATGGATAACGTTCTGACAATGGTTTACCCTCTTTTACTTTCAATGTCAATGATAATGCATGAAGACAAGCAACTGCACTCAATGCTGCTTCAGTTTGTCGTAGTGTTAAACCACGTGAAAATTGTGCACCATCGTATCCACGATTACGTAAATTTTCAAGTACTAAGTAGGATTCTGGAGGCTCTGGTGTATCCTCAGTACCACCAGCTGGTTTGTAATGTGCATTGATGCATTTTGGTATTGGTAATTCAATGTAATTTTTTAATGATGATAATTGTTTCTTTTGGAATGCATCTAAATCAACGACAACCTAAATTGCAGAAATTAAAGAAAATTAATCATTTTTTTATCTTCTTGACTTCAATAATCTGAAGAGAAGGGAAATTCAGTAGAACAAGGTGAATGAAGTGGAAAGAGCTGCATTTTTTTTATTAAATATTGCCCTCATCCTTTTCTGTAAAAAATTTTAACACCTCCAAAGACGATGAAATCACCCTATCACACTTCTTTTCCCACAGATTCTCGAAAAACTAAATGACAAAAAAAAATAGAATTATGCTGTTTTTACCTCTTCACTACTTCACTGATCCCATTAAAATTTCCCTTTCATCTTCTTTCACTGATTAAAATCAGTAAATGAATGTCATGTAAAAATTTCATTATTTACCTGTGTGTAAAATTTAATTTCACGTAAATCAAATTGTGCTTCAGTGACGAAAAAACGATTGAATGGATCCTGTGGTAGTAATTTAACAATAACATTTAAATGATTATTTTTATCACCAATTTTGTAATCAATTGTAACTGCTAGTATATCACTCAATACTGATTCACCAGCAGTACAGCCTGGATTAACATCAAAATCATCAACACTTATTATTGAACCATCACCATGATGAATCATAAGTATATTTTCAAGCCATTCTTTGGTAACTGGTGTTAGTGGCCACTCGGTCGCACCCGATGCATCAGTATCCTCACTGTCAGACATACTTAACTCTCCTTCCTCTTTGCTCTCTTTGATACTTCCACCTGCCCTTCCTCCTTATCGTGTATTCTATTCCAATGTATTATCTCCAATCAAGTAAATTCCGGCGAGAAAAATTTTCACGCACTCTGTCCTCTCTGACTGCTCATTTCACACTGTGTTTCTGTTCAAACAGACCCAACTGTAGTTGGGCGCGACCGTCAATATCTTTTTGCACTTTTTTTTTTTCAATTTTTCCTTTTTACTCCTTATTGTTTCCTCTATTTTATTATTCTCTGCCTCTCTCTTTCCTCTATCTCTCTCTCGGTTGTTACATTCACTTCCGTTAAGTCCGACAGGCAATGCCCGTCCACTATCCGTCACACCTTATTCCTCTGTATCATTATTATCGCAGTTATGCTGATGAACAATTCATACGAAATTGCTTTTATTTTTTCCTTTGATTATTTTGAATTCTCGTGTCTCGCGATTTTTCCCACAATTATTCGCTTATCACCAGCCGCTGAAACATTATCAACCCCTGCGAACTCATACAGTTCCACTATCCGCTAACCAACACTATGAAAATTTATGGGTGGGCCGATAGATGTAGATATGTAGTTATTGTATGGGCTATATAGTGAAGAACTGAGTTTGCGCGCAACTCCTTCCTTCAATCAATATCTCTCACTCTGAACTCATTCAACCCTTTTTTTTTTTATTTTTCTACCTCAACCATGTACTCGTCCTCTGATTATTGTACCTCAATGTCCTCACGCATCTATGCTACTGAAAATTACTGAATTATTCATGTTCATTGAAGGTTTCTTTCATTCTGTCGACAGATGACAATTTCATCAACAATTTTTTTTAATTGTTTTTCTTCAGGGTTGATAATGAAAGAATTATTTTTGGAGATGAATTATTCGTTATTAATTGAACGAAAAATTGTCGAAGAATGTCGTGAGGTTTTGAAAAATCAATCAGGTAAAGCTGCGATAACTGGATTTTTTCGAGACATTTTCCTCAGTTTTGATGGAATAACTCTAGATTGATTGATTGATTAAGATTTATTGCTGTACATTATGTTGTACAAATAACAAGATTAATAAAAATCATAGCAAATAATAGAATTAAAATTAAAATAAAAGAAAACAAAAGCAAAAAAATCGTAGATTAATGTGTTACAAAAATCATAGCAAACAATAGCATTGGCATTAAAAATAAAATAAAAAATAAAAAAGAAGTGAACAAAAGGAATAAATCGTAGCCTAATGACTTACAAAGCATAATCTAGAAAGAGTGGATGAAGGAGAACTGATTAACAAACACATTTTATAGAAAATTAAATTGGTCAGAAAGAACGTCTTCGATAAAATTCCCGAAACCCGACAGTTTCTTAGATATTTTTGTTTTTTGTAAAAGGCTCGGAAATAGAACGAACGAGTTCTGTTAAGGGAAGGGGGGGGGAGGGTTTAGGTGGTTGAAAAAAAGGATATTTTCAAGAATTTTTTTAGACAATACAGATAACGTCGGTTTCTTTAATGAGTTTCTGTATAATAATACAACATATGAACTATATTTTTCGAAATTTTCATTGTAAAATATTGATAAATGAGCTGTTGCGAGTAAATATCCGAAGGCATCCGAAAAAAACCGGTGTATGGTAACATGACCAATAGATGGACGATTAAGGAAATATTAGACTTTATTAATTCATATGAAATAGGCAAATCACGTTAAAAAGTTGCAGAAAAGAATGATGTACAGAAAAATATACAATGAATTGACCAAAAATCAATTAAATTTGAATAATGTCGAAATAATTATAGAAAATCAAGGAAAAACTGGAAAATAACGTGAACCCCCAGTAGATGGACAGTTGCTTATTTGCAGTGGTATGATTTTAAATTTGATCAATCGGTATGGAATAAATAGTTTATAAATCTATATGAATGTAATAATCAGGAATTGGTGTGAAATGTATAAGAATCATTCTTTTATTTATGAAAATCCTCGATAATAGAAACCGTCCATCTTTTGGTCAGTGTCCATCTCTTGGTAGTGTGACCCTACGCTAGAACTCTCCGCTGAATCAACAGAAACGAAAAAATCAGTGGCCGTTGATTAGCTAAGATGTTTCCCGAGTTAATGTCGTCGAGTTTTTTTTAAATCATTTTTCCAATTTTTGGTAGCACTTGAAAGGGAAAAACGTGATTTTTTTTCTTGAAAAAATTAACTAATTTGTTATTGTATAATGGACAAATTATTATAAAAAGAGAAAAAAACTCGACGGCATTACCTCGAGAAACATCTCAGTTAGAGATGTGAAAGGGTAACGATACCAGTAATTTTACGGTAATTTTACGGTTTCAATACTGTAATTTACCGAACGTCAGTAAATAACAAAAATGGTAAAAACACTGATTTCCAATGTAAATTACCGTAATTATCATTTTTAGAGACATAACGGTAAATTTACATCTATATGGATGATTCCACCAATTCTCGAATAGAATTTCGACTCCAAATTTTGGGGGGCGACTTTTCAGTCCTCATCGATCAAAACCATTAAAATGAAGAAAATCTTAAATTTCTAAACCATTTTGCCTCACTATCGAAGCAGAAATCAATGAATTTTGATTTTTGCATCAAAATTTTTTCTTAAGAATGACGTGAGTAGCTAAATGAAGAAAAAAATACAAAATAGAGATTTTCATCGCAAATTTTCTGAATTTTCTGAAAAAAATATCCTTTTCTGTTTTTGTCCTTGTTTTCGAGGTGAAAATGCTCTTTGAAAACTTCAAATGCTTGTTTCGAATCGTTCCCCAATTTTTTTTTCAATTTTTTTATTTTTTTCTAAAAATTTGAAAAATTTGCTAGGAACTATATGATTTTTGACCCCTGCTCTTGAAAACCCGGCGACTGTAATTAAGAATTTGAAATTTAATACTTATTGAGTACTAACAATAAATGCAAGTTGAAAAGATGAATGTTGCAAAAGACATATGTATATTGATCACATTTTATAATCCTAAATGGAAAACATTTAAACAACTGAGGTTTTCCATTTAGAATTATGAAATGTAATCAATATACATATGTCTTGTGCAACATTCATCTTTTCAGCTTGCAGTTATTGTTAGTTCTTAATAAGTATCAAATTTCAAATTTTTAATTACAGTCACCGGAGTTTTCAAGAGCAGGGGCCAAAAATCATATAGTTCCTAGCAAATTTTCAAAATTATCAGAAAAAAATAAAAAAATTGAAAAAAATTTGGGGAACGATTCGAAACAAGCATTTGAAGTTTTCAAAGAGCATTTTCACCTCGAAAACAAGGAAAAAGACGAAAAAGGATATTTTTTTCAGAAAATTTGCGATGAAAATCTATATTTTGTATTTTTTTTTTTCATTTAGCTACTCACCTCATTCTCAAGCGAAAATTTTAATGCAAAAATCAAAATGCATTGATTTCTGCTTCGATAGTGGGGCAAAATGGTTTAGAATTTAGGATTTTCTTCATTTTAATGGTTTTAATCGATGAGGACTGAAAAGTCGCCCCCCAAAATTTGGAGTCGAAATTCTATTCGAGAATTGGTGGAATCATCCATAGTGGAGAGTGGGGCAAAATGGACCCAAAAGATGAGATGGCTCGAGATTTTTTTAAAAAGCAGCGGTTGCTTCAAAAAATCTGAAAAAATTTACACACAATATACATATGTTCGAGGATTTACTCAAATTTTTTCAGATTTTTCCGTCAAGTCCTTCATTCCGAGAAAAATTCCTTAATCATGTGACTATGAAGGTCCATTATGCCCCACTCTCCCCTATACATGAATTACGGAATTAATTTTTTAAATCAATTCGTAGCCTTTCTGATCATCATTTGTGTTACTGTTTTTATAGTCAGTGACAGCCAATGAAAAATTATAAAATTATTGTTATTATCATTAATGTTCCTAACATATTTCTCCGTTTAATACGTAAAACTCAAGAATTCATGGAGTATTGTCGCTTCATCCGTTATATTCTTGACAAAAAAACTCATCTTTTTCACAACCGAATAAAATTAATGAAAATATTTTTTCTCAAATTCAGATTCTAGTTTCACCAGTATTGGCTAGTCTTGCAGTTGGAATTGGTGTACCAATTCTTCTCTTCTATGTTTATGGAGTTGTACCAGTATCACTATGCAGAAGCGGTGGTTGTGGAGTATCAACAAATGGCTCAGGAGTTAGATTTGAATTTGACGATGAGAATGAGCTGATGGGTGCACTTTCTGGAAGGAATATTGGTGGTAAGAGAGAAACTGAGTAGAGAACCGATTGATCCTTTGATTAAGATTCAGGAGTAGAATAAAATGGGATTTTTCATATTCTCTCTCTGTGTCAGCAATTTTCGTCAAATATCTTGGAAACTAAGCGAAAAAGCGCAATTTCCACTTCATCATGTGTTGTGGAGAATTCCAAGAGCTGCAAAAAAAAGGATCAGGATCCAAACGTGCTATCTCGATTGATTTCCAAAATATTCTTAAAAAATTATCGTTGAAACAAATCGACTTATAACTAAATTAGCAAATTTTCCAATAATTTATCTCGAATATTTCGGAAACTAAAGGAGATAGGGCGATTTTATCCTCATCGTTTCTTGCAGTTCTTGAAATTCTCTACAACAAAAAAAGATTAGAATAAAAACGGAGTATTTCCTATAAAATTCAAAGAATTCTCTAGAAAATTATGAAGAAAGAAATTACCCTTCGTTCTATGTTTACCACTGGATTACACAGTCAGTTGAGCAAAGAAAAAGATAATTACACTATTTTTATCCTTCAGATGCAGCATCGATAGACGTGGCGAGCCATCGTGGTGGAAATCCATCGATTGGTGAAGCCTCATTATCATTGGGCAGTGGAAGTCAATTGGAGAAATTAGGACGTGAAAATGACAGAGAAAGTGCTAGTAATGTTGCATTAGCTGGAGCTAGTTTAGCCGGTAGTATAGCATCAAGTGTATTACCAGGTGGACAGAGATTGGAAGTGCAGGCTGATGTAACATCAGCACAAAGATTCAGTTTGTGCAGTGAGACAGCATCAGCTGCAACAAGTGTATCGGAAAAATCAGTTAATGCATCAATAGCTGCTGATGATGGTAGTTCTTCAACACGTGCACTGGCTGGTTCAGTGTTAAATTTTAAAATTGACAGTTGCTCAATAATAAGCGGTGATAAATCAATTGATAATGAGCAAGCCATCAATCAGCCAGCAACAGCGTCAATTGAATCTGCTGGTCAGGCTGCTGCATCATTGAGCTCACTGGAAGAAATACAGCCTGGTATTGCTAAAAGAACACGTAGAAAACCAACGCTAGATAGACAGCACAGTGATTCGAGTAATTGGACAATTTGTGGTCGTGGTGTTGGTGGTTTCGGTGGCGGTGGCGGTAATAGCGGTGACGATGGGAATTCCGAACGTGTTAGATTTGATGATCACGTTAGTTTCATTGAGGCACATGAGGATCCAGCTCATTGTAATAGGGTACAAGGGGGATGGAGAAAGAGAAATAAGGAGGGTGAAGGAGAGACTGACGCCCAAAAATCGAGGTAATGTAAAATCATCTATTCTTATCCTCTATTTTAGAACATAATTTGATTAGATAATTTATTTTTATATTTTTGCATTAATTTTAACGCTATTGCTGTAGGATTAACTGCATTTCCACGATAATTAATTATTCATTGAAAATATTAATCTCAATGGAGAATAAAAGTAAGTGAGAATTGACCCCACAAATTTAGTAATTTTTTTCAGAAATCTCAGTGATGAAGATGCAACACAAGATGACAGTACGTCACGTGCACGAATGAATGTAGCAGCACTGAGAATTGTATTTTTTCACAATTCATCGAGTAGTGAAAAGCGTTTACCAGTTATTGAAGAGCCAGGCTCTTCAACGACACCAGGTACCTTATCATGTATATTAACACCAACAATCAACAACGAGACAACTGATGCCAATGCTGAAGATGATGAAAAATTACACTGCTGAAAATATATATAAATAGATATATATATATATTTCTATGTATAAAAAGTTAATGAAAAAAAAAATAAAAAAGAAATAATGAAGACTGAAAAAAACGCATGTAAACGTAATTATACACTTATAATTATATTATACACATAATTGAAGTTGATGTCAGAATAATAATTGAGAAGAGAAAACAAATTTACATGAGAGGAAATTTGTATTGAAGGGTAAAAATGATCCAACGAAATGAAAAGCAAATCATTGTTAGCATGTTTTCTTTAAGTATTGTTCATTTATCATTTCTCTGCATGAATAGAATTTTTTAAATTCATGACTTCCAGTTTAAAAAAAGTAGAAATATGAGAAAGATAATTTTTTAATGAAAATTCATGGTTTATTTGAGAATTGAATTTCTGATTCAATAAAATTCTGGTGGATTTTGGGAGCATTGGATACGTGAAAAATGAAAAAATTGAAAATTAAACAAAAGATGAAAAGAGAATAAAGTTACTAGAGTTATATGAAAGCAATTAAAGGAAAATAGATATTAATCTTAAGATTTATGCTTAATTGCAGTGTACATTGAACAACAAGATTTCTGAATAATTGGAAACGAAAATAGCTTCGAAAAAGCAATGTTGATAACTTTCTAGGATGCTTTACATGGTGTTATAAAGAAAAAAAATACAAATCCGTTCAACGTCAATGAATCCGTGTCTAAAAGAGTATTGAATTAGTTGGAAAATATTCATTGAAACAAGTAAAATAAGTGAATACTTTTTTCTTAAAGATTCATTTGAGATAAATTAAATGAGTAGCGAATTGCTACAGTTTCTAAAGAATATCTTGGAATCTATGAGAGATAGAAAGAATTTTGTAGAGGAAACTCAGAGGGAGAAATGTCAGCACAGAAATTCTTCTATTTCTGCCATGGACAATCGCCGTTCGCAAAGCAATGGTTCGACGATTTGTCCATGGCACCATCCATGGTTTTTCTTCGAAATACTGATGGCAGGTGATATGACATATTCCATGGATTTGGTCATGCCAGCATCCATGGCGAATCCATGGCAGCTGCAATGAAAATTTTCATACGTAACAGACTTTGAAATATCCAGTAGAAGAGCAATGATATTAATTTATCTTCATTTTATAATTTCACTACCAAAAGACTCACAAAATTAGGCACTTGTATTTTTTCAAATGAATGAAATATGAAAAAATTAAAAATTACACACTTGTGCAAAAACAGCATTTTGCAATTCTTTCTCAATGCTTCCAAGATTGAATAAATCTGAGACAAATGACAATTTCTTTTTTTTTTCGTTCAAATAAAAATTTTGAAAATTATTTAATGCAAGAAAATTGTCACAGAATTTTCAATACTTTTGCAACATTGATTTTTATTTTTTGTGTGAAACACTGATAAAACAATTGGGTTTAATGAAAAAAAAAAACTAATAATAATGAATAAAGTACTGATATTGCTCAATACCGATTGAGAAACAGGGTGATGAAATATAGAAAAAAAAATGAATAATAATTTTTATTGAAGAAGATCCAACATTCATTCATGATTAGTTGATCCTTGTAATCCAAATTTCAGGTGAAAATTTTTCTTCTATTCTTTTACTTGAAATAGTAAATTTTGATTCTTCAATGGTACCTTCTTTTTTTTCAAATTGTTATTACGAATAAAAAATGTACGTTATTTCTATCAACTTGATTGTCTTGATTCATCGTAAGATGTTGAATTTACGATTAATTTTCTCGCACTTATAATCCACGTTAAACTTTTTTTTCCTCTCATTCTGCTCCTCTTTATCCTCACAAAAGAAGATATATATTCTTTATATTCCAGTAATTGAATAATTTTACTACGAAAAAAGCATTTCCAACTTGAAGTCAATTTCCACATGGATCTTTCAAAAAAAGATATTTTATGAATCCTAATAAATTTTTTTCCCCACTTGGAAGAAAAATCAAATTGTTTTTCCTTTTACAAAAGATGCCAAAATAATTTTGAAATTGTAAAATTTTCGGAATTATTTATTATGTATTGACCTTTATCTTGGCGAGTACAAAAATAAGAACCATTGGAATTTATATTCTGAATTTAATTTTTCATTACGTGAAAAAAAAAACTGCCACGATCCTATTTTCTTTGATTTATTTCCTAATCAAGTATGTTGTAATATATGTGTAAGGTACTAATGACTCGAAAATATTCCATTAAAAATATAAACTGAAAGAAAGAAATAGATAAATAAATTTAAACTAATTAGTAATATTTAGTTATCAATTACAAATTTAAATTGCTAATTAAAGTGATTTCCTTCTTTATTTTCATGTATCATAGTTAATTCATTTTTAAAATTGGATATGGTGATGTTGTTGAGCCTAAAACCATTAGTTTAATGTGCTCGCTGTTGTGAGCTCTGGTATATTATGATTTGTAATTTGAATAGAGAAAATTTTTTGTTCTTGATTGCAAATGAAATGGAATAAATTCACATGATACAATATGAATTTGTATTACAATATAATATATATAAATAAAAGTCAAAATGATACTAAGTAAAAAAAATCGCTGATTGTTTTGGATTTTTCTTTGTAAAATAATATTTATTACCTATTTGAACTTATAGAGATCTACATAAATATATTGGTGATTTCTTCATTAATTCGTCAACTTTGAGTTTGAATAATTCGCTCTGGATTGGCTCATTCATTTGATAAATTGGATTTTTCACGACGTATTGCAAGTAAACCTGGAAAATGTAATTTTTTGTTAAATTTTCGCGAAATTTTAACGAAAAATAATATTGATAAAGGAGAAAACAAATGATTAACACGTGCACGTGTTGATGATCAACGAAAAACGTAAATTACCTGTGAATAAAGTTGTTGCAACAATTCTCTGACATTTTGTGCAGCATTATCAGTATTTAATACGAATTTTAAACCAGACGGTGTCTCCAAATAATGTAGAGTATATTTGCTAGTTTTGTAAAACAAAAATCCCTCTTTTGGATCCAGTGGAGATATTTTATTGACGAATGATTTTATCGAGAATAACATTCCATACATCAGCTTAGCCTCCTAAATTTTTTCATTGGAAATTAAAAAGAAACTATATTAATTTGTTTTTTTCCTTCATTCATTGGGGACTAAAATGACTATTTTATCAGATGTAAAACTTTTCTAATGATTCTATTTTAGTAGTGAAGAGTCAAAACTGTAGATATCTTGGGAACTGATCGAGATAGATTGATTTTGCATGCTGCTGAGAATAGCAGACATGCTAACAATGGAGAAAATTCAAAGAACTATGAATGTAAATTTTCTATAATAATTTATTTGCTTAAAAAACTACAAGAAATTGTCAGATAGGGGAGAGTGGGGCAAAATGGACACTGTTATGAAACGCTTAGAGATGGATTTTTTTTGATGATTCTATTGAAAAGATGAGAAAATTTTAGCCGGAAAACAAGTCTCAGATGCATTTTTTTCGATTTTTTTTTGAAATTTCGATGTTTTTCAGCATTTTTGAAGGGTCAGCCTTTCCTTTCTCGAAAATCCTCAGTTTTTTGTAAATATCTCTGGTTCTATTGGTCTTAGCAATTCGGAGTTGGTCTCAAATGAAAGGTGAGCTCATTTCCCATCGATTTATGGGGTTATAAATTCAAAAATATCAGTTTTTGGGATAGTTATAGGCCAAAAATGGTTTCACAAAACTGTTTCACAAAAATGCATATAAATACCTTGAAAATCAATATTTTTGAATTGGAAACTCTATGAATCGATGGCAAATGATCTCACCTTTCACCTCCCGTTGGAATTTTTACGCTATGACAAATAGAACCGAAGATATTCTCAAAAAACTGAAAATTTTCTGAAAAAAGAAGGGTTTCACCCCTCTAAAATGCTCAAAAAAGTCAAAATCTCCAAAAATTCAAAAAAATTAATTCCGGCACTTTTTTCCCGCCCAAAATTTCCTCAGCTTTCCAATGGAATCATTAAAAACAATCTACAACCAATATTTCTATTAATTTCAAAAGTTTTTCATAATATTTGCCTGAAAATTTAGATGCGTCCATTTTACCCCTGATGTCCATTTTGCCCCACCTTCCCCTATATTATGAGGTCATTATCATGATTCTGTTCTGAATCATCTTTGTAGAGAATGTCGAGAGCTACAAAAAATGAATTGGCGAAAAATTATGCTATCTCACGTAGTTTCGGAGAAATTTTCGAAAAATAATTTCAAGAAAAAATGGACTTATCCTTCATCTCTTCGCTACTGATTTAGAATCTGAGACTAGTTCTGATGGGAAATATGCAATCATATTAACTTCTGTCTGAAGCAGTCAAATTTTTTATTACTATTTAAAAATCTAATTCAGCATGTTAACTATGAGAAGTTCTTTCCATTTGCATTTGAGCTGCTTTTCTCTGTGATGAGGCGAAAATTTGATGAAATCAAGAAATTTATATTATTCCAAAAATAAAATCTTTGCTCTGATCGAAAATGTATTCCTTCTTCCTTAACGTTTCGAAACAATATTCAATTCGATTCAATGTATAATTAATTGCTCCGAAAAATACTATTGCATTCCATAAATAGTTTGGATGAAAAATGATATTTTGCTTATTTGACTAAGTTTTTTGTTCACGAAACTTTGAGATGTACCTCCTCTTTGGTGATTCCAGATTTATTCAGTCTATTCCATTCTGCATAATACAGCAATGTTCCATTTCTTGAAAATATGTACAAATTATGAATTGTCATTCTTTATAGTTTACAGAGTGGCTGAAACTTGTCAACAACAGCTGGAGATTTTGAGGTTAGGCTGATTCATACAGAAGCCTGTTAAGGTATTTCGATCGAATTGGGATGAAGTCGGTTGTCAACCATAATATATTTTTTATTCACGCATAATTTACTACTTAAGAGCTATGATAAATTTTTATTTATTAAATGAAAAAATATTATGTGAGCTTTTTGGGGCTTGTGAATAAAAAATTAATAATTAATTCCGGAAAAAACAGTAGAGACTTAACTTGACTAATTCCCTATACTAGGGAGTTACCTAACCTCACTGACGTATGGGTTATTACTAGAGATGGGCAATGACGGTAATTTTTTCACCGACGTCATATGACCAAAAAATGACCGTCTTGTGACGGTCACATGACGTCACAAAATTTTAAATGGGAAATGACGGTCACAATTAAATTTATGCTTGTCAAGGAATGGAAAATGAATGAGATGGTTAAATACATCTATATAGATGTAAAATGACCGTCATTAAATTTCTTCAATTTGTGACGGTCATTTTTTTCAGTCAATTTTGAAAATCAGTAGCTATTCAATACATTTGATTGCAATATGAATTTTTTATCCTTTAATTCAAACGGGTTTCAATTGAGTCTTTCATTTCTAAATTTATTTACTTTTGTCAAGGAATGAAAAATGATTGATGGTAAAACATCTATATCCTCTATAAAAAGGAACAAGAGCACAAACAATCGATATATCGAAAGTTGTCACGATTAAAGTGAAGTCCTCATTCCTCATTGGTCAATTAAATTGTGAGTAGTATAGTACGCGTGATATACTATACTAAAAATACCTAACGGGCGCGCTGGGATATGGAATCAGGAAAATTCTTTTCCAGTTTTCCGTGATGATCTCGGTAAATAAGCGAGATAGAGCGAAACAGACATTAATATGGAGTAAAAAAAAAGTTTTTTTCAGTTTTTCGCGATTATCTCGGTAAATAAGCGAGATAGAGCGAAATAGGCACTAATTTGGGATCAGGAAAGAAGTATTTTCAGGTTTTCGCGATTATCTCGGTAAATGAGCGAGATAGAGCGAAATGGACGTTAATAAGGGATCAGTAAAAATGTCAATGTCTGCTCTATCGAATTCGCAGAACCATTCGCGATGCTGTTGTGGAATTTTGCAGGCTACTTCCTGACGACATAGGCAGTGTTACTGTAGAATTTCATCAGAAAATACGCCACAGAAAAGAAGTTATGAAGATTCGAAAATCGGGATTTTCATGATGGCTGATTTCCTTCGAATATTCCTTCATCCTCATTTTTCACCCATTTCCCGAGGGAATAAGGAGTTTTCCTTGAAATTTCACAAAGAATTGAGTGAAACCACGATGATGGGGGATCCTGAACGGCCAAAAGCCGCAACGATTCGGGATATCCAGTATCCGCGGAATTTTTCCAGTTTTTCTCGATTATCTCGGTAAATAAGCGAGAGAGAGCGAAATAGACATTAATATGGAGTCAGGAAAAAGTCTTCTCAGTTTTTCGCGATTATTCTTCATACAAAGGAACAAAACCGCAAACAATCGATGTATCAAAAGTTGTCACGAATAAAGTGAAGTCCTCTTCCTCATTGGTCAGTTAAATTATGAGTAGTATAGTACGCGTAATATACTATACTAAAGATACCTAACCAGGGGGGTGACACTCAATACAAAAAGTATACCCACTTATTTGGCATTGGGGTTAGCGAATACTGTATATAAGAGTAGTTGGAGTAGCGCAGAGTGTCAGGCCCTTGTACCTAACGGGCGCGCTGTAGCGCGCCATCGGTCTCGTAGATGTAAAATGACCGTCATCAAATTTCTTCAATTTGTGACGGTCATTTGTTTCTGCGCTACGTTGTGATAGCGCAGAAACAATGAAACTCTATTATAGGAAACTTTCTTCCAAAATTCACCAGAGTGCGGAATTCTATTTTTTCAAAATTTAATAATTTCGAAAAGGAAAAAAAAATCATCAATATAGTTGGAAAATGACGGTCATAATTTATTTTCCTTTTATGACCGTCATTCAGTGAAATCATGTGACCGAATTCTGTCACGGTCACAACTACTCCGTGACGTGACATGACATGACCGTCATATGACCATTTTGTGACGCGTCATGTGACGGCCGCCCATCTCTAGTTATCTTCTAGTTATTACATTGTATCCACTAGTTTTCTTTTCCTCGCTTTAACCTCTTTTTCTATTATTAATTTAAACTTCATTCAATTGCAATTACAAAAAAGGATTTAACTTTATTTATGTGGATAATATGCATATAATGTTCTCTGATTTTGTCAAATATTGCACTCCCGAGAAAAAAAGATTTTGTCTAACTATATATGATTATGTATGATGAATTATATATAATTAGATCTGAAAAATGGCCATGTCTAATCAGATATAATTATGTATAACCATGCATAAATATATATAACCATATATAATTATATAAAATGTCCAAAAACAGATTTTGTCTGATTATACATGATCATGTATAATCATTTATATATAATCAGAACTAATTATATATGACCATACCTAAGGATATAAAATGAAGAGTCGGATAATTTGCTGGAACTATTTGTTTCAGAAATTGAAGATCTTTATGGTGATCGACAATTAACTTACAATTCCCATCAGCTTGTGCACTTGACACTCTGTGTTAAAAGATGGGGCCCATTACCTACAACTTCAGCTTTTGCATTTGAAAATTACAATGGTTTAATAGCAAAATCAGTACATGGTACCAAACATTTTGGCCAACAAATTGTTAACAATGTTCAAATTACACATGGTGTGCGACTTTTGGAGAATCGTATCAGAAAAAATTCACCTAATATTGCGAGAATGATTGAACCAAAAAATTATGAATTTTTGGGGGCGAAAAATACACATTTTGAGCCCGATACTGCAGAGAGTGGTTTATTTCAGTTCAACGGTTTTGAACTAGAATTTATTTCGGTTCAACTAGAATGAAAAAAAATTGGTGATACTAAGATTTTCTTTTAAATTCGATATTAAGAATGATTGAATAGTTAATTCACGCGCTGGTTGTATGTTTGTTCGTAACAGTGAAAATATTATATTTATGATTCAAAAAATGTAAAATAGATAATTTTGAGATTCTCACAAAAAACTTCGACAATGATGACCACGTCAGATATGATTATACATGAGTCTATATATGATAACTCATAAGATTATGGAATTATATATAGGCTCATACATGATGATACATAAATTTAATCTAGCTAGATCTGATCAGATCTAATTATATATGGAGATTGACATAATTAGACATGATTATATATGAATTCATATATGAATATATATAATTGAACATAATCATGCATGATCGCATATATGATTATATATAATTCCATATATAACCTTAGAAGCCATATACTAGTTAGATAGAAATAGATCAAATTATATATAACTCTATATATAACTATATATGCAGATTGATATGATTATATATGATTATATATGGATCCATATATGAATATATATAATTATATATAATCATACATACTTAGACAAAATTATTTTTTCCCGGGCTGGACCGAATTCAAAAGAAACGCGCGTGGATGCGCCGCCATCTTCTTACCACTAGTCACTTCTGCTAGAGAGAGAGATCCAATATGTCACAGTGGAAGCAGCCACGGACTCACATTAAATATTATAATTAAAAATAACCCTACGGTAAATCACCTAAAATAAGTGGGAAATATGTTTCATAGATATCAAGGTTTATAGTGGTAAGTTTTTTTATGGCCCTTAAACGATTAATTTTGCGGAAAAATTGAATTTTTCTATAGCTGGAGTGACATCTGAGCTTCATGCGCCATGAGAGCAATGCAAAATGAATTAATTTTATAAATTAATTACGCCGAAACTACAAGGGCAATAAATCTAGGATTTCATAGACAGGTAGAGCAAAGCGAGGTCTTTCAATAGGATATAAAAAAACATGGGGTTACACGTGAAGCCCAATTCGACCGTACTACCTTAAGGTACGGCCATGCAGACACTTCTTCTTCTTCTTATTTTTGCTGTGACCGTGGTCACAGCTGGCCTTCAGGCCTAGGTGCATAAAGCTCGATTAGCGCTTATCGACAATTAGCTCACGGAGTCCGTAGCCATTTTAAGCTGTTTTCGGACGTTTTTAAGCACTATGACTTGAATTCTTCCTAATCATGCCAAGTCAACCGACTGAAATTAATCGTTCAAAATTAACTTCACATGCCACTTAACTAAGGCAGCATAGTTGAGTGACTACCACTAATCGGCGATTAACTTTATCCACCTGGGCCTTAGTGATTATCAGGGTTGGGTCGCTAGTTGAAAATAGAGGTTTTTTACTCTACATTGTAGAAAACTAGCCCTGACATATCTAATTTACGGTAGAATTACCGTAAACTTACCGTTTTAGGGTAAAACGGTAAGTTTACGGTAATTTTACGGTAAAAACACCGTAGTTCTACCGTATTCACGGTAAGTTCGCCGTATCTTTTTGATCGAATTCAGAATAAATTATTCGATATGAATACGGTGGACTTTACGGATGAATTGCGGTAATTCTTCATCTAGCATGTGGTTGATTTTTTCGTATCTTGATGATTCAGCTTAGACCTAACTCATTGTGATTTTTCTCAGGTCAAGTTTTGAGGAGAATGTACTGAAGTACATACTGGAAAGTATGTTTCCTTCCAATACTTGTTGAGCATCCGTCATTTCGAAAAATTTTGGACAGTAATTTTTTACCGAATTTGAATTTCATTTTGGTTGAGTAATAATTTTTATTGCAAGTAAATGAATCCTGAAGCCAAGTATAGTTGACTTGAACCGATCAAATTCAAAATTCAAGAAAAGAATTGACGTATTACCCTCTCGAGTTTTTACGCATTTTTATCCCCAACCCAACCCCGCTGTACCGCATTCGCCGAAGGACGAGGGAAAACCTTTTTTTTCTTGAGGAAAACCTGTCCAGATACAGTCGTCCCTTGCGAGACTCCCGCTCGGTAGAAACTGTGAAATTAGAGCTTTTTCCATTTTGGCTTTCCCCCCGCCGGGATTCGAACCCGGGCCCTCAGCATGCCAACCCCTCCTCTAACCACACAGCCACTGCCGTCGGTACACTTGTTTGTTAATTATGAGAGAAACGATCAAGTTCGATCTTGAAAAAAGTGAATTGATATAATACACAAAATTTCACGAATGAATATTATGATTTTTTTTTTAAGGAACGCCAAAAAGAAAAACGCCATGAATATTAAATGAACGAGGGGTGTGTTGTAAGTCACTCGCTCGTGAATTGAGATTCATTGTGGCTCACCCACTACGCTCAATTTATTTTTCTGGAATTGACGAGCACTACGAAAATTTTGGGAGAAGAAGTAACACAAGATAAGTTGACTCATTTCCACAATGTAGGAACACTCGATCTTTCCATGAAATTTCACATGATCAATGATTTAGAAAATAGTAGAATAGACGTCATCATGAAGATTTGAATCATGGTGAAAATACTCGAGGAGCACAGACTGAGAACAAAATGTTTGTTGCAGGAAAATTTATTACATGTAGAAAATTTACTTCGCTTCCGAAAATTTTGCTGTATATAGATTTGAAAATTGTAACGGAAAATTTTGTTCGAATGAATTTTCTTGCTAAAAGATTTCTTTCTTCTCAGTGCAGAATAGGAAGGGCATTGAAAAAAAATTGGAATTCATTAATTTTACATATTTGATTATGGATAAACTCTATAATATCTCTCAAGATAAAATTGATAAGCCTCTTAGTAGACGAGGAATATTCATAGGAAAAGCACAAAAGTATTTTTGAATTCGTATTATCATATAGTGTTTCAACATTGAAAACCTTTCGCTAATATTGCAGATAATTCTGATGTGGAGAAGGAGCTGAACTCATGATCTATCTGGATCAGTGGTGCGAATAAGTAATTTTCCGAACATTATCCTTTTCTTCCCCTTCCAGTTCTTCTACGCCTTCCTTGACCAGGTTTCCTAGGAGGCTTCGCAGGACGCTGCTTAGGAGGCTTCTCAGAACGCCTCTTAGGAGGCTTCTCAGGATGCTGCTTCTTAGGATGCTGCTTCTTAGGATGCTTCTTCTTAGGATGTTTCTTGTGCCCCTCATGCTTCTTATGCTTCTTATGCTTCTTATGCTTCTTATGATGTCCCTTGTGCTCGGTATCATGATGCCCTTCTTTAGATCCGAATAGATCCCCAAAAGCATTGACGGTATCAGCCATGTCGATTGTTATGTCCAATCCACTTTTCCCATCTTCTTCCGATGATGAAGATGATTCGCTTGATTCCTTGGATAACTCTGATTTGGAGTCATCATCTTCATCTTCACTTTCATCTTCCTCCGAATCTTCATCTTCACTTTCATCTTCCTTTGAATCGTCATCTCCACTTTCATTTTCATTCGAATCTTCATCTTCACTTTCATCTTCAGATTTTTCTTCTGATCCCGCAAGTTCTGGAGGAAGCTCCTGTGCTGATATTATTCCATAATTATAAGCTGCCAATTGCAATGTTATGATTCCAATACATCCAGCTTGTCCTTTATGATATAGTCCCGTACCTGAAAGCGATAGTATCGGATCAGAAAATATTGCTAGGATGCGGATGGATGGAACTACAAAAATGAATACATTCATTCATCTTGTATCAATAATATTCTCATCTCCCTAACGGTTTTGAGAATGCAGTAGAAATTCCGTAGTTATACCGTATAATTACCATATTTTTACCGCATTATTACAGTTATTCTGGCCAGTTTTTCTACTGTAAGTATGCAGCATATCTACGGCATCATTACCGCATTTTGTTGGTACAGACGATCTAGCCATATCGATCTTATTTTTTCTACTGTAAAAATGCCGCATACGTGCGGCATCATTACCGTCTAAATGCGGTGATGATGCTGTAAATCGGTAAAACTAAGGGTGAGCAGTTGCTCGCTCGCTCGCAAATAGAGGAGTGCGTTACTGCTGATTGGAAGGAATTAGTGAGAATGTATTATAATGAGTGTGACTTCAAGCTGCACTAAGAACTTCCCGATAATTTCTCTCACTTACTATCAGAAAAAATGATGAATGATGAAAACGATAAATAACAACAGACATAATCGTGGAAACTATAAAAAAATGTTGGGGAGATCTCAAAATATAGAGATCAATAAAAAAATTAATTTTTCTTTTTCGGGGTCAGTGCATGAATTCCCCTTCTCGGGAAATTAAGAAAAACTTGATAATGTTTTTCCCAATAAACTAAGAAAGTACTGTATCGATTTCAATCAAAAACTAATCAGATTGAATCTATATGAAGATGCTTCGATTGCAACATCTCGATTGCGTTATTGATTAATGAGAAAACGTGAACGAAAAAATTGGTCACATACATAGACACACACAGACATGATCGTGAAAACTATCAGAAAATGTTGGGGAGGTCTTAAAACATGAAGATAGATCGAAAAATCGATTTTCCATTTTCGGGGCCATTGCATAAACTTTCCTTATCGGGAAGTTAAAAAAGTCCGTACGATTTTTAGAAAAATGAAAACATAAATGAAGATCTGAATTCTTTAATGAATGTGTAAATGAAAAAAAAAATTTAGAAGTGAGAAATTAAGAAAAAAAACATGGTGCCCAGGGGGATTGAACTCACGATCTCCGAGTTACTAGTCTGTCTTTGTACTAAGTCGGCTATCGGGAGTTATTATATAATAATAGTCAATTTCAATCCTCATAATTTCATCTAAGCCTTTCTTTCTTAGGCTGATAGAAATAAGTTGAAATTTGTCGAGGAAGGGCACTCGGGAAAAAGTTGGGGATATCCGAGTGGAATCTAGAATTCATCTTTTATTCATGGAACTAAAAATCAAATCATATCATTTTATCGTAACCTTACAGCATTACTACGGTAACCTTATAGCATTCCCGGGAAAAAATCGACATATATGCCCATATATGATCATATATGTTCATGCGCGGTCAATTTGCATATATGCCCATTGACCAGACTGAACTTAGCTTGATGAAATGATAAATTTTCATTCGGAAATATCACAGTGACATTTCTGACTTCATCTGGCGTTTTTGACGTGAGAATTTGTATTCTAAGTACACTCAGCAAAGAAATTAAGGGAACACTAAATTTTGTCAGTTTTTTGGGTGATTTCCAAATGGCTGTAACTTCGTCAAAAATCATTGTATTAGGATAAAAAAAAAACGGTTGGAAAGCTTGACGTTACTACTCTTGAAATCTTGAGATGGAAATTTTTCATGACCATCCGTTATAACGAGATAAGAGGGTTGAAAGCGGAATTTTTTTTTTCTTTTTTTTTCATTTTTTCAAATTGTTTCACGGATTTCAGAAAATTCTTTTCGCCTTGAGTCTTATCGGGATCGTGTTGCCTGACCTTTCAGCTTCAATTTTTTTCTTTTTCCTTACGATCATTTGTTGCTGAGATATCGTCGATTGAATTAAAAAACACCCTTTTGTCTTTAATCGTCGATATCTCAGAAACTACTGATCGCACAGCGAGCGGATGGTGAGATTCGTAAACGCGAATGAATTTCCTGTAAGATTTTCGCACTGTTTAATTGAAAAAAAAATTCCTTCCTCTTTTAAAATTCGTTTGAAAAAGTACCGAAAAATGAAGTTTTTTTTCTTTTTTTGAAAATTGCCCAGGATTGCGCGATTTTTGGGAAAATTGCAAATACTTTCACGTTTTTCTTTAGTTTACTGTGTGCTGAAACACCGCCTAAATTTTCAAGCCAATCGGCTGGACCGTTTTGTTTTCTCGAATGAACAAAGTTTCAGCAAAAATTAAAGGAACACTTATTTCTTCCATAGACACCAATTAATGATGATTGAGGCCGAAAATGTGTTTTCTCCGTTATTTCTTCGTGATTTTCTGTGCAAAATTTGTACAGTCTCATCGAAAAAAAAAACAATGAAAAAATCGAGTTTTTTTTGCAAAAATCACCAAAAAATTCGATTTTTTTTTTCATTGATCAATAGAAAAATCGAAAGGTTTTGTTTAAAAAAACCCATGAAAAAATCGAAAAAAGAAATTAAAATTTTTCTTAAAAAACGCTATAATCGCATTTGACTTGGAGAGATAGGGACTCAAGAATTGTTTCTAAACAGGGAAAAAAATTTTTTCGATTAGAAAATTTCTTTTTTTTTTTCGTTTCCTTTTTTTTGTTTATCCTATATACAACTTTTGAGCCATTTTCTGTAAAAATCAGGCCTATTTTGATTTCCGTACTCCACGCACAGATCAGCGGTGGTACATTTGAAAATTAAAAGATCTATTCTAAAAGGATCCATTCTTAAAAGATTCCACATACACGTGTGAATATAAGACTTTGTATATTATAGGGGCTGGTACGATTGCTAGGCAACTATACCAGCCTATTCATTAGATGAACTACGGCCGGATAACCTAATGGTCGGAGCCATAACAAAGAAGAAGAAGAAGAATTAGATGAACTTTTCGACTCTGGTTATGACTTTCCTCCTCCATAAATGGGATTCCAAGTGCAGTCATTACGATTTGACTGTCTCAATAAATAACCATTTGTTCAATAACTAACATCAATAAATGATCAACTAACATTAATGAAGTCATATTTCATTACATCATGCATTTTTATGACAATTGGATGGTTTTAATAAAGAATCTTGACTACAACTCAGAAGGAATGACGACAGATTTAGATTCAGTACTAGCGGAAATATGAGGTTCATTCTCCAGAGTCAATGAACGCCACATTAGACCGAAAAACTCCTTTAGCTCATCTGGATTAAGATTGAATGGCCTGTTTCTTATAATAAAGAATCATACGACAAACAGAATCAGAAAAATATACTCACCTCCCGTAGAGGCTACCAGTGCGAGGCTCCAAATCGCAAACAGTAGTATTCGGAGAGAAACCATGATTGCCAATCACTTGAAGAACTAACGAAACTTGATTGTATTTGGAAGGAGCTCATTCGTGCGTTTTTATACAAGAAGGAAACTTAGGAAATGAAGTCATGTTATTTCGTGATAGGTCAACGTGTGAGAACTACAACGAATCAGACGTGAGGATGCAGATCCAACAGCGTACACAGGTGGTTTGTTCATAATTTCCGCACGGGTATGTATATTTCCTGGAATAGTATATCGTCGAGTTGGGAAAGAAGTGGGTGCTATTTTTTCACTTTCTCAGTAAGGTGACATATTTGGCTTTGTTTTATCTCTCTGATGATTGTGGAAAAATGGGTATTATTTGCATATAGTCGTAAATGCTATCGAAAAGAGACAAAAAGACGTCTCACATGGAAATCGTTGCATTTCAGATATAATGAAAACTGGTTCATGACAATTTCATCTTTGTAAAAACATCTCACCAAAAAAAACTCGGACAATAAGATCTCAAGAAAAACCATCTGATGACAAAAATATCTCAATCATCATTAGCTCATACAAAAAATCTCAGTATGAAAATATCTCGTTACAAATATATCTCATGACAAAAAAATCTCAATCAGTATTTTATAATACAGAAAATCTCAGTACAGAAGTACCAGAAAAATAGCTCAATAAATCATATTCATTGGAACAAATGAGAATATCGCAGCAGAAAAAAAATACTTCTGGTATCATCAACAAAAATTGAACAAATTACAAACTCAAATCGGACGCAATACCTCTCAAATAAATCAAAACATCACTGTTTACATCATAAGTAGAGACGACTCTGAAAATATTTGCATCACGATCTCTGTACCTCCGACGACGTTGATCAACCTGATTCCCTGCTACTAATTGCTGAATTTCAACTTCAGTCAACACCTGCTCATTAATAAGAAGCTGAATAAATCACCAAATTGATACATGAGCAGCTGCAGCACGATTATTGAAACTATGATGCCACCCCTCCAATTTGTTATTTGTACAATCCCCTCGATTTAAGGTAGTGGCATAGTGATTCCAAACTGTTAGATTATATAATGAACCAGTACGCTGTATACGACGATTATCCGCCCCCACTCGAGTACGTTCAAAATAACTCAGTAATTCAGCGAATTCTTTTTCATCTTCAATAAAAAATTGAGATTGAATCAATGAATTATATGCCGCAACTACATCCTCAACCGGTACGGAAGCAAGAGCACACAACATACGGAGATTCATTGTATAAGCAGCATCAGAAGAATAATTCTCCTGCAGACCAGTGTTTTGAATTTTCCTCCAAGTACATTGAGAGAAATGAAAGAAGCAACCCTCAACCTCAACACAAATGCACGCCCAGCACCTTTCATGAAGGCCATTTCAAAATCTGTCATTACTGCTTCTGGATTGAGTCGTGGCTCCAATTCCTGCAATTTACTCAAAATACGATTATAAACCCGATTACTTTTCCCAGTACATAGTACTAAAACCAATGGCAGGACTCTATAATTAACACTTCCATGAAAACTGAACATCTGATAAAAAAGGGATGGTTCAGTTTTGAACGGACCATCAGCATACATAACATTAACAGATTGCAAATAATGTGAATTGGAAGCAATGGAGAAAGTTAAGATTCTTCGATCATTTTTATTGCTAGGAATCGTAATGTGCTTCAACAAAAACCGTTCACCATGAAATGTCACGGAATACCGCTCGGAAACGGTGAGATCTTGAATTCTTGAAAGAATTGGAGAAAAATCCAAATGAGCATCACGAATTCGATGTACAATTTGTAATACATTTTCACGTTCTTATATGGATTGAGTGAGCATTTTTTCATATGTTTCATATATGTACGTATATATTGATATACGTTCCATATATGCCCATATATGTTCATGTATGCTCTATATATGTCCATATGTGTTTCATATATGCCCATACCTGCTCAGTTTCCTCAGGATCATACGACCATATATGACCATGTAAGCCCATATATGTCCATATATGTTCATATATGTTCCATATATGCCCATAGCTGTCTGATTTCTCAGAGAAACGTATGAGCATATATGTCCCTATATGTTCATATATGAAGATTCTTTCCTGGGATTCAATTGTAAATAATCATGTAACGCATGTGATCACGTATTCAGAAACTGTCATAATTCTTGTGTAAAAATGTAATGAACAATTATGGAATAATTTCTCATATGCTGCGATAATTTCATTTCCACATCAGAAGGTGAAAATTTCTTTTTGAAGTCGAGACTCGTGGAGCAAGGCTGTGGAAAAATTATGTATGTCTAGAAAAAAACATCACGATTATATTTTTGCATCAGAAGGTGAGAATTTATTACTAATTCGTGAAGCACGCGGAAGAGACTTCTGATTTCCGTCTGCATTTTTTTCCACTCTCTTGAGTGCGCATTTAATTTTTTTGCATGAATTTCTTTGTCATCAAATAGTCTATTTATATGATTGAGTGTATGCACTCGCAAGGGATTCAGTAATGATGAGGACCGTATGCAAATATTATAGATGTTCCTGTGTTGACTGAATTATTCTTCACTCATAGAACCCGAGTGTGAAGCTGAGTAGACTCAATTCATATATTGCATTGATTCACCGTTCATCACGAATAAATTCATATAAATGAATTGACTCTACACTTGAGGAAGTCTAGAAATGACCATAAAAGGAACTAATGGTCTTCCTCCACGTGGCTCACGAATTAAAAATGAATTCTTATCTTCGGGTAAGAAATAAAATTATTATGCTGTATGAGGGATCTTTTTCATAATTTTTCATCACTATCGAAAATATTTGTAGTCAATTTGCGACTGAAAATAATTTTCAACAGAATATGGAGTATCCGAAAGTTTATTTTTGAAAACAGAAAAAAGAGGGTGCGTGGAATCCACGCACACCGGAAGTAGAACATGCTGCTCATTAGGATAAATGTAGATGAATTATCAGTATTTTTTCCCAAAAGTATACTAGTTTTTGTTTACTAAGGAATTACATTTTCTTCCACGACTATAAAGTATCAGTCAATATCTTGTATCTAGTTTTCTGTGAATATCTTGGGAATTGATCGAGGAATTTCACTTCAATTTTCCTGTAGCTCTTTCGAAAGTATCTACAGAAAAGGGTTAGTGTAAAATCGCCTGATGCTGCTTAGGTTCCAAGATACGCGGAGAGAAATTCTAATGGAAATATAATGAAAGATCTGAGTAAAAAGTACCGAACCATTCCGGGATCGTGGGACATTTCGTGATGTGTACAAAATATTGCAAAAATTCCATGGGATTGCTCTCAAATATATCCATGGGTTGCACAGTTAAAATTGCAATTACAATTCTTGGAACGAGGGGTTACTCACTTGTGAAGTCATGGCGCCAAACCACGATGAAGTCAAGTTGAATTCATTGAAGTCAAGTTGAAATCAGTGAAGTCACTGGAGTCAGGTGACTTCAACTTTTGAAATCACTGAAATCAAATGATTTCATTTTTCTGAAGTCACTTGAAGTTGATAAAATTAATTGAAGTCACTCAAATTATGTATTTCAGGTTCTGAATTTACCGTGTTTGAATTAGGGTTTATATTGATTTTCGCATATACAGAAGGAAGGACTTTTCAAGTGAATATGCTGGCGTTCATAAAAATAAAAGAAAGATCACCCTGGTGGAAATTTTTCTCTTTAAAAAGTCGGAATAATTCTTTTATAAGACAGAATAAGAGTTCTGAAAGTCTTATTTTCACTAAAAATCTCTGAAAAAGTCTGAAAAAGTCTTAAAAAGGCCGAAAAATACTTAATAATTCTATTGAAGAGTAATAAAGACCGCGAATTGAGACTCTTCCAGAAGAGTTTTTAAGTATTTTAAATTTTTTTCTTTCAGTCAATTGAAAGAATGGAAAATAAGAGTTTTTCAGAGTTTTTCAGAGTTATTTTCCCTATTTTCAGAAATTATTCTATACTATGAAAAATTATTATTCAGAGTTTTTTAGAGTTATTTTCTCCATTTTCAGAGATTATTTTATTCTCTGAAGAATAATTATTCAGAATTTTTCTGACCCTTAGAATTGAATACTAAGAGCACTATAATAAAAAACAATGTTAATGGATCAAAAGATTTATGGAATTAATTACGGTTATGTTAATCTTTCTTTTTTTATTGAAAACCAATTTTTTTCTTTATAAAATGATATTTCTCAATTCAAATGCTAACAAGGATGAATGAATACAGTTTATTCGTATGGCCAGCTCTCCCAGTGTCCATTTCGCATAAGACATAATCGTGATGAAATTCGCCGGAGACCAGGGATGAAACGCCGCTAATTCACCATCCCGCTTTCCAATTCCGCGTTATAGCTCTTGATTCTTTTTTTAAAAACAATTCAAAGATCACCAACTTTTCAGTTTTTTTATCCAGTACCTAGAAAAAAAAATTATTGCACAGAATAACGATGCTTTTTGAGGAATACAAATATTCAATTAATAGTTTTTCGGAAACCGAACGATAGAAGGCGTCAACTAATTATATCGATGAGAAAGATGATGCGAATTTTCAAATAATGTTAATAAGAGAAGATATTTTGAAAAGCCCACCTCAGTACTTTGAATTGTCGCAGTAGTAACTATGGAATGCCATTTGGGCAGATAAATTGCGGAAGCTGCAGATAAATAATTAAATGTAAAAAAAGCAAGTAAATGCCTTAATTTTTTTTGCGCCAAATTTTCATTGTCTATCTTCCCCTAGGATTGAAGTCTTGAAATATTAGAAGAATTTATTGGAAGAATAAGTTGAATAGCAAAGCTTGGAGTCAAACGATTCGTGACCTATTCCTTAGTATTTAATATTATGTGACTGTGAATGTGAGGTTTTCGGAAAAATGAGATTTTTCAATAATGGACAGAGCCCCCAAATGTCGGCTGAAAAAGTCAAATTTTCTGAAACTGAAGGTTACCAGAACTTCCATGTTTGATAAAATACTGTGGAAGTAATTCATGTTTTTTATCACAGAGTTTTTTCGAGAAAGAGATATCTAGAAATCCTTGTTGACGTTCTTTCATTTATGGACCATCCAATTGAACAATTCGAGATAGAGATTTTCGAATGATTCTATTGGAAAACTGAGGAATTTTTAGGTAAAAAGCATATGTTAAAATTATTATGTTTTTCAATTCCTTGAAAATTCTACTTTTTTGGCCAATATTTGAAAGGGTTCCCTTTTTGCAAATCAAACAATTCACTTCATCGGCGATATCTCTAGTTCTGTTGATCGTAGCGACCTGAAATTGATCTCAAATAAAAGGCTGGCACACTTCTCATCAATTCATATGATTGAATTTTTTTTGTTATCAATTTTTTAAATACTTATAGATCATGTTCTGAAAATCAGTTGATGCCCGATAAGTCCTTAAAAAATTCATAATTTTCTCCAAACTACATGGGAAATAAGCTCATCTTTTATTCAAGATCAACCTCGAGTCGCTACGAACAACAGAACCGAAGATATTCCCGAAAAACTGAAATTTTTCAAAAACGGGAGGATTAGCCCTCCAATCTTGAGCAAAAATTGAATTTTTGCAAAATTTGAAAATATCACTTTTGACATGTGGGTTTCATGGAAAATTATCTCAGATTTCCAATGAAATTATCAGGAGAAACATATCTTCAGTGTTTCCATCGATTTAGAGTAATTTTAATAGTATGAAATACAAAAACTTACACGTATCCGTTTTACCCCTTATTTTCATTCACCCCATGTCCCCTTAATATTTTAGAGAGGCGTGGATTCTCAAGAATTATTCAAGATTTTCTCATTATACAGTATTTCAAGTGATAGCAAAAGTCCAGACAAGACTTTTTCTATCTCTCTCAGTTTCAAAGATATTCTAGAAAGTCTGTTTTTTGTTGTCATTTTTCAAGGATATTTCAGAAACTAAAAGAGATACGATGATTATGCTATAATTGTTTTTTTAGCTCTTGCAATTTTCTCGGATTTCCTATGCGGCGTTAATTGTGTCTTCAGATACCCCTTCCTTCACGAGCCTATTTGCCTCCCACTGACCACCCAACTGACTAACACCTAAAAAATCACCAAATTTCAAATATCCATTAGACAAAAAAACCATATCTCACTCAATATCCGTGACATTCTGAAAAAATAAAAACTTAAGTATCGAAATTTATTAAAATTGAACGAAAATCAAAAATCAGTAAAATAAAATGTAATAAATATTTTTATACAAACGTTCTTGTCGATATAAAATCATTGCTTTAACACACAGATGGGTGATATAACTTGGTTGATTAATAACACAAAATATAGTTTGTTCAACACACGCAAATAGAATACTATCGCAATTCATTTTTGTTCTTCGGGTAGTTCTATTCTTCAATGCCTTAATATTGAATGGAATTTCCGCATTACGATTTTGTTCAGGCTCAAAAACCAACACGACATAGATAAATATATACATCATGTGAGATGCGTCGTTTGTTCATTTATTAAATCCTGACAGATGCTTTCTCTTAACAATTCATTTTTCATTTCATCTACGTTTTCCTATTCAACGTGACGCCGATATTTGGAAGAATCGGAAACATCAAAACCTTTCTAACTTTTTTGTTTCCAAATTTCTGAAATCTACAAATTATTTCAAAAATTTAGCGTCAGAATGGATCATCACAATCAACTTCAAGATCTTCGGCTCATTAAATTCGAAAGTAATCAGCGATTAAGAAAAATTATTATTTGGAAAAAAAAAGGTTTTAAAAAATATCAAATTGCGAATGTTTCGGTTCACAATAAAAATGGTTATCTACCGAAATAGCCTGAAATATTTCCGCATAGCGAACACTTGAAATCATCTTTTCTGTACGAAGATAATGAAAAACTATGTGAATATTTTTCACACGTTATCACAATTTAATTTCTAACATCACAAGGTTACGATTTATTTCCAATTCGTGACCCACGTGGAAGAAATCCGTGAATTTCTTTGACGCTCATGTTCGAACTTCCTTAAGTTGAATTCAATTTATTTGCATCAATTTGTGATTAATTGACTGGTCAATTGACATTATAAAACGAGAGTCGAAAACACTCAATTCAAATTGAATCTCTATGAATGAAGACTGGGTTAACGCAAAAATATCTCAAATTCTCCTTCAATTTCTGATACATCAGTTCCCTGCAACTATATACACTCAGCAAAAAAATTGAGGGAACAGTAAATTTTGTCCGTTTTTTTCGTGATTTTCGAATGGCTGTAACTTCTCCAAAAATCATCGGATCGGAATAAAAAGAAAATGGTTGGAAAGCTTGAAGTCTCTACTTTCGAAATCTTGAGATAGAAAAGTTTTTCGAGCATCTGTTATAACAAGATAAGAGGGTTGAAAGCGGACAAATTTTTTTTTTTTTTCAAATTGCTCCGCGTACTTCAAAAAAAAATTTTCGACTCGACCCTCGTCAGAATTGTGTAGCCTGACCTCTCAGCTTCAATTCTTTTTTTTTTTTTCTTACGACCATTTGTTGCTGAGATATCGTCAATTGAATCAAAAAACACCCTTTTGTTTTTAATCGTTGATATCTCAGGAATTACTGATCGCACAGCGAGCGGATGATGAGATTCGTAAACTTGGATCAATTTCCTGTAAGATTCTTCCAATGCTTCATTGAAAAAAAATTTTCTTCCACTTTTAAAATTGGTTCGAAAAAGTACCGAAAAATGAATTTTTTTTTCTTTTTTGAAAATTGCCCTGAATTCCGCGAATTTTGTGAAAACTGTGAATGTTTTAACGTTTTTGTTTAGTTTACTGTGTACTGAAACACCCCCTAAATTTTCAAGCCAATCGGCTGGACCGTTTTTCTTCCGGAATGAACAAAGTTTCAGCAAAAATTAAAGAAACACTTTTTTTTCCTTAAACATCAATTAATGATGATTAGGGCCGAAAATGTTTTTTCTCCGTTATTTCTTCGTGATATTTCGTGCAACATCTGTCAAATTTCATCGGAAAAAAACAATAAAAAAAAAAAACGATAAAAAAATTGAAATTTTTTTTTAATCAATAAAAAGTTCGAATTTGTTTTTTGAAAATCAATGAAAAAATGGAAATTGTTGTTTTAAACCAATAGAAAAATCGAAGAAGAAAAATAAAAAAAAAGAAACCGGAATCGCATTTGACTTGGAGAGGTAGTGACTCAGAAATTTTTTTTTAACAAAAAACATTTTTTTTTTCATTTTTTTTTCGATTGAAAAAAAAAATTTTGATTTTTTTATTGTTTTTTTTCTTTTTTCCATTGTTTTTTTTCCGATGGAATTCAACAAATTTTGCACAAAAAATTACGAAGACATAACGGGAAAAAAACATTTTCGGCCCTAATCATCATTAATTGGTGTTTAAAGAACAAAAAAGTGTTGCTTTAATTTTTGCTGAAACTTTGTTCATGGGGGGAAAAAAACGGTCCAGCCGATTAACTTGAAAATTTAGGGTGTCTTTCAGTACACAGTAAACTAAAGAAAAACGTTAAAACATTCGCAGTTTTCACAAAATTCGCGAAAGTCAAGAAAGAAAAGAAGCTTCATTTTTCGGTACTTTTTCGAACCAATTTTAAAAGTGGAAGAAATTTTTTTTCAATGAAGCAGTGCAAGAACCTTACAGGAAATTTATTCATGTTTACGAATCTCATCATCCGCTCGCTGTGCGATCAGTAGTTCCTGAGATATCAACGATTAAAGACAAAAGGGTGTTTTTTGATTCAATTGACAATATCTCAGCAACAAATAGTCGTAAGAAAAAAAAAACAGAATTGAAGCTGAAAAGTCAGGCTACACGATCCTGATGAGGGTCGAGTCGAAAAGACTTTTTTGAAGTCCGTGGAGCAATTTGAAAAAAAGAAACAAAAACTAAAAAGAATTTGTCCGCTTTCAACCCTTTTATCTCGTTATAACAGATGCTCAAAAAAAATTTCCATCTCAAGATTTCGAAAGTAGAGACTTCAAGCTTTCCAACGATTTTTTTTTATTCTGATCCGATGATTTTTGGCGAAGTAACAGCCATTCGAAAATCACGAAAAAAACAGACAAAATTTACTGTTCCCTTAATTTTTTTGCTGAGTGTATATCCAACGATATAATTTGATTCGTGAAAAACCAATTTATGTAATCAGATTAAATTTACACTCGACAGCGTCAGGAAATAACTACAGAAAAAATATCACGAAACTCTTCCACGTGGTTCACAAATTACAAATGAATTCTTCCTTTATTCCTGCAATGTAGAGTCGGTGTTCCGCAGAAATTATTTACTCACTGTATATGAAAAAAAAAAATCTCGACACGACCGATGATTTATCCATTTCTCCGAATTTGCAATCGATGTGTACATATATCTGAGTTGATTTTGAGAAATGAAAATTCACTTACTAATGAAACAAGCAGGCGTTCGCCCTTTGTGCGTAATTTGAATTATAAGATTTACTATTCTGCCAATGCAATTGGCAGTATGCTTCCGAATGTAATTTTCAAACTTTAATTTCGTGCTTTTTAGATTAAGATCGTGCTTTTTAGTGATTTGATTCAAGTGATCAGTTAATTTTTTTTTATTTATTTTATGGAAGATAATCTACTGTGGAAATCGTTATTCCATGTGAGATAATCTACTGTTCGAATTCATCGCTGCGGTAACACTATGTATCATCAATTTGTTCATTCCGATATCCCTACTTTCATTCTTCTTTCTTGAGGCAATTTACACCATTTCAGCGAACACCATCAGAGATTCCAATGATTTTGTTATCATTTACACTAGTAATTTTACAGTTATTCGTAATCATCATATACCATCTTTCGCCATTAAATAAATAAATTTATTAATAAATTAATTTTATTAATAAATTTTTAAGGGAATCAAATTTCTGAAAAAATATGTAATGCGCAATCGGGATTTGAACCCACGACCCTCTGATTATATGTCAGGTGCTCTACCGCTGATCTATTGAACTTCCAATAATCGATCTAAAATAATAAATTAAATAATTTCTGAATTTGATGATTCAACTTTTCAATGTTCCCATCATCATATCAGGATGAAAATGGTCTCATTTTATTCGGAAAATTATATATTTTATTATCATGAAATAAAAATAATATGTGTTCTCAGGAAAAAATTGAGAAAAATTTACATTTCCGATTTTTCATAAAAAAGTGATTTTTTTTCAAAATAAAAATAAATACTTGACCGATAAATTGGGAATCTAGGGGGTTCATTCTCTTCATTATAACGAATTTTTTAAGCCCAAATTGGTGCAAATCAGTTGCATAGTTTTTATGAAATAAGCCTCCAAAGAAAAATCATTTTTTTGCAAATATCTCAGAAACGGCTGGACGGATTTCGCCTAGTTTCAATAGCACCCTAGACCTTCATCAGATATACAAACTGGCAAAATTTGAAGTCTCTATCTCAAATACTTATCGAGTTATCGTTCCGCTAAAATATGAACTGAAAATCACTAAAATTGAGATAATTTCTAGAACTAAAATCAGGGAAAAATTTTAAAACGATCAAAAACGTGAATTTTAATGAGATGAATATCATAGCCCAAACTGGGCGCTACCGAATAATTTTTCATCGAGAAAATCCAAAAAAACGCTTTTTTGAAAAATCGATTTTTCTCGGAAACTATTCAACCGATTTCGCTGAAATTTTTATGACAGCATTTTGCACGCAGAGGAACAATACTGTCAAATTTTGAGAGCGCTAAGTATAGCCGTTCCAGAGAAAATGACGATACATGGCAATACACTCAGACACACACAGTCACACACACACATACATACAGACATGCTCTAAAAATATGATTTTTCGACGTTTTGGATCATTTGTAATCATATTCCGATGAAATCTCGAAATCGAAAAATCGACCGTTTACAAAGCTTCCATTCGGAAGCAAAAATAAAGAATTGTTTTCAACACGATCCACTATTCATCCGTTTTGAAAATCTGAAGTCGATCCATACCTATTCTGTAGAATCTATTTTCTGAAGGGATTGTTCGTTTATTGTTTATGCAAAAAATCGGAGGATACTTTAGCTACGACTTTCACATTCGACTTTTGCAGATCATCACTTCGGCTTATGAATAGTTTATCGTTTCTCATGAAAATCTAATTACACTCAGTCCAACTCATATTTGTATTACAGGGGATGGAAAATTGTATGCAATTGTTCGTTACCACTGGGGGTGTTTGCGAATAGCGTTCGAATCGAATCGAATATTCAATATCTTTGACTATCTCCTGTTTGAAGTATCTCCTCGGAATATTCGAATTTTCGAATATTCGTGGTGTCTCCAAATATTCGAATTCTTGAATATTCGTGATTGTGTTCATGATTCATGAATGCGCTTAGAATGGACGAGCCGGTAAATATCTGGTGAATTTCACCAAGTTGTTACTCGATGTCGTTCGGAATTAGCTAGAGGGTAAATTATATTCCTAGTCGCGTTTAGATGCATCAAGAAAATCCAAAAACAAGCAGGCGTCCGCTCCTTGTGCGTTACTTGAAAGTTTCAGTACTATGCTTGAATTTGATATTCTGCCAATGCAATTGGCAGAAAGCTTCCGAATGGCATTCTCAATTTCATAATCTGCTGATAACTACCCGCGTTTTTTTCTCTCAAAAACTTAATTCTTTACTCTCTTTGTTGAAAAAAATAGCATGCACACACCAGAAGTATTCTTGCCTCCCTAGGTGTGTGATGTACTGTTAGAACATTGTTTTTATTTGAATTCTACTTCTAAATCAGAATAGACGTTTCAATATAATCTGTCTCCCTTAAATAATGACATTTCATTTAAAAAAATCAATATTATACAAAAATTTAGATCATACAATAAAATTTGAAAATTTAAAAAAATGAATTTCAGGTTTTAATTAGTCTTTCTCGTTGTCTTAGTAAAATGATAATGGGGTCATTTTTTAGGAAAAATTGTCTACACGGAGAGAAATAGAATAGTAATCATTACTATGTTAACATAGTAATGATTACTATGTTGAACATAGCAATAATTACTATGTTAATATAGCAATCATTACTATGTTAACATAGTAATGATTACTATGTTGAACATAGCAATAATTACTATGTTAACATAGCAATCATTACTATGTTAACATAGTAACCATTACTATGTTCACCATAGCAATCATTCCTATGTTAACATAGTAATCATTACTATGTTAACATAGCAATAATTGCTATGTTAACATAGTAATCATTACTATATTAACATAGCAATAATTACTATGTTAACATAGTAATGATTACTATGTTCACCATAGCAGTCATGACTATGTGAACATAGTAATCATTACCATGTTAACCGGATCAGGAGGGAGTTTCTCCAGTTTTTTGCCAATATCTCGGTAAATAAGCGAGATAGAGCAAAATGGGCGTTAATTTGAAATCAAGGAATTTTCCTGGTTTTTGCCGATTATAGAGGAAAATAAGCGGGATAGAGCGAAATGGACATTAATATGGGATCAGGAGGATATTATTTCGTGCAGAAACTCCCTCCTGATCCCAAATTAACGCCCATTTCGCTCTATCTCGCTTATTTACAGTTTTCCAGGTTTTCGTGATGATCTTGGTGGATAAGTGAGATAGAGCGAAATGGGTATCAATATTCAATCAGGAGAGAGTTTTTTCAGTTTTCCGCTAACATCTCGGTGAATAAATGAGATAGAGCGAAATGGACATTAATATGGGATCAGTAGGGAGTTTCTCCAGCTTATCACGATTATCTTGGTGAATAAGCGAGATAGAGCGAAATGGATGTTAATTCTGGAGAAGGAGGGGGTTCTTCCAGTTTTTCGTGATTATCTTGGCGAATAAGCGAGATAGAGCGGAATGGACATTAATATGGGAACAGGAGGGAGTTTCTCCAGCTTATCACGATTATCTTGGTGAATAAGCGAGATAGAGCGAAATGGACGTTAATATGGGATCATCGGGAAGTTTTCCTAGTTTTTCGTAAGTATCTTGGCGAATAAGCGAAATAGAGCGAGTGGACTTTCTATTTGGGGTCAAGGCTATTATTTCATCTGAAAACTTCCTCATAATTCCATATGTGTGCTGCGCTCTATCTCGTTTATCCACCGATAGTGGCGAAAAACTGAAAAAACTCTCTCCTGATACTAAATTAACGTCCATTTCACTCCATTTCGCTTATTCACCGAGATAATTACGAAAAACTGGAAAAACTCCCTCCTGCTCCCATATTAATGTCCATTCCGCTCTATCTCACTTATTCGCCAAGATAATCACGAAAAACTGAAAAAACCCCCTCCTTCTCCAGAATTAACGTCCATTTCACTCTATCTCGCTTATTCACCAAGATAATCGTAATAAGCTGGAAGAACTCCCTCCTGCTCCCATATTAATGTCCATTCCGCGCTATCTCACTTATCCACCAAGATCATCACGAAAACCTGGAAAACTGTAAATAAGCGAGATAGAGCGAAATGGGCGTTAATTTGGGATCAGGAGGGAGTTTCTGCACGAAATAATATCCTCCTGATCCCATATTAATGTCCATTTCGCTCTATCCCGCTTATTTTCCTCTATAATCGGCAAAAACCAGGAAAATTCCTTGATTTCAAATTAACGCCCATCTTGCTCTATCTCGCTTATTTACCGAGATATTGGCAAAAAACTGGAGAAACTCCCTCCTGATCCGGTTAACATAGTAATGATTACTATGTTCACATAGTCATGACTGCTATGGTGAACATAGTAATCATTACTATGTTAACATAGTAATTATTGCTATGTTAACATAGTAATGATTACTATGTTAACATAGTAATTATTACTATGTTAACATAGTAATTATTGCTATGTTAACATAGTAATGATTACTATGTTAACATAGGAATGATTGCTATGGTGAACATAGTAATGATTACTATGTTAACATAGTAATGATTGCTATGTTAACATAGTAATTATTGCTATGTTCAACATAGTAATCATTACTATGTTAACATAGTAATGATTACTATTCTATTTCTCTCCGTGTACTTTTCAATTATTAAATAAAAAATACTAGCGTTTCTAGGGAAAAAATTGAGAAAAATTGAAATTTGTGAAACTATTTGTAGAACTATTTATTTGAGCACTCATATCAGAGAATTCGAAGGAAAAATCTGAAATTATCAGCATTTGTTAAGCTCGTCTGAGCGAATATTTTAAGCCAAACTTGGGCGAAATCAGTCCAGTCGTTCCAGAGATAGAGTGTCTATTCATTTAATGGTTTATCAAGAATATCTCAGGAACTACTGGACCGATTTCGCCCAGATTCAATCCCAAAGGTCTCACTCATAAGATATACAAACCCACGAAATTTGAAGTTTCTAACTCAAATGTTTTTTTAGTTATCGTGTTGCCCATGATTTTCAAAAAAATACATGTTTGTTAAAATACCGGAACAACCAAAAATTTGAGCGCTCGCCACCTCCAGGGTTTAATGTACGCCTTACCAATGCGCATCTCCTCGCTGAGGATGGATTCCGTGAAATAATTTTTCGCAGAGAAAACTCGAAAAAACGATTTTTCAATAATTGGCTTTTTCTCGGGAACCATTCGGTCGATTGAGCTGAAATTTCTGGGAGCACATGGTGCACACGTGGTAAATATACCGTAAAATTTTCAAGTCGATACATACAGCCGTTATTAAGAAAAGCGATGGAATGTGTCATCACACACACACACACACACACACACACACACATACGGACATACATACAGACGACCCTAAAAAAATATTTTTGTTCGACGTTTCTCATCATTTGGAGTCATATTCCGATGAAATCTCAAGTTCGAAAACAAGTGGAAACTTGCATCATTATCGATATCATTATAGCTTTATCTGCTAATTTATTAGCAAGTCGCTTCCGAATGGATCTCTTTCTCCACTCCATTGAATCGTTTCATATAAATTTCCATTTTTATTTAAATTTAGAAAAAGAAGAGTATTTAATAATTCAATTCAAATTGATATTTGATAATCGTTCGAATTGCTATTCAGTTGCGAATTTTTTTTTCGAAAACAGAACGAAAACAGAACTCCCATTCGGAAGCAAAAATTGACCTTTGCGGAAATATCTCCGGTTCTATCCGTCGTAGTGATTTGGGATCGGTCTCAAATGAAAGATGAGATCATTTCTCATCAATTTATATCGTTCAAATCTTTATTTTATTGATTTTTCAATTACTCATAGCCCATTATCTGAAAATCAATTTTTACGTTGTATCTATTGAAAAAATGGAAAAAAAATTTCTTGGAACTATATGAATCGATGGAAAATGAACTCATCTTTCATTTGAGATCGATCCCAAATCACTACGACTGATAGGACCGGAGATATTTCTGAAAAACTGAAATTTTTCAAAACCTAAAAAATTTCCTCCATCAAAAACTTTTCAATCAATTATGCCCATAAGCAATCCCATGCATCAGTGTTATAAGAAGCCTATCTCCAACAAATTGGAAGTCTCTAGTTCGAATATTTTTTCAGTTATCGTGCTAACAAGAACTCCATTGAAAAAATCATCAAAATCAAAATTTTTCAAAAACTATCATCAATAAAGAGATAAGAATTGGTAGCAAGCTAGCTCATATGATTGTCAGCACAACCTATAAATATGAGCGAAATCGGTTCAGAAGTTTTCAAAATTCTGGTGAAATACAAATATTCGAAATTTGCTAATATCTCAAAAACTACTGAACCGATTCCAATAAAAAAAAGCTTAAAATGAAGAGTTCAATGACCGGAATATCCTGACAAAATTTCAGAATCCTACATATAAAACTCCAGAAATTATTGAGACATGTGTGTGTGCACAGACATACACACATACACACACACACACATACATACAGACATTTTTTCTAAATATGATTTTTGGACTTTTCGGATGATTTTAAGTAGTTCCCAACAAAAAAATCCAGATCGAAAATTTTCACGATAGTAATGCTTCCATTCGGAAGCAAAAATCACGATTACAATGCTTCCATTCGGAAGCAAAAATGATTGTGTAGGTCTGAATCCTAATGAACAATGTACATAAAGGAAATTGGGGGCAAATTGGTGGTTTTACAAAAAATGTTGAAGTTTGCAAAACTGTTTGATTTTTACCATTTTCAACTTCTCTCTGGAAAATGGTAGCAGATAGAGATAAAATTCATAAGACCTTTTTTGCAGAGTATGAAATTTTCCACAAAAAAGTCAGCGGTGGTATTCCTCTACCACTTCTTCCCTAAAAATTGGAAGTGTCTTCGAATAAGTCGGTCCGAAACGAAGCATTTTGAAACACATTCCGATGCTCCTAACTTTTAGATAAAAAAAGATAGAGAAATATCGCTGCTGACCTTCATTGTAGAGGATTCCTTACTTTTCGAAAAAGGTCTTATGATTTCTATCTATATCTGTTACCATTTTCTAGAAAGAATCTGAAAATGGTGAAAGAAATCAATTTCGCAAACTCTAACATTTTTTATAAACAAAGCTAACCAGTTCTCCCCAATGTCCTTGATGCAAAATATTTATTGAGCTCCAAGCCTGCACAGTCATATATCTTTTCACCTTTTCGGCGTATCCCAGAATTAATATCAGCGGGTTTCGTAATCTAACTGGATTAATCTCCCACGTCACGAATCGGAAATAAATCGTCACCTTGTGATGTTAGAAATCAAATTGTGATAACATGTGAAAAATATTCACATAGTTTTTCATTATCTTCGTACAGAAAAGATGATTTCAACTGTTCGCTATGCGGAAATATTTCAGGCTATTTCGGTAGATAACCATTTTTATTGTGAACCGAAACATTCGCAATTTGATATTTTTAAAACCTTTTTTTTTCCAAATAATAATTTTTCGTAATCGCTGATTACTTTCGAATTTAATGAGCCGAAGATCTTGAAGTTGATTGTGATGATCCATTCTGACGCTAAATTTTTGAAATAATTTGTAGATTTCAGAAATTTGGAAACAAAAAAGTTAGAAAGGTTTTGATGTTTTCGATTCTTCCAAATATCGGCGTCACGTAGATGAAATGAAAAATGAATTGTTAAGAGAAAGCATCTGTCAGGATTTAATAAATGAACACACGACGCATCTCACATGATGTATATATTTATCTATGTCGTGTTGGTTTTTGAGCCTGAACAAAATCGTAATGCGGAAATTCCATTCAATATTAAGGCATTGAAAAATAGAACTACCCGAAGAACAAAAATGAATTGCGTTCTCGCGAATTAAATTCATTTTCATTCTTTGGGTAGGGGCGGAAAGTACCCGAAGAACAAAAATAAATTTCGTTCGTTGGAACAAAATTGAATTTCGTTCTTTGGGTATTTTTGTTTTCGGTCTTCTGGATAACGCTATTCTGAATTTCGTTCTCCTGAATAACGGTATTCAGAATTATGGTCGTAATTTCGTTCACGTCCTTTTTCGTTCTCGAGAACGAAAATGAAAATAACGCGTTCTTTTTCCGTTCATTATGAGAGTTCTCGGTTTCTGCCTATAATGCAGAATCGATATTCTGAGTAGATCATTAATTTATTGTTGATAAAAAGAAAGATGGAAAAATTAAAAATTGTTTCCGACATTTTCAAACGATCTATATCCGTATCGTAGAGTCGGATTCCCAAAGTAATTATTCATTTTCTGTTGATAAAAGAAAAGAGAGTAAGACTAAGAGTTGTTCCTGACATGAAATGGATTATCTATCCCTTACGGGGTCTCAAAAGTGATTACAAAGTGAAGTCCTTGTGTAGTAGCCTTTTTCCTTGCTCGACCCGTGGATATATTTGAGAGCATTCCAATTATAAGATCGTTACCAATGAGAAATGAAATATCAAAAACTGAATCAATTGATTTTTTCTCAATTTTGGAAAATTAGAATAAAGATATCGATGATAATTTTTGTAAATTTACAAGATAATGACTATAATAATTGGAATATAGTTGACTATCTCAATTCTTATCAACTTATTCAATTGATAATGAAACGTATTTTTATATCTCAAATTATTTTGATTGTGCATACTTTGCGCATATTTTATTCCACATTATTGTATCTCCACATCGAAGGTGTGAAATCATTTTTAACTCGTGAGACACATGTATTTTTTCCTGTGATTATTTCTAGAATTTTTAAAGCGTGGATTCGAAAAAAATATCAGGAGTCTCTCCCACGTGGATCACGAGTTCGAAATAAAGGGAAAAATAAAATTGTAATTGTTTATTAGTGTTGTGAAAATGTTTTTTTTTTACTGTTCAACACGTGGATATATTCGGGAGCATCCAATCATGAAACCGTTACAAATTAGAAAAATAAAATAAAATAATGAATTAATTATTTTTTTTGAAATTAGGATATTTCCGGAAATTAGAGTAAAGATGGCAATTACAATGCTTGGAAATTTACCAGACAATGAATAATTTTTCGAAATTAGTCAGTATGCTTCTGCCCAATATAATAAAATGGAGCGAAATCGCCCTACCTTGCTTATTTTCCGAGATATTTTCAAAAAACAAATGACAAAAAATAGTCTTATCGTAATAAATTCATTCTATTTCTCTTATTTCTCTTTTTGACAAATATCTGAAAAAATAATCGACATAGGGCAATTTTGTCTTGATTTTTTTGTAGAGAATTCGAAGAGCTATGGAAATGTTTCAGACCGAAATCATCGTATCTTGCTCAGCTTTAAAAATATTTTTAGAAAATGACACAAAAATCAACTGATCACGATCCACCCGAGTTATTTTTTTAATTTCACATTTTTGCAAAATGTTATAAGATATTTTCAAAAAAACAATAATCGGTTTTCTTATTTTTTCTACTGAATCATCTCAAATCCACTTTCAATTTTCTGAAAATGTCTCGAAAAATGGATTATGGCAAGAGAAGTGAATCTTTATTAATTGCCGAAATATTCTCAAAAAACAAAAGAAAGAATAGAGTTATCCTGTTGTCGCATTTCACCATTGATCCGTTCAAATTTTAATGGTTGAAAAATATTAGATCATTGGAAACATCATTCCGTGAAATATAAAATAATTTGGGGGAAAAGATTTTTTTGCAAATACCTCGGAAGCTAATGGAGATATGCCTTCTTTGCCCCGGTTCATTCTTATAAAGAATTGCAAGGGCTGAAGAAAAATATGAAGATCAAAAGAACGTATCTCCATTAATTTCCGAGAGATTCTCGAGAATAGTTGCCAAGAAGAACGGAAAAGAAGCGATTAAAATCGGATGACTCAAGTTTTAATTTTTTTTTTGCGAATATCTCGGAAGCTAATAAAGATTACGCCCTTTCATGTCCTCATCTCGCTTTGTAGCACTTGAAATTTGATTCTAACAAGCATCAGACTAAAATCACCCTATCTTGCTTAGTTTCCGAGATATCCCACAAGGAATAAGAAAAAAACAATAGCAGAAGGTCAAATACGACGAGTCTATTTTTTTGTCTTTCTTTTGTGAATATTCCGGAAACTAATAAAGATACGCCTTTTCTGCTCCAATCCATTCTTATCATTTTTAAAATTCTCTACGAAACAGGATTAAGATAAAAAAGACGCATCGCCATTGATTAGTGAGGCATTTTAATGGGAATGATCATTACTAAATTAATATTCAGTAGAATTCAATCAATGCATTTCACGTGAATTTCTTTATTGTTTTTTGAAAGCATCAATTCATAGCTGACGTAATCACTGAGAATGCTAAGAATACACATTTGGTGTTATTGAAAGATTCTTGTAGTGAGAAAAGAAAAGAAAAAAATGTTGGGGAATTTTCGAGAAATTTTGGCTAGGCATAACTAATCGAGACAAAGGAGTCCATTGAGCGAGGGAAGCGAACGAGTGGCGCCAGTTCTGGCAACACCGTTCTCCCTCCTATGACGCAATAGACGGGAGACAAGTCCCTGCGGGCCCAGGGGACTTCACTTGGCGTTCAACTGCCAAACTTAATGGGTCACCTCGCGTGCAGTTATCAAAGACAGTTAAACAAAGTCACTTTATTGTCTAGATATTTTATGAACTTTATCCAAATTCAAATGTTTAATTATTCGACTTATTGATGAGTTGAGATAGTATTCTACTTGCGTGTGTTGAACAAACTATATTTTGTGTTATTAATCAACCAAGTTATATCACCCATCTGTGTGTTAAAGCAATGATTTTATATCGACAAGAACGTTTGTATAAAAATATTTATTACATTTTATTTTACTGATTTTTGATTTTCGTTCAATTTTAATAAATTTCGATACTTAAGTTTTTATTTTTTCAGAATGTCACGGATATTGAGTGAGATATGGTTTTTTTGTGTAATGGATATTTGAAATTTGGTGATTTTTTAGGTGTTAGTCAGTTGGGTGGTCAGTGGGAGGCAAATAGGCTCGTAAAGGAAGGGGTATCTGAAGACACAATTAACGCCGCATAGGAAATCCGAGAAAATTGCAAGAGCTAAAAAAAGAATTATAGCATAATCATCGTATCTCTTTTAGTTTCTGAAATATCCTTGAAAAATGACAACAAAAAACAGACTTTCTAGAATATCTTTGAAACTGAGAGAGATAGAAAAAGTCTTGTCTGGACTTTTGTTATCACTTGAAATACTGTATAATGAGAAAATCTTGACTAATTCTTGAGAATCCACGCCTCTCTAAAATATTAAGGGGACATGGGGTGAAATGAAAATAAGGGGTAAAACGGATACGTGTAAGTTTTTGTATTTCATACTATTAAAATTACTCTAAATCGATGGAAACACTGAAGATATGTTTCTCCTGATAATTTCATTGGAAATCTGAGATAATTTTCCATGAAACCCACATGTCAAAAGTGATATTTTCAAATTTTGCAAAAATTCAATTTTTGCTCAGGATTGGAGGGCTAATCCTTCCGTTTTTGAAAAATTTCAGTTTTTCGGGAATATCTTCGGTTCTGTTGTTCGTAGCGACTCGAGGTTGATCTTGAATGAAAGATGAGCTTATTTCCCATGTAGTTTGGAAAAAATTATAAATTTTTTAAGGACTTATCGGGCATCAACTGATTTTCAGAACATGATCTATAAGTATTTAAAAAATTGATAACAAAAAAAATTCAATCATATGAATTGATGAGAAGTGTGCCAGCCTTTTATTTGAGATCAATTTCAGGTCGCTACGATCAACAGAATTAGAGATATCGCCGATGAAGTGAATTGTTTGATTTGCAAAAAGGGAACCCTTTCAAATATTGGCCAAAAAAGTAGAATTTTCAAGGAATTTAAAAACATAATAATTTTAACATATGCTTTTTACCTAAAAATTCCTCAGTTTTCCAATAGAATCATTCGAAAATCTGTATCTCGAATTGTTCAATTGGATGGTCCATAAATGAAAGAACGTCAACAAGGATTTCTAGATATCTCTTTCTCGAAACATGAATTACTTCCACAGTATTTTATCAAACATGGAAGTTCTGGTAACCTTCAGTTTCAGAAAATTTGACTTTTTCAGCCGACATTTGGGGGCTCTGTCCATTATTGAAAAATCTCATTTTTCCGAAAACCTCACATTCACAGTCACATAATATTAAATACTAAGGAATAGGTCACGAATCGTTTGACTCCAAGCTTTGCTATTCAACTTATTCTTCCAATAAATTCTTTTAATATTTCAAGACTTCAATCTTAGGGGAAGATAGACAATGAAAATTTGGCGCAAAAAAAAATAAAGGCATTTACTTGCTTTTTTTACATTTTATTATTTATCTGCAGCTTCCGCAATTTATCTCCCCAAATGGCATTCCACAGTTACTACTGCGACAATTCAAAGTACTGAGGTGGGCTTTTCAAAATATCTTCTCTTATTAACATTATTTGAAAATTCGCATCATCTTTCTCATCGATATAATTAGTTGACGCCTTCTATCGTTCGGTTTCCGAAAAACTATTAATTGAATATTTGTATTCCTCAAAAAGCATCGTTATTCTATGCAATAATTTTTTTTTCTAGGTACTGGATAAAAAAACTGAAAAGTTGGTGATCTTTGAATTGTTTTTAAAAAAAGAATCAAGAGCTATAACGCGGAATTGGAAAGCGGGATGGTGAATTAGCGGCGTTTCATCCCTGCTCTCCGGCGAATTTCATCACGATTATGTCTTATGCGAAATGGACACTGGGAGAGCTGGCCATACGAATAAACTGTATTCATTCATCCTTGTTAGTATTTGAATTAAGAAATATCATTTTATAAAGAAAAAAATTGGTTTTCAATAAAAAAAGAAAGATTAACATAACCGTAGATTCCATAAATCTTTTGATCCATTAACATTGTTTTTTATTATAGTGCTCTTATTATTCAATTCTAAGGGTCAGAAAAATTCTGAATAATTATTCTTCAGAGAATAAAATAATCTCTGAAAATGGAGAAAATAACTCTAAAAAAACTCTGAATAATAATTTTTCATAGTATAGAATAATTTCTGAAAATAGGGAAAATAACTCTGAAAAACTCTGAAAAACTCTTATTTTCCATTCTTTCAATTGACTGAAAGAAAAAAATTTAAAATACTTAAAAACTCTTCTGGAAGAGTCTCAATTCGCGGTCTTTATTACTCTTCAATAGAATTATTAAGTATTTTTCGGCCTTTTTAAGAGTTTTTCAGACTTTTTCAGAGATTTTTAGTGAAAATAAGACTTTCAGAACTCTTATTCTGTCTTCTAAAAGAATTATTCCGACTTTTTGAAGAGAAAAATTTCCACCAGGGCAGTGTTCTTGGCCATTGGTGTATTCTAGATGAAAGTACAAATTGTTTGAAATTGGAGCCAATGAGTGTGCATAGGTACATCGATATTGACAATATTAAAAAACTATTTCACCCCTTGTGATAACTGAGAGTGGGAATTTAAAACTATCTGATAATATTTTTGAGGCTGTCAAAAAAAATTTCCAATACGAAACATCTGAATATTCTACTGCGTCATTTATACAGCAAGTTTTTGTTCCAATATGATGAAAATCCGTTTTCTCCCACCCTCTCTCAATTGCCATGATAATAATTTCAGCAGATGTTGATGAATCCGCTCATAACACATGCTCCATTGGAATTGCCATTTCCTGTAGCTACTGGACGATAATCTATTGTTGGTAAAATAGATCACAGATCTCGAATGTAGAAATCTGTTGTTATTTGCACCAAATTTTGATCCATGAAATTTTCGAACATAAATGACATTTTATTGAACAATTGGAGCACCTTGCAATGATTACACTTCTCGAGGCTGAACATCAGAACGAATAATGACATACTGAAGATGAAGGAAGAATACAAGAGATGTGTTCGAAGAACATAGGACAGAAAATTGGCGGAGTATGTATGGATTCCTTCACTTTGAAGGTAACTAAGAATACGATAGTTCAACTAAGCAAGCAAACATTCTAGAGGAAATGAACATCAATCATCATCTTTTCAAGTTCACATAAAATCTCAAACTAGAGTTTATTAATCGTAAAATTTCCATTACCCTAACTGGACTCTACACGAGGGAGAAGAATATTTTCTGAATTATTATGAGCAGGAATTAAAACCATGTTTTACACATCGCAAAGGATCATGCAGCATATGAATTCGAAGACTGCCGTCATGGAAATAATATAAACCTCACCGCTATTGACAGTTTGCGTTGCCAAGCATACCTTCATCTTTTTATTTTAAAAATCAATGTGTCATTGATATATTTGAGCCCGATTTCACGTTGATGAACGTATTACTAATGAACGTATTGAGAGGATATTATTTCCTGTGGAAATTTAAGGTTATGAGTTGCAATTGCGTTTGGACATATTTCAGCATGTGAAAGGAAGCAATTATTATGTAAAGATAAAAAAATTGTAATAGATGTTTGAAAAAAGTTCGCTGTTTTTGATGTCTAACTAACTCAAAATCACAGCCCAAGTCTTCAAAAAACACCGCCTAAGGGCTAGTTCATTGGAGTAAAGTTAGCGCTAACTCCGGTTTAGCTTAAACCGAGTTTAGCTTAAACCGCGGTTAACGTAACTCTCGTTTAAATTCAAAAATGGCCCATCTGCCATAACAAAAATATTCGAACATCGACTCGGCCAAACCGACTTCATTCTTGGCATCTACCGGTACAAATGAGGAAAGGGCTGGTCAATTGATATTACTTGGATGATTGACAAGTGATTTTTCCTATTTTTTCATCGATTCATTCAATATTCCAAGTCCCTTATTGGCAGCTCGTTGTAGTGACACTGTTGTCCCGCCATTTTTGAATTTAAATGAGAGTTACGTTAACCCGGGTTTAAGGGCTTGTTTCATCCCGAGATAATGGCCATTAGCTAATTTTCAAGCAAAGTTAAAGTCGGATTAAGTTAATGGCGATTATCTCAATTCGACGGAGGAGAAGGAAAATGGCGACTTAACCTCTTGAAAAATTAAGTCCTCAGTGGGAAGAAAAGTAATGGAAACATTTTCTTCCGATATTTTCTTTTGATTTAATACATCAGATTGAACTCTTTTGGACAATATAATTTTTATAGGCTACGAATTCTGTCACTGCAGTTACTTCCCCTACCTATATCACCGCCATATTTCCCCCCACCACCGAATTAAGATAATCGGCATTAAGTTAATTTCCGACTTTAACTCAATTTTTCCTTAATCGCCATTATAGTAATGGCCATTATCTCGCGGTGAAACAGGGTCTAAGTTACATAAAGATGATTCCATTCCATTAAAAAAAATTTTGATCGGATAAGTAATGGCAGTGCAATCGTTTTTCAAAATTTCCTCACATACGCGCATACATACATACACACACGCACACACACACACATACACACACACCCGGACACACACACACGCACACACACTTCCGTAAAAATCTCAGAAATTCATGTCAGCATCTTGAAACATCGAGATCTGATGAAAAATCGAAAATCGATTTTCGGGCAAATACAATAACTTCCTTATCGGGAAGTTAAAAAAAAGAATTTAACTTTACTTATGTGGATAATATGCATATACTGTTCTCTGATTCTGTCAAATATTGCACTGGACCGAATTCAAAAGAAATGCGTGTCGATGTGTCGCCATTTTCTCACCACTAGTCACTTCTGCTAGAGAGAGAGATCCAATATGTCACAGTGGAAGCAGCCACGGACTCACATTAAATATTATAATTAAAGATAACCCTGCGGTAAATCACCTAAAATAAGTGGGAAATATGTTTCATAGATATCAAGGTTTCTAATGGTGAGTTTTTTTATGGCACTTAAACGATTAATTTCGCGGAAAAATTGAAATTTCCGATAGCCGGAGTGACATCTGAGCCTCATGCGCCATGAGAGCAATGCAAAATGAATTAATTTTAATTTTATCTTGATGATTCAGCTTACACCTAACTCATTGTCATTTTTCTCAGGTCAAGTTTTGAGAAGAATGTACTGAAGTACATGCTGGAAAGTATGTTTCCTTCCAATACTTGTTGAGCATCCGTCATTTCGAAAAATTTTGGACGGTAATTTTTTACCGAATTTGAATTTCATTTTGGTTGAGTAATATTTTTTATTGTAAGTAAATGAATCCTGAAGCCAAGTATAGTTGACTTGAACCGATCAACTTCAAAATTCAAGAAAAGCATTGAAATAATCCACTATTTAAGACACTCTGTTATTTTCTTCAGTTTTCTTTTAATTATACCATTCTTCATAAATATAATTTATGATACGTAATATTGGCAAAAATGGATATGAATATCTAAGGATGTGGTAAACAACTAGCTCATTGATCAGCCTGAACGGTTGCACGCAAAATCAATATAACTTTCAAGAAAAACATTGATTCCATAAGAAGAATGATAAGTTCAGTGACATATGTGTGCACAACATCTGACATTTGGACAAATGAAAGCCGACAGTTCATGGGCATGACTGTCCATTGGGTAATTTTTATATTTTGAGTTTCTTAGAATATAATCTGTTCATGAATTGACAAAATGCCTCCGTTGAAATGCTAACATTTTGGAGAACTGCAATGGGTATCATGGAGTCTCATGACAATCATTTTACTAACTCAGTTCTGTAAACTCAATAGAATTTTACCGACTCCAATATTATCTTTCGAATAAAAAGTAGTCAAATTTCTAGATGAATGAAAATGCCTCCGTGCGTAGATCGTATGCAATAGCATATCCATGATATCCAGGAACACACTCTGACGAAAGAGTCGCTGGAATAATTGAAAAAATTAATCAATTGTTTGAAATCGATAAAAGCAGAGGTGTAGCAACAATCACTGATAATGGATCCAACTTCATGAAAGCTTTTCGTATCTGTGGGATTGATGTCAATGACTTCTTTTCTGCTGGTAATGATTTTATTGCTTTTCCTATCATGCTGATACTCGATTTATATGATGATACTTGCCGCAAGAATGAAAAAAAAAATTAAAGACTTAACAATATTTAAGAATTATTTTGTACCTTTTCACTTTACACAGTTTTCTCATTTTTTTTTAGATAATGAAAGCTCTCTTGTTGAGGCAGAGCTGGACTCTTTTTTGGAAGGAGAAAATTCCGAATCACACAGCGTTTCTGAATCAGACGACAAGTGTGAAGTACAAGCGAATGAACGAGCTGACAAAGACTCATTACCAGCGGAATTAGAGGGAGAACTTAGAAAAATACTACCTGCCCATATTCGTTGTGCAAGTCACACATTGAATCTACAGTCGAAACCGAATATAACGACATCGTTTATAATATTCATACCGCCTATGACGACATCGGATACAGCGACATATCGCTTAAAACGACGTTTAAATGACGAAACATTATTGATATTCATCGGCTATAACGACCAAACGTTTACCTATTCCAGCAAAACAAAACATTACGAACAATTTTCAGCTTTATACAAATAATATGAAAGAATATTTTGCTATCGGCTTATTATTAAGCCTAAGAAGGATTATTCTTCTACCTTATCCGAACCGATTTCCCACTCTTTGCCATTTGACCTTGCATGTTTTACAACTTATTCAGTGCGATAGTTGACCGCGTGAATTACAGGTTGATTTTAAAACTTTTGTATTAGATTTCGTGTTTACGGGTTACTATGTCGCAAAAAAGAAAAAGGAAAGGCTTTAGTATTGAAGAAAAATCACATATTATATGGAGATTACAAAATGGTGAGTCAAATAGTGAAATTGCAAAAGAATGTGGAATCTCACACTCTACGATATCAACCATTTGGAAGAATAGAGATAAAATAAAAGCTCTTTTCGAGAACAACTCTTTGAAAATTAAACGATCGAGGACATCTGAACATCAAGTTATAGAAGAGGCTTTGTTAACTTGGTTTAAACATCAGAGGGCAAATAACGTTCCAATAAGTGGTCCGATCCTGCAACAAAAAGCTAACGACTTCGCTCGTCTTATGGGGAAGGAAAATTTTGAGTGCTCGTCGTCTTGGGTGCAACGTTTCCGTGCTCGTCATAATATTGTGTCAGGAAAAGTTTGCGGGGAGGCGGCTGGCGTTCCTGAAGGTGTGACTGAAGAGTGGCTTTCTCATAAGTGGCCTGCAATCTGCGAAGGATACAAACCAGAAGAAATCTTTAATGCGGATGAAACTGGATTGTTTTATAATTTAACTCCTGACAAGACACTTAAATTCAAAGGTGAGCAATGCAAGGGTGGAAAGTTGTCTAAAACAAGAATTACAGTATTGGTTGCTGCGAATATGACTGGATCGTGTAAAAAAAACTTTTAGTGATAGGAAAAGCTAAAAAACCACGTTGTTTTAAGAACATTCACTCGTTGCCTGTAACATATGAAAACAACACTAGGTCCTGGATGACATCGCTAATTTTTGAAAAATGGCTGCGGTCCTGGGATGCAGAATTGAAATCTGGAGGAAAAAAAATTCTTCTCCTAGTAGACAATTGTCCCGCTCACCCTGTAGTCTCCAATCTAAAATGCATAAAACTTGTGTTTTTACCGCCCAATGTCACCTCTGTTTTACAGCCCATGGATCAAGGAGTGATAAAATCTTTAAAATCTCAGTACAGAAAGCTTCAAGTACTACAAATGCTTCAGAATATTGAAACCAGCGAAGGTAAAAAAAGTCTTAGCGTTCTAGATGCAATTTTAATGATATCGGAAGCTTGGGAAAACGTCAAACAGATCACTATAGCCAACTGCTTTCGCCATGCAGGTTTTAAAGATCTTTCTTTATCGCATGAAGTGGACGATGATGATATTTCGCTAGCGAGAATGATACAATCTCCTACAGATGAAGATAACAACGTACCACTAGCTCAGTTGGTTGCTCAGTTGCACAGATCTACTGCTACAGAACCAAGGTTTGAAATAGAGGATTTTATTGGAATAGATGACAATGTTGCCGTGTGCGCCTTAGCTACTGAGGAAGATATTCTTGCAGAAGCTGAAAGTAACAATCGTAACGCTGACGAAGAAAATGAAGACCAGCAAGACCATCTAGAGCAGTTTCAACCAACAACAATATACGAGGCTCTTAACGCTATAACAGTTTTACAAAAATTTGTTGCCTTTGACGACAAGTTAAGTACTGATGATACCTTGACAACAATGAAACGTAAAATCCAAAATATTTTTGAGACTCAGCTTACAAAAAAACAGACTAAAATGACCGATTATTTTAAAAACTAAGTGAATTCTGTAAACTGTATTGTAATTACTTTATTTTTTTCATTAATAAACTTATTATTATGACTATGTACTTGTGTGTATAATATGTGTATAATTCGTGTATAATATGTGTATATTGCTTATAACAACTATCGGACATAACGTCCGAAGTATACGGTCCCTTCAATGTCGTTATATCCGGTTTCGACTGTAGTTGCGACAGCCGATGCGATGGCCTGTCTCAAAACCTCTAAGTCTTTGGAGTCAGGTTAGACGAAAATGATCGAGCACTGCAGTTCATTATGGAAATTGTTATCCGCTCCAAAAAAACATAATCATATCAAGAACATCATTGGTGAAAGTCTCAAAAAGCCCGTCCCCACAAAATGGAACTCTTTATATGATGCTCTCATTCAACTATTCGGCTTGTAGGGAAAAATTTTGAGCAATTTTCAAACGTTGGGTGCCACCAAACTTTTGGACCAGGCTGATTTCAGGTAAAAGGAATCATTCATGGAGGAATATTGCCGTTGTCATCAGCCTATCGCTCAAGCTATTGATGTTTTGCAAGGTGATCACACTGCATGGTATGGATATCTGCTGCCTACGCTTATAATTAAGCGAAAGAAATTATTAGCACTCAAAGACTTGAAATTTCATCAGAAAAAATTGTCGAAATATTTTATAAAAATTTCATGAGAATTTCCGCAAGATTCTGAAAAATCTCTAATATATTAGAATAAAACTGTTTTTTTTTCAATCAACCCGAACCGCAAGCAGCAGCAATAGATGATTTTTGTAATCTTGATGATCCCCCTGTTGAACTTACTGTTCGACAACTCAGATACTGGGCAGCGGACAAAATGTGGATGGTGAAAAGGCGGCGGAAAATGAATTGTTGAGACACCAGTAATTAATGTACGTGGAAAACCCTTTTATTTACGGGGAAAAACATATGAAGCTAGCCATGTAATTATTTTTCCAGTCGTCGCAAAGAAATTCCACTAAGCAGCTTTGAAATAAATATTCTTCAATTTGTTAGCGAATTTAGATGGGCGTACTTGATCAGGGCTATTCATGTAGTATTGATGACCTTTTACCCTGCCTCTGAACAAATGTTCGTTATCTTTAATCGATGGCGAAACGTAACGATCGAATGTGATTATAATAATGTGCGCATTATTTCTGGTAAACATTTGAATCAGCTCCTTCGAAATATTCCCAGATGTAGACGGAACGTCTTTCAATGGATGGAGTATAAAAAAAACATCATCAATTACATCACGGTATAACGTGAATAATTTGGTTGATTAGAAGTGAAAAAGAGATTCGTAATTTTAGGTAAAACAAATCGGAAAAGATCAAGGTTTGCTGTTCGGATACTCCTGCATAGCATGAAATAATACTCAATCAAATTCACATAAATGATGAATCATCACTTCATCCATTTCAATATTTTGATCGTTTATGAATTTCTCAAAATGGAGGGTTTGAAGAGCCAAAGATGAAAGATTGTGTAAACATTTACACCTGTTGAAGTGTTTACCAGTTATAAAACTATTCACGGAGCCGCTCGCGAGTATCTCACTGTTCAACATTACATTCGTCATTCCGCAACCGTCGATGAATTTTTCTACTGCTTTAAAATATGCTATCATAATGTGAAATCCTTAGCGGACCTGATTCACCGTGATTCACGGTGAGGACTCACTGAACTTTCATGGTGAGATCACGGTGACGCACGGTGATTCACCGTGAATCATGGTGACATCACCGTGCATCATCGAAATTATCAAATCATAAAATTCGGTGAATCACCGTAGAATTCAGTGAATGACCGTGACTTACGGTGATTTACGGTGAATCACCGGAGTTATCTAGCTTTAAAGTTTGGTGATTCACGGTGAATCACCAAACTTTCAAGCTATATAATTCCGGTGATTCACAAAAAATATATAATAATTCAGCGCGAATTATCACAAAATAACCATAATAATTTATAATGAAGCCTTGAACAACGAGTATGTCGAATATTTGTATTTTACAGCAGGAGAAATCAGTCTGCATCTTGTGCAGGAATTTCACCACTGATATTGTAGTCTTGTATCATATTAGATCGAAGCTGAGGAATCTAGGATGGAATCTATGGATATAAGAAATCGTTATTCGAATTCTGACAGGATTATTATTGTACAAATTTATTGTAACAATATCTCATGCTTACCTACGTGTATGGTGAAATTGTTCATAACCTCAAAGACTACCCGTGATAATGAACAGCCAAAAAAGGCGCTAGTTTTGAATTCTTCTTTGATTGTACCATGAAATACCGAACTACGGTGTTACACTATACATGACCGTAATTCACCGCGATTTAAATCCGCAAAGTTTCACGCTGCCTTCACCGTGAGTCACGGTGCATTCACCGTGAATCACCGTGAGCTTCAGCGTATCTAAATCAAGGTAAATCACTTGTGAATCACGGTGATTCACCTTGATTTAGCTATGCTGAAGCTCACGGTGAATGCACCGTAATTCACCGTAAATCACCGTGATTCACGGTGCATTCACCGTGAATCCGCATTTTACCGTGATTCACCATGAATCACCGTGAATCAGGTCCGCCAGGGATGATCCAAAATGAATGAATAAGTTATCAAATTGTGGTTTTTCCATACTTTGAATTTGTAATGCAATTTTGGCGATAGCTAAGTCGTAGGTGACTTCCATATAAACTGCATTGCATTCGGAAGCTACTTGTTGGCTCTGTTTTATTGTTTCCATAACAACTGCTGTATTCGTTGGAGAAGAATTTATTGTCGTTAAATATGAAATTTTCTGTTTGCAACGGGTATCATGATAAATCATGCCATTATATCCAACCCATGATGGAGTATTCGGCAATTTTAAATAATGAGAGAGTACCCAAGCGAGATCGAGCTGTTTTAATGATCGAAGATTTTCAGGAATATATAATCACAAAGGACTTTCGACAGGCTCTAAAGTTTCACGTATTTTGGCTTCTTGTTGTATGGTTCTAATTCAAACGTAATGGCATCAAAAGTGCGTCATCTTTTTTTCGGTCTCGCAGAACTCTCAGCATTTAGTGCAACAGTTTTTGAATCCACAATATTCTCAGCGATATTCTCGGAATTTTGAAGGGGATCGCTTGCGGAATCATGCTGAGCAGAATCAACAATGTCCTGGAATATAATACCAACAGTTTCATGCAATGTGTCTTTGCCGGTTGGAGTATCCATAAACCGATCGAAATTATTGTAAACTAATCCTGTGCATAAATTTCTTGAGCGAATGATATCATCGAGACAAACTTCGGAGCGAACTGTTGAAGCAAATGTCGCTTCAGTTTCTATTTCTTCTAAAACACCGTAGCTACAGCAATGCCCATACTTATTTATGATGTTAATCATTTTTCTACTGTTTGTTAAACTTTCCAATGCCAAACCAAGATTAATATGCTTCGAAGGTTTCATTTTCCCATTCGATACAGCATAAATTCAATCTTCGGAAAATTATGTAGCCAATCTGACCACGTTTGAATTACGCTTCCCCCGGAGACTAGAACAGATCAACTTCGAATAGAAATCAAGTAATATTTCTGAACTGGTTCATTCTCCTGTTATTAAGTCTTTCGTTGTTAATTTGTCTGGTAGTGGATTAAGTTTCATGTCGCGGATTTCCGATCGCAAAATTAGAACAGCTTTATCCAAAATGTCTTTTTTTTCCAATGTATCTAAATCGTTCTTAACTAAAACTCCGGTGTAGGGTTTAACGACCTTTTCCGAATTCATACACACAACGGCTATTTTTCTGGGGAATGTTTCTAATAATCTCTTCTCCAAATTATACGGTTCAATGTCCGCAGATACATCAGTATTTTTATCTTTCGTTTTTTATTATCTCGTGTCATTATTTGATTATAATTTTTTCATTCATCTGAAAGGCATAATTTGCAAAAGATTGTTCAAATTTATATTTCTGTATAAGTATGAAAATGTATGGACTTTGGCATGTATTGAGTTAATCATATGAATCATGACAAATTTGATTTACGAGTATTGTTGAACATTTGTTTTTTTATTTTTTTTTTTAAAGTCGGCCTTTGACGTATACCCTCTTGAGTTTTTACGCATTTTTATCCCCAACCCAACCCCGCTGTACCGCATTCGCCGAAGGACGAGGGAAAACCTCTTTTTTCTTGAGGAAAACTTGCCTAGATACAGTCGTACCTTGCGAGACTCCCGCTCGTTAGAAACTGCGAAATTAGAGCTTTTTCCATTTGGGCTTTCCCCCCGCCGGGATTCGAACCTTCAGCATGCCAACCCCCCCCCCCCCGCTCTAACCACACAGTCACTGCCGTCGGTATATCTGTTTGTTAATTATGAGAGAAACATTAGTTGACTCATTTCCACAATGTGGAAACACTCGATCTTTCCATGAAATTTCACATGATCAATGATTTAGAAAATGGTAGAATGGACGTCACCATGAAGATTTGAATCATGGTAAAAATACTCGAGGAGCACAGATTGAGAAAAAAATGTTTGTTGCAGGAAAATTTATTACATGTAGAAAATTTACTTCGCTTCCGAAAATTTTGCTGTATATAGATTTGAAAATTGTAAAGGAAATTTTGTTCGAATGAGTTTTCTTGCTCAACGATTTCTTTCTTCTCAGTGCAGAATAGGAAGGGCATTGAAAAAAAATTTGGAATTCATTAATTTTACATATTTGATTATGGATAAACTCTATAATATCTCTCAAGATTAAATTGATAAGCCTCTTAGTAAACGAGGAATATTCATAGGAAAAGCACAAAAGTATTTTTGAATTCGTATTATCATATAGTGTTTCAACATTGAAAACTTTACACCAATATTGCAGATAATTCTGATGTGGAGAAGGAGCTGAACTCCAACTCATGATCTATCTGGATCAGTGGTGCGAATAAGTAATTTTCCGAACATTATCCTTTTCTTCCCCTTCCAGTTTTTTTATGCTTTCTTTGACCATGCTTCTTAGGATGCTTCTTAGGATGCTTCTTAGGATGCTTCTTAGGATGCTTGTTACGATGCTTCTTAGGATGTTTCTTGTGCCCCTCATGCTTCTTATGCTTCTTATGCTTCTTATTCTTCTTATGCTTTTTATGATGTGCCTTGTGCTCGGTATCATGATGCTTTTCTTTAGAGCCGAATAGACCCGCAAAAGCATCGACGGTATCAGCCACGTCGAAATTTATGTCCAATCCACTTTTATCATCTTCTTCCGATGATGAAGATGATTCGCTTGATTCCTTGGATAACTCTGATTTGGAGTCATCATCTTCATCTTCACTTTCATCTTCCTCAGAATCTTCATCTTCACTTTCATCTTCCTTTGAATCGTCATCTCCACTTTCATCTTCAGATTTTTCGTCTGATTCCGCAAGTTCTGGAGGAAGCTCCTGTGCTGATATTATTCCATAATTATAAGCTGCCAATTGCAATGTTATGATTCCAATACATCCAGCTTGTCCTTTATGATATAGTCCCGTACCTGAAAGCGATAGTATCGGATCAGAAAATATTGCTAGGATGCGGATGGATGGAACTACAAAAATGAACACATTCATTCATCTTGTATCAATAATATTCTCATCTCCCTAACGGTTTTCAGAATGCAGTAGAAATTCCGTAGTTATACCGTATAATTACCATATTTTTACCGCATTATTACAGTTATTCTGGTCAGTTTTTCTACTGTAAGTATGCAGCATTACTACGGCATCATTACCGCATTTTGTTGGTACAGACGATCCAGCCATATCGATCTTTTTTGCTTCCGAAGGGAAGCATTGTAATCGTGATTTTTCTCGAACTTGAGATTTCATCGGAATATTACTCCAAATGATGAGAAACGTCGAAAAAAAATATTTTTTTGGGGTCGTCTGTATGTATGTCCGCATGTGTGTGTGTGTGTGTGTTCGTGTGTGTGCGTGTGTGTGTGTGTGTGTGTGTGTGTGTGTGTGTGTGATGACACATTCCATCGCTTTTCTTAATAACGGCTATATGTATCGACTCGAAAATTTTACGGTAGATTTACCACGTGTGTACCATGTGCTCCCAGAAATTTCAGCTCAATCGACCGAATGGTTCCCGAGAAAAAGCCAATTATTGAAAAATCTTTCTTCGAGTTTTCTCTGCGAAAAATTATTTCACAGCATCCATCCTCAGCGAGGAGATGTGTATTGATAAGGCGCACATTAAACTCTGGAGGTGGCAAGCGCTCAAATTTTTGGTTTATCCGGTATTTTAACAAACATGTATTTTTTTGAAAATCATGGGCAACACGATAACTAAAAAAATATTTGAGTTAGAAACTTCAAATTTCGTGGGTTTGTATATCTTATGGGCTAAAAAAGATTGGAAATCGTAGTGTAGCCCCAAGTACTCAGTGCAAACGGAAAAGCGCAAATTCCGAATTCAGTAGCAATAATAGAGAAAAACAGGAGCCGAAACAAAAATTCAAAAAACGTGCTTGGCTGTGCTCATATGGTTTGATAGTGATCGCCCAGCCAAGCACGTTTTTTGAATTTGTGTTTCGGCTCCTGTTTTTCTCTATTATTGCTACTGAATTCGGAATTTGCGCTTTTCCGTTTGCACTGAGTACTTGGGGCTACACTACGATTTCCAATCTTTTTTAGCCCAATCAAATAGAATCCAAAAACGCGCACTTGGCGACTTTTTTTTAAAAGCCATGCTACGCATGGCTGTTTTTTTCTGGCCATTTCAATATTTTTGCAGCAATATCATCATCTATTGAATGAGAATATCTCAGGAATGATTGGACTTGGCAGAATAAAAAAAAAAAATTTTATGTAGAAAATTTCGAGCATTACAAACAAAGTTTCTTGATAACTTTCCCCAAAAAGCATCATTTGCCGATATTTTTTCACATTGAAAACTCAATGTGCGAGATACACTTTTATAGCACTGGCCCTTTTTTGTAGAGAATGTCAAGGTCTGAAAAATAGGTTACTGCAAAGAATTCACCATCTCGCTTGGTTTCCGAGATATTGAGTGAAATCAAATGACGAAAAATAGAATTCTCCTCTCCTTAGCGGCTACTACTTTGTAATAGTAGTTTCTTCTGAATATGATGCTCAGAAACATGCAATATCTCAGAAACTAAACGAGATAGCGAAATTTTTCTAGGTATATTTTGAAGCTCTTAAAATTCTCTAAAGAAAAACTTCAGTAGAGAAAAGGCGTATCTCGCTTAATTTCTGAGATTATTCGCTGCGTTTCTTACAGCACAATGGAAATGCTCACACACAGAATGCTTACACACACAGGAGCCTCATCCATTCGTGAAGCTCCGCCCCTGTGTGTGTGTAAGCAACACAGTTACGGCGTCGTACTCTAGCAGCACTGGGTCGCATCTGTGTGCACGCACACTACTACCCAGTCGCCGTTTCCCTATCCGTGTGGCAATACATTTACACTGTCCACACGAAACGTGTTTGGATAAACTTTTGGGGCACTTATTTTTCCTTCAATGAATATCACATATTACAATTTAATAATTATATAATATTGAAGAGAATGATGAGTTGAATTGATATTTAAAAAATAAATTTTCTACATCTCGTATATTTTGAGTAACTCAATTTTCAATTTTGGGATGTAGCTTTCAGCCGTATATAAGAGTGCGGTAGCCTCTCGCGTGGTATATAGAGTAAAACACGCACTTGGCGAGAGACGCTACCGCATCTCCTGATGAGTGAGATCTTTGGGATTGAATCTGGGCGAAATCGGTCCAGTAGTTCCTGAGATATTCTTGATAAACCATTAAATGAATAGACACTCTATCTCTGGAACTACTGGACCGATTTCGCCCAAGTTTGGCTTAAAATATTCGCTTAGACGAGCTTAACAAATGCTGATAATTTCAGATTTTTCCTTCGAATTCTCTGATATGAGTGCTCAAATAAATAGTTCTATAAATAGTTCCACAAATTTCAATTTTTCTCAATTTTTTCCCTAGAAACGCTAGTATTTTTTATTTAATAATTGAAAAGTAGACAATTTTTCCTAAAAAATGGCCCCATTATCATTTTACTATGACAACGAGAAAGACTAATTAAAACCTGAAATTCATTTTTTAAAATTTTCAAATTTTATTGTATGATCTAAATTTTTGTAAAACATTGATTTTTTTAAATGAAATATCATTATTTAAGGGGGACAGATTATATTGAGACGTCTATTTTGATTTAGAAGTAGATTTCAAATAAAAACAATGTTCTAACAGTAAAATTCGGGGTATAAGGGGAATAAGGGTAGTAAAAAAGTAAGGATATTTTATTCTTACTATCTTTATGCTAAATAACGCAAATTAACGTAATTCAGATGCATCACGGTAGTTATTGGCAGCTTATAAAATTGAAAACTACATTCGGAAGCTGTCTGCCAATTGCATTGGCAGAATATGAAATTTAAGCATAGTGCTGAAACTTACAAGTAACGCCCAGGGGCCGGCCGCCTGCTTGTTTTTTCATTTTTTCAAATTGTTTCACGGATTTCAGAAAATTCTTTTCGCCTTGAGTCTTATCGGGATCGTGTTGCCTGACCTTTCAGCTTCAACTTTTTTCTTTTTCCTTACGATCATTTGTTGCTGAGATATCGTCGATTGAATTAAAAAACACCCTTTTGTCTTTAATCGTCGATATCTCAGAAACTACTGATCGCACAGCGAGCGGATGGTGAGATTCGTAAACGCGAATGAATTTCCTGTAAGATTTTCGCACTGTTTAATTGAAAAAAAAATTCCTTCCTCTTTTAAAATTCGTTTGAAAAAGTACCGAAAAATGAAGTTTTTTTTCTTTTTTTGAAAATTGCCCAGGATTGCGCGATTTTTGGGAAAATTGCAAATACTTTCACGTTTTTCTTTAGTTTACTGTGTGCTGAAACACCGCCTAAATTTTCAAGCCAATCGGCTGGACCGTTTTGTTTTCTCGAATGAACAAAGTTTCAGCAAAAATTAAAGGAACACTTATTTCTTCCATAAACACCAATTAATGATGATTGGGGCCGAAAATGTGTTTTCTCCGTTATTTCTTCGTGATTTTCTGTGCAAAATTTGTACAGTCTCATCGAAAAGAAAACAATGAAAAAATCGAGTTTTTTTTGCAAAAATCACCAAAAAATTCGATTTTTTTTTCATTGATCAATAGAAAAATCGAAAGGTTTTGTTTAAAAAAACCCATGAAAAAATCGAAAAAAAAAAATTAAAATTTTTCTTAAAAAACGCTAGAATCGCATTTGACTTGGAGAGATAGGGACTCAAGAATTGTTTCTAAACAGGAAAAAAAATTTTTTCGATTAGAAAATTTCTTTTTTTTTTCGTTTCCTTTTTTTTGTTTATCCTATATACAACTTTTGAGCCATTTTCTGTAAAAATCAGGCCTATTTTGATTTCCGTACTCCACGCACAGATCAGCGGTGGTACATTTGAAAATTAAAAGATCTATTCTAAAAGGATCCATTCTTAAAAGATTCCACATACACGTGTGAATATAACACTTTGTATATTATAGGGGCTGGTACGATTGCTAGGCAACTATACCAGCCTATTCATTAGATGAACTACGGCCGGATAACCTAATGGTCGGAGCCGTAGCAAAGAAGAAGAAGAAGAATTAGATGAACTTTTCGACTCTGGTTATGACTTTCCTCCTCCATAAATGGGATTCCAAGTGCAGTTATTACGATTTGACTGTCTCAATAAATAACCATTTGTTCAATAACTAACATCAATAAATGATCAACTAACATTAATGAAGTAATATTTCATTACATCATGCATTTTTATGAGAATTGGATGGTTTTAATAAAGAATCTTGACTACAACTCAGAAGGAATGACGACAGATTTAGATTCAGTACTAGCGGAAATATGAGGTTCATTCTCCAGAGTCAATGAACGCCACATTAGACCGAAAAACTCCTTTAGCTCATCTGGATTAAGATTGAATGGCCTGTTTCTTATAATAAAGAATCATACGACAAACAGAATCAGAAAAATATACTCACCTCCCGTAGAGGCTACCAGTGCGAGGCTCCAAATCGCAAACAGTAGTATTCGGAGAGAACCCATGATTGCCAATCACTTGAAGAACTAACGAAACTTGATTGTATTTGGAAGGAGCTCGTTCGTGCGTTTTTATACAAGAAGAAAACTTAGGAAATGAAATCATGTCATTTCGTGATAGGTCTACGTGTGAGAACTACAACGAATCAGACGTGAGGATGCAGCTCCAACAGCGTACACTGGTGGTTTGTTCATAATTTCCGCACAGGTATGTATATTTCCTGGAATAGTATATCGTCGAGCTGGGAAAGAAGTGGGTGCTATTTTTTTACTTTTTCAGGAAGGTGTCACCTATTTCGCTTTGTTTTATCTCTCTGATGATTGCGGAAAAATGGATATCATTTGCATATACAGTCGAAACCGAATATAACGACATCGTTTATAACGACAGATCGGTTATAACAACCGAAAGTAGATTTCGTGTTTACGGGTTACTATGTCGCAAAAAAGAAAAAGGAAAGGCTTTAGTATTGAAGAAAAATCACATATTATATGGAGATTACAAAATGGTGAGTCAAATAGTGAAATTGCAAAAGAATGTGGAATCTCACACTCTACGATATCAACCATTTGGAAGAATAGAGATAAAATAAAAGCTCTTTTCGAGAACAACTCTTTGAAAATTAAACGATCGAGGACATCTGAACATCAAGTTATAGAAGAGGCTTTGTTAACTTGGTTTAAACATCAGAGGGCAAATAACGTTCCAATAAGTGGTCCGATCCTGCAACAAAAAGCTAACGACTTCGCTCGTCTTATGGGGAAGGAAAATTTTGAGTGCTCGTCGTCTTGGGTGCAACGTTTCCGTGCTCGTCATAATATTGTGTCAGGAAAAGTTTGCGGGGAGGCGGCTGGCGTTCCTGAAGGTGTGACTGAAGAGTGGCTTTCTCATAAGTGGCCTGCAATCTGCGAAGGATACAAACCAGAAGAAATCTTTAATGCGGATGAAACTGGATTGTTTTATAATTTAACTCCTGACAAGACACTTAAATTCAAAGGTGAGCAATGCAAGGGTGGAAAGTTGTCTAAAACAAGAATTACAGTATTGGTTGCTGCGAATATGACTGCATCGTGTAAAAAAAAACTTTTAGTGATAGGAAAAGCTAAAAAACCACGTTGTTTTAAGAACATTCACTCGTTGCCTGTAACATATGAAAACAACACTAGGTCCTGGATGACATCGCTAATTTTTGAAAAATGGCTGCGGTCCTGGGATGCAGAATTGAAATCTGGAGGAAAAAAAATTCTTCTCCTAGTAGACAATTGTCCCGCTCACCCTGTAGTCTCCAATCTAAAATGCATAAAACTTGTGTTTTTACCGCCCAATGTCACCTCTGTTTTACAGCCCATGGATCAAGGAGTGATAAAATCTTTAAAATCTCAGTACAGAAAGCTTCAAGTACTACAAATGCTTCAGAATATTGAAACCAGCGAAGGTAAAAAAAGTCTTAGCGTTCTAGATGCAATTTTAATGATATCGGAAGCTTGGGAAAACGTCAAACAGATCACTATAGCCAACTGCTTTCGCCATGCAGGTTTTAAAGATCTTTCTTTATCGCATGAAGTGGACGATGATGATATTTCGCTAGCGAGAATGATACAATCTCCTACAGATGAAGATAACAACGTACCACTAGCTCAGTTGGTTGCTCAGTTGCACAGATCTACTGCTACAGAACCAAGGTTTGAAATAGAGGATTTTATTGGAATAGATGACAATGTTGCCGTGTGCGCCTTAGCTACTGAGGAAGATATTCTTGCAGAAGCTGAAAGTAACAATCGTAACGCTGACGAAGAAAATGAAGACCAGCAAGACCATCTAGAGCAGTTTCAACCAACAACAATATACGAGGCTCTTAACGCTATAACAGTTTTACAAAAATTTGTTGCCTTTGACGACAAGTTAAGTACTGATGATACCTTGACAACAATGAAACGTAAAATCCAAAATATTTTTGAGACTCAGCTTACAAAAAAACAGACTAAAATGACCGATTATTTTAAAAACTAAGTGAATTCTGTAAACTGTATTGTAATTACTTTATTTTTTTCATTAATAAACTTATTATTATGACTATGTACTTGTGTGTATAATATGTGTATAATTCGTGTATAATATGTGTATATTGCTTATAACAACTATCGGACATAACGTCCGAAGTATACGGTCCCTTCAATGTCGTTATATCCGGTTTCGACTGTAGTCGTAAATGCTATCGAAAAGAGACAAAAAGACGTCTCACATGGAAATCGTTGCATTTCATATATAATGAAAACTGGTTCATGACAATTTCATCTTTGTAAAAACATCTCACCAAAAAAACTCGGACAATAAGATCTCAAGAAAAAACATCTCATGACAAAAATATCTCAATCATCATTACCTCATACAAAAAATCTCAGTACGAAAATATCTCGTTATAAATATATCTCATGACAATAAAATCTCAATAAGTATTTTATAATACAGAAAATCTCGGTACAGAAGTACCAGAAAAATAGCTCAATGAAACATATTCATTGGAACAAATGAGAATATCGCAGCAGAAAAAAAATACTTCTGGTATCATTAACAAAAATTGAACAAATTACAAACTCAAATTGGACGCAATACCTCTCAAATAAATTGAAACATCATTGTTTACATCATAAGTAGAGACGACTCTGAAAATATTTGCATCACGATCTCTGTACCTCCGACGATGTTGATCAACCTGATTCCTTGCTACTGATTGCTGAATTTCAACTTGAGTCAACACCTGCTCATCAATAAGAAGCTGAATAAATCTCCAAATAGATACATGAGCAGCTGCAGCACGATTATTGAAACCATGATGCTACCCCTCCAATTTGTTATTTGTACAATCCCCTCGATTTAAGGTAGTGGCATAGTGATTCCAAACTGTTAGATTATATAATGAACCAGTACGCTGCATACGACGATTAACCGCCCCCACTCGAGTACGTTCAAAATAACTCAGTAATTCAGCGAATTCTTCTTCATGTTCAATAAAAAATTGAGATTCAATCAATGAATTAATGCCGCAACTACATCCTCAACCGGTACGAAAGCGAGAGCGCACAACATACGGAGATTAATTGCATAAGCAGCATCAGAAGAATAATTCTCCTGCAGACCAGTGCTTTGAATTTTCCTCCAAGTACATTGAGAGAAATGAAGGAAGCAACCCTTAACATCAAATGCACGACCAGCAGCTTTCATGAAGGCCATTTCAAAATCTGCTATTACTGCTTCTGGATTGAGTCATGGCTCCAATTCCTGCAATTCACTCAAAATACGATTATAAACCTGATTCCTTTTCCCAGTACATAGTACAAAAACCAATGGCAGGACATTGTTGTTTGTATAATATACATATGTCTTTTGCAACATCCATCTTTTCAACTTGCATTTATTGTTAGTTCTTAATAAGTATTAAATTTCAAATTTTTAATTACAGTCACCGGAGTTTTCAAGAGCAGGGACTGAAAATCATATAGTTCCTAGCAAATTTTCAAAATTTTTAGAAAATAATAAAAAAATTGAAAAAAAATTTGGGGAACGATTCGAAACAAGCATTTGAAGTTTTCAAAGAGCATTTTTACCTCGAAAACAAGGACAAAGACGGAAAAGGATATTTTTTTCAGAAAATTCAGAAAATTTGCGATAAAAATCCATATTTTGTATTTTTTTTTTCATTTAGCTACTCACGTCCTTCTTAAGAGAGAATTTTGATGCAAAAATCAAAATTCATTGATTTCTGCTTTGATAGTGGGGCAAAATGGTTTAGAATTTAGGATTTTCTTCATTTTAATGGTTTCAATCGATGAGGATTGAAAAGTCGCCCCCCCCCCCCAAAATTTGGAGCCGAAATTCTATTCGAGAATTGGTGGAATCGCCCACATATATGTGACAAATATGTACATATATGTCACATTTATGTTCATATATGACGATTTTTTCCTGGGCATGTAACGCATGTGATCACGTATTGAGAAACTGTCATAATTCTTGTGTAAAAATGTAATGAACAATTATGGAATAATTTCTCATATGCTGCGATAATTTTATTTCCACATCAGAAGGTGAAAATTTATTTTGGAAGTCGAGACACGTGGAGGAAGGCTGTGGAAAAATTATGTATATCTAGAAAAAAACATTACGATTATATTTTTGCGTCAGAAAGTGAGAATTTATTGTTAATTCGTGAAGCACGTGGAAGAGACTTCTGATTTCCGTCTGCATTTTTTTCCACTCGCTTTAGTGCGCATTTAATTTTTTTGCATGAATTTCTTTGTCATCAAATAGTCTATTTATATGATTGAGTGTATGCACTAGCAAGGGATTCAGTAATGATGAGGACCGTATGCAAATATTATAGATGTTCCTGTATTGGCTGAATTATTCTTCACTCATAGAACCCGAGTGTGAAGCTGAGTAGACTCAATTCATATATTGCATTGATTCACCGTTCATCACGAATAAATTCATATAAATGAATTGACTCTACACTTGAGGAAGTCTAGAAATGACCATAAAAGGAACTAACGGTCTTCCTCCACGTGGCTCACGAATTAAAAATGAATTCTTATCTTCGGGTAAGAAATAAAATTATTATGCTGTATGAGGGATCTTTTTCATAATTTTTCATCACTATCGAAAATATTTGTAGTCAATTTGCGACTGAAAATAATTTTCAACAGAAAATGGAGTATCCGAAAGTTTATTTTTGAAAACAGAAAAAAGAGGGTGCGTGGAATCCACGCACACCGGAAGTAGAACATGCTGCTCATTAGGATAAATGTAGATGAATTATCAGTATTTTTTCCCAAAAGTATACTAGTTTTTGTTTACTAAGGAATTACATTTTCTTCCACGACTATAAAGTATCAGTCAATATCTTGTATCTAGTTTTCTGTGAATATCTCGGGAATTGATCGAGGTAGAGAAATTTCGCTTCAATTTTCCTGTAGCTCTTTCGAAAGTATTTACAGAAAAGGGTTACTGTAAAATCGCCTGATGCTGCTTAGGTTCCGAGATACGCGGAGAGAAATTCTAATAGAAATATAATGAAAGATCTGAGTAAAAAGTACCGAACCATTCCGGAATCGTGGCACATTTCGTGATGTGTTCGAAATATTGCAAAAATTCCATGGCAATTTTTCACAGGAGTACATCAAAAAGTCACATCTGAACATCAAAAATGATGGCGGGAAGAAGGCAAGGTCGGAAAACAGACTTTTTTAACCGAGCGAAGCGAGGTTAGAAACGTCGTTTTCCGGGGATTCAAAAACGAAATTGTACTTGAATCTTTATACTGGCTCGTGAACTTTGTAAAAGGCTGTATTACCTAAACAAAGTAAATAATTGAAATAAATTTGAATTTGAATTGGTCCAGTACTTGCATTGGAAAGAAAGCGGAATTTTTTTTTCAAATTCCGTTTTCAACCAGCTATATGTGGGTCATTACATGCCAAATCGACAAATTTTTTCATCCGACCCCTTGGATTTCGCTGGAAATCGTTTATCATTTTCTAGCCCCCAACAAACGTTTTTCAGAATTTTTTCAATTTTTTTTTCAACTATCCCAAAAATAGTTATAAATTTAAAAAAACTGCTCTTTTTCTTCAAATAGCTATAACTTCCACAGAAATTGACTTATTGAGACGCTTAGCGGGATACGATGATATCGGTCTGGTACATCTGCTTACCTCTTCAAATTCTGTACAAAAAATTGAGACAAAATCGCCCTGTGTCAATTATTTTTCGAGATATTCGTCAAAAAGAGAAATAGAATAAATTTATTAAGAAAGTCTATTCTTTTGTCATTTATTTTTTGAAAATATCTCGAAAAGTGAACAAGGTAAGCCGATCTCGCTCAATTTTAATATATTGGAAAAAGCATACTGACTAAATTTGCAAAATCATTCATTGTCTGGTAAATTTCCAATCATTGTAATTGCCATCTTCACTCTAATTCCCGGGAATATCCTAATTTCAAAGAAATAAATAAATTCATTATTTCGTTTTATTTGTCTTATTTGCAACGGTCCCATGATTGGATGCTCTCAAATATATCCATGTGTTGAGCAGTAAAGGAAAATTTCCACAACACTAATAAAACAGTTACAATTTAATTTTTCATTTCATTTCGAATTCGTGATCCACGTGGAAAAGATTCCCGATTTTTTTTGCGATCCCACACTCGTAAAACTTTAGAAATAATCACCGGAAAAAATGTGCATACATGCGTCTCACGAGTTAGGAATGAATTTACACCTTCGACGTGGAAATGCAATAATGGGAAATAAAATATGCATAAAGTATGCACGATCAAAATAATGTGAGAGATGTACAATTTCGAAATTCTTTTTTGGAAGATTGTTGGTCAATTGATATCACTTGGATGATTTACAAGTGATTTTTTCTATTTTTTCATCGATTCATTCAGGCCCTGTTTCATCCCGAGATAATGGCCATCAGCTGACTTTCAAGCAAAGTTAAAGTCGGATTAAGTTAATGGCGATTATCTTAATTCGACGGAGGGGAAGGAAAATGGCGACTTAACCTCTTGAAAAATTAAGTCCTCAGTGGAAAGGAAAGTAATGGAAAAATTTTTTTTCGATATTTTCTTTTGATTTAATCCATCAGATTGAACTCTGTTGGACAATATAATTTTTATAGGGTACAAATTCTATCACTGCAGTTACATCCCCTACCTATATCACCGCCATATTTTCCCCCACCACCGAATTAAGATAATCGGCATTAAGTTAATTTCCGACTTTAACTTAATTTTTCCTTAATCGCCATTATAGTAATGACCATTATCTCGCGGTGAAACAGGGCCTAAGGCCCCCCTTTACTGCGGTGAACTGGCCCTTAGAGATGCTACTATGTTGACATAGTCCAGTATTTTTCTCGATTTTCCAGAATTTCTTGAATGGTTTAACCAGAAAGCTCAACTTAAAAAAATCATAACCATTAGGCTCTGATTTTGCGGGACTCGTGAAAAGAATCTTCTCAAAAATTCCCTTGACTCAAGTACTTGAACAATAATTCTGAAAAAAATTCGAGAAATTTCTAGTCATACGGCAGTATATCTCGGATTTTTTCTCAGAACTTCACAACTAGTACTTTAGATCGACGGCAGTGGCTGTGTGGTTAGAGCGGGGGGGCTTGGCATGCTGAGGGCCCGGGTTCGAATCTCAGCGGGAGGAAAGCCAAAATGGAAAAAGCTCTAATTTCGCAGTTTCTACCGAGCGGGAGTCTCGCAAGGGACGAATGTATCTGGGCAGGTTTTCCTCAAGAAAAAAGAGGTTTTCCCTCGTCCTTCGGCGAATGCGGTACAGCGGGGTTGGGGATAAAAATGCGTAAAAACTCGAGAGGGTATACGTCAAAGGCCGAATTAAAAAAAAAACTAGTACTTTAGCGGAAAAAAATCTGAGAGCACTGCCTTTCCTCGAGCTCTTGCCTTCCGTCAATCTCAAGGAATAGATATATTATGCAATTCTTCTTAGCTAGAATATTCGATAAGAAATTAACGAAAAAATTTGACTATTTTTTAAACACCCATAATTTTTTTCAGAATTACTTGTCGAGTACTTCGGCTAGAAAAAAATTTAAGCGAATCTACTTTTCTCCCGATTGATGAAAAATCAGAGCTCAGCGGTCTCATATTTTTCGGCTGAATTACGAGCTGGAATAGTCGGGAAAAATTCAAGGTGATACTGGATAATATCCGGAGTATCCGCAAATTTCCGATCAGCTTATTAATTATGTTAATTCTCCTTAACTCACTTCTAACGAAACATTGTTCCCGAAATTCCGCAGCACAGTCTTTTTTCTCAGTATTTGATATTCTTCCAAAAAAGGTGGAAAATGGGAGTCATTGACTTGTACATTGCAAATGTGTAAGTATTTTCAAATACGATTTTTGCTTGAAATGACCGATAACCTTTCTTGTGGTCGTTCATCACCTTTTCATGGAATGACACTGAAAATAGCAGACATCTAGAATTTTTTACATTTCCTCTTCTGTTAGTAACGAAAAGATTTTGATGCTGAATAAACCCACTCTTGTATTTGGAAGCAATAATAAAAATAAAATTTTTTTTTTTTTGAAAAAACCCAAAAATATGCACATGCAGAAAATCTAAAAAAGCTAAAAGTGCGAATTTTTTAAATATTTTTTTGAATAATATTTGATTTGTTTGAAAAAATTCAAGTAATAATAAGGTGTCTCCTAATTTATTCATCATTCTCTCGAAACCTTGAAGGAAATGGGAGAATATTACTTCAATAAAATAGAATTTTTACTGATTCTCGGTACATTATTAGTAATCGGTACATTGGTAATTTAGTAATTCTCGGTACTAAATTACTCACGTGTGGAAGAGGAAAAAATTTCTACAATTTTTCACACAACACGTTCTAACTATTATTCAACAATACTGCGAATCGTTGCAGAAAAAGATAATCTTCAATTCTAAAAAATTATTCTGACGACAAAAAAAAGAAAGTTACGTATAAGATGTTTCTTGTTTTGAGTTGAAGATAACGACACTTCGTCACTTTGAGCATCTCGGGAAAAAATCGTCATATATGAATATATATGTACGTATATGGACATATATGCTCATCCGTTTCTCCGAGAAATCAGACAGCTATGGGCATATATGGACATACATGAAACATATATGAGCATGTATGGACATGTATGGGCATACATGGGCATATAGGGTCGTATGATCCTGTGGGAACCGAGTAGGTATGGGCATATATGAGACACATATGGACATATAGGAGCATATATGGTCATATATGGTCGTATGATCCTGTGGAAACTGAGCAGCTATGGACATATATGAAACACATATGGACATATATGAACATATCGTCGCCTTAGAGTGAAAGGGGCGTAAGTGCCAAAAACACGAAATTCTGGAGTGAAAGGGGCGTATGTCCACTTATCACTCCAAAATGTTTTTTATGGCCTCTGGAACATTATTTGGATAAATGAAAATTAAAATAACAAAGTGGCGTAACTACCAATTTTAAAATGAAAGGGACGTATCTCCACACTTACGCCCCTTTGTTATTTCCTTTTTAATCGCTATATAATTGTTAAAGTTAAAGTGAAAAGGACGTATCTCCGCACTTACGCCTCTTTGTTTTTATAAAGTTTTTTATCTCGGAGAATTTGTGGAGTTACGCCCTTTTGTTTTTAGGATTTTTTATTTCAATTTTGGCACTTACGCCTTTTTGTTTTTACACGGAGAGAAATAGAATAGTAACCATTACTATGTTGAACATAGCAATGATTACTATGTTCACCATAGCAATAATTCCTATGTTAACATAGTAATCATTACTATGTTAATCGGATCAGGAGGGAGTTTCTCCAGCTTATCACGATTATCTTGGTGAATAAGCAAGATAGAGCAAGATGGACGTTAATTCTGGAGGAGGTTTTTCCAGGTTTTCGTGATTTTCTTGGCGAATCAGCGAGATAGAGCGGAATGGACGTTAATGTGGGATCATTGAGGAGTTTTTTCAGTTTTTCGCTATCATCTCGGTAAATAAGCGAGATAGAGCGAAATGGACGTTAATATGGGATCATCGGGAAGTTTTTATAGTTTTTCATAAGTATCTTGGCGAATAATCGAGATAGAGCGGAGGGGACATTAATTTGAGATCAGGGGGGAGTTTTTTTGATTTTTTGCGACTATAGCTGCAAAGAAGTGAAATAGAGCAAAATGGACTTTCTATTTGGGGTCAAGGATATTATTTCATCTGAAAACTTCCTCATAATTCCATATGTGTGCTTCGCCCTATCTCGTTTATTCCACCGATACTAGCGAAAAACTGAAAAAACTCTCTCTTGATACTAAATTAACGTCCATTTCACCTTCTCTCGCTTAATTACAGAGCTGATTGTAAAAGTTGAGGAGACTACCTCCTGATCCTATATTAACGTCCATTTCGCTTATTCACCGAGATAGTTACGAAAAACTGGAAAAACTCCCTCCTGCTCCCATATTAATGTCCATTCTGCTCTATCTCGCTTATTCGCCAAGATAATCACGACAATCTGGAAAAACCCCCTCCTTCTCCAGGATTAACGTCCATTTCGCTCTATCTCGATTATTCACCAAGATAATCGTGATAATTGGGATCGCCAGGAAAATTCCCTGGTGATCCCAAATTAACGCCCATTTCGCCCTATCTCGCTTATTTACCGAGATATTGGCAAAAAACTGGAGAAACTCCCTCCTGATCCGGTTCACATGGTAATGATTGCTCTGTTAACATAGTAATTATTTCTATGTTGAACATAGTAATCATTGCTATGTTCAGCATAGTAATGGTTACTATTCTATTTCTCTTCGTGTAGGATTTTTTTATTTCAATTTTGGCACTTACGCCCCTTTGTTATTAGTTTTTTTCCGATGATTCGAAAAAATTCAATGAAAACACTAAAAACAAAGGGGCGTATCTCCGGCACTTACGCCCCTTTGTTATTAGTCAGTGGTACTTACGCCTTTATGTTATTATTTTTTTTTATTTCACTAATATTGCGTAAAAGGCCTTGGGAAGCCTATTTGAGCAATAATGGTGGAGATACGCCTTTTTGTTATTTTGAAAAAAAAAATCGGGAAAAATGGCACTTACGCCCCTTTCACTCTAAGGCGACGATATATGAACATATATGTGCATATATGAAACATATGAGAAAATGCGCACTCAATCCATATAAGAACGTGAAAATGATAAATTTGAATAATTAATGGTAAATGCACGTTCTCTTAGTTGTTTACCGCTTACTTTGAGAATTTAAAATTCTGCCAGCATTCGAAAATCAGTTTTTTTCGGTATCACTAAATTATTTACAATGATTGAAATAATTCAATTGAACTCATTTTTTCTAAGTCCGAAAGACATTGATCACTATATCAGGATTAAAATTCATCCAACAAGTATGTGAAATGCCAATAGCGAAGTTGGTAGGATGATGGACTCATCATGTGACGGCCCCGGGTTTGATCCCAGCTGCATGTTTTTTTTTTTAATTCAAATTCGTTACTAATGAGGAATTGAGTGATCAAGGGAATTAATACTGATGTATTATGTTCATATATTAAAACATTTTGATGATATATTGCGGGAAAATATCGACATACATACCCATATATGATCATATATGCCCATATATGATCATGTATGGGACTGCCATACCCGGGAAAAAATCGACATATATGTCCATATATGCTCATTCAAAATTGAAGGGGTGAAGGATCTGCTACTAATGTGGCCAAAAAATTCAAACCGAATGGAAAAATCTCCAAGTACAGAAAATTAAAATTCTACAAATTCCCAACGTCTTCTTGAATGGAATTAATGCAAAGAAAAACGAAACTGTCATCATTACGATTCATAGTTTGATAGCTATGATGAAATCATAGCTAAATATTACAAACACATTGAATATCGACGAATGAACTCATTTACGCAGAATCGTTGAGAAATAAAAAAATAAATAAGAGAATAATTCATGATAAAATTTTTATTTCTTTCATTGAATCACACAATTCTTTCGTAATATTAAAAACTTACTGTTCAACTGGATCACAAAAAAAATTTGAAAATAAGACATGATTAAACAGTTATAATGAAAAACTTAAAAGAAATAGACTATACTAACATTAAAAGAAAGGAAATGCTTGAACGTCATGGAAACATGAAGTAATTGATTTCAATTTTAATAGCAACACATTTCAATGTGACTTTGAAAGTCACCGTTATAATTACGAGTACATCAGAACATTCTTTTTCATAAAATCATGGAAACCAGTTTAGAAATATTTGGAGTAAGAAACGGAAAGATCATTCACCTAATTAGCTATTTCGGAATATTGGCTAGTTCATCAAACGAGTGGGTAACTGGCTGATGATGCAACACCACACTGATTTTCTTTGTTACGTGACATCTTGATGTATCCCTTCTCACCCCATGTATCACCCCAGCTATTCTTAACGAGCCAATAATCACCTCCTCTCTCGTCAGTTCCATATCCAACAATGAGAACTCCATGATCTAATTCAGTACTTGAGCAATCGGGTTCATCATAAACACCTGCAAGAGTATTATATCATTGAGATTAATTTTAATTAATTTAAAGATGTAAACATCTTTAACGAGATATGTTGTATTAATTGACAGTATGCTTAAAAGTACTGACAAAAAGAATAAATTAACTATAGATTAAGATCCACTGACAAAAAAAAAACAGTTCAAGTTAATAGTCAAGGGGCAAAAGAGGACGAGTGGATTTTTTTTGCTAATAGATTTTTGAGAATATTTTGGAAATTAATAGAGAAACGCTCTTTCGCGCAAATCTTTCTTCTAATTTTTGGAGTTCCTCTCAGAAAGAGCTAGACCTAAATCGCCCTCTTTTTCTTAGTTCCGAAATATTCGGAAAAGAGACTAGTGAAAAGAAGTCGATTTATCCTGGTTTTGCTCTTTCCTTGTGAAATTCAAAGGGCTTAGAGAGGATAAGTCTTAATAACTTTAAGAATTTATATGAATTAGAGTTTCTCAATCTCGAGATTTTCTATTGAAACTTGAAACGAATTCAAAAAAAATTTTTTATGAATATCTTCGGTATAATTCATTAATAAGTAGGTAAAACCGAACATGTCGATCTTTCCTTTCCTTGACTTTCTTAAGAATATTTCGGAGAGCGATCGATTTTATGGGAATGCTCAAGAGCTACAAACTCTCGAAATATATACAAAAAAATATCACCCAAAAATCGCCCTATCTCGTTTTACCTTTTTGCTACTGGATTCAGTTTCGTTACAATTAAATTAAAGTTTATTTTACAGAGAATCTTATGTTTTAGAAGAAAAAAATTCCTGACAAATTCGCAATTGTTTTTTTTGTTCAAATGTCATTTCTCAAGATTTAAAGGACGAAAAAGACAAACCTTCAGAATAAAATTGGAATGATTGGTGCGATGCATCAATGGCAATTGAGATGGGTCCAACCGTTGCCACAGCAATTTGTAATTTCTTCTCATTACCCTGTGGAATGTCTACGAATCCAACGTCCTCAGCTCCACTATTTCTTGGATTATAACGACACTTATCATCCTCTGCTTCATATGGATAGGTTTTTTCAGTGTCAAGACCACGATTAGCTTTTATGTATTGGAATGCCTGGTCCATTAGGCCTCCCTCACAGCCATTGTTACCATATTTACCAGAGCAGTCAACTAAATTTTGCTCACTAAGAGAAACGAGAACACCAGTGTGCCTGAAGTGCTGTCCCTCCAAGCTGCCAGTCTAGAAAATATTGAATTAGTTTGAAGCTTTCTTTTTTAAAAAATGGAACAATTTTTGTAGGAAAAAAAATTAATTAAAAAAAAATTAAATGATGGAAAAATTAACAAGATCATGTGGAAAACATCTGCATTATTCCATAAAAAATCTCAGAATGAATTCTGTAGACAATCGATAAATTAGATCCGTCTTTTTTCCCGCTCTTTTTTTGCAAATATCTCGGAAAATCAGCAAGATCGGGGGATTTTTGCTCAATTTTTTTTTGTAAAAAATTTGCAGAACTGCCAGAAGGATCCAGGTGAAGTCGCTCTATCTCCTTCAGTTTACGAGATATTTGCGAAGAGAAAAAGCGGAGAAAAATCACCTCATCTTTGTTTTATCTCGTCGCTATAAAATTGACAATGATTATATATTTTTTTTCTGAACCAAATCCATATTATTAAAACTCACAGCTGAGAATGCCCAACATGATCCACAGTGGCCTTGATCCTTTACTGGTGTAACAGCTCCCTTCTCTCTCCAATCAACAGTTGTTGGCAGGTTGACATTAGCTGGCTCAATGAACTTAGCTCCAATAGGCTTAATGCTTGCTCTGAGTCCGGTTTTCGTTGTTTTGTTGAAGCCATTCAGAATTTCTACGAATTCATGATGAAACTGGACAAGACAAAATAATATTATTAATTGGAAAATAGTTTTAGGAAATTAATCAGTAGCAAAATAAAGCAGGACAAATGGACTTAGTTTTTTGATTACTCTCAATGGAGTATCTCGAAAACTAATGGAGGTACGTCCTTTTTACTCCAATCCTCTTTTGTAAAGAAATTTGAGAAGCAAAAGAAAGGATTGAAGCAAAAAAAAAGTATTTCCATCAGTTTCCACGATATTTTAGAAAAATCTTCTTGTTTTCTCTTGGTTACTGATTTATATATTTTTTTCAAAATAAAAAAATTAATGAAGTTGATAAATTAACTCACCAGGTCACCATACTTGTTGATATTGAGTTTGTAAGAAACGAGACCCATCTCGTATTTGGCATTGTGTTTGGCAATTTTGTGTTTGTTCTCCATGAATACTTTCATTCTATTTTTTTCTTCAATTTCGTTGTCGTATTGTTTCTTGTGTTGGAGCTTTAATCATTTTCAATTCAAAAATAAATGATTAAATTGATGAATTGTCAAATACAATAATAAAAAAGTTATTTTATAAAAAATTCTGAATAAATTCAGTAGCGAAAAAGTAAAATATGAGTTAATTATTTTCGAACAGTACTCTTTTCAAATTATCTCGGAAACTAGGCGATATAGCGCGATTTTGCTCGAATCCTCTTCTGTAGAGAAATTCAAGAGCCACAAAAAAGGATTTGGTCAAAATCGCCCTACCGTCAATGGCCCAATTAATGCCATCGGTCCAATTAATGCCACTTTTCATACATTTTCGTGATTATTGAACTTATTCGAATTCTCAACTCTAAGTAATTAATATGAGTGGCTAGAAAAAAATTCTGAGGACACCGGACAATCAAAATATCCAACATTTCTCTACTAGATATATTTTTAAAATTAATCCGTTGAATGTGACCAGCGTGCTCAGCAAAATAAAGCTCTGAAGCTCTTGATGTGGAGTTAGAGTGCCTCATCAATTCAATGTGTGATATTGAAAAAATTTAAGTATTTAATAAATCGAAAATTGTATTGATTGTTAGCAAAATCATTGTACTTTCATACAAATTGACGAATAATTTACAAATAACGACCAGTTATGGAAATTAATTGATGGCAATTATTGGGAACCTCTATGGCAGAAATCGGGCCATGGTGGCATGAATCAGGCCATTGGCAAAATATTTTCAAAAATATAAATTAAATAATTTTTATCATTAATTCAGAAAAATAATTAATGTAAATGATACTCCAGACCCTAAATTTTTTCGAGGAAAAATCAAATTCGAATTTATGATAAGATATAATTTTTCTATAAAAGATATGTGGCAGAATAGGTCTCTTGGTGGCATTAACTGGGTCATTGACGGTATCTTACTTACTTTTCGGGATATTCTCTAAAAATCATCGACAAAAAAAGACATCCTATTTAACCTCTTTGCTACATTTCCAATGTATTCAATAATTTGTTATTACCTTGAATGTACCCCATTCTTCCAGAAAGAGATCGTAGAAGGAGATGGCTTGGGCAGTGGCAAACAATGCTACAACAACGACAAACAAAGCCTTCATCTTGGCTCTCCAAGTAAAAAAACTAACCCTGCAATTAACAAAAAAAGAATTTTATTACCAAATTTCCTTAAAAAAAAAACCTTGTCACATTGAAAAATAAATGAAGGATAAGTCATGAATTTTATTATCAACGCCATTTCAATCATCATGACTCACACAAAGCAACAAAGCTTAGCGTAGATAAATCTCTTTGTTCTGACAGCAATAGAAATTCAATGACAAATTCTCACAATTTTGAAATTTATAAAACGTGTATAAATGGACAAAACAACACTCAATATTGTCATTGCGTAACTACTCAATTTCTGAAGATTCAAATATTCTTGAAGAAAAAAAAAATCACCTAACGGATTATTTCCCCGATGATGTCAACAACTTTCGTAACTGCGCACAAAATCGTTGATTTTTTTCGAAATTTATCTTTCAAAATAATTTTACTAAATCGATAAATTAATGATGGATAATTGATGTTTTTGGGTCATTCAATTTTATAATGATGCAATTAAATTAACTTACGTTTAATAATTTATTCGTAGGAAGGAAGGAACGTCGATGTACTCGAGACAACAGCTGACGCACTAATGAAGTGAGAAAAGAGCGTTGGACGCTTTTGACGCGTTAAAATATCCCTTCTCTGTGTATTGTCGAGTTAGCCGAAGAGGTAACCTCCGAAGTCGACCCGAAGCTGAAATTTACATGCTATAGCATAAGAGCCGAATGACTCCGAATATACCCGAGGTTACTTCATTGGCCAGTACGACTCTAGCGCAGGGTTGCCAGACGTACCATACTCATGGTGTTCATACCATAAATTTGCCCATCATACCATGTACCATTCAAATGACTTATTGTGCACCAAAAATACCATAATTTGAAAATTCTACTTTTTTTCACGTTACTTTCACAACATTATGCATCATCACCATATACCGTCAATGCCCCAATTAATGCCACCAAGAGACCTATTCTGCCACATATCTTTCATCGAAAAATTATATCTTATCATAAATTCAAATTCGATTTTTCCTCGAAAGAATTTAGGCTCTGGACTATCATTTACATTAATTATTTTCCTGAATTAATGATAAAAATTATTTAATTTATATTTTTGAAAATATTTTGCCCATGGCCCTCATTCATGCCACCATGGCCCGATTTCTGCCATAGAGGGTCCCAATAATTGCCATCAATTAATTTCCATCACTGGTCGTTATTTGTAAATTATTCGTCAATTTATATGAAAGTCCAATGATTTTGCTAATAATCAATACAATTTTCGATTTATTAAATACTTAAATTTTCTCAATATCACACATTGAACTGATGAGGCACTCTAACCCCACATGAAGAGCTTTAGGGCTTTATCTTGCTGAGCACGCTGATCGCATTTAACGAATTAATTTTAGAAATATATCTAGTAGAGAAATATCGGATATTTTAATTGTCCGTTGTCCTCAGAACTTTTTTCTAGCCACTGTTATGAATTACTCAGAGTTGTGAATTCAAATAAGTTCAATAATTACGAAAATGTATGAAAAGTGGCATTAATTGGGCCATTGACGATATATTGATCTACATCTAGTCGAAATGGGAAGAAAGTGTCACATTTGAGAGAGTTAAACTAAAAAAAATTGGTGTTGATGCGAAGAAATACGTTTTCCACCATTTTACTATTAAAATTCATGGAAAAACCGAAATTTTTTCATTTTCCCAGTTTCTACTATTTTTATTTGATTTCCCCCAGCATAAAATTTTTAGGCATCTCTATAAAAACTGCAGTCATACGCAGTATATAAAGATATATACAAACGAGAGCTTGTAACATTGCAATTAGAAATTTTTGATATTTTCCTTCCATACGATTTTACAACGGGAATTTCTTCATTATCCATTGATACCATAGTTTTTTCGCGGATACCATATTTTCCTTGAGTTTATACCAGAATCGGCTCCCTAGAGTCTGGCAACCCTGCTCTCGCGTCACTCCAGCGCAAATTTCGCTTTTCCCTCTCTTTTTCTTTGTATCTCCTTCTCTCTCTCTCACTCTTTCAAATGATAATTATGTTTATAACTGAAACTCAATACGTTTCCTGTAACAGACCCCCAGTAGCACGTGATTCATTGACTACAACATATGTAATGCATCGTAATTTCATATATGCAGTAGAATTATCAAGTATCATGATTGTTGGAAAAAGACGTCAAATTAAAGTCTTATCATGTCACGTGGATGTTTACTCAACACCCTTTTTAATCAGTTTATTTTAATATGGTTATTCACAGTCATGTGTTTACTCAATATATCTTGTGACTGGCGATTATCAAATTATTATCGAATTCAACCCACATATTTCCTGGTAATGAGATAGATTTCATGAAAAAAAAAAAAAATGAAATGATCAATTTTGCCTTCAGTCGAATGATTTGTGACGAAAGTTTCGTCTATCAGAATTTTTTTTTTTTCATTGTTTCAATACATTGGATTTTCTTTGTTCGAGTGTTCCAATTGCTGATGAAATTGATTGCTGTTTGACGAAAATAAAATTATGGAATTAATGTTTTTGTATGAATTCTAATCATTGAAATTCGTTTCGAATTATTGATTAATTGTTTTGCGTTTCTTCGAGAAATTCGAATTGTAGTAAATGGATTTTACTAAATATTAAATTATAACTATAAATGATTTATTAACAATATTTTCAGCGATTCAAATAAGAACAATCTAATAAACTCTATAAGTTCTTTTAACAACGATTAAAATGTATTATCGAAATATACAGTGCATGTCTCGAATAAGGCGTCTAAGAGTCTTGTAGGGGAAGGCGATTCCTGGAATCGTCGTTCCACCACTCCTGTTGCCAAATCAACGCGCAGTGTTTTGGGTCGAGCTGTCCGCAATAAGGCGTTCGGTTAAAGGAATTGAAAACTGGACATAGAAATCATTGCTCAAGTGACGGCTATGAATGAGCTTTCGGACAGGTGCAATGAAAGTAATTTGATCTCTGCAAACTTTGATAAATCGTATTTCGAGCCTGATTTTTATGGTATCCCTGATGAAACTTGTAACAATGGTATTATTCCTGATGAAATAAACAATAATGGTAGAAGAAAAGATCCATCAATGTCAGTCAATTGTTTAACAGATTCTTTGAATATTTTGTATGATATGTGAGAAAAAAAATGTTAAACTATCATTTTCTTATTTTTGTTAAAAATTAAAAATGAAACCAAAGTTGAAAGAAAGTTTAATAATAGATAAATTATCAAGAAATAATTTTATTTTTCATTTTTCTCGCTAACACCTTATTCAAAACATCGGGACCTAAAGAACAGCGCTGGAGGAGAAGTCCGATGGTGGGGGAATTAACTCATCGCGAATATAAACATTGCGCCTTATTCGAAGACGCCTTATTTGGGACGTGCACTGTAATAAGACCAGCGAGGTCTTTCCGGGTCCAAGGCTCCAAGGCAAGGGCCTGACACTCTAGGCTACCCCAACTACTCTTATTTGCAGTATTCGCTAATCCCAATGCTAAATAAGTGGGTATCCGTTTTGTATTGAGTGGTCACTTGAGAATCGTCATACTCCAAACGAAAGTATCTCCAAAAATACTTCTCCCAGAAAATTCCTTCACAGAAAATAAAATTATGGAATTAATGCTTTTGTATGAATTCTAATCGTTGAAATTCGTTTCGAATTATTGATCAATTGTTTTGCGTTTTTTCGAGAAATTCGATTTTTTTTTAGAGATTAATGGAATTTTTGAGGGAATTTCTGAAGGTTCGTGAACATACATGATGATTGGGTATAGGTGTTTCAAAGAAAATCTCAACGAGAAGTTCAACCCTTGCAGCACTGTTGTCTAGACTTAAAATTTTTTTTTTTTCACAAGTTTGGTAAATTTCTTAGGGTACATAGGGGAAGAGTGGAGCAAAATGGACCTCTGGACAGCATGATTCAGGAATTTTCTCCAGAGTGAAAGACTTCATGAAAAAATTTGAAAAAATGGAGAAGATGCTCCAATAGGTGAGCATTGATAGTGAATTTTTTTGAATTTTTTCCGAGTCATCTTCACTCTCCAAAAAATTGCAAATCATTCAGGCGAACCGGCCCATTTTGCCTCTGTCTTCCCTGAAACTTCTCACAGTGAAAATTAAAGAACATTTCTCAAGATAACCAGACAATCATTTTTTCTGTGAAAAATTAGGCGCAAGTACCACATACTTATTTTTATCATATCTAATCTTATACTCTTGATAATTATTTAGATTTTATCTCATCGCCCTCAGAAACAAAGAGGCATAACTGCTATGCTTATACATAGAGATGTAAAATTACCAGTAATTCTTGTTGCAGTGAAATTACGGTAAAAATACCGTAATGTTACCGTATTGTGACGTAATTGGAAAAAACTACTTGTTTTGATGTAAAATTACCGTCAAAATTTTTTGATGTAACGATACCGTAATTTACTGTAATTTCCATCTATATAGATGATTCAAAAAAACATTTCCATACTCAAAAAATTACTTTTCAAGTAGTCAATTATATGAGAGTTAGTATTGAAATTGTTTTTTTTTAATTAAATTTTTTAAAAGGACAATTATTTAATTTTGTTAATAATTCAATGAGAACAGTTACCCGATTTATTCATTTTTGCCTCCTCAGGATAATCATATTTTCATACATCAATATTTAAAATAATATGTTAGGAACATTAATGATAATAACAACAATTTTATAATTTTTCATTGGCTGTCACTGACTATAAAAAAAGTAACACAAATGATGATCAGAAAGGCTGCAAATTGATTTAAAAAATTAATTCCGTAATTCATCTATATAGATGTAAATTTACCGTTATGTCTCTAAAAATGATAATTACGGTAATTTACTTTGAAAATCAGTGTTTTTACCATTTTTGTTATTTACTGACGTTCGGTAAATTACGGTATTGAAACCGTAAAATTGCCGTAAAATTACTGCTATCGTTACCTTTTCACATCTCTACTTATATATAGCATTTACGCTTTTTGTTCCTAAGGTAACGATATTATTTATTTTCAGTCCTATCAACTTTTCATCAGGTCTCATCATCTGTTTCCGACCTAAAGCTGTGGAAAAATATAGTTCCTCCAAGTCATTGCTGCAAAAATTCAAGGGCAGTCGTATCATTTGATAAAATTTATCAATATTTTTACGATCCATGAGAATCAACGACTGAGGCAAGTAATTCAGTAGTGAAAAAGCAAAACACTGGATAAGTCGATTTTTTTAATCAATTTTTTTTTTGAAAATATCTCGGAAACTCATGCTGATGATCTATTTTTGTTATAATCTAGTTTTGAAGCTTTCAAAATTCTCCACAGAAAAAATAGATGAGGATGGAATTCCTCTATTCCGCTTAGCTTCCGAAATACATATTTCAGTGAGGATAATCCCAAAAATAAGCCGACTCGTCCTGTTTCATTTATTATTTCATGGAAAAATTCGTGAATATCGTTGAGCATTCGTTTAGAAATAAATTTGACACGCTTCCGTTCGCTTATATCAATAATGTAATCACGAGTGAAAACATTCTTATCATCGAAGACTTATTCAAATTATTACGCATTGAAATTGCAGAAGGCAGAAGACGGGGTCAATTCACAGATTTCTGAAAAATAAATCCTATTAAAAGTACTATTAAAAAATTATCGACTTTTTTACTATTAATTTCCTATTGGGACTTCTCGAAATACACAGAGAAAAATGTTTTCTTAATTGAAGAGTGTGCAGTCACTTAATTTAAGAATGGCAGGTCACTTAAATTAAGTGACTTTTCTCACTTAAATTAAGTGATTTTTCTCACTTAAATCAAGTGACTTTTCGCACTTAAATCAAGTGACTTTTCTCACTTAAATCAAGTAACTGTTTCTTTCGTAATTTAAGAAAGTAAAAGTCACTTGAATTAAGTGACTTTTCTCACTTGAATTAAGTGACTTTTCTCACTTAAATCAAGTGACTTTTCGCACTTAAATCAAGTGACTTTTCTCACTTAAATCAAGTAACTGTTTCTTTCGTAATTTAAGAAAGTAAAAGTCACTTGAATTAAGTGACTTTTCTCACTTAAATTAAGTGACTTTTCGCACTTAAATCAAGTGACTTTTCTTACTTAAATCAAGTAACTGTTTCTTTCTTAATTTAAGAAAGTAAAAGTCACTTGAATTAAGTGACTTTTCTCACTTAAATCAAGTGCCTTTTTCTTTCTTAATTTAAGAAAGTCAAACTCACTTGAATTAAGTGAGTTTTCTCACTTAAATCGAGTGATTTTTCTTTCTTAATTTAAGTGACCTGCACATTCTTAAATTAAGAAAACATTTTTCTCTGTGTAACGGAACCCTAAATTCGATTGGCATGAAATTTAAGGTTCCGTTATTATAAAATATCATGACATTATCTTACCACTATTATTCTATTCTATTAGGGAAGACCATGACAAAATAGACTTTCCAGTCAAAATTATTCAGGATTTTTTTTTTGGAGTGAAGAACCTTGCCGAAAAATTTGAAAAAAAGCTTCATCAACATGTCGACAATGTTCGATAATTTTTTTCAAATTTCTTCGTAGAATTCTTCACGTTCGCAAACAATCCCGGATCATTTTACTACTGAGTTTTATTTCACCACAACCTCTCTTATTATTATGTTTACTCGAATTATTCATTCAAACTATTGTAACAAGTATTCATGAATAAGAAAAAATTACTCAAAATTTTTTGAAATTTTGTGAAAACGTCAATGTAAGTTTTCATTTAAGAAATTCATTTTCGAGACAGACACTGTCATCTATGGAGTTCATTCCGAAGTAATATTCATTATTGATCGATCAATTCATTCGAGTGTTGATAAGAAAGGTTCCTGCTCTATTTCACTGGTAAATTCGCGGGATATTCAAATGTTCAAAATGAAATTGTGATGCAAAAAAAGGGAAAAAATGAAGCTCTGCGTAATGTATGAATATTTCAGAAAGGGACAGGTTTGGGAGAATTTACCTGGAGCTTTTTTCGTAGATAATTCAATTATCTACGGAAAAAGCCCCTCCATAATTACAGAAGAATATGATTTTTTTTAACTTCCCGATAACGGAAATTTATGTAATGGCCCCGAAAATGAAAAATCGATTTTTCGATCGATCTTCATATTTTAAGACCTCCCCAACATTTTTTGATAGTTGTCACGATCATGGCTGTGTGTGTCCGTGATCAATTTTTTTGTTCACGTTTTTTCATAAATCAATAATGTGATCGAGGTGATCGATGTCGTAATCGAAGCATCTCGACATAAATTCGCGGTCATTAGATTTTGATCGGAATCGATCCAATACTTTCTTAGTTTTTTAAGGAAAACATTATCAAGTTTTTCTTAATTTCCCAAAGAGTGAAGTCTATGCACTACCCTCGAAAAGGAAAAATTGATTTTTTTATTGATCTCCATATTTTGAGATTTCCCCAACATTTTTTGATAGTTTCCACGATTATGTCTGTTGTTATTTATCGTTTTTATCATTCATCATTTTTTCTAACAGTAAGTGAGAAAAATTATCGGGAAGTTCTCAGTGCAGCTTGAAGTCGCACTCATCACAATACATTCTCACTAATTCCTTCTAACCAGCAGTAACAGCATTCGCGAGCGAGCGAACAATTGCTCACCCCTAGTTAATTTTATAATTCAGTAGTGGAAAGATGAAATTGGATAAGTCAAGTGAATTTTATCCGACCTTGATATTAGTTCGTGAATAAATTGGAATTCGGCCTTTTTAGTCACGGAATTTCAATAATTGGATTTCTGTGACTTGAAATTTTCATAAACTATTTTTGACATTATTTTAATGTATTTATCTATTATTTATATTCTAAATATCTTCTGTCAAATATTATTTTGTTAATAGTAACATCACACTTAATTTATCACCTTTTTGTTTATTGCTATGTAGATTTTCAATGAATAAAAATTGCATCCCGAAGATGACTCCACACTGGAGTCGAAACGTTAATGCTTAGGGGGGGGGGGGGGGGGGTAAGGTTTAGTCGGTGGAGAAAAAGGCATATGAGGCATTCCACGCTATTTCACTCGTTTTTTGGGTTTGATTTTTTGATTTTTTTCATTTTTTGATATGTTGTGGAAATGCTCAAGACAAGTCGAGTTTTTTTTGACAATTTTAGATTTTTAAAAGCATGTATTCGATAATTTCAGTCAATTTGTTTATTTAAATAGTTAATGAAAAATTGAAAAATCACGTTGCGATCATTGAAAAAAATGTTAATGCAATTCTATGATCTTTCTCCACATAAACGTTTTCTTTCACTTTTTTCATATAATTAATATTTAATGAGATATGAACATTTGAATCTAGAGAAAATATGAAAAAAAATTGAACGTAAAATTGAAAAAAAAAAATTTTGGGTTTTTTTTGTGGGAAATGACTTGTCTTGAGCATTTCCACAACATATCAAAAAATGAAAAAAATCAAACCCAAAAAACGAGTGAAGTAGCGTGGAATGCCTCATTCACACATAAAATTTTTTAGACGATGCAGATAATGCTTGTTTATTCGATTAAGTTCTACATGCTATACAGCATATGAATTATATTTTTGTGAATTTTCATTGCAAACTATTGATAAATGAGCCGTTGCCAGTAAATTTCCTCAAACGCCTTGAAAAAAAAACGGTATACACTTGAACTCTTCACTGGATCATCTCAATAAAAAAAAACGTAGTGCGTTGATTAGGTAAGATGTTTCTCGAGGTAATGACGTTGAGTTATTCCTTTTTTTAAATAATAATTTGTTATTTTACAACGAATTAGCTCATTCTTCCAAGCAAAAATCGCGTTTTTGACTCTCAAGTGATATCAAAAATTGAAAAATCGATTTAAAAAAAATCTCGACGACATTACCTCGAAAAACATCTTACCGAATCAATGCACTCAAAATTTTTCGTTTCAGATGATCTATAGATCATTATAGTGAAGGGTTCTGGTGTACACCGCAAAACCATTTTTGTTTGAGGCGACTGCATAGATTTGTTGCCAATGCCTTATTTATCAATATTTTACGATGAAAATTTGGAAAAACATAGTTCAGATAGTATATCGCTATATAGAAGTTACTTGAATAAACCAGCATTATCTGGATCGTCCTTAATAAAGAAAAAAAAAAAATCTGGATCATCTGACAAAATTTTTGAGAATATGTTTTTTTTCACCACTTAGACCTTACTGCCCCTCCCCCCTTCTTAATGTTGTTATTTACCAAGTTGTATATTCAGAGGAATGATCAGGAATAATTTTAATTATGATTTATTGATATAAAATGCAACAGTTCTATACAACGGTCTTTTTGTCGAGTGTGTGCGTCCTCACAAGGGAACACCTAGTTCTCTCTTACCCTAATGGTGGCGCTCCAGATTGTCTCAAGTGCGAATGTACAAACTCTATTCCCAACACTTAATAAATTCCATCAAATCTTTTTAATTATTGAAATGCAGTGATCACAAGACTGAACTCCAATTTATTCATAAACAGAATAATTCAATTTCTTTCTTTACTTTTTTTTTTTATACTTATTTAACGTCGCCATCTTTTTGCTAAGACTATGCCAATCAGCGACGGAGGTTCATGGTGTGTCTGTGGACAAGCACTTGTAAATAATTTTTACAGTGGTGCTTGTATCATTCGGCAGAGACTAGGATTTGAACCCGGGTCTACGAGTTGGCAATCCGACACTCTACCGAACGAGCCACCGTTCACCTCTTTCTTTACTTTTATTTGAGATTTCTCCAGAAATTAAGATAGCTCTAGCGATTTTCTGTCTTAAAATGATTAGAGTGAAATTACCTTATCTCACTTAATTTCCGAGATCTTCCGTTGAGAATTATCACAAATATAACTTGAGCTGTCCTGTTTTACCTTTCCTCCACTGAATTTGATTAGAGAAATGATGAATTTTTCAAGAATTACTACATTTAACTTCGAAACGAATCATTCCACAAGAATTTTTCAAAGTACTTTCTTTGCAGAATTTTACTATCAACAAAAAACAAGCAGGCGTTCGTCGCTGCGTTAGTCGCTATTCCTTTGACGTTATTCTTCAAATCGCTATTTCTTCATTTCAATTTCTGCTAATGAATTAGCAGAATGCTTCCGAATGGTTCTCTCTGAATTTTCTCTATTATCTTTCTTTCTTTTCGTGTTATAATGCATTGAAATAAAAGATATAATTATTTCCAAATTATACAAAATTTTACATTAAAGTTCACTTTTTCACTTTGAATGTTCCCTTTTGGGTACAGTTTCTGATTGTCCTACGAAGATGAGTAGGGGCTTATTTGAAAGAGAAAAATGTGTTCTTTCAGAAAAAAAAAATTAAAAATAGGGGTGTCCATTCAAAAAAATCGAGAAAAATGGCATTTTTTGGATTTTTTATGGAAATATTGAGAAAAAAATACATTTTTCAATGTAATCAACGGACAACTTCATCTAAAAATTCGAAAAATTAGGGGTTTGTTCAGCTCATAAACACGAATCTTTTGAGCTTCGTCCCGATGAAATCGGATGAGAAGTTTGGAAGATACAGACGATTTTCGGAAAAACTTCAATTCGAAATATTTCGGGAACCGTTCAGCCGATATGCCTCAGATTCAATCCCAACTATCTTCATCAGAAACTACATATACAGAAAAAATTTGAAGTCTTTGAGTCAATTATTCATTGAGCTATCGTCGTAAAACCGAGTTTTTGAAAAAAAAGCACAAAAAAATTAATAACTAATAGAATAATGGGATTAAATTCATGAAAATTGGCTAAAACTTAGATATTATGGTTGTTAATCTTGAGCAAGATTTTGAACGGTATTCGTCTCACGCAAGCTGAGAAATTTTGAAACATACGATTTTTAAAAAATTGCTATATCTCAAAAACCATTGAACCGATCTTGCTGAAATTTTTATGGAATATACACTTCATCAAAACTGATATCTTGCCGGAATTTTAGATTTTGAAGTGAAACTTCTTTGCTGAGGGGGCAACAATTTTCGAGCGTCACGAAAATTCGTCATCGTGTGAGGGGAATAGCTAGATACGTGGTGGGGGGAGCAGGAGAAGAGGAGAGTGCGTTAGCAGCGATGCCTGACTCTACACTCTATTATTTTTTCTTTTCAATACACGGAGAGAAGAATATGGGAATTTATCTTAATGATTTTTTAAAAAATTACTCAAAATTGTCATTTAAAGGAGGAATTGTCATGAAACACGACCGAAAAATATCCATGCTCCGCCTCATAATTTTTGCTTTTTATTTCTTGAAAAATTGCCATTTCACACTTGGCTTTGGATTAAAATATCTCGAAAACTATGCAAAATTTATCGAGACATGCTGTGAATGAAATTTAGAGGGAAGATTAACGAATAAAATAAGCAAACCTCCATTTTTTTACGACTCGTAGTTATTAAGACATCGATTATTGAATGAAAAATTCAGAAAGGACGTCCAAGCGCTCATCTATTTACTATCGGGCCTCATCCACACGGAAAGAAATTATCAGTAAAAAGTCCCGAAAGGTCTCGCTAAAAATTACCGAACTCTCCGGAATCGCGGGACATTTCGTGATGTGTACAAAATATTGAAAAAATTCCATGGCGATTTTTCACAGGAGTACATCAAAAAGTCACATCTGAACATGAAAAATGGCGCTGTTACCGCGTCAAAAATTAACGAACATGGTTCAGTAATTTTTGACGCGCTAACAGCGCCATTTTTGATGTTCAGATGTGACTTTTTGATGTACTCCTGTGAAAAATTGCCATAGAATTTTTTCAATATTTTGTACACATCACGAAATGTCCCGCGATTCCGGAATGGTTCGGTACTTTTTACTCAGATCTTTCATTATATTTTCGTCAGAATTTCTCTCCGTGCATTGTTTTTTATCTCTCACCGTTCTTGAGTAATAGAGAGTCGTAAAGTCGTACATACCGACACACATACATACATGTCTACTTTTTTTCTCATTATGATTTCTCGACGTTTTGCATCATTTTGAGTCGTTTCCAATAAAAATTGGCATTTCGAAAAAAATTGCGAAAACAAAGCTTCCATTCGGAAGCAAAAAGGTCTCTATCTGAATTTTCATTAATGTTATAACTTCAAATATTTTTATTAGATTTCCTAAATAAAGATTTCCCTTGATATTTACATATCTCCTGACTTTCCAAATTAGTCGTAAAATCAGAGTACAATTTGACCGATAATTTCAAATAAATTATGAGAATCGCGTATTTATGAGTCAGCTGAGTATATTATAATGGCGAATATTCAAATTAGAAAATATTCACTTCACGGAAGAACTGCAAAAGTGAAAAATCCAAGTGTTAATTGCTTAAAAACATTAGAGGGGATGAATGATAAATAAAAAATTAGCACTTTCCGTTGACAATACGAGAAGCAATAGACTGATGTATAAACCTGATGAATTTCGAATCTTCCTCATTTACTTTTCTTTCCATGGAAAATCATCCTTAACTGGAAAAAAAATCAAACGATTCATTCTATGTAAATAATTGTATTCTCAGAAAATTGACGAGACATTCTCCAAACATTGCTAATACATCATACACTTGTCATTTTCCTCTCAGCAGTAACGTTAACAAATTCCACTAACCAAGACCTCAACTACATTAATAATTCAAAGGCTGTAAGTAAATGACTTTTCCGCTTCACTATAGGGGAGAGTGGGGCAAAATGGACCTAAAAGACGAGATGACTCGAGATTTTTTTTAAAAGCAGCGGTTGCTTCAAAAAATCTGAAAAAATTTACAAACAATATACATATGTTGGATGATTTTCTCAAATTTTTTTAGATTTTTTGGTCGAGTCCTTCATTCCAAAAAAAAATTCCTCAATCATGTTACTATGAGGGTCCATTTTGCCCCACTCTCCCCTATATTCAATAGTGAAGTGGAAATGACATTTTCAGAGTTTCGCAAGTATCTCTGAAACTATCGAAGTTAGGGGAATATATGGAGATACTTTTAACGAGGGCAACAACTTTTTAATTCGTCACGAGGTTCAAGAGTTCATTTCTCTCAACCCATTTATTCTTAAGACATTTTTACATAATTATATTGCATTAGTAGCGACGAGGTAAAACTGGATAAGTTAATTTTTCGCTGATTTTTAAAATGAAATATTCTTGAAACTAAGCGCAATAAGGCAATTTTACGTTAATCTATTTTAATATCGAATTTCAAAAACTGCGAAAAAAGGATTCAGATAAAATCACCCTATCTCATTTAGTCTCCGAAATATTATCAAGCAAATAAATGACGTTGAAATAGACTTGTTCCATTTGATGCATTTGAAGCTTTGTTTTCGCAATTTTTTTCGAAATGCCAATTTTCATTGGAAACGACTCAAAATGATGCAAAACGTCGAGAAATCATAATGAGAAAAAACGTAGACATGTATGTATATGTGTCGGTATGTACGACTTTACGACTCTCTATTACTCGAGAACGGTGAGAGATAAAAATCTAAAATTCCGGCAAGATATTAGTTTTGATGAAGTGTATGTCTCATAAAAATTTCAGCAAGATCGGTTCAATGGTTTTTGGAATATAGAAATTTTTTAAAAATCGTATGTTTCAAAATTTCTCAATTTGCGTGAGACGAATACCGTTCAAAATTTTACACAAGATTCGCAACCATAATATCTAACTTTTAGCGAATTTTCATGAATTTAATCCCATTATTCTATTAGTTATTGATTTTTTTGTGCTCTTTTTTTTTAAACTTGGTTTTACGACGATAGCTCAATGAATAATTGACTAAAATGTTCAGATCTGAACATTTTTTCCTGTGTTACAGTGCACGTCTCGAATAAGGCGTCTAAGAGTCTTGTAGGGGAAGGCGATTCCTGGAATCGTCGTTCCCCCACTCCTGTTGCCAAATCAATGCGCAGTGTTTTGGGTCTGGGTGTCCGCAATAAGGCGTTCGGTTGAAAGAATTAAAAACTGAACATTTTGTACAATTAAAATTACAATTAAACTTTTTTTTAAATCAAGATAGTGACAAATACACATTGAAGAAAGTAAGTATTTTTTTAATTAGTATAATTTATAGAAATTTCGTTGAAAAAAAAATAGGTATCCCTGATGAAACTTGGAACAATGGTATTATCCCTGATGAAATGAACAATAATGGTAAAACAAAAGATCCATTAATGTCACTCAATTTTTTAACAGATTCTTTGAATATTTTGTATGATATGCAAAAAAAAAAATATTGAACTATCATTTTCTTATTTTCGTTAAAAATTAAGAATTAAACCAAAGTTGAAAGAAAGTTCGATAATAGATGAATTATCCAAAAATAATTTGATTTTTCCTTTTTCTCGCTAACGCCTTATTCAAAACATCGGGACCTAAAGAACAGCGCTGGAGGAGAAGCCCGATGGTGGGGGAACCAACTCATCGCGAATATAAACATTGCGCCTTATTCGAAGACGCCTTATTCGGGACGTACACTGTATTTTAATCTGAGATTTTACAGAAAAAATCAGTTTAGAACATTATTTTGTTCAATTATTTTACGTATGGGTTATTCCTCTTATTGTTCAATATTATTCTATATTCAAAAACGTTTTTACTATTTGTACAATGATTACCTCTACATAATTACCTGATTATCTGTATAATTCATCTCTCTTTGCTACTGGATAATTTCTTCCTGTCAATATCAATAAATTTTTACATTTTCTACAAGAAATTCTTATATTTGTCACTGGAAATTGTTTTTTCAAAGTACGTATTTCCCTCATTCCATGTATTGAAAGTCAAATTTTTTATTAGAAAATTTAATGGCAGCTATTTGCCTGCATCAATTGTCTCAGTTGATTGATTAATTACACAAAATTTCAAAATGCGAAAATATTTTTATTACGAATGATATCATCACTGGAACAATTTCCAAAAATTGTTTACAACAACCCTTATATTATACAGTAAGAACTTGAGCAGTAATTATTTCTAATGATCAATTAAAATAAAACTGAGCCCAATTTAATTAACTTAATTGTAAAAGAATGAAATGTACAAAATGAATAAGAAAAACCACATTGCAAATAACAATGACAATACAATAATGTCATCATTGATTTTTCTTCATTGAAAATTACATAAATTTTTCATTTTCTTCCACTTTTTTGTTTTTAAACCTAACAGACATATGTCCCAATCAGTCTTATAATTTTAATCTTTCATGAAATGTTTTCTTCAAACTTTAACTTTTTATGAAAAATCCTTGCAGTTAATGATTTATTATCGAAGTTTAAAAACAAATGGACGTCATTAGAATTTGCAAATTAAAAAATAGCAACAAACTTTAACGAAACAATAAGTACCTTCGTTTTTTTTTTTTTCATTTTTTTTCTCTGGCAGCTCTATATTTACACTTTTTTTAATCAATGCCAAGAACATAATAAGCAGCATTGTTCTTTTTTTTATATGCTTCTTTCTTTGATGAATTCATCACTAAAATGGTGAAATGAGTTAATTCTATTTGTTGATCACTTTTTAGAAATTATCGCAATTCTCTCAGGAAGTAATTTTTTCTGCTGATTGTTTTTTATCAGATATCTTGGAAACTCAGTCAGATAGTGAAATTTCTCGCTATCCTTTTTTGTAGGAAATTACAAAAGAGCTACAAAAGAAAAAATTGAAGCAAAATCGTTATCTCACTTAATTTCCGAGATTTTCGCAAGAGAAAGAAGAGCTCAAAGAAGTGATTTATCCTGTTTTACTCATTAGCAACTGAATTGAGATACTTCATTTCTTGTAATGATCATTTTTGTTGGAAAAAATGAGAGCTACAAAAATAATTCTTGCAAAAATTTGCTCTATCCCAATTATTTATCAAGAGGCATGCTAAATACTTTGGATCAACTCGAATCAACTCATTCACCACTTTGACCAGTAAATTATCCAAAGAGATCAGTTTTTGATGTGATCTTTTTAATTGCCGGTAAAATATGTATCGCCGTATATTGACCCATTCCAAGTGGTATTCTCAAATCTACACTGTCTCGTCTATCATTATGGAATTCCTCGCTTTGCTGTTTCAATAGCCTGAGTGTTGCAATCATTGATAAAGCAAATGTCGTTACTCCGACAATTGCAAGAGCGTAAATAATTGATGTCTGGAGTAATGGTCCAATTATGACCAGCAGCTTCATCACTGGTACAAGTACATTCGATTCGCTTGGAATCACCTGTGAACAAATGAAACAGAAAGAAAACTCGAATTAATTATCATTTACTCGATTTTTGAAGTGAAACTTCTTTGCTGAGGGGGCAACAATTTTCGAGCGGCACGAAAATTCGTCATCGTGTGAGGGGAATAGCTAGATACGTGGTGGGGGGAGCAGGAGAAGAGGAGAGTGCGTCAGCAGCGATGCCTGACTCTACACTCTATTATTTTTTCTTTTCAATACACGGAGAGAAAAATATGAGAATTTATCTAAATGATTTTTTAAAAAATTACTCAAAATTGTCATTTAAAGGAGGAGTTGTCATGAAACACGGCCGAAAAATATCCATGCTCCGCCTCATAATTTTTGCTTTTTATTTCTTGAAAAATTGCCATTTCACACTTGGCTTTGGATCAAAATATCTCGAAAACTATGCAAAATTTATCGAGACATGCTGTGAATGAAATTTAGAGGGAAGATTAACGAATAAAATAAGCATACCTCCGTTTTTTTACGACTCGCAGTTATTAAGATATCGATTTTTGAATGAAAAATTCAGAAAGGACGTCCAAGCGCTCATTTATTTGCTATCGGGCCTCATCCATTGTTTCTGAATTACTCATTCAAAAAATGATATCTCTGAAACTACTGGTCGTAGAAAAACAGCGTTCTGCTTATTGTGTTCGTCAATCTTCCCTCTAAATTTCATTCACAGCATGTCTCCATAAATTTTGCATAGTTTTCGAGATATGTTAATCCAAAGCCAAGTGTGAAATGACCAATGGCTCATGTATAAGAAGTTTCACTTCTGTCGCGTGGGTTCCACGCACCCTCTTTTTTTTATTTTCAAATTTCTTTAGAATATCTTGAAAATTGTTGAGTTTACGGCGATATATGGGGACAGATTTTTTATAGGAAATTCCGATTACCTCAAAAAAAAAAAGTTCTTCATGCCATTCCGATAAGCTATACATAATTATCAATGGTCATGTCATTAGCCCACATATTTTTTTTTTTTGCTTTTCTTCAAACAAATAAATTAGTATAAAGGAAATATTTGAAAAATTAACAATCATAGTTTTTTGAATTTTTTATATGTGCATATTTTTCAGCTTCTTACGAAAATTTATTTATTAAGAGAAAAAAAGACTAAAAATTTTCAGATGTCTACTATTTTAGGCGTCACAGTTATCGAGCGAAACAATAGCAAATAGGATGATTTTTTTTTTTTTTGTTATTTATTATTTTGAAAACATTTTGGAGACTAATGGAGATAGGCGCTTTTTGTTCCAATCCACTGAAAATTATCACGAAGATAAACCGATTCATCTGGTTTTACCTCGTCGCTAATGAATTAGACATGCAAAAAACATTTTTATTCATTCAATAAGAGCGTAGTCAGATTGCAGTTATCTCAAAGTTGTGAATGAATGAAGCAAATATATTCTATAGTGTGACGTATTCAGTAGCGAAAAAGTAAAACCGAATAAGTCGATTTCTTGAATCTATTTTTGAAGAAATCGCGGAAACTAGACGAGATAGCACAATTTAGTCGACTTCATTTTATGTAAATGTATCGATTCTCTACAAAAAGAGATTATTGAAATCGCGCTATCTCGCTCATTTTCCGAAATATCCACCAAAAATAATTTGATCTGGCTATACGTATTTGCTTTTGAATTTTGCTTCCGAATGGAAGCTTTGTTTTCGCAATTTTTTTCGAAATGCCAATTTTTATTGGAAACGACTCAAAATGATGCAAAACGTCGAGAAATCATAATGAGAAAAAAAGTAGACATGTATGTATGTGTGTGGGTATGTACGACTTTACGACTCTCTATTACTCGAGAACGGTGAGAGATAAAAATCTGAAATTTCGGCAAGATATCAGTTTTGATGAAGTGTAGGTCCCATAAAAATTTCAGCAAGATCGGTTCAATGGTTTTTGAAATATAGAAATTATTTAAAAATCGTATGTTTCAAAATTTCTCAATTTGCGTGAAACGAATACCGTTCAAAATCTTACTCAAGATTCGCAACCATAATATCTAACTTTTAGCGAATTTTCATGAATCTAATCCCATTATTCTATTAGTTATTAATTTTTTTGTGCTTTTTTTTTTTCAAAAACTCGGTTTTACGACGATAGCTCAATGAATAATTGACTTAAAGACTTCAAATTTTTTCTGTATATGTAGTTTCTGATGAAGATGGTTGGGATTGAATCTGAGGCATATCGGCTGAACGGTTCTCGAGATATTTTTAATTGAAGTTTTTCCGAAAATCAGCTGTATCTTCCAAACTTCTTATCCGATTTCATCGGGACGAAGCTCAAAAGATTCGTGTTTATGAGCTGAACAAAGCCTCAATTTTTCGAATTTTTAGATGAAGTTGTCCGTTTATTACATTGAAAAATGTATTTTTTTCTCAATATTTCAAAAAAAAATCCAAAAAATGCCATTTTTCTCGATTTTTTTGAATGGACACCCCTATTTTTTATTTTGTTTTCTGAAAGAACACATTTTTCTCTTTCAAATAAGCCCCTACTCATCTTCGTAGGACAATCAGAAGCTGTACCCAAAAGGGAACATTCAAAGTTAAAAAGTGAACTTTTATGTAAAATTTTGTATAATTAAAAAATAATTGAATTTAATAAATCCCAATCATTTCATCTTATATTTTAATGCATTATAACACAAAAATAAAAGAGATAATAGAGAAAATTCAGAGAGAACCATTCGGAAACATTCTGCCAATTCATTAGCAGAAATTGAAAGGAAGAAATAGCAATCTAAAGGATAACGTAGAAGAAATAGTAACTAACGCAGCGACCAACACCTGCTTGTTTCTCAATATTTTCAAAAAAATCAAAAAAATTCAATTTTTCTAGATTTTCTTGTTTTTTTTGCCTTTCTGCTAATGCATTTTCTCCCATAAGAAAGATTTTCTGAAATTATCTCTATTTCCTCGAAATCCCGAGGTATTCATCCTTATAAACCGACCTCTACCTTCTTCGTCCTCCCAATTTGGCCTTTACCTTCTTCAATAATACCAGTATCATAATACAATTTTTTTTATTATGACTCTGCATGACTAACTCATTCATAGACTGTGAAAATTGCCTATTTACATGCAAAGATGCTGAATGATAATCATACACACGTCTGGCAATGATTACCATCAACAAGATAGATGTCAAGTACAAGGCATTGATAGAGAAATATACTTGTCACTGTGATACAACTTATTTGCATTACTAATTCCGTCCAGATCACGTTTCACATCGTACTCGCAATGAGAGATGAAAAATTAACATAATTCACAACTTGAATTCTATGATAATTCAGTAGTGAAGAGGCAGAGGATGAGTTGAATAATCACATGTAGATTACTCTTAAGATATTTTTAGGGAAAGAAACGAGGGATACCACTTTGTTGCAGTGATCGGCATCATCGATTTTTTTCGTCAACGATTTCGATTATATTACTGATTTTTCATAAAAATTAGTAATTAGCCAAGAAAAAGAGGGTGCGTGGAACCCACGCGACAGAAGTGAAACTTCTTATACATGAGCCATTGGTCATTTTACACTTGGCTTTGAATTAACATATCTCGAAAACTATGCAAAATTTATCGAGACATGCTGTGAATGAAATTTAGAGGGAAGATTGACGAACACAATAAGCAGAACGCTGTTTTTCTACGACCAGTAGTTTCAGAGATATCATTTTTTGAATGAGTAGTTCAGAAACAATGGATGAGGCCCGATAGCAAATAAATGAGTGCTTGGACGTCCTTTCTGAATTTTTCATTCAAAAATCGATATCTTAATAACTACGAGTCGTAAAAAAACGGAGGTTTGCTTATTTTCTTCGTTAATCTTCCCTCTGAATTTCATTCACAGCATGTCTCGATAAATTTTGCATAGTTTTTGAGATATTTTAATCCAAAGCCAAGTGTGAAATGGCAATTTTTCAAGAAATAAAAAGCAAAAATTATGAGGCAGAGCATGGATATTTTTCGGTCGTGTTTCATGACAACTCCTCCTTTAAATGACAATTTTGAGTAATTTTTTAAAAAATCATATAGATAAATTCCCATATTTTTCTCTCCGTGTATTGAAAAGAAAAAATAATAGAGTGTAGAGTCAGGCATCGCTGCTGACGCACTCTCCTCTTCTCCTGCTCCCCCCACCACGTATCTAGCTATTCCCCTCACACGATGACGAATTTTCGTGACGCTCGAAAATCGTTGCCCCCTCAGCAAAGAAGTTTCACTTCAAAAATATTGATTTTCATAGAAAATTAATAATTAGTCGGTAAAAAATATTAATTTTCCTAAAGAATTAGTAATTAGCGGGGAAATATTACTAATTACTCTTAAAAATGAGTAATTAGTGAGAAATTATTACCAATTACTTTTGAAAATTAGTAATTAGTGAGAAAAATTACTTGTTGTTTTCAAAAATTCCTCAAAATTAGTAATTTAATAGATTAACAGACACAAATTTTTGAACGAGGAGTTGTGATGAAATGTAATACTAGTGTTGCAAAAAGTAGCAATTAATAAATGGAATAATAAACGATATTTGGAATAATAATATTTGGAATATATTTTGAAAGGAACTCGTAATTTTTGGCGGCTAATTATTAATTATTTCGAAAAATCAGTAGTTTTTGTCAGTCAACTACTCATTTTTCAGAAGCATTACTGATTTTTCGAAAAAATTAAGGACTTTTCCGGCTAATTACTAATTTTTCAGAAAAATTAGGAATTTTTCAGAAAAATTAGGAATTTTTCTCGACTAATTACTAATTTTTCTCGACTCATTACTAATTTTTCCAAAAAAATTAGGAATTTTTCCCGGTTAATTACTAATTTCTCAGAAAAATTAGGTAATGAAAATAGATAGATTTTTTTCGGCCGATCACTGCTTTGTTGCGGGATTTTCATTCAATATCTTAGGAAATAATGAAGAACAGAGGAATCTTTGTAATTCTCTATTTATCGCGATATTTCATGAAAACTGATGACAAAGCTGAATTAATCCAGTAGTGAAGAGGAAATAATGAGTTAATTCGTTTTTTTTTTGCTAGGAATTTCTTGATATTATCTTGAAAACTTAGCGAGATAAGGCAATTTTGTCCGAATCCTTTTTCGTAGATGATTTCTGGAGCTAAAGATAAATCAGAGTACAAAGGGCGTATCTTAATGAGAATATGTAATATTCTCAAGCAATGAATGAAGAAAAAAAAACGACCTATTGTGTTTTATTTTCTTCTTTCTACATCCACTTACACTTAAAAATTTCTGTCTGAATTTTCCCTGCAAAATCACAGAAATTTTAAACAAGTTTTATCTCTACTGGAATTACAGATAATTATGTCATTGAAAAATGAACAAATCATCGATTTTCAAATAATTTCACGCCTGAATATCAATGAAATTTGTAAATTTCAGTTCAATTGTTTCTTGGAAATTTAGAAAAATAGAAAAAATTCATGAAAAAATTGAAAATTCAAGTGAGTTGTAGAATTTTCGTCTCAATTCTACTTAAAACTCATAGATTCCTCTGAATTTCTTCAAAAACTCACAGATTTCATAAGCATTTTCCCATTAAAAATCATTCATTATCACGTTTTTTTTTAATTTTCATCGAATTTCCTATGAAATTTCAATTTTTTTCTAACAGTGTAATTATTCATGTTATTTTTCTGAAGTTTTTTAGTTGAAAAATTATTCATAAAATTATGCACATACCAAATCTGTCCAAAAAAGTGGAACAACGAGACCATTGAAAGCTTTGATTTTTGAATTATAAACAGTCTCTTGCATCACCAAATTCGTTTGGAGCCTGGAGTTAACATGAAGTGGACATCCAATATCCTGAAAAGATAAATTAAAAACAAAAATTGTTATAAAATTGAATCATTAAATTTCTTTTGTGCAAATGGAAAAATTCGAAATTCAATAGCGAAGAAGTGAAGCAGGAAAAGTAGATTTTTTTTTGCTAATAATTTTTTCTTGCATCCTTTTTGTAGCACTTGATGCTATTTACAAAAGAGAATTAATGCAAAAAGGATGTATCTCCATTGATTTTCGGGATTTTTTCAAGAAATCCATAATATAAAAAAGCATGGAACATTTTCTGTCATCACTTATCGTAATATATATTATAGATATACTATACTATATAGCATATATCTATATACTATACTATATATATAATATATTATATCATATATAATATAATATAATATATTATATATATTATATATATTATATAGGGGTGCGCAAATTGTAAATGAATCGAATTGAATTGAATAATATCATTCAATTCGAAATTCGATTTGAATATTCGAAAGATGAATTATTTGATCAATTCGAAATATTCGTAGAATTTGAAATACTAGTAGAATAATTTGAAAAATTCAAATAATTTAAAAAATCCAAATAATTCGAAAAAATCAAATAATCCGAAGAATTCGAATAATTCAAAAAATTCAAATAGTTCGAGAATTTGATTCATTTTCGAATTGAATCATTCAAATTCAATTCACACTGAATAATTTAAAACTTCGAATATTCGCACACCCCTAATATTATATTATTATATATTGTATAATAATATATTATATTATATTATATATATACTATATATATAGTATAGTATATAATATATTATATATGAGAGTATATAATATATTTTTCTCTCTAAAAAGTCTATCATAGGACCTCAGAAATGAAGGGGCTTAAGTCCAGAGACTTGCTCCTTTTTGACTCTAAAATGCAACGATTTTTTTGTTGCCTTTTATTGCAAAAAAAATGGTAAAAAAACCCTCAAATTATCATTATTATTATCTTTTTATCATATTATTAAGGACTTCAGTAATAAAGTGGCATGAATGCAAAGGACTTGCGCCTTTTTACCTCTAAAATGCATTAATTAAAAAAAAACGTATTTCTTCTTCAAACGGGCAAATTGCTGCTTTTTGTACGTGAAAATGCGCTTTACATAGATTTTTCTTCATTTCAATGACGGTCAATTCAGAAATATGTGTAAAAATATATATAAATTTTCAAAAGCACCATGCTAAAAAGGTGCGCGCACCCAAAGTCTAATTGACAAAAAAAAAACAACTTATCCCGTTTTACCACTTCACTATTGAATTATGTTTGCTGTTTGAATCTCAAAGATAAATGTAAATTTTACGTGGAATAGTTAATTCAGTGCATCACTCAAAGTTAAATGACTCTTTTTTTCTTCAACCATTTATGATTTATTAAAACGTTAAATATTTTTTGTCACATTTTTATGAGAGAAGGAAACTCTTTTTATGACGTTCTCAGAACAGGGTGAATGCAAAGTATTCACAATGATGTATAAATACTTTTTTCATTATTATTATTTTCCATTGGAACGGGAATAACAATTTTTTTTTTTATCATTCCGAGTATCTTGACTGTTCAAAGACACCGCGAAGAATTCTGGGAACGAGGGTGACTGTGGTTGTCTCAAGTGCAGAAGACTCTTATAAATAAAAATTCATGAATATTGATTAACTTGTGAATAATTTAAAAATTTACAATGTTTTCTTTTGCAGAGCCTGTTTCATAAATCTGTGAAACAGCACTTCTTTTCCATAATATAAAAAAGCATGGGACATTTTCTGTCATTACTTATCCTAATATATATTATAGATATGCTATACTATATATATAGTATAATATATTATATATGATAGTATATAAAATATTTTTGTATTTACACAGATAAAAATGCTTTCCTAATTTAAGTGAGAAAACTCACTTGATTTAAGTGAGTTTTCTCACTTGAATCGAGTGACTTTTTCTTTCTTAATTTAAGAAAGTAAAACTCACTTGAATCAAGTGAGTTTTCTCACTTAAATCAAGTGATTTTTTCTCACTTAATTTAAGAAAGTAAAACTCACTTAAATCAAGTGAGTTTTCTCACTTAAATTAAGAAAACATTTTTCTCTGTGTAAAAAGTCTATGTTAGGACCTCAGAAATGAAGGGGCTTAAGTCCAGAGACTTGCTCCTTTTTGACTCTAAAATGCAACGATTTTTTTTTGCCTTTTATTGCAAAAAAAGAGGGTGCGTGGAACCCACACGACAGAAGTGAAACTTCTTATACATGAGCCACATTGGTCATTTTACACTTGGCTTTGGATTAACATATCTCGAAAACTATGCAAAATTTATGGAGACATGCTGTGAATGAAATTTAGAGGGAAGATTGACGAACACAATAAGCCGAACGCTGTTTTTCTACGACCAGTAGTTTCAGAGATATCATTTTTTGAATGAGTAGTTCAGAAACAATGGATGAGGCCCGATAGCAAATAAATGAGCGCTTGGACGTCCTTTCTGAATTTTTCATTCAAAAATCGATATCTTAATAACTGCGAGTCGTAAAAAAACGGAGGTTTGCTCATTTTATTCGTTAATCTTCCCTCTAAATTTCATTCACAGCATGTCTCGATAAATTTTGCATAGTTTTCGAGATATTTTAATCCAAAGCCAAGTGTGAAATGGCAATTTTTCAAGAAATAAAAAGCAAAAATTATGAGGCGGAGCATGGATATTTTTCGGTCGTGTTTCATGACAACTCCTCCTTTAAATGACAATTTTGAGTAATTTTTTAAAAAATCATTAAGATAAATTCTCATATTTTTCTCTCCGTGTATTGAAAAGAAAAAATAATAGAGTGTAGAGTCAGGCATCGCTGCTGACGCACTCTCCTCTTCTCCTGCTCCCCCCACCACGTATCTAGCTATTCCCCTCACACGATGACGAATTTTCGTGACGCTCGAAAATTGTTGCCCCCTCAGCAAAGAAGTTTCACTTCAAAAAATGGTAAAAAACCCTCAAATTATCATTATTATCATCTTTTCATCATATTATTGAGGACTTCAGTAATAAAGTGGCATTAATGCAAAGGACTTGCGCCTTTTTGCCTCTAAAATGCATTAATTAAAAAAAAAACGTATTTCTTCCTCAAGCGGGCAAATTGCTGCTTTTCGTACGTGAAAACGCGCTTCACATTCATTTTTCTTCATTTCAATGACGGTCAATTCAGAAATATGTGTAAAAATATATATAAATTTTCAAGAGCACCATGCAAAAAAGGTGCGCGCACCCAAAGTCTAGTTTTTTTTACGAATTTAATGATTAATGAGTTATCTAAAGTACTTACAGGCTGAAGGAAAATTTTTGTGAGATGCTCATCAGGATTTGGATGGAGTCCTTCAACATCCTCGAGTAGGCTGGGATCGGCATTGAGAAAGTGTGGCAATGATACAGCAGCAGGTATATCTGGATAATAGATAGACAGAACGATTAGCGTGATTTTTTTCGGAAATATCTTCTGAACCAGTAAAGTCCGAACGATTTCTTCTGAGACCTTCTTCGTCCAGCAAAAAATTCGGTAGTGAAGAGATAAAACAAGTTGAGTCTATTTTTTTGTCAATTTGTTTTCAAGAATACAAAGAAAATTTCAAGAGCCCCAAAAACAGATTCGGTCAAATTAGCCCTATCTCGTTTAGTTTCCGTGATATTGGCAGGTATATAGGAACCAAAAAAATCGACTCATCCGGTTTTACCTCTTCGCAGCTTGTCTCCAAAAAGTCTCTCATTTTTTTTAATTCTCTCGTTCCAAAAATGGAAGTTTTCTTCATCTAAAACTATTTCAAATGTGGAATTATTGACTATAAACTTACTGTAATAACATGGAGTTAGATCTGAAAGTCCTTTTTTCAGGCATTTTTTCATTTTTCTACAGTAACATTCATTATCGGGATTGTCCTCTGGTAAATCAGCAAAATCATCAGCAAGTGTATACTGGAAGGATCTCAATCCACTGAAAGTAGTTTCATTGACAAATACAATTGGAAATGCACGACAGAATGCCTTTCTAAAGACTCTGAATACAGCTTTTTTATCAAGATGAGGTGGAAATACAACGCCCTCAGTTGCACCTTGGATTCTATTACAGACTGTATTGCTGAAATCATTCAATTACAAAGTTCACGTCAGTAACTCATCGGCTGCTTTACGTGTAATTATTATGTAGAAATTGTGAAAAAATGATAGAATAATGGGAAAAACATTTTGTAATTTATTTTATCAAGGATATCTTTGAATTTAATTATACATGGATAGTGAAAAAAAAACATTCATAGTGGATAGATGAAACAGGACAAATTATTATTTATTTGTGCAATTATTTTCAATGAAATATCTCGGAAATTAAGCGAGATGGGATGATCATCTTGATTTTTTTGAAACAAATTTAAGAATTACAAAAAAGGATTAAAGCTGTATTATCTTATCTCGCTTAGTTTCCGAAATTTTCCATAATATAAAAAAGCATGGGACATTTTCTGTCATCACTTATCCTAATATTATTATAGATATACTATACTATATATATAGGATATATATATAATATAATATATAATGTAATATAATATATTATATTATAATATATTATATTATTATATATTATATTATAATATATTATATTATTATATATTATATTATATATATATACTATCTATATTGTATATAATATATTATATATGATAGTATAGGGGAAGGTGGGGCAAAATGGACACATCTAAATTTTTAGGCGAATATTATGGAAAACTCTTGAAATTAATAGAAATATTGGTAGTAGATTGTTTTTGATGATTTCATTGGGAAGCTGAGGGAATTTCAGGCGAGAAACCAGTGCAGAAATTAATTTTTTTGAATTTTCGGCGATTTTGACTTTTTTGAGCATTTCAGAGCGGTAAAACCCTTTCATTTTTGAAAATTTTCAGTTTTTTGAGAATATCTTCGGTTCTATTTGTCGTAGCATAAAAATTCCGATGGGAGGTGAAAGGTGAGATCATTTGCCATCAATTTATATGGTTTTCAGTTAAAAACATCGATTTTTAAGGTATTTATGGGCATTCTTGTGAAACACTCTTGTGAAACAGTTTTTGTCCTATAACTATCCTAAAAATTGATATTTTTGAATTCAAAACCCCATAAATCGATGGGAAATGAGTTCACCTTTCATTTGAGACCAACCCCGAATTGCTACGACCAATAGAACTCGAGATATTTGCAAAGAACTAAAAATTTTCAAAAAAGGAAAGGTTTTTATCCCTCAAAAATGTCAAAAAATATAGAAATTTCAAAAAAATCGAAGAAAAAATACATTTGACACTAGTTTTCCAGCTGAAATTTCCTCAGATTTTCAATAGAATCATCAAAAAAAAATTCATCTCTAACCGTTTCATTACAGTGTCCATTTTGCCCCACTCTCCCCTATAATATATTTTTGTCTCTAAAAAGTTTATGTTAGGACCTCAGAAATGAAGGGGCTTAAGTCCAGAGACTTGCTCCTTTTTGACTCTAAAATGCAACGATTTTTTTTTTGCCTTTTATTGCAAAAAAAATGGTAAAAAACCCTCAAATTATCATTATTATTATCTTTTCATCATATTATTGAGGACTTCAGTAATAAAGTGGCATGAATGCAAAGGACTTGCGCCTTTTTGCCTCTAAAATGCATTAATTTAAAAAAAAAACGTATTTCTTCCTCAAACGGGCAAATTGCTGCTTTTTGTACGTGAAAACGCGCTTTACATTCATTTTTCTTCATTTCAATGACGGTCAATTCGGAAATATGTGTAAATATATATATAAATTTTGAAGAGCATCATGCAAAAAAGGTGGGCGCGCAGCAAAGTCTAGTTATTTCAAAAAATGATAAAAAAATGGACTCATCCTGGTTTACTTTTCGACTACCGATATTCAAAAAAACAAACTATTTCAAATTGAAATTGAAATAGATGAAAAATACTCACCTTGGTATAGTCTCATTTCCTTCTGGTGTAACATATCCCCATGCTGGCAATCCTGGACTACCATTGTACGTATTTATACTCAAATAACGTCCATTTTCGTCAACCATATCATTATTATCTTTTATATTCATATTAACTACAGTATCACCGTCATCATACATCTGTAATAAGTTAATCGTAATTATTAATTTTTTAAGGAAATTGCTTTTTCTTCTCTAATACCGTCAATGGCCCAACTAATGCCATCGGCCCAATTAATGCCACTTTTCATACATTTTCGTGATTATTGAACTTATTCGAATTCTCAACTCTGAGTAATTAATATGAGTGGCTAGAAAAAAATTCTGAGGACACCGGACAATCAAAATATCCGATATTTCTCTACTAGATATATTTCTAAAATTAATCCATTGAATGCGACCAGCGTGCTCAGCAAAATAAAGCCCTAAAGCTCTTCATGTGGAGTTAGAGTGCCTCATCAGTTCAATGTGTGATATTGAGAAAATTTAAGTATTTAATAAATCGAAAATTGTATTGATTGTTAGCAAAATCATTGGACTTTCATACAAATTGACGAATAATTTACAAATAACGACCAGTGATGGAAATTAATTGATGGCAATTATTGGGACCCTCTATGGCAGAAATCGGGCCATGGTGGCATGAATCAGGCCATGGGCAAAATATTTTCAAAAATATAAATTAAATAATTTTTATCATTAATTCAGGAAAATAATTAATGTAAATGATAGTCCAGATCCTAAATTTTTTCGAGGAAAAATCAAATTCGAATTTATGATAAGATATAATTTTTCTATAAAAGATATGTGGCAGAATAGGTCTCTTGGTGGCATTAATTGGGTCATTGACGGTAATTCGGAAGTAATTGGATTTTTTTTTCACTTTTTTCCAAGAATATCTCGATAAATGAATGAAATACGCCGATTTGCAGGAAATTTCAAGAGCTACAAAAGGACAAAAGTAAAAAGGGTGTATCTCCACTAGTTTTTAAGATATTCTTAAAGAGTTGTTGAAATTAAAAAAAATCTCATCTTATCTTCCCATGAGCCTTTATCAACAACACATTCATGGACAGAAGAAAAGTCTCTCAACAGATTCTAGTGAATTTTTTTTTCCAATGATATTAACAAGATAATTTTCATGAAATTATTAGATTTATTTTATCACTTTGTTATTGAATTCAGTAGTGAAGAGGTAAAACAGGATAAATCGACTTATCTTTGAGGTCATTTCGAAGGAAATATCTAGGAAACTAAGCGAGATAAGGTGATATTACCCAGTTATTTTTGTAGGGAATTTCAAGAGTTACAAAAGAGTTCGAGGGCAAAATTGCACTTTTTCGGTTATTTTTCGAGGTATTTTTGAAAAACTTAATGAGAAAAAAAAAGACTTATCTTGTTTTACCTCTTCACTACTGAATTATTAGGGTGCACAAACTACTTTGGTATTGAGAGCATTTTTGCGTAAATTGTACGTTATACTTTCACGCATAATTGACGCAATACTATCGAGTACGATAAAAAAGAATGAATGAAAATATTCCTCAATAAATTTCTTATTTTTTTTTTCCTCTATTTTTACAACAAGAATCATTAATAATGGATCTAAGTACGATGAAAATGTTCATATCATTCAATACAAGTAATGCAAGTCATCGCATTCAATTACAGTGTAAATTCTCTACTATAAAATAAAATAATTCATTATCTATTTCTTTTGCTCCTTTATCAATTTAATTTAACATTTTTCCTGTTTTTTTTTTCCTCCTAAAGTTGATGATTATGGTGAAATCGTTCTAATGAATTTAGTGAAAGGATCAGATGGTGGAAAAAAAAAATTAAAAACAGAAAGACAACATATATCACCGAGTGATGCAATAGTTCATTGGACTTATTCTAGCTGCATAATTTTGATTACAATTCATGCGTTAGTTTAATAAGAAAATATTCAAATAATTTAATGAATATCTTACCCTATCAAGTAATCCAAATTTTCTGAAGTTTATGAATTTAGGGACAATTCCAGCAGCCAAACGTACCAATGCATCCTCGTAGCCCCAGAGATATTCGTAAACAGTTATATTTAATATCGGCTGACTATTCAACATATTGGCTAATTGAGCGAGTGGATAATTAACGAAGAAACCTTGATCATAAACTGCTGAAGATACACCCTGAAAAAAAAAACAAAGCATGTGGAAAAACGACTTTTTTTTGTAAAATTCAATCTATTAAAAGATTCTTTGCTTATTGCAGAAACTGTATCTTTTGGATGTATTCAGTGATCGGCAAAAATTATATTTTCATCCATCAAAGTGCCACTAATTAGTCTGTATTGTAAAATTTAGGAATTTTTATGAGCATATTGTTAAGTATCGCGATATTCAGTAACTACATTGCAAAGTCTTAATGATATTCATTAATTTCATAATTTGAAATGAAAAATTGTTCAGTAAGGGGAAAATATATGATTCAGTTCGATTCATTCCTAAATGATTCACACTGCTAAAAAAAGATTGAAATTTCATAGGAAATTCGATGAAAATTTTAATAAACGTGATATTGAATGTTTTTTAATGGGAAAATGCTTGTGAAATCTTGGAGTTTCCGAAGAAATTCAGACGGATCTATGAGTTTTAAGTAGAATTGAGACGAAAATTCTACAACTCACTTGAATTTTCAACTGAACATGAATATTCAGAATTAAAATGACTTGCATTTCCTATTTTTTCATGAATTTTTCCTATTTTTTCTCAATTTTCAAGAAACAATTGAACTGAAATTTACCAATTTCATTGATATTCAGGCTTTAAATTATTTGAAAATCGATGATTTGTTCATTTTTCAATGACATAATTATCTGGAATATCAGTAGAGATATAAATTTTTTAAAATTTCAGTGATTTTGCATGGAAAATTCAGACAGAAATTTTTAACAGTGCAGTAATGGGAAGAATACTGTTCAAAATTGTTAATTCCTCAGAAATTTTCATTATTCATTTTCATAATTGATGACTTTTCTAATAATTAGATAATTACTTGTTCTAAATATTTAGATAATTATTTGGTCTAAATGATTATGTAATCATTTCTTCTGAATAATTAGATGATTAGAAAATTAAATTTTCTTGAAGACAAATACCATTTTACCATCTTTCGCATCTGTCGAGAGGCTTTCCAGTTACGCAACCATGTTTTATCTACCCAAATATAATAAACTCACTGATAAAAATTTTGAATCGAGGGTTATTGAGAAATGTAATGCAAGCATTGCAAAAAAAAACAAGAAAAAATGAAAAATACGCAAGTTTTTTTTTACTTTTATATTTTGTTCCTTTTGTTGTTATTATCCGAGCATTCAGTAATTAAAATTGTTAATGTACTAATTGTTCTAGTAATTAGTAATTTGAATAATTAATTTCCTAATTATTTTGAAATAAGTTATTTGAAAATTAGAATTGCTTACTATCTGGATAATCAAAAACTCAAACAATAAAACTAATCAGTATAAGATTAATAAATAATTTTCATATTTGAATTACTGATTATTTGCATACTTAACACTGTCATAAATAGAAGTATTAATTTTCTATACAATGGATAATTAAAAATCTACAATTTTCCTTATGCCGATCACTGGATGTATTCTGGTTTTATTCAATAAACAATAATTTACAAAAAAAAGGAATTCTTAAAAAAAAAAAATATTTTTTAAGAATCTTTTTTTCTCATCCTTCTCATTACAATATCTCAGAAACCAAGCGAGATAGGGCAATTTTGGTGGAATACTTTTCTGTAGGAAATTCAAAGAACTACAAAAAAGGATTCAGCCATAATTGCCCTATCTCGCTTAGTTTCCGAGATATTATTAAGAACCTGATGACAGGTGAAAATCATTCGTAATTAAATTGTCATGTTTATTAATTTTGGAAACTTACCAGCATTGGAATATTTGGCACTCTAATTATATCGTCTTCCGGATCATTAACAGATAATTCCGGTACGAAAAGAACAGTACGATTTGGTGTATAGCTGATTGAACCATTATCATGCCAAACAACATTAATATTCTCCAATATTTCTCTGTAATTCGTTGAATTTATCAATTTAGTATTTACACGTAATTGAATATTCAATTTTTTTTAAATTGATTCTACATTATGCAGAAATGAAAATTATCATATTTATTTGATAAATAATAAACGTACTGATAAACGTATGGACCAATTTCCTTGACTTTTAACTTTTCTTCGCCTCTTAAAAATTCATCAGGATTTGTTATATTGAAAATATAAACTTTCATGTAAACTGGAACTGGTGGCTTTTGCCACATTTCATAAACTGTTGACGATGGTGCCATTATCATTTTCTGATTGTGAAAAAAAAAAATATCGTTGGATATTAATTGCTCGAAAAATTTGAGAAAAATAAAAAAAAAAAATTTTTTTTAATTAATTTTTTTTTTTGTATTTAATCGAATGTTCATATAATTGAAAAATACTTACGTATTGGAATATCATATTGATGATATTGATGGCATGGAGAGCATATGCGAATACTGAGCATATAATACCAACCATGAATAAAACAATACATTCTATAATGAGAAAATTGTCGATTAATTAGTGCAATAATGATGAAATTAATTTAAAAAAAAAAAACGTTAATGACTCAATTTACTATTAACGAGGTAAAACCGATAAAGTTTATTTTTTTACGATTCTTTTTTTTTCTCGGAAATTAAAAAAAAATCTCTTTCATTAAAAAAAACATCAAAAACATTTAATTACGAAAAATTTTCTATTTTTCTCACATTACGAGATATTTCATCAGAAACTAACATAAACCGTGATTTCACGTGGTTTGTTCATTTTACCTTGACATTAGTTCATTTTTGTGAAGAAAAGTTAAGGCTAAAAGAAAGGTCATTGCCCAAAAAAAATTTTTATCTCCTTGAATTTATGAGTTATTGCGAAAATACTGATTGATTGAAAAATGGACAAGGCCAGTGGATTGATCTTTGCGGTCAATCTTCATAGAATATCTCGAATATTAAAATTAGATAGAGAAATTTTTATGAGGACAATTTTATTGTTAATTTCTCAATAGAAAAAAAAAAGAAGAAATTTAATAGTGAAAAGTTGAAATAGGATGATCCCATCTTGTTTTTCGTCATTTTTAGTGAATGTCTAGGAAACTAATGGAGATACGTCCTTTTTACAGTAATCCATTTTTGTAGCTCTTGAAATCCATAATATAAAAAGTATGGGACAGTTTTTGTCATCACTTATCCTAATATATATTATAGATATACTATACTATATGGTATATATCTATATACTATGCTATATATATAGTATAGTATATAATATATTTTTGTCTCTAAAATGTCTATATTAGGACCTCAAAAATGAAGGGGCTTAAGTCCAGAGACTTGCTCCTTTTTGACTCTAAAATGCCAAGATTTTTTTTTGCCTCTTATTGCAAAAAAAATGGTAAAAACCCTCAAATTATCATTATTATTATCTTTTCATCATATTATTGAGGACTTCAGTAATAAAGTGGCATGAATGCAAAAGGCTTGCGCCTTTCTGCCTCTCAAAGGCATTACACAGAGAAAAATTTTATCTTAATTTAAGAATGTGCAGTCACTTAATTTAAGTGACATGCCATTCTTAAATTAAGTGACTTTTCTAACTTAAATCAAGTGACTTTTCTAACTTAAATCAAGTGACTTTTCTCACTTAAATCAAGTAACTATTCTTTTCTTAATTTAAGAAAGTAAAAGTCACTTAAATTAAGTGACTTTTCTCACTTAAATTAAGTGACTTTTCTCACTTAAATTAAGCGACTTTTCTCACTTAAATCAAGTGACTATTCTTTTCTTAATTTAAGAAAGTAAAAGTCACTTAAATTAAGTGACTTTTCTCACTTAAATCAAGTAACTATTCTTTTCTTAATTTAAGAAAGTAAAAGTCACTTAAATTAAGTGACTTTTCTCACTTAAATTAAGTGACTTTTCTCACTTAAATCAAGTAACTATTCTTTTCTTAATTTAAGAAAGTAAAAGTCACTTAAATTAAGTGACTTTTCTCACTTAAATCAAGTGACTTTTCTTTCTTAATTTAAGTGAACTGCACATTCTTAAATTAAGTGACTGCACATTCTTAAATTAAGAGAACATTTTTCTTTGTGTAATTAAAAAAAAAACGTATTTCTTCCTCAAATGGGCAAATTGCTGCATTTTGTACGTGAAAACGCGCTTTACATTCATTTTTCTTCATTTCAATGACGTTCAATTCAGAAATATGTGTAAAAATATATGTAAATTTTCAAGAGCACCATGCAGAAAAGGTGCGAGCATCCAAAGTCTAGTTCTCTACAAAAAAGGATGAATCAAAAAGAGCGTGTCTCCATGACTTCTCCAAATATTTCCAAAAAAACATCCGCAAAAAAATACTAAGTTTAAAATGAAAAAAAAAACCTCTTTTTTTGTAAATGTCAAGTTCAAGGTGAGAAAAAATAAATATTTAAAAAATACAGTATTGAGATAAAAATAAAGCGTTGGTAATGTACATCAATGGCACTGGATAAGAATGATTCATTACTCACTGTGCATTTCTTTTTAATTGATACATTAATGGATACTGTTGTGATTCAACAGAGAAGAAAAAAATAAACAAAATGTTCAATCGTAGTATGATATTCTTATGCAAAATATTATTTAATACATGATCCATGAGCATGATGATAAATTTCTTATTTAAAATGGAAAGGATCCGGTATTGATGGGATCAGATATATTGGGGTTTTTCCAGTGAGAGAATACCTCGGCACAGTGTCCTACTTTAATTGTTGCCTTGACTCAAATTTCAGATGAAAAAAATAAAGAAATAAAAAAAAAGCATTTGAAAAAAAAAAAAAAAAAAAATTAAAATAAATGCGATGAAACACAGTGGAAAAGGTGAGATCGTAATCAGACAGCTGTATCATGGCGTGCAACAAATTATTGGCAATCTTGATTATAAATGTTTGCAGTGAGTGAAAAAATAGTTATATTTACATCAGTGGTAATGAATAATTAGATGAATGATCATCCTTGGGAAGTGAGGAAGGCGATAATGGAGAGAAAAAAATTGTCTTTTAATTTTTTTTCCTATTTTTTTTTTTTTTTTTTTTTCGCTGTCGTGATAGTCGTCACGTGCAGACGTGAGTGTGTTTCATCATTCAATAAAAATGTCAAGGGTTGAGGGTATTGTTAATTTGATGTTTATGTTTTTATCAGTCTATTATAATTCCACTGATTATCATAATATTTACTAGCATTTTTACTCTCAGCTGTTAGTGATATGAGATTTTTTTTTTAAAGATTCGTTTTCTTTCATGGACACTTTTATGGTGATTGGTTTATTGGACGTGTTCATCACGTTCGCAATTCTGATTTAAATAAAAAAAAATTATTTTTTCATTTTTTGGGGAGATCGTGGAAAAATAGTCCAGAATTTTTTTTCGAAGTGAAGAACTTTGCAAAAAAAATTTTTTAAAAATTAAAAAGATTTTCTGACATGTCTCTATTTTTTTACATTTTTTTTTGCTCCAATTTGTTGAAAAAAAATTCAATTTCTCTGGAATTCCGATTGTTTTCTACAAAAAAAATTACGGAAAAAATCCACGTATTCTGCTTTATCTTATTTTTTTCTCTCTCGGTATTCAGTAATTAATTTAATTTTTTTTAAAATTGTTTAACTTACTTTTGTACTGCTGAATTTGCAAAGGTCCCTTCATGATTTAACAATTAAATGATCATAAAATTTCTAGTAGAATATTTCTGCAAAAGAAAATTTTCTAATATTACATTTTTTTTTCTACGTGCGCAATTGGTGATTTATGAATGTCATTAGTCATTCAATTATCAATCAAAGTATTCCTCACGATTACTTAATTACGTCGTTTAGAGATTGTTAAATGATTTTTTACTGTCACTTTTAAATGGAAATTTTTTAATTTCATAGAGAAATTCAGATCATTGATCTTCAATTATTGCATTTATATGCATTGATATTATCATTTACAATTTCGAGATATTTTCCACAAAAAAAAAAAAAACTTGAAATTTCCACAATATTTTTCTTCTTTTTTCCAAATAAATCAAGGAAATGAGCTAATTGATCATTTTTACTACCGTTAAATTACGGAAAAACGTTTTTTCTTCTGAAATATTTTTTTTTCTCATAATTTTTCGAAAAATTGATTATTTTCAAATGATTTCGAAATTTACGAGTTTCTCCAAATTTTTAAATACGTCCAAGAATATAGTTTTATTCTTCATGAGAAATTATTTGAAAAAATATCTACACTAAACCTATTATAACTATGTTTTTCATTAAATAATCTTAAATTACGTGATTAAATAGAATTCACTTTACCTTAAAACACAGTGCGTAACTTCAGCGTTGCAGCTGAAAGTTATCTCACTGCACCGGTTTTTTTGAATGAAAAAAAAAGAAAAGAAGTAGAAAAAAAAGGGCAAAACAAAAATAACACTCTGCAGTCTCTCCCTTTCCTTTTATCACTTTAATAATTCACATAAATCGGTGAACCCACGGAAAAAAAGAGTAAAAATCGAAATTTTCGTAGAAATTAATGAAGAAAAAAAATTAATTCGATTTAAAAATTCACAATAATAAAAAAGATTTAAGAATTTCAACACTTTTAGAGAAAATTAATTTCTATTCAATTTTTTCTCAATAATAATTTACTTTTTTTTTTTTTTTTCGTTTAATAATCCGATATGTGACATTTGAGAAGAGAAGATGTATTTAACCGTCTCTGCTAGAATACAAGTTGGTTATATAGCCAACGTGACTATACCGTAACCCCGTCGACCCTTTTTGCTGCTCTATCCCCTGCCTATCGTTAAGAAGAGAACCGGCATCCTGTGAAAACCGGCCGGCCTTTACGTATTTTTGCACATTTCTCAAATACTATTGGACGAGAGAATTCTCATGTTCTCTCCTTCTTCTCCACCTCCCCACCCTCCCTTCACTCAACATATTTTTCTCAATATATATCCAAAGGCATACTATACTATATAGTATATATCTATATACAATACTATATATGTAGTATATATATAATATAATATAATATAATATAATATAATATAATATAATATAATATAATATAATATAATATAATATAATATAATATAATATAATATATTATATATATTATATTATAATATATTATATATGATAGTATATAATATATTTTTGTCTCTAAAAAGTCTATGTTAGGACCTCAGAAATGAAGGGGCTTAAGTCCAAAGACTTGCTCCTTTTTGACTCTAAAATGCAACGATTTTTTTTTGCCTTTTATTGCAAAAAAATGGTAAAAAACCCTCAAATTATCATTATTATTATCTTTTCATCATATTATTGAGGACTTCAGTAATAAAGTGGCATGAATGCAAAGGACCTGCGCCTTTTTGCCTCTAAAATGCATTAATTTAAAAAAAACGTATTTCTTCCTCAAACGGGCAAATTGCTGCTTTTTGTACGTGAAAACGCGCTTTACATTCATTTTTCTTCATTTCAATGACGGTCAATTCAGAAATATGTGTACAAATATACATAAATTTTCAAGAGCACCATGCAAAAAAGGTGCGCACACTCAAAGTCTAGTCTAAACATATAACATAATTAATCCACTAATTAATTATTTGTAACAAGATGGAAAAAAAATTTACTTTCCAATTTTTATGAAGTCTCTTCATAGATAATTGAGCATTGAATACTTGGTGAATTTCAAATTTTTCTATCTCAACTTTTGTTATATTTCATAAATCCTGATGATCAAATGAAAAATCGATAAGTTTTTTGGACAAAAAAAAATTGATTGAAAAATTACAGAACTAAATTGTTGTTTATTATTAATTATCAAAAATTTTTATTTCAAAATCATTTTTCTCGCAGTAATTAATGTTGAACAAAAAAAAAATTAATGTTGAACGTAATTTTAGTAGTGCACTTACCAAAAAATTAATCAAATTTCTTCAAAAATTTTCAAGAATTAATTTTTATTGGATTTTTCAATAGTAATTAACGTTAAACGTGACTTTGGCATTGTCCTTGTCATCAAACAGCTCACCTAGTTGCATATATTGTCATTAACTTCAATGTACGTAATAGTAGATTTACCAGAAGACAGAAAAAAACTATTTAATCATTCGAGTATTAATTTATCGTTTAAGTTATATCAATGAAATTATTGATTGTGCATCAAGGTGAACAGAAGATATTTTAAAATTTTCCAAAAAAACAGCAACAGCATCTTTGTCTATGTGAATTTCAAATTGTCCCTGAATTCAATCACAAATTAAATGTAACACCAGAAATAAAAAAAAAAAAAAATAAAAGAAATTTCGAGGAAAAAAAAAATATTTAATCCTTCATCTACTAATCAGCCAAAGTTTAAAGTCCAAGATCACGACTGTTGTACTGTTTGTAAAGAAAGAAAATATACCGCTGAATTGATGAAGAAGTAACCAAAAAAAAATTTAAAAAAAATCCATGAGGTTCAATGATTAGCATGAGAATTATGAATACAAAGAGAAAAATTTTTGCTTTATGAAAGATAGGAGAAGAGGGGGGAAGAAATACAAAAAAAAAATGAACAAATCTAATCATTAATATTTATCATTTCTTTTTTCCTTTACTTAAACTTTATTAATAAAAAAATATCTCAATAAGATCACATGTTGCTGACTGATGTTACCACATTTCTTCTATCAATTCTTGTATTATAATCATATTTTTTACATCGTCATGATAATTGACACTTCGTCATTCTAAGGAGAACTGTAGAGGAGACTGGAGCAGAATGATCCGGGAATTTTGTTCTTAGTGAAGGACTTCATGGAAAAATGTGAAAAAAAATTTTGAGTAGATGCTCCAGCATGTCTGCATTATTGGGTGATGTTTGCCTTTTTTTTGTAGAAGCCTTGACTCTCGAAAAAAAAAAAATTCTGAGCCATTTTGTTCCGCAGGTATGTTTGTTCCGGTCTCCTCTAATAATGGAGATAATCATCATGATAATAGATTTTTGAATTAGTGAAGCGGTAAAAAGAGGTGAAACGATCATTACGTCAATTTTTGGACAATATTTGGAAACGTGAGGAGGCTTATTATTTTACCCATACCCTGAGAAAAGAAAAAGCAGAAAAATTGATGAAATTAATTTTTCAATAGTCTTTGACAAGTAACACTTTACAACAATTGATTTTCTTCCATTTCTAAGAGATTTATCTACACAGAAAAATTTTTTTTCTTAATTTAAGAATGTCACTTAATTTAAGAATTGCAGGTCACATAAATTAAGTGACTTTCCTCACTTAAATCAAGTGACTTTTTCTTTCTTAATTTAAGAAAGTAAAAGTCACTAAAATTAAGTGACTTTTCTCATTTAAATCAAGTGACTTTTTCTTTCTTAATTTAAGAAAGTAAAACTCACTTAAATTAAGTGACTTTTCTCACTTAAATCAAGTAACTTTTTCTTTCTTAATTTAAGAAAGTAAAAGTCACTAAAATTAAGTGACTTTTCTCACTTATATCAAGTGACTTTTTCTTTCTTAATTTTAGAAAGTAAAATCAACTTAAATTGAGTGACTTTCCTCACTTAAATCAAGTAACTTTTTCTTTCTTAATTTAAGAAAGTAAAAGTCACTAAAATTAAGTGACTTTTCTCACTTATATCAAGTGACTTTTTCTTTCTTAATTTAAGAAAGTAAAAGTCACTAAAATTAAGTGACTTTTCTCACTTATATCAAGTGACTTTTTCTTTCTTAATTTAAGAAAGTAAAAGTCACTAAAATTAAGTGACTTTTCTCACTTAACTCAAGTGACTTTTTCTTTCTTAATTTAAGAAAGTAAAAGTCACTAAAATTAAGTGACTTTTATCACTTAAATCAAGTGACTTTTTCTTTCTCACTTAAATCAAGTGACTTTTTCTTTCTTAATTTAAGAAAGTAAAAGTCACTAAAATTAAGTGACTTTTCTCACTTAAATCAAGTAACTTTTTCTTTCTTAATTTAAGAAAGTAAAAGTCACTAAAATGAAGTGATTTTTCTCACTTAAATCAAGTGACTTTTTCTTTCTTAATTTAAGAAAGTAAAACTCACTTAAATTAAGTGACTTTTCTTTCTTAATTTAAGTGACCTGCACATTCTTAAATTAAGTGACTGCACATTCTCAAATTAAGAAAGCATTTGTCTCTGTGTAATTTACTATTTCAGTAGTGAAGAGGTGAAACAAGATAAGTCTCTTTTTCTCTCATTAAGTTTTTTTGGAAATACCTTAAAAAATAACCGAGAAAGAGCAATTTCGCCCTAAAACTCTTTTGTAACTCTTGAAATTCTCTACAAAAACAGATGAGTAATATCGCCTTATCTCGCTTACTTTCCGAGCCATTTCCTCCAAAATCAGCACGAAGATAAGTCGATTTATCCTGTTTTACCTCTTCACCACTGATTTGTTTCATTAGTTCCAAATCAATATTTGTTTTGAACTATTGAAGCAATTCATTTTACCATTTTTACTACATAATTTTTTTTCTCAGTATGTAAATATGATGAAAATGATATATACTGATGAAAAAATAGTGTTACCACTATCAAATATTGATACCATTGGTCCTTAGCAAATATTGTTTCAAAAATAATTGAAAAAGCTGCTGAACTTACTGAATTTAGTCAATTTAACTAGTTAATCTGTTTAAATTAACTGAATTCAGTAAATGCAGCACCTTTTTCAATAATTAAAAAAAAAATTGTAAAGGACCAATATTATCAATGTTTGATAGTTTTAAAATTTTTTCTATCTCAGTGTAGATAAACTATTAATTAATAAAGTGGACTTTGAAACAAAAAAAAGAGGATGAGCTCATTTATTTTCACTCTTTTTTCAGAATATCTCGGAAACGAAGTTTCCGAAATATTTGATTGAGAATGATCATGAAAATAAATTGATTTGTCCTAGTTCGCCTCTTTACTACTGAATTTTAAGGAAACTAGACTTTTGAAACGGTGCTCTTGAAAATTCATTTATATTTTTACACATATTTCTGAATTGACCGTCATTGAAATGAAGAAAAATGAATGTAAAGCACGTTTTCACGTACAAAAAGCAGCAATTTGCCCGTTTGAGGAAGAAATACGTTTTTTTTAAATTAATGCATTTTAGAGGCAAAAAGACGCAGGTCCTTTGCATTCATGCCACTTTATTACTGGAGTCCTCAATAATATGATGGAAAGATAATAATAATTATAATTTGAGGGTTTTTTACCATTTTTTTGCAATAAAAGGCAAAAAAAACAATCGTTGCATTTTAGAGTCAAAAAGGAGCAAGTCTCTGGACTTAAGCCCCTTCATTTCTGAGGTCCTAACATAGACTTTTTAGAGACAAAAATATATTATATACTATCATTATTACATTATTACGCTTATATAATCGCTCTTAACTTTTTGTTTCTGATTCTCAATTTAACATGCCTTTTAGTTGTATCTCATCAAAAATAGAATATAGAAATGTTTCTTATGTTCATCGGAGTGCTAAATGAAAAAAAAATTCGATTTGAAGTTTGTCCGGAGACATTTCCTTTTCTTCAGAAAACGTAATAAATTATGGAAATTGAATGTTGTTTTAAACTTGGGGGGTCATTAAAAAACTATATTAGTCTTTGATTGAGATCTTAAGTATGAGTTTCTTCGGAAAATGCTAAGTTGTGAAAAATACAAGTTGAGAAAAATATTATGCTTTATGTTATGTTGTATCAGGTCGGACGTGTGAATAGAAAATGTTGAGAGTTTTTTCTGTTGCATTACGTCGAGAGGAATTGCATATACCAAATCTTATAAAAATTTCAAAAATTCTGAAAAAATCTCAAATATTTTAATGAAACTGGTTTTTTTCTAAATTAGTTCAAGAAATAATGAGAAAAACTTACACCAATTTTGTTTTATTTGGTGAGAAAGATTGGAGTACTTCAGAAGAAGTAAATTCAATTTGATTTTCTTGATCACTCTCATTTTGTTGGCCATTCTCAATATCAACCATATTAGATGAAGCTGGAAATATTGAATCGAGAGGAATTTCAGAATTATCAGCCATTTCAGTACACACTATCAGTCAGAATATTGAATGAAAATGACATTTTTATCTGCTTACTTCACAGTATAGAATAAAAAAAAAGGAAGTAAAATTTCGAATTATAAATTCAGAAACAGAAGGTATAACCGTATGAGATCGATCGTGTGTTGTAGTGCCCAGTAATCGCAACTAAGAAAAAGTTACAATTTTAGCAACTCTCAATGGCGGGCGCATAGCGCCCGCAAGACGCTTGTATATAATATATTATAATATAATATATATAATATATTACATTACATTATATTATATATATATATATATATATATATATATATATATATATATATATATATATATATATACTATATATATAGTATTATATATAGATATATACTATATAGTATAGTATATCTATAATATATATTAGGATAAGTGATGACAGAAAATGTCTCATGCTTTTTTATATTATGGAAACTGAAGAGAAGGGCAAAAAAAATCGGAAAAAAATTGAGAAGATGCTCCAACGTATTTCCATTGTCGAGTGATGTTTGCCCTTTTTTTTCGTAGAAAGCCTTGATTCTCAAAAAAAAATCCTGAATAATTTTGTCCATCAGGTACGTTTGTTCCGGTGTCCCTTAATAACGCAAATAATAATCATAATAATAAGTATTTAAATTAGCGAAGAGGTAGAAAGAGGCGAAAAGATTTTGACGTCAGTTTGTGGAAAATATTTAGAAATCTGAGGGACATAGTTTTCGGTGATTTTTTTTTAAAGTAGATTTGTACAAAAAGAATACCGGCAACAGAATTTCTATTAAATTTCGAGGAAATGGAGAAATTTTTTATTCAAACATACATAAATTGAATAGGTTATTGTTTCGGTGATATTAATTGAATAAATAAAGCGCATCGTCGATTGTATCAAGGGTACATTTAGATAAAGCGTGGGCTGGAAATGCCAAACCGGTTTTATTCACTTGAGTGAGAAATAAAGAAGTGAAAAAATCTTAATTCATTTAAAGCCATGGACTGATGAAGCATTTTCCAAAATGAAGAAATATAACGGAAAAGGGAATCGTGATCAACGTAGGTCAGTTAAACGTGAATAAACAAGTGCTTCTGGGAGCGTTAAAATAACAGATATTTGAAATTTTTAATTTTTTCATCATTTAACAGATAAATTATTCTAAAGAAGGAGAGAAATATGCACATATAGAATATTCAAAAATCCATATATTCGAATTTTTTATATATTTTTTTCATAATAATTCATTTTTTCGAAAAAAGTCCTCAAAATTAGCTGTTCATTTTCAGCATCATGTTCGTCTTTAGTGCTAATAATGCCAACTGTCATTGAACTTCCGGTGGCTGCAATTGAGCCGATGAAATAATGAAATCCCTACACAAAATAAGAGTTAATAACACGCCCCTTTATTTTTTAAATTTCTTTTTTAATTTACCGGTTATTTTTGATGCATCGAGTTTCTTCAATTCTCAAGGTCGTATTAATTATTTTTTTGTGATTTCGAATGTGCTCGGTTCCTTAATGTCAAGCACACGTGCATTATTTTTCATCCTTCATTTTACAGAGGTGAATGCCCCAAAAATGGCCGCAAGCAGAAACATTTTCAAAATCCACACACTCAACATAATTTGCTTTTTAATGTTTATTTTACAATCTTTTGTCCCTGTTGATTTATCTAAAAATACTTTCATCCAAAATTCGACATGATTCATGAAGATAACTTCATTCCTTTCATTTTCTATGAGAGAGAAAAAAGAACGATAACAATACTCTGTGAAATAATGAAGTAAGACGAATTAACAAATGCCGAAGAACGTGAAGAATTTATTTTCAGCTAAATTAATTCAAATTCCACTTAATTTAAAGAATAAACATGAATTTAGGAATTTGGTGGGTCAATTCAGTCATAAATTTCTTCTTCACTTTTTTCAACATGTTCTAGAAACTGTTTCGTTCATAATTTTGAATATAGAACGAATTTTTCCACAGAATGTATCGAATGAATTCAGTAGTGAAGAGGTAAAAGATGTCAAGTCCAATTTAGAGACGCGAGTTGATGCACCGCATCCATTCTTCACAGAGAAAAATGTTTTCTTAATTTAAGAATGTGCAGTCACTTAATTTAAGAATGTGCAGGTCACTTAAATTAAGAAAGAAAAGTCACTTGATTTAAGTGAGTTTTATTTTCTTAAATTAAGAAAGAAAAAGTCACTTGATTTAAGTGAGAAAAATCACTTGATTTAAGTAAAAAAAGTTACTTAATTTAAGTGAGTTTTACTTTCTTAAATTAAGAAAGCAAAAGTCACTTGATTTAAGTGAGAAAAGTCGCTTAATTTAAGTGAGTTTTACTTTCTTAAATTAAGAAAGCAAAAGTCACTTGATTTAAGTGAGAAAAGTCACTTGATTTAAGTGAGAAAAGTCACTTGATTTAAGTGAGTTTTACTTTCTTAAATTAAGAAAAAAATGTCACTTGATTTAAGTGAGAAAAGTCACTTAATTTAAGTGACTTTTACTTTCTTAAATTAAGAAAGAAACAGTTACTTGATTTAAGTGAGAAAACTCACTTGATTTAAGTGAGAAAAGACACTTAATTTAAGTGACTTTTACTTTCTTAAATTAAGAAAGAAACAGTTACTTGATTTAAGTGAGAAAACTCACTTGATTTAAGTGAGAAAAGACACTTAATTTAAGTGAGTTTTACTTTCTTTAATTAAAAAAGAAAAAGTCACTTGATTTAAGTGAGAAAACTTACTTGATTTAAGTGAGTTTTATTTTCTTAAATGAAGAAAGAAAAAGTCACTTGATTTAAGTGAGAAAAATCACTTGATTTAAGTAAGAAAAGTCACTTAATTTAAGTGAGTTTTACTTTCTTAAATTCAGAAAGCAAAAGTCACTTGATTTAAGTGAGAAAAGACACTTAATTTAAGTGACTTTTACTTTCTTAAATTAAGAAAGAAACAGTTACTTGATTTAAGTGAGAAAAGTCACTTAATTTAAGTGACCTGCCATCCTTAAATTAGGTGACTGCACATTCTTAAATTAAGAAAACATTTTTCTCTGTGTTGCTTTCGAATAAGAAACGCATAAGAATGTAAACAAAGATGCAAATGATTTTTTTCCCTGTAAGTTTATTTTGTCATTCATGTAAATATGATGTAAATAATGTGGGTCAACTATTAATAGATTGAAAAAAAACTTTGAAACAAAAACAAGGATGAGTCCGTTTTTTCCACTTTTTCAGAATATCTCGAAAACGAAAAGATAGCCCCATTTCGTCAGAATTGACATTTTCTGCAAGCCCTAGCAAATTCATTTATAACGATTTTTTGAGTATCTTTTGGATATACTTTCGGCATAGTAGACATTGGGTAGGATTTCGATATAATTTTCAGATTATACCCAAATCATACTCAAATAATACGAATATTTTCAGTATATTCATGAAATTTTTATACCCAAATTATCCCAGCGAAACATCATTGTTTTCTTTTCTTCACTACTAAAATCAAATATCGTTAATTTTCAAATAGAGAATTGTGAAATTTTTGGATTGAAAACAATGAGTGATCAAAAAAATGAATGAATATGAATTGGTCCGTTCAATTAATCTGTATGAATATCATCGCCATAGAAACCAAGAGGCGCAAGTGCTTTACTTATACATAGGATTTACGCCCTTTTGTTCCAAAAGTGACAATATACTCCATGGTCCATTTTTCTCATATCTGAGTCTTTAAATGGCGATAAAATTGTGACGATTGAAATTTTACTTGAGAATATCAAAATACTCGGCAGCTCAGTTGCAGACCCGGGTAGGAATCGCCCAATGCTCAACCCTTGGCCGAACATCAGCCAAGAATTCGCATGCCAAAGCCTGGTAGCCATGGCTCGGCCAAACCTTCGCCAAGTATCGGTACACCGTTGTTCGGGCCTCCAGAATTGGCTGAGCAACGATGTGTCGTAGTTTGGCCTGCCAGAATTGGCCAGGCGTTGTTTGAAACTTGAACTCCCAGGGCTTGGCTTCTGATCATTGGCCACTCGTCGGGCCAATAATGTACTGCTAAGGCTTCAATTTTTTTTTATCTTTTGACATAATTAGATTATCTCACATTATCAGATAACTTCTGAACAATCACGATCGAATTTCATTTCTCCGAACAAGGTAGACGGTGATAAATTTATGAGGATCAAATTTAGTTACCAATGTATGAAATGTCCTAATGGCTAGTACGGTAAGGTAACAGACTGGCAATCCGAAGGTCCAGGGATCGATCTCAAGTGGCGGCTTATTTTTTTATTTTTTTTTTATTCAAATAACATTGGATCTTGATTATTCTTACGCACTTCAGAAGACTTAATTACTTTTAATTTACGTATTTAACATAAAATCTACAATAAAATGAACATTGACTGAACATTGAGACCAGTATAGTACCCAATGCTCGTTATCGAGGCTTGGCCATGCTTCGGCAATCAGCATTGGTACAATGTTATCATCCAATGCTCAACCAATATTGGGCCAGCCTTGTCTGAGGATTGAGCGCCAGTATTGGCATATTGGCTTCCGGCGCTGAGCCAATATTGGCCCAATGAATTTTTCCTACCCGGAGAGCAGCAGACTACGAATCTGAATATGATAGACTAGGCGTTATTCAGGACGCAAATAATGTACCAACAATATATCATACGAAGAGGCACATGTATAATAAAAAAATACCTGTAAAAGAAATAATTGATAAAAAAACAAAATTAAAATATTCAAAGAGTATCCCTGAAACGGATGAATACGATAATACGAAACTACAAAGCTCATACTGGTGGTTAGATGAGTCATTAACCCAAATAAAAGAGTTCAGCAAAGTCGTTTAGCTACAAGATTTATCAGTAATCAAACTAATCACTAAGTATTAGCATTAAGATCAACTATCGTTTTTATTATTACTCTTTTCCCCCTTTTCCTTCTCTCCCTTCCAAATCTCAAATATAATGTTTTGGTGTTTTTATTATTCGCTTAATTGAAAAAAAAACAGTAAGAATTTTCACCATCATATAAAAAACAATAACAAGACACACACAACAAAATTGTCAGAACAGTTTGAATGTATAAAAAAAAGCAAACAAATAATGATAAATCTTTCAAAAAAACGATAATACGTTGAGACATGAGCTTATGCACTGCATACTTTGTCCTCATAAAGACTAAAAATAATTAGCCGAATAACGAATGGTTTTTTTTTAAGTAAGTTTATTTTTAAGCCAGTAAATATTGTACATAATGATGAATTTTTTTGTAATAAATAAACTTTAAAAAAAAAAAAACTACGAATCTGAAGGTCCTGGGTTCGATCCCCGCAACTTGCTCGATTTTTTTTTCTCGTTATTTCCCTCTATAAATGTTACTTTATAATCCTTTAACGTTCCTTGTAGTACAGAAGTACCAATTCAACTAAAATTAGATTTGAAAAAAGACGGTATAAATTGGGTAGGGAAAATTCACAAATATACCCAAAATAACAGTATTTTCTGGGTATATTTTCAGCATTATACAAGAAAATCACTGAAAATATACCCAAATTCGGAGGATAATTTGGGTATTTGTTAGGTCGGAACGAATTCGCTAGAGAGCAGAGAATAATCCTAGACTGGTCCCTATGCCTTGAGAAAAGGATTGATTAAAAGTTAACTCATGAATTCAGTTGCATTGAACGAATATTAGATGCCCTCAAATACTTCAGCCAGTTCATTCGACAGCGTATTCGTTAATATTTAACAGTTGAGTAGCGGTGAAGCACTGCAATAGGCAAATCCAATCCTCATTTTTGCTCGGATGTGTTTTTCCCTCGTTGAAGTGATCAATCAGTACATTTTGAGTTGCGGAAAAAATAGCCCATGGAAAAAATAGACCGGACAAAATAGACCGGACAAAATAGACCAGAAAAAATAGCCAATAGAAAAAATAGCCCATGGAAAAAATAGCCCTGGAAAAAATAGCCCCTAGAAAAAATTGGGTGAATGGACAGTGGGTGGGTGGTTAATATGGTCGGTGTGGGGGTTGGGTGAATAGACAGTGGGTGAGTGGTTAATATGGTCGATGTCCATGGGCTATTCTTTCCGGTCTATTTTTTCCGTCGGCTATTTTTTCCACGGGCTATTTTTTCCTCGGCTATTTTTTCGGGCTACCGTACATTTTGGGTAATTCGAATTATTGAATCTACTTGCCTCAATCGAACCCCCCTAAACGAACCATTCATTGAATATTAACGAATATTAGTTTGGTTACCGTTCTGAAAACCGTTTGTAAACAGTAAACGAGGCTCGTTTCAGTCAAACGAATCAGTTTCTCAATGTGAGGGAAAAGCCGACGTCCGCTGTTTTTATTTTTTCATAATTATTTCACTGAGTATGAAGCTCTGAGAAAATCTGAATGCTTTTATTGAAATGTTTAGGGGATTATCATAATTTTTGAGAGACATATTCTGCAAAATTGATGGAGAAATAAAACAAATTCTAATAGGCGGCGAAATTTTTTCCATGTTAAATGGAATTGTCGCTCTAGCGATGTTGCCAAAAACTCGGTAAACGCGCCCGAGCAGTGTAGAGTGAATTAGACAACGTCGCAGCTGGAATAATACGGCGGCGATTCCTTCATAAGGGAACCAGATTTGCAGGGGCAATTTAGGTGACCAGTCTAGGGTTAAGGTAAAAAAGATACAAGCCCATCAATTTCAGACATAATCCATTGAAAATTAGCACGAAATTGAGTCGATTTTTCCTTTTTAACCTCTTCACTACACAGAGAAAAATGTTTTCTCAGTTTAAGAATGTACCGTCACTTAATTTAAGAATGTGCAGGTCACTTAAATTAAGAAAGTAAAGTCACTTGATTTAAGTGAGAAAAGTCACTTAATTTAAGTGACTTTTACTTTCTTAAATTAAGAATGAAAAAGTCACTTGATTTAAGTGAGAAAAGTCACTTAATTTAAGTGACTTTTACTTTCTTAAATTAAGAATGAAAAAGTCACTTGATTTAAGTGAGAAAAGTCACTTAATTTAAGTGACTTTTACTTTCTTAAATTAAGAAAGAAAAAGTTACTTCATTTAAGTAAGAAAAGTCACTTGATCTAAGTGAGAAAAGTCACTTAATTTAAGTGAGTTTTACTTTCTTAAATTAAGAAAGAAAAAGTCACTTGATTTAAGTGAGAACAGTCACTTAATTTAAGTGACTTTGACTTTCTAAAATTAAAAAAGAAAAAGTTACTTCATTTAAGTAAGAAAAGTCACTTGATCTAAGTGAGAAAAGTCACTTGATTTAAGTGAGAAAAGTCACTTAATTTAAGTGACCTGCCATTCTTAAATTAAGTGACTGCACATTCTTAAATTAAGAAAACATTTTTCTCTGTATACTGTAAAAAAAAGAAATGTAGACATATTTTCAAGGATTAATTTCTCGCAATATATCCTGATGTTTCTCCTGAATGAAAAAACGACTAGAGATTCCAGTAATGAAAATACAAAGTGAAGAAGAAAGACAGGACGAGTCGCATTTTTTGTCAATATCGCTTCGGCTCATTTTGTAAGAGTATTTCAAATATTGCAGAAAGAACATATCTCCATTAATTTCCAATATATTCTCAGAAAAAGTAAGAGAAAAAAGTCGACTTACCGTTTCACAAAAAATATGATTTTCTGGTATGGAACTAGTGAAGCTAAGAAAATTTTAATGCTCAAGTTTATACGATGCACCTTTTTCCTTTTTTCTCAATGCAATCGAATTGAAAGAAGCATAGGCATATAATAGAGTTGATGGGCAAGTTTTATTCAAGGCTAACAGGATATTTTCGTTGCAAAGTATAAAATTATATTTAGCGAAAAAATTATTTTACTCACGGTCATGATCAAATATGCATTCGTTGAATTAATAAAAAGTTCATGAGGGTTTAGAATGTTTATTTTTCTTTCTCTCTTTCATGTTTTTCTTATAATTCTTGCAGAAAATGAAAACAATTTAATGGCAGATACACAGGACTTCTTGTGCGTCAGTGAGCGGGGTTGCATGATATATATATATGAGGGGACTTCCAGATTGCTTTCAATGACGACTATACCTACGTCAGATCGATGGAAAAACGAAGAAGTGCAAAAAATAATAATAATAATGAAGAGTTTCAGGTGAGAATAAATGAAGAAAAGAAGAAAAGGAAATGAGGCAAAGAATGGGGATGTTCTAACTTCAAATGGAGAATTTGCATTGAAATTCTATGGGAACAGGTTTACAAGTTCATTCCTGATGTGTCTTGGTATCGCCTTGTTTCCAAAGTTATCTGGCTGAATCGCACGTAGTATTATTGTGAACATGCAAAGAATGATTAATTAGTTTTTTTTTCTGTTTGTTTTCCTGTCTTTTTTTTCCTTTTCGGTCGAGTTTTTATCAGCACTTTTCATCTGGTCTATAATTGCAAAATGATCGTCATAACAAGACGCATGATCAATCGAATTTTTTTTCAATTCTCAGTGATGAATTGTCGAATGAGTGCTAAAGGTCGAGAATAGGGTAGGACAGACGCGCGTAGATGTAATTTTCCTTAAATACCTCGAAATCTACACGGAGAGAAAAATCCATGAAAATTTATGGTGAAAGTTCCAGAAAAATTACCGGACTGAGCAGTAACCGTGGGACATAGTGCCTTACTATGAAAAAATGCGAAGCCAGTCCGGTGAAATTTGACACTGATGAGTTTCCAGTAAAAATTTCAGTCTCAGTGAATAAGAATTCAGTTCTTCCGAATGAAACGATGAAATTCGCGTATACTACACCATTTTTATTATATTGATCATCCTAATCATTATTAGTTCTTCATTATTCTTATTCATTTTTTATCCTGAAAATAAATTTATTTTACATCCATTTTTAGCAATAAAGACTCTAGCAGAGATTATTGTCTTATGAGTTACAATGGTCGACAGAAATTCGGAGTCCTCCAAAAAATTCCCAAGAATAGTTATTCAAATCATAAATTTCATAATATTCTGTGTGCTGATCTAGTATAAGAGAATTAAATTTTTTGCAATAACAATTATTTCGCTGTTTGATACATTTAAAAAATTGATTTCATAGAACTGTGGTCCATGGCTATCACGATGACAGATCCAATATGGCGATTCTTCCAAATTTCCCCTAAGTCCTTGCGATACGCGATCGAATCCGAAAAGACCCGAACTGAATCGATTGACGGACGAGTGCGATAGAAATTACTACTCAGTCCGGTATAAAGTGTTCCGAGGACGAGAAAATTAACGTCCTAGTCCGCAATTTATACGTTTTTCACAACAAATTTTGTGGGATACAAGAAGAAATTTCACTAATGTAGGCACAGTTAGGGAAAAATCACCAACCAGTCCAGTAAAATGCACTCACTCATTTGGTACATATTATGAGACGTTTCTCACTTTTTCATTCCTGTAGGAGGACGTTTTCACTTACGAACCTCTATGTCCTACGATTACCGGACTGGTCCAGTAATTTTTCATGAATTTTTCTCTCCGTGTATGAGATTTAGAGGAACTTTTGTGATTATGCGAAAAGTATTCAAGAATAGTCGCTATTCCACTTAGTTTCCGAGACATTTTGAAGAGAAAGGAAAGAAAAAGAAACTGTTTTCTTTTGGTTTTACCTCTTGATGACTAGAAATTGAGAACTAAGGAATTAAAAAAACGCCTTTCTTTTATTATTCCTAATAAAATATATTGGTAAATAATGGAGTCACGCCCATTTTACCATAGTTATTGTCTTGTACAAAATTTCTGAAGCGACGAAAAAGGACAAGAACAAGAAGGACGCACCTCCACTACACTGAGGTAAAATAGTGCATTGTGCACCTAGGACGTACAAAAGGTAGTACAGCCAAAAATCGTCGCCCGAGCAAAGCGAGGATAAAAATTTTTGTCGAAATTATCTTTTATCCGCCCGTGATGCGTAATACATTTTTGTGCTTAAGGAGTGAGAAGTGAGGTTATAAACCCATTTTCCCGGCATCAAATTGAATGAAATAAAGAAAATATGTTTTTTAAGCAGAAAGAATATTTTCGAGGAATGAAAATAATTTTGAGACAAAACTTTCTTCTTATTTGCGACGAATTATGTGAGGAAATTAGATTTGCACTTGGGTGGATTCGATCCCGGAACCTTCTGCACACTAAGCTGACCCGCTAACCACTCGACTACAGTTCAGTTATAGCATCAGTCGGTCTGACCATTTACATGCACTTCTTCCATAGATATATCAATAATATCCAGGATTAGACCATAAATCTGTGGATTACTCAGAATGATTCATGAATTGTTTATGATAAAGTTAATAAAGATTAATGAACATCCGGGGAACCTGATATGGTCCTGATCCTTACCGATCGGATTCCCCAGATCCGGGAGATGTCAAGGCCGGACCAGGCCGGTCCTGTTGGAGTTAGCGTTCTCTCTAAAATTCTCTGGTCAGACTATCCTGATATAATACTGATCAAGGCCATTTTTGATCGGGTCTTCACGTATGAAAACAAGCAGAAGCCTTACTCTCGGTGCGTTATTTGCAAACCCCACTCCTTGTGCGACATTTAATATTTTGCCAATTCGATTGGCAAAATGCTTCCGAACGGAATTCATCTATGGTGAATCGAATCGCTATTCATGTATCTCATTGCTCAAAAAAAACATTATTCTCGCAACAAGTACGCACTCATATATTCCTACAAATATTGCTCCAGACTGTATCGAACTGTTCAGGATTCCATCTGCAATACTTGGGGAATCTACTTGAAACTCGAAATTTCAGCTCAGAATAATTGATTAAATTGCAATAATATCATATGGTACATAAAAATTCAATATTAGAGGAAAATTCTGATCCTACGATGGAACACAAAAATTGACGTTCGGGTTCCAAATAGGATTTCTATTCTTTCTGATTGTCATCAGAATGAAAAGGTACTCATCTTGTAGAAAAAATTGTCTACTTTCGAATGGTGAAATAAAAAATAGTAGTGTTCTTAGGGAGAAAGCTAAGGAAAACCGTCATATTTGGGAAAACTAATTTATCGAACATCCTCACGAGAGACTTCTTCTGAAAAATCTGAAATTATCACCATTTGTGGGGCTCATTGAGATGAATCTTTTAAGCTGAACTTGGATTTAATCGCTTGGATAGTTTTCGAGATATAACCTCTTTTCATAAAATGGTTTTTGGCGGAAATTTCAGAAACTACTGGAGCGATTTCGCTCAATTTCAATACCAAACTTTTCGCTCATTAGATGCACAAACTGGCGAAATTTGAAGTCTCTAACTCAAATAGTTTTTAAGCTATCGTGTATAGTAAATTCAGGGTAAAAAACACTGCAATTGAAATTATCTGCAAACGAAAATTCTGAGCAAATTTTACCCCGAGTGAAAATTGTGAGTTCAAATGAGATGTATTCCATCGCTGAGAGTGGAGGCTGTGAATCAATTTTTCGCGGAGAAAAGTCGAAAAAACGATTTTTCGAAAATTTGAGTTTTCTCGAAAAGTACTCAACCGATTTCGCTCAAATTTCACTGACAGAAATTTGCATGAGGAGGGAAAGTACTGTTGAATTTCAGCTCACCAAGTATTACCGTTGCTGAGTAATAAGCTGATATCTGTCACACATACACACACACACACACACACATACATACAGACATTTTTTAAAAATGTCATTTCTCGACGTTTTGGATCATTCTGAGTCATATTCCGATGAAATCTCGAAATCGAAAAAAAATCGCGTTTACAATGCTTCCATTCGGAAGCAAAAGTGTATAGGAAGTTCCTATAGGACATTCCTATAAGACAATCGTATAGCGAAGCGTATACATCTGCGTATATGGAATTCGGATATTTCCTATACGAATGGAATTAGTTGGGTTTCTATACGCAAATTAGATTTTATTCGTATAGAAATGAGTCGTATAAACTCTAATTTGCGTATAGAAACACAACGAATTCCAATCGTATAGGAAATATCCGAATTCCATATACGCAGATGTATACGCTTCGCTATACGATTTTCCTATCGGAATGTCCTATAGGAACGTCCTATACACTTTTTTCATGCATGTTCCCATCCTGTAATGGATCTGGATTCAATCAGGCGTGCCCATCTGTTGGGAATAGAGTTTGTACATTCGTACTTGAGACAATCTGGGGTGCCACCATTAGGCGTAAGACAGAACTAGGTGTTCCCTCGTGAGGACTCGTAAGGACGCACTCACTAAGAAAAGACTGTTGTATAAAAGTGTTGCTTTTTATATCAATAAATCATTGTTAAAATTATCCCTGGTCATTCTTTTAAATATACAACTTGGTTTAATAACACCATCTGATGCCTGATCAGGATAGTCATACCCACTCCGAATCTAGATTTGATCGCTCGCAGCCACGGCGTGCCTCATAGTGATGGAACACAAAAAAGTGACGGTCATTTGACCGTCAATGACCAATTGGCAATGACCGACCATTTTGATCAAAAAATAATGACCAAATCGTGAATCAGAAAATTGACCAGAAATGGTTTTGACGGTCAGATTCCATCTAAATAGAGCTGATGATTTTTTTTTTGTGGACCTCTTCTTTTATGTATTAATCAAAGTCATTATATTTGAGACTGACTAGAGTCAAGAACATTCAGGATAAAAGTAATATGATAGAACGTTACGGAGATATATCTCCATCTGTAAGACAAGAGTGAACTGAATCTATTAGGATAAGTGCAGAATTTATGCAGAGTTTACGATTTCTTGAGAAAATAAAAGAATATTCCTGTGATATCTTTGTATTTGAATTTAATGAGGCTTTTCCTCTTCAAAAATATCATTCTACTAAAAGTGACAAAAAAAATGACCGAAGAACGAATTGACGGTCATTTTCCATCTATATAGCTGGATTTCATTACAGATTCTGATTTTTTATTCTTCAATTGGGTTTTTCAATTGCCGATATTCTACCGAAAATGAGAAATACTGCACTTTTGAAAATGGATGATTTCTCTGAGCATTTCCATTGACTTTAAAAAGAAATACCGTAATGTTACCGTATTGTGACGTAATTGGAAAAAACTACTTGTTTTGATGTAAAATTACCATCAAAATTTTTTGATGTAACGATACCGTAATTTACTGAAATTTCCATCTATATAGATGATTCAAAAAAACATTTCCATACTCAAAGAATTACTTTTCAAGTAGTCAATTATATGAGAGTTAGCATTGGAATTGTTTTTTTTTTTATTAAATTTTTTAAAAGGACAATTATTTAATTTTGTTAATCATTCAATGAGAATAGTTACCCGATTTATTCATTTTTGCCTCCTCAGAATAATCATATTTTCATACATCAATATTTAGAATAATATGTTAGGAACATTAATGATAATAACAACAATTTTATAATTTTTCATTGGCTGTCACTGACTATAGAAAAAGAAACACAAATGATGATCAGAAAGGCTGCGAATTGATTTAAAAAATTAATTCCGTAATTCATCTATATAGATGTAAATTTACCGTTACGTCTCTAAAAATGATAATTACGGTAATTTACTTTGAAAATCAGTGTTTTCACCATTTTTATTATTTACTGACGTTCGGTAAATTACGGTATTGAAACCGTAAAATTACCGTAAAATTACTGGTATCGTTACCTTTCCACATCTCTAGTCCAGAATGAACCCAATTTGGCTAAAAACCAAAATGTATTTTTCTCACAGTATAGTTTCCGGGATATTCTTGAAGAAGTAAATGACTAGAAAAAATATCACTTATCCTGTTTGACCTCTTCACTACTAATACATTAAGAAATATCTCGAAAAGTAATTGAGATACGCCTTTTTCATTCTGATTCTTCTTTTGTAGAAAATCTCAAGAGCTACTGGCAAGGATTACGATAAAAAAGACATATCTTCGTTAATTTCCAAAATGTTTTCCGAAAAATGAATGAAACAAATATAGATTTGCCTGTTTTCATAGAGTGAATTTTTTTGCTCTATTCTTTCGAAATAATTCCAAAAATAAAGATGACCCAGAATATTTTGCATTTTAGTAATGCAGGATTGATTGATTACCGTCAAGAATTGCAGTGACGATATCAAATCAAAAAAATTGAATTAATGATCCAGACAACTTGACTACGAATAAATTCGTCATGCATAGATAAGCCAATCATTGGATTTTTTTTCCAACTTTTCAGGTTTATTACTTCAAATTTAAATTCATTGGTGTTCTAAAAAATGAATCTAGAAAAAAAAAAACAAATATTCATTTTTGTCATGGGCGAAGATCAAGGTTTTGCTTAAATTTTTTTACGAGGTCGAAGTGTAAATTAATCTTCGTCATCTTTTTTGCTGCTCTGCGAAAAAAAAGGTGAGGAGAATATCAATAGAAAGTGAAATAATATCACACAATCTTATTGAAATATGAAAACATTCAATTATTACATATGATTTACTCTTTTGAAATTTTTCAAGCAGATATTTATTGACATGAGTTTTCTATATCATTTGCACCATATTCTCGTTCGTTCGCAATTGACAAAAATTTTAATATTTTAGTTTTTAAATATTTAACTATTTTAGTTAAAAAAAACTTTAATCCCAGTAGATTGAGTTGAAAAATCAAATTCGGTTGATCTCTTTCAAATGAATTATTTTCATTTGAAAAAATCCAAATATCTTCATTATGTAAATATACATTTAATGTATTAAGTATAAGAAAATATTTTTTTTTTTTTTGCTTTTTTTCTCATCATCGAAAAACTCATCATCGAAAGGGCAGAATGGAGCTTTTCATTCTGCGTACGAGTTAAAAGAGTTCTCCAACAATATAGACATTTCGGAGCATTTCCTCATTTTTCCATTGACTAGACTTTGGGTGCGCGCAGCGCGCACCTTTTTTGCATGGTGCTCTTGAAAATTTATATATATTTTTACACATATTTCTGAATTGACCGTCATTGAAATGAAGAAAAATGAATGTAAAGCGCGTTTTCACGTACAAAAAACAGCAATTTGCCCGTTTGAGGAAGAAATACGTTTTTTTTTTAAATTAATGCATCTTAGAGGCAAAAAGGCGCAAGTCCTTTGCATTCATGCCACTTTATTACTGAAGTCCTCAATAATATGATGAAGAGATAATAATAATGATAATTTGAGGGTTTTTTACAATTTTTTTTGCAATAAAAGGCAAAAAAAATCGTTGCATTTTAGAGTCAAAAAAGAGCAAGTCTCTGGACTTAAGCCCCTTCATTTCTGAGGTCTTAACATAGACTTTTTAGAGACAAAAATATATTATATACTATCATATATAATATATTATATACTATACTATATATGTATAGTATATATATAATATAATATATTATAATATAATATATATAATATATTATATTATATATATAATATATTATATTATATATATACTATATATATAGTATAGTATATAGATATATACTATATAGTATAGTATATCTATAATATATATTAGGATAAGTGATGACAAAAAATGTCCCATGCTTTTTTATATTATGGACCTTCACTCTGAAAAATAATGCCCCATAATTTTTCCCCGAAGATCAATTTTCCTCCCATTCTCCTCAATGCCTCATCCTCCCAATTTTCCAGATAATCTCTGGTAAATGATCTAAATATAGAATAAAAAAAATTCATAATTTATCGTTTAACTCATAAAAATGCAAAAATAAATTCTTTTCCTCATAGGAAAATTGTTATTTCCGCGATATTAAATTTTTTTACAAAGTAATGCTTCTAATTATCATTAATGAATGAGGAAGAATTGACCGTTACAAATGATCCAATTTTTTTTTATCAATCGAAACATGAGAAATCATTTAATAAAATAGAATTAGAAAAATGGATAGGGAAAAATTGTCTGACGATACGACTTTTTCTACTTATTTTTTCTACGAGCTGACGTTGATATGATAAACGAGACTCATGTGTCGACGAGTATCAATCAAGTTGTCAACGACGGAGATTCAAATTCTTTAGCAATTGAATTAAAAACATGATTATTTTCAAATAGTTTAATGTCCCACATTTTGAGAATTTCAATGACCTCTTCCCGAACAATGGAAAAAAAAATGAATTGTGCACTATCATTATTATTATTTATTTCATTACATCATTATCATATATCGCTTATTTTATGTATTTCCATGAAATTTTAATCATTCAATGCGTGTAATAAAATCAAAATCGAATAATTTTTTTCACAAATAATTGGGGAATTAATGGAGACACGCCCTTCTCGTTATAATCCTTTTTTTTGAAAAATTCCAAGAGCTGCGGAACAGGAGGAGAGAGGAAAAGGGCATATCTCCATCAACTTGCAAGATTTTCTTAATGGAAGGTAAAAAAAATATCAACGTATCCTGTTTGACCTCTCCGCTATTAAATAAATAATTCACAACGGAAAAAAAAAATTAGCCTATATAACGTCACATTTTTTGTGTTAAAAAAAAATCAGGAAATAGCTGCTACGGAGTTTCGTAACGGCATGAAAACTCAGGTACACCGATCTCTGCATAATATTGATCAGCGATTTCATTACGTTACGAAATCTAAGAATACCGTGATAAAATCTTTATCAAATAAGAAGAGGTAAATAATGACATGCTTTTTTTTCATAAGATTCTGCAGTTGACGCATTTACGGAATGCAAAAAATTTTGGATGATGTCACCTGTTTTGATTGATAATTTTTTTGAAATGGTCGTCAGAGCACGGTCAATGCACTCGATGAAAAAATTGCAATTTAAAATGCGTTACCCGTGCGTGCTTCAATATTTTTTCTTCTAAAAACAGCAGCTTTCGATTGATCATGTCAAAATTTCGGTTAATTGCTGCGGTATGTCGTATTAAGGAGTTTGGGGAGAAACTCAAAACGACGGCAAAAAATTGATTTTTTTAACAGGGATGAATCAAGTCGTTTCAAATCACCTCAATTTTTTTCAAATCTTTCATCTAATTATTTACGACAAAGAAAAACGATAACAAATGATAAAGTGATATAACCCAATATTTGAAAAAAATTAATTACAGCTTGAAAATTCATTCTATTATGTCAAAGACCCGTTGAAATACTTCTCAAAATCGTGAATATTATAGAAAAGAGATTTTTGCACTGTTTGTTGCACTAAACAATTAAAGAAAAATAATTTAGTAGAAATAGCTTTCTGAGCTCTATTTTTATTTATTCATAACTGCTCAGAAAACGATGGAAAAACCAAACAAAAATTAAGATTCGATCACTGAATATTTCTTTAATATTCTCGTGGAATTTCCTCTCAGCTGTCTAATTTTTTACGAAGATATTTAATTCAATGTTATGAAAAATCGACGAATTTAGACATTTTTCTTCATCCGTCAATGCGATGCGGCAACGTTGTACCGCATTCATTTGGCGCGTAATTTCAAATGAGCATCCAGAGGTTAAGCGATATACATCAGAAAATTTAGAATAATTTTGGATAAATCAGAATTTTCGAATAAAATCTTTTTCACTTATTAATTTACCGCCCCACCGCTTCATCTTTTTCAATTTCGTTACCCAATCCATTATAAATGTATTGATTTCTACTGAATTATTTAATTATCACATCCCGAAAGTTAGAGAGAGACGAATGCTCTCAGTGCTGTCAAACAGGAGAAAAAGGAATAATAATTTGACCACAACGTTGCCGCGGTTATTCTCTCTTTTCGATGCTTTTTGACTTTCAGAAATTGATTGCATTGCTCTATTGCGTTAAATCGTTGATTTAAAGAAAAATTCTCTCACTCTAAAACAATGAAAACATTATTTCGGAACTTTCGGATCATTTTTCAAAAAATCTTGGAAAAATAAATTTTTTAGTGTTTTACGATTGGATCACTGCTGGAGAACAATAGCCTCCCTTGTCCCTTCACACCCGATTTACAATCACTCCCCAAACTCCTTAAATTCGAAATATCGCATATCAGTCGATAATTCCGTTCCACCAGTTTTAGTTTGAGGGGATTAGCCTTTAAGGTAGTATCACCGTTACTCGATTCACCGTTCCGAAAATTCTACAATTTGGCACATTCGCAGATTATGATAAGATAATAATCCAGTTAAATTTTTGAAAGACTAGCGAGAATGAGTCAAAAGATGTTGACACTTGGAATTTGATGATTTTAACTTTAAGCCTTAAGAAGAATGGCCCATTTTCTCATATTCTAAAAAATTGACCGTTCCGATTTGGATAAAAAAAAAAGGAAATGATAGAAAATGATGTACGAAGCATTTGAAACACTTGAAAATGCAGCTTCCGAGCATGTAATAGTAGTAATTAGTGAATAACTATAAAAACTGTATTTGTTAGATCTCCTTCCTCTCTCTTACTCACTCGAAACGCTATCTGGTGTGTAAACACTGCATGATTCAAACGAGATACTATAACCACTGACTAGGGCAGTATCGGCGATAATACCCGTGAAAAAATCGGCATGCATGACTACATATAATCCATACCTAAATGTCGATGATTGATGCAAGAGCATCGAGATCATTCGAATTATGCCTGTATGATCATACATGACCATGTATGGTAATGCACGGTCATTCGAGACTTACAATGTTATGTATTTGTATTGAATAATTTCTATCTCTGGTCATAGATGGTCATATCAAATCATGCTTGATCATGTACAGCTTTGCATGCGTGCATACAGCAACTTCTAGAAATCAATTTTTGGAGTATATTCAATAAATCCCGAAGGGCATCAGCATGCTCGATCATGCTAGATAGTCAGTATATCACTTAGCAGAGTGGAACAAGTTGCGCCTTTTTTTTCAACGAGGCCTTATTCATTCAGGTGTTCTCATAACACCATAATTTTTTCAAATTTTTAAATTAATAATTAATACTAAAAAAAAATGATTGTTTGTAACATACCGCCTTCAGCAACGGCGCGCGCATGCTGTAACGGCCGCGCGGAGCCCTATTTTCAGCGTTAAAATACAAGTATTAATAATTGAGATAGAATTCCGGGAGTCGAGACTTTTTTTTAGGAAATTTCCCCCTCTTTAAGGATCTTTTTCGAGTTATCCCCAAAATCCTGAAGCCCACTTTTTGGGTTCAGTTTTTTGTTAATAACAATTGCACTTTTTGTTTGCAGAAATTTAAAAAAAACGCCTTTCTCAGGATTTTATTCCAAATCGAATGAGCCCTAGCTCATATTTTTAACCCAATTGGAACGATTTTTCGCAGGAAACTGACTTCCTAAACAGACTACAGAGGACGCGGGTTCAAACCCAAGTGATGTCAGATTTTAATTCATATAAATAACTACTTATCGCGAGTAATTATCAGTTAAAAATGTTGAAAGATAAATGACTGATGATTCAATACTGCTTTCCTATTTTAATCAATTTTTATATACATTCATGAACGATCATTTTTGCTTGCCCATATATGATCATACATGCTCACTACTGGCCAATATCCATGCATGATCATGCACGGAGAGAAATTTCTCTGAAAAATCATGATGCTCAGCGACATAATGTGAATGCGAAATACAGGCCGAGGGTATTTTATGAGTCTACTAATGGAAAAAATGTCTTGGCCACGACAATTAGTAATAGGGCCAATAAAATTTTCAAGATAAAATATTACAATAACTGTTACTTAGCATTACAAAAATATTAGCTGATATTTTTTTCTCTCAAAATGGCTGACCATGGATAGAGGAATATTTTATGCTCCTTGCCTCGAAATTCTGTCATAAACTGTATTCCAATGACATTTTGTGAAAGAGTCAAAAATCTTTAATTTATCTTTATGATGTTTATTTTCTCTTCCGCATTCCCATAGAAAGGCCAAGGAATTTTCACATCAAATTAATCGAATTGTAATTTTTAGATGGTTACAAATCTTGATTTTCTAGAAAAATTAACACTCTGAAGGTTTTTTTTCTCAATCTCTCCACGGACCTTGAGCAATCGATGATTACGAAAACTGGGTGAGGAAAGAGCGGGAACTTTGTTGACAGAGATTCGATTTCCCGTGAAAATTCAAAATTTCCAGAGTTTTAAGTAGAAACATCAAATTTTCATTGAAAATTATGAATTAAAAAATTCTTGCAGATAGTCTATTCTGAAATGTTCCATCTCGCCTATTATTTGAATTTTTTTGCAATTAAAAATAGTAATAATCACATTAAAAGCTTCATGAATTTTCATAAATTTACAAGGAATTTGTTCATTCACCTTGAAAATATGATGCACAATGTTTCATCTTTTTTTTTTCAAAAACTTTGCATTGACACGTGTACAATCGCATTGACACTGATTCAGATGTGTCGAATAATTGCGCATTAATAATGAAAGATATATCAATGGAATGTCCTCTTGGGAAGTATGAAAGATAATAAAACATAGTATTTAATTAAGACTGAATTTTTAAGTTTTTTTGTATACATTTACGAGTTTGACGTTGGACGTGACTTTTTTTTCATATGATAATGGCTGTAATGAAAACATGGGTGTAGAATAATTAACCTGTGACTCTTTATTATCTTGCTTCAAAGAAATTGTAACTAAAAAAGAGGAGAAAAAAGGCAAAAAATTAAAGAATCGGAAGATGCGGTAGATTCTGCTGACAAGTACGCGGAATCGCGAGCAATCAATGCTCTCATCGAAAAAAAATAGCAAATCATGAGCAATATAGATGAAAAAGGAAAGAATTACCCATATTTTACTCCATATAACTCCATGCTCTTTATTCTAATAATTCATGACTTTTTTTTTGAGTGAAGGACATTGCGAAAAAATCCTTCAAAAAAAAATGAGAAGATGGTCCTACATGTCTACATTGCTGGGGATTTTTTTCAATTTTTTTTTTTCGAGTCTTCCTCTGAAAAAATATCCTAGATCATTTTGCCATATAGGTCCATTTCTTTCCAGTTTCCCCTATTTCTCAATGATTCCCTTGCGGATCCATCGATTACTATTCGATCGTCATTCAACTGGGGGGGGGGGGGGGGTCGACTTGTGCGCTCACCTGATCATTTGTCGAGCCTGAATCGATGGTCATATGAATAACGAGATGCCCAGCGATCAGCTGAACATTGGGCCAACTGTCGGTCGATCCCGAGTGGAAGCCTCGACTCGACTAACGATCGTCTCCATGCATAGTCAGCCGCGGATCGATGAAGCTCTTCATCATACATGATCGAAAAGTGCTAAAAAAATGTTCATGGTTGATCGTTAGTCGAGTCGAGGTTTCCACTTGGGATCGACCGACAGTCGACCCAATGTTCAGCTGATCGCTGGGCATCTCGTTATTCATATTACCATCGACTAGTGATCAGGTGAGCGCACAAGTCGACCGCCCCCAATCGACCGATCTGCCAGGGTTAGTATGGAGTAGTGAACTCAAATAATCATTCCCATGGAGAATGTTCATTCCAAAATCGTCATTTTTTCAAATTTTTCATAATTTTCATAGTAAGAGAATGCAGGGTGAGAAGAACGTAAGGAGTGGAATAGGCATATTTTAGTTTTGTAGTTTTATACTACGAAAGCCGGTCAAAATAAGTGAAAATCTTTCAGATGAGTTTTCCTTGATACTTTCATTAAGAAGCTGAAGAAATTCTCTATAGAATAGATGTTGCTAAATTTATTTTTGAGTTATTTTTTGGAAAATTCCACTTTTATAGCCGAAAATCAAGACTCTACGAAACTCTTCTCGAAATAGAAAATTCTGACTTCTCTTTCGGATATTTTCCGTTTGAACGGTTGTAACAAATTAGGACCGATCTGGAATGAAAGATGGGATTATATTCCCCATCGGTTTATGAGTTTTTAATTGAAAAAAAGTTATCGATTTTTGAGGTAATCGTAGAGTGAAAAGTTATTTTCACAAAATGGTCTACAGGTGCCTGAAAATTCGACCATATTTGTCTGGAAACTACAGAAATAATTTTTTCTCGAGAAAGTGAAAGAATTTGAAGATAGGGAGGGCTCCCCTCCCCCCTCCCCCGCAAACTTGCAACCAAAAAAAAACAGATTTTTCGAAGACATTCAGTAAAACCTATTACGACACATGTTTTTCACTGGAAATTTCTTCAGCTTATCAATGAAACGTTACAGAAATTGTATCTCAAGACGTTTCATTCAGATGTCAATTTTACCCAGCTTTCCAATATATTCAAATTAACTCTAGAACAGAATCGAGATCACAGCTAGAACAAAACGAATCAAATAGAAGAAATCCTCAATGTGGAGCTCGTCTGAGTATCCTCCGATTTTACTACTTTCCCGGTATCAATGAAGAAAATAATAATCCGAAAGAATTCACAGAACAGCCAATTTCTCCTTCTCTCCTCAAATAATATAATCGAATTAATACTTCAAGGTGACTATACTGTAAATTAGTTCGAAAATGTGATGGACAAAACGACGATTCTTTAAATATAAAGATGGAAGACATATTTTTAATTTAAAAAGTCAATTCTTCCTTACTCAACTTAATTTTCCAGATAAATTCCGAGTTAAGGCTCGGATGGAGTAGGGTTATTTGAGAAAACGTAGATTTCACTTTTCGAGGTCAAAAATGGTTCAATTTTCCAAAACTCCGTACAGCACCATACAGACATTGCAGAACAATGGTGCTGTACTGAGTTTTGGAAAATTGAACCATTTTTGACCTCGTAAAGTGAAATCTACGTTTTCTCAAATAACCCTACTCCATCCGGGCCTTAAGTGAATAAAAAACGCATAATCTGGAAATTTTTATAGGGTTAAACGGTTTGGAAAGGGCAAAATATCTTCATTAATCATAATGAAATCATCACACATCTAACGATATTTCGATTTTTTTCAACAAATAAATTATTACAAGCGTCTTGCAGGCGCTATGCACCCGCCATTGAGAGTTGCTAAAATTGTAACTTTTTCTTAGTTGCGATTACTGGGCACTACAACACACGATCGATCTCATACGGTTATACCTTCTGTTTCTGAATTTATAATTCGAAATTTGACTTCCTTTTTTTTATTCTATACTGTGAAGTAAGCAGATGAAAATGTCATTTTCATTCAATATTCTGACTGATAGTGTGTACTGAAATGGCTGATAATTCTGAAATCCCTCTCGATTCAATATCTCCAGCTTCATCTAATATGGTTGATATTGAGAATGGCCAACAAAATGAGAGCGATCAAGAAGATCAAATTGAATTTACTTCTTCTGAAGTACTCCAATCTTTCTCACCAAATAAAACAAAATTGGTGTAAGTTTTTCTCATTATTTCTTGAACTAATTTAGAAAAAAAACCAGTTTCATTAAAATATTTGAGGTTTTTTCAGAATTTTTGAAATTTTTATAAGATTTGGTATATGCAATTCCTCTAGACGTAATGCAACAGAAAAAACTCTCAACATTTTCTATTCACACGTCCGACCTGATACAACATAACATAAAGCATAATATTTTTCTCAACTTGTATTTTTCACAACTTAGCATTTTCCGAAGAAACTCATACTTAACATCTCAATCAAAGGCTAATATAGTTTTTTAATGACCCCCCAAGTTTAAAACAACATTCAGTTTCCATAATTTATTACGTTTTCTAAAGAAAAGGAAATGTCTCCGGACAAACTTCAAATCGAATTTTTTTTTCATTTAGCACTCCGATGAACATAAGAAACATTTCTATATTCTATTTTTGATGAGATACAACTAAAAGGCATGTTAAATTGAGAATCAGAAACAAAAAGTTAACAGCGATTATATAAGTGTAATAATAATAATAATAATAAAAGAATATTCAAAAAATTCACACTTAAATTTTTTTCAATTCTTTGCATCTCTGTATTTTTTACTTTTTTCCAATTTATCGGTTTGCGAAAAAAAAAATCGGAAAATTGTAAACTATTTCTAGGGTCATTTTCTCTACATAGTTTGGTACTCAATTTCTTTCCATCATTCAACTCCGTCAATCCTTCTCCATGAAATCTTAATCTGTTAAAATAATCTGAGACATTCAGAGAAATAAATTCACAATTCGAAATTATAGCTCATAAGAGCTCATATGAGGAATATTTTGTTTATTCATATCTTTGATAATTCTCCATCATTTCATCCATCTCTTCGCCAATGCTTAATAAAATTGAAATTTTTAGAAAACATAACAAAAATTCAAGTTTTTTGCACCTCTGATTTTTTTTTACAAAATTCATCTCAATAGAAATTTTTCCATTTTTGCAGACTATAGATTTTCAAATCTTTCACCTATGTATATTTTTCTGTCTTCTCAAAATTTCTTCGTTAAACGAAAAAAAAATCTACAAATTGTCAGATGTCTGCTATTTCTAGTACCATATATATTACGACCTCACTACTAAACTCATAAACTTATTTATTATCAATTAAAAAAATGGGGAAAACATCTTACATAAGTACATAATACAAGTGATACTGCAGAATGATCTCGTGCATTACTAAATTATATTCAAATTTTTTTCGTTCAACTCGGATGATTAATAAGTCAATTTATTAGTCGAAGACGTATTTGCACGTTTCCGTCTACGAATGACTTAATTAAAAATACTTTGTATGAGCATTGTTTTTTCTGAGAAGAGCGCATTTAAGAAAGTCATTCAATGGAAGAACAATTACAAAGAGAGATAGGGGAGAGTGGGGCATAATGGACCTTCATAGTCACATGATTAAGGAATTTTTTCGGAATGAAAGACTCGACGGAAAAATCTGAAAAAATTTGAGTAAATCCTCCAACATATGTATATTGTTTGTAAATTTTTTCAGATTTTTTGAAGCAACCGCTGCTTTTTAAAAAAATCTCGAAGCATCTCATCTTTTGGGTCCATTTTGCCCCACTCTCCCCTATGCAATAATTCGCTTTTTTTTTCAGCAGAAATTAGGTTGATCTATCTATTCAAATGATTCTTCAAATAACAAAAAAATTAATATGCATTTGTTAGTTAATAACTCGTATGACGATAATGAACTATGCACTATTTGAAGATCCGACTGAAAGTTTTCATATGTAGACAGATGAAAATAGTAAAAAGTTGATGTGATAGAAGAAAAAAATCATTGAATATTTATGTAATGAAACATATACAATTTCATGTCTGAATGAATAAATGAATGAGGAAATAATTATAACTTCTTTTTCAGGTATGCACATTGTTATTAATTCCCACACGTGATGTGAAATTAATTAGATTCAATCGTTAATTTGAATTTTTTAATTTTTATTTTAATTTGCACAATATATATATTGCATTCGCTAAAATTTTCAGGCACAAATGTAATTGTTTAATTAGGTGAAAATATTTATTCAATATTATATTATAAGTATCGATTCACTCAATATTTTTTTTTTTGTGAATTTTTTACTTTTAATATCATTAACTTAATGAATAAAACTCATTGAATTTTCATAATTGATTAAACACAATTATTTTCTTGTTATCAAGTTTTTTTTTCTTCGATAAATACTTGTTCAGTAATTAAATTTATTTTCTCATATAAATTTGCTTGAATATTCATTCAATATATACAATTTTCAATAAAATCTAATATTTACAATTATATTGCGAAGTTATTGATTATAAGTCATGTGTAAAATGTCAAATGTATTGATGGAAGTTAGAGGAAAAAAAAAAAATGAATTAAAAAAAATATAGAATGTGATGTGAGCGTGATCCTGAGATTTCCGTGAACGTGATTTACTTTATTTAAAAACGAAGAAGTGGTTTGTTCTTAATCATATGCCTGTAATAAAAAGAAATTGCAAAAAAAAATGATTAGAATACCATTTACTGAATTGATTAAAACAGTAAAATAAAAAAAAAATCTATAATTATTTGAGTAGCGGAATGATGGAACGAGATGATACAATTTCACTTTGTGATCAGTTTTTATGGAATATGTTTGAGAACTATAGTCATTGAATAATGGAGAGGCAGAACCGGGCGAAGCAACTTTTTTTCGGGATCATTATCAATGGAATATTTTGAAAACTAAGGAGATATGCCCTTCTCATCCAAATCTTTTTTGTAGAGAATTTCAATACCCAGGAAAAAATGTTCAGATCTGATCAGATTAAATTGGATCTGCACAAAATCCAAAATTAAAAATTTCAAATTTTTAGAGAAAATGAAACATGAATCAAAATCTGAATTCTTTACTAAACAAATGAATAAAAATTGAAATTTTTAGAGAAAAAAAATCGAAAAAAAAATTGACCTCAGCGGGATCGCGAACCCGGGACCATAGGATTACCAGGCTTCTACTCTAGCCACTCAGCTATAACGCGATTTCTTGATATCAACTAGAATTCAAATCGTCATAACTGAAGATTAGAAAAATTTGAGGAAATAACTTCGGAGAAAAGTTGAGACTGCCTAAATGGAATGCAGAATCATGCATGAATATAAATTTAACATTCTATGATAATGAAATGAGCACAGATCTGACACATTGCGAATTTTTTTCAACAGATCAATTTTTATTTGAAAAAGATCTTAAAAGAAACCATATTTATAGTTCTATGACTGCCCTTCTTAATAATATGAAAATCCAATTCTGCCTGGTCATGTTTGTCTATTCGCCTGATTTTGATGTCCATATCTAATCAGATCTGACTAGATCTGATCAGATCTGATGATCCAATATATATATTAGGCTGATGACCCAATATATATATAGGAGAGAATGGGGCAAAATGGACACTGTTATGAAACGCTTAGAGATGGATTTTTTTTGATGATTCTATTGAAAAGATGAGAAAATTTTAGCCGGAAAACAAGTCTCAGATGCATTTTTTTCGATTTTTTTGAAATTCCGATGTTTTTCAGCATTTTTGAAGAGTCAGCCTTTCCTTTCTCGAAAATCCTCAGTTTTTTGTAAATATCTCTGGTTCTATTGATCTTAGCAATTCGGAGTTGGTCTCAAATGAAAGGTGAGCTCATTTCCCATCGATTTATGGGGTTTTAAATTCAAAAATATCAGTTTTTAGGATAGTTATAGGCCAAAAATGGTTTCACAAAACTGTTTCACAAAAATGCATATAAATACCTTGAAAATCAATATTTTTGAATTGGAAACTCTATGAATTGATGGCAAATGATCTCACCTTTCACCTCCCGTTTGAATTTTTACGCTATGACAAATAGAACCGAAGCCATTCTCAAAAAACTGAAAATTTTCTGAAAAAAGAAGGGTTTCATCCCTCTAAAATGCTCAAAAAAGTCAAAATCTCAAAAAATTCAAAAAAATTCATTCCGGCACTTTTTCCCCGCCCAAAATTTCCTCAGCTTTCCACTGGAATCATTAAAAACAATCTATATCGAATATTTCTATTAATTTCAAAAGTTTTTCATAATATTTGCCTGAAAATTTAGATGTGTCCATTTTACCCCTGATGTCCATTTTGCCCCACCTTCCCCTATATATATCTAGTTGGATCTAATCAGATCTAGTTAGATTTGTACAGATCTAATCAGACTTAGATCTGATTGTATCTCACCAGATCTAATTAGATCTGATCAGATCTATTCATGTTAGAAATTTCCATTTTGTCAGATCTGATTGGATCTAATTAGATCTAATTAGATGTGATCAGATCTAATTTGATCTGATCAGATCTGAACATTTTTTCCTGGGTAGATACCAAAAAAAAACGATATTTGAGAAAGAACATGAAGGGAAGGAAAGACTTGTCCAGTTTTATCTCTTCACTACTAAATTTATGTAATGATGTAAAAGATGGCTAAAATGCTGATAAGAGTGATTGCGACAGGAGTTTTTAAATGATTCCATTAAAACTTGAAGATGTCCAGTGAAAACCTCTTGAAATTGATTCCTACATCAGATATGGTCTGATGAATCAATTTTGGGAAAATTTACAATCTGTACAGATCTGGGAAGTTTTGAACTGATTGAATTCAATCAGATCCAATTATTTTTCCCAGAAGGTATCGAAAGAACAAAAAAAAACTTCCACGAATTTAAGTCTCCATCAACTTTTTCCTGAGTGCCATTGGAAAAATTGATTCATCAGCGGGAAATAAATGAGGCGACTCTGTAATGTCAGTGTATTTCCATTTTTATCCTAACGTTTGAGGAGAAGTCGAGACCACTCGATACAAACAAGATTATTTTCCGAGTGTTTTTTAAATAATTTATCAGTAATTTATCAGTGGACTTTCCCATTTCACCATCACGACAGTTAGAATCGAAAGTATTCTCATAAAATAAAATAAAAAATCCTAAAATAGTTGGAATTTTAAAGCTTGACCAAAACAGTTGAGTTTTCTTGATAAAATGATGAAATCAATTTTGCCACATCTTTTTCGTCAGAATTTTCTCAATTCTTCGATGAAATCATATACAAGAATTCTGTCAAATATTCCACTTCTCAACCGAATTTTCTAGTATCCAAAATACTCTAATCCAGTAGCGAAGAGGTAAAACCTAATCCAGTAGCGAAGAGGTGGAGATGGCAGAGCAGAGATGGCCGAGCAAGGCCTTGAGAGAGGAGTTAAGAAACATCCTCAATGCGAATCAAACCAGAACGGGCAAGATGATGGCAGCGACTCTCGAAGAAGTAGATGATGGAGTCACGTTGAAAGAATTTTGGGAAAGAAGGGACAAAGCCCTGCTAGGCAGGCACTTGGAAAGAACCTCCAGATAAAGGTGGACCGAGAAATCCAGCGAGACTGGGACCGTACTGACCACTCAATAATACTGACCGCCCTACAAATACCCGACAGGAAGCATAGAGACAGAACTTTGCTGATATGCAAGAAACGTCAGAAGGGCAGACCGAAGAGCAGTGCGCTATACTGCGAAGGGGGAACATGGGGAAGAGTACTCACGAGGGATACAAAGACACAAAGTGTTATTTTTGTTGCAGCCAACGGGAAACATTATACAACTATGTGAAAGGTCCGGGCCATACGAATGGAGATAAATTATTATTATTATTACCAAAGCCCAACAGCCCTATCTTTGAGATATCGTGTTTTACCACTTCACTACTAAATTGAATAGTATCATCCAACATTTCCATTTCGTTCCGGCTCCCAATTTAACGATTAAAAAAAAATTTAACATACTTATCCAAGTGTTCCCAGAACATCATCAAAGCAGCTCTATCAAGATGTCTCTTTGTCCGACTAAGCTCAATTACTGTGACCGCCCAACGTGCGACATTAGCGTCTAATTTCATTTCATCATATTTCAAATGGAATGCATTGATTTTCGAGAATATCTCAACTGGATTACCATCATAAGGCCAGCCTTTAAATTGCCAAGCTGGCCCCATAACAAAAACAGCAACGACTCTCTCCCAATCTGAATTATTTAATTTTTGTGGATTATCAATAACTCGATATGGTACAGTCAATCCACCATCCTTACGTCGTTGCAGCAACAATTCATTTTCTCTTTTACATCCAGCCGAACGTTTCTCCTCACTCGTCACAAACTTCAATTCCTGCAGTATATCTTTAGCATTATACATTGTTATCAACGATGTATTAGCACTTGGTATTATAATAATTGGTGTACGACTTGGTCGTTTATTTTGTGCTGCCTGTTGTGGTGTTAATTTAGCTGCTGATGCTGGTAATAGTCCAGTGCTCTGATTAACCGTGGAATTTGTTGATTGTATTTTTCTAACTGCTGGATTGGTTCCTTCAGTCACTGATTTCAGTGTCATACCATGATATGTTCCCATTGTGTCAATTTTGAAGCCTTCAGTCTCTTCTTTTTGCCGAATAAATCGCTCCTGATCGTAACGATTGTAAACAGCTGGCTGTGGTAATTGTCTCATTGGTGTTGCACGTGGTGTCACAATTGGCGCTGGTAGTATTGGACCCTTTTGTCTACCCTCTTCTCTCGCCTTGATACTCTGTAATATAGCAAATATATTTTTCGAAAATAATTTACCACTGCTTTGTAATATTGTTGCACGTGTTCTCCATTGTCTTTCACGTGATACAATGTCTTTTGTATCATCAACATCCATATCCAATATGACACGTAAATCTGAGCCCATACCAATATCATCATTTTCCTTTATTGTTGTACGTTTTTTAGCCAATCTTTTTGCTTTAATAGCAGCAATTTTTTCAACTGACATTGCCTCAGACAATGATTTAATATTGTCAACTGTTACTGATGCTTCTTTCGGTGCATCCAATCTAGCTGCCAATTGTTCTTTAACTTTTTGAACATGTGTCTCCTCAAAACGTGGCTTCTTCAATGGACAATTGTCCAAACCATCATCAGCACTGCGTTTTACTTGCGTCGGTATTTCCAGTGGTGCTGATTTATCAATAGCAGCTGATGTCGCTGTTTCACCATTGAGATAAGCAAGTAAATCCTTTCTGTCAGGCCTACGTACAACTGGGATGTTCTCGGCTGCTGCCTGACGTACGTAGACTGGATGAGTGAGTTGGACATGTTTCAGAAGGAACAGGAGACACTCTAGGGTATAGTATTCTTTTGGTGTTCCCTCTTTGCCGGATCTAGAATTAAGGATATGGGAATTATTATGGGATCCATGACTCTTTCTTCAATCAGAAAAATGGGGGCTAAAAAAAGATCTTCATGTAAATTTAAACTTGGAATGGTTTTTTTTCTTAGAATATTTTACAAAAGGAAAATCCTAGATTTTTTTTACAGTGAAGGTCCTTGTTCGATCTCGACATTAAAAATTCGACCGTTATTTCGTTGAAGAAAAAATAATAAACAAAAAAAAGGGTCTCTGGTTTTCCCTAAAATGAAACCTGTCAAAAGGGGCAATAAATTTAGAAATTCGACAAACCAAAGGACATTTCTCTGTGATTTTCCAGTGCCACACTTGCAAATCATAAAATTCTACAAAGAAATGTCTCATGCCCACTTTGCTTTTTCATTTCGTCAAAGGGCCCAGTGTTTTTTATATTTTCTCTCTAAAATTTCAAGACCACCAATGTTTTCCACACCCACAAATTGTCTTGACCAATAGAAATTAAAGTCTATCCAGGGCATTTCACCCTCTCTTGAAGAGAAAACTCAAAATTACAGGCAGATCCGAAAAAGACTTCGTGGAGATTGGGCCAGTTGTTCTAATCAGCCTTTACTATCAAAATGACCGTCAATGACCCAATTGATGCCACCAAGAGACCTATTCTACCACATATCTTTCATAGAAAAATTATATCTTATCATAAATTCAAATTTGATTTTTCCTCGAAAGAATTCAGGGTCTGGACTATCATTTACATTAATTATTTTCTTGAATTAATGATGAAAATTATTTAATTCGTATTTTTAAAAATATTTTGCCCATGGCCCGATTCATGCCACCAAGGCCCGATTTCTGCCATAGAGGGTCCCAGTAATTGCCATCAATTAATTTCCATCACTGGTCGTTATTTGCAAATTATTCGTCAATTTGTATGAAAGTCCAATGATTTTGCTAACAATCAATACAATTTTCGATTTATTAAATACTTAAATTTTCTCAATATCACACATTGAACTGATGAGGCACTCTAACTCCACATGAAGAGCTTTAGGGCTTTATCTTGCTGAGCACGCTGGTCGCATTCAACGGATTAATTTTAGAAATATATCTAATAGAGAAATATCGAATATTTTGATTGTCCGGTGTCCTCAGAATTTTTTTCTAGCCACTGTTATCAATTACTTAGAGTTGAGAATTCGAATAAGTTCAATAATTACGAAAATGTATGAAAAGTGGCATTAATTGGGCCGATGGCATTAATTGGGCCATTAAGGGTACTGTTGAAACTTCAAATTAATCTCGATTGAATCAAAGTGTATTTTTTTTCTCATGTTTTCTAAAATATAATTATTCAGTGTTTAGTGAATTGTGTCTAATAATTCCTTTCATTAAACCAAACATCTACTCTTATCTTGTCCCGCTGAAGAATAGGAGTCGTGCGGAGAACAATTGTCGTACAAAAAAATCGGTATACCTGGGATTTACAACCCCAGCAAGATCATCGGGGAGCAGTCGATTAGTTCTCCGGCAGAAATTTCTCGGATGAAATTTATCGGAAAAAATTTCTAAAAAAAAAAATTCTCTGTCAAAAAATTCTTAGAAAATATTTTTCCCAACGAGAAATTCTCTCTCAATAATTTCTCTGAAATTATTTCTTCTGAGAAAAAATTCTCAAAATTTTAATAAAATTTATTCTCTTCAAAAACTATGAATAAAATTTCCTATTTATTCATTCATTTCATATTCAATATATACAAATTCATTATAAAAACACTAATATTTCTCAAAAATTCATTTTAAATCGACCAAATTCTTATCAAAAGTTCATTAAATATTAATTAAGAATTCATTAAAAAATTAATTGAAAATTCATTTCTTACAGACTTGTAATATTTGCAATACTCTTCAGGTATTTTTTCAAATTATTTTTTATGCAGGGCTGTTCTGTCCACTCGCTTATTCCGTTTTTTTCTTAATTGATTCTTGTGGACAAATTTTTTGGTGGAGAAATTTTTCTGGAAATAAATTTTTTCCGAGAAATTTATTGTGGAGAAATATTTTCCTAGACCCAGATCATCGCGTCAATATCCGCACAGTCCTTACGAAAAAATCTAGAAAAATTATCCAGCATTGTAGGACATGTTGGAGCACTTTCGCAATTTTTCAAAAAAAATTGAGTAAATTCCTTCTCTCCAAAAAAAAAATCCGGCATCATTCTGCCCCGGTCTTTTCTGCTGAAATTCTCGTGATGAGCTTTTTTATAGAGAAAAATCAGAGCTATAAAAAAGGTGATTTGGTAAATGACTCTATCTGTGTTGAATTCCAAGACATTCTAAAAAAATAACAAGAGAACAAAATTTAATTTCTTCTTTATGGGATTTTCTTGAAAAAATGTCAAATTTTTCACAGATAATCATCAATTTTTCCTGAAAAAAATCAATGAAATCTATGTTTACATGTTATATTGCAGTAAACATACTGTCAAATTAAATAAAAATGAATAATTTGAATATTATGAAATAAAATCTTACCCATATGTTAAATAATTAGTTTTAACATTTTTTGGCCATGAAAATTCACCGAATATTATTTGATTCTCACGTTCAATTATCTCTTTTTTATTGACATTGTATTGCCGTAATAAACTCAATGGATCCGCCATATTTGCACGAATATCAAACACAAACTGAAGCAGGCGCAAGAGACATTTTTCAAGGATATAAAAGTGGATGGTGTGCTACAACTGTAGAGAGAGAAGCACTGTTGTAAAGAAATTCTTTATTAATTTTATTTTCGACAGGACTACAATGAATTTCATTCCTAACATCAAATAATATAGGAGAGAGTGGGGTAAAATGGCCCTAAAAGATGAGATGACTCAAGATTTTTTAAAAAAGCAGCGAATGCTCCAAAAAATCTGAAAAAATTTACAAACAATAAAGATATATTGGAGGATTCTCTCAAATTTTTTCAGATTTTTTCGACGAGTCCTTCATCCTGAAAAAAAATCCTCAATCATATTACTATGAGGGTCCATTTTGCCCCACTCTCCCCTATTTTTATTTCTATATTTTTTAAAAATAAATCCTAAAACTAGTGTCCAAGAGACAAAACGAGATAATTCCTTTTTTTTCATCATTTTCGGAGAATATTCCGGAATTTAAGAGAGATAGAGTGATTTAGTTCTGAACTTTTGTTAAAAAAAATTCCATAAAATACAAAAAAAATTGCAAAAAGGGCGTATCTCGATTACTCTCCAAGATATTCTTGGAAATTATAAAAAAAGTCGATTTTTCTTGTTTTACCTGTTTTTCGACTGAATTAATGAATTAAGTAGAAAAAAAATTTCTTCGATTTTCTTCTTCTTGATTATTAATCAATATTTAATAAATAAAATGTATTGATCAAATTTTTAAATCAGAATTTTAATTTTAAAAAATGATGCACTTGCAAAACAAAATTCCTGATCTAAATTCCAGAGATTTTTCTTTCTCGATGGAATTTTTACAGATCATTGATTAGTTCAGAATTAATCTCATAATTCAGGTCAAATTCCGCATTTGGATTAACGAATTATTTATTATTCTTTTTCATTGAAAAAAAAAGTGAAATTCCATGAATTCCACACACATTGTCATTTTTTTCAAATTTTTTATTTCTTTTTTCATAAACTAAAAAAAATCGAGAAAATTTCCATTTTATTTTCATTTTTATTCTTGGAAATTCAATTAATTGTTATTAATTAATTAAATTAGTGATTGGGCAAGGATATTTGATGAAAATAAAAAATTAATCTTTTTGTCTGATTTTAGACGTAATTTGAAAAAAAAAAAAGAAGACATTTTGGAATTTGAACACTAGCGACCTCCTGTCGGTTAAAAAAAAAAAAAAAATTCTGTAAAAAATTGTTGCACGTCAGAAATATTCCAAAAATACACAGTGCGCATTTGTCATTGTTGCTCTTTAATTAATAAAAAAAAAAGAAAAAGTGAAAAATTTATAGTTTTTATGTGACTCATTGAGAAATAAAATATTCGTGATTTTAATTCAAAAAATTATCGTTTGTAAAATTTTAATTATTTATTTGTGATTTGTGTCGACAATATAATATATACAGACAAATGTCAAAACCTACAGAAGCAGCTGATTGGGAAGGTTGTCGTTATTTACATATATATATAAACAGCATATAATAAAGATTTATGATTAAAAAGAAGGAGGTTAATTCTGGAATTATTTTTTTTATTTTTCTTTTATCTCTCGTAATAATTATTGCAATTATCTAATGAGTTTTTCGTATTTTTATAAAAAAAATTAAAAATTAGGTTAATCATTACAGATCTGCGGAAACAAGCGAGACACTTGGAGAATGAAATTGATGCTAAATTAGTTGCATACAGCAAGCTCGGAATTAATACAAATTCCAGTCATGCGAGTGCTGATACGGTTCCATTGTTGGATGAAGATCATGTTTTCGATAATATGACATCGGAAATTGGATCCCTTCTGACTAAGGTACATTCAGTCTGATGAAATGATCAGTTGAATTGACAAGAGAATTTTCTTTTTTCAAATTATCAACATTTATTTTGTGGATATCTCAGGAATCAGTGGGTTCAACTTTAACTTTAACAAGATTTTATTAACATGACTAGTATTTACATTACAACAACAATAATACTTATAACAATTGAGTAATGAGTACAGAATGTTTGCGGGATATAGTCCCAGCCCGTGGGCTTTTACATATATAAGTGACGGTTTAATACAGATTTCTTGAGGAGTAATTGGTTGGAATGAAATTTTAGATAGGGAAAAGCAGGTGAAAAACCCTATTTATGGAGGAGTGTGTAGAGTGTTCAGTGGCGGTTGGTGGACCGCCTGGATAATGTGTAGGGGTTGATATCTTTGATGAGAGGATTAGGATGAAGTTTGAGGTTTTCAGCGAATTTATTTGTGAGTTTCATCAAGTGCGTGTTTAGGTATTCAATATTTGACATTTCATGAAGCAAGGATATCGGGGTGCTTCGATAGGCATTATTTATTACTCTAAGGAATTTATTTTGCGTGACCTGCAGCTTGGCCAAAAGGGTGGGAGCTGCATTGTGCCACACTGGGGCTGCGTAAGTCATTACAGGTCTGACAATAGATTTGTATAGTTTGAGTTTGGTTTTTTGTCAGAGGGATTTGGATTTAAGGAGAAAAAATAATCGTCCCATGATGGATTTTGTTTTTTGTGTAATATTGTGGAGGTGTGGACGCCATATAAGTCGGTTGTCTAGCTTGACACCTAGGTAGTCTGCAGTGGGACCAATTATTACTTCCTCATTGTCGAGGTTTAGGGTTTTAATGTGTGTTTTCCTAGTGGTAAATAGGGTGCATTGAGTCTTCGGTACATTTACATTGATTTTCAAAGCTTTCAGCTGTTTGATGATGTTTTCGCCGACGTTTATCAGCTTGTTTATTGCGTACTGCGTGGATGTACTGGAGGCAAATATGGCCAGGTCATCCGCAAAGCCAGCAATATGAGCAAGGGGTGGAAGATTGTAGAAGAGATGGGCTATGTACAGGTTGAACAAGGTTAGGGCTAGAACAGAGCCCTGAGCAGTGGGTTCAAGAGAATTAATGAAGAGATTTTGTTTATGGGAATTTGAATTATTATTATTATTATGATTATTACACTTATATAATTGCTGTTAACTTTTTGTTTCTAATTCTCAATTTAACATGCCTTTTAGTTGTATCTCATCAAAAATAGAATATAGAAATGTTTCTTATGTTCATCGGAGTGCTAAATGAAAAAAAAAATCGATTTGAAGTTTGTCCGGAGACATTTCCTTTTCTTTAGAAAACGTAATAAATTATGGAAACTGAATGTTGTTTCAAACTTGCGGGGTCATTAAAAAACTATATTAGCCTTTGATTGAGATCTTAAGTATGAGTTTCTTCGGAAAATGCTAAGTTGTGAAAAATACAAGTTGAGAAAAATATTATGCTTTATGTTATGTTGTATCAGGTCGGACGTGTGAATAGAAAATGTTGAGAGTTTTTTCTGTTGCATTACGTCTAGAGGAATTGCATATACCAAATTTTATAAAAATTTCAAAAATTCTGAAAAAATCTCAAATATTATAATGAAACTGGGTTTTTTTCTAAATTAGTTCAAGAAATAATGAGAAAAACTTACACCAATTTTGTTTTATTTGGTGAGAAATATTGGAGTACTTCAGAAGAAGTAAATTCAATTTGATCTTCTTGATAGCCCTCATTTTGTTGGCCATTCTCAATATCAACCATATTAGATGAAGCTGGAGATATTGAATCGAGAGGGATTTCAGAATTATCAGCCATTTCAGTACATACTATCAGTCAAAATATTGAATGAAAATGACATTTTTATCTGCTTACTTCACAGTATAGAATAAAAAAAAAGGAAGTCAAATTTCGAATTATAAATTCAGAAACAGAAGGTATAACCGTATGAGATCGATCGTGTGTTGTAGTGCCCAGTAATCGCAACTAAGAAAAAGTTACAATTTTAGCAACTCTCAATGGCGGGCGCATAGCACACGCAAGACGCTTGTCCATTAAAAAAATTCTTGAATATCTACAAGTTTTTAAAATATTCATTTTATAAAAATCTCATTCCATTTTTCCACCATTTTTCTTTCAATATCCCCAAAAATAAGCGAGATGGAGCGATTTTACCTGAGTTTCCTTTACAAGCAATTCCAAGAGCTACAAAAAACTATTAAGGCAAAATTCTGGTTCTTATAGAGAAATTCGAGAGCTACAAAGAGGTATTTTGATAAAATCGCTCTATCTCGCTCAGATTCCAAGATATCCTCAAAAAACAAGTGATGGAATAAAATCGAATTGCCTGAAAATTTTCTGGTCGTTTTTCTAGTCGATTTCCCTTCAACAATATTTCAGAAAGTTAGAGAGATGGGACAATTTTATCCCAATCCTTTCTTGTATTTTTTGATATTCTTTACAAAAAAAGGATTTTTGGAAAATTACCTTATCTCATTTATTTTCAGGAGTATTCCACCCAAAACAAATGATACGAAAAATAAACTTATCTTGTTTTACCTCTTCACTACTAAATTAGTATGGGAAAAAAGGGGGAAACTAATCCTATCAGGGGAAACTGGGGTAAAATGGACCTGTAAGATAGAATGCTTCGGATTTTTTTTTTAAAGAGAGATCTCCACCAAAAACGTGGTAAAAATTACACAACAGTGTAGACATGTTGGAGCATCTTCTCTATTTTTTCCGGATTTCTTCATGAAGTTCTTTACTTCGAAAAAAAAGTCTTTCTCCCTCCCCCTCCATTTATTTTCTGAAATTGTGATAATAATGAACTTTATTTATCCTGAATTTTTTTTTTATTAAATAGCTGGCTATGGTGAACGACAAAATGAGTGGAATTCAAGCTAATGGTGCAGCAATGCTTCACACAATGCAGAGACACAAAGAAATATTGAAAGATTATAAGTTAGAATTCAGCAAATTGCAGAACAATTTCATGACTCGGAAAGATCGTGAGGAGCTTTTGGGAAGTGTACGACAAGATATCGAGTATGTTGCAGTTAATGTTTAGTACTTTTATAGAGGAAAATGGTGTAGAATAGACATTCCAATGAAACGGCTTGGGATGGAACAGTGATCGGCAAAAATTATATTTTCATCCATTAAAGTGCCACTAATTAGTCTGTATTGGAAAATTTAGGAATTTTTATGAGCATATTGTTGAGTATCGTGATATTCAGTAACTACATTGCAAAGTCTTAATGATATTCATTAATTTCATAATTCGAAATGAAAAATTGTTCAATAAGGGAAAAATTCATGATTCAGTTCGATTCATTCCTAAATGACTCAGTAATGGGGAGAATACTGTTCAAAATTGTTAATTCCTCAGAAATTTTCATTATTCATTTTCATAATTGATGACTTTTCTAATAATTAGATAATTACTTGTTCTGAATATTTAGATAATTATTTGGTCTAAATGATTATGTAATCATTTCTTCTGAATAATTAGATGATTAGAAAATTAAATTTTCTTGAAGACAAATACCATTTTACCATCTTTCACATCTGTCGAGAGGCTTTCCAGTTACACAACCATGTTTTATCTACCTAAATATAATAAACTTACTGATAAAAATTTTGAATCGAGGGTTATTGAGAAATATAATGCAAGCATTGCAAAAAAAAACAAGAAAAAATGAAAAATACGCAAGTTTTTTTTTTACTTTTATATCTTGTTCCTTTTGTTGTTATTATCCGAGCATTCAGTAATTAAAATTGTTAATATACTAATTGTTCTAGTAATTAGTAATTTGAATAATTAATTTCCTAATTATTTTGAAATAAGTTATTTGAAAATTAGGATTGCTTACTATCCGGATAATCAAAAACTCAAACAATAAAACGAATCAGTATAAGATTAATAAATAATTTTCATATTTGAATTACTGATTATTGGCATACTTAACACTGTCATAGATAGAAGTATTAATTTTCTATACAATGGATAATTAAAAATTTACAATTTTTTTTATGCCGATCACTGGGATGGAATCTTCTCGACCATTCCACTAAAAAGCTGAGGAAATTTCCTGTGGAAAACCTGTATCAATGTTTTTTTCTTTTTTTTTTTTTTTTATGAAAAACCCCTTTTAACATGTATTTTTTCTCTTTCTTTTTGAAAATTCTACTGTTATAATCAAGAATAGGGGAAGGTGGGGCAAAATGGACATCGGGGGTAAAATGGACACATCTAAATTTTTAGGCAAATATTATGGAAAACTCTTGAGATTGATAAAAATATTGGCGGTATATTGTTTTTGATGATTTCATTGGAAAGCTGAAAAAATTTTAGGCGAGAATTAAGTGGCGCAATTAGTTTTTTTGAATTTTTGGCAATTTTGACTTTTTTGAGCATTCTAGAGGGGTAAAAACCCTTCCTTTTCTTGAAAATTTTCAGTTTTTTCAGAATATCTTCGGTTCTATCTGTCGTAACATAAAAATTCCAACGGGAGGTGAAAGGTGAGATCATTTGCCATCGATTCATTGGGTTTTCAATTCAAAAATATCGACTTTTAAGATATTTATAGACATTTTTGTGAAACAGTTTAGTGAAACAGTTTTTGGCCTATAAATATCCGAAAAATTGGTATTTTTGAATTCAAAACCCCATAAATTGATGGAGAATGAGCTTACCTTCCATTTAAAACTAGCCCCGGAGTGCTACGACCAATAGAAACAGAGATATTTGCAAAAAACTGAAAAGTTTCAGAAAAGCAAAGGTTTTCACCTCTCAAAATGCCGAAAGAAATCGAATTTTCATAAAAATCGAGGAAAATACATCTGACACTCGTATTCCGGCTTAAATTTTCTCAGCTTCTCAATAGAATCATCAAAAAAAATGCATCTCTAACTGTTTCATAACAGTGTCCATTTTGCCCCACTCTCCCCTATAATATCAAAAAAATGATTTCATTTTACGATATTGTTTCAGTAATTACAAGAATGTTGGTGGCTTGAACAGAAGAGACATGTATCTGAAAGAGAATCAGCACATACACAAGTAAATCCTCATTTTCAATTTTTTCAAATGAAAATTCTAGTCTCAATTATTATTCAATAATTTTTTATATTTTTTTATTTCCAGTTCCGATCGATTGCTGAACGATCAAATTAATATCGCAATGGAAACTCGAGACAATTTGATGAACCAGCGACAAACATTTAAACGTATTCAAACAAGATTCAATGATATATCAAATAGATTTCCAGCAGTCAATAGTTTGATACAACGCATTAATTTACGTAAAAGACGTGACTCGTTGCTCCTCGGGCTTCTTGTTGGATTTTGCACATTCCTCATGCTCGTTTATGCCTTTCGTTAATTGATGAATTCAATAACATCATCGTTAATTTTCATGAAATTATATTGAATTAATTAATTAATGTTGATGATTAATTTCGCAGTCATCACAGAATCGGAGTAATATCATTTTTCTACTGTAAAATAAAGCAGTTACTGACCAATTATGAAATTTATTGCAAAATTAATAATTTAAGAATTAAATATCAAACAATTTTATTACTTTGAAAAGATAAGCAAGAAAAAAAAGGTCTTTCACGAATTCATGATAAAAAGCGAATTGTACATAGATCTTGAATGTTAATGTCTCTGGTTTGTATAAAAATTGAAGGAAAAAAAAAATTGGTAAGATAAATGCACTTATTTTATTTTTGTAATTAATTACTTGAAATATTTTATGAATTTTTTTGAACAGCATCGAATTAACGTTTAGATCAATTTTCATAAAGTATCTCTAAATCTAAGGAAAATCAAGGAATTTCGATAGGGAACCTCTAGTGAAGCTCTTATTATTTTCAAAAAAAAGAGTTCTTTACAATTTTCCTATCTCGTTAAGTTTTCGAAATGATTTCGTCTCATTTCGTCGCGTTACACTGCTAATTATTTTCGACTTTTTGTAATGTAAATAAATTCATAATGGAAAATCGAGATAAATTCATTGAAGAAAAATGGAGAATAATCGTTTTTTTTAATGAAAAAAAAAATAATTTATAGAGAAAAAAAATTATTCTGAATTTAGGATTACCGAATTGTTTTTTTTGTATTTTCGACTGCTACGAATAAGTTTTTCGTGGAATAAAAAAAATATTGAGGAATTTTCAGACACAAATATTATCGATTCAACGCTTTTTTTGGGTCATCACTCAATGATTAATATGCGGAAGATGAATATGCTAACTGAACAGGATTATTCGTTAAGATCTATTAAACACATTGAAACTGATACATTTATACATGTATATACACACATCCATACATACGTATATATATGTATAACATATATTTATTATATCCTAAAAAAAATTTTTTTCCTTTTTTCTTTTCTTTTTGCATTAATTTTTGTATTTTGAATACAACTCTGTTGTATCGAGATACGCATACGGAGATTTTTTTTTCTTATTCATTAGTACGTAATAAATGAAACTTTTTCTACAAACGTTAATTCAATTTTTTTCATTTGATGTTCTGAAGAAAAATGTATTCGATATTTAATTTATTTCAAAAATATTTTATGTTTTTAGAAACGAAAAATGATTTAATCGCAATAATTTTATTGAAGAAATGAATGAAATTTGAATTAATTATCTTGTTATATTTCTTCATTTTTTAAAGTAATTGACCATTAGTTTTCCCTTTATGAAATTGATTTTTGAAAATATTAATAATTTTATTTACATTGAAAGAAAATTGTGTATTTTTTTTTTGCGAATATCTCGAGAACACGGGAATTGAGTAATTCTCGTAATAGTCTTTGATATGAGCCAAAAATTTTAGTGACAGCAAAGATTATTACAAATAAAAAAAAAAAAAAAAAAAAAGATTATTACAAGAATTCCTTAGTTTCGAACATGTTACGAAAAGTGGATTCTAGAGTAAATTTTTTTTTTTTTTTTAAACCTATTGAGTATTTCGCTTTTCGTTGAAACTATTTGAATTAAAAGAAGAAATCAGCTTCTCCAAAAGAAAAAACTCCGTTCAGAAAATATAATAGAATAGAAAATAAAAAAATATCGAATACTTTTAGTCACTCGAAGGATTTCCCTTTGAAATTATAGATTTTTCGTCTACATTAATCAGATATGTACTACGTTTTCCTTTTTTTTTTTTGCAATTTATACCATCTTTAACCGAATATTATGATCAGAATAATAATTTTGGTACTGAATTCTTTCTCCATTTCACTATCAAGAAATCATCAAGAAATCAAACTTAAATATTCTTAATGAATTCGTATACAGGCATCACTATATCGAGAGCTTCATCCTCAGTTCACAGCATCCAGAGCAGAAAAAGATGCATTATTCTCATTTGTACCATGAGAATAAACGACAAAAAAAAATCATTGAAAAACAATATTCCACTGAATTTACCTACTGACTATATAAGTTATCAGTATCAGTTTATTTAGCGTTTCTTTCTTTTTGTTTCACTTTAATGAATTATTTTCTTTCATGAATATAAATATATTATGAATTTATTCGAATCATAAAAGCTAGAGCTCTTATAACAATTACTGCTAATGAGGAAAAAATTACTAAAAAGATTTTCATTTATTTGTTTTTTTTTTCCTTTGTTTTATATTATAATGAGAATTTTTGTTTACAACAAATTGTTAACCACTAAGTGGACAATTTGGAATCAGCTACACAAGAAAAAAAAAAAATAAAACAAAGAGGCAAGGATTTAATGCAGTTACTATAATTGTAGTATAGTCGTTTTCTTTTCTTCTGTTTACCAAGCAACAGATTTTTCATTTTTTTTAATCATAATACATAAAAATTTGTACCACTATCTATTTCTGAAATAAGTGAAATATTATTATAAAATTATTTAATTTCATAGAAAAAAAAAAAGTTTTTTTTCATTTTCGTTTGAATTTTTGTGTAATTTCTGAATTGAGTACGTAGAAATTATCACTGCCTATTTATAAGTGAAGGTAAATAAGGAAAATATTAACCGAAATTGTTGAATCTTTTTTTTTTCTTTTCTGAAAGAGAAAAAAATGGTTTTTCATCACTTTTTTTTTTCAATTTGTTTTTTTTTTTTGTATAAAATAAACTTATCAATAGCAGTCGCGCGCGCTGGCGTGAGCGTCTTCTCAAAAACGAAGGTAAAATAACATTCATAAAGGCATCTAACTACTTAATCTATCACGGGAAGCAACGCGCGAATTTCTTAATTTTTTTTTTTTTCGATTCTTCAAATTTCATGATTTTTTGGTTGACTTTTTTTTTTTTTTAAAGATTTGTTCTTCCGATTTTTTGCCTGAGAAGCAGCATTGTCAATTAGATCCATGCTTCGTTCAAATGATTTTCAATTAATTGTTCGAGTTGACATATTTTATCGTTGAACTTCACACATAAGTAGGACAATTCAGCAAACATTAGTCATTGAAATAATTATTTTTTTGTTTTCCATTCTTACAAGTCCTACAGTTATTATTATTTATTTGTTTTTTTTTACCTGGACAAAATAATTCAATATGCAATAAGTTATTATTTCCTTTGTTTTCATCTTTTTCAATCATTTTTTTTTTCTTATCAAAGTTACTTAATTTAGTAATTGAAGTTGGCCTGCTTCGAAGAAAGAATTACATATTTAAAATGTTTGTTCCTCTGTTTTTTCGGCGTCTGTTGAGAGTGCCTGACGTAGTGCTTCCATGCACGTCTTTGGAATCAATGTACCAACGACTTTTAAGCCATCATCTGTGAAACGTTAAAATCAAATTTATTAATTAAAAAAAAATCAGTAGCAAACATGAAGTAATTTAAAAAATATTTTCGAAAATAACGCCCTTTTCCTCCTAATCCTTTTCTTATAGCCAATTTCAAGGGCCACAAAAAAAAGGATAACAGGAAAATTGCCCTATTTCGCTTAGTTTCCGAATATATTTGCAAACACAAAGAGTGAGGCTCTTATGAAAAATTTATTAATAAAAAATTAATTTATTAATAAATTTATTTGTTTATTTTATATATTAATTGTATATTTTGTATAAAATACATTTGTATATTTTGTATATTTTTTTATTTTTCTTATGAAAAATTTAAATGAAAATCTAAAAAATTAAACCTACCAGTTCTAAGTCGTATGACTTGCATTTTAGAATTATGCCCAGATCGTGCAGCAAGTATTGACTCAACTCTGCTCCAGACACTCAATACAGAGCCAGCAAGTACATTATAGGATCTACGCCTCAATCCAACTTCACAATCCATACCAAGTGTAACATTCTTACAATTGCCACGCCAATAAGCATGTGAGCATGTATCAATCGATGCATCATACTGCTGCGTCCAATGTGGTTCAGCCTCATCTGATGAAACTTTCTTGTACTTTTTTTCAAGCTCACCCAATGACTCTTGTCTCAACTGCAATCGTGTATTTGGTCTGTATACCATGTAAAGCTGATCCTTTTTGCCCTCTCCTTTTTTCTTGCTATTCTCAACTGCACAAGCAAGTATTGCAGTTTGTTTTCCATTTCTAACTTGATGGCTCAGATAAAAACCTTCCTTTGAGCCTGATAATTCAGCCCATTTTTCAGTAGCCTCAGCCCACGTCATGCCTCTTTCAACATGTACAACATGCAATTCAGTTGGTGCTGTGCCAGTTGCATGTTTACGTACGAATCTATAAGTTTTGACTCTCTTGACATTTTCACCAGATGTGCCAAGATCAAGTATACCCATATCAAAGCGTCCAGTTTTTTTAGCCTGTGCTATAATAGCAGTCAATGTATCGGTAAAATATTTGAACAATCGATTTTGCAGATCAACTGGCATACCAAGTATGCGATTTAAGAATTTTGACATGTTATTGTAATCTTTATCGAGTGATAAGACCCCAGGCATATTTTCGCTGTTGCATATCAAGCCAACGCCAACAAGTGCATCAGCAACGTCTTTGAAGAAGTCTCCACGATAATCCTGAGGTGGTGGTACCAATGGTGCCTCATAGCCCATTATTGTTTTCATTGTTGCCTCTAATGCAGCACGACCATATTTATTATCAATATTAAATTGTGATAAATCACGTGTTTCAGTAGCACGTCTATCACCATGAGTCAATGCACCCAAACTCTCGAGTCTTTTAGCAACTGTTGATGCAAATCTACGTTCACCAGCTAAATCTGATATCAAAAATATATATTCTGGTGCATTAACTTGATTTGAACGATGTGTTCTACCAAATTGTTGTATTGCTCTATCAGCACTCCATGGTAATTCGAGGGTTATATGTACACGGCGCATTTGATTACGTGCACGTCTATCACTCTGCAACGATATACCACTGCTAGCAGCTTCAGATATTATTGCAACTGTTTTTTCACCATCCATAAAACGTTGTTTCTCCGTTAAATTTAATGTCTCAAGTGGTACATCAACTTCAGAACGAGATTCATACTGTATTGAACCATCCTCAGTCTGTACAACACGTCCTTTTCTACCAGTCATTTCTGCAACATTCTCTGGACCACCTAACTCATCAATCAATTGATCCAATGTATTTGGTGGTAATTTTTCACCAAGTGCTTCAATTTGTGCTAACAATTCTTCTTTCATACAGCATGCACGCTCAATAGCATCACGTGGTGGTGCTGTACTTGTTTGTCTAGCACCAGTATAATTCATACCTGGTGTAATACTGTTAATATTTAAACCTAGTCCACTTGTATCACCATTTTTCTTACTTATTTTTTGTGCAGCAGCTGCTGCTGCTGTTTTTTCAGCAAGCATTGATTGTATTTTGTCCTGTGTGCTTAATCGTTTTTTAGCTGGTTTTTTAGCTTTTCTACCAGGTTTTTTCTTACGTCTGTCCCATGGATCAGCATCAGAGTCACTGTCACTGTAGAATGGATTGAAATCAGAGCTCATATTACTCTCGTCATCAGAGCGATTGTCATCCTCGCTTTCACTGCCAGATAACTTGAATTCTGAGCCAGAACTGTGTCCACCATTACCATTACCCTCGGCTTTGTCATCGTCCGTAAAATCTTCATCTGATGAACGTGCACGTACTCTTTTTGATGCACGTTGTGCTGCTTGACGTACTGGCTTACGTTTACTACCACCAGCAATAACAACTGAATTATCATCATCAAGTGATGTTGATTGATTGTTATTAACAATTGCTGGTTTTGGTGGTTCAATACCAAGTAATCGATGTATTCTGTTACGATCTGGTGCTGGAAAATGTTTTTCAACTAATGTTTGTAATACACCTTTAGCTGTTGATACGAAATCACTCAATTCACCATCATCACGCTCCAATTGTTCTAATGTTCTAGCTTCACCAGTTGATTGTAAACCAATTACAACACATTTACCACATTTGACAGCTTCACGTGCAACAGTAACTGCATGTTTAACTTTAGCAGCAATACAAAGATACTTGAAAAAACGCTGATGTGATGACCAAAATTGTCCCCACATAGTTTTTTTCATACGATTTTCAGCATCAATTAATTCAGCAGCTTCGTGAAACCTTTGCATTGCATCAACCCATAAACGTACAGAATGATCATAAACTTTTGTAAATTCTTTTGACAATGGTACTTCTTCAATTTTAAATGCAACACCATGAAAACTCAATTGTCTTGCAATATACATACCACGTAATTTCATATCCATAGCAACAATTTCCATAGCACCAACACCACGTTTTTCAACTGCTGCTATGAAATCATTGAATTCAGCAAATGGTGTACCCTCACCCCATATACCTAAACGTACCATATATGCCATATTACGTGGTTCAGATGCACCAGTTGCACTAGCATAAACAACACGTGATTTTGGCAATTTATTTTGTATTTCCAATACAGTTAATCCAGTTTTAGTTGGCTTTGAACTGCCAGTTGGGCATAAATTTTTTGCACGATGGCATTCATCAAATATGATTAAACCATCAAAATCATCACCACACCATTGTAATAATTGTTTCAATCTACTTTTATATTTTCCACCACTCTGTGTTGATTCACCAATTAATGCTGAATATGTACTAAATATAACACCTTTTTTAACGTTACCATTTATTGCTGATGATATTTTTGCATATTTAAATTTATTTAATGGATGTACTTCAATTTTACCAGCTCCAATATCCTTTAAATCACGTTCAGCATCGTATTTCAAGTCATTTGATACTGATACCCATATGGCACGTTTTCGACCCTTCATCCAATTTTCAAATATAATACCAGCTATTGTACGACCTTTTCCAACACCAGCACCATCACCAATTAAAAAACCAGCACGTGTACCATCCGGCAATAAATGCTCGTGCTGTTGGGATGTATAGGTTATTGATTCAAGCTGCAAAGCTGATAGTGCACCGGATTTAATTGTATCTTCTGGTATTGATAATTTGTACCAAACATCAGTTGGTTCGACACTTGATAATGATGCTGTTTCAACAACTGGATCGGGATGTTTACGTCCTAATTTTAATTTTGTTGGCATATAATCAGCATATGTTTCAGCAACACCCATTTCTTCATCCTCAACTTCTTCCTCTTCTGGAAGTGTTGGTTGCATCATTTTACTTGGATCACCGGCGTTCATCCATAGTTGCGATACCGCTTTTCCTGAGGGAGATAATGTTTTTTTTTTGCTTTGTTAATTTTAGTTCTATTTAGATTTATGACATTTTGCGAGCTAAATCGAGATTCAGTGAAATGAAGCTGATGAGACAATTTTTTGAAACTATCTGGAAATGTAGTGGAGATGAAAATTTTTTTGTTGATCTAATTTCATTCAGTAAAAAAAGTTCTCTATGATTTTGAAAAATCTCCATTACATCTCGATTTTGCCATTTCGCTATTGGAGGTTTTTTTATTTATTGGAATGAATGTGACTTGATTAATCTCTAGTCATTAGAGTTCGATTAAATATGTAGTATTCTATCGCTTACTTCTTCGAAAGGGAAAATTCATTCTCAACGGTATTTCTTTATCTCTGTGCCATCATATTTTCAATTCCAAAAACAAATTGTTAAAATAAGGACAATAATCCCAGAGTTAAAAATATGTAGACAAAATTTATAAACTTAGAAGATTTAATATGAATTTCCAAAAAAAAAAAAAAAAAAGGCGATAACAAATTCCGTTATTATTAAAATTGTAATGAAACTCTGAATATGTAAAGCTTCGGTGATGAAGAGCTTAACAACTAAAATTTGTCATCTGTTATAAAATATTACCAAAAAACGTGAATTTATCTCTTTACCGGAATGAAAAACAAATGAAAATAAATTCCGAAGAAAAAATGTCTTTTCAAGTAGTTGAAGACTTGAAAATTAATAGCTTCTTCGGAATAATTTTCACTATCAGTAAAAAAAAAAAGAGGGGGAGGGGGGGTTCTGGAAGGTTCTTTACATCTCAATTGATAAATACCGTCAATGACCCAATTAATGCCACCAAGAGACCCATTCTGCCACATATCTTTCATAGAAAAATTATATCTTATCATAAATTCGAATTCGATTTTTCCTCGAAAGAATTTAGGCTCTGGACTATCATTTACATTAATTATTTTCTTGAATTAATGATAAAAATGATTTAATTTATATTTTTAAAATATTTTGCCCATGACTCGATTCATGCCACCATGGCCCGATTTCTGCCATAGAGGGTCCCAATAATTGCCATCAATTAATTTCCATCACTGGTCGTTATTTGCAAATTATTCGTCAATTTGTATGAAAGTCCAATGATTTTGCTAACAATCAATACAATTTTCGATTTTTTAAATATTTAAATTTTCTCAATATCACACATTGAACTGATGAGGCACTCTAACTCCACATGAAGAGCTTTAGGGCTTTATTTTGCTGAGCACGCTGGTCGCATTCAACGGATTAATTTTAGAAATATATCTAGTAGAGAAATATCGGATATTTTGATTGTCCGGTGTCCTCAGAATTTTTTTCAAGCCACTGTTATCAATTACTTAGAGTTGAGAATTCGAATAAGTTCAATAATCACGAAAATGTATGAAAAGTGGCATTAATTGGGCCATTGACGGTAATGCGATTAGAAAAATGCGAAACTGAATAATTTATTGAATTTATGTTACAAACCTGGTAGGCCAGCCCAATTTTGATGGAGTCCACTTTGATTTAAGAACTGTAGAAATGGATTCGCCCCCATATTCATGCCTTCCATTCCCATAAATGGACCCATCAAACTACCCACTGTAATCAATCAAGAGAATGTTAGAATTTTGAAAAATTGCCCAAATCTGATCTCAATTTTTATAAAATAGCTCGGGATACAGGAATTTGGGGATTGCTTTTTGTGTGGAAATTCAGCAGTTACTAGCATGAATCTCATAAAAATTCCTGCATCTCTAAGAACTTTGAGAATATTCTCAAACAAAAATTTATAACTCCAAAAGAAGCAATCAACAAAATTGAGTCAAATCCTTCTGTTTTACTATTTTTTATTGCATTAAATCCAATGAAACAACTTACTCTGTTGAAGAAAAGCAGCTGGATTGAATGGTATATTCGGTGGGAATCCTGGAAATTGTCCTCCACCCCCTCCAGCAAATTGTGCCATTTGATTCATCTGATTTTGATTGGGAAAGCCCTGGGCATTGCCTTGGGATCCACCTACCCTTACCATTTCATAACCCGGTGTTGCGGGTTTGGTTACTAGGCCTCCATGAATTTTTCCAGAGCCTTTTTGATTCACTGTACCAACGAAACAATAGAATTTATTTCTTACTCACACAGTGCATGAGATAATAGGATAAAATAAATAAAGCTTTTCTCTTCATAGACCTTCAAAGAATTTTTTTTTTAATGAAACAATTTATTGTGGTGTCTTATTACTTGTTAAAATGAAAATAATATTCTTCCAATTTTTTCATTCATTTTTCTTCAATCGAAGACAAATAATTCAGTACTGAAGAAGTAAAACGGAATAATTAAATTTTTTCTACCGATATTTTTTGGAGAATATCTAAGAAACTATGCGAGATAGGGCAATTTCAATCCAATCCCTCTTTGTAGATAATTTCAAGAAGTACAAAAAAAGGTTTTTCTTTTTATTGAACAAAAAAAAAAATTTGGACAAAATTCACCTATCTCGCTCAATTTGCGAGATATTTTTGAAAAATTTGTCGACGAAAAAAAAACTTATATTATTTTACCGAGGTCTAGGAAAATATTTCTCTACAATAAATTTCTCGGAAAATATTTGTCTAAAGAAAATTTCTCGAACAAAAATTGCTTAAAAAAAAAAAAATTCCAGAAAAATTTCTCCACCGAAAAAATACCTGAAGAGTATTGCAAATATTACAAGTCTGTGAGAAATGAATTTTTAATTAATTTTTAATGAATTCTTAATTAATCTTCAATGAACTTTTAATAAAAATTTGGTCGATTTAAAATGAGTTTTTGAGAAATATTAGTGCTTTTATAATGAATTTGTATATATTGAATATAAAATGAATGAATAAATAGGAAATTTTTTTTATAGTTTTTGAGGAGAATAAATTTTATTAAAATTTTGACAATTTTTTCTCAGAAGAAATAATTTCAGAGAAATTATTGAGAGAGCATTTCTCGTCAGGAAAAATATTTTCTAAGAATTTTTTGACAGAGAATTTTTTTTTTACAAATTTTTTTCGAGAAATTTCATCCGAGAAATTTCTGCCGGAGAACTAATCGACTGCTCCCATTTTACCGCTTTATTACTGAAAATATAGCTTTCATTCGAATGAGATTGATACTCTGCAGATATATAAAAAATGAGTGGATTTATCGAGTCGTTTTTTGTAGAAAATTCCGTGATCTTGAAAGAAAAAAATTATTAAAAGGAGTTTCGAGAAATTTTTTGGATACTTTTCGATTGAAAAAAAAATGATAAAATTTTTGTTGTGATTTTTTTTATAAAAAAAATTAGAGCTCTAATTTTGCTTCACAAGAAATATTCTTAAAAAAATCTATTTCGCTTGGATTTTAAGACACAAAAACTCTCGAGAATTCACCCGAAAATCTCATTTTTTCTGACACAGAAGAGATAAAATAAAATGAGTCTTCTCATTCAATAGTTTTTCGGTAATTAATATAGATACGCCGCTTTTTTAGCCCCAATCTTTACCTAGAGTTCTTAAATTTCTATACAAAAAGGATTTAACCAAAAAAAAGGGCGTATCTACATTGATTTTCGATATATTCCCAGAAAACTCTTGGAAGAAGAAATAGACTCGTTGAAATTTCATTTCTCCACTGCAGAATTCATCGAAGAATGAAAAATCAATCAAAGTTACCGGCAGGAGTTCCTTCAGCTTTAACCACTGTATTTGGTGCAGCAGCAGCACCTTCCTCCTTGGCACCGCCAATGCCAGCGGCAGTAGCAAGATCCTTCCCTCCACCTGATTTAATCACGATATAATTGAAAAAAAAAAAATGAACGACACAAATCAGTAGCGAAGAGGTAAAACGGGGCAAACAATTTTCCACTCTCAATAATTTTCGCAGAATTTCTTGGAAATTATTGGAGATACGCCCTTTTCACATGACTTCATTCTTCTGAAGAATTTCGAGAGCTCCAAAACTAAATTAGGATAAAAGGGGCGTATCTCCCTAAGTTTCCAAGATATTTACGAAAAAAAAATTGGAGCAATTGATGTTACCTCTTCTTTACTGAAATAAAAAGTAGGGGAAGATGGGGCAAAATGGACATCAGGGGTAAAATGGACACGGCTAAATTTTTAGGCAATATTATGGAAAACTCTTGAAATTAATAGAAATATTGGCGACAGATTGTTTTTGATGATTCCATTGGAATACTGAGGAAATTTTGGGCGAGAAACAAGTGCCGGAATTAATTTTTTTGAATTTTTGGTAATTTTGACTTTTTTGAGCATTTTAGAGGGGCAAAAGCCTTTTTTTTTTTTTGAAAATTTTCAGTTTTTTGAGAATATCTTCGGTTCTATTTGTCGTAGCGTGAAAATTCCAAATGGAGGTGAAAGGTGAGATCATTCGCCATCGATTCATAGGGTTTTCAATTAGAAAATATCGATTTTTAAGGTATTTATGGGCATTTTTGTAAAACAGTTTTGTGAAACAGTTTTTGGCCTGTAACTATCCCAAAAATTGATATTTTTGGATTCAAAACCCCATAAATCGATGGGAAATGAGCTCACCTTTCATTTGAGACCAACTCCGGATTGCTACGACCAATAGAACCACTGATATTTGCAAAAAACTGAAAATTTTCAAAAAAGGTAAGTCCTTACGCCTCAAAAATGACGAAAAATATGAAATTTTCAAAAAAAATCGAAAAAAAGTACATCCGACACTCGTTTTTCAGCTGAAATTCCCTCAGCTTTTCAGTAGAATCATCAAAAAAAAAACATTCTTAACCGTTTCATTACAGTGTCCATTTTGCCCCACTCTCCCCTAAATTTATTTCATTTTATAATTAATTTCTTCAGAATATTTCGGAAACTGAGCGAGATAGAGCAATTTGGCCTGAGTTCTTCTTGGGAACTCTATAAATATTCTACAAATGAAAATTTTCGGTGCAAAATTGCCCTATCTCGCTCAAATTCTGAGATACTCCAAAATAAAAAAATTAACTTAATTTTTCTGTATACTTCACATTCTTGAATACCGTCAATGGCCCAATTTATGCCACTTTTCATACATTTTCGTGATTATTGAACTTATTCGAATTCTCAACTCTAAGTAATTAATAAGAGTGGCTAGAAAAAAATTCTGAGGACACCGGACAATCAAAATATCCTATATTTCTCTACTAGATATATTTCTAAAATTAATCCGTTGAATGCGACCAGCGTGCTGAGCAAAATAAAGCCCTAAAGCTCTTCATGTGGAGTTAGAGTGCCTCATCAGTTCAATGTGTGATATTGAGAAAATTTAAGTATTTAATAAATCGAAAATTGTATTGATTGTTAGCAAAATCATTGGACTTTCATACAAATTGACGAATAATTTACAAATAACGACCAGTGATGGAAATTAATTGATGGCAATTATTGGGACCCTCTATGGCAGAAATCGGACCATGGTGGCATGAATCGGGCCATGGACAAAATATTTTCAAAAATATAAATTAAATAATTTTTATCATTAATTCAAGAAAATAATTAATGTAAATGATAGTCCAGAGCCTAAATTCTTTCGAGGAAAAATCGAATTTGAATTTATGATAAGATATAATTTTTCTATGAAAGATATGTGGCAGAATAGGTCTCTTGGTGGCATTAATTGGGTCATTTACGGTAATTCGAAAAATTACCTGGAACTTCGATTTTATCGGGATCCTCATCATCATCAAAGTCACTGCCACTGCTCTCATCACTCATTGCATCCTTGTATTTTTTTGACGACTGAAATGATGCAAAAGACAATTAACATCAATAGAAACAAACTTACATAAAAATAAGGAAATATTCTCGAGTTTTCATGTAACTATTGAGATGTAAATCATTAAGAATCAGTAAAGATTTTTCAATTTTCGACGACTAAAATAATGCAACAGGAGACAATGAACATCAACAGAAACAATAATCATGTAAAAAATAAAAATAAAAATTCTCAAATTTTCATGAAACCATTGAGATGTAAATTATTTAAAAAATCAGTAAAGATTTTTCCTCTTTTTTTTAATAAATAATTGATCAAAAATTCGCGTCTACTTTATCTAGGTTATGTTTGAATTTTTTTTTTTTTTGAAAAAAGCATACCTGCATAAAACGAGTCTATCACTGACACGTGAAGTACAAGTACTATTATTTCATAACAAATGGCAATTAAAAAAGTGTCAATTTTTTGCCTGTTTTTTCCACTTATCAATGCACATGAATCATCAATTATATATATATCTATATAATCACATATAATAAAGAAACAGGATAATTGAATATATAAACAGTAATTATTTGAATTATTTAATGGGAAATAATTCCCAATTGTCTGACGAAATTCACAAATTCAACTGCAAAACCAAATTTGTAAACACAGCAATTTTTTTTTTTTTTGTATTCTCTCACTATTTTGTAAAAAAAAAAAATTATACGATCCACGCGCTCGGTGTTTTACACACACACACAGACGCAAAAAGTTGCCTCTGTGTGTGTACGTGTGTGTCTACTATCGAATCCTTCTCGAACGCTTCTACCAGTGTATATATATATATATATGTAATACGAGCAAATCTCAGATTCACAATGCGAGGAAGACGGCTCCACTCTGAAGGATATGGAAGCTATTGAAATAAAAAAAAATGCCAGGGATGAAAAAAAAAAGGAGAAAAACGTTTAGTTGACAGACATCAAGTAAAGGAGAAAAAGACGAAGATCGTAGCGCTACACAGAGGGGCGGGAACGGGGTGAGATTCGGTTTTTTTTCAACTTTGCTTTGAAAAAAAATTCTCGCGATTGTTAAAGAAAAAAAAAAAAATTAAATTCTTCGTGGAAAAAAAATTGTTGCATTAATTTTTAGACTTGATTTTTGTTTTTTTCTTCATCGACTCATTTATACTGTGTGTATTCAATAATTATTGCTTAAATAAATTGTAAATAAAAAAAAATATACCATTGCCACATTAATGTCTTCGTGAGATCGCTTTTTTTTTTCTACTGTCTCGTTGTAAAAACGCCGATGAAATGATTTTTTTTTAACGATAATTCCGGAAACCATGCGAACTCCGGAAAAAACCGCGAACTATTCACTTTCCGAAAAATTGACAAGAGCGTGACTTCCGACATTGGCTAGTTTTTTTTTTTTTGTTACTTTTTTTTTGGTCTCTTCTATTTCCGGATATAATGACGAGTATCGTATGAATTTTTTATTTTTAATTTATCATAACTATTTTTTTAAATGATTTTACCTTACAAATAATTCATTGATATTGTTTGTAATCAATCTAATTAAAAAAAAAAATTAATAAACTTACATTTCTTTTGGCTCGTGGCATTTTGTGTTTGGTGTAGGTGGTTGTAACTCCGTCTGGGTTAAGCGCGTATACTGTACTTGGCTGACGCCATTTTAGCTCTATAACGCACACATATACAGTATATACACACACATACAGAGGCACAAGACCCACGGTGCACCACGATTGAGAATTACAAAAACACCCGCGTTGATTTCGACGAATCTGTCGGAGGGATTCTGAAGGTTCACAGTGTTGTCAGATTTCACATAATACAATTGAAAATTTTAATCTCTCGTAATTTCATTGTTTTCCAATAATTTCCATCGATTAAATTCGTTTTTTAATAATTATATTACACTAAAATAATGAAATAATTGTTATTTCAAATGTGAAATTCGTATTATTAGTAATTTGAAGCATTGAAAATTTCTATGGTCCTTTGTGTGTGACTTGGCAACACTGCAAATGCGCAGCGCAGATCGTTATATGATTTAAGTATTCGCGGCAAAAAGAAAAGAACGCAGAAAAGTCATTCCTGAATTAATGCAGTCATTTAAAATACATTAAAATGATTTTAAACTATATTTTCATATAAATAAATAATTATAAAATTATTTTCATATTAAAATAACTTGTATTTGTTGTTAATTTAATGTTTAGAATGATAAATATATTGAAAAAAATAAACACCCCTCGATACAATCGATCCGCACTTGGCGCGCACCTTCAGCGCCTCCTAGCTGTTGATTCATGTACTATTATATATTTTTAACTCTTCACAGCTGTTTTTAACCTTGCTACTTGTAATATAAAGCTCAATAAAAAATAGTACCGTCAGTGAACACTGTGCGGCTGTTTTGCTCTATTCGTATATTCGACTTTAGTTTTCTTCTTTTCATGCTTTGAAAATTTGAATTCAATTATTTTGCCGGTGATTTTCATTTTGAAGCGCATCCATAAAAATTGCCATGAACCGGGGGTGGGGAATTGGCTTCGGGGAATCTCATGACCTTTCAACCATGCACAATCAAATTTGTAATGTTGCATAATACTATATTGATTGAATGGTTTATTGGAGGAAACGAAATGGGCGAAACTCGGAATCTCGTCAGTTTTTCGTTGAATATCTCGGAATGTGAAGGGGGTAGGGCGGATTTTTCAGATAAAAGGTGAAAATAAAAGAGAAAAATCTATCTCAGATTCATGATTAGGGCCTGGACGTTCCTTTAAAATCCTGACCAACGTGAATATAACGCTGAGTCAAACATTTTTTAATTTATTCATTTACGTCAAACTATTACGGCCGGATAACCTAATGGTTGGAGCCATAGCGAAGAAGAAGAAGTACGTCAAACTATCAAACTGACAGCTCATAAATGAATAGAATTTAAGAGAAAATTGAATAATAATAATAATTATGCGGTGAAATATTTGTGAGAAAGCTTGAGGTAAGAAAAATAGTATATTCCGCTAGGGGAATTCGAAGAAAATATTATATTTCGCGGGGAGAATATGAGAAAATACTATATTTTTCTGGGGGAATTTGAAAAAATACTACATTTTGCAGGGGGAATTCGTCTAGGAAACGCTTCTGGACGAATTCTTCCCAATTCCCCCCACGAAATATAATATTTGTTCGAATTCCCCCCAAATTCCCCCAGCTAAATATAGTATTTTCTCAAATTCTTCCCGCGAAATATAATATTTTCTCGAATTCCCCCCGAATTCCGCCAGTGGAACCCTCGCGATTTCGGAAAAACTGTATAAATTCGGAATTAATACGGTCAGAGTTCAGTCTGTATTCCATCTTCATACGGTTTATCCGTGCAGTTTTTATACGGTATTTATACTGTTGTAATGCGCTCTTTGTACTGGATATATGCAGGATTTTTTCTTACCGACCGGTGAAATATAATTACGTAGTATTTATCTAGCATTCATCCAGTGTTTATACGAGATTTATCCAGCGGTTATACAAGATTTAGCCAGCGTTTATACGGGATCAATTACTTAGAGTTGAGAATTCGAATAAGTTCAATAATCACGAAAATGTATGAAAAGTGGCATTAATTGGGCCGATGGCATTGATTGGACCATTGACGGTAAACAGCACATATTCGGAATATAGTCTTTATACACAGAGAAAAATGTTTTCTTAATTTAAGAATGTGCGGGTCACTTAAATTAAGAAAGAAAAGTCTCTTGATTTAAGTGAGAAAATTCACTTGATTTAAGTGAGTTTTACTTTCTTAAATTAAGAAAGAAAAAGTCACTTGATTTAAGTGAGAAAAGTCACTTGATTTAAGTGAGAAAAGTCACTTAATTTAAGTGACTTTTACTTTCTTAAAATAAGAAAGAAATAGTTACTTGATTTAAGTAAGAAAAGTCACTTGATTTAAGTGAGAAAAGTCACTTAATTTAAGTGATTTTTACTTTCTTAAAATAAGAAAGAAATAGTTTCTTGATTTAAGTAAGAAAAGTCACTTGATTTAAGTGAGAAAAGTCACTTAATTTAAGTGATTTTTACTTTCTTAAAATAAGAAAGAAAAAGTCACTTGATTTAAGTGAGAAAAGTCACTTAATTTAAGTGACTTTTACTTTCTTAAAATAAGAAAGAAATAGTTACTTGATTTAAGTAAGAAAAGTCACTTAATTTAAGAATGGCAGGTCACTTAAATTAAGTGACTGCCCATTCTTGAATTAAGAAAACATTTTTCTCTGTGTATAATATATAATATATATTTTATATATAAAATCGTTCACTGTAGCAGTGTAGTATAAGATTCTATCCAGAGACTTGCTCCTTTTTGACTCTACAATGCAACGAAAAAAAAAAAAAAAAAAATTCAAAAATGCAACGATTCCTTTTTGCCTTTCATTGCAAAAAAATGGTAAAAAACCCGCAAATGATCATTATTATTATCTATTCATCATATTAAGGACATCAGTAATAAAGGGGCATGAATGCAAAGGACTTGCGCCTCTTTGCCTCTAAAATGCATTAATTGAAAAAAAACTTTTTTTTTTCCTCAAACGGACAAATTACTGCTTTTTGTACGTGAAAACGCGTTTTACATTCATGTTTCTTCATTTCAATGACGGTCAATTCAGAAATATGTGTGAAAATATATATAATTTTTCAAGAGCACCATGCAAAAAAGGTGCGCGCTACGCGCGCCCCCAAAGTCTAGTTATATGACAAAAAGTGTAATTATTGCTAAACAATGGGTTCAAAAATTTGGAATTGATTAGTTCTTCCTTCTGAAAGGTTCAAAAAGGCCTTATGTGCATTAAATTTTCCAACTAATTGTCTGGTCAATATTTATTAATATTTTCATCATAGAAGAGCGTTAACGACTGAGGAAGGTCATCCAATAAACTGAGAGAAAAAAAAATACTTTCTACGAATATTATATAGTTCATGTCAATCGGGAAATGGTTTGCCAGCGGATTTTTTCTGTTTAAACAACTTTACGTTTTGGGAGAATCCTCGTACATATTTGAGATGAATTCGCATGCATTCACATCGATCAATAAGAAAATCCTCTTAGAGAATAGTTAGCGAAAATACATTCCGGTTTTGAGCCAAATTGAGCTCTGTTTGGACTAAGGTTTCATATTTCGTGCAAATACATTATTATTTGATAAAAATTTCACGTAAAAATATTAATGGCAAATATGACCGAGATTGAGTCAATGCAGGAGGGAGATTTTTACGAATAATTGTTTATTTATCGTTATCAATTAGCAAAATATAATAACAAAAAATAAGTACTGATCTGGTGTTACTTCGAACTGAAAGGAATCAATATTGAGAGGAATAGGTATTTATTTCTGTAAAAAAACGTGGCCAAGTACATGTTTCTGAGAATTTCTCTCTTTCAAAAAAAAAATGAGATAATTCGGAAGAGCCAAGAATTGGAATTATTCCGCGAAGGTTGACGAGAAAGGAAAAAAATGAATACGATTAGATGGGAGATTATTCGGTAGGAAAAATCAGAAACTTGGCCTTTTCGATTTTCATCAATGATTTTAATTCGAATACGGATGCGAAAAGGCCAAGTTTCTGATTTTTCCAACCGAATAATCTCTCATCTAATCGTATTCATTTCTTTTCTTTCTCGTCAACCTTCGCGGAATAATTCAAATTCTTGGCTCTTCCGAATTATCTCATTTTTTTTTTTAAGAGAAAAATTCTCAGAAACATGTACTTGGCCACGTTTTTTTACAGAAACATCAGTTTCTGTTTTTTCTCCCAGATTTCATGATTTTTTTACAAATTTTTTGGAATCTATCTTCAATAAATTGCTGGAAGTCGATAATTACTTACCAACGAATGGTAATTTTCTTTATGGACTTTCAGTTTTTACTTCGATTTTATCGATAGACTGACTGTCAACGTGAACGACAGTAATGCCAGCCCTCTAAAAAAAATCTGGCCAATTTATTGAGATAAAGATTTTGGCGAAAAAGTTAATTCACGGACGTTGCTAAGGGGGGTTCTTTTAAAATATTGCATGTAGAAAAAAACAAATATCACCATTCGAATCCTCGAGGTCGAATTAGGTGATGTAACTAAGGCTATTTTTTTCGTAGCTTGCCTGGTTTTTGAGTTATTTAATAAGAAAGAATAAAAAGTAGTGGAGGGGGAAGCTCTGTCCGGAATATACGAGATACGATAGCGCTCGGGCCTTCAACATGTACTTTGTTACGTACCGAGCGGGTTATCCAGGGAATCCAGATGGCAGGTCCGTTGCCAAAGGAGTGCTAAACCACTCTGCTTCCCAAATGCGGGAATATTTGGATGGTTACATTAAAATAAATATGTGGAACATAGCTTTTTAGGTGCACTATTATTGATTATATATTCTTTAAATAATTGTCGAATTACACAACAGTTTTGTACACTCTTAAAAATTAACTTCTTCAATTTTAGTCCACGACGTGAAATCAAGATTATCTTGATCTTCTTAGTTTTATTGTCGGTAAGAGTCTGCCTTTTCAAAACTTAAAACGAATTTACGTAAACTGAGTTGAAAGTGTCGCGCGCATCTATTGCCAAGGGTAGGGGACTGACTCAGCCAATTGTAGAGATTATCTAAGTCGAAGGGGTTGGCTTTCCACCCCCACAAGGTCCAGCATTCCTCCGGCCCCAACTCTCGGGCCCACGTGTTTCCAAACAAAGAGACCTCACATGTGCAAAGAGAGAGATAGAAAAGACACTTGAAAAACCCTTGGAGGAACTTGATGAAGGACTTTCACGACTTTTATGACTCTACGACAGGTTTTGGATTACTCTCGAAAATGCATCGGAAAATTGAGAGGAAAATACAAATACATGACGAGCTCTATTCTCGGGTGGTCCTATTACATTGGAATGTTGGGGTTTGAATTTTATGGCTCTTTTCTGTTTACTCAAAATCCATGACTTTCTCTCCGAGTGTTGTGCACGTGTCTCTTCCTCTTTTTATTCCTTAGAATTAACAGATTTATTATTGGGTTTTATTTAATTTTCATTTTCAATTCTCGCGGTATTTTTCTAGTAAAAATGGAGATATCTAGTGGCACTAAATGATAACTAGCGGGCTACGCGACAACTTGGCCCAATACGCTGCCGCGTATATCTTGATGGAGTGTTGATTCCAGGGATTTTGAACTCTAGGTGACGGCACTGTCATTTTTTGAAAGAAGATAACGTATCGTTGTTTTTTTTATTATTAATTAGAAATTCTTGGATTATTAACAATAAAAAAACATAATTATTGAAAAATTTAGTAACGTGATAACTTGTTTCTTTCATTATTGATAAATTTCTGTGGTAATAGAGAATTTTCCCTTATTTTTCAACAACATATGGCTCTTAACCTCAATCGTGGATTCATAATTTAATTGATGTTTATTAATTAATTGCAGATAATTCAAGAATGAGTGAGAAAATTATTTTGGTTACTGGTGGAACTGGATTAGTTGGTAAAGCCATTGAGAAAGTTGTTGAAGAAGAGAAGAGAAATGATGAGAAGTGGATTTTCGTGGGATCAAAAGATGCTGATTTATGGTAATTCATTGGAAACTGTTCTTTAATTGAAAATTTTCAGATTCTGGGGTTTTTGTGCTCTCAGAATAAGAATCCCCGAAAAAATCCGCTTTATAAACATCCTTTTTCAAGAATTTCCTCTCAGAAAAAAAAGATTTTTGCAAAATAAATTCCGAAAGTTTTCATCACAATTTGAATTCATTAGGATCATAATTATTAATGATCTTTTCTAAACGTAAATCATGAATCATAGTCATAATCGTAAATCATAGTCTCTATAAACTTTGATGCAAGAGATTCATAGGGGAAAGTGGGGCAAAATGGACATTTAAATGGAATGGTCGAAGTTATATTTTTTTAAATGATTCCATTGAAAGGCTGAGGAAATTTTGGGGTGGAAAACATGTATCGGAATCAATTTTCTCGAATTTTTGAAAATTTTCATTTTTCTCCGCCAAAATTGAAGAGAATCCTCTTTGGGTTTCTTTAAAAAAAATGGTTTTTTGAAGATATCTCCGGTTCTATTGGTCGTAGCGATTCGCGGGTGGTCTCAAATTCAAGGGGAACTCATTCCTTATATTTTCGTTAAAGTCCCATCGATTTTTATTGAAAAATGACGAAATTACAGGGAAATTTGTGAAAATCAGTTTTTGGGCTGTAACTTCCGTAATTTTCGATAAAAATCAATGAGACTTTAACGAAAATATGAGGAATTAGCTCCTCTTCAATTTGAGACCACCCGCGAATTGCTACAACCAATAGCACCGGAGATATCTTCAAAAAATCATTTTTTCGAAAAAATCAAAAGGATACCCTTCAAGATTGAGTGAAAAAATGTTTTTTTGTTTTCAAAAATGCGAAAAAAAAGTTTTCAGCCATATTTTCTGCCTAAAATTTCCTCAACTTTTCAATGAAATCATTGAAAAAATTCTATCTCCATTATTTTTATTAATTTAGAGCGTTTTTCAGAATAAAACCATGAAAATTCAGATGTGTCCATTATACCCCTTATGTCCAATTTGCCCCACCTTCCCCTATAAGAATTTTGAAAAAGCGGAATTTTACCGGGAAAATTTATTTTTACAAATTTTTTGAAAAAAAAAGATTTTCTCCGGGAGTTAGACTCTGTTCATCAAATTTAATCTTTATTAATCTATTAATTTTTTTCAGTGATAAACAGAGCACTGTTGCTCTATTCGAGAAACATAAGCCGACTCACGTGATTCATTTGGCAGCTATGGTCGGTGGACTCTTCCATAATATGTCTCACAATTTAGATTTTTTGGTAATTAATTACGCTTTTTATATTTCATCATTGAAGAGAATTGAAAAGAGACAAGTGCAGTTCTTTCTGGAATTGTTTTTTTTTTAATTTCCTGACAATTATGAAGGAAGGAGAAATTTTATAAATGACTCTTGCCGTAGATTTTTTCTGTTTTGGATGAGGATGTGATTATACGACAACTATAAAGTTTTCAGACAAATCGAGATTTTATTCAATCATCAGTTTTCTGAGAATGTCTCGAAAACTAAGTGGGATATCGTTGTGGCCTTGGTTCCTGACACTTTAGAGCCAGTTTGTGACAACATAAATCGAAGAAAACATCTATTTTCTCATTGAATGTAATTCAATTATTTCGATACCTATTTATTGCGATACACGAGCTCAGTAATTCGAATTTCAAACAATTTACTGTTCATCTGAATATAACAGGGAAAATTTGTGAAAATGGTCAGTTTCTGGGGCATTGTCAGAAACCAGGGACATCACGGTAGAGGAATTTGGCACGAATCTTTTTTGGTAGCTTCTGAAATTCTTTACGAAAAAAGAATAGATAAATATGGCCAAATCGTCCTCTCTCGCTTAGATTCCGAGATATTAAAAAAAAAAACGGTGACAAACTGAGATCAATTTGTCTGAAAACTTGGTATTCTTATTATTGAAGTTTTTTCTCCGACCATTCATTAAATTATCATTTGGTAAATTAACGGCCATTATGGTCATTCCCAAAAAAAACTAAATTTTTTAAATTTTTGAATTGAATTTAATTTTTAAACGCATCGACGTTTCGTCCACTCTGCGTGGACCTCTTCAGGATGTTCATTATCTTTATTAATTTAACATTTGGTTTTTTAAAATCAACTATTTCAAGTTTCTATCTCCTTGGCTTGTCACAACAAACAACATTACATTCTATCACATTTTACAGTCTGTCATGTCTTGGTATTCTTATACTAAAGGGGTCTTCTCGGTGGGCTAAAATGGACATTAGGTGTAAAACTGATAAAATGGTATTCTTCCAGTGATTTCATTGAAGAGTTTAGCGAATTGTGAGCTTGGAAGTAACACAGGATACCGTCAATGACCCAATTAATGCCACCAAGAGACCTATTCTGCCACATATCTTTCATAGAAAAATGATATCTTATCATGAATTCAAATTTGATTTTTCGTCGAAAGAATTTAGGGTCTGGACTATCATTTACATCAATTATTTTCCTGAATTAATGATAAAAATTATTTAATTTATATTTTTGAAAATATTTTGCCCATGGCCTGATTCATGCCACCATGGCCCGATTTCTGCCATAGAGGGTCCCAATAATTGCCATCAATTAATTTCCATCACTGGTCGTTATTTGTAAATTATTCGTCAATTTATATGAAAGTCCAATGATTTTGCTAACAATAAATACAATTTTCGATTTATTAAATACTTAAATTTTCTCAATATCACACATTGAACTGATGAGGCACTCTGACTCCACATGAAGAGCTTTGGGGCTTTATCTTGCTGAGCACGCTGGTCGCATTTAACGAATTAATTTTAGAAATATATCTAGTAGAGAAATATCAGATTTTTTTTTTTTTTTTTTTAATAGCGTTTATTCTTGGAAGCCAGGTACATAGTTATTACAATTTGAATTACAACAATAAACATTTGTATAATTGTTCTGTGGAGCTATTGTTTTGCAAAAAAGAAGTCAGTGCTTGACATGCTTCGCTAAGGCAGTTACGAAAATTTTGGAGTTGGGAATTTATGCCATTTTACTATTGTGGTTTTATATCTGTTTATTTTATTTTTTTTCTTTGGATATTGTATCCGAAATGGAAGGCTTCTTGGAAACCATTTCTGTATGAAATATCAGATATTTTGGTTGTCCGGTATCCTCAGAATTTTTTTCGAGCCACTCATATTAATTACTTAGAGTTGAGAATTCGAATAAGTTCAATAATCACGCAAACGTATGAAAAGTGGCATTAATTGGGCAGATTGCATTAATTGGGCCATTGACGGTAAGTAAATTTCATCTGCCATCCATTTCAGAAGAACATCTTGAAAATTAGCAGGATAGCATAATTTTGGTGGAAGGCCCTCAAAAATCTTGTTAAATTAATCTGAGTTTCTCTAACTCTCCACTACTGGATGGTGAATACTTTACCATTCATTTCTTCATTCTTTAGAATTCAGCTTCGACGTTTACTTTTGTTCAGTGATTGCTCCTTTGCAATCGAATCGGGTGATTTTCTTTCACTCATTTCTTCATGAAAAGTGGAACACATTTAAGCAAATTTATCATTTCTTACGCTCTGAACATTAGAACTCAAGATATTGCCAAAAAATGAGAACAAAATTAAAAATGTAGAGGGACTTTTAAGGCGCCTCGAGGGTATATATATAGATATACAAATGCGTGGGAAACTTTGCGCCATTCCCATGTCGTAACAAATTATTGAAAGAATATAAAACTTACATGGAAATTATTCTTACTTTTTTCTGAACCGGCTAATACACATTTCTCGCGAAAAAACGTCCATAGTCGAAAGTAATAATAATTTGAACTTTTGAAGCGTGGTGACAGCTGGCAGCCATGATGTTTTTCATTTTTTTTTGATGATTCTGTATGCAGAACAATCGATAAATGAGACATCGTCAGTTCATATTCGTACAAAGAAGCGCAAAAGTTAAAAAAACAGGTAGGTAAATGTATGAAATAAAATGAAAACTTTCCTCATATCTTCCATTCATAATCTCATCTATTTATTATCTGAGAGAATGAAATTTTTTCATTTTAGATGAATCATTTTTGAAAAATTCCATGGTGGAGCCAACAGAAACTGAATGGGAGTATTTTTTAAAATTGATAATCTAAGATTTGGACTGATAATTTTCTCAAATAAGGAAGAACGGCAGAATAGCCCGGCCTTTTTTTACTATTTTCTTCATTTTGTTTTTCAATTATTTCCTTGCTTCGACGCATTCTCCTCTTTTCAGCAATGATGAAAATCATTACTGAGGAGAAGGGAACGGCTAAATTAAGGGGAAAAATTATATAAAAAGATAAGGGAGAACAGCAGAGGGGCCCGGCTTTTTCAATTTTGTTTTTTTTTTTATCAATCATTTCCTTGCCTCGACGCATTTCCTTCCTTCCGGCAACGATGGAAATCATTGCTGAAGAGCGGGAAGCGGTAAGGTTGAGGGAATGAGTTGAAAATTTTTTTTGAAAAGAATGGCAGAGAGTCCAGTCCTCTTTCCCATTTCCAAGAAATAATTTTCAACTGTTCCCTTGCCTTCTCCTCTCTCAGGCAACGATGGAAATCATTGCTGATGAGAGGGGAATGCGCCAAGGCAAGGAAAAAATTGAAAAAAAAATGAAGAAAATAGTGGAAAAGACTGGGCTACTCTGCCGTTCATCCTTATTTGAAAAAATATTCCGTCCAAATCCTAGATTATTAATTTAAAAAAATGCTCCCATTCAGTTTCTGTTGGCTCCACCATTGAATTTTTCAAAAATGATTCATCTGAAATGAAAACATTTCATTCACTCATGTAATAAATGGATGAAATTATGAATGAAAGATATGAGGAAATTTTTTATTTTATTTCATAAATTGACCTACCTGTTTTTCGAACTTTTGCGCTTTCTTGCACGAATATGAACTGACGATGTCTCATTTATCGATTGATCTGCATACAAAATCTTTAGAAAAAAAAAAGAAAAACATCATGGCCGCCAGCTGTCACCGCGCCTCATAAGTTAAAATTATCATTACTTTCGACTACGGACGTTTTTTCGCGAGAAATGTGTATTAGCCGGTTCAGAAAAACATAAGAATAATTGCCATGTAAGTTTTATATTTTTTCAATAATTTGTTACGACATGGGAATGGCGCAAAGTTTCCCATACATTTGTATATCTATATATATACCCTCGAGGCGCCTTAATTTTGAATGACAACAGTAAAATATTGAAAAACTACCCAACACTTTATCTTGGGCCATGATTTCCATCGGAAATTTCCTCAGCTATGCTATGGAATCACTAAAAAAAATTCTATCTCGGACTATTGCATTAGAATCTCCATCTGACCTTAGTCTTCCTTACTCTGCATCTCCTAGTTTTGGAGATATTTCTTTACAAAAATGTATTTTGGGTTCCATTTATCTTATTATGCTTTCCCATTTCTTCATCAATTGACTTTCTTGATTCAAGTGATATTGCAACTCCAATTTTTCATTGGATCTAGAATAGGGGAGAGTGGGGCAAAATGGACCTAGAAGATGAGATGATTCGAGATTTTTTTAAAAAGCAGCGGTTGCTCCAAAAAATCTGAAGAAATTTACAAACAATATAGATATGTTGGAGGATTTTCTCAATTTTTTTCAGATTTTTTCATAGAGTCCTTCATTCCGAAAAAAAATCCTTAATCATGTTGCTATGAGGGTCCATTTTGCCCCACTCTCCCCTATAATAGAAAATTGATTAATTTGTAAATATTTTTAAAAGTATCAAATTCAGATGAAACATCAGAAAATCATTTTTGAACGTTGATTTTCTATGAAAAATGTCTCTTGGTACATTTCCATGAACTTAATATTTTTCATTGATATTCGCAGATTAATTTGCACGAAAAAAATATCAAATATTTATTACCTAATAATTTCATTATCATTCACTGTTCTACATTTAAATAGTGGACTACAAATAATTTCATTATTTCCAAAAATCGGAAACATTCCATCCAACAAAATCTTGTTAACAAATATTAATTGACAATTATTATTGATACTTTTCAGCGTAAGAATCTTCTCATCAATGACAATGTTCTTCAAACAGCCCACGAGACTAATGTTGTTAAAGTTGTATCATGCTTATCCACCTGTATATTTCCTGATAAAACAACATATCCAATTTCTGAACATATGGTAAGTTGAATGATAAGAGGACAAAAGAATACCAAATAGAATTGGGTTGGATGAGTTGACCAGCGTTCGAACTCGTCCAGTCATCGAACTATTCAACGTGTTTATCTTGGACAAAATTGATAATCCAGCGAAATATCATTTTTCCAATCTTCGAAACATAATATAATGTTCACCAACTCAAAATACAGCTCCAGGGTGTCTAGCGGTCAGGGAAACCTGGAAAACCGGGAAAAGTCAGGGAATTCTAAAATTTATCTGGAATTTCAATTCTTTCTCAGGGAGAATGAACATGAAGATTCTCTGCTGGTACAGAAGAGAATTTATGATGCAATTCAATCGAAGGGAAGACCTAAAAATTTGGTTGTAACAAAACACATATGAAAATACTTTATAAAGTCTTTATAAAAAAGTTACAGTTCTTTATAAAATAAAAAGTTTCAATTCCTTACAAAAATATTCTTTATAGAACACTCTCGTACGTGAAGCTTTAATCCATGCAGCTCGTGATTTTCACGCGTAGTGCAAAGAAGATCTGGTGAAACAAAAAAAAATGAAAGAGAAGAAAAAGAAAAAGCGTGAAAAACTCAAAAGAGATCGGTTGGAATTGTAGAAGAACTAGAAGCAAAAGAACGGAAAGCACTCGATGATGCTGTGAAAGCAACCGCTTACATTGACGAAAAAATCAAAAAATTAAGACACGCGTGATTTCGGCAAGTGGGGCAAAATGGACACTGTAATGAAACGGTTGGAGATGGATTTTTTTCGATGATTCTATTGAAAAACTGAGGAAATTTTAGCCGGAAAACGAGTGTCAGATGTATTTTTTTCGATTTTTTTTAAAATCCTATATTTTTTGTCAGTTTCGAGGGGTGAAAGCCTTTCTTTTTTCAAAAATTTTCAGTTTTTTTGCAAATATCTCTGGTTCTATTGGTCCTAGCAGTTCGAGATTGGTCTCAAATGAAAGTTGAGCTCATTTCCCATCGATTCATGGGGTTTTGAATTCAAGAATATCAATTTTTGTGATAATTATAGGCCAAAAACTGTTTCACAAAACTGTTTCACAAGAATGCCCATAAATACCTTAAAAATCGATATTTTTTAATTGAAACCCTCATGAATCGATGGCAAATGATCTCACCTTTCACCTCCCATCGGCATTTTCACGCTACGACGAATAGAACCGAAGATATCCTCAAAAAACTGAAAATTTTCAAAAAAAGGCTTTTTTATGCTAAAAAAAGTCAAAATCGACAAAAATTCAAAAAAATTAATTCCGGCACTTGTTTCCCGACTAAAATTTCCTCAGCTTTCTAATGAAATCATCAAAAACAATCTACCGCCAATATTCCTATTAATTTTAAGAGTTTTCCATCATATTTGCCTAACAATTTAGATGTGTCCATTTTACCCCTGATGTCCATTTTGCCCCACCTTCCCTTAATACAGCTATGAAGCGATATGAGGTTTATATTTTCACTATTTTCCTGTATCAATTCTATCAAAATTTTCAAAATGAGTTATTATGCTGTGATTAATAATGATTAATAGTATGTTAATAACATCATTGGAAGAATGTTGAATTTTCTTCATAAATTCTATTCATTAACATAGGGCATAGGAATGTGATTATTTACGGCTAGTTTAATAAGTTCATATTTGCATCACGGAAGAAGTCAGTGTAGAAAATTTTCATTCCTATTATCATGTATGAAAAATTTCGATTTAAATTTTCGCAACAAATAAAATAAATACTGAACACGATCGTGAGCAAGACACTGAAAATTGGTCAGGGAAAAATCATTTTTTTCGACCTGGAAAACCGGGAAAAGGGAATTTTTTTGTCACTGCCTACTGGAGACCCTGAGCTTATGAAACTGTTCAATATATCGGCAATTATCGAGTTTCTTATGTTTGATTACTGGTATTAGACGAGTCCCATTCGTTCGACCACTGAACAATTCATTCTATTAAGATAAATCGACTTTCGTTTCACAGTAGTTTTTGTGAAATATCTCGAAATTCAAGAGAAATAGAAAATTCCTTGAAGAACGTCTTTATAAATGCAAAATAAGGCCTTCAAAAAAGTTTTCCAATAATTCTTTTGCATTTTTAGTAGATTTCGAGAGAAGAGAAACGGAGGTGGGGTAGACTTGCGGAATTAAATGAACTGGATTTTTTTTGAGACCAAAGGCCTGTATCAAAAAATTTGAAGAAAATTACCCAATAACAGAGATATGTCAGAGCATCTCCTCAATTTTTTTCGGAATTTTTTTTGTACAAACTTCGTCGCTCTGAAAAAAAATCTTAGATATTTTTATAAACAACTGTGGAGTTTTCAGACAAGCTGATTTCATTTTATCATCAGTTTTTTTAAAGATAGCTCAGAAAATAAATGAGATAGAGCAATTGTCATAATGACCTTTCTTATCATTTTATTATCTCGCTTAAATTCCGAGATACTTTGAACAAACTAATATTTTTTTTTGTGAATATTTCAATTTGAGTCATTTTACATGAAATCATGAAGTGACCTTTTTTTAACGAGAATTTCGTGGACTACGAAAAAGTATCTCGATGAATCCTGTGAAGTCTCGTTCATCTCGAGATATTTCCAAAATAGTCTACTTGTAATTATCGAAGTTATCTTCTTGTATAGGGGAGAGCGGGGCAAAATGGACATTGTAATGGAACGGTTAGAGATGGATTTTTTTTGATAATTCGATTTTTTACGGCATTTTTGAGGGGCGAAAGCCTTTGCTTTTTTGAAAATTTTCAGTTTTTTGCAAATATCTCTGGTTTTATTGGTCATAGCGATTCGGGGTTGGTTTCAAATGGAAGGTGAGCTCATTTCCCATCGATTTATGGGGTTTTGAATTCAAAAAAATCAATATTTGGAATAGTTATAAGCCAAAAACTGTTTCACAAAAGTGTTTCACAAAAATGCCCATAAATACCTTAAAAATCGATATTTTGTAATTGAAAACCCTATGAATCGATGGCAAATGATCTCACCTTTCACCTCCATTTCGGATTTTTACGCTACGACAAATAGAACCGAAGATATTCTCGAAAAACTGAAAATTTTCAAAAAAAGGAAGGCTTTTTTTATTTTACCCCTCTAAAATGCTCAAAAAAGTTAAAATCGTCAAAAATTCAAAAAACTTAATTCTGATACTTGTTTTCTGCCTGAAATTTCCTCAGCTTTCCAATAAAATCATCGAAAACAATCTACCACCAATATTTCCATTAATTTCGTGAGTTTTCCATAACATTTGCCTAAAAATCTAAATGTGTCCATTTTACCCCTGATGTCCATTTTGCCCCACCTTCCCCTATAAATATAGAATTATCATGACTGAATTTTCTAAGTCAACTTTTTTTTTATCGTAATTTCATGTATTTCAGGTTCACAATGGTCCACCACATCCCTCGAATTACGGCTACAGTTATGCAAAAAGGCTCATAGACATTGCTAATCACGGATATTACCAGCAGTATGGAAGACTTTATACCAGTGTTATTCCATGCAATGTATTTGGACCACATGATAATTTTAATTTGCAGTCTGCTCACGTTATTCCAGGATTGATGCATAAATTATACGACATTATCAAAGATGGTAAAATTTCCGTATTTACTTTGTCTTTACATTTTCTTCATTTTTCAAAAATTCAGTAGTGAAGAAGCAGAAGAAGTTGAATAAATTCATTTTAACGATCATTGTTACTCGAGTCTCTCGAGAACTAAATAGAATTGCAAGATTCTTGTAAGGATAGTTTTTTCAAATGAGTAGGGGAAGTTGGGCAAAATGGACATCAGGGGTAAAATGGACACATCTAAATTTTGAGGCAAATATTATGGAAAAGTCTTGAAATTGATAGAAATATTTGTGGTAGATTGTTTTTGATGATTTTATTGGAAAGCTGGGGAAATTTTAGGCGGGAATCAAGTGCCGAAATCAATTTTTTGGATTTTTGGCGATTTTGACTTTTTTGAGCATTTTAGAGGGGTAAAACGCTTCCTTTTTTTGAAAATTTTCAGTTTTTTGAAAATATCCTCAGTTCTATTCGTCGTAGCGTAAAAATTCCGACGGGAGGTGAAAGGTGAGATCATTTCCCATCGATTTATAGGGTTTTCAATTTGAAAATATCGATTTTTAAGATATTCATAGGCATTTTTGTGAAACAGTTTCGTGAAGCAGTTATTGGCCTATAACTATTCCAAAAATTAATATTTTTGGATTTAAAACCCCATGAATCGATGGGAAATGAGCTCACCTTTCATTTGAGACCGAACCCGAATTGTTACGACCAATAGAACCAAAGATATTCGCAAAAAACTGAAAATTTTCAAAATTCTCAAAAATGCCGAAAAATATCAAATTAAAAAGAAAAATCGAGAAGAATACATTTGACACTCGTTTTCCAGGTAAAATTTTCTCAGCTTTTCAATAGAATCATCAAAAAAAATCCATCTCTAACCGTTTCATTATAGTGTCCATTTTGCCCCACTCTCCCCTAAATTATTACGAAAGAAATATCTAAAAAATTCGCACTTCTAGTCTTTTTAATTTTCTATGTCTGCTATTTTTAGTATCAGCCTTTTTTTTAGCTTTAATTTTTTTCTTTAAGGAATTTTATCTCTTCGCTACTGAATTATAAGTGGAAATCCTCAATATTTTGTTTTAATTTCAAATAAAGAAAAATCAAACATTTTAAAATCAACTGAATTTTTAAAATGCAATTAAGGGCATCGTAAAATGATTAAAACTCATGATGAAAAAATTCAGAATCAGAAGTGAATAAAATTCTCTACTTCAATTATCGAGAAAAAGTTCCAATCTAAAATCCAATTCATGGAGTTGTTGCACTGTATGAGTTACTGGCGAATGTTCTCGATTGATCGACGGTTCGAATTAGTTTCTGCATTTGATTAGATTAAACCCCGTTGAATTAAATCAAATTAGTCGCAATTGGATTAAACAATCTATCCAGCTTTAGAAAATTTACCGATAAGCTGATGACAAGCAATTAAATGGGATTTTTGCGGAGAATCTGAGGGTTTTCCTCTAGGTGTTGAATTGTAAATGAAGGTTTTCTTTCATAACTTGGAAAATTTTTGTCAGCAGTAAGAAAATACGAGATTTTAACGGTTCAAATTTTTATACATAATTCTCGCATTAAATTGGGAATATTTTTTGTAAAATACTCCGAAAAACAGTTAAATTTCGTTTTTTGTATTTTTATTTTTATTTTCACTTGAAGTAATGAATTTTCGAGAATTTCTCGAAAATCTGAGATCACAGCAATTGATCACACTTTTAATGTCATGAACAAAATATCACGGATCAGAATATCCGTAGACAAAGTAAATTGTAATAAAAATACCATGATTAAAGAAATCTAATTGAAATAATTCCTGGTGACTGAATACCATTAAATGATGAATTATTAACAAATTGATTATTATAATGATACCGTCAATGACCCAATTAATGCCATCAAGAGACCTATTCTGCCACATATCTTTCATAGAAAAATTATATCTTATCATAAATTCAAATTCGATTTTTCCTCGAAAGAATTTAGACTCTGGACTATCATTTACACTAATTATTTTCTTGAATTAATGATAAAAATTATTTAATTTATATTTTTGAAAATATTTTGCCCATGGCCCGATTCATGCCACCATGGCCCGATTTCTGCCATAGAGGGTCCCAATAATTGTCATCAATTAATTTCCATTACTGGTCGTTATTTGTAAATTATTCGTCAATTTGTATGAAAGTCCAATAATTTTGCTAACAATCAATACAATTTTCGATTTATTGAATACTTAAATTTTCTCAATATCACACATTGAACTGATGAGGCACTCTAACTCTACATGAAGAGCTTTAGGGCTTTATTTTGCTGAACACGCTGGTCGCATTCAACGGATTAATTTTAGATATATTTTAAATATATCTAGTAGAGAAATATAGGATATTTTGATTGTCCGGTGTCCTCAGAATTTTTTTTTAGCCACTCTTATCAATTACTTAGAGTTGAGAATTCGAATAAGTTCAATAATCACGAAAATGTATGAAAAGTGGCATTAATTGGGCCGATGGCATCAATTGGGCCATTGATGGTATTTTATTTTATGATTTTTGAAAAATATTTTATAACGTAATATTTTTTAAAATAGTATTTTGTCCACTGATTTTTGTCTTGCGATTTTGAGGATGTGATTAATTATTGTAATACCGAAACTTTAATGTTCTCAAACAATTTTCATTGAGAATATTTCTCCTTGATTCAATTTTCATGAATAAAAACTGTTAAATAATTTTTCTTTTTGTGAAAATCCTTTCAGGTAATACAGAGGACAAAGTTTTCACAGTATTGGGAACAGGAAAGCCACTCCGTCAGTTCATATACAGTCTAGATTTGGCGAAACTATTCATCTGGGTTCTTCGGAATTACAAATCAGTGGAACCAATAATTTTATCTGGTAAATAGAATGAGAAAAGCATACAAAAAGTTCATCAATTCATTCTTTGCGGAGATATTAACGAATCGGTTGATAAATCTTTATGAATTATTCGCCTGATTTACGATTGATATAAGTAGTGGTGAAGTAAAGAAGGAAAAGTCAATTTTTTATTTGAATAATTTTCGGAGAATATGTTGGAAATTAAGTGAGATAACGTGATTGTGCCCGAATTCTTTACTCCAGCTCTTGGAATTCTCTACAAAAGAATTAAGATTTTGAATAAAAATCTGAAATAATTAATAAAAATGATATTTGAGAAAAAAAGAAAGTCGGGGGACATCTAGAGCATATTTTATGGCGAAATCTGGACTTCCCCCGATTTCGCTTTTTTCCCTAATATCACTTTTGTTAATTATTTCAGATTTCTATTTAAATTTTTCATTTTAATCTTTTTGTCGGGGGTTATTAAATGTTAATTTATATTTCTGATTTCTTCCGTATTTTAAGATTTTTCAATAATGCCTTTTCTCTGTTTTGATCATTTGTACACAAACATTTTTTCCGCGTGAAAGATGATTCCTCTTATGAAAAATTTCTACCTGAATTTTAGATTTTTAGTAACTTTGAAATTTTTGAAAAAAAAAATATTCCGAATGTGAAACACATAGAAAACTAGTTTTATGATTCCAATTTTCCACATTCTTCGAGCATTTGAATAAAATTTGATTTCTCCAATTTTTTTTCAATTGATTTCTTAAGGCTACCTTCGAAAACAAAGGAGATACGCCCTTTTTGTCATACTCCTCTCAAATAGCTCTTGAAATTCTCTACAAAAAAGGATTTTGACGAAACCGTCTTATCTAGTTTAGTTTTCAAGATATTCTGAAAGAATTATTGGACCAGTGATCGGCAAAAATTATATTTTCATCCATTGAAGTGCCACTAATTAGTCTGTATTGGAAAATTTAGGAATTTTTATGAGCATATTGTTGAGTATCGTGATATTCAGTAACTACATTGCAAAGTCTTAATGATATTCATTAATTTCATAATTCGAAATGAAAAATTGTTCAATAAGGGAAAAATTTATGATTCAGTTCGATTCATTCCAAAATGACTCAGTAATGGGGAGAATACTGTTCAAAATTGTTAATTCCTCAGAAATTTTCATTATTCATTTTCATAATTGATGACTCTTCTAATAATTAGATAATTACTTGTTCTAAATATTTAGATAATTATTTGGTCTAAATGATTATGTAATCATTTCTTCTGAATAATTAGATGATTAGAAAATTAAATTTTCTTGAAGACAAATACCATTTTACCATCTTTCGCATCTGTCGAGAGGTTTTCCAGTTACGCAACCATATTTTATCTACCTAAATATAATAAACTTACTGATAAAAATTTTGAATCGAGGGTTATTGAGAAATGTAATGCAAGCATTGCAAAAAAAACAAGAAAAAATGAAAAATACGCAGGTTTTTTTTACTTTTATATCTTGTTCTTTTTGTTGTTATTATCCGAGCATTCAGTAATTAAAATGGTTAATGTACTAATTGTTCTAGTAATTAGTAATTTGAATAATTAATTTCCTAATTATTTTGAAATAAGTTATTTGAAAATTAGAATTGCTTACTATCCGGATAATCAAAAACTCAAACAATAAAACTAATCAGTATAAGATTAATAATTAATTTTCATATTTGAATTACTGATTATTGGCATACTTAACACTGTCATAAATAGAAGTATTAATTTTCTATACAATAGATAATTAAAAATCTACAATTTTTTTTATGCCGATCACTGTATTGGACGAGAAAATCGTTTCATCCTGTTTTATCTCTAACGCTACTAAATTGTATTGAATATTAATAATCATTAAAATTTTCAATGAATTTTTCAAGTGGACGAGACCGAGGAAGTGACAATCGCTCATGTAGCTGAATCAATAGCGAGTTCATTCAATTTCCAAGGTAAAATAATATTTGACACAAGTGCCTCAGATGGACAATACAAAAAAACTGCGAGTAATAAAAAAATGAGAAGTCATTTACTAAATTTTCAATTTACACCCTTCGATGTTGCTATTCAAGAGACTGTGGATTGGTACAAAGCTAATTATCATCAAGCAAGAAATTGAATTATTCTCTGTAAATAATTTCGTAGTGAAGAGCCATAACGAAATAAGTCAATTTATGTCGGCGAATCATTTTTTAGTAATATCACGGACATGAAGCAAGATAGTGCATTTCTCGGTGATGCCCTTTTTTTTAAATAAATGTCGAAAATTAAACGAGATAGGGCATTTTCTGTAACGTCTCTTTTGCAATGAAATATCAGAGCTACAAAATAGATTTTCACGAATTTTCGCGGTCTCTCTCAATTTCCGAGAAATTACTCAATAATGAATGACAGAAAAAATCGACTTATCTTGTTTAATCTCTTCACTACTACATTCACTGAAGAATGTGTCTGTCTCTGTAGATCAGTGATGAAACAGTGAAAGAAAATAAGTTTAATAATCAGATGTTAATTTTTTTGAAAATATTTTGAAACCAGTCGAGTTTAGGAGAAATTTTTAATGGATCTTTTCTGTAGAGAATTTGATTTTCTATGAAAAAAAAAAAAGGTCTCTTAACAATTTCCTATAAATTCACTTTTTCCAAAGATATTTACGGATGAATTTACAACCAGAAATTGCGTCACTTTTTACCACTTTACTACTGACCTCATTCATGTCTAACAATTCTTTCAATAATTGTAATAAATCTACCTTGAAAAAATATTCTTATACCAAAAAAAAAAAAAAAAACTTCAATTTTTCATTTCATTCTCAATTCACTGGATTTTATCGTGCCTCAACTGCATTATTCAGACGAACTGATGAATTTTAGATGTACCATTGGAGAAATGAAATGTAGATTTATCTGAAAGAAAAGAATAAAATGTATTTACTGATGGAAATTTTCTGAGAGAGTCACTCGATAAAATTCGGTGAATAATTCCCAAAAATTAGCAATAAAGATTGCAAAAATGTTATTAAAATTCTCCAAAGTAATTTAAGTACATTATATATTTTATATATGAAAAAACTGGTAGCATCATTGAAAAATTATTTAATAACGTTATTTTATCAATTCAATGAATGATTAATCAACCAGTATAATTTAATTATCGATTTTCAATAAAAATAGAAGTTAACGTTAGTTTTTTTCGTCTTTTTTTTTTATTAAATCAATTTTCATTTGCATTGAGAATCCACAGCACTGCTGAACAACTGACGTATCATATTTTTTTTTTTTCCACAAGTTTATTTTCAATCTGGCCGATTAATTTACCAATTTCTGTGTTCTCTTTCCCAACACGGGGAAAAAAACCGAAAAAAATAAAAACATGAAAATAAATTGAAGGAGAAAAAAATTGTATATGTCATCCATTCAGGTGTAATCACTTGATGAGATTGATGTACGCAGGCGCTGGAGGCGTCAGACGCCGACGCCGTCCTAGTCACCCTAAGAATAATAATAATAATTGAAGAAGAAAAAAAAAGCGAGGAAAGGAGAGAACCCCATTGGTTTTGAAGCGTCAGTGCGCCCGAGGTAGCATTGCCTCACGGGCCATTAATACAAAAATGTTCCATTTTTTTAGTTAATCATTTACCCTTTATTTCGATTATTTTCATCGAAATTCATCAGAAATAAAATCAACTTCAATGTTGCATTAGCACGTGCAATTTCATAATTAAAAAATCCTTAAAAAAATGAATAAAAAATTAAATTTCTCTTATTTTTGTGAAGAAAAATATTGCGTGAGAAGAAATGTCAATTGTTTCATTCAATTAAAGATTCATTTTTCATTTATTTTCTGACTTTTAAATTGAAAGAAACAAGTCAATTCAATAGTTTAAAAAAAAAATGAAAAAAAATTTATTCGTAAACAAAGTGCAAAAACGATTACCTCTAAATTATTAAGTGAATTCAATTAAGAGTGATAATTAGTGGAAGAAATTCATGATAAATTCATTGTAAATCATCATAATTTTCTTCTGAAACGAAAAAAATTGAATAATGTCATTCAACGATATCACACGTGTACTAATGCATATTTCGAAATATGAAAATTCGAATTAAATTTTCACGTGACACAGAGAATTTTTAAAAAAATAGAGATATATCATGGAGATGACATGATGAAAAACTTTTCGTATTTATTTATGCATATGAAAATTCGTATTAAATACAGTGATGCATATGTAAAAGCAAGAGTGGGGTGAATTAAACTTGTGACACTTGGATTACATTTGCGTGATCCTTAAAAATGCTGTCGATGCGAGAATTTAGTTGAAGAAGAAGGGGGCGGCGTGGTGAAGAGAGGGTGAAAAAGAAGAAAAAAAAAATTAAAATGCTTAAGACTGTTCGTTTGAAATTGAGTTATCATGGATGATTATGATCCAAGACAATATTGAAATATATTAATTATAATTGTAATTGGAGTAATAAATTAAGTTTATCATCATTAAATTTAATGTTTAATTGTAAATAATGCCTGGTATTGTGGTATTTCGAAGAAGATGGAGTGTCGGAAGCGACGATTTCGTTGTACCGGGTGTTTTTCTCTTCGTACTACATCTGATATGGTAAGTGATTAAGTCTGAATTATCTAATCAATGTCTGCTCATTATTTCATTTTTTTTATAATTGTCTGAAGAATTTTATCTTCAAAATGCCGAGAAACCCAAACATTCTCTTATCCCGAAAATTCGACAGATTTATTTCGAATTCTCTGTCTTTTTTGAATTTTTTTTTAAAGAGCTCAGTTGTATTGTAACACTCAAGCGTTTCAGTTTCCAGTGCGAATGAACTTACTAATATGAATGGTAGAATGATGTAAATCAATTCTACCTTGACATCAGTGATTCAGAAAATAAGAGAGATAGAAAATATTGAAAATAGTGAAGAGATAAAATAGGACAAATTACTTTTTTTGTGAATATTTTGGAAAATTATGGAAATTGAATTTTTTTACTTGATCCTTTTCTGTACAGACTCATAGGAAATACAAAAAAAGGATTTTGAAAAAAAAACGCGCTATTTCGCTTAATTTTCAAGGTATTTTCAAAGAATTATTAAAGCAAAAAATTCATCTAGAATAAGTTAATTTTTTTGTCATCTGTTTTTGCCTAATATCTCGGAAACTAAGTGAGATAGCGTGGATTTGTCTTAGTCTTTTTTTTTTCGGAGAATATCAAGAGCTATAAAATAAGAAAAATAAAAATCATACATCTGTAATTTTTTTGAAACTTTTTGAACGAATGAATTAGGGAAAAGTGGGGTAAAATGGTCCTCTTTGTTAGAATGATTTGCGGATTTTTTCGAGAATAGGCAGCTTTATAAAAAAATTTGAAAAAATTATACAAAAATGAAGACATATTGGAGCATCCTTTCCAATTTTTTCAGATTTTTCCTTCGTGTCCTTAACGTCTAAAAAAATTCCTGAATTATGTTGTTGCAGAGGGCCATTTTGCCCCATTCTCCCCTATTATAAAAAAAATATTTGAAAAACTTCATATTTTTCATTTCGTCAAAAAAAAAGTTATTTTTTAAGCCAAAAAAAAATTAAAAATTGTCAGATCTCTGATATCATAAAAAAGCGTAAAATTGCGCTATTTCGTTTCATTTCCGAGATATGAAAAAAAAAAAAAAATTCGGAGAAAAAGCCGATTTTTCCTATTCCACCAGATTGAAATTCATCCAGCTCGCTCATTAATTTTCCTCCGAGTTTTCCATGAAATACCTCGGTAATTAAGCGCCAGAGGAATTTTCGTGATAAACTCTCTCGCACAGTAAATTCAAATCAACGAAAAAAGTTACTACAAGAATTAGTTCATTTCCCTAACTTATTGAGTCAGTTCAGAAAAATTCATGTTTTTAAATTTAAATTAAAAAAAAAAAAAAAAATTCATTTCACATCTGAATCCATTTCGTATCATCAATGCGATGGAATAACCTTCAAAAGAAAAAAAGTGCAGCAAAAAAAAAAATAAAGTGAAGAGTTTAAATGTAAACGAGGAACACCCACTGACTGACGCCGGTTATACTGCAACCACGTGGGCGCATTTCTTGCAATACTTGCTTTCATGTTGTACATCATTATTGATAGTTTCATTGTTTGTTTCTCAAATCGGTGTGTATTGTGTGATTGTTTCAATTATCGATAAATTATTGAAAATTTCAAAACAAATAAAATGCCCGGTCTCATTGCATTTGGAAGACGTTGGCGTACAGCGAGCGATGATTTAATTATTCCTGCAATTTCACTGGCTACTGGACACTTTATTCAGTGAGTTTAAATTAATTTAAAATTAATTTTAGTGAATAATGTATTTTGTGTTGATAAAAAAGGATGAGTCAGGTAATGCAATGATTACGCAAGTAAATACATTGGTTTTTTATTGCGGAAAACTTGCTTTTTTTTTTTAATGCTAAAATATTATTTCGCAATTTAGAAAATGATATGAAGACGAATTCGGGGTCAGTGAGAGGTCACTTTGCAATCCATCGATCTGACTAGGTTTTTCTTCTTTTGCCGCATTTTTTTTTTTTTCGTTTTACTGGCGTTGGAAACGCAAGTGGATACATCACGATTCAAAGGTGGGATTGCCCCAGTTACGGGTATAACCTCTTGCATAAAACAACTTTTGTTATTATCACTCTTTAAATCTTCTTCTTTCACATTTTTTACACGCCGTCTCTCTTTCTCTCTCTGCTCTATGTCTCTGTCCCTGTCTCTCGCCCTTCTAAGTTCTAATTTTGGAATTAATCGCTTTTTTTCCCTTCATTCTCTTTCGACAAGTTCCACTCGAGATATATGAAGGAATCTTCACACCTCGTTAATTGTCGATTTAATCGATTATTTTTGAATAATTTGATGCTTTTTCCTTCTGATTCCCCTTCCCCTTATTTAACGAAGAAACAGCTGAAAGGGAACTGTCGAATGTGATGCGATATTTTGAATTTAATGTGAGACATCGCATCGATTAATCGATTTTCGAAAATGATTGATCAGAAGTTACTATGATTATTGTTTTTTTCTTCCCTCAAATTAAAAACAGGCGAAATGGAATCAAACTATCGATCGATCCTGCATTCGATTGATTGAATTTTGTCATCGATTGTTCGGATTTTGACCCAGGTTAATCGAACGTTGCCATCGATTAATCGAAATTTTCGAACTAATCGAGTGGTCATTGACCCCTTATTTCGTATTTTCGTATATAAAAAGGACAGGGCATTAAAATCGAACATGGCGGATTTCATCTCGAATTGAAGGATAATCGAACTCGAAATGGAAAAAGTCGAACTCGAATTGACAAAAGCGAATTCTGGTGGACATTATGGAAACTAATTTTTTTGAATTAGTTTTCCATTAAAAAAAGTAAATAACCTTGGAATTCTATATTATCATCAATTCAATAATTAAAGGATGAAATCATTTTAAATAATTAAAGTTAATTACAAGAAAATAATTACAGACATTGAAAAATAAAATCGTTAATTAAAAAACGAAAAGGGGATCAACGACGTCGCCGAAGGCGACGGCGGCGCTAGTCTAAAAGAAATGAAACGGAACGATCGGATGGAATGCGATATCTCGAAATTCAGCACGAGATATTGCTTCGATTAATTATTACGAGACCGATGGCGCGCGACAACACGCCCGTTAGGTATCTTTAGTGTAGTATATTACGCGTACTATACTACTCACAATTTAACTGACCAATGAGGAAGAAGACTCAACTTTAATCGTGACAACTTTTGATATATCGAGTGTTTGCGTTCTTGTTCCTTTTTATAAAGGATAATCGCGAAAAACTGAGAAAACTTTTTCCTGATTCCATATTATCGTCTATTTCGCTCTATCTCGCTTATTTACCGAGATAATCGCGAAAAACTGAAGCAACTTTTTCTTGATTCCATATTAATGTCTATTTCGCTCTATCTCGTTAATTCACCGAGATAATCGGGAAAAACTGAAAAAACTTTTTCCTGACTCTATATTAATGTCTATTTCGCTCTATCTCGTTTATTTACCGAGATCATCGCGGAAAACTGGAAAAAATTCTTCCTGATTCCATATTCCAGCGCCCCCGTTAGGTATTTTTAGTATAGTATATTACGCGTACTATACTACTCACAATTTAACTGACCAATGAGGAATGAGGACTTCACTTTAATCGTGACAACTTTCGATATATCGATTGTTTGCGTTCTTGTTCCTTTTTATAAAGGACACTTATATAATGGCTGTTAACTTTTTGTTTCTGATTCTCAATTTAACATGCCTTTTAGTTTTATCTCATCAAAAATAGAATATAGAAATGTTTCTTATGTTCATCGGAGTGCTAAATGAAAAAAAAATTCGATTCGAAGTTTGTCCGGAGACATTTCCTTTTCTTCAGAAAACGTAATAAATTATGGAAACTGAATTTTGTTTTAAACTTGGGGGGTCATTAAAAAACTATATTAGCCTTTGATTGAGATCTTAAGTATGAGTTTCTTCGGAAAATGCTAAGTTGTGAAAAATACAAGTTGAGAAAAATATTATGCTTTATGTTATGTTGTATCAGGTCGGACGTGTGAATAGAAAATGTTGAGAATTTTTTCTGTTGCATTACGTTTAGAGGAATTGCATATACCAAATTTTATAAAAATTTCAAAAATTCTGAAAAAATGTCAAATATTTTAATGAAATTGGTTTTTTTCTAAATTAGTTCAAGAAATAATGAGAAAAACTTACACCAATTTTGTTGTATTTGGTGAGAAAGATTGGAGTACTTCTGAAGAAGTAAATTCAATTTGATCTTCTTGATCGCTCTCATTTTGTTGGCCATTCTCAATATCAACCATATTAGATGAAGCTGGAGATATTGAATCGAGAGGGATTTCAGAATTATCAGTCATTTCAGTACATACTATCAGTCAGAATATTGAATGAAAATGACATTTTTATCTGCTTACTCCACAGTATAGAATAAAAAAAAAGGAAGTCAAATTTCGAATTATAAATTCAGAAACAGAAGGTATAACCGTATGAGATCGATCGTGTGTTGTAGTGCCCAGTAATCGCAACTAAGAAAAAGTTACAATTTTAGCAACTCTCAATGGTGAGTGCATAGCGCCCGCAAGACGCTTGTAAACGATTAATCGAACATTTGAAAATTACGATTGGGAGCTGTTTTTTGGCTTGAAAGATTGATACAGATGCATAGCGCGCTTTAAATTGCTATTATTCCCCAAAATGGGCCAATTCCATTTTTGCTTCCAATGATTTTTTGAGAATAGCTCGAAAACTAAGCGAGATATGCTTCACTCTAATCCTTTATAGTAGCTCTTGAAATTCTCTCAATAAAAGAAATTAGTGCACGATCGCCCCTATCTCACTTAAGTGCCGAGATGTTCGAAGAGAAAGATTGATGAGATAAAAATAGAATTTTTCTATTTTATCTTTTCGTTACTAAAATTTTTGTAGGATTTTTCTTGCAGCTCTGATTCATCCCAGTGAGAAAAAGTAATAATTTCCTCAACACCTTCGGATCCCCAGATATTTCCCAAAAACTAATTTAATAGTAATACCCAATCACCACTCTGTCACCAACTTTTACGAGATATATCGAAATTTGAACGAGACACAGTAATCTCTATCGTAATATTTCTTTGTAACTCTGATGCTGATCACAGAAAAAATTACAATAATTCAATAGTGAAAGAATGAAAAACAGGAAAAGTTAATATTTCGGGAATTAATTGAGATTGGGTGATTTTTTTTCTAATCCTCTTATTTGGCTCTTGGAATTCCATAAAAACAGGTTCAGGACAAAAATTGCATTATCTCCCTTAGTTTCCAATTTTTATTGTTATTTTTCCTAAACAAATAAATTATTCGAAAAAATGGAAAAATTATGAACATGTATCCAAAAAATTCAAGGAACTACGACCGTAAATTTTTCAAGTATTCTTAAAACAATATTCATTGATTTGAAAAAATTGAAAAACAAATCGTCAGATGTGTGTGAATTTCATTATTATCTTAAAAAATAGATTTGTTCTGTTCTGATAATCTTCCGCCAATAGATTGGAAGAAAGAATTGGTCAAAATCGTTTTATCTCGTTTAGTGTCCAAGATATTTCATTGAGAATAATGACAAAAAGATAAGTCGATTAATCCAATTTTGTTTCTTTGCTACAACATTTTCCCATCTTCCCAAGATTTCGAGATATTCCATAAAAAGTGATGACAAAGTGAAATTGACTCATTTCATTTTATCACTTCCCAACAGAATCATCAAAGAAAATGGAAGGAAAAAATAATAATAATAAACAATCTGTAAATAATGGAATTGAATGTAAAATCTCAAATTTCATAAAGCCATGATTTCTTCTTTTTTTTTTTGCTTCGAAATTATTAAGCTGAGTAATCAAGCTGACAGTGGATAATGGCTTGAGAAATCTTATCTCAGTAGGAAGTAGCCAGTGAAGTGGGGAGATCTCCCAGAGAGGAAAGAAATATCCCGGTGATAAATGTTGCCGGAGGAGGGGAAGAGAGATAATCGAGTGTGGTTCGTACGAGAGCGTAGATGAGACCGAATTGTGTTGCTTCTGGGATGAGAAAAAAAAAGAGACGAGAAACTGGGCAAATCGATACGTCATACGGAACGTTACATTTTTGTCTCGTGAATGGTCTACACCCCTACACACACCAGCCCCTTCTTTTTCAGTCCCTTCTCCCCCACAGTTTCTCCCTTCCGAACTAGAGACCCTGCGAATGAGATTTATCGATTTTCTACGAAATCACCCATACAAGTAAATTTTTTTTCTCTTTCAATCTTTTTCTTTTTTTTGTGGGTGAATATCGGATGAATGTCCGGAGCCCAATTGGGGTAGTGTCGAAAGCATTGTAGCACTCTTCTAATTCTGGGGAAAATTGGGAAAGGGAACGTAAGGAGTGAAACGGACAGATTCTAATTTTGATGTTTTATATTATGAAAATTGATTGGAATCAGTGGAAACATTTGAATTTTATTTTTTTCCATGATTATGTTGAGAAGTTGAAAAAAAACTTCTGTCGTAAAATACAAAAATACGTAAAATACAGAATTTCGTTTTAGCAAATTTTCAAGCAGCCCCAATTTTTTTCATCTAGAGATCAGGGCTTCAACACTTTACGAAATTGATAAATTTTATTTGAATAAAAGGGGAGATCATTTACCATTTTATATAAATTTACCATTTTATTTTATTGTGTAAATATACATTTAATGTATTAAGTATAAAAAAATATTATTTTTTTTTTTATTTACTTTATTATTATTATATTTACTTTTTATTATTTTATTTTATTTTATTTATTTTATTGGAAAAAAAAATATTTTTTCTTTATTATATATAATATCTATATATTTATATGATGAAAATCAGATAAATATCCCACATTAGTTTATGTGATTCTAAAGGAAATTTATCGACTTTTTAAGATTTCATTAAAGAAAAAATGATTTCGATAAAATGAGCTTTAAGTCATTGGAAAATACATAAATTTTTTTCTTTTAGAACGACATAAATTGATGAGAAATGATCTCGTCTCTCATTTACGATTGATCCCAGATCGTTGTGACGAATAGAACCAAAGATATTCTCGAAAAATAGTTGGAATTTTCAAGAAACTAAAAAAGAAAATGCTAACACATGCTTTTTGTCGGAAATTTTCTCAGCTTTTCTCATGAAATTGTTAGGAAAATTTCAGCTCGAGCTATTTCATTGGAATCTCCATTTTACCTCATTTCCTCTGTATGGAATGAGCTGAGAATTGAACTCCAACTGGTGAACTGAGAGAAGAGAGAATTAAAAAAAGATCGTCAACTAATTATAGAGTTCTCGCGGGGAAAATGGTCTGTTTTTTTTAGAGACTATTTGATTATTGGTTCATGCCTTTTGTTTACATGCACAAATTCACTTCTGGGCAACTGTACTCAAGTAACAACAAATTATTTTTTTCTTTATTCTACTAAAAAATTCAGCGGAATTGTTTTCGGTCGGTGAAAAACATTTCATGTGAATTGTGAGGCAAATTACGTTAGAACTAAAAATTTCAGTGAAATCTGAAGGTGAACCTTTTGTTGCAAGAAATTCAATCATCCACGAAGAAAAGCCAATAATATTTTAATTCATTCACAAAATAATTCACTGATAAGTCAACTTCATTCGTCTCTTTTTTTTCTCGAATATCTCAAAAACTGATGGAGATCAGTGATCAGCATGAAAAAAAATTGTAGATTTTTAATTATCCATTGTATAGAAAATTGATACTTCTATTTATAACAGTGTTAAGTATGCCAATAATCAGTAATTCAAATATGAAAATTGTTTATTAAGTAGTAGTGAAGAGATTAAACAAGATAAGTCGATTTTTTCTGTCACTCATTATTGAGTAATTTCTTGAAAATTGAGAGAGACCGCAAAAATTCGTGAAAACCTATTTTGTAGCTGTGATATTTCATTGCAAAAAAGGCGTTACCGAAAATGCCCTATCTCGTTTAATTTCCGACATCTATTTCAAAAAAAAGGGCATCACCGAGAAATGCACTATCTTGCTTCATGTCCGTGTTATTACTAAAAAATGATTCGCCGACAAAAATTGACTTATTTCGTTATGGCTCTTCACTACGAAATTATTTACAGAGAATAATTCAATTTCTTGCTTGATGATAATTAGCTTTGTACCAATCCACAGTCTCTTGAATAGCAACATCGAAGGGTGTAAATTGAAAATTTAGTAAATGACTTCTCATTTTTTTATTACTCGCAGTTTTTTTGTATTGTCCATCTGAGGCACTTGTGTCAAATATTATTTTACCTTGGAAATTGAATGAACTCGCTATTGATTCAGCTACATGGGCGATTGTCACTTCCTCGGTCTCGTCCACTTGAAAAATTCATTGAAAATTTTAATGATTATTAATATTCAATACAATTTAGTAGCGAAGAGATAAAACAGGATGAAACGATTTTCTCGTCCAATACAGTGATCGGCATAAAAAAAATTGTAGATTTTTAATTATCCATTGTATAGAAAATTAATACTTCTATTTATGACAGTGTTAAGTATGCCAATAATCAGTAATTCAAATATGAAAATTATTCATTAATCTTATACTGATTAGTTTTATTGTTTGAGTTTTTGATTATCCGGATAGTAAGCAATTCTAATTTTTGAATAATTTATTTCAAAATAATTAGGAAATTAATTATTCAAATTACTAATTACTAGAACAATTAGTACATTAATAATTTTAATTACTGAATGCTCGGATAATAACAACAAAAGGAACAAGATATAAAAGTAAAAAAACCTGCGTATTTTTCATTTTTTCTTGTTTTTTTTGCAATGCTTGCATTACATTTCTCAATAACCCTCGATTCAAAATTTTTATCAGTAAGTTTATTATATTTAGGTAGATAAAATATGGTTGTGTAACTGGAAAGCCTCTCGACAGATGCGAAAGATGGTAAAATGGTATTTGTCTTCAAGAAAATTTAATTTTCTAATCATCTAATTATTCAGAAGAAATGATTACATAATCATTTAGACCAAATAATTATCTAAGTATTTAGAACAAGTAATTATCTAATTATTAGAAAAGTCATCAATTATGAAAATGAATAATGAAAATTTCTGAGGAATTAACAATTTTGAACAGTATTCTCCCCATTACTAAGTCATTTAGGAATGAATCGAACTGAATCATAAATTTTTCCCTTATTGAACAATTTTTCATTTCGAATTATGAAATTAATGAATATCATTAAGACTTTGCAATTTAGTTACTGAATATCACGATACTTAACAATATGCTCATAAAAATTCCTAAATTTTCCAATACAGACTAATTAGTGGCACTTTAATGGATGAAAATATAATTCTTGCCGATCACTGATGGAGATACGCCCTCTCAGCACGGATCTGTTTCAATACAGAATTTCAAGAGCTACAGAAAAGGTTCAGAGCAAAAAAGACGTGTTTCCATTAGTTTCTGAGTTATTTTCAAATAACTATCAGAGAAAAGTAAATCTAGAATTCGATATCGTCACAATTTTGTCGTTCAATTGTTCTCCATGCCACAATTATTCATGAACATATAAAAAACCATATATTATGTTTCATTGAAATTTATCAGATCGTTATCTTCATCTTCATGCATTAGTTGAGCTTATTACATGCCTCTCTGCCAGTTTCAAAATTGCTTCAAATCACTAAAAATAGAACGAGTTATTCTTGTATCAAAAGAAGCTCTAATCGTCTGATGGGGAAAATAGCGTACATTCGTACTTGATGGATGATGCGGACGCGTTCAGTAACAGATGCAAATATGGTTGGCAACCAATTTTTACTCGTGCTCAAAACAATTTATTAATAAAATATCTCAACAAGCTTCGAAATTTTCATAAATATTTTAACTTTAAATCTTCAAATGATATGAAATCTTTCTTTGACTCATCAATGTTTCGTGTCAATGACGTCATACAGTGGGAAATATTGAACTCCATCAGTTTTAATATTTTATGATGATAAAAGTGGATCATTGAATTTTGTAGTTAAGCATTAAACGAAATTATCAAATTTTGCAGTGAATTTTCATAAAATATCTCGGAATTGAAAATGATTTTTTTTTACAGAGTGATGGCCTTGGTAAAAAAATTTGAAAACTTACCCAACAATGGAGACAAATTAGAGCATCTCCTTATTTTTTTAATATTTTTTTCTCAAAGTTCTTCACTTCGAGAAAAAATACTGAATCATTTTGCTCTGGAGGACCATTTTGTCCCGATGTCCCCTATTTTTTTTTTTTCATTGATTATTTTTACAAAGACTTTTATGTGAATGAAAATTTCTAAAAATGATTAACCTTAACATTTTTTTATATTCTTGATGAATATTACACACAGAAAAATGTTTTCTTAATTTGAGAATGTGCAGTCACTTAATTTAAGTGACCTGCCATTCTTAAATTAAGTGACTTTTCTCACTTAAATCGAGTGACTTTTTCTTTTTTAATTTAAGAAAGTAAAACTCACTTAAATTAAGTGATTTTTCTCACTTAAGTCAAGTGACTTTTTCTTTTTTAATTTAAGAAAGTAAAACTCACTTAAATTAAGTGACTTTTCTCACTTAAATTAAGTGACTTTTCTCACTTAAATCAAGTGATTTTTCTCATTTAAATGAAGTGAATTTTTCTTTCTTAATTTAAGAAAGTAAAACTCACTTAAATTAAGTGACTTTTCTCACTTAAATCAAGTGACTTTTTCTTTCTTAATTTAAGAAAGTAAAACTCACTTAAATTAAGTGACTTTTCTCACTTAAATCCAGTGCCTTTTTCTTTTTTAATTTAAGAAAGTAAAACTCACTTAAATTAAGTGACTTTTCTCACTTAAATTAAGTGACTTTTCTCACTTAAATCAAGTGATTTTTCTCACTTAAATCAAGTGAATTTTTCCTCCTTAATTTAAGAAAGTAAAACTCACTTAAATTAAGTGACTTTTCTCACTTAAATTAAGTGACTTTTTCTTTCTTAATTTAAGAAAGTAAAACTCACTTAAATTAAGTGACTTTTCTCACTTAAATCCAGTGACTTTTTCTTTTTTAATTTAAGAAAGTAAAACTCACTTAAATTAAGTGACTTTTCTCACTTAAATTAAGTGACTTTTCTCACTTAAATCAAGTGATTTTTCTCACTTAAATCAAGTGAATTTTTCCTCCTTAATTTAAGAAAGTAAAACTCACTTAAATTAAGTGACTTTTCTCACTTAAATCAAGTGACTTTTCTTTTTTAATTTAAGTGACCTGCACTTTCTTAAATTAAGTGACTGCACATTCTTAAATTAAGAAAACATTTTTCTCTGTGTATCGTCAATTCAAGTTCTAAAAATATTTTTGTCAAGTGAAGACGGACAGAATGTATAGATATATTCAACATTGCAATCTCTTACGGCTTGAGGGAAAGAAAATATTTTTAGCAGTTTATGTACCCTCTGGGGACTCTCAGATCCTATTAGTGGGCTCGACGAAATGCCATATCCACCCCTATTCGCTTTTTGAATTTTCAATGGTTCTTTGTCTTCGCTATACAGCTGTGCTAAATTGTCTTTCTTCTGATCCCTGCATACTTCATACAATGAGAATTAATTAAATGGAACGACGAAAATCATTGAAATTCTTTTCATTTTGGCTAGAAAGTGAATTTAATATATTTTTTACCAGAAATTTCATGAAATAAATACAAAATTTGAGGAATTGGATTGAACGAAGGATTTTTAATGATTCATTTGATGATTGTAATGACCGGAAATGAACCCGATGACAGAAATGGGCAAAAAGTGGAAAATTCTCAAAGAGTTTTTTTCTGAAATCAATTTTTTCGAGAAACGAATTTTGGTTAAATTTTCCTAAACAGAACTCCTCAAAAATTAGTAGCACATAATTTTCTCCGGGAAATCATTCACCTTTTGCTTCCGAATGGAAGCAATGTAAACGCGATTTTTTTCGATTTCGAGATTCGGAATATGACTCAGAATGATCCAAAACGCCCAGAAATGACATTTTTTTAAAAATGTCTATATGTATGTGTGTGTGTATGTGTGACAGATATCAGCTCATTGCTCCGCAACGGCAATACTTGGTGAGCTGAAAATTTAACAGTATTTTCCCTCCCCATGCAAATTGCTGTCAGTGAAATTTGAGCGAAATCGGTTGAGTACTTTTCGAGAAAAACCCAAATTTTTGAAAAATCGTTTTTTCGATTTTTCTCCGCGAAAAAATGATTCACAGCCCCACCCTCTCAGTGATGAAATACTTCTCATTTGAACTCACAATTTTCACTCGGGATAAATTTTGCAGAGAATTTTCGTTTTGCAGATAATTTCAATTACAGTGTTTATTATCCTGAATTTACACTGTTAAAAATTTCTGTCTGAATTTTCCGTGCAAAATCACAGAATTTTTAAACAAGTTATATCTCTACTGAAATTCCAGATAATTACGTCACTGAGAAATGAACAAATCATCGATTTTCAAATAATTTCTCGCCTGAATATCAATGAAATTTGTAAATTTCAGTTCAATTGTTTCTTGGAAATTTAGAAAAAATAGGAAAAATTCAAGAAAAAATTGAAAATTCAAGTCATTTTAATTCTGAATATTCATGGTCAGTTGAAAATTCAAGTGAACTATAGAATTTTTGTCTCAATTCTACTGAAAACTCATAGATTCCTCTGGATTTCTTCGGAAACTCACAGATTTCATGGGCATTTTCCCATTAAAAAACATTCAGTATCACGCTTATCAAAATTTTCATCGAATTTCCTATGAAAATTCAATTTTTTTCTAACAGTGTACTATACACGATAGTTCAGAAACTATTTGAGTTAGAGACTTGCATTTCGTCTGATAGTGCATCTAATGAACGAAAAGTTTGGTATTGAAATTGGGTGAAATCGCTCTAGTATTATCCTGCTTGCGCATTACATATTTTTTCCGAAATTTGATTTTCTAAATAAAATTTATTAATAAAAATTAATTTATTAATAAATTTAATTGTTTAATGGCGACATTGCCTCGTGGATGGGAGGTGGAGAAAAAGATGTGAGAATCAAATATTTGATGGTAAATATAGTAACTCGCAATAGCTCAGCGGTAGAGCACCTGACATGTAATCAGAGGGTCGTGGGTTCAAATCCTGCTTGCGCATTACATATTTTTTCCGAAATTTGATTTTCTAAATAAAATTTATTAATAAAAATTAATTTATTAATAAATTTAATTGTTTAATAGTAGTTTCTGAGATATTGGCCAAAACCCATTTTATGAGAAGTGGTTATACCTCGAAAACTATCCAAGCGATTACATCCAAGTTCAGCTTAGAAGATTCATCTCAATGAGCCCCACAAATGGTGAGAATTTCAGATTCTTCAGAAGAAGTCTCTAGGTAAGGTGTTCGATAAATTAGTTTTTTCAAAAATCACGATTTTTCTTAGCTTTCTCCCCAGAAACAGTACTATTTTTTATTTCACCGTTCGAAAGTAGACAATTGTTTCTACCAAATGAGTACCTTTTCATTCTGACGGCAATCAGAAAGAATAGAAATCCTATTTGGAACCCGAACTTCAATTTTTGTGTTCCATCGCAGGATCTGGATTTTCATCTAATATTGAATTTTTATGTACCATGTGATATTATTGCAATTTAATCAATTATTCTGAGCCGAGATTTCGAGTTCCAAGTAGATTTCAAGTATCGCAGATGGAATCCTGAACAGATCGATACAGTCTGGAGCAATATTTGTGGGAATATATGAGTGCGTATTTGTTGCGAGAATAATGTTATTTTTTGAGTAATGAGATACATGAATAGCTATTCGATTCACCATAGATGAATTCCGTTTGGAAGCATTTTGCCAATCGAATTGGCAAAATATTAAATGTCGCACAAGGAGTGGGGTTTGCAAATAACGCACCGAGAGTAAGGCTTCTCCTTGTTTGATGAAATTATTGAATAAAATCTGTATCGAATAATTCTATTCCTTTCGAGCCGTTCTCATTACACAAGCTATTCAAATTTCAACTAAAATTCAATGCGTCCATTTTACCCTATCTGTCTTCAACACTTCTCTCACGAAGTTGAGTCCTCGGCTTTCAAATATCATTTTATGGAGTTACGTAAGTCTTCGTATGAGTTAAATTTTCAAACAAATCGATCAATGATATTTATGATTCGTTGTTGATAGAATTAGGATAGTGTTGACTTCTTAACGATTTTCTTCAGTCATTGATACACTTGTATCATAAACATGGTTATGAAAATTGTAACACAATGAATGTGAATATTGAATTATAATTCTTCATTTTTTTCCGAATTTTCTAATGACTGTTTCTCGAGTATCAAAAATCAAATTTTTTGAAAATTCAGATGGGGGTACAGTGTCCTCAATTTTTGAGAAGTAGGGGAGGAGGGGGTCAAATGAACCACGGGGAAATTGAACCAGTCGATTAAAAAATAGGAAAAAATTAAGAGAAAGAAGTGCCCTTTCAGAATGAGCTTTTGAGATATCAACCCTTGATGTGCCCGAAATTTGGAATCATCATGACTGTTCAATTTTGAAAAATTCAAATTTTTATGATTATGGGCATGCAAATTTTTTGTTCAACTCTCGACGAAATTTTCGATAATATTCTCTTTTTCAAATATTATCATGGATTATCAATTTTAATGTCTCAATATAACTATATTCCATCACTTTTAACTCGATTTATACGGAAATAATTATGTAATAATTTTTAGTGCGTTAATTATTGTCACCAAAACACATGGGATCAATTGAACCATAACCAATACGTCCTTCACCGAAAGCCATATCAAGAAGCAAAAGTAGAAAAGATCGTGCACCCGGAAAACTGTCACTCATACCGATACTCGAGAGAAGTTCGGCAATTAAGACACAAAAATTAGAAAAAACCCTAAGAAAATGGATTCCTCAGAAAAATTTGAAAAAATGTAGAGTATTGCAAAAGAATAGAATGAAAACTACTGAAAAACAGTCATATAAAGATATATTCTCAGCAAAGTATGCAGTAATTGTCATACAGGTTGATATCTTAAAACTTATTTATTAAAAATAATTTATTTTGGCTTCCAATACTTTCGATTCAATTGATCCCAGCTAGTGGGGAAATTGTCCCTGAGCTAGGGATAGTTGAACCCCTTGACGTGGTGATACAATTATATATTCTGTTCAAATTACAAACATTCGCTAATTAATTTATAATTTAGCAATCAGAAATGATAAGGTGAATAACAAACTATTATTCCATGGAAAAAAAATTATTTGTTTGTAAAAATTGTATCCTCAAAAAATTGTGAAAGAATTTTTTAGGGGTGTGCGAATAATTCGAACGCGCGAATTATTCGTATCGAATCGAATAGTGATATTCGATTCGAAACTCGAATCGAATAATTCGAGACTTCGAATACTTCGAAATTTTCGAATAATTCGAAAAATTCCAAAAAATTCAAAATTTCCGGATAATTTGATGAAAATTGAGAAAAACTAAGAAGAATCGAATAATTCAAAGGAGGCAAAGAAATCGAATAATTCGTAAATCTTTGAGCTATTGAAATTAATAGTTTTTTAAATCGCTTTTATGATCTATCATTGCCAGGGGTGAGCGAATAACTCGAAACTCCAAATAACTTGAAGTGAATCGAGCATAAATATTAGATTCAAAATTAATAGATTTTCGATTCATTTAATTTCAAAAATATTTTATCCATTCTGAATGGCCTCGCCATCATTACAATATAAAAACTCAATACAATTTAGACAAAAATAGATAAGGTTTATTCAGTGTATTTTTTTACATTTTGTATGTGTGTTCGGGAATACTTCCTCAGATTTTTTTTCATGAATATTCGTTTCTGCAGCTTTCTCAAAGGTGTTTGTGAGGTACGATCAGAAAAAAAATCAATTTCCTGCATGAAATTATTAGTAATAACGTATACAAGATGAAGTTGCCAAATCTGATTCAGTGAGTCTGTAAAGAATGTAGTGAGGAATAAAATAAGCCTTTAAAGAACCACCCCAATTGAAAACTGAAATATTGGTGTCATTTTTTACATTTTTTAAATGTTGGAAAATTCTAAGAAATGTAAAAAATGGTACCAATTTTTCAATTTTCAATTAATTTATTGTTTCTAGAGCTTATTATGTTCCTTATTACATTCTTCAAGTATTTCCTGAATCAGTTTTGGGACGTTCATTTTGTAGACGCTGTTATTCACGTTTTCATATTAAAAATAAATTTTTTCCCGACTGTACCTCTCAATCATCCTCAAAGCTGATAACCAATGTTTAAATATGCCATTTAATCTAAATTTTTACTTAAAAAAAGAAGGGACTCAACACTCTCAGGAGACAGTGAAGTTCTCTTCACTGTCACAATTTCCCCTGCAGTTGAGAAGAGACGTTCACTTTCTACTGAGGTAGCAGGTATTGCTAAATATCTCTTTGCCATAAGAGACAAATGTGGATATTTCGGTGCTTCATCCTTCCACCACAATACTGCATCTTGTTTTTGTAAGATACGTCTCAATTGAGTGTATGCTAAAAATTCACGGTCGATCTCTTTTCGTAACTCGTCGTGAACTCGAATTGATGGCTCTGGTATTCTCACCTCATCCAAGAAATCCAGCAATTGACGACGTCTTTCACCTATGGAAGAAAGATTGTGGGGAGAATGAAATATTAATCAATGGAAAATTTGAAGAAGGAAAAACGGTCGGAAATGCATACGTTGTGTATGATTTGGAGTGTCGTTGATAAGGGTTGATGGCTGAGGATCTGCTACGTCTTCCTGTGATTTATCATGAATCGCGATTATTTCTTTTGTGAATTCCTCTTTGATCAACTCTATTTGGTCGTTATTGAAGAAATAGCCCTTGTAGCGAGGATCAATGAAAGTGGCTTTATGGTATAAAGTGTCGTCTTTGAGATCACTGAATCTTGTATCGATTTGATCGATAAGGCATAGTGACAGATCCAGGCCTGGTGATTGCGCCCTTGATCTGCTGAAGCTAATATTCTCTAGAACTCTTCGCACTGAGTGCACAATTGGAATGATCATGGACAAAGTCGGATATTGCTTGGAACAAGCGAGTAGAGTCGCATCATAGAGTGGTTCCATCACTTGGACCACTTCTTCAACATCCTGCCATTGTCTTCCAGTGAAATTGTCAAGTGTTGGAGAATTTGCAAGGACCTGTGAGAGAGGTTTCTTTAATCGTATCATTCGATGCAGCATCAAGTATTCGCTATTCCATCTCGTTGGAACCATTTGAATCAAGTAAAGAGCTCTACTTCCTTCTTCAACTTCCTGAGCTGCAACTAGTTCTCGTCTTGCAGGATCAGAATGATGAAAATGTGTCGCCACACGTCTGAACTGAATTAACAAAAAATAATGAATTTATGTTCAGAATAAAGTGACTTGTTTTTTGTACGAAATAGTATAAAGAGCTACACTACTGTAGAAGCCTAGAAAAAGAGTTTTTCGAATATTCTTCTTGTGGAAAAAAAAGGAATCAAATAATAATATTTTGGAGAATAATTGAGCATATACTGAATATGTTGAGTCCTCAGGTGACATCTTTTCTGATCTATATTCTGGAAAATTCATAGTAGTTTGTTAAGCAAATGAAAAATCGGATTTTGGAAAATTCTACAGTGGTGTAACCCCTGAAATGAAGAACAATTAAATAAGGAAAGCTCATATCAAGATGTGCTATTACTTTCGCAAGTAGATCGTTTACGCCGATCGCATCGTTTCTTGCATCTTTGAGAGCTAACTGCAGCGTGTGCGCAAAACAGTAAACATTTTTCCAGCCCGCTCCGTTAATTGCACAAGTAATATTACGGGCGTTATCTGTTACTCCAAAAATTTGCACATTGAGGATGTTCAAAAGATGCCATTCTTCCAATATTTCTTCGAGGACTTCTCTCAGATTCATAGCTGTGTGACTGTTTTTGAGATGTTTCACTCCCAGCATGAAATTTCTTACGACAAATGTATCAGTTATGTAGTGTATTGTGAGAGACAAATAGCTCTGCCCAGCCTGCGATGTCCAGCAGTCGGTCGTTAATGACAAACTGAATAATCCAGTACTTATATCGTTTTCCAAGACTTCCTTCAATTTATTCTTGGTTTTTTCGTACAGCTCGGGCCCTATTTTCTGCGAAAATGTAGTTCGGTGTGGAATATCATATTCAGGCTCCAATTTTGCCATTAATTTCGTGAAGCCTTTTCTATTGGGTGCAGAAAAAGGTTCCAAATCTTGAGCAATAAATTCCATAACTGCTTCATCAATTTCTCGTTTTCTTGTCGGCGTCATTTGTGAAGTCTTCTTTCTGGTTACTCGAGTATTCTCTTCCTCATCTCTCTTGCGCTTTCTCATACATTCTGTCCATTCGTTTTTGTGTTTACGTTGTAAATGATTGAACATGGATGTGGTTGAACCTATCGAACACCAATTAAAGAATAGAAATTAATGTACCATTAATTTATATTCATTCTATAAAAAATTCCAATTAATCTTTTGAATTTCGCAAATGAATCAAAAATCATTCATTTTTGCATGATAACTTCATTACAACTCTTGCTGAAGAACTGTCATACGTCGTGCCTTTGTCATATGAAGCCACTCTATGCAATGAAAGTATTAACTCGAACATATTTATTGTGTGCAACAAGTGAACTTCTACAATAATAAATAATAATGGGAAGTTTCATTTACCTGCTGGCAATTTCAACATTGTAGAACACAGATTGCATTCTGCTTTGAAACGATCAGTGTCACATTTTTTAAAATAATCCCAAGCAACGCTGCACTTTTTCTTGTGAGCATGATCTCCTTCTTCTTCATCAACTGCCTCACCAGCCTCTGCTTCATACTCATTATTTTCGATTTCTTGATTATTATTTACATTAGAATGTGAACTTGATCCCGGTGTTAATGAAACTGAACTACAAGCACTCATTATGGAGTAAAATGCCAGAACGAATTCTCCAAACTTGATACCACTGTTACACGTTTACTTGAAATGCTTATTCAAATTTTCTATTCAGTGTTCTACTGTAGAACAACAAATAATTCTATTATTTTTCGAGAATACTCCAAATTTCGCTCCGATAAATATTGTTTACGTTCTGTTTCGTTGAATTCAAAACTCTTCGCTACAGCACCACCTAGTGACATGTATCCACAGGGCACCGCGAGATGGCGCTGAATCATTCTAGTTCCATCGCAGTAGCGCTTCATTTAAATTTTTTTTTTGTATAAAAGCATATAATATTTTTTGCAGTTTGACAATCAATGGAAGATAAACATTTTGTCAACAAAATGTTGAATATGTGACTGTAGAATCGAATCGAATAATTCAAATTTCGAATTATTCGATTCTCAAATCGAAATTCGAATTATTCGATTCGAAAATCAAATCGAATCTTACTATTCGATTCGATTCGATTCGAAAAGTATTCGCTCACCCCTAGAATTTTTGGTTCAATTGACCCCCTTCTCCCCTAATTTGCGTAGAAACACCTTTGTTTGCATAGAATATTAGAAAAATATTAATTTTGAAGTATACGACTTTTGTTTCATAATACCAAACAAAGCCGTCTCTATAAAATGATAAAAAAATTCAGTAGCGAGAAAGCAAAGAAGATAAATCGATTCCTTCAACCAATGATTTTTCGAAAATATTTCAGAAACTGAGCAAGATAAGATGATATAACTCTAATCTCTGTCCTTTTGAAAGAATTCCAAAAGCTATCAAAACAGATTAGTGCCGAATCGCGCTATCTCGCTTAATTTCCACCATATTTTCGAAAAATCGTTGGAAGGAAGAATCAACTTATTCTGTTTTATTTTCTCACTACTGATTTAATGAATAGTATATTACACCACAAGGGCAGAAAGTTGAATTTCCTGCACTGCGTGATATGATGCCCGAGGCGAAGCCGAGGGCATCATGTACGCAGGCAGGGCATTCAACATTCTGCCCGTGTGGTGTATACCATTTTTATCCATGCCCGGCCGAAAGTACGTTGGCTAATTGAATTTCTCTAAGTAGTATAATCATGTTTCAGTATGTATTGTTGATGCCTGCCCCGACATTTGCAGCAGGAGCGATGCGAGTGCTGCTCGTCGGGGGCAGGCATCAATACTTGCAATATACATCTAAAAAAATAAATACAATTATCCATTTTCAAAATAAATCAATTTGTCTGGAAACTTTATATCCTCGTTTCCTTTTTAATTCAAGCGCCTTTTTCACATTGGCGTTTTAAAATATACTAAAGCACTGCGCCATACAACGGCGTAATTATAATTGACCCAACATATGTGACACATCGTTGGCTAGAAGTCCTTTCAATCGTTTCATGTCAGTTTGAATGAAAAAATTGAGAAACACAGAGGAGAAATATTGAGGGACAAAATTAATTTCAAGTGAGCTCTGAGGTTATGTGTGTAGAGCCGTCCCAGCCAAAGAAGGATTTTCCGAAGTCCACCCGAAGCTGAAATTTACATATTGTAGCATAGGAGCCGAATATTTTCGAGGATCCTTCTTGACTGGGACAACTGTTAATTTCTCTTCCCGCTGTGGTAGAGGGCGCGCGTGCAGTGCATGAAAGTTAGACTTTCTGCTTTGAAAGCGATGCAGGAAGTACGTACTTTCGGCCGAGGTATGGATAAAAACCTATTTCTCTATAGGGGAGAGAGGGGCAAAATGGCCCGCTGGGGCAAAGTGCCCCCCCCCCCCCCCCCCCAAAAAAACGAATTGATGGTCGGGCAGAATGGCCCCCCCTTCCAAAAATTGTTTCAGTGTGGGCCAAAATGGTGAATTTCGGGGGTGATAATTTAAAATCACACACATGTGCTAGATTGAGGAAAAAAATTGTAGGGGAAGGTGGGGTGAAATGGACACAAGGGATAAAACGGACACGAGTTTCTTTTGGTATTTTATGATATGAGATTGATTCAAAATAGATGGACAGATTGGAGATAGGGTTTGTCTGATGATTCCACTGAGGAGATGAGGAAATTTCCCATGAAAATCATATGTCAGAAGTTATTTTTTGCAAACTTTCAAAAAATTTCATTTTTTTTGCAAGATTTTGGAGGAAAAAATCTTTTTTTTCGAAAAATTTTAGGTTTTCGAGAATATCTGCCATTTTATTGATAGTAGCGACTTGGGGGTTAATCTTAAATGAGAGGTGAGCTCATTTCCCATCGATTTATGGGCTCAAATAAATAAATATAAATTTTTTCACGTACTTATAGGGCAAAAACTAATTTTCAGAAAATGACCTATAAATATTTGAAAATTTTATTGAAAAAAAAAATTGAATTACATAAATCGATGAGAAATGAGCTCACCTTTCATTTGAGACCAGCCCCATGTCGCTACGATCAACCGAACCGAAGATATTGATGGAAAAGTGAATTTTTTCGATTTTCAAAAGGGAAAAGGGATTTTTTTTCCTTCAATACTCGGCGAAAAAAGTAAATTTTTCAAAGAATAAAAAAAAAATTCCTCACATGTTGTGCGCCTAAAATTCTTATCTCCTAAAGGCTTATCTCCTTTGCTTTTCGAGACATTCCATTGAGAATGATGATGAAGATGAATCGATTTGTCTTGTTTTACTTCTTCACTACTGAATTTTCAAGATTGCATGGACAATATGAAGTCAACAGAGTTCAAAACTCAATGTCTGGAGGATAGCTTTTGTAGATAATAATCTTCTTTTAACGTTTCTTGTACTGCGACATGAGAAGAGAAGTCTGTGAATTAATATGAACTGCCTGAGAAATTACTCTGTTGTCTAACAGCTTTTCTTCTCTACATCTCATGTTTCAGTCGTTATGGAGCCAGTCACGGAGAAATTTACTGGCAGCATCATAGATTTTCCAAGTTCGTGATGATTTATTCTAGAGCAATTAGTAAATTTTCCTCTTCTCTTGAGTAAGGCGGAAAATTGTAATTCCAAATTTCCTGAATTTAATCAAAGAAATGAGAGAAATCTCTATTGAAATATTTTATGAAAAAATTAAGTTTTGTCCAATAGCTTCCGTGATGGTTTTAGGACCAAATTTCCCGGACAAAATCACTTTGGAAGAAATAGCCTGGAAAAAAACTCCCCGACAGAAATTACCCTGGAAAATTTCATATCAGCTGAAATTACTTCAGAAATATTCCCTTCAAATAAAATTCCCTCAATTTATTGATCATTTATTGGCAATTTGACAACATGCAACACATTTTGCATTATAAAAATGGGCATATGTATAGAAGATACATCCTTTCACGATGGAGCAATTACTGAAAAATGGTTCAAATGGAGAAAATATCGAAAACAAAAAGGCATATTCATTGAAAATACGCCCTTTCATCATCATAAATTGCAGAAGAGGAATTGAGGATAAAATTAATAAGAAAACGGCGTATGTGCAGAGCATACGCTCTTCTATTATTAGCACGATGTGCAAATCTAATAAATATTTGAAATCAAATAGACGTATGTGAGGGAGATATGGTCTTCTATATGAGGCCTTCCACGCTATTTCACTCGTTTTTTGGGTTTGATTTTTTCATTTTTTGATAGTGTGTGGAAATGCTCAAGACGAGTCATTTCCCACAAAAAAAAACCCAAAAATTTTTTTGTTTTAAATTTTACGACCATTTTCATTTTTGGAAAAACGCTGTTGGTGCTCAAATCTCTCCAGCTTCAAATGCTCATATGTCATTTAATATTAATTATATGGAAAAAGTGGAAGAATATTTTTGTGTGGGGGAAGATTATACAATTACATTTACATTTTTTCTAATGATCGAAACGCGATTTTTCATTAACTATTTAAATAAACAAATTGACTGAAATTATCGAATACATGCTTTTAAAAATCTGAAAAAAATATATGTGGAGGATTGATTTACTTTGGATTTTCCTGAGAAATTTCGCGATACACTCTCTGACCGTGTGCGAGAAATAGCTTTTTTTTATGTTTTTGCGCGATCCGAGGCCGCTGCCGAAGGACCGTGCGCATGCGCACAACGTTTTAGTGGCCAGTCACGTGATCGACTGGCGCGTAAGTTGAGTGCTCCCTACCGGTCTAACATTTTGCGCGTGCGCACGGTTCTTGGACAGTGGCCTCGGATCCCCCAAAAACATAAAAAAATCAATTTCTCGCGAACGGTTGGAGAGAGTATCGCGAAAATTGATAGAAAAATCAGAAATAAATCAATCTTGCACATATATTTTTTTCAGATTTTTTCGAGCATGTATTCGATAATTGCCAAAAAATAGAAAAATCGCGTTTCGATCATTGGAAAAAATGTAAATGCAATTCTATGATCTTCCCGACATAAACGTTTTCTTTCACTTTTTTCATATAATTAATATTTAATGAGATATGAGTATCTGAAGCTAGAGAAAATATGAGTTTTTCCAAAAAAACAGCGTTTTTCTAAAAATGAAAATCGTCATAAAATTTTCCAAAAAAATTTTTTTGTGTTTTTTCTTCTCTGGGAAAGGACTTGTCTTGCGCATTTCCACAATATATCAAAAAATGAAAAAAATCCAAAAATCAAACCCCAAAAACGAGTGAATAGCGTGGAATGCCTCATATTGACTGTATGAACGTCTATTTGTTGTTCGGAAAAACGTTTGTCTCGAGAAAAACAAAAAGCCACTCTCCTTCAAAATTAATAATTCGGCCCTCAAACTATTGATCAATTAGAATCGTAATACTTGAAAAGCAAATAATTTGCACTCGTATTTCTTTCTCCCAGGATAATCGCAGTTGGAGAGATTTTTATTAGAGGAATTTCTTCTAAGAGGATTCTGTCTGTATAATTTTTTCTGGGGAAATTAATACTGGTTACCTTCGTAATATTGAAAAACAATTTAGTTGTAGCAGATAACATAATAAGGCTGTGTAGAATTGACTGTGCTTCTCAATTCGCCCAACAATTCACTGAAAGTGAAGCAGAAAGTTATGAGATTTTTTTTGTGGTGTTTTAAATTCTTTATAAATAAGTCAGAAACAGCATTTTTTAACAGAAAAAGTTCATCCGTGAATAGCGTCCGAACGAAAACATCCTTCAGGTCCTCTACCGCATGTAGAGAAAATAAGCGAGATAATGCACTTCTGCCCTAATCCTTTTTTTTAGAGAGAATTTCAAGAATTACAGAAAAGGACTAGGGCAAAATCACTTCATCTTGCTTAGTTCTGAAGATATTCACAAGAAAAAAGAGCAACAAAAAAAATTGACTCAGCTAATGACTAATGATGACTAATAAGGATTAATAATGAATCTCATAAATCAGAATTCTATCGAGATAGAAACGAAGCTGTTAGAAAGAAATCAGTATAAGAATTTCTTCTGGGATATACACAAACGATTCTTGAATGGACGTTTAACCTATCCTACTAGAATTACCCTCAGTAGGATTTGTGGGAGAGATTAATTACAACTTATGAGTCGGATAGAGAGATAATTAATGGCTTTTCACTGCTTTATAAGTCGTAGCTGCTAGTAATGGGATATATCTGATACCTTCTGACTCTAATTTCACCGGAGAGAACGGATAACACTTGGCTTTAACAGATCGATTACAAAAATGAAGACCTGAAAATTAGGATATTTGATTAATACTGTGTAATTGTCATGACACTCATAGGATTTTTGTGGTATAATTATCCCCTTGGAATTGAGCATTTATTTTTATTTTATGCATTGGAGACTATCTAGTTGATTCGAACATATTATGAATGGAAATGCTAAATCAATTGTCAAAAATGGAATGAGAATTCTTCAGACTTGAAATAAGAGAGTAATGAATCAGGTCTATTTCGTTCATTCGAATTATTTCGGAAGTTTAGAAAAAGATATTTCATCTTAACTTTTTTTTTTAAATAAAAATCAAAAGCTGGTACAATCAAAGAAAGTTGTTGCCCATGCTTTTTGTTTATGTCCGCAATGATTTTTTCTTCCAAATAACGATAATCCCGAGATGAAAAATGAGAGTCTCTCAAACGTCAGAGAGACTCGTCTCTGCGGCGGAGACGCAGTCTCTATTCGCGCCACCAGGGCGACTTTCGGGAGACTCTTGGCCGTCTCTCACGGAGAGACACAGCGTCTCCAGTAGAGAGACGCATCGTCTCTAATAGAGAGCTTCATCGTCTCCCGTCAAGAGACTCTAGTAGCGGGAGCCTATGCGTCTCCCTCGAAAATATTTTCTAGTTTATTAATTATTATATAATTATTGAATCGTGATAATGAACCATTTTTTTTATTAATTGTTGCAAAATAATGAGTGAAGTAATTGTTACAAAATAATGCCGAGAGTCTTTGGAGGTGCTTTCACTGTGTGTTCCAATATAAAAATTGCTGTACATCTATCACAGTACAGTAAAGCGATAATTAAACCATATACAACTTCTCCTCAATTCTGCACAGGCTCGAATCATCGGTCATCATTTATTTATCAATCTAATTTGACGAATGAAATAATCGCCCTTGATATTAGAAATCTTCTATGTGTTTGTTTTTCTATCAAGGTTGCCGGTGGAGGCAATTATGTTATAGCTCCTGCAAATTTAATTGAAAAAGAATAAAAATAAAGAATTTAGAAAAAAAGCTAGTAAAATAGAAGTAATTGTGTTCTGACTTCCGATTCAAAGTACTTAGTTTGAATTTTCTAGAAATTTCTTTAACTGTTTGATGGAATCATTTTTTGGAAAAATTAAATACACTATCATAATTTTAATGACGAACTTATAAAAAATTCACTCAGAAAAATTATTCTAAGTGTCTGTCTCTTCAATAGAGACCTAGAGTATCTCTGAGTCTCCCTACTAAATAAATTGATAATTCAACACGATCAAACACTCAAGTCTCTGGCCAATGTGTACTATGAAAGTTCAGTGGATCTCCCAGAGACACACCGAGTCTCTGAGAGACGCTCAAGCGTCTCAATAGTCTCTGGGAGACTCTCATTTTTCATCTCGGGTATTTCTCAGCAACTCACGATCAATCGTCAGTGATTCGACCGTGACCAAGAAACCGCTAGGGAATCAATGAATGAACTATGGTGAACGAATGTTTCGATGTAAATACAAAACAAAAATTGCAGGTTACATATAATTCATCAATAAATGGAGACATATACATTAATATAGACATATATTTTTGGAAACATGTTTTCTTGACGGTTCGAAACATGTTGAATTACATTCAGCTCAGCATTGAAAAATGTCACGAATACATAGCTGCCATTTGCATGCATAGCGGTTCCACATTGTTGAGATTCCATTGATTCTCTTTGGCAAGAGAATTTCCCATTGAAAAATATTGCAACATAAACAAATGTGGTCGAAAAAAGTCAGCTTTGTTATCTCAATCAAATCCCTGAAAGTGTGCGAAGGAATTTTTTTACGTTTCTCGAAAATATATCGTCGCCTTAGAAACAGAGAGGCATGAGTCTATGCTTACACACAGCACTTATGCCACTTTGTTCCTTTTTCAGAGAGTCCACTGTATTGGAGACTCTTTGTAATTTTTTCCCAGTATAATCGTTTGTGATTTACTATTTTTCAGTGGAAAATTCTCTTTCGAAAGAGAATTAATGGAATTTCAACAATTTTCAATAGTTTTTTTATCATTAAATTTTCAAAATCGTGTGGTCCATTCTTCAAACAAAACTCAAAGAACAACGTTGACTTGTGATAGGAGAACTTTGCTCATTCCTGCCAGAACTTTTCTTCTCCCTGTCTGTCTCTATAAAAAACCTGAAAAGGATCTGTCGCAGTTGCCTTGCAGGGATAAGTGGTTTTTTCTCCTCTCCCACGTATAAAGTCCCTCTGATGAAAGTTTTCCGACATTTTCAGTCAATGCTCCATTCCAGTGACTCAGATGATATAATCCATAGTGAAGATTCTGCAGACTTTGATCATAATTTTTGATAATTCTTTCACAGTAGAAAAAAATGGTTTTTTGATTTTTATTTTCAATAATGAAGAAAGAATGATAATTGTTGTCACTCTTACTCGATTGAAAAGCTGTTCCAAAATGTTTTTATTGTTCGGTGATTTTTCCAAATTTTTTCATAAGGATCTCTACTCTCAAAAAAATTTTGCCCCTTGGATCCAGTTTTGACACATCTTCCTTATTTCGTTTAATCCTTTCCCAGCTATTCAAAAGACCCATTTTGCTGAGTAGCTTTAATGGCACCTCGTTTAATATTCGTTGAGGATTTGCGAGTGGAAGTTTCAGTTTTTTTTCACTCAGTTCATTAATTACGTGCAGTTTCTCTGGACATTATGAAGTCTGAGAAAATTCATAGAGAGATAATATATTTTTTTTATTTATGGCAAAAAAAAATTATTCTAGATTTTTTTTCAGGGAATCGTAAATTGAAAAAAATTGAATGAAACAAAAAAATAATAAAAATTAAATTGGAAATTTTATCACGTGAAAAAAACGAAATCTTGCAAATCTCAGTATTAAAAAAAAACTGAAGTACAAAGGATATGTTAACCAAAATAAATTGGGGAAATATATTGTAACGGAATCGAATGTTCAATTCCCTTTCTCTCTTCCCTCTCCATAAATAAAAGAGTGTGTATGTTTTTTGTTTCTAAAAACTATTGATCTTATGTCATTCTGGGAAAAAGAACAGCAAGAAACACGTCAGCTGTGTCAATTAAAGAATAAATACGTCTTTTTCTTAAATTTCCTCGATTATTCATTACAATATTACAAATTCAAAAAAAAAATATAATAAGCTAATCAAGCTTGGCCTGAATGTAAGTTGCAACCTAGAATTGGAGACTAATCATGGTCCATTTTTTACGCAGTTAAACTATTGAATAACAATACACAGTTGAATTGACGGCTGCATCTCAAATCTTGAGAGCAGCTTCAGTTCGAATCTTTGTCGAGCCTTGATATTCAAGCTTTATTGAAGCTAGATTGTCCATCCTTGATCAAGCCTTGACTCTCAAGACTCGATTCAATATTCAGCTTTGAGCCTTGGATCAATGTCTCATTTCTGGCTTCCAGCAAGGTTGCATCCGACCTGAAGATTCAGGCTGGAGCAAGGCTCATCAGCCTTGATTCAAGCCTGGACCAGTCTAGGATCATTCGTCCATTCCTACCCGGGTATGATTTTCATATTTTCTCTGATCAATGAATACTTTTTATTGCTCTCAATTTATTTAAATTTTGGAAAAATCTAACGATAATTCCATGAGAGTATAATATCGGACTAACTATGCTTACATGGGTATGATCTAGTACATGCATGATCCAATTATGAAGAAACTCTTACAATTCTTATGATATTGGCATTTGTGCCACACTTATGACGAAAGGTTCATAAGTATTATTTAATAGAAGAAGAATGAAAAATTCTCTATAGAATATCAAAGAATCGACTTCTAATAATCTACTTGCTACCATTGAATCACGAGCGTGGAATTCGTGGGACGTAACGGAAAGAATTTCAATAGCTGAAAAAAAGGATCAAATTTAGTTGGGTCTATCTCGCTCAATTTCCAAGATATTGCCAAATAATGATGAACAAAAAAACGGACTGATCATATTATGCCTCTTCGCTACTGTATTATAATCACAAATAAATGCAATTAAAGTCTTAATTACCGTTCATTGTTATCGCCCCTTGTTGGTTGAGCTGTGCTCGAATGTTTTATTCATCAAGCCCTATATACCCCTAATTGCACACAAAATTCTATCCTACATCCCATGATAATGAATAACTAACGTTTTTTAAGCTTTTAATGATTATCTCGGACAATTATCAACGAACAATATGGCCTTACCAGCCCATTTTATGATTACAATGTACAGTACATTAATAGCCATAAAATTCACCGAAATAATAGCCGTGCTTATTGATTCCATTGTTTGGAACCTTTGAAACAATAGCTCCATCCCAATGCAGTTGGAACTTATTAGTATTAATGTATCGGGGTGGATTTGAAGGGAAATTTGATGATTCACATTTCATGCTCATGTGGCATATCATTTTCGACCACTGGATATCCAATGATTTTGTAAATATACAATTTTCTGTAAATGGCAATATTAAGGGATTAATTATTTATCGTTGAAGTCCATCATTACACTTTTCGCGTGAATATTGAGGTGAAAAATCATGAAAATCAGATTACTGAGTATTGAAAATTAAATCTTACAATTTATAGAATCAATCAAATTAAAATATTTTTTTTTAATGTAAAAATTCAGGAGTAATGGAGCACCACTTATTTGTGGTGATGTATGTATGCATGATTTGATTGTGGTGGCAGAAGAGGCATAATGAGTGTAACTTTTATGCCCGCCTAGTGGCGACCACCTTGGTTCCAAAGTTCAAGAAGGTTGATAAGCCTAGCAAAAAGCAGGCGCCCCACCTCACCCCCTGTAACCGTTAGGTTCGAGATGCCAGTGATATCGAGTCTACTGCATCTCTTCAATAAGTGGTGGACGTTGTCCGCCTCCATCCCACATTTATCCGTAGTACTTCTTGGTGCCGTCAGTGTACATAACTGGGCCCTTCGGCTGAAGGAAGGGTCTATTTCCAGAACCCATTCCTCGCTCCTCAGTCTCACGACTTCAAAACTCCTGGTGAAAACCCTCGATCCCCCACATACATTGCCGTTCAGCCAGAGTAACTTTTTCATTCCTCCGTCCGAGTCAGTGATGCGTGCATGAAGGTCGAGTTCCTCCAGAATCTTATCGGAGAGCCCTTGGCTGCCTTTATTGCCACTAGATGTGGCGACTTCAGATCCAAGAAGGCCATCAAAGCAAGTATAGGTGTGGTTCTCAGAGCCCCCTCACAGGAGTGTACTTGTAAGGGCCCCATCACAGGACTGTGGTTCTCAGAGTCCCATTCACCCTACATCTGCCCATCCTGCCATCTTGCTTCGTGTGCCCGGGGAAAGAGGTCCACTCCCACAAGCCCGGTTTGTGAGAGTAGGGTCTGGAATACAATGGATGCGACCTAGTGCCCCAAGGACATCATTCGGACACATTGAGCCAGAGTTTCATCCACCCTGTGTCATTCAGCCTTCGTCACGGTGGTTTACACCTTTAGCTTGGGGGAGCTGGTCCGCGGTGACGGCCTTCGTTCGACTGCCCGGGCTTTTACCTCCGTCGTCTCCCTTATTGTACCGTCTCTTCGCCAGCATTTCCGGAGGTTCCTTCGCGGGACCCTGCTGGTGACTGGGTTCCCAGCTGGTTCCCTCCCGGCTCCTCCTACTAGTGTTGGCTACTCTCCCCTATCCGCCACCTGGGGACGCGCCTCGATCGATAGCTCAACCGCCAGAACTGGACCCCCATTTCGAGGGTCCAGACCGGTTTCGAGGTATTTGTGACAATATGAAAATTCTACATTGCTACATAAATTTTTTTTTTCACAGCCATGAGCTTTTTTTTTACTTTTTTTGAATTTCATTGAACTTCCCCCCATTTGTGCTAAAGGATATGTTAATCAGTGATGGGGCTTCATGGCGTGTTTGTAGAACAAGCGTCTGTAAGAATATTGAATGCGGTATTCGTGTCAATCGGCAGAGATCAGGCTTTGAACCTAGAGCCTTAGGATTATGGTGGAATTCCTCTATATTTGATTCATCCGTCCAGTACTATTCTCTATATTTGATACGACTCTTCGTCCCCACGACATGACGCTCAGAACACAGATACGCAATGATCGAATTGAACTCTGCAATGATCGATTTGAAAATTCCAATTTTTCCTTTCATTGGTCGTCCTGGTGGTCACGAAAAACCGGAGAGGGGAATAGGATAGTCGATGCTATAGCATTCCCGATCAGAAATTTGGTTCGGCGGAAGTTCGGACATGATATGGCATGCCACATTTGAGCTTCGGTCAGGATCCGGCATGCCTTATCTGGTCCTGATAAGGTTTGTGACGCGACTTCCAATAAGGCACCGGATCAAGCATGCCAAATCTGGCCATGATGTGGCTGTCCATATCAGGTCATTTCAGTTTCTGATTTGGCGGTGTCCCGAGTCAAAATTTTCAGTGACTTTTGTGTCAATCTACTAAAATTGTAGATTGAGCTTTTGTATCAATCTACTAAAATTGTAGATTGAGCAAGAGTGAATGGAAGTCGAACAGCAGAGGGCCACCGTGTATCAAGATACGCGGCAGCGTATCGGGCCAAGTACATGTTGAAGGCCCGAGCGCTGACCGTATATATTCCGGACAGAGCTTCCCCCTCCACTACTTTTTATTCTTTCTTATTAAATAACTCAAAAACCAGGCAAGTTACGAAAAAAGTAGCCTTAGTTATATCACCTAATGCGACCTCGAAGGTTTGAATGGCGATATTTGTTTTTTTCTACATGCAATATTTTAAAAGAACCCCCCTTAGCAACGCCCGTGAATTAATTTTTTCGCCAAAATCTTTATCTCAATAAATTGGCCAGATTTTTTTTAGAGGGTTGGCATTACTGTCGTTCACGTTGACAGTCAGTCTATCGATAAAATCGGAGTAAAAACTGAAAGTCCATAAAGAAAATTACCATTCGTTGGTAAGTAATTATCGACTTTCAGCAATTTATTGAAGATAGATTCCAAAAAATTTCAGAAAATCATGAAATCTGGGAGAAAAAACAGAAACTGATGTTTCTGTAAAAAAACATAGCCAAGTACATGTTTCTGAGAATTCCTCTCTTTCAAAAAAAAATGAGATAATTTGGAAGAGCCAAGAATTTGAATTATTCCACGAAGGTTGACGATGAAGAAAAGAAATGAATACGATTAGATGGGAGATTATTCGGTAGGAAAAATCAGGAACTTGGCGTTTTCGCATCCGAATTCGAATTAAAATCATTGATGAAAATCGAAAAAGCCAAGTTTCTGATTTTTCCTACCGAATGATGTCCCATCTAATCGTATTCATTTCTTTTCTTTATCGTCAACCTTCGCGGAATAATTCAAATTTTTGGCTCTTCCGAATTATTTCATTTGTTTTTAAAAGAGAGGAATTTGAAAAAAAAACAGGTGATCTACGAAAGCCAATTTTTTCCATTAGTTTCTTTCAATATTTCTCAACAACTGAGCAAGATAGTGCGATTGCATTGTAAGTCTAGTCATGATCTGGATCTTCAAACTTTTGCCGTAGATGAACCGCAATTGTGGCTCATCTACGGCAGACACAGCCGGCCCAAATCAATGCCGGACTTGGAATGCTTTATAGAGCGAGAATTCAGTCAAATCTGAAGGTCGGTCAAAAATAGAGAAATTCCACTGTACAAATCTGCCGCTCTGTCAATCCAGTCGCCACAAACCACTGCCATGAAATTCAGTATCAGATTGAATTTGTAATGAATTCTTCTTTTTTATATACGGGACATTCCACGCCAAATTGGACAGTTTTTCAACTTTGCATTTTTGTTTTCCCTTATTTTCTGACATTTTCTCGTACACTGAGAGAAAAAAAATTTTGTAGCAAGAAAATTGTCTTGTAGCAAGAAAATTCAAAATTTTCCTTCACAATTTCTATATCTATACATATTGAAATTTTCTTGAGTGAAGTAGATTTTTTTCAACTAAATAGATTTTCTTACAACAAATTTTTTTTTTTCTCAGTGTATGTATCAAAACACCCTTTTCGGCCAAATTTGAGATTTTTTTATCATTAGTTCAACAGATATCGAATTTTGAAAGACAGCTGTTTTTACGGTTTTTTACTCATAACTTCCATGAAAATGGTACAAATTCAGCTGAGTGAAATAAAAATATTTGAGAGAAATAAAATAATGCAAAAATAATGATAAATTCAAAAATATAATAATAAGTCAATATTTTGGCATATTCTTCAATTTCAAAGACATAAGTCTTGTCAATAGCTTCAGTATAATAAAAATATAAATTTTCATATTTCATGATCCAATTGATTATTTAACTCCAAACAGGCCAAAAGAAATACAGAAGAAGAATTAATTGATGAGCTTCTCTCTCATAATTGACCTGATAATCACCCGATAATGATTTAAACAGAGATAATCTAATGTGGTTGGTCTTATTGGTAAAAGGTTCAGAACCCGTCTAATGTGAGTACCCAAATTGTAATTTTTTTTTGTATAGAGGAGAAGATGGTCAATTGAATCAAAAATTCTTTCACTATTTTGTTAAAATACAATTTTTAGAAATAAATAATTTTTTCTCCATGGAATAGCAGTTTGTTATGCACCTTATCATTTCTGATTGGTAAATTAATCAGCGAATGACTGTAATTTGAATAAAATATAGGATTGTATCGCCGCTTCGAGTGGTTCAACTGTCCCTAGCTCAGGGACAATTGAACCACTAGCTGCACGGAGAGAAAATTCGTTGAATTTCTGCCTAAAGAGTGGATGAAAAAGTGCCCTGCCAGAGGCCAAACGTAGGCCCAAGTGGCAACACTGTAAAAAATTACCCAACTTTGCCTCAATAAGTCGGGTATTGTCGGTTGTCATCGGCTATGACGAAAGCCGATGCTACGAAGGGCCCTTTAAAAATTGCCCCGTTGCAGGGTAAAAATTCACCCAAGCACGGAACTTTTCATACACTTCCCTGTGAGTTTTTACCAATGCCAGCGGGACAATTGTTGAGTTGCATAAAAATTACCCTGCCAACGGTTTAAAAATTATCCAGCGTTTGTAACTTTTTTATCGACCGTCGGGTAATTTCTGATTAACTGACAATTCGGTCCACGCGTCACCTTCTAGCGGGGTAATTTTTCATCAATATTTCTCTCCGTGTAGGGTTAATTGAATCGAAAGTATTGGAAGCCAAAATAAATTGTTTTTAATGAATAACTTTGAAAATATCAGCTCGGATAACAGTTATTGCATACTTTGCTAAAAATATATTATTATATCACAGTTTTTCAGTAGTTCTTATTTTATTCTTTGGCACTACTCGAAATTTTTTCAAATTTTTCTGAGGAATCCATTTTCTTAAGGTATTTTCTATTTTGTTTTTTCGTTTCTATTCCTAAACTTTTCTCGAGTATCGGTATGAGCGATAGTTTGTCTGGTGTACGATCTTTTCTACTTTTGCTACTTGATACGGCTTTCGGTAAAGGACGTATTGGTTATGGTTCAATTGACCCCATGTGTTTTGGTGACGGTAATTAGTGCACTCAAAATTATTACATAATCATTTCCGTATAAATCAAGTTGAAAGTGATGAAATATAGTTATATTGAGACATTGCAATTGATAATCCATGATAATATTTGAAAATGAGAACATTATTAAAAATTTCGTCGAGAATTGAAAAAAAATTTTGCATGCCCAAAATCCCAACAATTGGAATTTTTCAAAATTGAACTGAAAGGGCACTTTTTTCTTCATATTTTTTCCTATTTTTTAATCGACTGGTTCAATTGCCCCGTGGTTCAATTGACCCCCTCCTCCCCTACGTATCTGTTAGCCGGCTGGCAAGCAAAAGAGGTAGAGTAATAGGTCTGACCACGCTTCATGGGATGAGTCATGAACTACTGAAGCACTAGATCGGTTTTTCGATGATTAATTTACTGATAATTTCTAGGTCATGTGGTATTTCCACCCGATTCTGAGTCGATAATATTTCGTCGTATATAATGGATTTGAATTCTCAAATGGGATTTTGAACTATATTTTTTGAGAAAATGATTCTAGTTTTTTAAAAATTGTATTAGAAACCCAATGATGGGTTTATTAGCAATGATTCTAGTTCCAAATCTAAAATGATCAGTAACAATTTCGCTTCACTTTATTCTTGCAAAGACTAGTGTAAAATGATTCAGGATTTTTATGTGAGAGTGAAGGGCTCCACAAAAAAATTTGAAAAAAATTCCTCGACCATCCAAATATGCTGAAGCGTCTTTTCCATTTTTTCAGATTTTTCAATGAAGTTCTTAACTTGAAAAAAAATCCTGAATCATTTTACCCTAGAGGTCCATTTCCCTTCGGTCTTATCTATTAGTCGAGCGATGAAGAAAAATTACCTAGCAATGGCTGCACTGCTGTTGTGCGGCTTCCTATGATCCCTCAAGTGGTGACATTGAGCACAAACTTGGGGATACTATACTAGTTAATGGCCATTGAAAGTTCTCTATTGGGGAAAGTGCAGACGAAATGTTGAGTAATAATTCTCTACATTCGTCAAGCTGACATAAAGCCACATCGGGGCTCATATGTCGTCTCAGCATTATACAAGGCTCGATTTTCCGCAATATCTTCATATTCCCCATCTCGTAAATTTCGACGGAAGGGAAGTAATTCCAAATTACAATCCACTCCGGAGGGGCAGTGAGAGAATCATTTTTGGAATCCATTTGGAGAAAAAATGGCGTTTTCAATAAAAAAAATAGGGAAAACCGTGGCACAATAGACCTGTAGGATAGAATGATCCGGGATTTTTTTTTTGAAAATCAAGGCATCTAAAAAAAAGATTTGAAAGAATTCACCTAATAATGTAGAGGAGTTGAAATATCTTTTCAATTTGTGGTAATTCAGATTATTGTATCGATGATGAATTCAAGAAAATCCTAATTTATCGATATTAAGAAAAAAGACATTAGATGTCACACGATTGTTGAAGAAATTAAGAGGAAAGAGGGGGAAGAGGTGAGCTCGCGCTTTGTAAGGGCTCCTCCTACTATCAGCGGTCGACCGAGGTAGACGTAATTTCTAAGTTTAATATAATTTGTAGACTCTTGACTTATATAGATAAACTAATTCATAATTGTCTGACTGTAAAAATTATAACTGTCATATTCTTTTCATTATATTCAATATCAATTTCTTTTTGTTATAAATTAATTAATTCAATGGAAATAATCACCTATATTTTATCCGTACAATTTCTAAAAACAATAATTTTATTCATTATTATTTATTTAATTTCATTATATTTAGATAAAATTGAATTCAGTTTCAATATAATCTTTAAAATTTATATTCAATAAATAAAAGACCGGATAATTATAAAATATTTGTATTCTATTTAAAAATTTTAAAATTCTCAAGTTATTCCTATACAAAAGTTTCATTACAAATTGTTTTTCAATTTTTCCACGAAGTCTTTCACTCTGAAAAAAATTCCTGCATTATTTTGCATCAGAGGGCCATTTTGCCCCAGTCTCCTTTACTTCAGACTTTTTTTTCTAGTTTATTTGAACAAAAAAAATTATTGTTCTCAAAGGGAATCATTTCTCGGGAATAATGAGATGTAAGAATTTCTTTTTTCAATATTGTTGTAAATGGAACACTTTAGATAAAAATACCTCTAGTTAAAAAAAACAGAGCGTTACATGAGAGGATCGAGTTCTTGATGCACAAACATGAAAACAGAATTCGCGATCAGTATTTTGTATGTAGAAAATGTCGTGAAGCTATCTTCTCAGATGGTGGCATAGTTACGGTTTTCCAATACTTGTCATCATTACACTTTGTTGAACTTTCAAAATCAATGAAGTGTATGAAATTTCCATTTTCATTATGAAAGTTTGTTATAAGTAATTATTAAAATATTTCCTATTTGAATAGGTTTAGGAAAAATTATGAAAACATCTTTTTTCTCAGAAACATTCATGATCTCAGCAAAAAAAAAAGAAATTTCCTCATGTATTGTTGGAAATATTTCAGAAAATAATGAAGATATGCCACAGAGTTTTGAGTTTAACGACCGTGTATAGATTATTTTCATTTTTTGGGGACATCACTTCTCGCGGCAATTTCGGTCATATATAGGCGTTTGTTCATGAGAAATTCATCTGAACTTCATCCTTTCGAACCGTCTGTTACTTCTACGTTACACGCAGATAAAACTCCATCAGTTGGCAATACAGTGAAACCTCTATTATTTTCCACGCGCGAGGCTCAAATTTGGAAAATAATAGAGGTTCCGACTCGGTTTCTGTGGCCCCCACTCCACCAGCGCGAGAGTGAGAGAAGACGATACGTAGCTCTCTCTTCAACCGCAATATTATTATTGTTGACTCTCTTTAGTTTATATGTGTCTTTGTCATTCCGCACATGTCTTCGCATGCGCAGAAGAACAGAAATAGCTATAGATGGAAGAAAGACAACGAAAAATGGTTGAGAGTGGGGGGCGCTCCTTCTCCTCCGTTGAGGGGCGGTGGAATATATTGGAGGTGAAAATAATGAAGGTTTCACTGTATCAGGGTTCTAACTGCATAGCTTCATCAAGCAAGATCAGATGTTCCAATAGATACTCTCACGACCTGAAATGAACTGCTTTTATCCATGAAAATATCAATATGGCGAGAGAGTCTCCTGTCGAGTTGATGTGCTGTGACAAAGCGCTCACAAACATTTTCAGTTATCGCAAAAAAAAAATGACAGTACACATTCGCTTTTCACATTCCAAATGTTATATTCTACCAAATAGAAGCTGTTATGATGTTTCTACGGTGTTAGTTATTTGATTCAATTAAAACTGATAGTTTAGCGTGCATTCGCCGCTAAACTACAAATTTACCAAGAAAAAAAAATTCTTAACAATTAGAAAGCTTGTTAAATTCACTGAATTCAGTTAATTCGAACAGATTAACTGTTGAAATCAACTAAATTCAGTAAATTCAACAATTTTTTTAATCATTAAAAAAAATATTCTCTAAGGACCAGAAGCCCTGGATGACCCGTCGATTACCCATATCGATATGTTCACTCAGTCGATCTTTCATCGGTAATTGGTCGATCACAAATTCTATAATTTTTTGAAAAATGAAAATGAATCGACTTCGACAGGCGGCGATTAACAGACAATCATTTTTGTATTCCAAAGATTTCAAAATTCGTATCGACCACTGATCGACTAAATGGACATATCGATAGGGGTACACGCCTAATAATCGAAAGCTCAACAACGGTTCCGCCAGGGAATAATTGTTCTGACCTTGAGACAATTTTCGTGGTAAAGTTCCTCTGGTTATCAAAGATCTCGAGATATTTGAGAAATACTGACGTTGGAATTTCACGATGTCTTCACCTGATGGAATTTTATTAATTGCAAGAATGGAGAGTCACTTCCACTCCCTGCTTGATATCATCATTTGGTGCCCCAAAATTTTTCAATCTCTGAATGTATTCACAATCATTTCAGTAGCGAAGAGATGTTGGACAACTCAATAACCACTACGAAAAAAAAAATGACCAAAATATTCAAAGACAAAAATAAGCATGAAGAAAATATCCAAAGCCGAAGTATCCACGACAGAACATAACTACTGAGCTGTTAAAAATAAGAATGATGATAATAATTACCTAGAGCATTAATACACCGAGAAAAGGATAGATGTCGAAAGAAGATAAGAGAAAAACTACAGAGAAAAAGTGGATTCATTTTTGGAAAGTTGATATGGTTGTAACAGATATTATATATCATGAACATTCAAAAAATGGAGATTTTGATGATGGATATTCAGTCTGATCACCGCCAGAAAAATAAAATGGGATGAGTCGATTTTTGTTTCTGCAATTTCGAGTAGATGCTCCAATATATCTATCCTGTTGCGTAATTTTTTCAAACTTTTTCGAAGAGATCTTCACTCAAAAAAAAGTATCGGTGTAGTGATGTGGTTATTTAAATGAATGCATCACTAACACTGCAATTAAAATATATAAAATTGCGTTTATTAAATTACGTGATATAATACAAGTCATAGTGAAGGTGATTGAGATGCGTTCTCGTGAACTGCCGATACGCGAGTGTGATTTAATAATCACCATATAAGGATACCCGAAACTCGGAATATCCACACAAAAGGAAATTGAAAAGAATACGCGTTACAATGGTCAAGAGCGAGACAGGTATAATTAATATGCGATAGAAAATATTATTTGTGCTCTTCGAGTACACGCGTACTGTAGCGGTTGCTACATCGGTTCATTTTTCTCCGCCGGTCTTTACCCCGGTCTCTCCCAATAAATGGGAGTAACTGTATATCAGCCAATGATATCACTGCGCCTCATGTTTTTTCGGAATAACCAAAAAAATTTTTTTCTCCAGGAAGGATCCTCGAAATTTGAGGGCGTGCGGGATTACTGTAATTTATGCTGATTCCGCTGACAGGAATGGGGCAAATCCGTGATATGTGTGATAGAGTTACGAGGGAAGCTGGTTAAATTGAAGATGTTGAGCGACCATAGGCTGGTGGGAACGAATCAGAATTTCTCTCTCGCTGTATACTCAATGTCAAGAGCTAAGATCGAGATTAGTGATGTGCTCAGCCTTTAAAACGTTCAATCAGATGTGATTCCGAATCTATGCATGGAGAGATTATATTTCCGTTTACTTTGAGAACTTGTTTTAATAGTCTCAGAAAATTGAGCTATTTTCTTATTTTTTGTATTTGTTTGATTTTTCTCCTCATGGGGTGAAATCCAAACCAATTTAGTAGCGGAGAGATTGAGTACTATGAGTTGATTTTTTCTTTGAACAATTTCTCGGGAATATCTTGAGAACTAAACGAAATGACGTGATTTTGCCTGCATATTTTTCTGTAGATTCTAAAATTTTCTGGAGATAGGGATAGAAATGAAAAGAGTATATTTTTATTCATTTCCGAGATATTCCTCAAAAGAGATCGGCGGGAAAAATCGATTTATCCTGTATCACCAAAATATTCATCTCTTCATTACTGAATTTTGGAGTGATATTTTTTTCGTGGATAAATTTTTTTTGCTCAGATGTGGGGATCATAGGACGTTGGAATAATTAAATTTAACAATATTAGGTAATTGTCAATTGAACGACGTTTCGCTCGATTTATTCAGGCTTCCTCAGATTCTCGAAAAACCGTAGTAAAAAAAAAAATTTTAATGAAAATAAATTGATTCAAATTAAATACTGGCCCTTCTGATAATTTAAGAAACCATCCTCATAAACAACACACTCTTTCTCTTCTCCCTCAACCTCAAAACCAATACTCATTTGATGCGTCCAATGAATCATTTACAAAATAAGAAATAAACAACAATAAGTACAAACATTAATACCTTGATAGCATTAGCGGGTAGTCACCATAGAGCTAATTTTATCCAATCGGTTTTCGTTTCTGTTTCAATCACTTTTCTGAGTCTAATCGAGAGATGACTTTTTTGAAGTGAAACTTCTTTTGGGAGCGTACCAACTTTTTTCTCGCGTCACGAAACGAGTCCCGGGATAAAATTTTGGAGTCTTTGGAGAGTCTTTTACGGTCTTCAAAAACTCCCAGAAGGACTTTTCGGTCTCTAGAGTGTCCCGCAAGTCCCGCAACTGTCTCTACAGTGTCTCTCGTGTCTCTCCCGTAAGGACTTTTATCTTTGCTGGTCTCTCCCGTATGGACTTCTATCTTCGCGTGTCTCTCCCGTAAGGACTTCTGTCTTCACGTGTCTCTCAAGCAAGGACTTCTATCTTTAATGGGCTCTCAGGAGATTTATAAAGATTTGCAAAAACATAAGTCCTCATGAGAGAGACTGAGGAATGAATCATTTTTTTTATTTCAACTTGATAAATTTTAAGTTTTCAATTTTTATAATTTTTGCAAAGCGTGGAATTATTATTTTTTTCATATTTGACTTTACTGAAAATTCTCAACATTAGCGGAAAGTGGAGTGAAACGGACATAGGAGTAAAATGGATATATTTGAGTTTTGATGTTTATATTATCAATTTTTTTTTATCAATCAAAATATTGGACATTCGGAGAGAAGACACACATATTTTATTATTCTTTTTCAATTAAATTGACAGGCTTTTTGAAAAATAGAAAGACTGATGGCTCTCGAAGACAGACTGGAGGAGTCCTTATTTGAGAGACTGTGAGTCTCTCAAGTGAGGACTCTGGTTCGTTGAGCAGGGACTGAGTCCCTGTAAGAGAGACACGTGTCCCGTTCGGAGAGACAGCAAGGTGTCTCTAGAAAGTCCCTGCCATGGCGCAAATAGGGATTCTGTCAGAGACCGGGACAGAAGTCTTTTGACCACCGAAAGACTCAAATTTTTTTATCCCGGGGTGTAAGGCTTTGAGGAGAACGTGGTAGTAGAGTAGTGGGGGGAAGGAGAAAATTTTGCTGCTGCCGTTGGGTCGCTCTCCGGGTGGTGGGGGAAGCCTGTATTTTTGTTTTTATTTTTTCTTTTCAATACACGGAGAGAAAAATATGGGAATTTATCTAAATGATTTTTTTAAAAATTACGAAAAATTGTCTTCCAAAGGAGCAGTTCTCATGAAACACGAGCGAAAAATATCCATGCTTCACCTCATAATTTTTGCTTTTTATTTCTTGAAAAATTGCCATTTTACACTCGGCTTTGGATTGAAATATCTCGAAAACTACTGAAAAGTTATCGAGACATGCTGTGAATGAAATTTAGAGGGAAGATTAACGAATAAAATCAGCAAACCTCCGTTTTTTTACGGCTCGTAGTTATTAAGATATGGATTTTTGAATGAAAAATTCAGAAGGGACGTCCAAGCGCTCATTTATTTGCTATCGGGCCTCATCCATTGTTTTTGAACTACTCATTCAAAAAATGATATCTCTGAAACTACTGGTCGTAGAAAAACAGCGTTCTGCTTATTTATCGTTCGATGAAACAATTTTTATAATTATGAAAAATTCAGTATTGCCAGTTTATGAGCAAGTTTTCAGAAAATAATATTAATCCTTGACTATTCCCTCCACCCCTCTACTTTTTTATAGTCAATCGGTTATGCACGAAATTTTCCAAAAAATGATCTTATTATTGATATTATTGATTGGAGTCATTAACAAACTATCATATTTTTCAAATGATATAGCCTGCTAAGTTCATAAAGAAATAAAATAAATTGTAGTAGTAGTAAAGAAAATTTTCCTCATGCTAAATGAAGTCATCTGGTGAGTGACATTGCAGAACATTTTCATAACGGTAAAAGTGGATTCGGCGACTTCGCAGCTGAAATAAAACGATGGGGAATCCTTCATTACGCTACCAAAGTCATTAAGGAGTTTGGGGAGTGAACTCAAACGACGGGAAAAAATTGATTTTTTTAACAGGGATGAAACAAGTCGTTTCAAATCACCTCAATTTTTTTCAAATTTCTCATCTAATTATTTACGACGAAAAAAAATTATAACAAATGATAAAGTGACATAACACAACATTTGAAAAAAATGAATTACAGCTTGAAAATTCATTCTATTATGTCAAAGACCCGTTGAAATACTTCTCAGAACCGTGAATATTATAAAAAAAAAAATTTGCACTGTTTGTTGCACTAAACAATTAAAGAAGAATAATTTAGTAGAAATAGCTTCCTGAGCTTTATTTTTTTTTATTTATAACTGCTCAGAAAACGATGGAAAAACCAAACAAAAATTAAGATTCGATCACTGAATATTTCTTTAATATTCTGGTGGAATTTCCTCTAAACTGTCTAATTTTTTACGAAGATATTTAATTCAATGTTATGAAAAATCGACGAATTTAGACATTTTTCTTCATCCGTCAATGCAATGCGGCAACGTTGTGCCTCATTCATTTGGCGCGTAATTTCAAATGAGCATCCAGAGGTTAAGCGATATACATCAGAAAATTTAGAATAATTTTGAATAAAACAGAATTTTCGAATAAAATCTTTTTCACTTATCAATTTATCGCCCCACCGCTTCATCTTTTTCAATTTCGTTACCCGATCTATTATAAATGTATTGATTTCTACTGAATTATATAATTATCACATCCCGAAAGTTAGAGAGAGACGAATGCTCTCAGTGCTGTCAACAGGAGAAAAAGGAATAATAATTTGACCACTACGTTGCCGCGATTATTTTCTCTTTTCGATGCATTTTGACTTTCAGAAATTGATTGTATTGCTCTATTGCGTTAAATCGTCGATTTAAAGAAAAATTCCCTCATTCTAAAACAATGAAAACATTATTTCGGAACTTTCGGATCATTTTTCAAAAAATCTTTGAAAAATCATTTTTTTAGTGTTTTACGATTGGATCACTGCTGGAAAACAATAGCCTCCCTTGTCCCCTCACACTCGATTCACAATCACTCCCCAAACTCCTTAAGACGCTCATGGTGACCAGTCTCAGATTAATTAATTTCTGAGAATCATGAGACTTATTCAAAAAGTTATTCCCTAGAAGAATTATTGTGATGCGCGTTTCCTCCAATGAAACTTGTATCGTACTAATTATTTGCTCTGATCTTTGATCCCTACTTACCCAGATCTCATAGTTTTAATCGGGCCACTTAACTCAATGTCCTCCGTATAGTTCAAAGGGAAACATCAGACTTCCAAAAACGAAAAAAAAACGCAGAAAATACTAGTAATGTTCAGAATTCAGTTTCAGCTTTGGTCAGTCGTGAGCAATTAGTTTCTCTCAAAAATTTGACTGACAATGATGGATTGAAAGATGAGATATTGAAATGCTCAGAAACAGCAATATCATATGCCGAGTTTTTAGGCTATCATGAAATTCAAAAGCTTCAATTCAGTAGCAAAGAGGTAAACCAGAATAATTGAATTTTTCCTGTCAGTTTTTCAGAAATGCCTCGAGAAATGAACGAGATATTCTCGAAAAACCATTGAAAGAAATGATTGACTTATTCTGTTTTAATTCCTCGCAATTGAATTGACTCTCGATTGACTTATTTGAAGACTCCCTCCACTGTCACTTTCGTCAAATTTGTAAAAACAATGAAATTCATTTAGAGGGTACCACGTAATAAGGGCGCATCTCCATTACTTTGACTCATCTTGTTAGACACTCCTGAACTTGTAAATATTTTCACCGGACCCTGACAGCCATTGACATTTAAAATCCATGAAAGGTTAAAAACTATCAAATTATAATTATTTATAGCATCAAATTATTAAATTTGATTATATAAATTGTGAAATACTCAATAAGCAGAAAAACCAATTCTTTCGAGCTAAATTGAATTTACGTTGGTTAATCAACCCAATAATGCTCAAGTATTACTTGTGGCCTAGTACATACACTAAATACTTAACGTCCTTTGTTAACTAAATTACCTGAATTAAAATTGGGAAATTGCATATGCTCCGTTTAATTAACAGGGCTTTGTGTTATTCACAGTATAAAATTGGGCTTAATTTCCCGTATTATTAGAACTCACAAAAGACAGGTATTGAGTAAATGACTAATTAGCCAATTACCTGCAAGTTTTGATTGGGAACAATGAAATTTTCAGTGAATTGACATTCAAATAGGAGATCAATAAGTTTATCGGTTACGAAGTTATGATGATATTACATCATTGGTAACAGATTCAGGTGTACAATTTGCACGTTGACATGAAACCCGTAACGATCTCAAATCTCATCACAGCTTACATCAGGTCGAATGAAATATGCGAATCTCTCTACTTTTCTTCTCAACTTCTTTCGACAGGAACTGTGTAAATTATGTTTGAAATACTAAAGAAAAAAAAATTCAGCGGAAACTTTAGAAGCGATTATTTATGACTCTTCTAGGAAATTTGAAGGACTAAGAGGAATTTTTCGATTTCCATCATAATAAAAAATGATGAAATATAGATAATTTATGTTTGAGACATAAACATTGGGCGACTGTTATTATTTTTTTAATCGGTTACAGTTTTTCCTTCGAATTGTTTCTGTAGCAGGGGAGATTGGAGGAATGAACCTCCAGTGAAGAAGATCCTGGGTTTGTTTTCGGAAGCAAGGACGCCGTCGAAAAATCTGGAAAACAGATATTCCAACATGTCTATATTATTTGGTTATTCTTCCTATTGTTTTGCATGAAGACGACTACTTTCAAAAGAAAGTCTCGGCGTTGCTTGATCCACAGATCCATTTCAACCCAGCCTCATTGTATCCATTGTTTATCAGGAGATGCGGTAGCATCTCTCGACAAGTACGAGCCCAATACTCTCTGTCAGGCAAAGGCTACCGCACCCCTATACGGCTAAATAGGGTTCGCACAAATTATTATATTATTATATTATATTCAATAATTTTTTTCTATAGTCAAAATTCCATCTCGTGAGATAATTTTCCGGTAATATATTGATATTAGCGTTATCTTCGAATTTAGGTACAAAAAAAAAATTGAAAAAACCATATTTTATAATTAATTAAAAACGTTGGCCAGAATTTTTCTCCGAACCGAAATTTTCGTGGACATTGTAACTGTGTTAGTGTCTTACCGACACTACGTAGAAGTATGCGTCACACAAAAGCAGACAGTGAACATCAGACGCGCTTGGCTCCAATAGGAATATCTCGGAAATTATTAGAAATTTATCGAGACAAGCTGCGAATAAAATTCAGGGGATGAATTAACGAAGACAATGAGCAAAACCCCATTCTTCTACGACTTGTAGTTTCCGAGATATTAACTTTTTACTGAAAAGTTTAACAATGACGTGCGAGACCTAAGAAAGAAATCACAGAGTTTTGATTTTACCGACCGTGTATAGATTATTTTTATTTCTCGTGACATTACTTTTTGCGGCAATTTCTTCCTAAGCAAAAATAATTAGAGCCTCACCCGTCATTTTCAAATTTTTCATTGAAAAAATCCCATTGATAATGGGGTTTTGCTCATTCTGTTCCTCAATTCTTTCTCTAAATTTCATTTGTAGCATGTCTCGATATATTTTCAATAGTTTTCGAGATATTTCAATTTAAATTCAAGTCGATCAGCACGCGTCCAGATTTGATTTAATCCATCTCTATTACATTGCTCATTTATAAATAAAAAAAGAAGTGAAATGGCAGAAGAAAAAATGCCAGTGCGTTTTAAAAAAAACGTCGACAAGTACGCGCCCCCATTTTATTGGAAAAAAAATATGAAATCAGAATAGTACAAGTCCGTAGATCTCCTGTGGATTACTTTTTCAAATTAGTTCATCATCTTATTATTCGGATACTAGATGAAATTGGCATTGTACAATGACTTTGAAAAATTTAATAGTAGAGAAAATAAACAAAAGAAGTGTACTTGGTGTACCAAGTGAAAACACAGATTACAGGTACATAAAGTACGTTTCTTTTGTTTAATTTCTTTGCTATTCAATTTTCCAAATTCATTGTACAATGCCATTTTCATCTAGTATCCGAATAATAAGATGATGAATTAGTTTGAAAAAGTAATCCACAGGAGATCTATGGATTTGACTATTCTCATTTCATATTTTTTTCCAATAAAGTCGGGGCGCGTACTTGTCGACGTTTCTTTGAAACGCACCAGCGTTTTTTTTTCTGCCATATTCCTGTGGTCCTGTGGTAGAAGAGGATTGAGGTAAAAAAGTTGTATCCCTATCAGTTTTCGAGGTATTTTATTAAGAATGATCACAAAAATAAGTCCATTGGTTCTTATTATTTTGTGACATCACTTTAACGGCAATTTCAGTCATACAAGTGTTGGTTCATGAGATTCCAGCTGAACTCAAATCTGGATAAACCTGATAATGAAAACGAAGAAAAGTCGATTTATACTCTTCCATCTCTTCATTGCTGGATTCATCAATGAAGGAGTAAAGTAGGACAAGCTGAACATTGCATGGAGCTTCTTCTGCAGATATCTCTCAATGGAGTAGATTTAGAGGAAAAATTCGAAAGACCTTTCCTGTTAAGGATTGTATGAACTGTAAAGAAAATCTCTTGATCAATTCTTCTGAACCTCGCAATGCGCAAAACACTTCCAAAGAAATTGCTCAAGATTTTGACTCACCTTAATCATCATTTCTCTGATGAATTCTCTCGTTCTTGTAACGAGAATAACCAATTTTGTGGTTTCAATTTATCCTGTCAAAACCATTCAGCAAAAAAAAGGACTGCACTTGATAGATTTCACAAAATTTCCATTTTCATAAATTCATTCTGAGTGAAATCTGCATAAAATATTTTCTTGAATATCAGCATGTCCATGTAGACAGAGGAAGAACCAAAATTTTTCATTGCTCTTTACAACAAAAAGTTATTTTCGACATTGCTGCTACATTCACTTCGTACCGAAAAGTGCGTTTTCGTATACTAATAAACGAAAAGAAACACAGAGCTCGCCCCTCTTAGAATGTAACATCACGGTTAAAAAGCATTGTTTGACACGTGTGAGACGAGTTTTTTCACGAGTGTAATTGGCAGCTCATGGCTTTGCCTCGGGCTTCACACTCGTAAAAAAAACGCGACGCACTTGTATACGGAAGCTGGGTTGGCTCACTTCAAACTTTTAGAGCAGTGGTGCTCCACATAGCCACTTCCTACATGTGCCCGCGTGCACATATGCACACGTGCACATGTGCGGAGAAATTGCAGGTTTCTTCCTTGCCGCACCGTAATAATTGAAACAAATTCAGTTTTCATTTGAATTGAATCGTTCAGAGGTTATGAAGTATAGCCTCTAATTGTTTCTAATTATTTACACGATTATCTGAAGATTATTTATCATGTTGGAAAGCTTGATAAAGCAGTATTTTTTAGAAGATTGTACAATTGTAGAAATCATTTCGATAACAAACACAACCTTCAGTATTCATGACTTCTGAACCGCCCAATTCAAATGAGAGTTGAATTAATTTCAATTGTATTACGCGTCTCCTCCTTCAGATCACTATGTGTAGTACCCTCTCGAATGCTCCCAGTGCCACAAAGTTTAAAGTAAGTAACTAAAAAATTTAGTCACTTACCGATCTAGGATCCTGATCCGCCTTACCGCGGAACGGTCCAAATTTATCATTTCTTTCTTTGTGCCCAAAGAAGCCACATCATTTTGAAGACGAAATTTTTTGAAGTAATGTCAAATAAACGGAAAAATCGTGACTATTATCACAACGAAGAAAAAGAAAATCATATGGAGAGAGATCTAAAACGAATGCGAAAACAGATGGAAAAACAAGAAGAAGAAATTCGATATCTACGTCACGAACGTAAGTATAACCTCTTTTCCAGCACATGGCGTCATCAACTGGATACCGAGAAAACTCTCTTTCATTCTGATAACTGACATATATAAATATTTCGTCAAGTACGAAATCTTCTTCCACCGTCAGTACCATCTTTTGCTAAAGAATGCAGAGAACATTTTTTGAAATTGGACAAGATCCAAAAAAAAATGCAATGAGTCAAGGACTCTAAAAAAAAAAAGGAGGAAGGAAAGAGTCAAGTACTCAAGATTTCCATCTTCACTTAGCAGGTAAATCTCGATCCAGATCATAAAAGGGAGGTAGGTCAGGAAGCAGATACTCTTCGAGGTCGCAACGCTCACGTAGTCGATATAGTTATGATCGCACTCGTTACGATAATCGATATTCAGATTCGTCAAGTTCCGAGAGTTCACATGAGAGAAGTTCAAGCCGCGAAAGAGTTTGTCGGCGACATGATGACTCTGAGGGATCTCAAGTTAGATCCAGGCTACGCAGAGTATCACGTAGCAAGTCTGAAAGTAGGGACAGATACCGAAGAGAATCCAGGGACCAAGAAAAAGTGGGCAGACCTCAAAATAAAGACCAGCCTCCAGCTCTCACGGACGAGACAAATAGAAATGATGGGTCAAAGTCAGATAATCCGAGCAACCCGAGACATCCAGACATTCCAGCAGCCTCAATAGGCACTGGAACATCAAGCGATCAGCCAGGTTCCGGGGGGACAGAAGATACTACAGTTGTTCCCGAAGTGCTTGAAGCAATGGGGAAACACATTGATTCTGACGAACAATGGACCCCAGCAATTCACAATGACGTGTCATCTCGTTGGGAAACCATTGTCCCCAAGAAGAAAGGAAAATCCTACAGGAAAAACACCTTACACCACAGAATGCATTATTCCTGAACCCGCCAAAACTCAACCCAGAAATAAAAGTATCTTTAACGGTACCACTGCTTAGCAGAGACAATCGCATTTGAACAGTCGAGATGGTTTCAAAAGCCTTTCCATTTCAAATGCATATCATTAATAAAAAAAAAAGCGAAACCTCTGCAAACGAGAGGTAACATCAACTCAGAAAAACATCACAACAAAAGAACACATAAACAAACAGCAATTGTCTTAGCATAGCACGTCGCTAATTCGACTTTTCTTTTGCAAAACAGCAACAATAAGTTCACTTTCGTTTATTAAGGTAAATTGTAATATGGAAAATGTACTCTGGTTTCTCTTTAAATAAACATCTATATGAAAAAACAAGAAAAACAATCGCATTTGCTGGAAATAACAGAAAATCACCATGTGCCTCGCAGCACTGGGTAAAGTTCTTTCAAATCTTATCGTGGGTAAGTCGCTAGACACTGTCGCCTTAACAGTAGAGTTAAGTGATGTTGGCCGCATTCTGTCTGATTTACAAAGAGCTGAAACTCAGACTAGAAAGTTAATGATCTCGGCAAATCTGAATACAGCCTCGAAGAAGACATTGAACGACACAACAACTGATGAATAGCTATTTGGCAAGGACTTGAATGAAATCCTGAGAAATGCCAAATCACTCGAACGTTCATCTAAAGAGTTAATCAAAACCTCAGCTAAATCACCAGCAATTCCAAGTTCGAGAGGATCAAAAAACTTGAAAGCCCCCCGTCGTCACTGCTCAGCCCAGTATACGAGGACGGGGGATCAGAACAAATCAGCCAGCCGTCAGCAGAGAACCTCGGATTATCGACAATCCAGGAAGACGAGTCAACACACTTCGAGGAAGCGCCAGCAATAACTGCGGTAAGTCTGCACGCGGGGCGACTAAAATTATTCGCAGCCATCTGGAAAACTCTTTTCTCTGATAAAACTATCCAGAAATGGATTGAGGGATACGAGATCCCATTCTCACAAATACCAACTCAGTGCCAGGTGCCAGAGGAACTACGATGGTCCAAGAGTGAAATAACTCAACTACACCATCACGTGGGAGAATCGCTAACAAAGGTGCAATTCAAAGATGCATGAGCCATCATGATCAATTCATTTCAAGTATATTCCTCGTGCCTAAACCTGATGGCTCTAGTAGGCTTATTCTGAATCTTAAAAAACTAAACCAATTCATTTTTACCCAACATTTTAAACTAGAGGACATAAGAACTGCTCGGGATCTGATGACAAAGAACTGTTTCATGACTACAATTGATCTCAAAGGAGCATATTACCTGATTCCGATAGCCAATACCAACAAGTAATACTTGAGATTTAAATTCGACAAGAAAATTGTCGAATTTAATTGTCTACCCTTTGGGTTAAACACCGCCCCATACGTTTTTACGAAGGTTATGAAACCAGCAATAACGACACTGAGAGAACAAGGATTATCCTCGGCGGTATATCTCGACGATTTTCTCTTGTTAGGGGATTCTGAACGCGAATGTTCATTCAGCACGGAACAGACGGACACGCAAGAGGAGGCGCTTCATACAATTACGATAGAACTTCACTTGGTAAGTTCGTTTAATCGTTCAATCATTACGATGTGGCAAGGTAGAAACCTGCAATTTCCCCGCACCTGTGGACATGCGCACGTGTGCACATGTTGTAAGTGGCCGTGTGGAGCACCACTGCTCTACAAGTTCAAAGTGAGCCAACCCAGCTTCCGTACTTGCATTGAAATATCATTGACTCTGAAAAAGGGTAATCAGAGATTATTTTTATACAGTAAGATTAAGAAAAAAAGAAAAAAAAAGGGCATAGAAAGCCTTGCAGCATAAAAATTAAAAGAATATGTACAAAGTGCCAGGTACACACAGAAGACACAGGGACGAGAAAGTGATGCAAATCACCACTCCACTGCACAAAAATAATAAGTATAAGGTTGTTTTCACCAAGTCATTCTCCCTTTAAAAAAAACTATATATGTACTCCCTTGAATCTGAATAAACTTTTTATTTAAAAAAAAATTGAAATATCATTCCATGTCTCAAGAGCGTCCGTAAAGGCACTTTATCACACTCGTGCAGGAAAGCGCCTGTAACTACGTTTGTATATATGCATATTTGCAGATGCTGCCGTAATGACCTGCATTATTATTATGAAAGATAAATTCTTTTTTGCCAATTCAAAAAACATGAGAATTTTCATTTTTCCTTAGTTATTCCGAAGGAATGAATATTCTCAATTTTTATGCGAAGGCAAATTGGTCGATATCATGTTTACGTTCAATCATCTAGAATCTGTTATAGTAATTACAAGCTTCTACCGGAATGAGAAAAAAAAAGACAAGCTTGCGATCGAATAGCAGTAACGAGTTGCGTCCAGTCCCGTGCGAGGAATTATCTTTTAATTCCATTTTCTCCCTAACATTCTCTATCTCACTTTTTTTTCCATCCAACGTATTCTTCAATCAAATTAAGGGGGAACATCAGCTCTTTGAGCGCGATGAAGTGTATGTGAGAATTCACCTCTAGAATCGTGAGTGCTAGACAGGGTCAGACCAAAATATTCTAGTTTTCTTTTTGCAAATATTGAAAACAGGCTGGGTAGAATTCGATAAAATTTCATACATCGATTGTTCTCAAATGAAGTAATAGAGATATCGAAAATTGATACACGTTTTACTTGTTAATACTGTGAATGGTTAATGCTGAAATGGTGGTACAAAAGAACTCGCATCAGATTACAAATTTTGATAATTAATTACTTAGAATTGGTAGACTGAATTTCCTAGAAATTTTCTAAGTATTTCTAACATTGATTCGATAGCATCTGAGAATTTTTCTGTGACTGATTTTACGTTTTTATTCCACTGATGTTCCCCTTCAAGGATGCTAGGGCGAGGTCGACAGGTTTTCTGAGAATGCAGCCAATTGAACGAATTTTTTTTCATGTATTCTTCGATTCACCCAGAACTCGTATGCAAAATTTCAGATTTTTTAAGGGGCGTGAATGGGACACAGTAATTCTTCGAAAGTCCATCAAACACACATTTTTGGAGGTTCATGAAAAAAGTTCGAGAAACGAAAAAAAATTAAGCTATCAATTTGAAGCTTCGCACACATTTGAATTTGGGATTCATGAATATACTATAAAAAAAATGGAGTTGATTAGGAGATTAGATCAACTAAAGTGGATAAATAACTAGTAAAAAACCATGAAAATCGCGTGTGCAGCTTCAAAATGTGACACCGTTCTGAGTTTGGAATTTGTAGGGATAGTACTACGATTACAAAAGCCCATCTGTTTGACCAATGGGCTTTATTTACAATGGCAGGAAAGTAGGGAAGAGGAGATGGCTACCTATCAGAAATTGATAGCCATTGCTACTGACGTCTCACAAAAAAGCAGGGACCGAGAGCGCGTTCTTTTTTCGTTTTCGTTCTTCGATGGAAGAACGTAACGAAATTATAACGTTATTCAGAAGAACGAAATTGCGAACGAAATTCGCAATAACGTTATTCAGAAGAACGAAATTGCGAACGAAATTCGGAATAACGTTATTCGGGCGAACGAAATTGCGAACGAAATTCGGAATAACGTTATTCGGGCGAACGAAATTCGGAATAACGTTATTCGGCCGAACGAAAATGTGAACGAAATTCAGAATAACGTTATTCGGCCGAACGAAAATGTGAACGAAATTCAGAATAACGTTATTCGGCCGAACGAAATTGAGAACGAAATGCCGAATAACGTTATTCAGAAGAACGAAAACGAAAACGAAAATACCCAGTGAACGAAAATGAGAACGAAAATACCCGAAGAACGAAATTCAATTTCGTTATTGGGAACGAAATTCAATTTCGTTCTCGAAAACGAAATTCAATTTCGTTCTCGAAAACGAAATTCATTTAGGTTTTTTTCGTATTTTTGCTCTACTTCTCGGTAACAAATGAAATTTTTTTGCATAGCAATTTCGTCCAAGCTTAAAAAAATGCATCGAATAAAAATAACTAAAATTTATTTAATAAACTATCGAAAACAATTCTACATTTTTTAACATAAATAATGAGTGAATAATCTTTTTTGGAAAATAGAATTTGCTGCGGAGCAATTCCAGATGTTCCAAAATGGATAATATAATGATAATAATAATATGTACGCCTTTTTTGTTATTATTATTTTTTTCTTTTGCTTTATCTCTCTACTCTATTTAATACCAAAAAGTCGTATTCTTCAAACATACGCCCACTTGTTATTAATTATTATAGTAAATTTCTTAAGAGTTAAGAGAATTAAGAACAGTGAAACGGCGTATTTTCAGTTCATACGCCCTTTTATTATTAGTGATTTTTTCATTGTCCCATATGTTCCAGCAATAGTTAACAAAAGGGCGTATCATCAGCATTTACGCCGTTTGGATTTTAATCATTCCTAACGATTTTCAATTCATTTTCAAATGATATAATAACAAAGGAGCGTATCTAGAAATTCTCGTAATTAATTAAAATAATAAATAATTGATTTTTCAAAATCATTCTCATCTTTGAGCAATCATGCCATGGACATACGCCCTTTTGGTATTATGATTTCCACAAAAGGCTTTCATTCTCAATTGAATGTCATTGCAAACAAAGAAATATCAGTATTCCTGTCTTTGGTTAATCGGCAATTAACAAATGATATACAGGATCAAACTCATTCATTTATATGTTGTCTTTTTTAAAGCCCGAATAAAATCGCAGTATGGAAATTCTATTCTCTATTCCCGCATTGAGAAAGAAAATTCACGCAAAATGAAAATGAATTTGGTTCTCGGGAACGAAATTCATTTTCGTTTTTTGGGTAGAGAGGGAAAATACTGGATGAACGAAAATGAATTTCGTTCTCGGGAACGAAATTGAATTTCGTTTTTTTGGTATTTTCGTTTTCGTTCTTCTGAATAACGTTATTCCGCATTTCGTTCTCAATTACGTTCAGTCGAATAACGTTATTCTGAATTTCGTTCACATTTTCGTTCGGCCGAATAACGTTATTCTGAATTTCGTTCACATTTTCGTTCGGCCGAATAACGTTATTCCGAATTTCGTTTACATTTTCGTTCGGCCGAATAACGTTATTCCGAATTTCGTTCGCAATTTCGTTCGGCCGAATAACGTTATTCCGAATTTCGTTCGCAATTTCGTTCACCCGAATAACGTTATTCCGAATTTCGTTCGCAATTTCGTTCACCCGAATAACGTTATTCCGAATTTCGTTCGCAATTTCGTTTCCGTCCTTTTTCGTTCATGAGAACGAAAACGAAAATAACGCGTTCTTTTTTCGTTCTTCGTGAAAGTTCTCGGTCCCTGCAAAAAAGTCAGCTCAATGTGAACTGTTGTCGCTTTTTTTCCTCATAATCAAGATATTTTATTCATTATCAAAATAAATTTAATGCCCAATTCGTGTCATGCAGCTTGAAGTCGATGGATGAGGAAGATCTTATGATTAAACTCTTCATATATAGCCTAATGATTTAATTTCAAATTTTTTTTTCGTTTTAAGGGATTGCAATCCTTTATAAATACAATAGATTCCCCTGCATCTCACCTCCTACATGCCCACCTCGCCCTAACATCCTTAAGACTCAATGAGCGAATGTTATCGTGAAAACCGCAGAGTCAGTTTGGTGTCTATCATTGCATTTGGCAAAGATAGGGATGTAATTGAATTAAGGTTGATCAGGCATTGTATGGCTGCAAGTGCACGCAAACTTGCGGTACTCGGGTCGATGACATGCGAGCATCAATTTCCTGGAACTCTCCTGCCATTAAAAATAAAAGTTTAAAGGAGAAATTCACATGCCCCAGAAGCATTCAGTAGTAAATGAATGGAACGAGATAATGCAACTTTACTTTGAGTGGATGTTTCAGGAAATATTGTAGAATCTAAGCCAAATCAAGAAATACTTGAGAGTTTTTTCATTGGCCAAAGTTGAAGCTACAGAAGGAGTAATAACGAAAATTCCGCTATTCCTCTTTAAAAAAAATTTTACATAGTAAACGGATGTCGGGATGTGGGAACATTAATCAGAGGTCGGTGTTCTCAGCTGAGAACTTTGTTGCATAGAAAGCGAAAAAAAATGAAACTATATCAATAGTGAGGAAGTAAAACAGGGCCAGGCTATTTTTTTTCATCGATCTTTTTTGTTGAATGTCTCGGAAACAGAGACCAAGAGATAGGGCTATTTTATCCTCATTCTTTTTTTGCAGAAGAATTTAACAGCTATCCAAAAGGATGGGGAAGAAGACGCTTTATCTCATTGGTTCCCCAGATATTCGCAAAATAATGACCAAGAGGAAAAATTGACTTATACTGTTTTACCTCTCCATTACTCATTCCGACTCGATATTATCATTATTAATCCTAGACTGGTCCCCCTATGAGGGAAAAGCCGGGGTCCGCCGTTTTTACTTTTTCACGATTATTTGACTGAGCGTGAAATTTTGAAAAAATTTGAATGCGTTCTTTGGAATGTTTAGTAAATTATTATAATTTTTGAAAGACATATTCTGCAAAATTGATGGAGAAATGAAATAAATTCCGATTTGGCGGCAAAATTTTTCCCACGTTAAATGGAACTGTCGGCTGACCGACGTTCCCGAAAACTCGATAAACGGGCCCGGGCAGTTGTTGCGAGCCCTGAAATCGGTGAACTTCTAAAAACCCTAGAAATTATGATTGACCGGAGTCATTATAATGGAAATAATAAAAAACATTGACATGCCGAGTTCAACGCACTCAAATAGAGTGATGTAAGGCAGTGTGGCTAGGAGAGAGAGAGAGAGAGAGGAAAGACGTCGGTGCATCGAAGAAACACCTATGAGGTGGAACACCAAAGAGGGGGCACGCACGTGCTAGACTTAAAATTCATTTTTACCTCTAATTCCTCATTTTTCTCTCAATTTCGAGGCGGCAGATTTAGTCAGAACAAAAAACTCGACTAATCCGTAGTTTACCTGAATTAGCATCATCATGTCAACAGAGGCGCGGGCGGATTTAGGAAAAATAAAGAAAAAAGGAAAGAGGTGTCGGCCCGCCCAAAATTACTAAAGATGAAACAGTCCGACATTTCTATCAATTCTCACTTTTTTTCTTTATAAAAAGTGATCTACAGAAGAATCAGTGCCTGCAGTAACAAGTACGCACTCAGTAGTGTTACTCTGTCCGAGTTAACATCTCCAGTAACTAGTCTTCTATCGAGAATGTCACTACTCAAAATCTAATCGATCAACTAAAGGATTCATACTTTCGGAGTAGAGTTTAAGTCTTTAGTTTAAAGTAAAGTGGGAACATTTTTAAGAAGAAACGTTTGAGTCATTCTACGATGAACCAACAACCATCGTTCGAGCATTCTGAGCTGCATCTATTAGAATCCAGTATCCTGCAGCAGGCCAATTGCACATCAAGAGAGTCTTTTACATCACCAGCAACATCCACTAGAATCCCAACAGTTCAACTTCAACCATAAACCGTTGTTAGTTTCTTTCAATTCCAACTGTAAGTTCAATTTTGAGCTGAAGCGATTACAATTTTCTCTATCATATTGACTCGAATTGGACGTTCGATTTATCCTCAAATAAATTATTTGGTGTTAGTTGAAAATATACAAAATATAGCATTTATTTTTGAATAAAGTTATTTTATCCGAAAACCTCTCTTCTTCAGACATTGGTACACTTTAGTGTTTTATCACGGCAAACCGTTCCCTTATTTTTATTTTTTGGGCACAGCCGCAACCATGATTACTACGAAAATCTACTATTTTCTTCATTAACATATTATTCAAATCCACCTGTTTTTCGGGTTGTAGCTCGCAACAAGAGAGTCTTTTACATCGCCAGCAACATCCACTAGAATTCCAACAGTTCAACTTCAACCATAAATCGTTGTTAGTTTCTTTCAATTCCAACTGTAAGTTCAATTTTGAGCTGAAGCGATTACAATTTTCTCTATCATATTGACTCGAATTGGACGTTCGATTTATCCTCAAACAAATTATTTGGTGTTAGTTGAAAATACACAAATTATAGCATTTATTTTTGAATAAAGTTATTTTATCCGAAAACCTCTCTCCTTCAGACATCGGTACACTTCAGTGTTTTACCGCGGCAAACCGTTCCCTCATTTTTATTTTTTGAGCACAACCGCAACCGTGATTACTACAAAAATCTACTATTTTCTTCATTAACATATTATTCAAATCCACGTGTTTTTCGGGTTGTAGCTCGTAACACAGTGTAGAGTGAATTCGGCAATGTCGTAGCTAAAATAACACGGCGGGGTTATTTTAGCTACGACATTCTGGTCCCCTCATGAGGGGACCAGAGTGGCAGAGGCAATTTAGGTAACCAGTCTAGGGTAAAATCATGTACGAAAAAGTTGAACCGAAAATCTTGGCGCATTCACTAGATACGGGAAACCAGAGCGAAATGGACTGGATTTTCTTTCGGAGTGAAGACTATTCCGGAAAAATCTCCAAAAAATTCGCGAGATGCTCCGGTATATCTTTAATGTGTTAGAATCTCTCCAAATATTGTTATAGCAGATGTCACTCCGAAAAAAAATCCGATTGGAATCCTATTGTCAATTCGGTTCTTCAGTTTTTCCATCAAATGTTCCAAATTGAGATTTTCAATGGAAAAAAACGAAAATATTTTGATTTCTTTGCACTCATGAATAGAAATATCGAAGAAAAATTGTAATGATATCATTTACAACTCTGATTTCCTTCAATAAAAACGTTATCATAACGTTTTCTGTTGAAGCTGGAATATCCACTTTATAACGAAGCTAATTCAAAGTAGATCTGTGAGTAATTGAATTTCCATTGAACGGAAAAATTCAATAACACGAAATGATGACAGACATGATGGCAAAAAAAGTTCCGAGAGATCCTCATAAACAAATACAAATGTATGTCACGAGTTTCTTGGCAATGATGTGTACTTTGGTATATCGTTAAATTCCGGTTGGAGCTGTTAGATGATAGGATAGTGCATAACTGCAAGTTATTGCAGGAGTTTTAAAGCTCTCTAGTGTACTTTGAGTAAAGGTCAATGGAAAAAAGAGCCAACATCCATCACTATGTCGGAGAAGCTTCTTGGTGGTTAAATGCAAGCACTCCTGCCACTCAAAGGGCTCTTAGACTTATGTAACATCCTTCTTATTCTCAGCAGGAGGAAAAAAAAAGTAATTGGATGAGTAAAGTTGAATATTTAAAGAAAAAGGAAACAGCCCTAGGGTAAATGCCCACTAAGCGGAGTTTTATCTTTTATTCATTGTGGACTTGTGGACTCGGGGATCGACCAGGGGAAATGGGGCAAAACGGGTCCTCCTGAGAAAACATTTCAAAATAGCATTTTCTCTTTTTTTAATTCATCAATTCACCAATTCAACTCAAAAGCGGTATTTTCTTCCGAAAAATTTAGGTTTTCAGAAATATTTTTGACTTTAACAATTTTTGAAATTATCCCAAAAACTGATAGAGATACCCCCTTTTTGCATAGATCTTTTTCATATCTTGGGAATTTTTAATTTTTTTTTCACCTTTTTTGAAAAAAAAATCTTGAAAACTAATGGACATACGCCCTTTTTGCGCTAAGCCCTTCAGTTAGATTGTGGAATCCTCTACTTAGATGAATGGGGGTAAAAAGGTGCATCTCCATATGAATCAGCTGAAAAAAATCAATTGAATGGGGGGGGGGGGGCTAAAGTTTTGTAGGTCGAGAAAAAGCGCATATTTTCAAGGACTTTTTTAGACGATACAGATAATGTTCATTTATTCAATTCACTCCTTTATAATAATACAACATATGAACTGAATTATTCAAATTTTCCATTGCAAAATATTGACAAGTAAGCCGTTGCCAGTGAATCTCTGCAAGCACCACCAAGAAAACAGCCGGTGTACACTAGAATTCTTCACTGGATTATCTGAATCAAAAAAATCCAAGTGAGTCGATTACGTAAGATGTTTCTGGAGGTAATGACATTGAGTTTTTTCTTTTCTACAATAACAAATTAGATTATTTTTCATGCAGAAATCGCGTTTTTGATTTTCAAGTGCTACCAAAAATTGAAAAATCGAGTAGAAAAAAACTCGACGACATTACCTCCAGAAACATTTTATGTAATCAACGTACTTGGATTTCTTCGTTTCTGATGATCGAGTGAAGAGTTCTAGTATATACCGCTAAACCACCTTTGTCGAGGTGCCTGTGGAGATTTGCTGCCTACGGCTCATTTATTAATATTTTGCAATAAGAATTTAGGAAAACATAGTTCAGATGTTATATTATCATATAGAAGTTAATCAAATAAACCAGCATTACCTGTATCGTCTGAAGAAATTCTCGAAAATGAGCTTTTTTTCGCCGAATAGACCTTACCCCCTTCCCTCTCAAAGCTGTAGGGGTTAGTCAATATCATAACGAAGCACTTGTAATTTCTTTTTGCAATTAATAAGTATGAGTCAGAAATGCTGGAGCGAAAACGTAAATCATGATAAGTCAATTTGTTGTCTTTTCTTCAAAGAATATCTTGACAATTAATGGTGATGCACCCCTTTCGCTTATGTTCCTATGTAGCCCTTGAAATTCTTTAAGGAAATAGATCATAGGGAATAGGGCGTACCCGAGTAGAAAATTTAGTAAGGACATGATAAGTTCCTGATGACGTTTGTCCCGCGTACCTATAGGTACATCATAGGGCATACCTCGAGAGGACATCACCAGGATCGTCATGCAGTCGCCCCGTGATGAGCCCGACAGGGGTACCTTATCCCGTGATGAGCCCGATAGGGGACATTACAACTACGCCTTATAACTACCCGATCCCTGAACATTAATTCGCGTAAATTTATAACGATAATTATTCATTATTTATTATGAAAACCCTCACTCAACATTGAGTATCAATGAACGGCACTTCATCGAATATTTCACCATTATTCACTTCTCAATGGCTTTGTTCAGCCTTCGTTGAATATCAGGGGAAGAATTTGACATTAGTGTTATGTTTATTTTGCTGCATTTTCTAATTAGCCTTTTTTATCAATTTTTATTCAGTTGCAATATTCCAGTTGTACTGCATTTATTGCATTTAATCACTCAATTTCCAAGAAATCAGTTAAAGAAAGTTTAATACATGAAAAAGTAGATGAATTGATTTACTTCGTTATGTCTTAAATTTTCTCATTTAATTATTTTCGTTTTGTAATTACTGAAAATAAAATTGCAATAGTCGATTCTCCTTGAAACGTGTGAAATACTAGAGCCCGCCGCCTCGCTGGAACATATGATCTTTGGGACGAAACTGTACTTAGGAGCGAAATCGCTCCAGGACGCCACATAGCGACGAATTGTAGAACTAAGGATTCTGTTGATGCTCGGATTATCCTGATTGCTTCTTAACGAGGGTTTCATATGGAGCATCCGATCGGGAATGCAAAGAGGATTACCCTATGAGTTCCTAATGATGGGGTTGTCAGGTAAAACCCCAATCAGGTAAACCTCAGTGTGTCCTGATATTGGATGCTACGGGGAACTCGCGACTAGGCACTACCTCATGAATTCCTGACATAAATTCGGGGCAGCCCTATGAATTCCCGACGATGAACTCACTAGGTCTTTCTCTATCGGGTAAGCCCTGCGCCATTCCAATGATGACCTAATAGGGTGTAGGGACAGAATTTCTACTCGGGTAGTTCCATTATTTTCCGAGATAATGTATTGAGAATGATTTCGAAGATCTTTCAGTTTCGAAAAAAATAATATTTCCACACTTTTCTGCAGATTTTTTTTTTTGCTTTAAAGTTTATTTATTATATATACATCAACATATTTACATTATATACAGGTTTAATAGAAATAAACTTAAGAAAAAAACCATTTGATAATTCGGCAATTAGTTATCTGCTGTTTATGAGTGCAAGTGCACGCGGTGTGTAAGCTCATGCCTCGTGTTTTTCTATGTTATTATATATTTTTTTTATTACAATCAATATTTGATGATTTATAATTATGTGTTTAGGCCAGTTTTAAGCTGTTGATCAGGATATCTGTGTGGAATATGGTGAAAATTGAGTATACAAAAAAAAAGAAAGAATAAGTATAAAGATGTAATAGATTTTTTCCGCAGATAACTTTGATTATGCCGATAATCTAACGAAATTCAAATAATTTGATTTGATAAAGCTCTTCTGCTATTCTTTCATGATTTGAAATGATAGATATTATTTATAATAATATATATCGTGGGGAGTAATACAGTGGTAGTGATAACGAAATGCCCGGTGCGGTGGCAACGAAACTGAATCGATACAGGCCAGGCAGTACGTAACGACCAAGGCCTCATACCATCCGTGCTTATCCTCTCTCTTTTGAACACTTCCACGTGACAACATATAATACTTTTTTTTTCCTTCTCTCTTCTCATAGAATGGAAAGAGAGTGAGGAATGGTTGAAAGGATATACTAAGTATTACGTGTGGAATTTCATATGAAAAGAGGAAGAAAGGAAGAGAGAGCGAGAGAGGAAATAAAACATTCTTTAGAATAGAAGAAATTATTTCCCATGGGATTTTCATTGGCAACTGAACAAATTTTCGGAATTGCTTCAGTGACCTTTACATTTTTCTTAAGGTCAGAATGTTATCGTTGGCATTTTATTTTTCCTGAAAGTATGTCAATGTCTGCACAATTTAGTGCACTAGGGGCGAGTGTGGGAGGGGGAGGGAGATTTCTTTTTGGTTGAATGTTATTGTTTGACAGCTTCAATGTTTTCTGGGGAAAAATACTTTTTCGAATTTTATTCTGGAGACGAATAAGAAGAGGAGATATGTCGAAGCCGAAATATTGTAAAAACATATGAATTTACGTAATATGCTTTCATTATATTACGAATCTATTATATAGGTATATTATGTATATTTCATATATTTTAAATGTAATTATTAATATATAGGTAACCGCAAAAAGTAATAGAGAAAATCGGAGAATGAGAGATTCTCGGGGCAAAATGATTCAGAAATTTTTTCCAAAGTGAAGGATTCCGCCAAAAAATCTGTGAAAAATTGAGAAGATGCTTTAACATAGCTACATTGTTGGGTAATTTTTTCAAATTGTTTCGTACAGGCTTTGACTCTAAAAAAAATCCCAGTTCCCAAAGTATATCCTCGATTTTTCTGAATTGTTTCATTAAGTCTATCGCTTTGAAAAAAAATGCTGAGTAATTCTTGCCCCGGAGATTCATTTTCCCCCAGTGTCCCCTGTTTTTCTGCACGAACAAATATAAATTATTCACAAAAAAAAACTGTACGTAGTAGAGAAAAATTGATGGTGACGTTCATTACCATCCCCATCTAACGACCTCTAATGTGATTACTACATAACTAGTCGTAATGTAATAGTGAAGATAACTGAGTTTAGCTACATGATTAAAAAAAATGGGAAATTTATCAACTTAAATTTAATGAGTTTGAACTTTTTCCATGAAGAATGTTGCGATAAAGTTTGAAGAGGGCTTATTGCATTGAGTACTACTTGATATTGCCCGAACAAAGAGAAAAGACAAACTTCAGCACAAGTTATTGCATCACAATGCATTTGATTCGATGTATTCAAGTGGAAATTCACTTTCAGAGACTGAATTTTTATCGTCACAATCTATTTCATGCAGACGACTGAATATTGAAAGGAAAAAAAATACGATTTTCCTTTTCAAATTACGCGCCAATGGAGATGACACGAGTCAACAGAAATGCCAAATGCCGTGTTGAAAAGTCAATGCACTTACGGATGAATTCATCGTTTGATGGATCAACAGGTGCAGTCATGAAGGCTTAAAATTGTTCAGTTAAAAGAATTTTAATTTTTTTTTTTATTAACTTCCCGATAAGGGAATTAATGTGATGGCCCCAAAACTAAAAAATCGATTTTTCGATCGATCTTCATGTTTTACGACCTCCCCAACATTTTTTGATAGTTTTCACGATCATGTGTGTGTGTATGTATGTGGCCAATGTTTTGTTCACGTTTTCTCATTAATCAATAATGCGATGGAGATGATCGATGTTGTAATCGAAGCCTCTCGATATAGATTCGATCTGATTAGTTTTTGATTGAAATCGATACAGTACTTTCTGAGTTTTTTAAGAAAAACATTATCAAGTTTTTCTTAATTTCCGAAAAAGTGGAGTCTATGCACTGACCCCGAAAAGAAAAAATTAATTTTTTTATTGATCTCCATATTTTGAGATCTCCCCAACATTTTTTGATAGTTTCCACGATTATGTCTCTATTCCACTATTTATCTTTTCTATCATTCGTCATTTTTTCTGATAGTAAGTGAGAGAAATTATCGGGAAGTTCTTAGTGCGGCTTGAAGTCACACTCATCACAATACATTCTCACTGATTCCTTCTAATCAGCAGTAACTCCTCCATTCGCGAGTGAGCGTAGCGAGCGAGCAACTACGAACTCTTCTATTCGCGAGCGAGCGTAGCGAGCGAGCAATTGCTTACCCCTCGTTTTCATAATGTTTTATCCATGAAAAAAATGGGCGGAGCTGATTGCACGAATAATAGAATGAAAGAGAGTTTTTTTTCATTAATGAAAGCGGAGAGTACTTTTGGAAGTCTTTTATTTCCACGACAAATAGAAAGGAGATCGATAGTAACTGTCAAGTTTCAATTCCTCCGTATAATTTTCCCATGCGGCCTAGATTCATGATAACTAGTATCTTTTCTCTTCTATTTTTTTTTTAATCGGTCCAGATCGTATAGACAGTTCCGTCCGGTCTTTAGAAACACTTTCCGTCTCACATTTCCTTCATTTTATTTCAGTGATAAACTACTGAAATTGAATAATAGAATAGTGAGATGAGATTTTATGGGATATCTTGAAATCGTAGGAACATGGAAATATTTTTGAAATTACTCTTCTCATGGTTCTCATCCATTCTGACAACAGGATTACTACAAAAAATTTCCGGGGAAATGATTCTCCTCTAGTTTTTCACGTTCATCGAGATTTCATTCACATAACCGATAAATGGATTTTTTTCTTTTGACAATTTTTCCATCAATTTAAATTCCATCAATTCACGCGATAATATGAATTTCATTAAATACTGAGTAAGGTTAGAAGTATAAGACTCAAAGATATTGAGACTTCTCTCCATTAGTTCGGTGAAAATCATGAACGAACGCGTTAATGACCGATATGCCATGAAAAAGTGATGTCCCGAAAATAATAATAAATAAGACAATTTTTAAGAAATCTCTTGAAGACTGAGGGAGGTGCAACTTGTTTGTCCAAATCTTTCCTGGTAGCTCTTGAAATCGTTGACAAAAATAGATTAGGATATAACAGGCGGATCTTCATCAGTTTCTGAGATACAGCCCAAAAAAGATCGGCCCGAAGAAAAAACTTTCTCGGTTTTACGTCATTACCACGGAATCGTTATTTATATCACTCACGCGGGTAAAATGGCGCTTTACCTAACTTCAGAGGTTGGCAAGCGCTGTTTTATCCACTGAAACGTCTTACCCACCACGTTTGACGAATGAGACTTTTGACGTGGATAATAGTATATTAGACAACGAGTGTGGAAAGCGCCGTATTGCCCACGAGCACGGTTTTAGCGCACGAGCGAAGCGAGTTCGTGCGCTCAAACCGTGCTAGTGGGTAATACGGCGCTTCCCGCACTCGTTGTCTAATACACTATTATCGCACGCTACGTGTGCGGTCAGTGGCACTTCCCGCACGTTGCAGTGCCGTATCTTACACGTACGGAAAGTATTCCCCGACTCGTCCCGCATGGAAATTTATATATGTAGAATTTATATCTGCCAAATATATTTCACATATATGTGCATATATACGATATATGAATGACATATGAATGACATATATGGGGCATTCCACGCCAAATCGGACAGTTTTCCAACTTTGCATTTTTGATTCCCTCTATTTTCTGACATTTTCTTGTATCTATCGAAGCACACTTTTCGGCCAAATTTGAGATTTTTCTGATCATCGGTTCAAAAGATATCGAATTTTGGAAAAACAGCTGTTTTCACGGTTTTTTGCTCATAACTTCCATAAAAATGGTCTAAATTCAGCGTTTTTTTTTGAAAATTCTCGTTTTTTCATGTACTTTTTGACAAAAAATACAAAAAAATTATCCCAAGTATTTTTCTCTATGATTTCTGGAATTAAAGATTGGAATTGCGATTTTAAGACTGTTTGTACCCTTTAATTTTTTTGAAATTTTTTTATGTTAAACTTCTATCAATTCTCGAAATTTTGAGCCCCGGTTGATCGTGGGCTTCCTGAAATTACTATTTTTTTTTCGATTTTTGAAAATTTTGAAAAAAAATTTTCGGTCTTATCCATTATTAAAACTATTTTTTGTTATTGTTTAATCTTTTTTGAGTTATTTTGAATTAATTCCTATCATTAATGGGAGTTTTGAAAAATTAACAGTTTTAGTTTGAAAAAATCGCAAAGAATGTTATTTATTCATTTTATTTTATTATAGGGGAGGATGGGGCTAAATGGAACGCTGGGGTAGAGTGGAATGGTGGGGCAATGTAGAACGTGGGGCCAAGTGGGACGATATTATAATATCAAGGGCTACATATAAAAAATATATTGAGGGTCGAAAAGCAGAAAGTCATATGCACCAAATTGGGCATTTCTATAGCAAAAAAGGTCGTATGTGTAGGAGATACGATCTTCTGCTTTAAGTGCGAAATTGAATAATCTTTTCCCCAATTCTCATATTGCATTTCAAGAGCGAAGAGGTAAAACAGGAGAATCCTAATTTTTTTCATTCGTTTCTTGAAAATATCTTAGAAATGAATTGAGATACGCCATTCTTGCTTCGATACTCTTTTGTAGCTCTTAAAATTCTCTATAGGAAAGGATGTTCGAAATTGAGAGGGGCAATTTCGAGGGAAATCGTCATTCATCGGTGGTTTGCACTGACACCATGAGAGCGATAAGACAACTAATTACCCCCCCCCCCCTCTCTTGGACCCACTGCGATCCAAGAGTCAGTCTCTCACGAGGAACTCAACGGAAACCTCAGAGAATTCGTTATTACACAATTCCAATGGTGGAATTGAGGCGGTTAACCAACAGTCTTTCAACTATGGTGTATTTCAACAATTATAACATTAACTATTAGTGATAATCAACGTGTTTTATATAATGTGATCTTGTATTTAACATCATTTGACCACTGGTTTTTCCCCATTAATAAAAGGGTTTTCCACGTGCATTAATTACTAGTGTCTCAACAATTCATTTTCCAGCGCCTTTTCACCATCCACATTTCGTCCACTTTCAAGTATCTGAGTTTTCGAACAAAGGATGGAAACAGAATTGCGCTATCTCAATCAGTTTCCAAGATATTCAGCAAAAAAAAGTAATAGAAAAATAGCATTATCGTCGCAATCGAGCAAAACACACAAACGTTATTCATTTATTTTATTTCATTATAGGGGAGGGTGGGGCAAAGTGAAACGGCGGGGCAATGTGGAACCCTATTATAAATCAAAGGTTACATATAAGAAATATATCGAGAGTCGAAAAGCAGAAAATCGTATGTGCCAAAATGAGCATTGCTATGGTAAAAAATCGTCTGTATAAGACATACGACCTTCTGCTTTCAATGCAAAATTGAATAATCTTTTCTATATTTGTTTTTGAGACTATTTTAAAAATTAATGGAGATACACCACTCTTGTTCTCCTACTTTTTTGTAGTTCTCGAAATTTTCTACAGGAAAGGATAGGGAGGAAATTGTGCTATCTCCATCGGTTTCCAAAATATTCAGCAACACAAGGGACAAAAGAGTAGCATTAATGATGAAGAATGAACCTTTTCTATTTTACCTTGTAGCTTAGCTGATTCGTTAAAATGATTTTTTCCGGAACCTCAAAAAAAATCCTCTTAATAACTCAGTGAAGGTTCAAAGTAAATAGAGAGGGTTCTTTTTTTTGTCATTACTATTTGGGAATATCTCAAAAGCTAAGTGAGATGGTGCAATGTCACTCTTATATCCTCTTGTAATTCTTGAAATTTTCTACCCTTCTTTACAAAGAAGGGTTCCAATAGAATCGTCGGAAGTTGCTCGATTGCGAAGATAATGCTATTTTTCTATTACTTTTTTTTGCTGAATATCTTGGAACCTGATTGAAATAGCGCAATTCTGTTTCCATCCTTTCCTATAGGGAATTTTAAGAGCTACAAAAGAGTATCAAAGCAAGAATGGCGTATCTCAATTCATTTCCAAGATATTTTCAAGAAACAAATGAAAAAAAATTTGGATTCTCCTGTTTTACCTCTTCGCTCTTGAAATGCAATATGAGAATTGAGGGACAGATTATTCAATTTCGCACATAAAGCAGAAGATCGTATCTCCTACACATACGACCTTTTGCTATAGAAATGGCCATTTTGGTGCATATGACTTTCTGCTTTTCAACCCTCAATATATTTTTTATATGTAGCCCTTGATATTATAATATCGTCCCACTTGGCCCCCACGTTCTACATTGCCCCAGCGTTCCATTTTGCCCCATCCTCCCCTATAATAAAAAAAACGAATAAATAACATTCTTTGCGATTTTTTCAAACTAAAACTGTTTATTTTTTTAAACTCCGATTAATGATAGGAATTAATTCGAAATTATTCAAAAAAGAGTAAACAATTACGAAAAATAGTTTTAATTATGGATAAGACCGAAAATTTTTTTTCAAAATTTTCAAAAATCGAAAAAAAAATAGTAATTTCCCGAAGCCCACGATCAACCGGGGCTCAAAATTTCGAGAATTGATCGAAGTTTAACATAAAAAAATTTCAAAAAAATTAAAGGGTACAAACAGTCTTAAAGTCGCAATTCAAATCTTCAATTCCAGAAATCATAGAGAAAAATACTTGGGATAGTTTTTTTGTATTTTTTTTCAAAAAGTACATGAAAAAACGAGAATTTTCAAAAAAAAACGCTGAATTTGGACCATTTTTATGGAAGTTATGAGCAAAAAACCGTAAAAACAGCTGTTTTTCCAAAATTCGATATCTTTTGAACCGATGATCAAAAAAATCTCAAATTTGGCCGAAAAGTGTGTTTCGATAGATAAAAGAAAATGTCAGAAAATAGAGGAAATCAAAAATGCAAAGTTGGAAACCTGTCCGATTTGGCGTGGAATGCCCCATATACATCGCGAAATATATCCCTGAACATATATATGGAATATATGTCGAGGGTCTAAAAGGATGTTCCTACGGCAGTATGTCCTACATACGACCTTATGACGTTTTCAGGACGGAAACCGATTTTTGGCCCATACGATCTTCTGCTTTTAGACCCTCGATGTCGATTATTATATTTTTTGCCGTACATATATGTCACATATATGTTCGCATACATATTTTTTCCGTACGGGGTGTCATCGCAAAAACTCACTTCCGGCTCCTTCTGCAATTTCACATTCATCGGAAAATATTTTACCGCCTTTGGTAGTTGATATACTATGAGGGCATTCTGTCCGCAAAGTGACCACTTTCCATGCGGTGTGCGATAAACTACTGTATACAGTATTTCATCTTCAGAACTTCCGATTTGTATGATTACAAAACTCATCTACTGCTCGCACTGCAGCTCTCGCACTCGTCAGAAATTACTTTATCCCACTCGTTACGCAATATTTTTATTAGCTGTGTGTGTAGTCGCGGCACAAAAAAGAAGTTACGTAATATATCATAAGCACCATTTTACAGGCATCACTCATACGGATAAAATGGCACTTCAACTCGCTCTTCAGGGGCCAGCAAGTGCTGTTTTATCCACTAAAGTGCTCTACCCACTATGTTCCCTGGATAACACTTCTCACGTAGATCAAGACCGTCGGAGTGGAATTCCCTTATATTTAATCCCTCTATTTTTGACCACATTCTCGCTCTATCTCTGACTGTCCTGTCTCTCACTACAATTCTTTGAGACCACGGGGACGAGCAATAGAAAAAGAGTATTTAGGCAGGTATATTTGATTTTCCGAAGCTCAACGCTTCCATTGCAAGTTTGGCTGTGCAAACCTACGCATATGCGATATGAGTGTAATGTAGTTGAGAGAACGGATGTGTCAAATATAGAGAAATTCCACCCTATAATCAGCCCCTGTGAGTACGAAGAGAATGAATTTCGTGATTGGGCAGTCTGGCGCTTTTCGCATTCACCCGGGTAGGGATAAATTCATTGGGCCAATATTGGCCCAGTGCCGGAAGCCCATGATCCAATGCTGGCACCCAATTCTCAGCAATGGCTGGCCCAATATTGTTTGAGAATTGGATGATAACATTGTACCAATGCTGATTGCCAAAGCATGCCAAGCCTCGATAACGAGCATTGGGTACTACATTAGTGCCAACGTTTATCCAATGTTCGTTTTATTGTAGATTTCATGTTAGATACATGAATTGAAAGTATTTGAGTCTTCTGAAGCAGGTGAGGATGATCAAAATCCAATGTTATTCAAGGAAAAGAAAAAGAAAAACGAGCCGGCACCTAGGATTAAACCCCGGACCTTCCAATTTCTAGTCTGTTACCTTACCGTCCTAGCCGTTAGGACATTTCATGATTCGAAAGATAAATTTGACCCTCATAACTTAATCGACGTTTACCTTGTTCGGGGAAATGAAATTCGATCGGAATTGTTCAGAAGTCATTTGACAATGTGAGATAATTTAATCATGTCAAAAAGTAAAAGAAAAATGGAAGCCCTGGCAGTACATTAGTGGCCCGACAAGTGGCCAATGCTCAGGAGCCAAGCCTCGGGACTCCAAGTTTCGTACAACTCTTGGCCAATTCTGGCAGGCCAAACTATGGAGCATCGTTGCTCAGCCAATCCTGAAGGCCCGAACGACAGTGTACCGATGCTTGGCGAAGGTTTGGCCGAGCCATGGTTACCAGGCTTCGGTATGCGAATTCTTGGCCGATGTTCAGCCAAGAGTTGAGCATTGGGCGATTCCTACCCGGGGTGCGGTACAAGACTGGAAACTGGAATGGAGTAATGGGAAGAGATGTAAAAAAGATAAATCTATGCACTGTCACGTTTGAGTTTTAACAATAGCAATTTTAGTAATTTTGCCCACTCGCGTTCACCAACTGCACAAATGATGATTCCTCGACTAGCTCGTTTGGGGACAGCTCACGGGTCGATCCACTTGGTTTTACGGGATTTTGAAGGATTTTAGGGAATAACTTTCCGCTAACGACAATCGATATAAGTAGAATTGATAATATTGAAATCAATAAAATGTTATGAGGGTTCACAGGGGCCCTACGCGGGGCTAATTATTTTCGCGGATTTTTGCCGTGGACACCCGGAGGTGTCCACCGGTCGAGAGTAATCCCCATTGTGACGAGACTCAAGTCTTTAGTCACATCGGCACTCAAAATTGCTGGATAAGCATTTCCACGCTTCGATCGATACTTTTCATAAAAAGATGGACGAAGCGGATTCCCACACTTCAGAAGGACTGGACGCTCTTCGCGACCGGAAATGCTTATCTTGCATATTTCAAAACTTCAAACAACGAAAATTCGAACAAAAAGGCGACGTGTGATTTTTCCACACGTCACCGCACAATACCGGAAAAAGTAAAAATGAAAATAAATAAGTGAGAAAATAGTCTTGAGCATGAATAATTGCAATCGTTGTTACTCGAATCTTTCAGCTACAAAAGAGGTTTCTACCTCTTGTAATCCAGCTTATATCGAGAGAGAAAGAAATGAAGAAGAAAAGAGCAAAAGAATATAATAATAAATTCATGTATAGATTACCAAAAATAAAAATACTTCATAGATAACCGATAGTTATCCTGACGTTACACTACTGACATATTGAAAAAACTAATCTTAAAGTTAAATTGCTCTGTTTTTTTTATTACTTTGCTACTGAATTGAACGAGACATTTGTCTGATATCTTCATCCTCCTGGCGGTTGAAAATTAATTATGTATACCCCGAAATAGCATTGAATATGATGCTAGAAATAGAAATGCCACTCAATTTATTTGAAGTTGATGTTTCAGATTCTACAATTCTCATGAAAATGTTATCATTCTTTTTTCTTTCTTATTCCTCAGGCTCATTGTCCTGGGGGTACTCTTGGGAATAATAGAGTGGGATCGTAGCGTAACCTGTGTCCTCCTGCTCTGGGAGTATGTTCTTGGCTACCTTGGTATCTTCATTACCTCAATGGCAATTGAATGTGCCATTTGCATTCTTTCAACACGTGGGAGTATACTCGACACAGTTGCAAGGGCGCCAATGCAGCATCTTTTATATGTCAAACTGTGTAAGTATCTATTATTGAAGTTGATCAATTCATTGTATGGAGTGGGGTGACAGCCGGGGGCGTCAGTATAGTGTTTATTTTCTGAGTTAATATATTGAAATATGCCGGGAACAACGCCTTATTTTTGAATATTTTTTATTCATTTTCAAACATCTCCAACTCTAATCACCTGATGGTGTTAAGCTCAACGCCAAATTGAAGCTGGAAGAATTCCTCTTCAATTTTAATAATTAGGAACTAATGTATGATGATTACTGGAAGAGCCGGGAGTGTTTAGCAAAAAATTAGTTTTTGGCACAGAGATCCACGCATGAAAATCTCCATTGGAGCTGCCGTGGCAAATTCCAGGGCAGCATGACAAAGTCGATGGACATATACCATGGTTTTTGCCTTCAGTATCTCAAAGAAATCCCATGGACAGTGACAATGGACGAATCGTCCACGGCTATTTTACACACGGCAATCGTCCTTAGAGTATCGATTGGTGGCGAATACGTCAGGGATGATCACCATATCCAAAATAACTGCGTAGTAAAACGTACAGAGTCACTATAAAAGACTAATTCAGGGTCATTCATCGATAATGTTGGAAATGTCCATGGCAAGGACCTAACTAAAAAATATGGGGTTTGAGATATTTATTTTTTTCTACTCGGGAGGCTAATGAATGTGTATTAGTTTTTTTTATCCCGTATTAGAAGCAGCCATACGATTAATTTCAAAAAAGACGGTGATCTCGTCGAAAAAACAGGCTCGCCCGCTAGAATTTATGACTTCTAAAATGGTAATCGACTTGGAGACTAGTTTTCTACCATGTGCGCTCTAGTGTCAATTTCAGATAAGTGGAGCTTGTAGTTTTGAATTCATCGCTAGAGCGCGAATCGTAGAAAACCAGTACCCAAGTCCATTATCATTTTAGGAGTCATCAGTTCTAGCGGGCGAGCCAGTTTCACTCCACCAATTAGATTTGCCTCCTTAACAGTATCTCATAATATATTAAATCCCATATTCTTCATCTAGGTCTCAGTCACGGACATACCCAACATCATAGACGAATGTTAATAATCTCTGTTTATTCTCGCACTTTCTTATTCATGTTATGATTTCACAGAAGCAAGAACTAAATAATAAAATATTTATATTGAGAGTTTATGCTTGAAAAATGACGTAAAAAGGGCACAGAATCAGGAGTGTCATACGTATCGTTTGGGGGACGAAAAGTTCAATTCTAGGGGAGATCTCGAGAAGTAAAGATATATCTTCAGTGTGCAGTAATCAATAAATGAGAAATTGAAGGAAAGAACTTGTATTATTTCGGAATCCTCTATCCCATACTCTAATAGACTCTGAATAAATCTTTTATAGTGACTCTATATGTTTTTTTCTCATACTTGTACATATAACCATGAACAAATCGTACACGGTTATTCACATATGGCGATCGTCCATGAGATTTCTTTGAAAAACTGACGACAAATTGTAGCGAACGCTACAATAGAGAAGATCAAGAAACCGAAATTATCAGCACAGCTGGTCGGATAGCTCAGTGGCAAAGTGCCTAACTGGAAACCAAAAGGTCCACGGTTCGATCCCGAGCCGTGGCAACCTTTTTCCATAATAATAACAATTATTTTTCATCGCTATCCGACGAGTAAATTTATTGAAGAGATGCCGCACCCAAGTGGCGCGAAATAACGACAGCGAATTCCCTTCGAAATACCATGGTATATGTCCATCGACTGTGTCATCGAAGCTGCCATGGCGGATTCCATAGCAGCTGCAATGAAAATTTTCATACGTGGAAAGCAGGGTACAGCAGACGCTCGTTAAGTATCCTTTGCATAAGCGTCCGCTGGATAAGAAGCTATCTGGTCCCCACTCCAACGCCGTATTTTTCGTATTCCCAGGTTATATTCCACCCATACAGCCGGCATCCTTGTTCGTTGTATGACATCCATGCTCGTTGTCATTTTTCAATTCAGGAATCTCCCTCCAATATTTTTTGAAGTGGCGTAAGGAGTGGAGGCAAGACTTGGGTGTCTGTTTCTCAGACGGGTCAACTGCCGCTTGCCGAAGAGCGGACACTTTTCGAGAGTCCACTGTACAATGAACATTCCAGTGGCACGATGAATTTTTTTTGAGGGATTTTGTGGAAAAGCTGAGGGAATTTAATTGAAATTCAACTTTCTTTTGGCATGAATGGGCCAGTCCCTTTCGATTTCTAAAAATTCACATTTTTTCTCAATCATTCATGGGATTCTCTGAAGAATTATCGACTTTTTATTGACTTATAGTTCATGATACGAAGATCTCTTTTTCCATCATATTATCTTCCAAAAACCCTAATCCATAAAGATCTTTCCAAAATCGCTACAAGGGATAAAACCGGAGACGTCCTCGGAAAAATTACAAATTTTAATCTTGCAGAAAAATAGAACAATGATTTTCGCCTAAGAAGACGAATTCTTCCCAAGTTCTCAATTATAATACCCCGAGTATTTGAAAATTATCGGGCATGTCCCAAAAGTTTTGTTGCTCCGCCACACGTGCGTGACGTTTGGCTGTACCAAACTCACGAGCGTTCGCTTGCGAAGGATTTTGTGGCGGACTGAACGCACACGTTGCTGAGTGGGTAAACTCGAGGCAAATATCCAATTAATTTTCATGCACGAGGAGTATTTGGAGAATTATTCTGCTTTCGAATGGGAGCATTAGTATCGTGAACATTTTCGATGTCGATTCTTTTAATAGGAAACTACGCTCAGCAAAAAAATTAAGGGAACGGTAAATTTTGTCAGTTTTTTGCTTGATTTTCAAATGGCTGTAACTTCGCCAAAAATGATCGTATTAGAATAAAAAAAAATCGTTGGAAAGCTTGAATGTCTCTACTCTTGAAATCTTGAAATGAAAATTTTTTATGACCATTCGTTATAACGAGATAGGAGACTTGAAAGCGGAAGAATTTTTTTTTTTTTTTTTTTCATTTTTTCAACTTGTTCCACGCACTTCAAAAAAAATTTCTCGACTTAACCCTTATGAGGATCGTGTAGCCTGGTCTTTCAGCTTCAATTTTTTTTTCCCCCTACGACCCTTTGTTGCTGAGATATTGTCGATTGAATCAAAAAACACCCTTTTGTTTTTAATCGTCGATATCTCAGGAACTACTGATCGCACAGCGAGCGGATGATGAGATTCGTAAACTTGAATAAATTTCCTGTGAGATTCTTGCACTGCTTGATTGAAAAAAAAATTTCTTCCAATTTTAAAATTGGTTCGAAAAAGTACCAAAAAATTGAGTTTATTTCCTTTTTTGAAAATTGCCCTGCATTTTGCGAATTTTGAAAATGTTTCAACGTTTTTCTTTAGTTTAATGTGTTCTGGAACACCCCCTAAATTTTCAAGCCAATCGGTTCGACCGTTTTTTTCCCGAATGAACAAAGTTTCAGCAAAAATTAAAGGAACACTTTTTTGTGCCCTAAACACCAATTAATGATGATTAGGGCCGAAATAGTATATTACATGCCTAGGACAGTAATGTAAGAAATGTCTCAGAGCACATGTAATTGCTGGCCGAAGCGAAGCCGAGGTCAACGAACATGTGCTTCGAAGCTTTCTTACTTACTGCCCAAGGTGTGTATACTATTTTTCTGCACACTGGGACGGAAGTGAGCTTACGCCCGAGCGCAGCGTACAGAAAATGTTTTTTCTCCGTTATTTTTTCGTGATTTTTTGTGCAAAATTTGTTGAATTTCATCGAAAAATGAGAACAATGAGAAAAACAAAAAAAACAATAAAAAAATTGAAATTTTGTTTTTCACTAATCAATAAAAAATTTGAATTTTTTTTTTAATCAATGGAAAATTAGAAATTTTTTCTTTTTTTGAAAATCAATGAAAAAATCAATTTTTGTTCTCAAAAAACCAGTAGAAAACGTGGAAAAAAAATTTTAAAAATGAAAAAAAAAACACCGGAATCGCATTTGATTTGGAGAGATAGTGACTCAGCAGATTTTTTCAAATAATGTTGTTTTCGATTTTTTTTCTTTTAAAAAAATTGTTTTTTTGATTTTTTATTGATTTTTCTTCTTTTTTCATTGTTCTCATTTTTCGATGGACTTCAACAAATTTTGTACAAAAAATCGCGGAAAAATAACGGAGAAAAAAACATTTTCGGCCCTAATCATCATTAATTGGTGTTTAGGGCACAAAAAAGTGTTCCTTTAATTTTTGCTGAAACTTTGTTCATTCGGGAAAAAAAAAACGGTCGAACCGATTGGCTTGAAAATTTAGGGGGTGTTCCGGCACACATTAAACTAAAGAAAAACGTTGAAATATTTTCAATTTTCGCAAAATTCGCAAAATTTTTGGTACTTTTTCGAGCCAATTTTAAAATTGGAAGAAAATTTTTTTTCAATCAAGCCGTGCGAGAATCTCATAGGAAATTTATTCAAGTTTACGAATCTTATCATCTGCTCACTGAGCGATCAGTACACTGAGAAAGAAATAATAGTAAAAACAATCAAATATTGATGTCATTGGTCCTTAGAAAATATTTTGTTGAATTAATTGAAAACAGTCATTGAATTTGCTGAGTTTAGTCAATTCAACTAGTCAATCTGTTTGAATTAACAAAGTTCAATAAATTCAACCTGTTCAATTATTTGAATTAATTAAATTCAGTAAATTCAACAATTTCTTGAATTACTTCAAAAAAATATTTGCTAAGGACCATTTGCCACAATATTTGATCGTTTTTACCCCTATTTCTTTTTCTCAGTGTAGTTCCTGAGATATCGACGATTAAAGACAAAAGGGTGTTTTTTGATTCAATCGACAATATCTCAGCAACAAAGGGTCGTAGGGAAAAAAAAAGAAATTGAAGCTGAAAGACCAGGCTACACGATCCTTATAAGGGTTAAGTCGAGGAAAATTTTTTTGAAGTCCGTGGAACAAGTTGAAGAAATTAAAAGAAAAGAAAAAAAATTTTCCGCTTTCAACTCTCCTATCTCGTAATAACGAATGGTCATGAAAAATTTTTATCTCAAGATTTCAAGAGTAGAGACTTCAAGCTTTCCAACGATTTTTTTAAAATTCTGATACGATCATTTTTGGCGAAGTTACAGCCATTTGAAAATCAAGCAAAAAACTGACAAAATTTACCGTCCCCTTAATTTTTTTGCTGAGTGTATTTAGAATGATACAGGAAGCCCAAACATCAAATTTAGAAGAAAATGTCAGTGTGCCTGTGTGTATATGTCGGTGCATTTACATGTGTCTCAATAACTTCTGAAGGCTCATATGTAAGAGTCTGAACTTCTATCAGTATATTCCAGCCACTGAACTCGTCATCTGAAGCCATTTTGAATTGGAATTGGTTCAGTAGTTTTTGAAATATCAAAAATTTTCGTCAATTCATATTTCACCAATATTTTGAAAACTTTTTGATCATTTTTGCTTAGATTGAATAGGTTGTGCTGGTAATCATGTGAGTTAGCTAGTTTTTGCAAAATTTCAATATAATTTCAATAATTCTTCCAATGACATTCTTCTTAGCACGATAACCTGAAACTATCAAAGCTAGAGACTTCTAATTTGGTGAATTCATATTTCTCATAACGTTGATGCATGGGATTGCTGGTAGGCATGATTGATTGAAAAATATTTGATGGAAAAAAATTTTTTTGGCTTTGAAAAGTTTCACTTTTTCAGAAATATTTCGAAGAGGAAGATTCGAATGTTATAAATCGATGGAAAATAAACTCACTTTCTATTCAAAATAACATTCAGGTTCCTACAACTAATAGAACCAAAATATGCCCGAAAAGGTGAACTTTTTAATCTTAATTTTTTCGTTGGGAAATATTGACTGATCCGAAGATTTTTTTCGGAAGAAGATCGAATAACGGGAATGAATGAACGCTTTACCAGATTTGAAATTGTCCATTCAGGAGCATATTGCCAACGAATTAGCAGACAACGCTATATCATATAATGTGCAATACCATGCTCTCGGCTCGTTTAAGTTCTTATTTCGGTGGATGAGTGCATGAATTTGACATTTACGTGGGATAAAGTGGGTTGGCATTTATTACAAAACGTTTTCCCCCTATTTCGTTTTGCTCGGTTGGAAACTTCGTTTGTCGTGGCCTAGGTGCAAAATATACTCTTTGTTTGCTGCTTAGCAATAGCCGTGGTATTACCGACAATTATCGAAATCATGGCTCACCAAATGATGCGAAATCCCCTGCTCCTATTAGTTCAAATTGTGATGATAAAAATAATCAGAAATATTTTGACATACGATTGTTACCGGGAATTTCCTCAGCTTTTGAATAGAATCATCAGAGAAAAAATATCTCGAGAATTTTTACTGATTTCAAACGATTATGATATAAAATATAATCTGCCCATATAATTCAAATGTGTCCATTCGATTTTTCCAATTTTTTGCGAAAATTGAATAGAAAGTGATAAAATTAATAGGAAATTATTACGGCTTCCATTTCCAAGCACTTTCAACGCAGTAACACAATTAGAAGCGGAGATATCTCCAAGAAACTGGAAAGAAAGTAGATTGAAAAAAGTAAATTTTTCATAAAATTCTACTAAACTCCAAAAATATCCTGAATGTTCCATTAATTGGTCCATTTTGCTCCCTCTGCCCCAGTAGTAACAAAAAATTTATTGCTTACGTTATTTTGAATGATGATGACGTAAATTGATTGAGTAATATTTATTTCTCTGATTACGTCAATGACTCATAAATTTTGTTTATCATTTATCGATATTCGATTTGAACGTGGGTCGAGGCATTATTTGACATTTTACAACCCTCTGACCTACTTCTTTTTTTTTTTTTTATTATACTGTCCCAGAGGGATCTTTTCACTTGATTATACCATGAATTTTTTCTTTTCCCTCAGTGCTTTTCATTATGCCATTCGTTCAAATTATTTTCAACGTAACATTTTTTATTATGACAATTATGTATTCGGAAAGATATGAACGAAGAAAAGTGCCTTCGGTTAATGGCATTTTCTGTTTTCCTTCTCTCTCATTAAAAAAAAAAATGCTTTGTTTGCAGTCCTATTATTACTGGAAACTGGATGGCTCTGTGCTGGCGTTACGTGGTTGGTTTATTATTACAAAAATTGTCCAGTTGAACAGGCCAAAGACGTCATACTAGGTCAGTAATTATTCAGTAATTCACAAATATGTGAAGTATTTATTTAGTTGAAATTCTGTTCCTGAAAGATTACGAAGTTCCAAATTTTTTGGGACTATAAAGATGTCATTAAAAAGTGCGGGAAATTTGAACTGCGAAACGTTATAGCATTTCGCAGGGTAAATAGCCTGACGGATCTAATTTACGGTAGAATTACCGTAAACTTACCGTTTTAGGGTAAAACGGTGAATATACCGTAATTTTACGGTAAAAACACCGTAGTTCTACCGTACTTCACGGTAAGTTCACCGTATCTTTTTGATCGAATTCAGAATAAATTATTCGATATGAATACGGTGGACTTTGCGGATGAATAGGGAACTTGCATATTTTTTTTTTATTTTTTATTTTCATTTCTATGCATTCTACAGTATTGTCTGAGATTAGGGAATTTTTTTTTGTTTTTAAATTGCTAATTATGGAGAAATTTACAATTAAAAATCTCCAAATTTCATACTGCTCTAATACGGATCTGACGTCATAATACCACATGCGTAATTCAAGCTGTGGCCAGTGATGGCACGGCTGGAGGATATTTGAATTTTCGATGCGCGATACTCATAAGGAGGTTATGTGTAAATTTTTCTTACGCAGGAAACTCGTTTTTAATTGAAATTCTCTAAACAATGTTTGAAGTAAAGACGAGGAAAATGAAGAAATACGCATTTTTTGACAATCAGCATAACCTTCATACGCCTGTCAATGAGTAACGACAGGTGACTACAGATGGCGCACACAAAGATTTTGGTATTCTGACGTCATGTCCGATTTGGAGACGTTCAAAAAAATGATTTTCTAATTAATATTTATGAATTAATTAACGAGTGAAAAATTTTTTCTTGCCTTTTCTGTTAATCACTATCAATAAATATTGAGAAAAAATTTTTTTTTTTAAATATCCAAGTTCCCTATTGCGGTAATTCTTCATCTAGCATGTGGTTGATTTTTTTTATCTTGATGATTCAGCTTACACGTATTCATAGCGTATAATTTATTTTGAATTCGATCAAAAAGATGCGGTGAACTTACCGTGAAGTACGGTAGAACTACGGTGTTTTTACCGTAACATTATGGTATATTCACCATTCTACCCTAAAACGGTAAGTTTGCGGTAATTCTACCGTAAATTAAATCCGTCAGGGATGTTCTGAACTTTTCGATTAAATTGATTCAGTAGCGAAGAAAAAACAGAATAAGTCGAATTTTTCACCTCTTCCTTGGAATATTTCGGAAATTAATGGAGATGCGCCCGTTGCATCCTTCTTTAAAATAGACTGTTGCAAAAGGGGCGTATCTCCATTTCTAAGATATTCTGAGAAAAATGAATGATAAAAAAAATAGACTTGACCTATTTTACCTATTCGTTACTGAATTTTTTTTAACAATAAAAAAAGTCTCAATTCTCTTTCTTTCTGTTCTTTTGCTGTTTTTAATGCATGCATGGAGAAATATTATTTGCATCCATATTAAACTCTGATATCGACAGAACTGTTTTTCATTTCATTATTCTTTTCATTGGAGAGAGAGAGCGAGAAAAATTGGAGGAAAATTTATTGATAAAAGAGAACGACTCAGTTCAATCTTTCACATGTATAAATATTTCCAATATTCACTGAACTGAAAACAAGCTCGACTCACTCAGTAAAATCAACTGAAAATTCAATTCAAACGAAAACAGGGAAATGAATGATGGTCTTCTATCCGCGTACATTCAACTCATGTAGAATGAGGATGTTCTCTATTCAATGAAAATCATTAAATTCTGATGACGTGGAACACGGTCATGAGATTTTTTTTCCCATCAATAGTTTATACAATTTTTTTGGTTTGTTCAATGTTCAAGTTATTGCAGTAGCAATTTTATTTTTAGAACTGTTGGAATAAATGATTTCTAAACCTAGAGAATTCAATGGGGAAATAATGCTGAATCAATTTGAAAATTTAGTAAGGATGTATGAGCGAGAGTGTACGAGAACTGTGAATTTCAATGGGTGGGAATGGGCTCGAACGGTTGCAGTGATCGGCATAAAATAAATTGTAGATTTTTAATTATCCATTGTATAGAAAATTAATACTTCTATTTATGACAGTGTTAAGTATGCCAATAATCAGTAATTCAAATATGAAAAATTGTTTATTAATCTTATACTGATTAGTTTTATCGTTTGAGTTTTTGATTATCCGGATAGTAAGCAATTCTAATTTTCAAATAACTTATTTCAAAATAATTAGGAAATTAATTATTCACATTATCAATTACTAGAACAATTAGTACATTAACAATTTTAATTACTGAATGCTCGGATAATAACAACAAAAGGAACAAGATATAAAAGTAAAAAAAAACTTGCGTATTTTTCATTTTTTCTTGTTTTTTTTGCAATGCTTGCATTACATTTCTCAATAACCCTCGATTCAAAATTTTTATCAGTAAGTTTATTATATTTAGGTAGATAAAACATGGTTGCGTAACTGGAAAGCCTCTCGACAGATGCGAAAGATGGTAAAATGGTATTTGTCTTCAAGAAAATTTAATTTTCTAATCATCTAATTATTCAGAAGAAATGATTACATGATCATTTAGACCAAATAATTATCTAAATATTTAGAACAAGTAATTATCTAATTATTAGAAAAGTCATCAATTATGAAAATGAAAAATGAAAATTTCTGAGGAATTAACAATTTTGAACAGTATTCTCCCTATTACTGAGTCATTTAGGAATGAATCGAACTGAATCATAAATTTTTCCCTTATGAACAATTTTTCATTTCGAATTATGAAATTAATGAATATCATTAAGACTTTGCAATGTAGTTACTGAATATCACGATACTTAACAATATGCTCATAAAAATTCCTAAATTTTCCAATACAGACTAATTAGTGGCACTTTAATGGCTGAAAATATAATTTTTGCCGATCACTGAACGGTTGCGAGGTGAGTTGAAGGAAACGACCACGTGACGTGTACTGTATATCTGACCGATCATAGCGAGAAATAAATGTTTAGATGGAGTAATTTGAATTTCAATTTAATTTTTCGCTTCACGATGAATAGATACACACTATTTCTTAAATATTCCCGAATTACTACAATATTCATATTTCTTATGAATATTTGTTCTTCGTACTACAGGAGCTTGCAAATTTGATATTCATTAATTTCTGATCATAACTTTCATTTTCCCATAAGAGTCCATGTATTTTGTGTCAATTTTCAATCATTTTTTTCTTCAAAATATGAACCGTTATCTACCCCGGATTATTCACAGTTCAATTGTTTGAAGAAGAATCTAACAATAGAAAAATTTTCAAACCTCAAATTAAAAATTTGTACCATGCTCATACATCCTTGAAGGACATTTTTCTGTAGAAAATTCTTAAATCCTACTGAATTTGATATTTTTCGAGATATTTCCAAAATTAATTCAGGGGTGAATTGTTGAATAATTCTTCAATTTCTCGCTCTCATCAATCTTTCTGGTATATTTTGAATTTGGTGGGAGATAGAATTTTTTTTATTATGATTTTTTTTTCAGGAAAACCCTGATTGGAAACGATCAGCAATTTGGATGTAAAATATAATCGAAAAAACTTTTTCATCTCAATTCAGTAGTGCAAACATAGAATAGATCGACAATGAGTCGATTTTTCAAGAATATCTCGGAAACTAAGCGAGTTAGGGCGATTTTGATCGAATCGTTTTTAAGGCTCTTAAAATTATCTACAAAAAAGTATTACGAGGAATTCGTGATCTCCCTTAACTTCCGAGATCCTTTCAAAGAATTATTGGAAGGAAAAATCCACTCATCCTATTTTACGTCTCTACTACTGAGTTATTTCTCGACATATTCCATAAAAACTGATTGCAGAATAAAACTGTCCTGTTTTATAGCTTTACTGAATTATTTTCACCTTAATGGGAAAAATTAATGAAAAAAATATAAGAATTATGATTTTCTCGTTGAAAGATCAATGATTCACGGGTAATGGACTTCGCACGTAAAACCGTAGTAAAATCGAATTTATTAGGGAAGTGGTAAAACGAGATGAGTTCATGGTAACTTTGAACCTGAAAAAGTTCACGCAAAAATCTAAGTGGATTCACTGAAGAATTCTATTAAAGAATCTATTTTTCTGCCAATGTTCTCGAAAATACCATACACTGTCCTTTCGCGTGTTTGTCCCAATAGAAATGTTCAACAGACGATATTTCACTAGGCAAGAAATGAAATAGAGTAATTCTCTTTGCCACTGATTCTTAAAAGAAGTCTTGAAAACGTGGTGATAGTAAATTTTTTTGGAAGAATTTTATTAAAGGTAGAAACTCAAAGTTACAGAGAAAGATTTCACGATAATTCCACTATTTCACTTGGATTTCAAGATATTTCGTTAAAAATCATCAGAAACATGTGTTGATTTTTACGTTTCACTTCTTCACTATTGATTTGACCGACATAAAGCCAATAGTCACTTTTTATAAATTCTTTCATTTTTTTTTCTCATTTTTCATTAGGAAATGCAAGTAGAACACTCAGTGAACCTGTCATAAAGAATTTCTGGAAGCAAAAACACAATCAAATAATTCGTTTCGAAAGATGTGTGCAGCACAGCGAATTCTTCAGTAGAATCGATAAAAAACGGATAGAACTTTAAATAAAATTTCTTAGAGATTATGTTCAAATTCTCTCTTGAATTTTTTCATGCGTGTCGAGTCAGTTCATGTGGAAATATCTCAAAAACTAACAGAAATATTCAATTCTTTTCAAAGGATTTTTTTTTGAATTTTTCATTATCCTTTACAAAAAATGCATCCACCAAATTTTTAGTAAAAAAAAAATGGAAACTGTTTTACAATAAAATCAACTCATCTGGTTTAATCTCTCAACTAATAAATTGATGAATTCTTTCCATTTTATAGGTTTAGTTATTTGTAATTGGTGTATATGGGCATCAGTGATGGTGACAGTATGGTGTACATACGATGCAGCTGGAAGATCATGGGTGAAAATGAAGAAATATCAGCGAAGTATGAGAGAGGCTGAATCTCGTGGAAGAATGCATTACAAACGTAGTGGAAATAGAAATAGAAATTGGAGGCAACGGTATTCAATTTTTCTACAAAAATCTTGTACTTTATTATTTTCCTATACTTTTATTATTAAGTGGAAAAAAAATTTATCTATTTAGAAAAGTTATCAGAGCGTACCAAGACAGCTGGGATAATCGATGTCGAATGCTATTCTGCTGCATGAGAAATTCCGATAGAAATAGAGTAAGTTATTGGAAAACATGTTTTTTTTTCATTGATTTTAAATGAATAAAAATTAATCAGCAAAATTGCATCTCAATCGATAACACTTTAATGTGAATTTCAAATTAAAAAAAAAATTTAATTTCACAGATGACTGTTTCATCTTTTGTGCTCTTTGAATGAGAGAACAAAGGAGTACGTTTTTGTGCTTCAAAGCTGATTTAATAATTCATGGAAATATTTGCATAGAATTGGACAATACTGAATTGTGCATTAGCCAAATAAAGTTACTACTTAGATTCTAGTGAATTGAGAGAAGAGAAAATTTTTTTTCTCAAAAGAATTTATAAAGAAAGTTCTGAATTGAAAAGAATCAAATCATTTAAATTGTATTCTTTTATGTCAGACAGGATTCTTGCACTTTTTTGATTCGTATTCCAAAGATATAACTTGGGTCGTGTGCTTTGCTCCTTTTTTTTTCCTATACAACTATTGTACCACGCAGATTCTGTCTAGAAAAATAAGAAAAAATATATATATTCATTGTTTTCTTTCACAGAATTCTTTTGCAGACATTGCTAGACTACTGAGTGATTTCTTTCGTGATTTAGACGTTGTACCATCTGACGTAGTGGCTGGCTTAGTGTTACTACGTAAATTTCAAAAAATTGAACGTGAATTAATTGTGAAACAGAGAAAAAATGATACTTATGAATTTTTATCTGGTGTACCAATAACACCAAGGACTAAATTTCTTTCATTAACTGAAGATGGTGATTTGGCACATTTTCAAGATACAATACATTACATGCACTTTGCTCTTGCTGCCTATGGTTGGCCATTATTTTTGTTCAATCATAAAACTGGCCTCTGCCAACTTTGTCCCAGGTGAATAACTTGTTTTTTCTTACTTCATCTTATTTGTAACTCAATTTCTGCAATATTATTTCTCGTAGTTGAAGCCTTTCTAGATAAAGTCACAGTTTTTCGAATAGCTCGGAAAAGAAAAAAGTCCTATGAAAAGAGTCTCTTCATGTTCTACTCGAAATCCATTCGATCTGAGATATTCATTCGATGGAATATATCAAATTTTCTCTTTTTTCGACGATATTTTTTCGAGAATATCTCAGATGTAATGGGCATACGCTTTTTCCCCAATCTATTGATATAGTCAATTTTGAGATCTATAAAAGAGGATGAGCATGAAAAGGATGTATCTCCATTAGTTTTTCAAATATTTGAGAAGAATTGTTGAAAAAAAATTGACTTATTCTATTTTTTTCTCGCTACTGAATTTCTCCTGAAAAAATCTCAGAAAGGAGAGCGGTTCGAAGACTACATGAAGAGACTTTTTTGGGGATCGTAAAATTACCTACAAAAAAAAGTTCTCCCTATTTTTTTTTTAACGCACGTTCTAGAGATATTTGCAAGGAAATCGTGATATTTTCCTTCATCTCTAATTTTTTTTTGAAAAAGTTGTTTTTAACAAATTATTCGAAGTTTCATCGTTGTTCCTTTTCAGATTAAGATGTGGCTGTCTTCCTTGTATTAAATACGATGATGATGCAGTAATCGTCGAGGACAATTGTTGTCAATGTAATTATGCTGCATTAAGAAGAATGGTTGAAATTGGGGAAATTGAAATAATTTATGCAACATTTCATGTTGATGTTGGGGAAACACCATTTTTTGTTGCACTTGATTATACTAAGAAAAAAGTTGTTATTAGTATACGTGGTACACTCAGTATGAAAGATGTCTTGACTGATTTGAATGCGGAGGCTGAGGTATTACCATTATCACCACCAAGGGATGATTGGTTGGGCCACAAGGGTATGGTACAGGCAGCTGAATATATTAGGAAAAAAATTTACGACGAACACATCATAACCACTGCTTTCGCTAAGGTGATTACTTAACAGAATCTCCCCTTGAAATTTGCCGACAACAGAATCAGTAGCAAAGAGGTAAAACAAGATAAGTCGATTCTTCACTGCTTTCTTCTTCGCGAATCTCCCGTAAAGTAAGGGAGATATGCCCGTTTTTCCCAATTCATTTTTTAGAAAAACTCAGGAGTTATACCAAAATATCAGCGCAAAATTGCCCTATCTCGCTTAATTTCCAAGATATTTGCAAAAAAAAATGTGGAAAAAAATCGACTTATTCTATTTTTATCGCTTGGCTACCGAAATCGTTTGAAAAAATTCACAAGTGAATCTTATCATGGAACCGTTTCTGACATTTTGCTATCAACCCACTAGTTCAAAGGATATTTGCAAATTATATCTATGACATTCACTTGATTATTTACCATTTTACTACAGAAGTGACATTTTCGGGAATATCTTTGAAACCATTAGATTTAGCAGATTTATCGAGAAACCTTCTTTGTAGATGTGACAACTTTCCGTGAAAAAAAAATCGATAAATTTTTGTGATTAAGGGGGGAAAGGGTGGGGCTGAGTAGATGAAGGTTTTTTTAGACGACACAGATAATGCTCGTTTGTTGGATTAATTTCCATATAATAATAAAAACATATGAACGATACTTTTTCAAATTTTTATTGCAAAATATTGATGAATAAGCCGTTGCCAGAAAATCTCTGCAGGTATCTCAAGAAAAAATCGGTTTACGCTATAACTCAGCACTTAATCATCAGAAACTAAAAAAATTGAAGTACGTTGATTAGGTAAAATGTTTCTCGAGGTAACGCCGTCGAATTTTTTTTTTATAAATATTTATTCTTTCACAATAGGAAATTTGCCAATTTTTTTTAGAGAAAATCTCATTTTCAACCCTCAAGCGCTACTAAAAATAGAAATATCAATAGAAAAAACTAGACCGCGTTACCTGGGAGAACATGTAACCTAATCAACGCACTTCGATTTTTTCGTTTCGGATGTTACTGCATACACCGCAAAACAACTTTTTTCGAGGCACCTGTGAAGGTTAATTGCCAGCGGCTTATTTATCAATGTTTTGCGATAGAATTTTAGGAAAATATAGTTCAGATACTGTATTATTATAGGGGAATTAATTAAATGAACAGACCGACAGTTGGGCTGTTCGGTCTATGTACGGCCCGGTGGATCTACCAGGTTGAGCAGCTTTGAGTCTGGTTACTACTTAGATGGGTGAAATCGCTCACTGTACGCCGATCCGAATAACGAACCGGGCGGGGAGGTGCAATTACAAAGAATTAGTTTGCCTTTTTCGCCAGCGTGACAGAAAGGCACATTAAAGCTTTCTATGCATTCGATTGTGTTGATCTGGGTTTTCCATGGTTTCCCTTGGTCCAAGGCAAATGCAGTGCAGTAATAAAAATCGACACATGGTATCGCAATAAGAAGGGAGGTGACAAAAAAAGTAGATGAATTAAGGGATCCCGGGAAAAAAATCGTCATATATGTACATATATGTACGTATATGGACATATATGCTCATACGTTTCTCCGAGAAATCAGACAGCTATGGGCATATATTAGACATATATGGGCTTACATGTTCATATATGGTCATACATGGTCGTATGATCCTGTGGAAATTGAGCAGGTATGGGCATATATGAAACACATATGGACATATATGAGCATATATGAACATATATGGAACATATATGAACATATATGTGCATATATGGAATATATGAAAAAATGCTCACTCAATCCATATAAAAATGTGAAAATGATAAATTTGAATAATTAATGGTGAATGCACGTTCTTTTGGTTGTTTACCGCTTACTTTGAGAATTTAAAATTCTGCCAGCATTCGAAAATCAGTTTTTTCGGTACCACTAAATTATTTACAATGATTGAAATAATTTAATTGAATTCACTTTTTCTAAGTCCGGAAGACATTGATTAAAATTCATCCAACAAGTATGTGAAATGCGAATAGCGAAGGTGGTAGGATGATGGACTCATCATGTGACGGTCCCGGGTTCGATCCCAACTGGATGTTTTTTTTTTTTTTCAATTCAAATTCGTTATTAAAGAGGAATTGAGTGATCAAGGGAATTAATACTGATGTATTATGTTCATATATTAGAACATTTTGATGATATATTCCGGGAAAATATTGACATACATACCCATTTATGATCATATATGCCCATATATGATCATGTATGGACATGTATGACAATTTTTTCCCGGGATAAACATACATGACCATATACGGACATATATGGCCATATATGTTCGTATATGGTCATATATGCAAATTGACGGCACATGAACATATGTGATCATATATGGACATATATGTCGATTTTTTCCCGGGATGTTTAACCGTGGAATTTGAAAAAAAAAAAAAGAAAACAAGTAAATGAACAAATACCATCTGTATCGTCTAAAAAAAATCTTGAAAATGAGTAATTTTTTCACCCAATAGACCTTATCTCCCCCTTCCCTTGAGTCTATAAAAATTTCAATTTTAATGTTTCTTCCTATTTTTCCCAATTATTCAGGATCCATCCAGAGGAACTGATGAATTTGGGTTGACTTTAGTTGGTCACTCACTGGGTGCTGGTACAGCGTCAATTCTTGCTATATTATTGAGACAAGAGTATCCGGATTTAGTTTGTTTTTCTTATGCACCACCCGGTGGTCTTTTGAGTATGCCACCACAGCAGTATACCCAAGAATTCATAACATCCGTAGTGGTTGGTAAAGACGTTGTACCTAGAATTGGATTGCGGCAAATGGAGAGTCTACGTGCTGATTTGATAAATGCAATTAAACGTAGTGTTGATCCAAAATGGAAGACAATAGCGTGTTCAGTTATGTGCTGTGGTTGTGGATCTACACCTACGTCAGCAGCTAATTTAGAAGCTGGCGGTTGTATTGCCGAATATCAGAGAGATAAGGATCAGGCAAGGGCACAAACAATTGTATCAACGGATTCCAGTATTGCACTGACACTTCATACACCACTTTATCCACCTGGAAGGATAATTCATGTTGTCAGGCATCATCAAAATAAGGGAGAGTAAGTTTCCCTCCAATTTAGTTTTTTTTTCCTCATTAAACTAACGAAAAAATGAACACTTCATCTTTTTTCTTAATGCTTCAATTATTTTTTACTGCAGGCAAAAATATGAGTCAAGATGGAGGTAAGCCTTTTAATTTATGACGTCGTTCTTTAAAAATTTTATCGTCGTAATTTAGTAAGGAATTAATTCAGTAGCGAAGGGGTAAAATGACATAAGTCGTACTTTCCATGCTCTTTTTTTGCAAATGTCTCGGCAACCTAACGAGATAGGGTGTTTCTAGCCAATTTCTTCTTCAGAGCTTCTGAAATTTTCAAAAGAAAAAAAAAAAAGAGCCATGAGGGCGTATCTCACTTGTTTTTCAGAATATTTGCAGAGAAAAAGTGGATGAAAAATTGACTTATCCCGTTCTACCTCTTCGCTATCAGAACAATCTAAATGAAATTTCTTGACTTATCTCCTTTTTCCACTTAATTACTGAGATTATTCTTGAAATCACCTCGGAGAGGATCGAGTAGGTGAATTTATCGAGAGGCTTTTTTTGTAGATGAAATTCTCTGATAGAACACTCTCCATCATCTCTTTGTGTTTTCAAGATACCTCAGGAAGCATCGAAGAATTTTCTTTTGCCTTGTCTCATTTCATCACACTATTTTTAGAATTTTCTCAAAGAAAAAGAAAGTCAATAGCGAGGAAATAAACCAGAATGAGTCTATTTTTCTACAATCATTTTCTTGAGAATATCACGGAAATTAGGTGAGATAGAGGAATTTTGCGCTAATCTGTTTTCATAGCTCATGGAATTGTAGATAGAGAAGGATTAGTGCAAGAAAGGCGTATCTCCATTAGTATTCGTGAAGTTCAATTGAGAATGATCACAGATAAATCGATTTATCTAATTTGACCTCATCACAACTGAAATGATTCTGGTCTTCTATATGAATTCTTGCCTTGCAGACAACTTCTACGAAAACGTGAGCCCGTATATCAAGCACTCTGGGCTGGTCCTGGCGATTTCGATGAAGTTCTCATAAGTCCAGTTATGATACAGGATCATATGCCAGATACAATGTTGAAAGCATTAAATAAGGTAAGAGATCGTGAATTTGTCAACGATAAAAAAGAAGTCAAATGTAGACAATTACCAATAAGTAGAAGTTCCTCAGTTAAACCGGGTACTTACGAGCCACTCGAAGAAACAATGGATAATCAAGATATTATTATTGATTCACATAATTACGAGGAAACATCAGTTTTAAATCGTCATAATAGCATCATCAATTGTTCGAATAATGAAATTTCTGATGAAATTGTTGGCAATATAATTGTTGATGTAGAGATACACGGGACAATCACATGATTTTGAGAAAAAAAAATGTGAAATTTTTCATTAATCAGAGAAAATTATTGTGAGCAATTGAAGAGAGGTAGATTTTTTTTTTCTAAAGAAAAAAATATTTTCGTGTGGAGTTTGTAAATGTTACAGTTCACTCTTGCAATAATGTCAGACTTGGCTGTGATTAGATAAAAAAAAAAATATTGGTTTAATAATTTTCCTCATTTTTTCCCTTATTTATTCACGCTTCTCGGTCGTTTATTCAGCCGTGTCCACAAACGCTGTCGAATTATTTTCTCAACAATCCCAAGAGACATGGAAAATTGTTGACGAAAGTTATAAAAGTCAAGAAGTTGAGTAGTTTATTTTCCTAACAGGAAAAAAAAGCTATATATATTTCAACAACTTTGGTCAACGATTGTACAAAGTTTTCGTTGACACCCACACTCTCTCCCAAAAGGGCAATTTTCAATAAAAAATACTCCCCACTGTGCTTAATGATATTCACCCACAATCTATCCACAGTAGATTCCAAGAGAATTGAATTTATGACCTTTTGAATAAAGCATTTGTAATGTAACTGATATAAATGGGTAGAAAAATGAAAATCAATATGTTGCTCTCTTTGATGATAAACCATTGTTTTGCATTAGTAATTTTCCGGTCTATTCGACTGATTAATATTTGTGAAATCGTAGAGAGTGAAATATGAGTTGCGGAGAACAAAGGCCACTTCCTTCGTAATTAAAAAAAATGAGAAAAACGATTTTCGCTGAATTTATCAAATTTTTCCTCATAAAAAAAGTAAAATATTATTTCATATTCATTTCATTCCAATACGATTATTTAACTAACTACAAGGGAAAAAGTTGAGTATTCGATTTTCGAATTCGATTAGTGAAAATTTATCACAGAATCAAGTTGATGTAATTCACTTATTCACTTAACAATCCTTTTTTTTTAGATCGAGTTGAATAACTAGAAACAATATTGTTTCCATTTTTTTTATTCACGAGATGAAAAACCAAAGTTAAAAATCAATTGTTATGAAATTGGCACGAATCCAGAATTTAGCAATTTTGCTTGAAATTTCGTGTGGAATTGCTTTTTTTTCTTTTGAAGAGTTTCCAAAAAAAAAACTTGTGGCAAATAGAATCAATAGGATTGTATGTAGGCCACTGAGGGAGAAATTCGCATATTCTCCCCTACAGAAGCTACTATTCAGAAATAAATCTATGAAATTTTCATGGTGGGCACTGTTGTGTAAGCATACGAAAACTGAATATTTATTTGTTTCATTGCTTTCTCGAATAGTAATGAGGAAAATTCCAAATTTTAGGGGTTTAAAAAAGTTCTGTCATTTTCTGAGAAGAGTGAACTGTAGTAAATAGCTGTGCACGATTTTGCGCCAAATTTCTAGATTTTTAACCACTGAGAATTGTTTTTTTTTTCTTTTCACTTGAACTCATTGAAGCTTAAAAGAAAAAAAAATTCAGTTTGGCACGTTTTCAATTGCTAGATGCTTCAGTAAGCCTTGGAAAGTGCATTCGTCGTTGAAATTAATGATTTCATTAGGTATTTCATGACTTTATTCATTTTTGGTCAAATAAGGATCAAAATTTAGAGTGTGCCCTTCTGTTGACTTTCATGTCAACAAATTGAGATCATTTTCTACTGTTCCGAAGATTGAATTTTTTCCACATTTTTATGTCCAAGTATATCTTCATGCAAGACATTATTATTTAGTTTGATCGGAGAAACTGATGAATTTTTAGATTTTACCAGTTCTTTCCGAAAACCGAAGATCATTTTCACCTCAATAGATCTAAAGATGATGGATAAAGTTCAAATTGCAGCTGAAATTGTTCTTAAAGAATCTTGGAAATCATTGGAGCAGAAGAGATTGAGTTATAGTATTTTTTAGTGGAAATTTCCCTGGCTTCCGAATGAAGCAATTGTAATTTTCATGATTGGCCAACTTTATTGGCTATAAAGTATTGGGAATATTTCCTAATGCGATGGAGATATAAAATTTTATATAAGGAGTTTTTATGTAGAACAAGAGCTGCAGAAGAATGTAACTACACAAACTTCGCGTCTCTGGCTCGAATCCTGAGATATTTGCTAAATATTTCATTCGGGCTGATTTTTTAAAATAGTTTCTTCCTCTTCATTTCTTCTTTACTTAATTCCTTGCAGTTCAATATTGTCATTGAGAAGATTCCACTGAGAAGATTTGTTTATTTCTGTACTTCAAAAAAAGATTAATAATTTTTTTCATCTTCAATTTAAAGAAAGTCGTTAATTTCAAAGTAATGGATGCAGTATACAGAGATTCCTTTAAGGATGTAGTCTGGAGCTTTTGCACTTTTCACGAACATATTTCAGAAATTTTTTTTTACAACTAAATAAAATGCGATCATTCTAAATTTTTCAGATGCTGTTATTGACATCTTTAAATTCACAAAAATATTTTTTTTTAGTTCATTTCACAATATTTAAATAGCCTTTGTTACGGCTAAAGTAGCCACTTAAAAAAAAAGATATGTGACTGGCCCGAGTGCTAGCGTTGCTGCAAGTTATTTGAAATAGAAAATTCGAATGAATAAGTGTTCTGTAGGCTTGTCGTTATCGCAGTTACCAGATTTAGACATGTTAATCGAGAAAAAAGAAAATGGTGGACTTTTAAAGAAAAAAAATCAAAATTCGCGATATTTTTTTTCGAAAATTCGGTTAAAAAATATGAAATTTTCATTGAAAATCAACACTTCTGGTACCTGCGAGAGCCATTCCAGTGTAGAGTAACATATCCGAATTTCAGCCCAATCGGTTCGATAGATTTTGTTCTCTGCCCCGGGCCGACCGAAAAAATGTTGGTTCGAGAAAAACGCGTTTGAAGTTTTGGTAACAGATATTTAGACTATAAAATGCTTTCGAATATGTTTTATAACTTCCTCAATATTTAGAATTTTGGTCTGAAATTTTTACAGGATATTTTCCACATATTGTACTTTCAAAATAAATTATAAAAAAAATACGTTTTAGTAATACGTGTTTGGGATTGTGAAACGCTTTCGTATATGTGTTATAACTTCCTTAATATTTGGAATGTCGCTCTAAAATCTTTACAGTATACTCTTTATATATTTCCCTTTCAAAATAAATTATTAAAAAAAAAAAAAAATTTAACCCGAAGCTCCAGACTACATCCTTGAAGTGGTTTGAAAAAAAAAATTTTACCATTCAAAACAATATTTTTCCTAATTGCCCACGGTTTTTTCTCTCATTTTCCTCTGAATTGCTCCACAATGTTAATTTTTTCAACATCGTTAGCAAATATTGACTCAATTTAAATAAATTAGTAAAGTTTTTCTTATTATGCGTATTTTCATAAAATTCAAATTTTGAAAGCTGATCCACTGAGATGAAAAATATCAATCATTTTTATTTGCGTTTCATCATTCTCCAACTTGAAATTACCATTTTACATTGCCCAGAGATGACATAAATTATGGAAAAATTTGTAGATGATTGGAAAAGAGAGAGAAAAAGAGGAATGAATATGGGAGTGAAAAGAGGGAAACATATAAACTCAATAAATTACAAATTTTTTCATCAAATTTACGTATCAATAATTTCATGGCTGTCGGCAGCAGGAAATCGCAGAAAATATGAAGAAATCATGAGTTTTGAAATACAAATAAACCAACTTGTTTTGCAGGGCAGAGAGACTCGGAAAAAATACTCACAGAGAAATTAGTTTTGAGGAGAAAATTGTAAATGAAAAAAGTAAAAAAAAAAAGAAGAAAATCAGTATTGGAATTAGTATTTACAGAATATTTCGGAATCTGAAAAAGACAATTTTTTTTTTGTTGGAACTTTCTTTGTCACTCCGATTTCCGTTTCCATAAAAGCTCATTACATGAATTTCTCCATTCGATTTTGAAATGAATTCTGAAAATCAGTAGTGAAAAGGTGAAACAGGATGAGTTCATTTTTTTGTCAATTTTTTCTGAAAATATGTCGGAAGACAAGGCGTTTTTCCTCTTTCATGGTCAATTAGTAGTAGAGCTACAATAAATGATGAAGCCAAAATCGCCTCATTTCGCTCAGTTTCTAAGGTATTCCTGAAAAAAAATTGGAAACAAAATCGATTCATTCAGTTTTACGTCTTCGCTGCTTAAATAATTCACTTCTACCTCGAACTAATCCGGTGATTTATCTTGAAAATATATGGTAAACGACGAGAGTCTGGAGATTTTATCAGAGGACTTTTTTTTCCGTCCATAAAATCAGTAGTGAAGAGGTAAAATAGCATAAATCGACTTATCGTCGTGATCATTCTCAATAGAGTAACTCAGAAACTAATAAAGATATGCCCTTTCTACTCCAAGACTGTTTAAAACATGAGTAAATTCTCGTGCTCAATCCATCGGCAATCATGAAACAATTAATTGACTGAGGCTTATCCACCTAAAAAATCACCTAGTTTTCGAATGAGATAGTTTTTGTAAAGGACTCTAAGTGCTAAAGAACTGATCAGGGAAAAATTGCTCTATCTCGCTTAGTTTCCGAAATATTTGAAAAGAAAAATTATAAAAAAATGACCCATCCTTTTTCACCTCTTCAATGCTAAAATTCTTTGCAAGAGAATACGAAATAGGCCTCTTGCCTTTTTTTTCCTGAACCAAATCGGTCTAAATATATTTGCAAAAAAGGCTGCACACGATTTTTCAAATTATTTTGCGTAACTGCTTCGTTGAGAAATTATCAATAGTAAATGTTCATTTTAATTAGAAGGAGTTTTCAGAACCTCAAACGATTATTGTAAAAAAAAAATTGAGCTTCACCCTGAAAAATTTTAAGTACAAATGTTAATGTCCTAATAATGTTTTTTTGTTGGAAAAGTAATTTACAAAAAGAAAATGTGGAAAATTTAGAAATTTGGCGTATCATCATTAAAGTTTTGATGAAAATCAGTGCATATATTACGACGTACATACGCATATATATATATATATATGTACGCATGTATAATTATTGCGGATACCGCATGACGAGTGAGTAGTTTAACTCAGTAGTTAGGTAAACACATAGAATTTTATTTATTGAAATTTTTGTTCAGAAAATTGATAACTTTGTATATACAGGAAAAAAAAAATATTTTTATTCATTATTATCATCTCTATTGAAATTATGATTTTTTCTTCAAATTAAACAAAAATAACTGCATTAAATTTGCTACTTTCAATTTTGTTAATAAATTATTCATATCGCATTGCATCAGTTTTCATTAACAAGAACTTTTCTAATTTTTTGTATAATTTTATGTACCTTCAGAGGAAAAAAAATATGAATTGTATCCAATGAATACAAAGTAATTATTTCCAAAAGTCTATGAGTTTTAATTTCATTTTATTTATTTTCTTGTTTTCCAAAAAAAAAAAAAAAAAAAACGAAACTTATTTTCCCTCACTTTCCTTATGTAATAGCATATTTCAGTAGTGAAGCGACAGGAATGAGATAAGATTTGATTTTGCTGACGGATTTTGTAGAATCTCTCGAGGATGAAAATAGCGAAATTCTTGTATCACGCAAAATTTCCCTATCTCAATTTTTCATCGAGATATTCAATAAAAAATGTAATATTAATATAATTGAATCATTTTGTTATTGCCCTTCACTCCTGAATTAAATGCAGAATTGACTAGTGTCTAGCACTTTGTAGCTTTAATGTACTGCATTAATTAGTGTTAACTGCTTAATAAGTGGTCAATGCATTATTACGTAGATTGTGATAAATTTTCATTAAAATTTATTCGATGAATAAGAATTGCTTATTGAGAAAATGACATTATATTTGAAAAAAAAAAAGTGAAAATTCTGAGGGGTGGAATTTTTTTTATTTTATTTCATTTTTATTTAATATTTTGGGGATAATTATGAAGTGGCTGAGGGTGTGTGGTGTGGATTAGGTGTCAGCGGACAGAGAACATGTTACTGAGATTGGAACAACGAGAGTGATGATGATGACGAGTGGCCTCGAGCGGTGTACAACACTAAGGAGGTACGACGATTCTCCCATTCCACTTCAACAACAATCATCAAGTGACCGCGACGCCGACGTCTATGCCACCACACCCTCTTCCCGCCACGATACAAGGTACTTTTATTATCAACACCTCCTGGTCACTGATTAAGGTCTGTTTTTTTTTTTTTTTTTTTTACTCATTTAACGTCGCCATCTTTTCGCTAGATTATGCCAATCAGCGAAGGATTAAGGTCTTTCATTGTTTTTTTTCTCAATTTTCTGAAAATTGAACTTTTTTTTTTTTTTTTCTTTGATTTCTTGATTATAGAAGCGATAAATAATTGACCTTATTTCATTGACCTCGAGTATCAATGTTTCACAGCTTTCGATGAGGAACATTAAGTGTTGAATTTTTTTACACCCATTCAAATTTAACATCACACATCAAACGTTATTACTTGTTTTTATCATCATTGAGAGAAATTTTGTTTCCTTGGAGTTCATTGTTATCATAAATTTAATGATTTAGATGGAAAATTTGGTTGACGTGACGAAGTTAGATCGTGAAGTTTTTAGTTATTCGATTTTTTTTTATAATTTCGGTATTTCAGTGTTTTGCAATTTATGTGTTCGGGGATAACTGAGAAGTTTTGAAACTGGAAGAATTGATAGAGTCTTTCGGATGATTTAAATTAATGGATACTTATGAATTCATTAACGGAGTTGAAACATAATATGAGAGTTGTTACTTCGAGGTTTTCAGTATTATTTCGGAATTCAATGGAGATAAAAAAAATTTTAGGAGGATTTTTTTTTGTAGGCTCTTTTCTGGTAAAATAAAGTCAATTAGTTGGAGGAGATCGGTGCAAAATGATCCAGTCATTTTTTTTCGGAACGAAGGACTTTGTAAAACAAATATGAAAAAATTGAGAAGATGCTCCAACATGTCTATAGTGTTGGAAATTTTTTGCAAAAATTTTCGTAGACACCTTCACTCTCAAAAAAGTCGTGGTTAATTTGGTTGGGTTTTCCCATTTCTTTTATCTCTCAGATTTCAAAATATTGCTGAAAAACCAGTTTCAAATTGAGATGGACCACGCAAGAGTGAGTTGAGTAAAGTGGGGTAAAATGGAGCACGTAATGTGTTTTCTTGGAATAAATTTTTGATTTTTTCTATTGAAAAGCAGCAGAAATTGCTGATGGAAATTGTTTGAGAAAATTTGATTTTTCAAATTTTTCTAAAGGTCTGATTTGGAAATTTTAAATTTCATTCCATGATTTTCGATTCGGGAAATATAGCCTCGGAGAAAAAAAACCGGAAAAATAAACCACGCAATACATCTCCAGACCCATTTGGCGATGTAATCAGGCACCTCACTGAGGATATTTTCTCGGTCTATTTTTTCCAGGGGCTATTTTTTTCGGGATTCGTCAATCATTTTCTGCATCAAGTTGAAACAGGAGTCAATTCGAGTAATATCCCAGGTAGGAATTCAGGTCATTATCAAGGCTGACCGAGCCTTTACACAAGGCTGGCTGAACCTCAAATCAGCCTCGAGATTAAGCCTTGGTGAGGCCCTGAGGAACCTCAAAATAATAACACAGTTTGAGCCCTGAATGACAGACCCTTCAAAGGCCTGGTTTGCAGGCTCATTTCAAGTCTTTAATAATATAGTTTTAAGACTCAAAAAGTCCTGAATTCCAGGCTCTTCCCAAGGTTTCTTCAGGGTTTAAATCAGGTCATTATTTGGAGGGTGTCTGAGGTCTGCGTTCGAAGCTCACTACCATCATTTAAGGATAACGAAGAAGAGCCTGGTTTGAGCCTTTTGTGAGACCTCGTCGGACCTCAGGTCAGCCCCATTAGTTTTTGAGAATAAATTTAAATACATATTTTTATGTTGATTAACGTCAACAGTTTTTATTCACTTCAAGTGAGGTTATAGCATAAACTTTGAATTTGAATCCACAAACTCATAAGCTTTCAAATCAAATGTATGAATGTAGTTATAGATAAAATGTTGAAAAAGAATTTAAAAAAAATGAAGACGAGTGAAAAACTACTACCCCTTTTTCTTGGAAATCGAAATCAAGTATATTTTGTCTCATTGAGGCTCAAATGAGCTTCTCTTGAGTCTGATTGTAGTGAGCCTGGCAGGAGAGACTTTTGAGCTCAATAGCGACGAGTCTATTTTTACTCAGATTAGTATCAGGCTCTTCCGAGTCTCGTTATGAACAACCTCATTCAGTTGAGACTGATACGAGCCTCTTTTGAGGTTGCTCTTGCACAGCATCAGTGACATAGTTTACTACTAGCCTATTTTTGAGCCTAGTCTGACGGGAGTAGGCTGGTTTGAGCCTCATTTGATTGTAGCCTCACTGAGTCAGGCCTGTATAAAGCTCGAAAATGGTTTTAGCCCTGAATAATTCCTACCTGGGATTCTCGAGTCCTGATCCATTTTTCCCGGACCCTAAGAGTGATATGAACCCTTTGTTAGGAGCAATGAAGTGCAGCATCACCTTTTCCCTATTTCAAAGTTTTATTCACATTTTTGCTGATCGAGCAATTTGAGTGAAAAAACACCAGAAAAATCTGAGAGAAATTGAATTGCAAGCATCTGAAATTCCGTGCAAGTGAGCTTACGATGAGAGTCTGAAACGTGCTGTTCTCAAGTCAAGTTATCACAGCTCACGTACCCTGTAATCACGTATGACTACACTATATTCAATACAGATGTGTTACGCTCACCAAGTAACTACGGTTGCCGAATTGACAATGCGACTAACGAAGGGTTGAAACTAATTCTCGAACAATCAGACATATCGCCCCTTTTTTTTTATCAGAAAATGATTGGAACAAAAGCCAACGCATTGAAATTCAACTCAGCTCTCTTATTCTAATATCTTCACTACATTATAATAGATAGAAATCATGATATTGGCGGAAAGCGGAGATTTTCCGACAAATAATGTTGAAGCCCTAAAATTCGAATATTGAAATCATTTTTACATTTTGCCCCATTTTACCCCATCTTTCTGCGAATTCATTGGTAAGTTCATCATCATCGAAATAATGGGAATTACTTTAATGGAAATTAAGATCATTAACTCTCTGAGGTGAAAGTCGCCCCAAATAATCCATCGGGCGAGTGAGTGGGGAACAGCGGATTCACTTTAAAGGGTTGAAATTAAATAAAAGAAGTTTCGAAATTTCAGGCGAAACCGGGGAAAAATAGGCCTCCGAGCTAAAATTGTCCCACGTTTTTTTTCGGAGTAAAGGGATTTACGAAAAAATCTGAAAAAACTGAAAAAATGCTCAAACGTGTCTACATTGCATGTAATTTTTTTTAATTTTTTCATCAAGGTCTTCACTCGTAAAGAAAATTGCGTTTCATTTTGCCCCGCCCTCCGCTAAACACTGCTTCTCATCTCTTCTATTCAAACGTACACCTCTCATTCGTTCAACTTTCGGATCATTACTGTCACTACTAAAAATTCATGCAACCAAAGAAAATCAAATAATTAGCAAACAGACAAGGCGAATCATTTCGATTTCTTCATCAAATAAATTTTCCTACAATATTTCGAAATATAATGGAGAACCCAAAAAAAAAGTCGTCCAATTTTTATCGTATCTTCGTCAATGTTCGACATATTTATCATGAACCAACTCACTCAACCATTCAAACAAATCGTAGTTCTATTAATTCCAACTAATTTAAGTTATTACTCAGCAATTCAATTTAATCTATGCATGTGTCCATTCATTTGCACGTGCAACCTCGCCTCCTTTCCCCTCTCGAAATGAAAAGATAGTTCAAAAGCCAAGAATCAGAATTTAAAAAAGAAAAACGAAATAAATGTCAAAAAAGGACAAAAAAATTTGAAACAGGGGATGAAAGCGAGAGAGAGAGAGAAAGAAATTTTTTCTTGGGTTGTGTAACTGCATGATGATTGAAGGTAAAAGTAGATGAGAATTGAGAAAAAAGCAGAGAAAAACGTGAGTGCACGTGTGAATTAGAAAGAGGAGAGCACAGTTGTATGAAAAATACTGGAAAATCGCAATCATAAAATAAAACAAAAAAAAAACAAAACAGAAAGAATTTAATTGAAACAATGTGGACGCACCTCATGACGTATCAGGTTGTAACAACACTGGGTCCAACGAAGCCGCAACGTCTAGCATCGGGACAAACATCCTCAGCTGAGGCATCAGAGATACGTGAACCAATTGAATTAAATGAAATGGAAATCGATAATGAATTACATGCATTATTATCAACATCAAGTCCACGTAAAATGAATTCATTGACTGTTATTGATACACCACCGCACAAATTGTGCCTTGAAACGAGCTTTACATCACTACAGAGTCCAACAACTGAAATACCACAAGCATCACGTGAACTTAGTATTGACTCTCATGGATTACCCTGGGAATACGTCAGTCTTGCCAGCGAATTGTTAACACCAAGGCACGACGAAAACAAATTGTAAGGAACAATATTTTAAACAAAAAAAAAGTGCGAAAATATGACTAGAAAAGAAACAGAATTAAGAACATGAAGACTCGAAATCGAAATTTTTGTGCTCGTCATTTTTTTTTCTTTGTTTTTCAATTTCGTAATTAATTTCGTTTTTTTACAGTAATTGCTAGGTGCTTCAAATTGCAAAGCTTGAAATGAGCTTTTTCGTTGATTTGACAATGAAAAATATCTTTGAAAATCATCTGTTTATCTTTTTTAACCATCATTCATTAATCATCACCACAATTGTCTTCTGCTTCTTCAATCTATGTGTATTATCAAATTATTAATTTTTTTATTTTTTGAAATTTCTGTTTATTTTAATTGTAGTCGAAAGATTGAGTTAAAGAACAGGATTAGTTAATTTCGATTTGATATTGGATATAGACGCATTTACGGAAAGAAATTTTTTTGTAACTCTGATTTCTTGTTACACAATTAATTCTAGACAAAATGTCTCTATCTCCCTCAGATCGCAGGATATTTCAATAAAACTGAGTCCAGAATGAAATAAACTTATCTTGCTTTTTGTCTCTATTTAAAATTCCTTGTGCTCCATTTTTTTATGGTTAAAAAATTATTTCTCATTTAGATTCAATCATCCATTGAACTGGGAGTATACTCAGAGAATAGCTCCATTGGCAACACCAGAGACCATGTCAGAGGCGAGCAATCCACCATCGCCATTGCCAGTTACGAGGCCAATAAGGAGAACACCTAAAATAAGTGGAAATTTATCAACAGCTGCTGATGATTTGAAGAGTAATTTACATTTTGCTATGCTCACTGTTAAGAATTGTAGTTTCAGGGATGATAATCCTGGTGGTAGTAATAGCAGCAGTGGCCATAGTGAAGCTAGTTTTGATACGGCTGGATGTATTAGAGGTGTTCAGCCACCGCCACCTGTACCAAGACGTCGTGATTCTGTGATTATTCAAAGGTTTGTTATTAATTTTAAATTGTATCGATTGAGTAGCAAAGCCCTGTGTAGAGATAAGCAATGATGACGGTCATCTGTCAATTGACGTTCTATAATCAAGAAAAGACCGTCTTATGATTCGTGACGGTCACTCTCATGACGGTTACAAAATTTTGAATTGAACATTACAGTCACGACTGAATTTATGAGTATCAGGAATTGATTTTTTTGTGATGGTGGAATACATCTGCATGGATGTAAATTGATCATCATTAAATCCCCTCATTTATGACGATTACAACCGAATTTATGAATAAGGAAATGAAAATTTTTGTGACGGTAAAATACATCTATATAGTCCTATTCTAAAAAGTTCAGACACTTCGAATGTTTTTTAGAATTAACTTCATTGTATGGCTGAATCCGCCTTAGAAAATCTTTCTGAAGAATTTTCCTCGCTTAAATTTCAATATAATAAATAAAAATAAAAAAAATTCAATATAATTGAAGCGTTCAATATAATTGAAGCAATATAAATAAACCGTTGTTGAACAGGCGCAGAATATTTCCATACCTCCTCTCATTTTAAAAATATTAGATTAGATATGAATTTATCAATTATTTGATTCCCTGATTCAACTCATAATTAGCTTCGAAATAATATATGATAAATGAGCAGGATTCAAAAATTGGAAAATTCATAATAAATTTAATCATTCTCCATTAAATGATGTCCATTTCATGAGTCCCATTTCAAATTTCTGGAAGCCTGTTTGTCTGGAAATTCATTGCTTCAATAAACTCCCAATTTTTTTCCAATCTTTAATCAGTCTCTGATTTTACTTCGGGGCTCCTCCTATTCCCTTGAATCATTCTTGAGTTAAAAGTTTTCTGTCTTCGTGGGAAATTTAATCATGGTAGGTTCTAAATAAAGTAGAATCAAATAATTTCCGCACGTTTCCGCCATAACTTCAAGAGATTCATTATCGGAAATTTTGTTATTTTCTCTTCGGTCTACTTTGGTTTCTTCACAATCAAGAAAAAATAAAAAAAATCCGGAAAGGTTCAATCAAGAGCAGACTTGATATTAATCAATTTTTTAATGTGTTAAACTTTGCGGTTAATGGAAAATTGATGAATGTTCATTGTTGAAACAAGGAAGAACGAAACTCCGTAATTTCATAACATTATTGTAGTGGAATTTTTATTACTTAGAGAATATTCCAGAAACTATTAGACGTAGAAGAATTCATGCAGCAATCTTTCTTAAAGTTCATTAAATCCTCTGGAAAAATGACTCTCTACAAATTTCTCTAGATCTAGATTTTTTCTCATTATTTTTATCTTACACGAGAAGACACATATGATTTCAGTAATAATAAAATTGTATTTGAAGAAGATCTTAATTATCTAAATTTGGTAATGCTCACTTTAGGCATGAAAACCTAGTATCATCATGTTGGTAGTCATAAGCAATAACGTCTCAACGAAAATTTAAAGCAAAAAAAATTTTTGACAGTGTATTTTCTGTTACGACGTGTGGAGAAATCACACGTCGCCTATTTTCCCATCTTTCATCAAATAAAAGATGATAGAAATAAAATGAACGATTCTTATGAGAGAGAAGTACGAAAAAGATACGAGATAAGCATCTCCGGCCGCGAATTTTAATACTTTTGAAACTGCTTGACCGTGTGAATCTTTGTGTAGTAGACTAGCCTAAGTGTGAAAATGCTTATCCAGCAATTTCGAGTCATAATGTGACTGAAACACTGAGGTTTCATCACTTCAGGGATTTCTCGCGACCGATGGACACCTCCGGGTGTCCACTGGAGAAAAATCGCGAAATAATTAACTTCGCCAGCGGACCCGAAATAACCCTTGTAATTGATCAATACTTATTTGAAAATTATATCATCGGTTCAAACATTATCATCTGTAATTGCTTCCCAGGTAGGAATTATTCAGGGCTGAAACCATTTTCGAGCCTTATACAGGCCTGACTCAGTGAGGCTACAATCAAATGAGGCTCAAACCAGCCTACTCCCGTCAGACTAGGCTCAAAAATAGGCTAGTAGTAGACTATGTCACTGATGCTGTGCAAGAGCAACCTCAAAAGGGGCTCGTATCAGTCTCAACTGAATGAGGTTGTTCATAACGAGACTCGGAAGAGCCTGATACTGATCTGAGTAAAAATAGACTCGTCGGTATTGAGCTCAAAAGTCTCTCCTGCCAGGCTCACTACAATCAGACTCAAGAGAAGCTCATTTGAGCCTCAATGAGACAAAATATACTTGATTTCGATTTCCAAGAAAAAGGGGTAGTAGTTTTTCACTCGTCTTCATTTTTTTAAAATTCTTTTTCAACATTTTATCTATAACTACATTCATACATTTGATTTGAAAGTTTATGAGTTTGTGGATTCAAATTCAAAGTTTATGCTATAACCTCACTTGAAGTGAATAAAAACTGTTGACGTTAATCAACATAAAAATATGTATTTAAATTTATTCTCAAAAATTAATGGGGCTGACCTGAGGTCCGACGAGGTCTCACAAAAGGCTCAAACCAGGCTCTTCTTCGTAATCCTTAAATGATGGTAGTGAGCCTCGAACACAAACCTTAGACACCCTCCAAATAATGACCTGATTTAAACTCTGAAGAAATCTTGGGAAGAGCCTGGAATTCAGGACTTTTTGAGTCTTAAAACTATATTATTAAAGACTTGAAATGAGCCTGCAAACCAGGCCTTTGAAGGGTCTGTCATTCAGGGCTCAAACTGTGTTATCATTTTGAGGCTCCTCAGGGCTTTACCAAGGCTTGATTTCGAGGCTGATTTGAGGTTCAGCCAGCCTTGTGTAAAGGCTCGGTCAGCCTTGATAATAACCTGAATTTCTACCTGGGTTGGAAGTTTCCCACCAAGTATCCCGTAAAACTCCCGGGAAGTGAGCTAGTCAAAGGAGCTCATTGAACATCTTATTCATTGGTTGGAAAAGGTTTGTGTGCGAGTTGGGGGCAAATCTGGGAGTAACAATCAAAAACTCAAGCATAACATAGTAAGCAAGCATTTCTGATCCCGAATATGCCATCTACAAAATTTCGAAAAAATGTTGGTTGAGACGTGATTGCTCATCACCATCCATGTCATGTAGTAAATCGAACCACTTGAATCCACTGCAATAGAAAAAGTTGATCACAATTTAGTGATGACAACCCTCACATAGTGGAAGTATCAGTATGATGATTTGTCAATTATAGAAACTTTTATATTGCATAACGTCACGAAAGTAACAATAAATGAATTGGGTTATTTTTACAAAGGAAAATCTAATATCTTTACGATGCTGAAAATAGTAAAATTTTAACAACATTAACATAGTTGTAATGACATTTGCCATTGCTATTCTTACGTGTCAAAATTCTTGTATAAGGACGTGGTGAGATCTACTAAACATTTCATACTGTCCCGGGAAAAAATCGACATATATGCCCATATATGTCCATATATGATCATATATGTTCATGCGCGGTCAATTTGCATATATGACCATGTACGAACATATATGGCCATATATGTCCATATATGGTCATGTATGGTTATCCCGGGAAGAAATTGTCATGCATGTCCATACATGATCATATATGAGCATATATGGACATATATGTCGATTTTTTCCCGGGTATGGCAGTCCCATATATGATCATATATGGGCATATATGATCATATATGGGTATTTATGTCGATATTTTCTCGGAATATATCATCAAAATGTTCTAATATATGAACATAATATATCAGTATTAATTCCCTTGATCACTCAATTCCTCATTAATAACGAATTTGAATTGAAAAGAAAAAAAAAAAAATCATCCAGCTGGGATCGAACCCGGGACCGTCACATGTGAGTCCATCATCCTACCACCTTCGCTATTCGCATTTCACATACTTAATGGATGAATTTTAATCCTGATATAGTGATCAATGTCTTTCGGACTTAGAAAAAGTGAATTCAATTGAATTATTTCAATCATTGTAAATAATTTAGTGATACCAAAAAAACCGATTTTCGAATGCTGGCAGAATTTTAAGTTCTCAAAGTAAGCGGTAAACAACTAAAAGAATGTGCATTTACCATTAATTATTCAAATTTATCATTTTCACATTCTTATAAGGATTGAGTGAGCATTTTTTCATAAGTTTCATATATGCACATATATGTTCATATATGTTCATATACGTTCCATATATGCCCATATATGTTCATATATGTCCATATGTATTTCATATATGCCCATAGCTGCTCAGTTTCCACAGGATCATACGACCATATATGACCATGTAAGCCCATATATGTCCATATATGTCTCATATATGCCCATATATGTTCATATATGTTCCATATATGTTCATATATGTTCCATATATGCCCATATATGCTCCTATATGTCCATATGTGTCTCATATATGCCCATACCTACTCGGTTCCCACAGGAGCATACGACCCTATATGCCCATGTATGCCCATACATGTCCATATATGTCCATACATGCTCATATATGTTTCATGTATGTCCATATATGCCCATATATGCCCATAGCTGTCTGATTTCTCGGAGAAACGTATGAGCATATATGTCCATATATGTTCATATATGTCTCATATATGTACATATATGTGACATATATGTGACATATATGTACATATATGTCACATTTATGTTCATATATGTCCCATATATGTACATATATGTTCATATATGACGATTTTTTCCCGGGGTGTACTCTATCAGTTGCAATGATCACGGAAATGACCTTAAAAATAGTATTTCTTTGAAGCGTTCATACGAAATTTGTCTCTGTGTACGAATATCAATGAATAAGAATGATAGAAAATATCGCTTACTGAGACAATATTTCAGAAATTATCGGATTTGTAATAAATGATCAGAGCTTTTTTTTGCCTGCAGTAAAATTTCTCATTAAAAATGTCTTTACTGGTTTCCGAGATTTTTACAAAATAATCCATCCAGAAAAAATCCTTTTTTTTTTCATTTCCCATAAAAATGATTAAATTACCGTTGACCAACTAATTGAATTTTACTGTTTTTCCAATAAAGGGAACACACTGTATGTACAGCAGCCTGTTGCCGTGATGACCTGTCCGAAAATTCAACTCCATCCTCATCTCACTCTACAAAATTAGTCCAAACTTCTCATAATTTACAAATTGATTATCCATACGATGGAACTGAAAGAATAAGTACAAGTCTCGATTTTTGTGATGGAAAAGGTGCAATTGGTCAGCGTGAAAGTAGTAATGATGTTTTTTTAAGTGTAAGAAGTTCACCAGAGTGTAAAAGATTAATGGCACCAGCTACTGATCTTGGTGCTGAATGGAAAAAACGTTTTGATGCAAATACTGGTATAACTGGCGATGCTTCACTTCCCTTATTACGTGGTTTATCACCAACACCAGCTCATGCTCAACACACATCGCCTTTTTTCAATGCTAAAAGAAAAAAATACGTCTATCCAATTACTCTGGTTGGCCGTGGTGAGAGTAGTGTTTGAAAAAAAAACTCTCTGTTTTACTATTCCACATGATAAGAACAATAAATCAATTAAACGAATAATGAAACGAAGAAATTGAAGGAAAAATTATAAATAATGGAGGATAACATTTGCCATGGGACCACGATCTTTTGAGAATTGATGAATTATATTGTGGCCTTAGCCAGTTGTATCGCCTGTCCCTGTGGCCTGATTAACTAAAATCCTTAGAAAAGAAAAAAAAGCATTTCATTAATATTAGTAGTGAAGGGAAGGAACGAAGAATACTTTGAATTTTAATTCCAATAATTTTTTCCTCGTATATCTCGGAATTTATGGCAAATCAAGGAATTTTGGTGGAGAGCTGCTTTTATTCTATTTTTCATATCATTGAGGCTCAATATTTTTCATTCCAATTTTTTCAAGTTTTACTTCAAAAACTAATTCTATATATTATCGTATAATAGAATACTTTTTAAATTTTTAAATGAATAATGTATCTGGATGAACATTTTTAACAGAAAATCTTCGGACATGCAATGGACAATTTCATTAGAATTCAATTGATTATTATATTCGGTCTTTACAGACCAACAGATTCTGACATTACTACACGAGTCTCTATTTTGACATTTATCCTATAGAAATTCTTCGGCAATTTCGTTCAAAGTTCTTTCTGCTAGATTTTTTTTCTTTTTCATTGAGAATTTCTATGAATTTCTATTGAAAAAATCATTTGAAGTACTGATATAATTGATAGAAAGACAATTGAAATTTTGTGGTAGATAATTTGCAGAAAAATACAAAAAAATGGCTTTTTTGAAAATTGAAAAAAAAATTTATTTATTCTAAGATAGCTTTTGAAAATGATTCTCAGAATTATTTCGAAAATTCTGGAAATTTTCAAACATAGGTACAGGGTGATTTTTTTCAAACGTACGTTTGAAAAAAATCACCCTGTATATAAATTAATTTTTTTTTACTATCAAAAGATCTTTTCGGTTAAATCAATGAATTCTGGAAGAATTCTGAACAAGTTTCAGACGAGTTTCTGATGGAAGTGCTATCGATCCCCTTGACAAACAATGCCATGAGGAACTTTTTTTGCAGAACCTATTGTACTCATAAAAAGGTTGCAACAAAAATTTCTCTATTTTGATCAGCTTCCGAGTTATTTGATGGAAATTGGGCACAAAATGAAATGGATTAATTTCTCTAATACCAGTTTTTATGAAATATCTCGATATTTATGAGACATGGAGTATTTTTTGTAGTTCTGTTTGTTCTCAGCAATGAAGGACTTTATGGAATTTTCGTCATTTGCCGTAGATTCTGAGATACTCCGAGAGAACTGATTCCAAGTAAAATTGACGTATCTTGTTTTTACGTTTCATACATTTTTCATTTATAATTTCCTTATTTGAACATTAATTTGTACTTATTGAAGGCCTATTGTATTATATAGCTTTCTCTCTTTCTCTTCTCTTCGAAATATAGTATTATTGTATATTGTTAACTTTTATCAAGATTCTTTGGAATAGAAATGGATTTATTTGTGCATAATAATTGAGCAAAAGTTTAAAAAATCTGAAGAAGAAACCAAACGAAAAAAATTCAGGTTTTTCTTAATTCATCTATCCTGTTTTTGTAAATATTCACATTAGAATTCTCACTTGAAGATGTTGAAAAGTCTGATTAAAATTCAGAGATAATTCAAGGAATTAAAAAATGAAAATATGAGGGAAAAAAATTGAGAAATGTCTCAAACTCTTTATATTTCAATTTAGACGAGTTTAATAAAACAATTTTCTACTGATCTCCTGCCACAAACGAATTGCATCATTACAAAATTGCGCTGTAAATAGATGATAAATAATTTAATAGAACAAAAAGTTCGAATAATGTAGTTGTAAAATAAAAATTAAATTGTAGAAATAATTTATTTTGTGGCTAATATAAATTTATTTGACCAATTCAATGCAGTTTACTTCATTTTCTATGATTTATGAAGAAATTCATTAATTTTTACTGTATCACTTTGAATGATATTAATTATTAACACTGTTAAAACTGTGATGAAGTGTTTTATGTGAAAATATATGTAAACGTGGATTCAATTTTGTTCTTGATAATTCTTGCAATGACAATTAAAGTTCAAATTTGATTGATACATGAATTGATTTTTTCTTCAAATTCCTTAACGTATTGCAACAAAGTTTGGCTGGTAAAGTAGAACGTGGAGTATTCCAGTTATTCTCCAAGTGATGAGGCTGAGCCTTCTCAACTATTTGAAGATGCATTAATTTGTGTTCTCGATTACTGTAATAGGCCAAGCAGCCTGTCACAAAAAATCGCCATGGGTACAAAATTACATATCTTTTTCGGGATGATAGATTCGTTAGAGGAAGGTTTCCGGAGTTTAAATCCAAATTTGTGGGATGCCCTGAGTCACAGCAAGGTCACTATCGCAGGGAACGTGTTTTAGTCGATATCCCGATAACCGCCCATTTTAAGCGAAAATTTCAGAACACCTTTCCTCTTCAAAATTCAATTTCCTTTTTTTTTTGTCCGAAAACTTTTTTTATCTAAAATCCATATTTATGAACTTATTGCAGTGGAGACGTACAAACGTCGCTACTTCCAGCGGTTTTTCGCAATTATCTCCGTAACCGTTCAGTTCGACGCCTTTTCTATTGCAATAAGTTCATAAATATGGATTTTAGAAAAAAAAGTTTCGAACAAAAAAGAGAGGAAATTTAATTTTGAAGAGGAAAGGTCTCTAGAAATTTTCACGTAAAGCGAGCGGTTATCGGGATATCGACTAAAACACCTTTACTGCGATAGTGACGCTGCTGTCACTCAGGACATCCCACAATTTGGATTTGAACTCCGGAAACCCTCCTCTAACGAATATATCATCCCGAAAAAGATATGTAATTTTGTAAGTCAATTACAGATTTCCTGGACTATAAGGATTAGCGACAATACGAAGGTGATACATGCAGCACATACAGCAATCACGGAGAACTGGAGAAGCTCCCTTCTGATCCCAAATTACCGTCCGTTTGGATCTCTCTCGCTTATTCACCGAAACAGGCGCGAAACACTGAGAAAACTTCCTCCTGATCCCAAATTAATGTTCATTTCGCTCCATCTCGTTTATTCACCGAGATAATCATGAAAAACTGGGAAAACTCCCGTGTGATCCCATATTATGTCCATTTCGCTTTATCTCGCTTAGTTACTGAGATAATAGCAAAATACTGAAAAAATTCCCTTTTAATCCCATACTAATGTCTATTTTGCTCTATTTTGCTTATTTATCGAGATATTGACAAAAAAGTGGAGAAACTCCCTCCTGATCCGGTATTAACCTGTGTGTATGTACTATGAACATAGTAATTTGAATTATTTTAACATAGTAATGATTACTATGTTGGACATAGTAATGGTTGCTATGTTCAAAATAGCAATGATTCCTATGTTGGACATAGCAATGATGACTATGTCGAGCATAGCAATGATTACCATGTCGAGCATAGCAATGATTACCATGTCGAGCATAGCAATCATTATTATATCCATAGGCCTAATTGCTATGTAGTGTGTAATATTTCTGAAATTGAGGGAGAAAACGAAATTTATTTCAAGATCTTTTTCGATGAGAATTTCAAAAATGTCAGAAAGGATTTCTATGAACAGTGCATTTTCTCACTCAGTTTCCGAGATATGTATAAAAAAATTCTACCACAAAAACATATCTCAATTTATAATTCTGGCACAAAAATTATTGCACTATTTCTTTTTCGAAATAACTATAATTCTGTGAATAATTTATTTCTCCTAAGCAACATTTGTCATATTAATTTTACTGTTTTTAAAAAAATCTGAAATATATTACTCGGTCCATTATCCATTCGACAAAAACGATTTTTGGTGAGACTAGACTTTGGACCTTTTTTGCATGGTGCTCTTGAAAATTTAAATATATATTTTTACACATATTTCTGAATTGACCGTCATTGAAATGAAGAAAAATAAATGTAAAGCGCGTTTTCACGTACGAAAAGCAGCAATTTGCCCGTTTGAGGAAGAAATACGTTTTTTTTAAATTAATGCATTTTAGCGGCAAAAAGGCGCAAGTCCTTTGCATTCATGCCACTTTATTACTGAAGTCCTTAATAATATGATGAAGAGATAATAATAATGATAATTTGAGGGTTTTTTACCATTTTTGTTTGCAATAAAAGGCAAAAAAAAATCGTTACATTTTAGAGTCAAAAAGGAGCAAGTCTCATAACTTTTCAAGCCTTTTCATTTCTGAGGTCCTAACATAGACTTTTTAGAGACAAAAATATATTATATACTATCATACATACTATATTGTATACTATACTATATATATAGTGTATATATATAATATAATATAATATATTATATTATTATATAATATATTATAATATCGTCGATCTAGAAACAAAAGGGCGTAAGTGCCATTTTTTTCACTTTTTTTTTTTTAATAACAGAAGGGCGTAATTTTTTTTTTTTCGCTCTATCGATTAATGCTCGACTTCACCGATCATTTGAAGCATTTTTTTTTCTTAAATAACAAACAGGCGTATCTCCAATTATTAATATGAAAAGGGCGTATCTTCCTCACATACGCCCTTTTGTTATTAATTCCATCCTCAATTTCGCGAACCCGCTACATAATTTATAATAACAAAAGGGCGTATTATTGAAGTTTTTTCTTCGACCATTGTTTAAATTATTATTAGTAAAAGATATTATTTTTTATTCTCCTATCGAATAAATCAAGGAGATGAAGCGAAAAAAAAAATTAATAACAAAAAGGCGTATATGCTGCACATACGCCCTATTCCTGCTAGGATTGGCAAATACGCCCTTTTGTTACTCAAATTTTTCAATTCGCTTTTTTCCATCACTGAAGTAGGAAAAACATTTTCAGAGGCATTTTGGATATACGCCCTTTTCCCTCTGAAAAGTGGTTTTTCTGGCGCTTACGCCCTTTTGTTTCTAGGTCCACGACATAATGTATATTATGATAAGTGATGACAGAAAATGTCCCATGCTTTTTTATATAAATAGATTGCTAAGGAGACATTTTTTCGTACAGTTTTTGATTTTGGCTTTTTCAATCCGACTAATGTGATCTCAACCCGCGCGTTTTTCTGTTCCGCTATCTATATCCTGTTTTATCAACCGAAAGCAAAAGAGCTGCCTCGTGTATATTGATACTAGAGAGCGGGTCAGTCGTTCAGTATCAATGCAATACTCAGCAAAAAAAAAAAGCAAAAGCAAACAAACACCGTAAAACGATTTTAGTTGACAGTCTTCATTCTTCCAGACGTGAATGAGCCAATTGTTACTAATTGCTAGTGTTTTATGATTATAAACTAATAATTTGTAATATAACAATAGTGAAGACGGATAACCTCAATAGTTCCGTGTGCAACTTTCCCTGATTTATTGATGTTACTGCTGCTGTTTGGCAAGGACATCGAAGATCAAGAAAATCCCCTCCATATTATCTCAATCTTCAGAAAATCATTAAAAAAAAGTCTTTCTTTTGATTCAGTGAAGTGACAAGAACAATATTAAATAAAGTTAGAAAAATTCAGATTCCAGTGTAGTCGATGAAAATTTCGTAATTTTACGAGAGTGAAAAACATTTTTTTCCTCGTTCACTCCCAAGTTTTATTTCTGTGACAGTTTTTTTATTTCTCAGAAGAAACCTGAATTTTTGAGGTCAGAGATACCGGGTGTGATTATAAATAGAAGGAATATGACAAACCAGCACTGAACAAATAATTATTGATAATAACAGGTGAGCTTTATTTGGTTTGAAAGTAGTATGATTCTTCATTCATTGGAAGATCTCAATGAAATAGTAAAAAAAAATTTCTTTTTTGTGAATATCGTGTGAATCAAGTGGAATGCACTGGGAGAAAAACTCAATGTGGGAAATGCAAAACATTTATCTTGTGATAGGCGTTCGAAAATGTAGATTTGAGGGAATGAATCTATTTTTGATGCAACTTATGATTTGTTGAATTAAACACAAAAAAATTATATATTTTGATTCATCTCCTTGCCCTTTGGAGAAACGCAATATATAATTACTTCAAACATCTTAATAAAACATTTTAGTTTCTAAATAAAATAAATTTGTTATTATTTTCGTTGATTTTTATAAATTTTTTTCAATGCAGAAAAATTATTGTGATTATCTCTGTAAAGAATAATTCAATGGGCAAGAGATAAAACAGGATATTTCGCTTTCTTATACAATTTTTTGGAAACTAATGAAGATACGACGTCTTTGTCTCAATCTTGTCTTGTAGAGAATTTCTAGAGCTACAAAAAAGATCTGAGCACAATCGTCCTATTTCGCTTAGTTTCCGACATATTCGTAAAAAATACGGAGAAAAAACGAGTTATTCTGTTTTATCGTTTTGTAACTGAGTTGAAGCTATATAACAGTTAATTACCGAAGAAATTTCATCTTCTTCAGGTCACAAGAAATTTGAAAAAAAACTGATAGTGAATTTGATTCGCTCATCGATTTATCTTTAATTTTTCCTGAAACGTTTCGGAAACTAAGTGAGATAGAGTCATTTCTGTAATCACTTATATAGAGGAAATTCCCAGCTATGAAACCGGGCGAAATTACGAACATTACTCTATTTCCGAGAAATTTAGAAATTAAATCCTAATCATGAAATTGAATTTGACTCCCTTCAATTCATAAAAGTCAGGAAATTGTCCCTCAAATCATTATACTTAGGAATGGTTCCATCATTTTTATACATTTCACATCAACAATGAAAACGTGTTTGGTTTATTCATAGAAATGAATGGACGTCGAACATTTATTTTCTATCAATGGAACAGTTTTCACTTAAGATGAAAAATCGCTCATCTTCGCGTAATGTGATATTCTCAGTAAATTCAGAATTTGTTGGATGATTCACATTGCGATGAGAGACGACATAATTCGAAAAGTGTCCATAATTACTCTGCCATACATGAGTGAATCATCAAAATAATGAGTTTTGAGTTTATCCACATGAAATTCATTGATTTTTTACTCCCTCTTTATCATGAAATTTCAATTCGAGGATTAAACTGTTAATTTAATTAATTTCATTTAATTTTACTATGAAATATAATCGCAGAATTTACGAGGATGATGGAGCTGAGTCATAGTCTGACCCTCAACGAGGATGCCCTCGATCAGATACCAGAAGCAAAACGTCCAGTATTTGTTTTCGAATGGCTGAGATTTTTGGACAAAGTTTTAGTAGCTGCGCAAAAGGTAATTAATTCGAAAGAAGCAACTCAATTCCATAATGAAGAGGTAAAATAGAAGGTTTTTATTTTCGTTGAGAATTTTTGATGAATGGCTTAGCAATTAAGTGAGGTAGCAAAATTTTTATGAAGACCTTTTCATAGTGGAGCATCAGAGCAACAAGAAACGTTCTTACAAAAATTTCGCTGTCTCCCTCATTTTCCGATATTTCATTGATAATTACCATAAAAAAAATCGATTTCTCTTTTTTTACCGCTTCACTACTGACGCCGATCCTTAAAAGGATCGAGCCTCGCGAAATTTGTGAATAAATTTTTTTTTTAGAGAATTTCATAATTGTAAAAAGAAATGTTCTTTACGATTTTTTTTAAATTGATGGAAAAAAATTGCTTCACAGAATGATATCAAGGGCTGTCAACAGAAACTGGTGGAACAGTTGACACGCCACATGCAGGGAGCTCCAGGTCCACCAACAAGAAGACTGATTGCAAGATGCCTAGCCACATTATTCAGTGTTGGTGATACATTTCTCCTATTCGACACCGTGAACAAGTGCAATGATATACTGAAGAACAAAGATGATTCACCCTCATTTCTACCAACGAAATTAGCTGCAATCTGTTGTGTCGGAGCAATGTATGAAAAATTAGGAAGAATGATGGGTAGATCCTACGAGGAAACTGTACAAATTCTCATAAGATCATTGCGTTCAGCAGAATCACAAGCAAGAATTGAGATAATGCATACACTTGAGAAAGTATGTGCTGGAATGGGTACAGCAATAACAAATGTGCACAAAGAAATTTATAAAGTATCAAGACATTGTTTGACTGATCGTGTGATGGCTGTTAGATGTGCTGCTGCTAAATGTCTGCTTGAAATGTTGAATCATGCATCATTTCTTTATACAACTGAAATTGAGAGTATGGCAACACTTTGTTTCAGAGCATTTGAAGGATCAAATTACGAAGTTAGATGTTCAGTTGCTAAATTACTGGGAACATTAGTGGCAATGACACAATTACCATCACCAAAGGGTAAAAATTTAGTTGGCCAAGGTAAAGCAACGAAGCCAATCTCATTGGACGAAGTTTTGAATATATTGATGTCTGGTTTCTTGAGAGGTGGTGTTGGCTTTCTAAAAGGTACTGGTGAAATAATCAAAGGAAGCTCCGGTGTTAATCGTGAGGTACGCGTTGGTGTTACACATGCATACGTTGTGTTTGTACAAATACTTGGTGGTATTTGGTTGGAGCGTAATATCGGTGTTATTGTATCACACGTATTAGATCTTGTTGCCAATCCAAAAGCAGCGAGCTCACATGTTGATGCTGTTTATTCACGTAAATGTATTAATTTTATATTACGTGGTACTATTGGTAAATTATTGGGCGAAGGAGCTCAAGCAGCTGCATGCAAGGAAACAGCTCATGTTATTCTGAAGCAAATGAATTCAATTGATTTCAATCCTGAGAACGCCAAGGATTTCAATCAAGAGACATTGTTTAGTCAGCATTTGTTGGTTTGTGCACTTCAGGAAATGGGAAATTTAATTCTCGGCCTGGGCACAACTGCATCAAATTTATTAACTGAACAATCTCTGAATTTAATTGATACAACATTGGCTGTACTTGTTCATCCATGTCAAGCAGCAAGGTTGGCTGCCGCTTGGTGTCTTCGATGCATCTGCGTTGCAGTACCCAGCCAAATAACACCGTTGATTGACCGATGTGTTGAGGGGATTGAGAATATGAGAAGTTCGCCTGAGGCCATTGCTGGCTATAGCAGTGCTTTAGCTGCTGTTTTGGGGAGTGTGCGGCTATCGCCACTCGGTGTGCCACACACAAAGGGCAAGATTATCTTCAACACTGCTGAAGAATTACTACGAAGTGCAAGTCAAAATAGCAGACTTTCATTGAATAGAACACATGCTGGATGGCTTCTAATCGGAGCTATTATGACTCTCGGCACCGCTGTTGTTAAAGGACTACTGCCAAGGATGTTGTTACTTTGGAGAAATTCATTCCCACGATCAAGCAAAGAGCTGGAGAGTGAAAAGGCACGTGGTGATGCATTCACGTGGCAGGTTACACTCGAGGGACGTGCTGGGGCATTATCAGCTATGCACAGTTTTCTTCTTCATTGTCCTGAACTTCTCAATGATGATATCACAAGAAGACTGCTAACTCCAATTGAATCAGCACTGGCTATGCTAACGAATTTATCACCGGTATTGAAGAATTATGGACAACAATTGAAAGCACCAACTGCTATGGTGCGTCTCCGACTTTATGAGACACTCTTGCTGCTACCACCACAGACATTCGAAGGTTCCTACACCCATTTACTGAGAATGCTTGTCTCTGAATTTACGTTGACTGAGAATCCAGGTAATACAACGACATCGTTACTCAGAATCGTTTGTCATGCAAATGACTCAGTTATTTTGGGTACTTGGCTGCAAGAAACTGAACATCGGACTATTGAAGACCAGGTAATTTTTTTATTTATATAATATGCCATTGTTCATTCTTCCATGTGACCTAGACAGAGTCCTTGCACTATTTTTTATGTTAAGAGAGGGTGAACCATTCATTGATATTAATAGAATTGCCTTGATTCTACTATTAACAATATCTATTTTTACTATGGAATCTAAGGATAAAATCGTTATCATTTTGTAATGAACATAAATTGAGTGGTAAAGAATACGTTAGGATATCTTATGTCGATTATTATGGAAATATCTCTGGAGTAAAAAGGTTCAGGTCAATTTATCAATATGAGAGAGGGTCTAACACTCTCTCTGTAGTTCATGAAATGTTTTACGGAAAGGATGATTTTTTTTGACTCATCTTACTCAGTTTTTCTGACTCATCTTTTTGACTCTCATTAATAATTTAGTGGAGCAAATATCAGATAGGATAAGTCGATTTTTTCCGCTCTTTTTTTTTTGCAAATCTCTTGAGAATAATGAAGATACGCCCTTTCTGCATCAACCTTTTTTTTGTAGCTCCTAAAATTCTCTTGAAAAAAGAATCAGAGCAGAACGGGCGTATCTTCTTCTCGGCTACGTTTTTTTTTTTATGAAAAAAATACTTTACATGAATCATCGATATTTGCAACTAGATTAATTTCCAAATAATTTGAACTCATGTGTTTATTGCCTTTCCTTAAATTTGAACGAATATAAAAAATTGAAATTTTTTATCAATCAATTAGCTATTTTCGATAATTTTCTCTTCATTACATGCTAAGATGGAACCAAGTAGAAGATCAGACGTTGAGCACGTAAGTTGTCATCTCGTTCATGCAAATTAAATGAGTGATGAAGCATTAAGACGCTGATTTCTGGGAGATATCTTGAAATCAGAGCAATGTAGAGAAATTCAGTTACTCTCAGAATGCTCCTTCTCCATCGAAATTTCTTCTGTATCTCTGTAAAACTATTTTATCAATTGTATAATGTAAATATTGGGATTAATTGATCAATTGACTTTTCGTTTTAGTTACAGCCAAATAGTGCAGCTGGTTCCGGTGCCCTTGAGCACAACGCTTGTTGTCTCTACCGTCCAGTACCATCAGACGAGATAATCCCAGGTCCACTGCCCCTTGGTGTAGCAGTTATCGATCTGTCAGTCTCACTCTTTGGCCAGATTTTTCCACGTGTAGCCAACAAACACCGTCTCCAGATGCTCGATCACTTCGGTGAATGCATAAAGCACGCAAAATCCGGGCGCCAAGAAGCAATACAAATGAATGTATTCACAGCAGTATTGAGTGGTTTGAAGGGTTTGAATGAGGCAAAGACTGGATTTGGTCAGGAAGACGTTAAAAAATTGGCAACAAACCTCATAATAAGTACATTGACAAGTCCCAATCCAGTACTGCGATGGGCCGCCGGTGAAGCAGTTGGTAGAATGGCACAAGTCATATCAGATCCAAAATTCACAGCGGAGTTGGCGCAAACGAGCTTTGATCGTTTAAAATCAGCACGCGATGTTGCGAGTAGAACTGGACACTCACTTGCACTTGGTTGTCTCCATAGATACGTTGGTGGAATGGGCTCGAGTCAGCATTTGAATACAAGTGTTAGTATATTACTCGCTTTGGCACAGGATAATTCATCGCCAGTTGTCCAGGTTTGGGCACTTCATGCATTAGCACTGATAGCTGATTCTGGTGGTCCGATGTTTAGGGGTTATGTTGAACCAACATTGTCCCTGATTCTGACACTATTGCTGAACGTACCGCATTCATACATTGATATACACCAGTGCATCGGCAAAGTTTTATCAGCATTAATAACGACAATTGGGCCAGAACTTCAGGGTAATACTTCATCAATATGTATGGCACGTTCATCATTCCTTTGTGCCTGTGCAATAATGCAAGATCATCAGGATCCATTAGTTCAAGCTGAAGCAACTGGTTGTCTCCAACAACTCCATCTCTTTGCACCAAGACACGTTAATCTTTCATCGCTAGTACCAAATTTATGTCGTACACTATCGAGCAATCATTTACTACTGAGAAAAGCTGCAATATCATGTCTGCGACAATTGGCACAACGTGAAGCCAAAGAAGTTTGTGAACACGCTATGAGTTTAGCTAATGAAAGTAGAGATACGAATATCGTTGAAGGACTGATAATAACAGAGACTGGTTTACCTGGTGTATTATTCAGTATGTTAGATACGGAAACTGACAGTGCATTAATCAAAGATATTCATGATACTCTGACGAGTATGTTGCAGATGCTTGCTGCTGAAAATTTATCACAATGGTTATCATTGTGTAAAGATGTATTAACAGTTGCTACTGAATCAAGCACACCAGATGAAACAATAGTATCAACAAATGATGATAATACTGGTGACAATGATAATGGTGATGGTGAGGGTGATGATGATCAAGCTGAATTTCATGCTGATGAATCAAAGCAACGACCAAGTGTATCACCACGATGGCCAACCCGTGTATTTGCAGCTAAATGTATACGCAGAATAATACAAACTTGTATGACTAATAAATATGAACATTTTGATTTATCGATGGCCAAAGAATTGCAACAAATTAAAGGACGCAGTGATTATCTGGTACTACATTTATCTGATTTAGTTAGAATGGCATTCATTGGTGCAACAAGTGATTGTGATCCATTGAGATTGGAAGGATTACAGACACTGCAGGATATTATTGAAAAATTTGCCAAAGTACCAGAACCAGAATTTCCTGGGCATCTATTACTGGAACAATTTCAAGCACAAGTTGGTGCTGCATTGAGGCCAGCATTCTCAGCTGATACAGCATCACATGTTACAGCAGCAGCTTGTGAAGCATGTAGTGCTTGGATTGGCAGTGGGGTTGCACGTGATTTGAATGATTTACGCAGAGTACATCAATTACTTGTATCATCGTTGGAAAAATTGAGAGAAGGTAATACTCGTCCACAATTATATAACGAGAGCTTATCAACACTCGAAAGATTAGCCATTTTGAAAGCATGGGCTGAAGTCTATGTTGTTGCAATGATTAATGAAGGCTCAGCGCCAGGTACACGTGAAAATAATAAGAATATTAATTCAACCGAAAATGATGATTTTGGTGAATTTGAATCACAAAATGAGAGTTTATTGAGTTTAGTGCAACCAGAATTATTGAGTTTGAGCCAACACTGGTTAGCAGCTTTGAGGGATCATGCATTATTATCATTACCACCAGAATTTTCAAGTCAATTGCCACATGATGGTGGTGCATTTTACACAACTGATACAATGGAATCAGCAAGACCGTATTATTCAAAATCATGGGCACCAATATTACATGCCGCAACACTCTGGCTCAATGCACGCGGCTTTGATGCTGAGGATTCTACGAATGGTACCAATAATCTTCCATCAACGCCTAACAATAACCGAGGTATTATTAATAATAATTCAAACAGCAAATCTGATTTTAATACTGACCGATTCCATCTGCTCCTCGGTATTTGCATTGAGGCATTATGCAGTTCAAGATCATCAGAGTCAATCCAAAACATTGAAACATGTCTGAATGCGCTTTATACACTATTGGATTCAGTTTGGACGAGAAAGGCATTCACAACTGATTCTACACTTGCCATTGAACTCTGCAATGTTCTTCACAGATTGATATTAACACGAGAGAGTTTCACCATTCAGATGATGTCGATGGAGGTGTTGAAACAAGTGATGAAAGGAACGCAAGAGAATTTGAATGAATTGAAGAAAATTAAATTGAAGGAGATGGGTCCAGCTAATCAAGAAATCGATGATAATGGTGAGTTGGATTACTTGGGTGAAGGTGGCGAAGAAGGAGAGTTGATACCTGGTAAATCCCTGGTTTTCGCTATTGTCGAAGTCTGCTTGTGTCTTTTAGTAAGACAAATACCAGCATTGAATCCAAATCCAGATGGTGCTACGGCCATTTTGTCGCAGCGTGGATTTATTCTAACTGAAGAAAATGGTAAATTAATTGCTTCAGCACTCAGTGTTATGGAGGCATTGCCAAGCTTGTGTGCACCTCAAGGCGCATTATCTATTCTTCCAACACTTCTATATTTAACTACTGGTGTCATACGGGAAATTGGAGTCAGAGCTGATAGTCATAATTCGAAAGCAACCACTGAGATGTCCATTCATGCTGCATTACACTGCTTGAAGTGTCTTATTGTCGTTAAATACTCGAGAGATGGAAGAAGCAGAGAACAGTACACTGGACTTTTACAGAGTGCACTTGCTAAAATCATTGATCTTGCTAAAACGGGCAATGATGAAGCCAAAATGGATGAAGTTACTATGATGCTGGCTATTGGAGTTTTTGTACTTCACGCATTACCGGAAGTTGTTAGTGCACCGAATCTGCAGTTTCCATGCATCAATCACTTTAGACAGGCAATGCAGTCGAATAATACATTGGTGAAACTGAAATGTGTCCAAACATTAAAAACGATTTTCCTATATCCTGAGAAAAGTATAAGTACCCCATACATTCACGCACTTGCACCAAGAATCGTTGAATACTTGTATAGCGATAGGAGTAAATTAGTGGAGACTGAAATTGAACTATCATACACATTGGAGTGTGTTGGTATCATTGAGGCTCTAATAGCGCTTGCTGAACCGGTCAATCGTAAGTTCATTTCATTATTTCACTAGTAAAGAGGTAAAATAGGACAAATCGACTTATCACTGGAGATAAGTCTCTTTTAGGATAATTTTTTTCTGTAGAGAATTTTAAAAGCTACAAAAAAAATATTGGAACTAAAGAGACGTTTCATCATTAGATTCCGAGACATTCTCAAAAAATGTTTGAAAAAAACAATTGACTCTTCCTGTTTTACCTCCTCGCGATTGAATTCTCCTTCTCTTTATCAATTCTATTGAATTCATGATTTTTCCCTTCTATTAATTACATGCAAATCAGGAGACTTGATGCAAGGTATTTGCCTAATTGCCAATTGACCGAATAATAAACCTTGAATGTCGACATTATCATCAAACTTATTCTTTCTTTTTCAGGTATTCAAATGCTAACTTTACTTGTACCAATTTTAATAAATTATTTACTCGATGAGAACAAACAACAACGTGGCACAAAATATCAGGTAGCTCTTCATCAGCAGAGTTTCCAATGGCTAAGTAGAATCGGACCGAAATATCCACAGGTAAATATACAGTATTTTCATTGAAACAGGTTGAAACGAGAAAATTCGGTAATGACGGCAATGACTTACTTTTTCCGGAATTCATTCTTGAATTGTGAGATTTTTGCGATAACGTTTGTCGATAGCAATTAGAGTTACGAGAGATATAAATATCAATTTTTTTGTTTCAGGAGTTCAAAACACTAATGTCACAGTCAACAGATTTGAAAACGAAACTAGAGAATGCTGTACGTATAAGTCATCAACAAGCTCAGCGACACACAAAACATCCAGATACATTGAAACCAATTAACAAAACAGCGACACCGTCAATTAAGTTGAAAACAGACTTTTCGAATTTTAATTGAATAAAGAAAAAAAACTGAATGTATGAAATTGGACGATGACAAGAGTGAATCCATAGGCCATTGAATGAGTGATATTAGAATTAATCAAATGTGAAATGAAAATTGTGTCATTTATGATTTTCGAATATTATTATTTTTTTTTTTCAAAGTAATGGAGGGAACAAACGTCATATTTTGCAGATAAAATTTGTATATAAGAGTTAGTAATTACGTTTAGCATTTTAGTTACTGAACCAGAGCCTTTTTTTTACAAATCTCTCTTTCAGTTTTTGAAGTCAGTCAGAGAAAAAGATGAAAGCATCCCTGGTATAACAAACTTGCGAGATGTTCTAATAATTCAGAGAAATGATTGAGTGATTTTGTTCGGTTCTACAGAAGGAATAAAAATGAAGTATTGTTTGACGATACAGTGGAGTTATTCGGGAAACGTTAAATGCATGAATTTATGAAGTGAAATTAACTTGAATGTTCTTGGAATTACTTAATTCCACCAGAGAAGAATTATAAATTGATATAAAATGATTTATAATTGATTGATGTACAGAATCACCTGAGAATTAGAAGAAGTAATTCAAAATTATATTTTTTCAATTATTCCTAGCGCACAAATATGATGAAAACAAAAAAAATTAAATTATTTTATGATTAATTTTGTATGCCATTTGAAAGTGTATGAGAACATTAGTTTCTTTGATTTAATATTCGATTATTGAATATATTTAGAAGTAAATGAGTATAATATTCTTTTATGGCTCTAAATTGAATAATTAGGAATTAAGATAATTAGGAATACTAGAAGGGAAATCCTTTTTCTTATTTTTAATTTTAGTAAGTTTTGAGGACGAACGAATTTAATGAATTTTGAGGGAAGGATGCATAATCTATAAATGATTATTAGTGCATCCTACATTTATTCCATGTGGAAAAATACCATTCCTATTCGGTATCAAAGTGGTGAAACGAAATTAGTGAATTCTGATCCAAAGTCAATTTATTTGTGGAATTATTCAGTAGGATAAGTGTGGGAATTACTTGTAATTTTTCTTTTCAATTGATAGATCTCCGAAAAGATAAAATTTATAACTTTCATTTGGAAAAATTTCTAAGTCAAGATAGAAACTCTGACAATTCAATCCATGATATAGATGAACAAGAAATTAGTATTGATAACTTTTTATTCATCTATGGAGGTAAAACTGATAGAAAGTGATTATTTTTCAACAATATGAATATGACAGTATTTCGATATTGCTTTCAAATTTCAGAGTTCGATACCATTTCAACTTCGGGAGAATCAGTCTCTCATGAAAGCTGCTGAGAAAATGCAAAACTTGTATTCCAATGATTTTTCTTATATTTACTTGATCATTTTTCTATTATTTTTTATCAAATGTTGATTTTTTGAAATTTTTACTACAAGCAAATTTTTCAACTCATCTTCTCTTACTACTCCAATGAATTCTTCGGGATATCGTAAAATGTAATAGAAATACTATATATCTTCAGAAGTTCCTTCTTGCAAGAATTGTTTCAATATAGAAACAAGATTCTTCCAAAAATTTTACTATCTCACTTCAATCCCGAATTTTTAAATCAAGACTGAATCAACTGATCTCGTTTTACCTCTTTGCATCTATATTCATCTGCTCATTGTATTCATGAATAATGAAGAATAGAATAGTATTAGGATCAGTGTAATAACCACCTTAGTTGAATTATTGAAAGTAATCTTATGGTAATCTCCAAATTCTACGGACCTTCGTCTGGAAATGTAATTGAATATTTGAAAAATTGAATATCACAAAATGAAGATATAAAAATTATGGGGAAAAGAAAACTTATTTAAGATTAAGAGAATAGATTCATCCTATACCATTCAGTCGTTTATGAATGAAGAGACTTAGAATAAATGGAGAAAGTACGAATTTCCGAGGTATTTTGAATCTATTTGATGATAATTCGTGTACAATAGACATTAGTATATGTATGAAATTGTGATCGAGAAACAAGAAAAAAATCTGTATCTAGCGTAGAAACAAGGTCTTCCTCATAATTGTCTAATGAATAATAATAAAATTCATAATTCATCCCACCGATTAAGTTACTTTCAATTTTTCTATATTTAATTTTAGTCCAAAATTTTAAAAAATCCAAATCCTTCTGTTTTCGTGAAAATTCATACGTCTGATGGATTACAGACATACAAGCGTGTTTCCCAAATTCAACTAGCCAAAAACCATACGCTATATACTAGCACGGTAATAAATATAATATCATTGTACCAGTAGACAGTAATATATCCATACGGAATTCCATCCTGATTGGGATAAAATCGCATTATATCGCTTAAATTCGAAAAAACAGTGCATTGGTCTTCAAGTTATCGTGTTTACATTTTTTTCGTGGAGAGTCAACAGAATATAAATAATTTTGGGCGTGTAATATTAGGCTCATGTCAGCCCAGCATTGGTTTTATATAGTAGAATCAATGTCAATGACCAAATAGTTGGATTGATCTTACAAAACATCATTTCAAACTATTCCAGAGCTCGAAAAACAAATTCATCATAAATCTATGGATACTTCCGGGTTATAATGTTTAGGTATTTGCTATATGATGAGATAGCGTTCGTAGGGGACTTGTATAATCGACGAAACTTATTAATGATCCACTTCACATATACGGAAGAAAGACGAGAAAGAACGTGACAATATATTCGAGTTCAAAAGCAGCACTGGCGAGGTCCATCATTGTCACTTCCGTGCTGATGATTCTATTCACAACCCATAGTAAGGAATGACGAATCAAATAGTTTCAATATCATGAGAGGGGAAACGCAGGATAAGTCTATTCTTGATAAGTAGAAAAAAAAATAGACTCACGACCCTCTGATTACATGTCAGGTGCTCTACCAACTGAGCTATTGCGAGTTCCTAATTTCCCCTTGAATCTTTGACCAACTCCCGCCACCTCCCTTCCAGAGGCCATTTCTTAGATTAAATTAATTGATTTTTCTCGGTCGAAAGTACGCATCTTCGGCATCAATTTCAGAGCAGAGGAGCTACGTAGAGTTGAGCCCCCATATATAGACTTTTTGAATTTTTGGAATTGCAATCGTTTGACGGACGATTGACGGTGATTGACAGATGATTATTAACGTTTGACGGAAAATAGTTTTATTTAAATAAATTTTCCAAAATTGACCGAAAAGAAAATTTTAGTTCCCCCTCCCCCCTATATGGGATTTCTTATTTTTAGAATTGGCTATTGAAAGGAAATCGTTTGACGGTTTTTGACAGACTATCCATAAATATGAAATATTAATATTTTTGCTGTAATTCAAGAATTCCCGATTCCGGTTTTGAAAATTCAGAGTTCTGATTCACAAGTTCCACACCAGAGCGGTACATTGAGAGGAGCGTATCACGAAGGGCCCTTTTAGATTTTTGAAATTTGCGAATCAGAATTTTTTCGAATAAAAATTTGTTCGAATAAGATCATACTAATATTATGCATTTATTCCTGCTCGTGAAAAATGAACTTCTCCCAATTACACGAAGGGGACAATAGGATGATACTGAACCTTGAGGTAAAATGGACCGATAGTAATGATTTTTGAAAATTCTTGAAGATTTATTCTTACCAGACATATTTAGAGACAGATTCATTCTTAACTACATATTCTTAACAGAATATGTTTGCCTAGAAGTCGAAAATACGAAATTTTGCGGATTAAAAATAGGGAGAAATTGAAGGATTGAAATTTTAAGAAATTTTCTTTAGAATAATTAGAAACCCGTTGTTGCACGATTTCTGTTTAATTTTTTCTTTCGAAAATTCTGATTCACTTCTCCTCGAAAAATGGAATTTTCTTGTTTTTAATAATTGAAAAAGTGCAAATTTTTCAGAAATTTCGAAATTCTCAACTTTTTTAAACCATGGAAAACTTGAGCTTTTTCCAAATCTCGAATGTTTCTTATTTTTTTATGTAAAATTTCATTCCGAAATCTCCCTTGATAAGTGCATTCTACCCTAACTGACTCATTTTTTTTTTAACTTGTACATACAGTAGACTCTCGAATAAGTTCCGCCCAATGAAGTTCCGCTCTCATTAAAGATCCCCAGATTTTTCTATTAAAGTTCCTCGTTGGCGCCCCCACTCTGCTTCTTTGGCGGACCAATCGAATTGAAGTTAAATGCGCGGCATTTTGAATGAGGTTACGTGCACAAGATGTAGTCTAGAATTATACACTCCATGCATCTAGCTGCGCATAGGAGAGTGTGCCACGGCGCAATCAACTGCGCAGAGGAGACTAATCTACGTGAAAGTGGGGAACGGAACTTTAACGAGTGGTCTGGAACGGACAGGGGAACTTATTTGAAAGTCTACTGTATTGTCCTTCTATCTTTTTCTTTGACAGACAAGCAGACATTCAAGGCAAACAAGAGGGAAACAGTCAAAGTGAGAGAAAACATTGAAAAAAAAATAATGGCTGAGAAATCCGCCCTTTTCTGCTATTTTTATAATTTTTTTCTTTCAATTATTGTCTTGCATTGACGCATTCTCCTCTCTCCAGCAACGATGAAAATCATTGCTGAAGAGAGGGAAACGTTAAACTGATTGGAAGAGCTGCAAAAAATGGCAAAACGAAATTTCAACTCTTTTCTCGCCTTAACGCACTCTCCTCTTTTCAGCAACGATGAAAATTATTGCTGACAAGGAACATCACTTAGGTGTCCTCCTCTGATTTTGTTGAAACTCATGTATGTTGTAGAGCATTTGAAACTAAGAGACACGTGTTTTTTTATCTGCGGAAAAACACTTTTAAGGGATGAAAGCACCCTTTGAAGTTAGGCATGTCAAGGGGTGGTTTAGCGGCTTCACCCAGAAGCAATCAATCGATTTCAATGAAACCAAAACTGAAATGTTTCTCATACAGAGCATTGAAAAACTCACTACAGTAAAACCTCGTTAACACGAATTCAACGGGACTAGAGAATTTGTTTTCGTTATAACGAAATTCGTGTTATCCGTTAACACGAATTGGTTCGTGTTATCCGTTAAGACGAATTAGTTCGTGTTATCCATTAACACGAATTAGTTTGTGTGAATGAGATATTAAGACGCTAAATAGCGTTAAAAAATTATTTTTTATTAGTGTAGAGAAAGTCCATTTTACATTAAATTGTTTCAAAATACTGCGTAATTGTAGTTTGTCGTTTATTTTTCAAAGTTTCTAAATTAACTTCAAAGCTTATTTGATATAATGACTCTACGAAGTCCTTAGTAACGTTGTTATTGTTGGCATAATTTTGTAGAGTTTCCAAAGCACTTCTACAAGATTCTAGACTAGGTTTTGTATTTACGTTTTGTTCTTCCTCTTCTACGTTTTCTTCTTCTTCTTCTTCTTCTATCAAGGCCGATGAAGCCAACCCACAAACAGAGACGTCATCATCTATTGTACTGTATCCCTCGAATGAAATAGATTCCTAGAATATATGTAATTAATATAATTACATACCTACAAACATACAAATATATAAAATATATTTAATGTATATAAAATAAACACAACATACCGAATGAGGATTAAGGCTATTGTAATAATCCCATTCTTGGCTTTCAACGACATCAACTTGTACTGGTAATTCTGCGTCACTTCTAGTCCAAGCTTTATTGAAACATTTTTTGATTTGTTCAGCAGATACAGATTTCCACGCTGAAGCCATAAACCGAATCGCTTGTAATACATTCAATAATTTTTGTGGTTGTTTACTCTCCAAACTGTGTATAGCATGACGTAGTAAATATTTTCGATAATTTTTTTTAACGACTGCAATGATGCCCTGATCGAGAGGTTGAAGTCGGCTAGTCATATTTGAAAGAAAAGAATATAATTTTGACATTTGTTAGTTGCAGTGAACTGATTTTATGAGCAGAGCAATTGTCCAAAGTAAGCAAAACACTGCGATTTTGAACTCGCATGCGGCTATCAAATTTTATAAGCCATTGCCGAAAAGCAACCTCATCGATCCACGCATTGCGTTGATTACTGTATTCACACGGCAATTTTGATCGATCAATACCTTTAAAACAGCGTGGATTAGCCCACTTTCCCATTATCCAAAGACGTAGTTCTTCACTGCCGTCTGAATTACAGATAAAAACAGCTGTCAACCATTGTTTACTTCTCGTGCCGCCATGACACTTTTCTCCTTTAATCCCTAAAGTTCGATCCGAAAGCAAATTGAAAAATATTCCACTCTCATCAAAATTAAAAATATCTTTTGCAGCATATGGTTTCTTAACGTCGTCAAAATATGTAATCCATTCATTTGCATCAGTTTCAATAACTTTGTTTAATTCACCACACACTGCAACACTTCCTATGTTATGCCGACTTTTGAAACGATGCAGCCAACCACTGGAACATTTAAAACCTTCTTTATTTAAGTCTTCTGCAAGGCCCCAGAACTAACCCTTGTGATATTTGAAAGTGGATCGAACATTATATAACCAATTTTACCAATCATATCATTCGTTATCCTTTGAAATCTCCCAAGAACACCCGAAAATCGCAAAAACCGAGTGAAACCCACCCGTGAGTTCTCGAACATCGAGCTAGCTGGAGAGCTGTTGAGGAATATCAAAAGATAAATGGAAAGGGGACTGTGTGCCTAGATTGCAGGGTTCTGTCAGACAATCTGGGAGGGATCACACGTAACACTTTAGAAAAGAGATTCGATTTTTATTAATTTTTTTCCATCTCAAAATAGTTGAATTAAACTGCGACGGTTTTTACCGTCACAGAATTAAGAAAATAGGAATAATTAATTATTTTGAGGGAAATCACGATAATGATCGCAATTCGCGGTACCCGGTGAGGATGGGGCTCACCCAGAGTCAATGCAGAACATATCCAGAGTGAGGTCAACAGATTTTTATGACCTCACTAATTGTTTTTGTTTCTTCTTGTCCAATTTAACTCCAAAAATTGGAGAAAAAATCGTGAGTCAGGACTGGGGAGGAACTTCCCCAGTCACGAAGATAAAATTAGCAGCACCAAGGGCACCCGAGATGGACTTGGGAAGACGCAGCATCCATTTACTTGGTCCAGCATCAGCCAACACTGGTGGACGTTGGTCAAGAGCAAGAGATCACCAAGATCATTGAGGACAACGCCGAAGCCAGTTTAAAAAGAAAAGACTCGACTGAAAATAAAGACTAAACTTATCCGTGTACAGTGTCGCGAAATTATTGTCCGAGTTATTATGATTATTTTTGTACATTATTTCGAATTATTTTAGTGCAAGAGAAATTTAAGTAAAGCCAGTGGCGGGGGTAGAGTAGTGGGGGGACTCGCGCCGTAATTTTTTGGGTTGGGCCTCGGCTCTACCGAAATTGAGCGGAAACAGCAGAGTAAGCCCAATGCCGACTCGTGGGAGAGAAGACTCGTTCTTCTTCTCCCGGGACACCGTGGCGGTCACATCGTAGAGAGAATCCAGAATTCAGTAAAAGAAAAGTATAGAAAGGATTGTAGAGAAAGTCAAGGAAATAAAGAAAAAGATAAGAAAAATTGGAGAGACCGAGACGGAAAGAAGGAGCGCACAACAAGTAAGGTACGCGAGTCCCCCAAAAGATTATAATTTGAATTGGAGTAATTAATTCGAGTAGAGGATAAAATTTCGAGAAAACATTGGGTTAACGTCTGTTTGGGGTGTATTCACCCAATTTAGAATAAGAATCATTATTGTTCGTTCTGAGTGGAATTTCGAGTTAGTAATTAAGATGAAATACTGATAATATTATTTACCAGCAATTTCCTTAAATATTTTCATATTCTCTCTGATTTAAATGTACATATTCTACTTTTTTAAATATACCTAATTATTATTGTTTAAATCGGAAATTTTCAGGAGTTTGGTGTGGAGTTTTTGTTCTGTCCCGAATACCGAAAGGGAGGGTATCGTCCCCTCCCCCCCTTGAGATAGGAAAAGAGTTTCGCGTAAGAAAGCGGATAAATCTACAGTCCTTTTGGGGTTTTGTGGTTTAATTGAATCAAAAATAAAACTCGGGGATTTGTCGTTTTCCCCCAAGTTCTCAAAATTTTGAAAAACGACTGGCGCCCAGGTTAAATAAGGGAAATTGATCGGGAGTAAATTGGGAAAAATTCGGAGCATAAATTTTGGTCGAGTAAAATAAAATTTTTTCGTGCATTTAACGAGTTGGCTCAAGGTCATTCAAGCCAACCGTTACACAATCAATGATGGCTTTATTCAAAAGTAAATTGTTTTATCCACTAAAAACATCAGTTACGAGGTTTTTTGTAGATAAAAAAAAAAGTTTTATTTTGAACAATTTGAGATTTAACCAGAAATCTGGAAATTTCACTGTTTCTAGAGTTTCTAGTTGCTATCTCTAGAGTTTTTCGAGATTCTTGGTAAATTGTTTATTTTTCCGAGTTTCTCTCGAAATTTTTCTAAAAATCTGACTCTGGCAACCTTTGTTTGCCTCTTGAATTAATTCTCGGAATTGATTCGTGTTAATTAATTCCGAAAAATGCACAGTTTCTATTATTTTTATTCATTCATGTGAAATTTGATTTTTTTTTCTATGAAATCAATAAAAATTTTAAAAACTATATAAAATTCATCAGGAGAATTGAACAAGGAATTTTGGAATTTCAGGTATCTGAAATGTAAAAGAGGAGGCTGCCCAGGGACGGCAAAATTAAGTAGAGGGTGTGTTACAATGATGAGACGTCATACTCATGCACCTCGAAGGAATCTTCAGGCAATTAATCAATTCGAGTTGGCTATTCTGCAGAAAATTGTGAATACTTTCAAAAATTCAAAATCTGTTTATGCAGATATCATAACAGAGTGTGTAACGTGATTTTTCCCCCGAAAGGAGAAAATCACTGCGCCGTCCCTCCCTCCGCCTCTCTCATTCAAAGTTCCACCATTAAAAAACCGTTGCTGGGTGCCAGGTGGTTTTTACGGAACCACCAAACTGGAAGTTCCTCGGTGAAGTCCTGCCCTACATGTTTATGGCTCATAACCGGCCCGTAGCAGCAAGGAATTCCGCCGAGAACGGAACGAAATAGGCGGAAGGGTGGTGGTGTTACCTTTTTCCCGTTTAGCCCGAGAAAAAAACCGTGACATGAGTCAGGGGTGGAATCGGGGGTGTTAACCCGATCCGTTGCCGTTCCTCCTCCAAAACAAAAAAAAACAACCAACCAAAAAAAACGAACGAACCTGAAGGAAATTGAGAAATTGTGGGAAAGGGGAGGATCCTGAAATGAATAATCGTAGTCACAAGAAAATCGGGTGAAAGTAGAGTATATTGCCAATAGAATCCAAAACTACATGCGTGTGAACTCCCCTTTTATTATTCCCCTAGTTTCCCTTAAACGTCTCAAAAAGCGCGGGACTCAAAAAAGTATTACACAAAAAAAAGAAGAAACCCAAAAAATAGTAAATTCTCCGAATTATCAAATAATGTTCAGAAATTAATTTTATTTTAGTTATGATTATTAATAGTACTGAAATAAACTGATTTTAGTTATGATTATTGAGGGTGTCGAAATTAAAGTATTTTAGTTATTATGATTTCTTTTCGGGGAAGTACAATAACGATCCAAAAGGCACAAATTCTCGGGACTCGTCCGAGGTATACGGGTGACGTGATACGGGGGGGGGGGGAAGGGGGGATTAGAATGTATCGCCACGGGAGTTTAGCGATAAATGCTCCAATTTTTCCTTTTGATTTTCCTCCATTAAGAATTCGAAAAACGTAACGGGAGGGGCAAATTGAGGCTCGTTGGGTCCGTGGGGATCAACCCCATCGAAGGAGATCGGTTTCCGGTTTTTCCCGCGGAAATTACGGGAGTTACGGGAAAGAAACCACTTTGCGTACTCCACGCAATGAGTGCGAGTGAGAGAGACATAGGGCTGTATCGGCTGATGCAACGCGTGGGTTTGGGCATTTTCTTTACTGAAAAAACGTGGTAAAATAAAATATTGGAACGGCGTATAACGGGGTATCTAATTAATTAAATAACAACGGGAATTAATTAGTCACGTAACGGAGAAGAAAGATATTAAATTAGTGGGAATGATTTTGAAGAAGGGAGTTAGAAACGGGAAAAATACACAATTCTGCTCACCAAATCCTGTGGCGTCTTCCCCTCTTTTTCCTCCATCTCCTAGTCCTCCCTCTCTCTTTTCCTTTTTTTTCCTCCACTAAAAATACACGTCCTCACTAATTTTCTCGTTTTGTTAAAAATCCAATTAATTTTTACTCAACGGATTTCTACTGGAGGATGCCCGGAGCAACTCGCCGTGGCTTCCTCGTTGATTTTCTCGTTAGTGGACTGTATTTTTTAACCAACGATGATTCTCTCCGTGCTGAACCGTCACAAGAACGACTACAACACATAAACTTCACAACCACAAAGGACTGGAAGGGTTTTAAATGATGTTGAAACTCGCGAATTATATAAAAATATATAATCTTTAATTGTGACTAGATTACACTCAATGTTACATTTCTCACTTTGATAATTGTCTCTCACGATAATTGTCTCTATGATAATTGTCTTTATGATAATTGTCTCACAATGCTCACTCGATTAATCACGGGCGTAAATCGCGATTAATTAGATAATTTACTCAATGCTCGATTAAAACCGGAAGGCACTGGCGCTCTTTGCCATGTGTCTATCGACTTTGGCGTGGGTTTCTCACTCGCACTCGTTGAGTCACTCGGTGTTACATCTTGCACGTTTCTCACTCAAGATCCAAAATGTAAGTGACGCGTAAAATCACGAAGTTACTCGTCTCCCGCATGTCACCAGGGTCAAGACGCCTCCGGTGACCATCAGGATAATTTGTATACAATTGATGACTCGACCGCTCCTCGGATAATTCAGGATCAGTCGATAATTAACTCAGATTATTAACACGTTTCATCTTGTTTTTTTTTATTCATCAACAGAAAAAAAACCACACCAGAAAATGTATCGGGTGAACCACGTGTTGCCCTTACGGTTGGCGTATACTCGGCTGTCGGGTTGTACATGCCCGTTCGGCTCGAACGGCTCATGCCCCTCTTCACCGCTAGGGCGTATGACGTATCTTTTCGCAACGGGACATTTCGCGCAGTTTTCTTTTAAATTCAAACAGGGATTACGAGTTAACTTTTCTACTAATTAAATAACATTTGTCGCAACCGGGCTATTTTCAGGTGCGCTTTTCCGGGATTTTATAACTACTTCTTTAATTAACATTTGGGGCACGGATCTTGTCCGCCGATGCCCCTAAATTTACTAATTGCCACACAATTAATAATTTACTATTTGAGGCACGGATCTTGTCCGCCGATGCCTCCTAAATTTAAAGGGTCTTTCATCCCCAAACAAAACGTGATTGGCGTACGTTGAGGCACGGATCTTGTCCGCTGTTGCCTGCCAATCCTTACTTGAAATTTCCACAAAATAAATCGACTTTTCCTCCAACAGTTTCCCCTAATCAATACAAAAAAATCCCCTCATATGGAGCACCCTTTTTATGGGCTTTACGCGCGGTTTCCCATCCCTAGCCTCGCTTCTGCTTTAAACGGTCGCTTTTCCGGGTTTGTCACGGGGTTCTGAGGTATTTCGTTACGGGATATTGGGGCGTTTCGTTACGGGATCAAGGGTGCCTTTAATTTTTGCCTCAGGGGTCGTGCACGATGGTTATTGCACTTACGCACTTGGTTATTGTACACGCTGGTGTCGTCCGCGAAGAACGAGATCCCTTGGGGCTCGTTACACCCCCCTCCGTTGCCACACCCTCTCCTCCTCTTAGGTGGCGTTGGATGGTCCTGGCGGTGTTGGTCCTCGTCCTCCGGTGGCGGCACTCCTCGGCGATGAGGCTAATCCTGTGAATGGAAATATTGGGCTTCTACTGAAATAAATAATACACAAATTAGAAACGATAGAAAAATTTATTCTTCCTCTTATAAAGTGTTTTTTTTTATACTGGAATAAATTGTTTGTTTTTGTACAGGGTTAATATTAAATATCATATAGATCTTAATGTTATGGGTGTTAAGCTATCAGTCTTTTGGGTGCGTCACAGGTCTAATGAGCGGGTGGCTCGTCTTTGGGCTCGGCGGCGTCCTCGGACTTCTCTTCCGCTCCTCCTCTTCCCTTCGTCCTCACTCCTGGGATACCCAAAACGCGAGAACGCGTCCCGCTCCCTCCAGGTCCTCTCCTCCTGCACCTTCTCCCAATGAGCCTTATACTCCTCGGGCGTCATGTCCAACAACGTTGGGGGTGTCACTCGAGGGTAGACGGGTCTTGGGGCTGGAGCTTGCGTGACGGGGGTAGTTGGTGGTGGAGATGCCGTCGGCAAGTGCCAGGACTGTACACTTGTCACGGACATCGGGCTCGTGGATCGTGAGGTTGACGTGCGGGGGGGTGGACTCGCCGTACGTGTCACGGAGTTGGGCGCAGGGTAAACCGTAATTGGCAATACGGGGATTTTCTGGGGGACTGTTCGGGCTTGTGACGTAACGGGAAGGGTAATTTTTAAGGACAATAAGGGCACTGGGCCCTCTGGAATTGTCGTCACGGGAGTTGTAAGGGGTGTTGGGAGTGTTGGGATGGTGATTGTGGGGGATTTAGGAGCTGCCGGCTTTTTGGCTGAATGGGAATGTGGGAGGCTGTGGAACAATTCAGGGTTTTTACTGTAAGACCTTTGGTCCCAGTATCGGTGCAGGTCATAATTGGTGCATAAATGGGATGGGACACCCTCAGCACCACACTTGTGACAATATACTTTATTGTCTCGGTTCTCACAGCGGGTCTTAATGTGGCCCACGTAGTGGCATTCAAAACACCACTGTGTACTGGGGTAGTTGACGTCGAACTCAGGTCCTGGCCAATCGACTCTCGTACCATTTGGGTACATAGGCGGTGGTCGTGGGATGCTACGGGGCTTGGGGGTTGTTCCACTCGTGGAGGACCAAACGGTGGCGTCGGGGGTCTTTGGTTTGGCCTGAGTCGTGGTGATGGTATTTGTTGGGATGTTGGGGGCTGGGGTGCTGACGACAGTGGAATAGAGTTTTTTATGCTCCCCACTGTCAGCGGCTTTGGAAAAGGGCTTCGGGACAAGGACTTTGGGTCTCGGCTTGGTGGTTGGGCTTATGGGGATTTGGGGGGTTGGTGTTGGGCTTGGTGGCCGGCTGGGGACATGTGGTTCAGGGACATTGGGTTTTGGATTCGGGGTTGGAGTTGTGAGTCTCGAAGGGGGTCTTGTTGGACTTGGGGTACGGCTGGGGAAATTGGGTTTAGGGACTTTGGATTTTGTTGCGGGTGTTGGGATTGTTGGTCTCGAATGAGTGGATGCGGGACTTGGGGTACGGCTGGGGACTTTGGTAACAGGTGTTTTGGGGATCTTGAAGTCGGTGGGGGCTGGTAAGCTCGGGGTGATGGCACTAGGGGTGCGGCTACGGCTTTTGGGATTTTGGGGGTGTGGGTTTGCTGGGCAAAACGGGGAGATGTTGATCTTCGGGAGTTGGGTGGAGTTCCAACACATCTTCGGTTGGCTCCTCATCCCGTTTAGCCTTGGGCGTTTTCGGGCTTTTGGGGGTTTTGGGAGTCTTCGGGATGGTGCCAGTGGACTTGGTTTTGGCCGATACGGGAGGGGTGGTTGTTGTGACGGGCTTGGTGTCGAGACGTCGGAGGAGGGGGACAAGTACTTGGTCCACCGAAGTACCTCTGCGTGGCCGTGACGGGAATTTGGGGATGGAGTTACTGCCCACTGGGTAGGACAGGGCGGTTTGTGCCGGTCCCTCCAGAGCACGGATCAGACCTGGGTGGAGGTCCTCCACAGCCCAAAGGTACTTCGCATACGGCTTGATGGGGTTCCAGTACAGGTCTTCAAGCCGGACACACGACGTAGCTGCGGCTTCATCGGGCTTACCCTTCTCCTTCTTTCCTTTACCCTCTTCCTTCTTCCTGTCCTCTTTCCTCTTCTTGTTCTCATCCTTCTCCTGCTTTTCCCTCTTGTTCTCCTTTTTCCTCTGACTTTCTACCTTCTCCTTCGATTTCTCTTCCTCCCTCTGGTGGGTTAACGGGTACTCTTCTTCACCGTCAACTTCCACCTTCTCCTGCGCCTCCTGCAACCAATCCATCACAAATTACGCATTTCTTATCATCAAATTGGTTACTAGTTACGGGAACGTTACGAGGAATGGTACCTGAGGAGTCTACGGGTGAACGTTACGGCTTAATCGTCGCGGGAGATAATCTAACGTTTATGTGAGAGAAGTTTTGATCGATCTTCTCGTTACGGGCGCGAAAATTCTCTCAATGGAAAGACAAATTTTCGTTACAGAGCTCTAGCGCGGGGTTTTCGTAAGTTCGTTACGGATTTTCAGGCAATGGGGGATGCCAGGGCTTTAAGTCACTGACGAAAACTACTCCATATTTCTTTCCATTCAAATCAGCGACTCTGAAACGGATTGGCGAGAGTTTCTCGACGATTACGGATGGTCCTTCAAAGGGAGCTGCCAAGGTCGCGGAAAATCGTTTCGCGGTACTGGACAATTGATGGGACCGTTTCAGGACAAATTGGCCCTCTTCAAAAGTGCAAGGTCGTCTACGGAGATTGTAATTAGGCGCTTGCTGTTGCGATGCTTCAGCCAGTGCATGTTTCAGGGCCTTTCGAAAAATATCGAGACGGGTCATACGATTGATCCATTCTGGAGTCTCTCGTGGTACGATTTCAATATTTCCTTCGACTTCACGACGAAGAGAGATAGCCGGTAGAGGCTTGCGGCCAAAATTCGCGAACGCGGGGGTTGCTTGTAAAGCACAATAGTATGCGGTATTGTAGGCGGATTCATGCGCTCAACTGGATTAGCTTGGGGGTGATACGGGGGAGCTGTCTGGTGTTGAGTTCCAGTCAACTGCATCAGGGCTTGAAGGTCCTTATTAATGAATTCGGGGCCGTTATCGGTGAATAAGATATGGGGTGTACCCCATCTCGAAACCATCTTGTACCCGATCACGTTCTCAAGATGTTGTGCAACCAATTTACCGGTGTTTCGGCGTAACGGGATAATTTCTATCCACTTAGTGAACATATCCTGAATCACTAGGGCGTAACGGGATCCAGATTGACTTGGAGCGATTGACCTAATTAAATCTGCAGCGATGGAGGTCCAAGGTTCCATGGCAACTCTGGTTACCATGTTGTCCACGAGGTAGTGCGTTCTCCACTTTGACTCTTTGGCATGGGTTGCAGTGTCGAACAAAGGTAACAACGTCACGGAACATGTTTGGCCAGTAATAGGTGGTGGAGACTCGACCATAGGTCTTGTCCACTCCTAAGTGGCCGGCTTGTGGCACGTCGTGACATTGTGACAGGACTTGTTGTCTGGATTCAATGGGCAAGACCAACTTCCACGCATTTAAATCCTCCATCTCCAAAGTGACGAAGTCAGAGAGGTGATGGGAGTATAGTCTTCCATCAACTATTTTCCAGTCAGGGTGTTGATCCGGGTCGTTTTGGACTTTCTTTAAACGATTGAGGTACCACAAATCGTTTGTTTCGGCTAGGGGTTCATAACGACACGGGTGACAGCAATGGTTTCACTAATAGGATCTTCTCCTTCGAGTGAACGGGATAGGGCATCGGGTCCGTGGTGAAGGGCTCCCTTTCGATGGATAATCGTCAGGTCATATTCTAAGAGACTCAGGGCCCAGCTGGCGAGTCTCCCAGTCGGATCCTTCAGATTATTTAACCAACGGAGGCTACTGTGATCCATGATAACGATGAAGGAGTACCCCTCGAGGTAACCACGGAATTTGCGGATTGCCCAGATTACTGCGAGATATTCTAGCTCGGTTACAGTATAGTTCTTCTCTGGGGCTGACAGGGTGTGGCTCGCATAGGCGATTACCTTTTCCTCTCCCTCAATAGTTTGGGTGAGGACGGCTCCAAGGCCGACGGTACTCGCATCTGTTTGAACCACGAAGGGTTTTGAGAAATCGGCACATGAAAGAATCGGGGCGGTGGTCAAACGGGTCTTCAGGGTGTCGAAGGCCGTTTGCTGCCTCTCGGTCCACTGCCAGGCATGATTCTTCTTTGTTAGGGCTGTTAGGGGCTCAGCAATGGTTGCTAAGTTGGGGATAAATCAGCGATACCACGAGACCATCCCGAGGAATCGGCGGATTTATTTCAGTGTTCTCGGCACGGGGTAATTGATCACAGCGGAGATCTTCTCAGGGTCAACCTGTAAGCCTTCGTTGGTGACGATGAAACCAAGGTATTTGACACGGGAACAAAAAAGAAACTTTTCTCTCGATTAATCTCGAGTCCAGTGGCTTTTATTTTATTCAGGACTTTTTCAAGTTGCACTAAGTGCTCGTCGAATGTACGGGATACGACGATGATGTTATCCAACTACACGAAAGCATTTGGGGACATCTCCTGACCCATTACTCGATCAATTAGTCGTTGAAACGTGGCAGGGGCATTGGTCAAACCATAGGGCATTCTAAGGAAGTGGAATAGCCCACGGCCGGGTACTTTGAAGACCGTAATCTCTTGTGCCCTTGGAGCAAGCGGGATTTGGAAATAAGCTTGACTCAGGTCGAAGGTGGTGATGAAATTAGCTTGACGTAATTCATCGAGAATTGCCGTCATATTTGGGAGCGGATATGCATCTTTTTTCGTAACGGCGTTGACCTTACGAAAATCGATACAGAAACGGATTTCGCCATTGGGTTTTTTCACCAGGACGATTGGGCTAAACCAACCGCTGTGTGACGGGGTAATAATGCCATCTTGCAGCATCGTGTCGACTTCTTTCCACATTTTCTCGCAGGTTGCGGGGTTGGTGGAACAGGCATTTTGGTTTATCGGCGCATGATCACCCACATCAATGTCATGAGTGGTCAGCGGACACAGGCCGGGTTTATCCCTTTTGGACGGGAGGTTTTTATCCAGAAAGGCTTCGAGACGGGTCTGTTGTGAGTCATCCAAAGTTTGGAGTCTACAACACATAGTGACACGGGAAACTTGGTCAGTTGGTACAAATGAAAATTTTTGTTTCGGGGCGTCACGGTAATACCATTCTTTTGCAATGAAATCGATAACGATACGGGAATTAATGAGAAAGTCCATACCAAGTATGCAATCTTCTGATAGTTCCGGAAATAGAAATGCGTTCATTAGACTACTACGTCCTCCGAGATCTACGTAACAGGTCGCAATTTGATTTAACTTGTTTATTTGTCCATTTGCCGTGACGACTCGTCTTGGCGGGATGGACAGTAACGGGATATTAGTTTTGGAGAAGAGTTCGATACCAGCTTTTCCTGCAAACGTTCTGGTTGCACCAGAGTCAATCAGGGCTTTCATGCATTTTCCTCCTATTACGATATCCACGTGAAATGCAATAGGAGGGTCATCGGGGTGGAGATTCTTTACGAACTCGCTAGACGGGGCTGGTTCAAGACAATGACCAGGTCATTCGGGTTATCCCAGGAAGTATTGGGCGTAACTGCGGGTTCTAAAGAGATTTTTAACTCTTCAGAGGATACGGGATTCCAAGACTCTGAGTCTCTTACGATACGAGCTTGGGCTGCCGATGTAACGGGCCTTTCGAGAACTGGCGGCGTCGTATTCGGCTCTACGCACCTTCATTGGGGTTTCCCGAGTTACAGGGCGGGCATGTGAAAGAGGAATATCCAGGATTCCCACAGCAACGGCACGTGAGACGAGATGGATTTTTGCACTCTCGACGCATGTGTCCAAGTTCACCACACTGGAAGCAACGTCGAGTGGAATTGTCCCCTGTCGTAACAGTAGTTGAAGTTGTTGGTGGAACGGGATTGGAGTTATTAACTCGTTGTGCGGGAATTTGAGTCTGATGGGTAGGCTGAAGACCGTGGGGTCTTTGTGCATTGGCGTTTGGCCTCGGACGCGGGGTCCCAGCAGAGTCAACTGTCTCCAGCGGCCACTGCATCATGGCTGGAGGCTGCTCTCGGTCGTAACAGGGCTCATAGTACTGTGTATACTCCGGAGGATAAGGGAAGTTGAGTGGATCCCACTCAGGCGTAACGGGATTCTATTCTGGAGCATTGCCTTCATTCTCCAGTGTCTCCAGAGCTCTCACGGGATAGTTTCGTTGTAATAGGTTGGAGTAGCGACGGGGAATGGGGAAAACTGGTCGAGGGTTTTGATTAAATCCACTCGTTACGGGGGTTGGGTTCGGACTGAATGGTGGCTTTGGGCCCAGGGAATTACCATATGGGTTATTGAAACGAGGAGTCCCATATTGGTTATTGAAACGGGGAGGATTATTCCTTGGCGGCTGATAGGCCAAGCTAGGCAGACACTTTGGTCTGGTCGCAACGGGACTGGGCGACTTTGAGCACATTGGTAGATTAACCTTGGCGCTTCGCCGACTCTTCTAACTCCTGGAGACTGCTGTAAGTGTGAGCGGACAGGCCAATTTGGTACTGTGGAAGCAAGTTGCGGGCGACTGTTTGAACTTGCTTGTTTACGGGCATTGGGGGATGTAAACGGGAGAAATAAGAAGTCATGATCGTGAAGTATTCACTCACGGATTCATGCACTCCTTGTACACGGGTGAGAGCTTCCAATTCCAACGTTGCTTGATAGGCAGACGAGGAGTAGTGGGCTCGTAAAGCCATCTTGAGGTGTTCCCAAGATGGGAATGCATTCTGGTTGGCGAGATACCACATCTCGGCCATTCCAGTTACGAGATCCCCAAACGGCGAGAGCATTTCCTCATAGAGGAATCCACGCATTCCATATTTGACACGGCTGATGAAGGTTTCAAGGTCTTCTTCCTTCTTTCCACTATGAAGACCTTTTTTCGCGATTAGTCCCACCGCCCGAGACGCTTTGGCTTCGAGATTACCCGAACTACTGAAATCGTTCGGCTGAACCGATACCGTTCGCCGTTGGCCCGTAGGGGGCTGGACTGGTTGTGACGGGGCTGGATTGGTATACTCTGGGGCGTATTACCAATTTGGCACGGGGTAAAAATTTTGGGATTGGTCTGGGGGATAGGGATTATTGGGAACAGATTGAGTCTGCTGTGACGGGTAGGCCAGGGTGTAGGTTGGGGCCGTTGGACCATTCGGACCTCCAGCGTACGAAACCTGGGGAGGGGTCGAAGTTGCTGCCGATCCCGAGGGATGGGTTTCAGCGATACGGGAGCTGACCTGATAAGATGGACGTGACGTTGAGGCTTGCTACGGCAAACAAACACCTAGGGTGCTTGTACTCGGGAAATGGGTATTAGCTCATGTAGACGAGGGTGGGTTGGCCCTCATACGAGGTGAATCGGTCGTGGGAGTAATGTGAATCAACGGGGTCTCGCGGTTATCGCGGCTGTCACGGGGAACGTCATCCCCTTGAACGGAGGTGCCACTACTCTCATCGTCCCCATCCAGGCCGGGCGTCTGTAACGAATCGGCGTCAGGTATATTGCTTACCTTTACTTTGCGTCGGGTGTACGTCCGCTTGGATGGGCGGATGCTACCGGTTATTAGGGGGTCAGTTTGGATTTCTTGACTCACCCCCTGTGAGGTTGACGGGACTTGCACCGAAGGTGATGCGTTTACCGGGTTGGGATTGAGGGGAGCTTGCGGGTTATTTACCTGCCCCGGTGGAACTGCTGCACCCGAGATCAACGCCTGTGCTTCGGCGTTTCGTTGGGCTTCCGGCACACGAGTTGCTTCTGCTTCTGCCAGATGGGCTGCTTCCGCCTGGGCCTCCTCGTCAGAATTCGTCATTTCCACTGCACGTTTACACTGTGCTCGAATTGCTACTGAAATTGGTTGTGTTTTTTTTTCCTTGCACTCGGGTTTTTTTTTCGCGTGGTATCTCTGTGATCCGTTTTCGATCGTGTTGGCCAGAGAACTGACGTTACGAGCAAAATTTTCGGGCAATAATCTCAGGGATTATCCCCACTCTGCGGATCACGTGACAGGCCTTTGTTCTCACTATTCTCGCTTTGACGAACAGTACGAGAAAGAGAAACGGATACGGAAACAAAGTTGAGATCGAGAGTGGACCTCTCTCTCACTCTCACGGGCTTCTGGAAAGATTATTCCCAATTTTCTGTCGAAATTGGCGACTCGGGATGACGTAAGACACGGGACGATACTTGAAATAAACAATGGGACAATAGACTTCTAGAAGCTTCTCTTCGAAAAACAAACTTGTTATTTTTACGGGGATTAAAATTTGGTTGGTCGACACAGAGATGAATTTTGTGGGAATTTATAAATAACCCGAATAAAATTTTTCGACTCGAAATTATAAAAACCCTTAGGCGCATAAAAATTTTTCTTTGGGGTTTGTTACGGCATTTTTGGAAAGGATGACCATTATGTCTGGTCACGGGGATAATTTTTACAGCATAAACTCCAAAGCCTACGTTGCAAAAGGTTTCGTTCAAGTGGTTACAAGAAGTTACGGAGTTATGAAATTTTCATTATTTATTGATTAAATTTTAGTTATATAAAATTTTTGAATGAACCAATTTGAAATTGTAACGGGTCAGTCGGACATACGCCTTTTCATAGCTTTCCTTCTCTTTTTTTTTGTTTCCTTTTCCTGTGTTATTTCGCAGGATTCGCCTACGGATTAAAAATCTTATTGTTCGGGTCGACGGACAAAGAGAACTATAGACACGGGTTTAGTGGGACAAATGCGATGACGTAATCATCGAGAAAAAAAATTTGTAACGAAACGGGAATTTGGAAGGTCAATAATTAAATGGCAAAATGAAGAAAAATTTTAAATACTTTCGATTTAGAATTTTTAAATAACTTGAAGTGATTCTGTTTTTTTTTCTTAATTATTTGATTTAAAAAAAAACGTTGCCCCATTATTGCAGAAAACAAAAAAAAATTTCAAAAAAAATAACTCCTCTCCCACTTTCTCAATTTTCCCATAGATACAAAAAATATAAATTAAATAAACAACGGATCGAGCCTCACGTTGGGCGCCATTTTGTAACGTGATTTTTCCCCTGAAAGGGAAAAATCACCACGCCGTCCCTCTCTCCGCTTCTCTCATTTAAAGTTCCACCATTAAAAAACCGTTGATGGGTGCCAGGTGGTTTCTACGGAACCATCAAACCGGAAGTTCCTAGGCGGAGTCCTGCCCTACATGTTTATGGCTCATAACCGGCCCGTAGCAGCAAGGAATTCCGCCGAGAATCCTTGGGGAATCGTAGACCAGAGATGAGGATGTCTGGTGCCATCTTCACCCTCTCAGCGTTGATTTTTGTCACTGAATCATTTAACTCCTTCATCGACACCTCCATTGACATCAAACGATTCCCATCAATTCCCGGAACACCCTCAGCGCTACCGACCAACGATTTCACCTCCTCCACAGCTTTACGAAGGTCCCTCTGCTCAGCCTCCACCGCCTCCACACGTTCCCCAATCGCAGTCACATCGACAACCAAGCCTGGGATTTTGTTTAGCACCAAAAGCCCAGCAGAGACTTCCTTACGAAGTGCCGTCATTTGCCTTTGCATGGTTTCCTCAAAGACCCCAGTCGTCGCATTCATAGTAGCAAGCTGCGATGTGACATCAGCTCCCAGCGCCGTCATTCGCCCCTGAATACTTTCCTCAAAAGCCCCAGTCCTTGCATTCATTGCAGCAAGCTGCGCTGATATCGCACTAAGCATGGGAATTAATGAAGCCTGGTCCACCATCTCCGACTGCACCAGTGGCACAGTCCCACTTGCCGCATCACCACTAGATGAAGTCTGGCCACCCACATCCGGCCGCCCCAGTGGCACAGGATCAACCATAATTCCAGACAGCTCCAGGTCAAACTGTTCTTCGAAAACTGAAGAGTAACCGCTTGCCGAAGTACTTTGTGTTCTCTGTGCAACTGGCGAATTTACCAGCGTTATGCAGGTGTGGCACAATTTCCTGGACCCAAGATCCCTAAAAGTCGTAGTGAATCTTGAGCAGATTATATGAAATATTTTCCTGCACCTCCCACACTGGTACAACTTCCCCTCTCCCCTTTTGTGACACAAACAACAGACCGGGGTAGCCTTGGCTCTATCACCCATTTGCCCACAAAAAGGAGAAAGATAATACGAGGAATATTCAAAATTTCCCAGAAAATACAAATCGATTCCTGAACTGATGCAGTAATTAAAGTGAGAATAATAAAATAATAACGTTAGCACGCCAGTTGAAAATGAATGAATAATAAAAAAATGATAAAAATGATAATAAAGCTGAGAATACAACGCAGCAAGAAGAGGAGAAAATAATATAATATGATATGTAAGGTGAATGAGTTCACTTAGCACTGGATTTTCTCCTCCGGTAAATTCACTCGGTGTTGGCAATGTCCCGTCAGTCGATACAGTAGGAGGCCTCCACAGCAGTACCCACTCTTCACGTGTAGATGTTACGCCACTCGAGTGACCAACTGCTGTCTCGACGAAGATGACAGGTACGGAGCAAGAGAGATAACCAGAGATATTGGGAGGTTATGTACTCACTTCCAATGACGCCAAAAAGCCTTTGATGAGCTGAAAATGCAACCAACAGGCAGGACTAATTATTCCAGATGTCGGTTGCAACAAAGCGCATGCAACAGTCTGTAACAAAGCCGCCCGAGGGCAAAAACTATTTATTTATTTATTTATTTTATTTACATCAACCCAACAGCCAAGGCCAATAACAGGGTTGCATAGATTTACAGCTATGATTAATACAAGAAAAAAAAAAGAAAATTAAGTAATGATTTACGCAAAGCAAAAGAGATTGAAAGTGGCAATAAATTGATGAAGAAAAGAAAAATAATCAATAAACAAAATGATTACATTAACGATTTTACAACAATAATGCATTTATTAACAATATATTCAATCGAGTCATTAACAATATCGCACTCAGGGAAACGCTCTATTACCAGATTGATGCAAGTACTCCCCTGATATATTGACGAGGCAACTTCTATTCATTTATTCCACTTGCAAAGACGAATGAGGAATTCGGAGGAATTAATGTGGGATTGGTACAGAGCGTTTGTACGTCATCAAGAATGCCTCTCTAAAGACGTGGAAAATCTCCTTCGTAATGGTCGAGTTACCTACAGTTCTCGTATACGAGGTGTGATGCATGTGCCTAGTCTAGTCGCAGCTTGGATGGCTTTGGATCAAGGACCAGATTACAAGGTACAACAATTCTTGGGCACTTCAAGTATTCTAATAGCATCACTCGTTGATGATATCATCTTTTGAGACGAGAATCGCCTCAATGATTATCAGATTGTTGGAAGGCAGGCTGCTGTTCAGAATGTGGATGAATTAGAAATTGCAGCTGATCCAAATCGAGATTTATTGCTCGGAGGAATGCGTCTAGATGAGCTCATCAACAATGCTCATCAAAGACCTGGACGAAGAGCTCAACGTGCAGCAGCACCAGATCTAGATGACGTACTGAGTCTCTCTGACGTTGAAGAATTGGATCAACAAATTGATGAGCCTGAAGATCAGGTGAATAGAGAAGTTCCTGCTGATATTCATGAGAGGAGAGCTCGTCCACCTGCTTGAGCGGCAATCATGATGCACAATGCTCCAGAGAATGGAGAAGCTCTGGCAGATGCTCATCTTGGTGGAGCTCCGTCACCTGCGATGGTCATTTTAGATGGGGTTCACCAGTTTCAACAAGCAAACGTGATGTACAATGTTCCGGAGAATGGAGAAGTTGCTGCTAATCGGATGGAAGCTGCGCCACGTGCAATGCATATTTTAAACGAGGTTCACCAGGCTCAAGGAGCAATCATTATGGATGATGCTCTACAGAATGAAGAATTTGCTGCTGATGCTAATCAGGTGAGAGCTCCACCGCGTACCATGGAGATATTGGACGGAATTGACCAGGCTCAAGAAGGAATCGTGAGGCACAATGCTCCAGCGAATGGAGAAGTCGCGACTGATGCTAATCAGGTGAGAGCTCCACCACGTGCAATGGAGATTTTAGACGGGATTGACCAGGCTCATAGGCAATGGCGATGCACAATGCTCCTGAAAATAGAGAAACTGCTGCTGATGCTAATCAAACAAGAGCTTCACCCCCTGCAGTGGAGATTTTAAATGAGAGAGTGGACGAGGAGAAAGAGAGGTTAGAGTACGGCGTGGTGAGTAGGCGAGGTGAGGGAGCGGGCAGGAGAGTTGTGAGGCGGATGAGGAGGCATCTGGTGGACCATTGTCGAATGTGCAAACATCGACACGGCCGATAAAGCAGAGGTATGACAGAAGGAAGAGAGAAGGTGGCAAAGGGAGTGGGAGAAATTGGAGGGAAGGGGGATGAGAAGGAAGAAGGGAGAGAGGGCAAGAAAGAGGAAGAGACGAAGATTGATCTGCAAGACGATGAGATAAGTGAAACTACGGATGGGGAAGGAAGTGAAAAAGAGAGGGAGGAATCAGACACTTTCCTACCTCCCACAGCGAGATCAGGCAAGTCTGGAGGAACGATACTCAGAAAAGGGAGACTCTCCAGCCTAGACAGGCTAAGAAAGGATGGGGAGGCATGGAAGAATTGCTCAAACCTGAGCGGGTGGTTAGGAAGTGGAAGTGGAACGAAGAGCAGCAGCGAGGGGGAGAGGGAAGATAAAAGAAAGAGAACGATGGAGGGAGGAGAGGAGGATAACGTGGATCCTTTCAAAAACTCCAAAAAGACCAAACGGTCGCCGTTGGAGAGGGAAAGTATGGAAGGAATAGGGAGGATTGAGGAATTCCTGCAGAGATTCAGGAGAGAAACATTGGGCAGATCAGACAGAGTGGAGAAGCAAGGGGTGGACACAAAAGAGGAACTCGAAAACATGAGAAAGACATTGGAAGAGTGGGACAAATTGTGGCTAGAAGAAAGGGAGAAAGTCTGGAAAAAGTTCGAGGAAATAGAGGGAAGTCAACGGAGGAGAGAGGAAGAACTCGAGAAGAAACTCAATGAGGTGCATGCGAGAATAGCGGCATTGGAGGTGAGGGAAAAACCGAATGGTTCAGGAAAATCGAGAAATGTCTCGGAAGAAGAAGAGGAACAGAAAGTAGAGAGAGAGAAGGAGCTAAGGGAAAAAATGCAGAGACTCGACAGAATGATCGAAGAGAAGGAGAGAGAAAAAAGGAGAGGGAACTGAATGGAATCATCAGAAGGCTACAAGTGGAGAGTGTTACAGGAAAAGAAGAGGCAGAGGTGCTACTCGGAGAGATAGGAGTGGAAATACAGCTGGAATGGTGTAAACGGATTGGGGCAAAAGAGACAGAGGGAAAAGACACAACATTACTCATACGTTTCAAGGATTGGAAGGATAAGAAAGAGGTTCTCACGAAGAAGAGAGCATTGAGAGGCAGAAAGGAGAGAATAGAAAATGACCTAACGGTAGAAGAGAGAAGAATGAGGTGGAAGTTGGAAGACAGAGTGAAGGCAGAGAGGTTCAGAGGAAAGGAGGTGAAGTGGGGATATGATAGAATATGGTCAGATGGGGTCGAATGGAGATGGGACAGGAGAGAAAGTAAAAGTGGTGGAACACATAAAGCAGAGAAAAGAAGATGTGGAAGAGAACAAGACGGAGGAGGCAACAACACAGGAGAAGAATATGACGACGGGGGAGGCTGCGGGGTTTCAAAAGTAAATACCACACGAAGAGGAAAAGAGAGAGGAAAGGAGGAGGTGGTAAAAATTATCTTCTGGAATGTAGCAGGGATAGAAAATAAAGATAAGGGTTTCTGGAAATACTTGGGAGAGTGGGACGTCATAATGCTGCGTGAAACTTGGGTAAATGAAGAGGGATGGAAAAGAGTAAAGGAGAGAAGACCAAAAGGATACATCTGGAGACTGCAGGAGGCAGATAAAGTACATACCATGGGGAGAGGGAGAAGAGGGATGCTATCAGCAGTGAAAAAAGAATTGACGAAAAAGGAAGATGGAAGCAGGAGGAGATTGTGAGAGGAGAAAAAGGAATAATGGAGAGGGAAGTGAAAGGAAAGGAGTGGCAAATGACTACGATAGGGGTGTACCTGGAGAGGGAAAATGACTCAGGAATAAAAGAGATGAGCAAGTGGATGGAAGAGAAAGGGCCCAATGTAGTAGTAATAGGAGGAGACTGCAACGCATGGACAGTGACAGAGGGAGGGGGGAAATGGAATGAAGAAGAAGGGCGGTTCCACAGGGAGTCGAAGCAGATAAAAAAAGAGGTGGGCATTCAGGGGAAAAAAATACTAAACTGTATAGAACAAACAGGATGGTACATCTGCAATGGGAACACGAAAGGAGACGAGAAGGGGGAGATCACCTTTTCAGGTAGAGGGGACACCATGATCGACTACATATTCGGAGACGAAAGGTTGAAAAAAGTGTTAAAAGAAATGAGGGTACAGGAGGAACCAGGGTCAGATCACTTCCCCATCTCGGCAAGATTGATGATGGACCAAAGAGGAGCAGAGAAGACGAGTAAAAACACAGAGACAAGGAAGAAAAGGAAGGTGAAGAGAGAGAGAATGAGAGAATAGAGAAGGGAGGAGAAGAAAACGTATCAACAGGAGACGAATGGAAAGAGCTGGGATTGGAAAGAGTAGGAGGGAATAGAGGGAAACCTAGACAGAATGAGAAAAGAGATGGAAGGTATCAAAGCAGGAATAGCAGTAAAAAGGACGAGAAAGGAACCAAAAAGAGGATGGTGGGATGAAGAGTGTGAGGAGTGGAAGAGGGATCTGAGACAACAGACGAGAAGATGGAGAGAGGGGAAGTAGGAAGACAAAAATATAAGGACCAAAAGAGAGGATATGAAAACAGGATTAGAGGGAAAAGAGAGGAGGAGAAGGAAAGGTACAAGAGGGAAGTGGAGACGGCAGTGAGAGAGAGAAGGGAATGGCAGGTGATCAATGCAGTGAGGAGGAAGAAGAATGAAGTGAATGATCAGATTGAAATGGAGGACTGGACGCAACACTTCAAACAGGTACTGGGAGGAGTGGAGGGCAGAGTCCGAGGATTCACGAGGACGAGAGAAAATAGAAGGCTTGCGGAAACAACTGAGGAAAATATAAGCATAAGAGAAGTAGAGGAAGTGATAGATAATTTGAAGGACGGCAAGGCACCAGGAGCAGACGACATGGAGAACGAGATGCTGCGGCATGGAGGAAAAGGAATGAAGGGACTAGTATGGGAGATATTGAAGAGAGTATGGGCAGGAGAGGGCTGGCCAAAAGAGTGGAGAGTGGGATTCATTCATTTAGGAATTGCCATGCGAATAGACAACGTTTGAATTCCATTGGAGACGCCACTTCACGAATCTTTTCTGGGAGACGGTTCCAGAGCATTGGGCCAGACACTCCAAAGGCAGCCTGGTAAACGTCAGTTCTGTAAGAGGGGACAATAAGTTGTCGACCAGTGCGAGCGCCACGCCGAGGATGCGAGGCAGTATGCTGTGCGAGTAGTTCAGCCAAGTATTCAGAGTTTTCAGAGTGGAGGACCTTATGGATGATGTTCAATAAGACATTAGCATGGAGCTCAGTAATTGGGAGCCAGCCCAGCTCCTGGCGATGGCCGATAATGGGGTCGTCCCTTCGGCACCCGGTGACGTAGTGGACGGCTTTGTTATGTAGCCTTTGCAGGCGTGTATCGAGGACGATCCCGGCACCATTTGTGACAGCAAGACAATACGAGATGTGAGGCAGAAGAAGAGCGAATGCAAGTGTTTTCCGAAGTTTATAATCAGTGTACATTCTAAAGGAGTATAGCTGATAGAGCACCCTGTTTACCTTGGTAGTAACGGAGTCAACATGATCCTTGAAGGTCAGCTCGCTATCCATTTCAACCCCAAGGTTCGTGACTACAGGGACAAATGGAATTTTCATAGCCGCGGAGCCAAGAGGTGGAAGAGTGTTTTAATCTAGTTGGTTAATGAAGCAATGAGCACCAAATATAATTGCCTTAGTCTTCCCTAGATTAAGGTGGAGACTATTTGAAGCAGCCCAGTGTCCAATGCGTTCAATGTCAGTATTCAATCTCAAGATGGCAGCAGAGATTTCCTCAGGGGACAGTTTAGATAGATTTGGAGTTCATCAGCATATAGGAGGCGGTACGATTTATTAATGATCAGTCCTATATCAACGATGAAGATAGAAAAAAGCAGGGGACCCAGGATCGAGCCTTGAGGTACTCCAGAACTTGTGCCTATCCATTCAGTGTGCTCAGTACTGGATACCTTCACTGCCTGTGATCTGTTTGAGAGGTAGGATTGTAACCAGTTAACAGCCGATGGTGATATCTTCAAGTTTTTGAATTTTTCAAGGAGTAGAGGATGACATACAGTATCAAAGGCTTCAGAAAAATCAAATAGGACTAGAATGGTCAGTCTACGACGTTCCATGTTAGAGCAAATGTCGTGGACCAATCTCAACAGTGCCGTTTGTGTGCTATGATCTTTTTGGAAGCCACACTGACGAGGGTCAGCAAGCTTGTGAGCGTCTAGATGACCGCGGATCTGGTTGAAGGCGATACGTTCCAAGGCTTTGCTGAAGAAAGACAGGAAGGCAATTGGCCTGTAGTCGCCAACACTAGAAGGCGAAGAGCATTTGTTCACTGGAACAATCAGTGCCTGTTTCCATATTGACGGGAAAGATGAGGTGATGAAGGATTGGTTGAAAATCTGCGTAATCACTGGGAGCAAGATATTAAGCCGAGCAGCGAATATATGTCGAGGAAGATCATCAGCGTCGCAGGCATTAGATTTAATTGAGAGAATAGCTTCTTTGACAACCAATGACGATACGGTGCTGAAACGGAAAAGGTCGTCGTCATCATTATTTTCATCGTCATCATTATCATCATCATCATCATCATCACCAGCATGAACAGCATCATCAACGTCAATGAGGTAAGTGCGGAAAAGGCATTCAGTTTCTCAGGAGGGACGGCGATATTGGAAATAGATGCTGGGGAGTTAATAAGGCCGAGCCGACGTGATTCTTTCCAGATAAGATGTGGGGGTAATTCCGAGATCCTCGTACTGTAGTAGTGCACTCGGGACTCTAGGAGATTTGAGCGATGTCGATCACGTGCCTCACGATATTCCCTCAGGTATTTAGTATTGCGGTTCCGTTGGTAGTGACGATAGGAGCGTAGTACAAGTTTCGCTTCCTGTCGCAAGGCATCATGTAGCCATGGTGCGTGTTTGTTATCATTTACCAGAAATTGTTTCATTGGGACAGCTGAATCCAATACCTTCTTAAGTTCACCGATGAGATAGGTTACATTAGCATCAAAAGTCACAGCATCTTGCAGGTCTCCAGCAAGTTCAAGAGTAGCAATTTCAGAGAATTGGTTTCTAATGGCTGGATCAGACAGGCGATTGAAATTTTGACTGTTCATCATAGTTGGTGGGAGCTTAGCATGAGGCAATTTCAGGGATACACGAATCAAGTGATGACCAGCAGCAAGGGGAAGTGCTGATTTCCAAGAAGAGGCAATAGTGTCAGAGTTGTCGACTGTGCAGAGATCAAGCCAGGTGTTCGAGTTGGCAGTAACATGTGTTACACCATGGTCTACAAGCTGCAGTGAAAGCTCAGTTAAAAGAAAGCGGATGAAGCACGCGTCCCCTGAATCCGATAGTTGGTCCGCATTGAAGGCTCCAAGAATTAGTTTGGAGCAATAGCCATCCATATAAATTTCAAGAAGCTCACTGAATTTGCAGGGCTGGTTGAAAGAGGAGTGTGGGGGGCGATAGACACACGCAATGAAAATTTTGTTGTTTGCACTAAGGCAGAGCTCACCAAAGATGTATTCAATATCTCCAGGTTGTCCTGTCCACTTGTTAACAGGTTTTTCTTTAATGTGGAGACAGAGGTGAGTTGCAACAAAGATACCCACTCCGCCCCCATGCGAGTTTCAGTCATTACGATGGAAGACAGAGCCAGGTAGATTTACCACTGTGTCCGGAATATCGGGAGATAGCCAGGTCTCAGCAACAGCAAGCACGTGAAGTTCCGGATGAGAATCGAGGTAGACGAGGAGAGAGTTCCGGTGAGCACGTAGGGAGTTTACATTGAGGGAACAGGCATTTAATAGAGGCTCGTACTCATTACGTGAGGCACCAGGTGGTCTAGCAGGGTGAAGAATGCTGGATCTTAAAGGAGAGAAGGTAATAGATGACGTTGCAGGTGGGGATAATAGTCAATCATGATGATATAGTACTTTAAGTCGCTCAATATCACCAAAGGAGTGAATGGTATAGATCAGTTCACCTTCGTTGTAACGTGCGAACACGAGATCGTTCTTAGCTCAAATAAATTTGAACCCGAGGGTATTTAGCATTGCGTTTGATCTGCCGAGAAGTCTGAAAGCATTACTCGATAAGAGTACATTGACATTGATAATAAAATCCGTGCGCCAGGCTGCAGAAGATCTTACATCACTAGGAAGTTTCTGTTTGTCGAGTTGAGAGAAATTCAAGCGGCCATGGGCCTTTTTCTTGGAGATAATTGTCTGTGCTGATTCAGGGTTTGTGAGAGATACCACGATTAACATGCGTTTATTGAAGGGAGGGCGTCCAGGAGCTTGATTAGAGTTAGAACCAGCAGCAGGGCCAGTCTCTTGATTTTTAGATTTAATTACACAACATGCAACGAAGTCCGTTGAACTCATCTCATAATTTAAAGCTGATAGGATAGCTGTAACAACTGGAAGTGGATCAGATAGCATCTCATCATTTGGAAAACCTGACATAATAATCTCCGTATTTTTCACAGGATTTTGGCTGAGAATGCGTTGGATGCTTGCAGTGTTAGCAGCTGTGGCCGCGACTACCCGGTTGAGGTCACCAGAAATAGCAGCTAGTTGAGGCAGCTGCAAGGGAGTACCTGAGGAGCACGATGACCCACTGGTAGTCAGTGCATCAACCTTGGTAGTTAAATTAGTGACAGTCTGCCTCAAGGAAGCTTGGTCTGCCCTTACATCAGTTAACTCCTGGTTGAACCGGTCGATTTTGCCAGAGATCATGGCTTCAAGCGAAGTAAACCGAGAGTTTAGGCTCCCCTTGAGCATTTCTATGGCATGGACAAGACTTATCATAGTATTTTTTACCAGTAGGGCGTTTTGGGGCCCAATCCTGTCCAGGCACTAATTCCGCAGGAGGGGGTCGTTTTCTTCCAGTTTCTGGATCAATCTCCTCAAGTCGTCTAGTTGATCAGTAACATCATCATTTTTGTCGTTATCGCCCATGACGGATAAGGAAGTATATATAAATTGATCGAACGCAAGAGATAGTGAAAAAGAAGAGAAAAATTAAGAGTAAGGAAAAAATATGAAATTAAATTAAGTTAAAAAAAAAATTCTGGGTTGACTGACTACGAGTTTGAAGCTTTACAGCGGTAGATAAAGCAGGAAGCAGCAATATCTGAAGTAGCGGTGTAGTTGATAGTGAGGGGGTATAGATGGCATTGTCCACAATATCTGGTGATCAGGCGAGAGGTTGTCAGCGATTGTGAAAACCTCTTAACGAAGTAGATGACTCCCACTAATCTCAAAAATCCACGTGGCCAAGAAAAAAGATGTAAATAAGGTGACTTAGGCGAGAGATGCCATCCAAATTTATGCACCAAAATGAGCATTGCAATATCTCTCTCTCTCTCTCTGTAAGGAGCTTGACGCTTGATTTTTCGTTTGCTACCATTGAACTATTTTTCTGCATAAACCGTGCCTTCGGGTGGCTTTTGTTGCAGCTTATTGCATGCGCTATTTTGCAATTGACAAGTGGGATAATTAATTCAGCCTGTTAATTGCATCTCCTGCCACTTTTTTGGAGTTTTTTGGATTTGCTGTGGTAAACATAACCTATCCTGTCATCTGGCTGTCTCTCTCTATTCACGTAATTCTCGAGCTCTTCTCAACCGTGTACTATTACCACTGGGTGACATCTACAACTGGAAGTGGTACTTGAGCTGTGGTGTTCCTGCATTACCGGCTGTCGAGGATCTATTATCGATCAGGGACTCAACGACGTGGATAATTGAATGGAGATTTACAGGGCAGTGGTGCGAAATAAATTCAAATTCAAACTCAGTTTTTTTATTATCTGCATGCTACATTGCTTTTTCGGGGCTTTTCTCTGCTATAGACAATAGACTATTGTTTGCTATGGTCATAGGTGTAGTCACCATTTCTATTTAAGAATTTATTACTATTATTATTATTATTATTATTCTTACTATTATTATTACTATTTCTCTTGGCTATTAACTATATTTTTTATTTCCTATAATTTTATTATCATTGTCATTATAATTACTATTAGTTCAAAATTACCATTATTATTTCGGATTTAATCTTAAGAGCTAAACTTCAGAAATGGCGGATAGTGGAAAGGGGAGCCAGTGTTGCCATGCTTGCTCGAAAAACATAGCGGGTAAAATGCAGCAATGCGGGCTATGCAAGAGGTTTTCACATTTCGCTTGTGTAAAGTACAACCCAATCTTCAAGTGGAATGAGACAATCAAAGTGTGCAAAGCATGTCTAGCTGATGCGAATTCTCCAGTGGCAAAGCGAACTCGTAATAATTCGACGAACTCTCTCTCCAGTCGTGCGGTAACTCCAACAACTCCGCTGGGCCTGGAATCGCCGCCAGTTTTTGATCAACGGGATACGAGTGGCTTTGAACTGAACGTGCCGGCACTTACGGGAGATCTTGCGGTTCTACTGCCTATGCTCAACTCGATCTCTGCGCAATTGGCAGCCATGAACGATCGATCGAAAACTTTTGAGCAGGGTATGGAGGCGCGTATGGATGCTTTTCGGACTGAATTTCATGAGCGATGCTCTGCACTGGATAAGATTCCGGGCTTGGTGCAGAAAGTTGAGGGCGTGGTAGAGGATGTCGTGGCTCTCAACAATCGTGTAGAGGTGGTTGAGAATGTGCAAACGGAGCTCCGAGCTCTGGTAAGGGAAGCTGCTGGGAATGGGGGAGCTGTAGGTGGCGTTCCGTTGGCTGTTGAGGACTCTCTGAAAGAGCTCACTAATTCTATTGCGGTCATTAATGCAGAAAGGGCCAAGCTAGCACCAGATGTTATAATCTCAGGTTTACATGTCCCCGTGAATGCTGTTGCTAAGAGTCTCGCTGTGGCCGTTTTCGACACACTTTGTCCGGGTTTTTCAGGGAACGGCATCATCAATGTTCGGTGCATGCGTCCGAGGCAGCGTGAGAGTGAGGCTTCATTGGCTAATGTGTCTAATGCAAGCAGGACTGGTGCTGAATCGGTAGCAGATGGAAGGCCGACGTCAATGGTGGTGACGCTATCCTCGGGTGCACTGGCACATTCTTTGGTAATCGCAAAGGCGCGTAGAGGAAAACTACACTCCTCAGAACTGAAGAATGAGCTGGTTTCAGCCTCGGGAGCATCAGTCCCTCTTCAGCCTTCGCTCGTTAATATTAACGAGTTTTTGCCACCGGATCTACATGCTCGGCGTCGTGTGGAACAGAATGAGTCCAAGGTGGGGGGTTTCCACACATTTGTACGGGAAGGGGCAATTTTTGTAAAGAGGGGTCAGAATGGCCGGCCTGTTCGGATCTCATCATTAGATGAGTTAAAAAACTTTGTGAAGGACACCAATTAACTTCCCGACCCTCTCTTGGGTCAGCTTCTTCATCTTCATCTTCTTCTTCTATTTTCTCATCTACTTTTCTTCACTCTGCTGATCTGCTGCCTGATTCTTCGTCAATAACAGTACCTTCTCCGTCTCCTTCGCTTCTTCCTCCTCCTCGTTCACCTGTCACTATTCCTGTGGTCACGGCTTCTCCGAAGCGCGGGGCTGACGTTGATGCATCGGTATGCTTGCTGGAGTCGGATGGTCTGCGTGTTTGCCACCTTAACGTCAACTCTGTGAGGGCGCATCTTGAGAGGGTCCGGTTCTTCCTGGATGCTCACCCTCCGTTTCATGTTATCGCCATGTCGGAAACGAAGCTTGGTCCTCTCATTGAGGATGATGTTGTTTCGCTTGAGGGTTATACACTCTTTCGCAATGATCGGAATACTCGCGGAGGGGGCGTTGCTTTATATATTAATAAGTGTTTCCCAGTAAAGGTCTTAGCAGCGTCCTCTCATGTATGGACCAGGAAGCCAGGTCTTCCTGAATATCTTTTGTGTGAAATCTCAGGCAAAGGGATTTTTCCGCTACTTGTGGGGGTGGTCTACAGGCCTAATCACGCGCCGCTTGTGCAGGGCAGTGATTTTGTACCGACTATGGAAATTTTCTTACAGGAGTACAGCTCCAAAGTCATCATGGGTGACTTTAACGTGGATCAACTATCATCCACGAGTGATGATGCGGCGTTCTTACGCTCCTTCCGCGATGATAATTCACTCCAATTGGTTCCTCATAACGCCACACATCACACTAAGTCATCGGATACCTGGCTTGACTTATGTCTCATAGATACTGAGGATGTACTTTTGTCCCATTCACAGACGGATGTACCGTTTGTGGATGGACATGATCTTATCATGGCAACGATCGACGTTTGTGTTCCACGCTCAGCCCTGCCTGAGGATATCAGCTACAGAGATTTTGGTTCAATTGATATTGGGGTGTTTGAGGCACAGCTGGCGGCGTGTGATTGGACTGTATTTGATGATCTGCTTTCGCTGGATGTGATGGTACAGTGTCTTTCAGACAACCTAACCATGGCGATTGAATCGTCGGTGCCTCTGAAAAAGGTGCAGAGCTGTCCAAAACGCAAGCCCTGGTTCACGGAACGAATAGTATCTCTAATGGCTGAGAGGGATCGTCTGTACAGGATATTTAAGAGGTGCAGATCTCGGGCGGCTCTATTTGAGTATCGGCTGATACGTGATCGGGCTCATTGTGAGGTGGAGGGTGCACGGCAGCAGTTTTTCCAGCGTAAGCTTAGTGTGCTCAAGGATCCAGCTCGAATTTGGAAAGAGCTTCGACATTTGGGGGTGGCTCGTGTGGAAGAGGTGCCGACCACTTTCGACCATGACGCTCTGAATAGGCACTTTGCTTCGATCTCATTCAACTCCACTAATCCTTCTATTGACGAATTTATCAGCTCTCTGCCGGCGAGTGGTGATGGCGTGGATCGGGGATTCGCTTTTAGAACCGTAACTGCTGATGAGGTGAGAGTGGCGATTGGGCACTTCACCTCCGAGGCAAAGGGTTGTGATGGCGTCCCCAAGTCTGTTGTTGTCGCTGCTCTGCCGACACTAGTGCCAGTATTACTGAAAATTTTTAATATGTCTTTTGCTCACAGTTCCTTTCCATCAGTGTGGAAAAAATCCTTTATAGTAGCGCTCAACAAGGTGAAAAACCCAACATCCCCTAACGACTACAGGCCTATTGCTCTACTATGTTTTCTATCTAAGGTCTTGGAGAAACTGGCCTCTTCACAGATCCTTGGTTTCCTTGAGGAGCGCTCTATCCTGGATCCTCTGCAGACAGGTTTCCGTCCACATAATAGCACGCAAACAGCACTACTGAAATTTACCGATGACATACGTACCGGTATCGACAAACGACAGATGACCATTCTTCTTCTTTTCGATTTTAGCAAGGCGTTTGATTCGGTGCGTCATGTGTTGCTTTTGGAGAAGCTGAAAAACCTTGGGTTTTCAGTGAAGGCTCTCAAATGGGTTGCCTCATATCTTGGTGATCGATCTCAAGCGACATTGGGAAGTGCGGGTGCTAGATCTTTCTTCCATCGTCTAAGCAGAGGAGTCCCTCAGGGCTCAGTTCTTGGCCCACTGCTCTTTCTGCTATTCATCAATGATGTTGCTGACACTTTGCCGAAAGAAGTGAAACATTTGATCTATGCTGATGACCTTCAAATTTACAGTCATTTCCCTAGAAATGAACTGGAGGAGGCCCTAGAGAGAATGAGAAGAGTCGGTGATATGATCTCAGCATGGTCGCTGCGAAATGGGCTTAAGCTGAATGTCTTGCAGACCAAGGCCATAGTGTTCGGCTCACAGTATTTCGTAAATGAAGTATATGCGGTGCCGGACGTAGCAGTGGTGGTTGGAGGCACTAGAGTTCCGCTGTCGACCTCAGTGCGCAGCCTGGGTGTGGTGCTCGACAGCAAACTGATGTGGAAGGAGCATGTTTTGAGTCTGACTCAAAGGGTACACTCGATCATGTATCGCCTGCGCTTTTTCCGGTCGAGCACAACTCTTGGTCTGCGCAAGCACCTTATTGAGGCTCTGCTGTTTCCGATAATAGACTATTGTTCCTTGGTTTATAGTGGGTGATCTGAGGAGTTGTCCCTCAAGCTTCAGCGACTCGTCAGTGTTGGGATTAGGTACGTTTTCGGGGTGAGGAGAGATGAGCACATCTCCCCTTATCGGGTGCGGCTGGGTTGGATGACCTGCAGGACGAGGAGGACTTATTTCCTTGCGTGCCTGGTGTACAGGCTGCTCCGTATTTCCCTTCTAGGTGGTGGGAATAATGATCCCGAACCAGAGCAGCGGGCATCTGAGTGATTCTCAACTAGCTCTTTCTTTCCTTCTTTTTCTCTTTCTTTTGCCTTCCCTTTTACTTCGCTTTCCTTTTCACTTCTCTTCATCTTTTTTACTTCCTGTCTCTACTTTTTTTTCTCTTCTAATCGGTGTCCTTAAGAGCGAAATAAATTACTGGAGATTCAATAATAAGAATGTAATCAACTAGCTTAGCATGTGTGGAAGCCTCACCTCTTGGAGTGTCTGACACGAATGTGATCTCTAATGCACTAGAATAGATGGGTGATCACATTAATTGGGGGAGCTTAATCTGCTTGATTGTGCTTGTATTTGCTCATAAATAAAGAGGCAAGTGATCTTGTTAACTGGGCTACTTATAAATATCATATACTGAGCTTATATTTCTATGTTTATATCTATATTATTATTTTTTTCTTTTGTAATTTGTACAACATAATGTGCAGCAATAAAATGTTAATCAATCAATCAATCAATGTCTCTCTTTAACCAAAACAAGTGAAACAAGCAGGAGCCCCATTACTTGTGCGTAATTTGAGAATCTTACATCTAATATTCTGCCAATGCAATTGGCAGAAAGCTTCCGAATGAATTTTTCAATTTCAAATCTACCCTCACTGATCTTATTCATATCAATCACGTCAATTCATGTTCTTTTTGTTAAACATGATATCTCTTTGAATGTTCTGAAGATGATGAGAATCACCTCGTTTGCTATGAGTAACAAAATTCTTTTTTATTGTCATATTTCTACTTTTTGGAACATCTTGAGTCATATTCCATTGAAATCTTGAGCTTCAACTTCATAGTCAAGTTAGCTAACTCGAGTTTAGCCTTGCCCAAACTAAGCCTAATTCAAGGTTGCTTATGATAAAATTCTCTGCAATGAGAAATTTTCAAAATTTTCGTAAGTTTGAATTTTTTCTCAATACTAAAATTGTGCTACCAAAAATGGATACAAGGAAAATATAATGTATAGATAGCATGAATCAATCAAGTTGATATAAACTATCTCATTTCAGAAGTCGAAATGATTCTACCACAACAATCAATCATATCACATAAAATGCGGTAAATTACTGAGTACCGACGCCTAGTAGAATGATCAATTATTCTCAAATTATTGTTCGCTAACAATAATTTCAAACAAATTATGATGATGTGGTACTGAACACTTGTACGACCGAAATCAATGCCTAACAGACAGAGGGGCGTAAATGTTATGCTTATAAACAGCATTTCCAAGAATCAGAACCAAAATATAAGTGCTGTTTATAAGCATAACATTTGCGCCCCTTTATTTCTAAGGTGATGATGGGAAAGTCTGTGTAACAGTCAACTGTCACAAAATTGTGAATTACGTTATTGGATTTATTCAGTATAGATACTCATTTCACGTTATTGAATAGTGCAGATTCATTTGAGCAATCTAATTGCGATTATAATTGATCATTAACTAGTGAATACTATTCATTGAAAAAAATGGAAGAATATGAATATCGTAAGTTTTCATTTGCAATTGACAATAATTATTTACAAAAAATGATTTATTCAGATACTTCCATATTTATTATTTGGATAGTTTTTGATGATGACTGGGATGAAGCTATGATTGAAGCATTGAGAGAGTTCGAGAAGAATTCCTAAAATCTATTGCATGTTTCTAACATCAAAATAAGGTAATTCACAGTGATGATTTCAAAATATTCATGTAGAAAAGTGGGATTAGGGAAAATTTTCGATTTTTGTTGTAAAGGCTTTCAGTGTCAAAAAAAATTAAAAATCATGCTATGGTCGTATCAGCGAGAGCGTAAACATGGGGAAAGTTGGGAGCCAAGTTCCCCCACCACGATGGTCGTATGGGAAAACATAGTGATGTGGAAAGCCAACTCACAGCGTTTTTCCAATGTTCACGCTTTCGCTAGTACGACAATAACCTACAGATATCAATATATTTGGGATATAAGATATTCTTCAAATTCGGCAAATGATTAAGTCACAACGACAATGGGTTCATCTTTCAATAAAAAAAAATTTACTTCACGATAATTAATTCAGATATATTGCCCTCCTCAGGGAAACATATAGGAAAATGGGAATTCATGGAGGATCAATTTTGTGAATGGTTCCCTAGAATTAATTACGGGATTCATTTCCATTTTATGAATTAATATATTAGATGTTCATAGGGATATTGGAAAAAACATTAACAACATCAAATTATTGTCAAATCGCGACGTTTCGCTGGACAATGCCAGCTTCTTCAGGCTCTGAAACCAAACGTGGAAGATATTTATTGTTTAGAATACAATTATCTTTATATAAACTCTGAAATTGTATGACATTAAAAGAATTAACCGTAAATGAGAAATTCATCTCACATTCATTATAAAAAAACTAATTTACAAATTTTCAAATCTTTTTCCAAATGTCATGTGAAACGTCGTGTTATTTTTAACCTCAACTACGATTTCATTATTTACCTTGACATTATTGATGTATTGTCGACTGTAAATTCTTTTCCATAATATAGAGCAAAAAGCAGTACATTAAACGTTGCATTACAAACAATCGTGTTACACGATAACGATAAAAAATAACACAATTAATAAATTAAGTGAATAAACTACACAATTACAAATAAATAAACAGATAAGACGGATGACGATGACACAACGACTGCGACATTCTATGAGACTACCTGATCGACCGTGTGATAAAATCCGTGATCAAAGTAGTTACATACAATGCTCATTAGGCTGTGCACTAATCAGTACACACCTTTATTTTCGTCTCCTAGGTCTCTTCTTTATCTGCTCATTTCCGGTGTTTTCTCTTTCTGTACTTCGTCAAAATGCTACTGTACATTCTACTCAAGTTCTGAGTGTCTTCCCGTTTATTGACCGTGTCGTTGAGGTAGATGTAGATCATCTCACTAATGTTCCTCTTCTTCCAGTCTGCCTCAGTGTCCAGTATGCTTATTTCGTCAAACTTAAACGAGTGACCCGTGTCGAAATGGTGGATCGCCAGAGCCGTTTTCTCCTTCTTCAAGATTTTCATCGGAGCACAATCATTCTTATGTTGGTTTAATCTCATTTTCAGCCTCTGTTTCGTTTGTCCAACATAACTTTTAGAGCATTCACAATAATTTGAGCGATTTGACAATAATTTGATGTTGTTAATGTTTTTTCCAATATCCCTATGAACATCTAATATATTAATTCATAAAATGGAAATGAATCCCGTAATTAATTGTAATGAAAAGGGTTTTTTTAATAACATCAGACAACGATACGGAGACCAAGCATGTAAAATTGTGAAAGAAGGACAGAATAATTTGAAAAAACTTGCAGCAATGAGAAACAGAAGAATATTCCTGTTAGAGTGTAAAAGGAATCGAGTGACACCGACACACATTAGTAAGAACATGAGATGTATAACCTCACTACAAATAGACGAACATCCTTACAAGAGAGCAGCAGACAGAATTGAAAAAAAGTTTCAAAATAGTGTAGTGAACCTTGAGATTACGATTGCAACCTGGAAGATCAAACAGCTAGAGAAGTACCACAGTGAGTTTAAACACACACTGAACAACAAGGTACTCACGAATTTAGCCAAGGACATTGAGTTCAAGATCCAAGAATATTATGAAAAGGATTTCAAGGACATCAGATGGAAGAACAAGAAGAAACTAAAGTCCCTTCTGAATGATAGCCACCCAATTAAGGTAAACACCCATGAGGACACGGCAATTTTCAATTTTTCGAAGGTTTCGTTACCAAATGAAGTTAAACGTGTGTTGTGTCTTGAACCTAAGTTTGGGTTGGGAACAGAATTTGACGAACTACCAATTCCAAGGCTGGTGAAAGACCTGGAACTCTGCATTCAGATTTTGAAAGTGCGGAATGTAGAGGAAGAACATCAGGTTGATGAGAAAAATATACTAAGATCAAATGCAATCAACATCATCTCTAATTGCTACAATAAACCAGTTCGTCATAGGAATAATCAACAAAAAAGAGATGTTATGGCCACGAGGAAATTCTTCAAAGACCATGAAGAGTTAATTCTGGCTAAGTCAGATAAGGGAAATGCAACGGTCGTTATGGAAAAGAGTGAATATCTACAAGAGATGAAGAAAATGTTGTCGGATGAAGCAACGTACAAAAGAATAACTAAAGATCCAACAACGAAATTAGAGAAACAAGCAAACTCGATTGTTGATGCACTTGGAGCAGAGGGAGTTGTAAGAGATACAGAAATTAAGACATTAAAGAGCCATAACACAGTGGTGCCAAAAATATACGGCCTCAGGAAGGTTCACAAGATTGGGTGTAACCTGAGACCAGTGGTCAGCTGTATCAAAGCTCCCAGCTACAAGATAGCTAAGTTATTGCATTCGATTCTCATAGGTGTAACAAGAACATCAAGTTACAGTGTGAGTAATTCTAAGGAATACGTAGAGTTTGCAAAGGACTTGGTGCTACCAAAGGGGTATGTCCTGATATCACTGGACGTCGTATCGCTATTTACTAACATCCCGAAGGAGTTAGTGCTACAAATAGTTGAAGAAGAGTGGGACACCTGGTCTTCGTTAGTCAGAGCGAAGAAAGATACGATAATTGCTCTCATAAAATTCTGTTTTGAGTCAAGCTATTTCAGCTTTGATGATGACATTTACATGCAGATTGATGGGAGCAGTATGGGAAACCCGGCAAGTCCGGTGCTAGCGAGCCTAGTGATGGAATATGTGCTGAAAAAAGTACTGGAGAAGTTACCTTTTGAGATTCCATGGATTAAATTGTACGTTGACGACACAGTACTTCCGGTTCCTGAAGAGTTGATAGACTCAACACTGTCAAATTTCAACTCCGTTCACAATAGAATCCAGTTCACAGTTGAAAGAGAGGCAGAAAACACTATTTGTTTTCTAGATCTGAAGATTCACAGGTTAGAAGATGGAAGATTGAAAATGAATTGGTACCAAAAACCAACCAGTTCGGGAAGGGTGATCAACTTCCAATCAAACCATCTCACAGCGAACAAGATTGGAATCGTCCATGGAATGCTCCACCGAGCAATCGGTCTGAGCCACGAAGACTTCCATGAAGAAAATGTGAACAGAGTGAGAGACATCCTGAAGAGAAATGGATATCCGGAGAAATTCATCACTAGATGTGTGACAAATTTCAGACATAGAAGAGATAATGTAGAGCCCAAAAAAGCCCCTGACCAACGGGAAAAATAGTGCTTTAAATTTCCATTGATAAAAGGATTATCTCAACAACTGAAAAGATGCTTCAGGAACACCAATGCAACTCTGGTCTTCTATAATCTCCATAAAGTAGGAGACATCTACTCAAGATTAAAAGATAATACACCACTGTTGGATGAGTCTGAGCTAGTTTATAGGATTCCTTGTGAATGCTCTAAAAGTTATGTTGGACAAACGAAACAGAGGCTGAAAATGAGATTAAACCAACATAAGAATGATTGTGCTCCGATGAAAATCTTGAAGAAGGAGAAAACGGCTCTGGCGATCCACCATTTCGACATGGGTCACTCGTTTAAGTTTGACGAAATAAGCATACTGGACACTGAGGCAGACTGGAAGAAGAGGAACATTAGTGAGATGATCTACATCTACCTCAACGACACGGTCAATAAACGGGAAGACACTCAGAACTTGAGTAGAATGTACAGTAGCATTTTGACGAAGTACAGAAAGAGAAAACACCGGAAATGAGCAGATAAAGAAGAGACCTAGGAGACGAAAATAAAGGTGTGTACTGATTAGTGCACAGCCTAATGAGCATTGTATGTAACTACTTTGATCACGGATTTTATCACACGGTCGATCAGGTAGTCTCATAGAATGTCGCAGTCGTTGTGTCATCGTCATCCGTCTTATCTGTTTATTTATTTGTAATTGTGTAGTTTATTCACTTAATTTATTAATTGTGTTATTTTTTATCGTTATCGTGTAACACGATTGTTTGTAATGCAACGTTTAATGTACTGCTTTTTGCTCCATATTATGGAAAAGAATTTACAGTCGACAATACATCAATAATGTCAAGGTAAATAATGAAATCGTAGTTGAGGTTAAAAATAACACGACGTTTCACATGACATTTGGAAAAAGATTTGAAAATTTGTAAATTAGTTTTTTTATAATGAATGTGAGATGAATTTCTCATTTACGGTTAATTCTTTTAATGTCATACAATTTCAGAGTTTATATAAAGATAATTGTATTCTAAACAATAAATATCTTTCACGTTTGGTTTCAGAGCCTGAAGAAGCTGGCATTGTCCAGCGAAACGTCGCGATTTGACAATAATTTGATGTTGTTAATGTTTTTTCCAATATCCCTATGAACATCTAATATATTAGTTCCCTAGAATTATTATTTCAAGAATTCTAAAAGTTATAACACAAATGACGCATAGCCAAGACCTTTTAACCGTCTTTTAATCCGCAAGCTTTATCTGGACATAGTTACTGTAGAAAATTCCTATTCAGGAGGAAGAGAGCAGAGATGGACCAATGCCCTTGATGCGGAATGATAGACAATGTCAGTCACAGGATGTTTATGTCCGACAGATGAAACGAAGAGAGTCTTGAGTTGAAAGCTCATACCGGACGATAATTCAATAAGATTGGCATGATGATCAGCCTAACAAGCAACAAGGGAAGCTGAAATCATCCACACAATGATTGATAAGAAAGAAAATGACATCAGAGCACTACGTCACAGCGTCTGGAGACAATGTCCATGCTGAAGTGGAGCGAAATTGATTTGCAGCATAGTGCATGAATGATGTCACGGAGGTGGGTTTTTTAGTCAGTAAGAATCTGACACTACCCGCATCCCATCTGCGGGTGTCTCATGTAAGATTTTTCCCACCTCCCAAAAAAAAAAAAAAAAAATGGCATCACTGATCTGTGCGTGGAATGCGAAAACTGTAATAGGCCTCAGAGGGTTAAGTTTGTTCCAAATATAATCAATTGAATAGTTTTGAAGATATAGCTTGCTTTTTCTGATGTTTCTATGCTAATATCTAAAAAACTACTGAACCGATTCCGCCCAGTTTCAATACCAACCTTTGTGTTCATCAGATGTATAACCTCACAGAATTTGAGGTCTCTAGCTCAATTATTTATTAAGTTATCGTGGAATTTATCAAAAGTTTTCTACTGGCTAAAATAAAAATCTGAGCTCCCACCACCCTGGGGGTCAAAGATGCAGCTCTTGGACGCGCATCTCCTCGCGGAGACTGGACGCTGTGATTCCATTTTTCATCGAGAAAAGTCGAAAAAACGATATTTCAACATTTTCATTTTTCTCAAAAACTATCCGGCCGATTTAGCTGAAATTTTTGTGAGAGCTTGGGGCACGCATGGCGAACTTATGGTAAAATTTTCAGATCGCTAGCTAACGCCACTTCAGAGTAAAGCGGAAAATGCGTCATCACACACACACACACACACATACATACAAACATTTTTTAAAAACGACGGATCTCGACGTTTTGGGTCATTTGCAGTCATATTATGATGAAATCTCAAAATCGAAAAAAATTACAATTACAAAGCTTCCATTCGGAAGCAAAAACATGAATTTACATTATTACAGAGCCAAATATAATTCATTTGTGTAATGGCGACATTGCCTCGTGGATGGGAGGTGGAGAAAAGATGTGAGAATCAAAAATTCGATGGTAAATATAGTAACTCACAATAGCTCAGCGGTAGAGCACCTGACATGTAATCAGAGGGTCATGGGTTCAAATCCTGCTTGCGCATTACATATTTTTTTCGGAATTTGATTCTCTTAAAAATTTATTAATAAAAATTAATTTATTAATAAATTCATTTGTTTAAGAAAAAAAAAAAAAAATTATGTTTTCCGAGTAAATCCAACTTTTTCATCGAAAAGCTAGCTTTTTTCCCCTTCACCGACCTCCCTTCGGTTTTAGCGTTAAAAATAATATTTTCCGAGTAAATCCAACTTTTTCATCGGAAAGCTAGCTTTTTTCTCCTTCACCGATCTCCCTTCGGTTTTAGCGTTAAAAATAATATTTTCTGAGAGTTTTCTTATACTTAATACATTAAATGTATATTTACGCAATGAATATCATGCAATAAAGAGAAAATATGATAATGAGATTAAGTATAAGAAAATATTATTTTACGAATTATGCCTAAATGAAGGTTTGGCGGTGAAATTTACATGATATTCATTGTGTAAATATACATTTAATGTATTGAGTATAAAATAATTTTTTTTTTATTTTTTAATATTTTCTAAGGCCTTTTACGCAATATTAGTGAAAAAAAAATAATAACAAATAGGCGTAAGTACCAGTGACTAATAACAAAGGGGCGTAAGTGCCGGAGATACGCCTCTTTGCAACAAAAGGAAAAACAAATTTATTTATTCAGATTGTAATTTATTTTAGGAAGGAATAGAAAAAATGTACTTACTTTCAATCAATTCTATAATTGCTTCTATAACTTTCCAAACTTTCTCCATTAATGACAAGACAATGAACATTACGTTCCACATTTTTATTTGCATGCGGTTTTCGGAGAGTTACTCTCAGCGAATGAGGGATTACACTTCCCGTGAGAACGTGCGCTGCCTACAAACACTCGCCCTCAAGCTTACCGTTATCGACGGGGGAAAGAGGGTGAATAGCGAGAAAGCGGAGGGGTTAGGAAGTGGGTGGTGGGTGGCAGGAGGAGGAAAATAGGGTGAAGGGTGGCGTGTGAGGTGTCTGGGGAAAGGGGAGAACGTGGGGAGGTGGGTGAATTTTGAGGATACGCTGCCTGCAAACACTCGCCCTCAAGCTTACCGTTATCGACGGGGGAAAGAGGGCGAATAGTTGCAGAATTCCCAAGGAACGGCCGGTTAGGGGGGCGGCGAATTCGAAATTTCGATCAATCGGTATATAAAAACGAATTTATTAGTGTCCATCTATTGCAATAGGATCACGTGCTTGTCCCTAGTTCAGCAAGAAGAGAGAGAATTGAATAAAGAAATAATGAATAAAAAAAAAATATACCAATTGCCAAATTATTTTTGGGGATAAAAAAAATGAAATAAAATCAAGTTTTTTTCCCTAAAAAAATCAAACGAAATAAATAAACTCCACTGCCTTATAATTGCCCAGTATTTACTACTTTGTGTTTTTTTTTCAATTTCAATTTCCAAAAAGAAATAATCAGTGTTATTATATTTGAAATAATAATAAATTCTCTCTGTTTTTGGGCGTAAGAGGGAGAGAGAGAGGGGAAGAGAGGGCGAATGATTATGACACATTCAGTCCCTGCCCGGTGCCTCGTGTCCAGTCACTGACGTTCGGGTAGACTCGGACATTTGTTCGTGCACGAGGGTAATTATACCGGCGAACGCTGGCTCACTGTCAGGTGGCGCTGTAACACCGGAATGAGACGTTGCTGCTTGAGAGATAAAACTAATTGATTTGCGGTTTGAAATTGCAGTATTGAACTTTTCACAGAAATTGAGTTGTAGTGTTTTTTGTTAATTTTTCTTTTTTCGATTGAAAGAAATATAATTCGGTGTGTCCTGCGAGAAAAAAACCAGCAACGACCATTTCTATTAATTGTGATCAAAAGAATTTTTGTTTCGTCTAACGACTTTTCAGTAATAAATAACTCAGAGATAGAAAAATAATTGGAGGAAACATAATTTCTGGGGAAATTGGTGAGTTGCCTTTAAAATACTCATCAACAACATTATGATAATAATAATAATAATAATAGTTGGAGGAAATGAGGTGTTATGTCCGGAAGGACTAATCAGCCGAGAATCTGATTATAAAACAAAGAAATTTCAATTGAAAGGAAGGAGTGATACTCTTACCTTTCTTCTTGGAAAATTAGTTATAATTTTCCTCGTGCTGGTGATTCTTTTCTTATTAATATTTACAGGCTTTTATTGAATTTGATCTTTCTTTCCTTTTATTTTTGAGTTGAATAAAACTACTTGGTGGAGGAGTTAAGGATGTCGGGAATTTTTTAAAGGAATACTCTCTTTTTGATTATACCAATTTTCCCTATATTTTAACCCTTCTTTTGTTAAGTGTTCTACAAATCTGATGAATTTATGAGGACTTGGATCTTTGTAATCTTTCACAGATTTTAAGATTACTTACAGTTTTCTGGATCCTGTCCTTTACAGTTGTTTTATTGGTTGCTGGTTTGGTTTTCTCGTTTGTCGGTTCGAGAATTCTGATACAATAATTCGCACAAAGAATTAACACTTTTAGGCCTGAGGAGTCCGCGTGTGCCTTGGTCAATTTTTACAAGAATTATCCGGAATTCTGTACTTTACACAAAGAGTTTTTCGCTTGTCGAAGACCATCGCCGATTTTGCGTCTCAATAAATCAAAAATCAGAGTGACTGGGCACACCAGAACTTGTCCCGAAATTTTGATGAATCGGTGTTAACGAAAATCTATTTAGTTATCTAAGACCGTACGAAAGTTAATTGGGAACCTTGCTCGTTCCTGGTAAAATCGCGACTGATTAACTTTCGTGGTTTATTGAAAGATGTTTCGTTTTGTCGATTCATCACAATTCGTCAATTTCTCATTCTTGCGACACATTCTAGGTTTTATTAAATTGATTGCGAAAATGTTCCACTTTATTTGGACATTTTTGCAACTCATGCGTTTTCAATATTATTAACAAATGCCTAAAAGGAAAAATTTTATTTGATCCTGGAGTGGATATAACAGAGGTTTCTTCCTTTACGGTGTCCTCACGACACACTTCGTGTCTCTCAGATTTCTCTCCTGTTTTCTCTCCACACGGATATTCGTATTTATTTTTGTCTTTTTTTCCTTCTTTTTATGCAGTAAACAAGCAGGAGTTCCACCCTTTGTGCGTTATTTGCAAACCCCACTCTTTGTGTGACATTTAATATTTTGCCAATTCGATTGGCAAAATGCTTCCGAATGGGATTTTACCCATAGTCAATCGAATCTCTATAAAAATGAATATCTTTTCAATCGCTCAAAAAATAACATTATTCTCGCAAGAAATACGCACTTATAGATCCCTACAAATCTCAGCTCAGAATAATCGATTAAATTGCAATAATATCACATGGTACATAAAAATTCAATATTAGATGAACATTCAGATCCTATGATGAAACACAGAAATTGACGTTCGGTTTCCGAATAGGATTTCTATTCTTTCTGATTGTCGTCAGGATGAAAAGCTACTCATTTTGTAGAAAAAATTGTCTACTTTCGAATGGTGAAATAAAAAAAAGTAGTGTTCTTAGGGAGAACGCTAAGAAAAACCGTGATTTTTGAAAAAACTAATTTATCGAACATCCTTACAAGAGACTTCTTCTGAAAAATCTGAAATTATCACCATTTGTGGGGATCATTGAGATGAATCTTTTAAGCTGAACTTGGATGTAATTGCTTGGATAGTTTTCGAGATACAACCTCTTTTCATAAAATGGGTTTTGGCCAATATCTCAGAAACTACTGGAGCGATTTCGCCCAATTTCAATACCAAACTTTTCGCTCCTTAGATGCACAAACTGGCGAAATTTGAAGTCTCTAACTCAAATAGTTTTTGAGCTATCGTGTATAGTAAATTCAGGATGAAAAACACTGTAATTGAAATTATCTGCAAACGAAAAATCTGATCAAAATTTACCCCGAGTGAAAATTGTGAGTTCAAATGAGATGTATTTCATCGCTGAGTGTGGGGGCTGTGAATCAATTTTTCGCGGAGAAAAGTCAAAAAAACGATTTTTCCAAAATTTGAGTTTTCTCGAAAAGTACTCAACCGATTTCGCTCAAATTTCACTGACAGCAATTTGCATGGGGAGGGAAAGTACTGTTAAATTTTCAGCTCACTAAGTATTACCGTTGCTGAGCAATGGACTGATATCTGTCACACATACACACACACCCACACACACACACATACAGACATTTTTTAAAAATGTAATTTCTCGAAGTTTTGGATCATTCTGAGTCATATTCCGATGAAATCTCGAGATCGAAAAAAATCGCGATTACAATGCTTCCATTCGGAAGCAAAAAAGAAAAAAACAGAGAGAGAGAGAGAAGTCAGACAGAGTCACAGATGTGCCAAGCAGATATCGTCTTCTTAGTAACAAAGAGACGTAAGTCCTGCGCATAAGCACAACACTTACGCCGCTTTGTTACTAAGGTGACTATATCGTCACTTTGACTCGCGGAATCTTGTACAGTCACGTGCTCAATCCAGCGAAGACGGTATGGTTTTGGCGGGCAGTACTCCGTAGATTCCGGCCTCATTTTCTCAGTGGCGGGAAATTAAAAAAAAAAAGGCAACTAAGTTCTTGTTTTTCGGTGATTTTCTTCTCTTTTTTTGGGAGCACTCTGAAGAGACAGAGAGAAAGAGAGAAACCACAAACACACACGAGTGCTTGAAAAAACGAGGGGGAAAAAAACATCGATAGATTATGGTTTTCTCTCGTGACTTTTTTCTCTCACTCCTTTCTCCGCTTCTCTCTCTCTCTATCTCACGTTCGTCTGTCGTTGAGAAGTTGAAATGAATTAATTTTTTTTGGCCGACGGAAGGGAACCAGATAGCAAAAGAGTCTCGATATTCACCTGAAGAGAAATTTCAATCATCATCTCAGAAACAAAGCAACGTAAGTGCTATGTGTAAGTATTGCACTTGCGTCTCTCTGTTTATAAGGTGACTAAACAATGACCTCTCGATATTAATAAAAAATAGATGAAGGAAAATCCCCGACAAAAAGTTATTAAATCAATAGACAGTCTTTAATTCTTTATTGATTCATCGAAAAAATTCAATAAATATAGCAAGAACCGTCGTTATTTAATCTCAAATTACACAAACACACACAATTGACTAGAATTGAATTTCAGGCGTCGATCGAAAATGAAACCGTTCCTTTATGTTCTGTAAGGAAAGAGAGAGAGAGAGAGTAGATATTACCGCACTGAGAGAAATCTTATATACTGGTATGACAAAAACCATATTAGTGAAGGTCAAAATCCACTATATGTGTTGTAACGCCATATTTTGGCCGTTACAAATATTTGTTTTTTTATTAGACGCGGTGAACGTTTATTTTATTGAAATCACCAAGACGGAAGGTCCCGAGAAACGAGAAAGAATATTTTGATTTAATTAATTCGTTTATTTTTGAATTTTCCGCCTTGAATATTCCCGCTCTTGCCGCAGTTTTTCTTCACGCCGGAAGGAGGCGCCTGCGGACGAATGAGCATCACAGAGAGCTGTTCAAGGAAGTTATCGACGCAGAAAATCGAAATCGATGGGAGAAGTTTTCCGTTGGACTCTTTATTCTGATTGGCGGAGAATTAAGGAAATCAAGGACGTCTGGAATATCATAATTAATTCTATAATAATTGATTATGATAAAGATTAATTAAGATATCATCATGGAAAATTTTAACGGAATTTTCGACGTAAAATTATCGCTGAATTTCTCTAAGCTAATCCGGATTAACTTAACTTAAGCCAGCAGTTTTGGTTTAAGTTAACTTCCCCCTCCACGATCTGTGGAACCAGCGCCACGCCACGGTTTCTATCGATAACTATAACTCTGTCTTATAGTTCAAATTCAAATTAACCTTAATCACTGATACTTGTGATTATCAACTTACTCCAATACATAAACGTAATGGACAACTTGAATGAAAATTCATCATCTTCTGATAGTGAGGAAGAGGACAATGGTCGTCATCGTAATCCCTGCGTTATTCATTGACTAATTAATCATTTTGAAGAGCTGAGCAACGAAAATTTCCGAAAACGTTATCGAGTGACCAAAGAGGGTTTCTTGATGATCTTAGCAAGAATCATTCGTGGCTTAGAGGGACGTCGTAGGAAGTATTACTTTAATTTTCAATTTCTTTATTTTTCTTTAAAAATCACTTTTTCTTTACTCATTATTTTCATTATTTTTTGCAGTCACATCACTCCAGTGATTCAATTATTAGTCGCTCTGCGCTTCTATGCTACAGGATCGTTTCTTCAAGTGGTAGCCGATATTACGCAAATTAGCGTCACTACAGCTTGGAGAATAGTGCACCGAGTATCTCCATTGATCGCAGCTCTTAGGGAGGAATTCATCCGATTCCCAGCTACACCTGAAGAAATCAGACAGACACAAGCGGAGATGTTCCGGATATCTGCTTTTCCTCGTGTTTTAGCCTGTATGGATGGGAAACACGTACCAGTAAACTCGTATGGTAATTTTCTATTTTATGGAAATTATAAATTCTAGAATATAGAATAATCATAATCATTAAACATCTTAAGGTGGAGAGATTGCAGAAATGTATCGAAGTCGTCACCATACCTTCTCCATTAACGTCTTCGGTCTTCGGTAATGCCCGATTAGAATTCGTAGCTCTTGATACACATTGGCCAGGTAGCCATCATGACGCGACTGTGTTTCGAAGTACTCGATTATACCAGGATTTTGAAAGAGGAATATACGATGATGCTCTGCTGCTTGGTGACTCTGCATACCCGGATCGGCCCTACTTAATGACGCCTCTATTAAGACCTGTAACTGCAGCAGATCAATTATACAACGAGGCACAAATTCGAACACGCAATTGCATTGAACGTTGCTTCGGAGTATGGTCGAGGAGATTCGGAGTTGTAGGAAAAGGAGGCACACGATTCTGGACACCTGAACGAACCAGAGCAGTGATTATTGCAAGTGCAGTTGTTCATAACATCGTACTACGACTGAGGCCATTCAGACGTCGAAGGATAAATGTGGATGCATACGACAGAATTCACAGAGATGTTCAATTTGGTCAAGGAGATTCAGTTCGAAAGCGATTGATCACTGGGTATTTCCAAGAGTAAGTAAGGAGTTGTTATCATATTCATATATTACTAATATCATTCAATAATTATCCTCACGTATTTCCAGGCTGATATGATAATCATGCTAGCTGAGGTAGAATGATAACAACCATAAAGAATCCACCGATGGCAGGACAGAGCAGTACCAGCATCCAGCTGCGAATTCCAGCGTTGGCAATAGTTTCAACGCCATACATTCACTCTATTCACATCTACTATTGACTCTGTGGAATAATCTTTTTGAATATAGTCTGATTCAATTGGAAGAACTGGTTCTACCAAAATATTTACATAGAATAAAATTTCCCAAGTTTCAGATTTCTTGAAGTTTTCAAGCTTTTTCATCAGTCAGGTGCTTTTTTCGAAGACTATTATCGCTATGACTATTCTTCTCCAATAATTTTTCATTTTCACAATTTGAATTATTTGTTCTGTGTAATGTTTATTTTTTCATTAAAGTTCCAACCAACCTATAATCATATTCATCTAGGAAAACAAGCATATCTTTTATCGAACCCTGTATCGCTAAGTGCTTATCGCTAATAACTATCAGTTCGACTTCTCCGTCATTACAAAATTGCGAATCTTATACGTATAAGTCCCATGAACTTGAAAATATTCATTACATTTCGTAGAATATTAAGATATATGGACAACAACACATTTACTTTTATTTTCTCACCTTTCTAGTCTAAAACCATAATCTTAGTGACTTTTTAACGTTTGAATTGACTAATCTATCATTAACCACTGCAAATCCTACACGTATCAGTCCAACACACTCAGCATAAAGTATTATATTTCGTAGAATATCAAGATATCCTCAAGAGAATATATTAATTTTCTTCACAGCTCAAGTCTTAAATCTTATTATTTTTTCCCCAGTCTAAATAAGTCTTGGATCAAGACCTTAATGACTTTTTTAACGTTTAAATTATAGTAATTGAGAATTTGAAGAAAATATAAGTACATCGTTCAACGACCTTAATTATTAATAGGAAGACAACACTCTGCGATCAACCATTTGTACTATTAATAAAGCCATTATCTTTGAACTTTACCATCTCACGATGAAGAGTACTATACTAAAAGTACGATTGTATACTGTAATTAGTCTACAAATATAGAGTTACTGTTATAGAATAAAATAGGGTGAAATGGACTCGAAGAATAAATCAAACACATGTAAGTTTCCAAACTTAAAATTTGAAGGTGAAACCCTTCGGTTTCCAAAAAACTCAGTTATTCATAAATATTCCTGATTTTATTCGTCACAGCAACCTGGGGCTATTCTGGCATGGGAGGAGAGCTCATTTCTCATCAATTCATTTGGCAAAAAAAAAATGACTAATTTTTTCCGGAGACTACAAATGATTTTTCGAACATAACATATTTTTTATGACAATTTTCGAGGAATTGATTAATAACAAAATTGCACCACATCAACCGATGGCTCATCTTCCATGTGAGTTCAGCTTCAGGCTGCTAGGACCAGGAAATAAATATATATACCGGAAGTTCCTCGGCGGAATCCTGCCCTACATTTTTACGGCTCATAACCGGCCCGTAGCAGCCAGGAGTTCCGCCGAGAACGGAACGAAATAGGCGGAAGGGGGGAGGTGTTACCATTTTCCCGTCTAGCCCGAGAGAAAACCATGACATGAGTCAGGGGTGGAATCGGGGGTGTTAACCCGATCCGCTGCCGTTTCTCCTCAAATAACGAACAAACCAACAAAAAAAAGAACCTCCGAAACGATTCCCTGAAAACCAAAAAAAGAACCCTGAAAAGTTGAGAAAATTTGGGGAAAGGAAGAGGGAAAAAAAAAAAGTGTACTCGAAACACAGTGAAACCGGATAAAAGTCGAGTATATTGCCAGAAAACTTCAACAAGTTACATTCAGTGAACTCCCCTATCAGGATTCCCAAAAAGTTGCCTTAAACGTCTCAAAACGCGCGAGACTCCAAAAAGTATTATTCCACGAGAGAAATCAACAAAAAAAATCATAAATTCTCGGGAATGTAAAAAATGTCCTTTAATTAATTTTATTATAGTTGTTATTATTAATACGGCTGAAATAAAATGAATATAATTTTTAATATTACGGGTATCGAAATTGCCCGATTTTAGTTATCATTATTTCAATTCGGGGAAGCACAATAACCATCCAAAGGCACAATTTCTCGGAAATGGGCCGAGGTATACGGGTGACGTGATACGGGGGGGAAGAAAGGGGCAAGTGGGACGTATCACTACAGTACTGTGGTAATAATTGATCCGATTTTCCTTTTGATTTTTTCCCAATTAAAATTCGAAAAAACGTGACGGGAGGGACAAATTGGGCTCGTTGGGTCCGCGGGGATCAACCCCATCGAAGGGGGTTGGTTTCGGATTTTTCCCGTGGGAATTACGGGAGTTACGGGGCAAAACCCACTTTGCCTACCCCCACACAATAAGTGCGAGTGAGAGAGGTATAGTGGCGTAACGGCTGATGCAACGCGTGGGTTTTGGGGCATTTTCTTTACAGGAAAAAACGTGGTAAAACACCGAAACGGCGTGTAACGGGACATCAAATTAATTGATTAACACGGGGATTAATTAATTACGTAACGGGGAAGGGAAAAAAAAATATATTACAATAGGGGGAATGATTTTAAAGAAAGGAGTTAGACAGGAAACAAAACTAAAAAAGGCTGCTCACCATGCCCGGTGGCGTCTTCTCCCCTTTCTCCTCCATCTCCTAGTCCTCTTCTTCCCTTTGTTCCTTCTCCGTTTCCTTTTCACTCTCACTTCACTCCTACTAATCGTCTTTTTCTTTTTTTTTTTTCTTCCCTTTTATTTCCTATACGGCGAGAAAAAAACCACGCGCGAATATACAACGGGTGACCCACGTGTTGCAGTCACGGTTAGCGTACACTCGACTGACTTCCGTTCTCCGTGTCCTTCGACTCGAACGGTTCATGCCCCTTTTCACCGCTAGGGCGCATGACGTATCTTTTCGCGACGGGACTGGAGATGTGGGACTTCCCGTCGAGGGAAGTTGTGATCGCTCTTACCGTTACGGGGCGGAAAAATCTTCTTAAGGGAAAGATAAATTTTCGTTACAGGGCTCTAGCGCGGGTTTCAATTGTTATTTTCGTCACGGGTTCTAGTTTAACGGGGGATACCAGGGTTTTAAATCGCTGACGGAGACGACTCCGTACTCTTTCCCATTGAAATCAGCGACTCTGAAACGGGTTGGCGAGAGTTTCTCGACGATTACGTATGGTCCCTCAAATGGAGTCGCCAATGTCGCGGAGAATCGTTTTGCGGCATTGGACAGGTGATGGGACCGTTTCAGGACAAATTGGCCTTCTTCAAAAGTATGAGGGCGTCTACGGAGGTTATAGTTATGCGCTTGCTGTTGCGATGCTTCAGTTAGCGCATGTTTCAGGGCTTTTCGCAGGATATCGAGACGGGACATGCGATTGATCCACTCGGGGGCCTCTCGCGGGACGATTTCAATGTTTCCTTCGACTTCCCGACGAAGGGAAATAGCGGGTAGAGGTTCGCGGCCAAAATTCGCGAACGCGGGGGTTGCTTGTAGGGCACTATGGTACGCGGTATTATAAGCAAAACGGAATTCATGGAGATGTTCGTCCCATTTGCTATGATCGTTGTCCATGAAGGCCCGAAGCATCATTTTGAGGACACGATTCACGCGCTCAACGGGATTCGCTTGGGGGTGATACGGGGGAGTTGTCTGGTGTTGGGTTCCAGTCAACTGCATCAGGGCTTGAACGTCTTTGTTAATAAATTCAGGGCCGTTATCCGTGAATAAGATACGGGGTGTACCCCATCTTGAAACGATTACATTCTCAAGATGTTGGGCAATCAATTTGCCGGTGTTTCGGCGTAACGGGATAATTTCTATCCACTTAGTGAACATATCTTGAATCACTAGGGCGTAACGGGATCCGGACTTGCTGGGAGTGATGGATCCAATTAAATCCGCAGCGACGGAAGTCCAGGGTTCCATGGCGACTCTGGTTACCATGTGTCCACGGGGCAATGCGTTCTCCACTTTGACTCTTTGGCACGGGTCGCAGTGTCGAACAAACGTAACGACGTCCCGAAACATATTTGGCCAATAATAGGTGGTGGACACTCGACGATATGTCTTGTCGACACCCAAGTGACCAGCTTGAGGCACGTCGTGACATTGTGACAGGACTAGTGATCGGGACTCAATGGGCAAGACTAATTTCCACGCATTCAAATCTTCCATTTCCAGGGTAACGAATGGGGACGGACGATGCGCGTACAGTCTTCCATCGACGATTTTCCAGTCGGGGTGTAGGTCCGGGTCATGTTGGATTTTTTCGAAACGATTGAGATACCACAAGTCGTTTGTTTCGGCTGGGGGTTCAATAACGACACGGGCAAAAGCAATGGTTTCACTATTAGGCTCTTCGCCTTCTAGTGAACGGGATAATGCATCGGGTACGTGGTGAAGGGCTCCTTTTCGATGAATAATCGTCAAGTCATACTCTAATAGACTTAGGGCCCATCGGGCGAGTCTACCCGTTGGATCTTTAAGATTATTCAACCAACGGAGGCTACTGTGGTCCGTGATGACGGTAAAAGAGTACCCCTCGAGGTAGCCACGGAATTTACGGATGGCCCAGATAACTGCGAGACACTCCAGCTCGGTGACGGTATAGTTTTTCTCTGGGGCTGACAGGGCACGACTCGCATATGCGATTACCTTCTCCTCTCCCTCAATAGTTTGAGTGAGGACGGCTCCAAGGCCGACGGTACTCGCATCTGTCTGAACGACAAAGGGCTGCGAGAAATCGGGACATGAAAGAATTGGGGCGGTGGTCAAACGGGTCTTCAGGGTGTCAAAGGCCGTTTGTTGCCTTTCGGTCCACTGCCAGGCACAATTCTTTTTCGTTAGGGCGGTTAAGGGTTCGGCGATAGTTGCCAGGTTGGGAATAAATCGGCGATACCACGAGACCATCCCGAGGAATCGGCGGATTTGTTTCAGGGTTTTCGGCACGGGGTAATCAATCACGGCGGAGATTTTCTCAGGATCTACCTGTAACCCTTCGCTCGTGACGATGAAACCTAGGTATTTGACCCGGGAGCAACAAAAGAAGCTTTTCTCTCGATTAATCTCGAGTCCAGCTGCTTTTATTTTTGTCAGGACTTTCTCGAGTTGCACTAAGTGCTCGTCGAAGGTGCGGGACACGACTATAATGTCATCCAAATACACAAAGGCATTTGGATACATTTCTTGACCGATGACTCGATCAATTAGTCGTTGAAACGTGGCAGGGGCGTTGGTCAAGCCATAGGGCATTCTGCGGAAGTGGAATAGTCCACGGCCAGGGACTTTGAAGGCCGTGATTTCTTGGGCTCTCGGGGCAAGGGGAATTTGGAAATAGGCTTGACTCAGGTCGAGGGTAGTTATGTAATTGGCTTGACGTAATTCATCTAGAATTGCCGTCATATTCGGGAGTGGGTAGGCATCTTTCTTCGTAACGGCGTTGACCTTACGAAAATCGATACAGAAACGGATTTTGCCATTGGGTTTTTTCACCAGGACGATTGGGCTGGACCAATCGCTGTGTGACGGGGTAATAATGCCATCTTGCAGCATTGTGTCGACTTCTTTCCACATTTTCTTGCGGGTTTCGGGGTTAGTGGAATAGGCATTCTGGTTGATCGGGGCATGATCACCCACGTCAATGTCATGAGTGATCAGTGGACATAGGCCGGGTTTTTCGCTTTTCGGGGGGAGGTTTTTATCCAGAAATGCTTCGAGACGGGACTGTTGGGAGCCATCCAAAGTCTGGAGTCCACAACACATGGTGACACGGGAAACTTGGTCAGTGGGAACAAAGGAAAATTTTTGTTCTGGGGCGTCACGGTAATACCATTCCTTGGCGAAGAAATCGATAACGATACGGGAATTGATGAGGAAGTCCATACCAAGTATGAAGTCTTCCGATAGTCCTGGGAATAAGAAGGCGTTCATAATACTACTTCTGCCTCCGAGGTCTACGTAACAGGTCGCAAGTTGATTTAACTTGTTGATTTGGCCATTGGCCGTGACGACTCGTCTGGGCGGAATTGGTAGTAAAGGGGTGTTTGTTTGAGAAAAAACTTCAATGCCAGCCTTCCCTGCAAACGTTCGGGTGGCACCAGAGTCAATGAGGGCTTTGATGCGTTTTCCCCCTATTACGATGTCAACGTGAAAAGCAATAGGAGGGTCGTCGGGATGGAGATTCTTCACGAAGTCGCTAGACGGGGCTGATTCAGGGCTTATTAATTCCTCCGGGTTATCCCATGAAGTATGGGACGTTACTGCGGGCTCTGAAGAGATTTTCAACTCTTCAGATGACACGGGGTTCCGAGATTCTGAATCTCTCATGTTACAGGTTTGGGCTGCCGTTGTTACAGGCCTTTCGAGAACTGGAGGTGTCGTATCCGGCTCTACGCACCTCCATTGGGGTTTCCCGAGTTACAGGGCGGACATGTGAACGAGGTATAACCAGGATTTCCACAGCGACGACACGTGAGGCGAGGAGTATTTCGGCACTCCCGGCGCATGTGTCCGAGTTCACCGCATTGGAAGCAACGTCGGGTGGAAGGGTCTACTGGCGTGACGGGATTTGGATTCGCTGTCGCCACGGGGTTTGAGTTATTGACTCGTGAGGCGGGAAGTTGGGCCTGGGATATAGGTTGAGGACCAGGGGGTTTTGGTGCGTTGGTATTCGGTCTTGGACGCGGGATCCCAGCAGCGTCAACTGTCTCCATCGGCCACTGCATCATGGCTGGAGGCGGCTCTGGATCGTAACAGGGGTCATAGTATTGCACATACTCTTGAGGATACGGGAAGTTGAGTGAATTCCACTCTTGAGTAACGGAATTCCATTCTGGGGCAATGGGCTCATTCTCCAGTGTCTCCAGAGTTCTAACGGGATAGTTTTGGGGTAGTGGATTTGGATAGCGACGGGGAGTGGGGAAAACCGGTCGCGGGTTTTGTGAAAATCCACTAGTTACGGGGGTTGTATTCGGGGTAAAGGGTGGCCTTGGGCCCATTGAATTCCCATACGGGTTATTGAAACGGGAATTCCCATAGGAATTGTTGAAACGGGGATTATTACTCTTTGGCGGCTGATAGGCCAAACTCGGGCAGACACTCTGGTCCGGTCGTAACGGGGCTGGGCGACTTTGAGCACATTGGTAGATGAGCTCTTGACGTTTCGCCGATTCTTCCAAATCCTGGAGATCGGTATACGGGTGAATGGATAGACCAATTTGGTACTGGGGAAGCAAGTTACGGGCTACCGTCTGGACTTGCTTGTTCATTGGCATTGGTGGGTGGATACGGGAGAAATAAGAGGTCATGATCGTGAAATATTCGCTCACGGATTCATGAACTCCTCGGACACGGGTGAGAGCTTCCAACTCTAACGTCGCTTGATACGCAGACGAGGAATAATGTGCTCTTAGGGCTCTCTTGAGATGTTCCCAAGACTGGAAGGCGTTTTGATTGGCAAGATACCACAGTTCGGCCATTCCAGTCACGAGATTTCCAAAGGACGCGAGAATCTCCTCATCGGGAAGTCCACGCATCCCATATTCGATACGGCTTATGAAGGTCTCCAGGTCTTCCTCCTTCTTTCCACTATATAGGCCCTTCTTCGCGATCAATCCAACCGCATGAGATGCTTTGGCTTCAAGGTTACCAGAGCTATTAAAATCGTTGGGCTGAACTGATACTGGTCGTCTTTGGGCAGAGGGAGGTTGGGTTGGCTGTGACGGGATTGAATTGTCATACGCTGGGGCGTATTGGCAATTCGGTACAGTGTTGACAATTTGGGGTTGGTTTTGGGGATAAGAATTATGGGAAACAGACTGCGTCTGCTGTGACGGGTGGGTGAAGGTGTAAATTGGAGTAGTTGGATCCAATGGACCTCCACTGTACTGAACTGGGGGGAGGGTAGAAGTTGCTACTGTTCTCGAGGAAGGGGTTCCTGCGATACGTGAGCTAACTTGATACGGGGAACGTGATGTTGGTGCTTCGTACGATGTAGAAACACCTGGGGGGTTTGTAATCGGGGAATGGGAGTTAGCTCGTGTTGACGGCGGTTGGGTTATTCCGATACGGGGTGAATCGCTCGCGGGGGTGATGGCAATCCTTGGAGCTCCACGGGTAGCACGGTTGTTACGGGGAGGGGGATCATCTCCCTGCACGGAGGTGCCACTGCTCTCATCGTCACCATCCAACGCGGGCGTCCGTAACATTTCAGGATCCGATAAATTAGTCACCTTCACCTTGCGTCGGGTATACGTCCGTTTGGGTGGATTTATGGTACCGGTTATTAGGGGATCAGTTTGGTTTTCCTGATTTACCCCCTGTGACGTGGACGGGTGATTACTGGTGGGTGGGGCGATTGGCACCGAACTCGATGTCGTTACGGGGTTGGGAGTGAGGGGAGCTTGTGGGTTGTTTACCTGTCCGGGGGTGGTTGGTGCACCGCCTCCGACGTGGCCTTCCCTAGCTGCATTCGCAGCGGCCACTTGTGCCTCTGCAAGTCGTTGCTCTTCCGCTAGGCCCCAAGGCCGAGGGAGATGATCCCCCTCCCCGTAACAATCGTGCTACCCGTGGAGCTCCAAGGATTGCCATCACCCCCGCGAGCGATTCACCCCGTATCGGAATAACCCAACCGCCGTCAACACGAGCTAACTCCCATTCCCCGATTACAAACCCCCCAGGTGTTTCTACATCGTACGAAGCACCAACATCACGTTCCCCGTATCAAGTTAGCTCACGTATCGCAGGAACCCCTTCCTCGAGAACAGTAGCAACTTCTACCCTCCCCCCAGTTCAGTACAGTGGAAGTCCATTGGATCCAACTACTCCAATTTACACCTTCACCCACCCGTCACAGCAGACGCAGTCTGTTTCCCATAATTCTTATCCCCAAAACCAACCCCAAATTGTCAACACTGTACCGAATTGCCAATACGCCCCAGCGTATGACAATTCAATCCCGTCACAGCCAACCCAACCTCCCTCTGCCCAAAGACGACCAGTATCAGTTCAGCCCAACGATTTTAATAGCTCTGGTAACCTTGAAGCCAAAGCATCTCGTGCGGTTGGATTGATCGCGAAGAAGGGCCTATATAGTGGAAAGAAGGAGGAAGACCTGGAGACCTTCATAAGCCGTATCGAATATGGGATGCGTGGACTTCCCGATGAGGAGATTCTCGCGTCCTTTGGAAATCTCGTGACTGGAATGGCCGAACTGTGGTATCTTGCCAATCAAAACGCCTTCCAGTCTTGGGAACATCTCAAGAGAGCCCTAAGAGCACATTATTCCTCGTCTGCGTATCAAGCGACGTTAGAGTTGGAAGCTCTCACCCGTGTCCAAGGAGTTCATGAATCCGTGAGCGAATATTTCACGATCATGACCTCTTATTTCTCCCGTATCCACCCACCAATGCCAATGAACAAGCAAGTCCAGACGGTAGCCCGTAACTTGCTTCCCCAGTACCAAATTGGTCTATCCATTCACCCGTATACCGATCTCCAGGATTTGGAAGAATCGGCGAAACGTCAAGAGCTCATCTACCAATGTGCTCAAAGTCGCCCAGCCCCGTTACGACCGGACCAGAGTGTCTGCCCGAGTTTGGCCTATCAGCCGCCAAAGAGTAATAATCCCCGTTTCAACAATTCCTATGGGAATTCCCGTTTCAATAACCCGTATGGGAATTCAATGGGCCCAAGGCCACCCTTTACCCCGAATACAACCCCCGTAACTAGTGGATTTTCACAAAACCCGCGACCGGTTTTCCCCACTCCCCGTCGCTATCCAAATCCACTACCCCAAAACTATCCCGTTAGAACTCTGGAGACACTGGAGAATGAGCCCATTGCCCCAGAATGGAATTCCGTTACTCAAGAGTGGAATTCACTCAACTTCCCGTATCCTCAAGAGTATGTGCAATACTATGACCCCTGTTACGATCCAGAGCCGCCTCCAGCCATGATGCAGTGGCCGATGGAGACAGTTGACGCTGCTGGGATCCCGCGTCCAAGACCGAATACCAACGCACCAAAACCCCCTGGTCCTCAACCTATATCCCAGGCCCAACTTCCCGCCTCACGAGTCAATAACTCAAACCCCGTGGCGACAGCGAATCCAAATCCCGTCACGCCAGTAGACCCTTCCACCCGACGTTGCTTCCAATGCGGTGAACTCGGACACATGCGCCGGGAGTGCCGAAATACTCCTCGCCTCACGTGTCGTCGCTGTGGAAATCCTGGTTATACCTCGTTCACATGTCCGCCCTGTAACTCGGGAAACCCCAATGGAGGTGCGTAGAGCCGGATACGACACCTCCAGTTCTCGAAAGGCCTGTAACAACGGCAGCCCAAACCTGTAACATGAGAGATTCAGAATCTCGGAACCCCGTGTCATCTGAAGAGTTGAAAATCTCTTCAGAGCCCGCAGTAACGTCCCATACTTCATGGGATAACCCGGAGGAATTAATAAGCCCTGAATCAGCCCCGTCTAGCGACTTCGTGAAGAATCTCCATCCCGACGACCCTCCTATTGCTTTTCACGTTGACATCGTAATAGGGGGAAAACGCATCAAAGCCCTCATTGACTCTGGTGCCACCCGAACGTTTGCAGGGAAGGCTGGCATTGAAGTTTTTTCTCAAACAAACACCCCGTTACTACCAATTCCGCCCAGACGAGTCGTCACGGCCAATGGCCAAATCAACAAGTTAAATCAACTTGCGACCTGTTACGTAGACCTCGGAGGCAGAAGTAGTATTATGAACGCCTTCTTATTCCCAGGACTATCGGAAGACTTCATACTTGGTATGGACTTCCTCATCAATTCCCGTATCGTTATCGATTTCTTCGCCAAGGAATGGTATTACCGTGACGCCCCAGAACAAAAATTTTCCTTTGTTCCCACTGACCAAGTTTCCCGTGTCACCATGTGTTGTGGACTCCAGACTTTGGATGGCTCCCAACAGTCCCGTCTCGAAGCATTTCTGGATAAAAACCTCCCCCCGAAAAGCGAAAAACCCGGCCTATGTCCACTGATCACTCATGACATTGACGTGGGTGATCATGCCCCGATCAACCAGAATGCCTATTCCACTAACCCCGAAACCCGCAAGAAAATGTGGAAAGAAGTCGACACAATGCTGCAAGATGGCATTATTACCCCGTCACACAGCGATTGGTCCAGCCCAATCGTCCTGGTGAAAAAACCCAATGGCAAAATCCGTTTCTGTATCGATTTTCGTAAGGTCAACGCCGTTACGAAGAAAGATGCCTACCCACTCCCGAATATGACGGCAATTCTAGATGAATTACGTCGAGCCAATTACATAACTACCCTCGACCTGAGTCAGGCCTATTTCCAAATTCCCCTTGCCCCGAGAGCCCAAAAAATCACGGCCTTCAAAGTCCCTGGCCGTGGACTATTCCACTTCCGCAGAATGCCCTATGGCTTGACCAACGCCCCTGCCACGTTTCAACGACTAATTGATCGAGTCATCGGTCAAGAAATGTATCCAAATGCCTTTGTGTATTTGGATGACATTATAGTCGTGTCCCGCACCTTCGACGAGCACTTAGTGCAACTCGAGAAAGTCCTGACAAAAATAAAAGCAGCTGGACTCGAGATTAATCGAGAGAAAAGCTTCTTTTGTTGCTCCCGGGTCAAATACCTAGGTTTCATCGTCACGAGCGAAGGGTTACAGGTAGATCCTGAGAAAATCTCCGCCGTGATTGATTACCCCGTGCCGAAAACCCTGAAACAAATCCGCCGATTCCTCGGGATGGTCTCGTGGTATCGCCGATTTATTCCCAACCTGGCAACTATCGCCGAACCCTTAACCGCCCTAACGAAAAAGAATTGTGCCTGGCAGTGGACCGAAAGGCAACAAACGGCCTTTGACACCCTGAAGACCCGTTTGACCACCGCCCCAATTCTTTCATGTCCCGATTTCTCGCAGCCCTTTGTCGTTCAGACAGATGCGAGTACCGTCGGCCTTGGAGCCGTCCTCACTCAAACTATTGAGGGAGAGGAGAAGGTAATCGCATATGCGAGTCGTGCCCTGTCAGCCCCAGAGAAAAACTATACCGTCACCGAGCTGGAGTGTCTCGCAGTTATCTGGGCCATCCGTAAATTCCGTGGCTACCTCGAGGGGTACTCTTTTACCGTCATCACGGACCACAGTAGCCTCCGTTGGTTGAATAATCTTAAAGATCCAACGGGTAGACTCGCCCGATGAGCCCTAAGTCTATTAGAGTACGACTTGACGATTATTCATCGAAAAGGAGCCCTTCACCACGTACCCGATGCATTATCCCGTTCACTAGAAGGCGAAGAGCCTAATAGTGAAACCATTGCTTTTGCCCGTGTCGTTATTGAACCCCCAGCCGAAACAAACGACTTGTGGTATCTCAATCGTTTCGAAAAAGTCCAACATGACCCGGACCTACACCCCGACTGGAAAATCGTCGATGGAAGACTGTACGCGCATCGTCCGTCCCCATTCGTTACCCTGGAAATGGAAGATTTGAATGCGTGGAAATTAGTCTTGGCCATTGAGTCCCGATCACTAGTCCTGTCACAATGTCACGACGTGCCTCAAGCTGGTCACTTGGGTGTCGACAAGACATATCGTCGAGTGTCCACCACCTATTATTGGCCAAATATGTTTCGGGACGTCGTTACGTTTGTTCGACACTGCGACCCGTGCCAAAGAGTCAAAGTGGAGAACGCATTGCCCCGTGGACACATGGTAACCAGAGTCGCCATGGAACCCTGGACTTCCGTCGCTGCGGATTTAATTGGATCCATCACTCCCAGCAAGTCCGGATCCCGTTACGCCCTAGTGATTCAAGATATGTTCACTAAGTGGATAGAAATTATCCCGTTACGCCGAAACACCGGCAAATTGATTGCCCAACATCTTGAGAATGTAATCGTTTCAAGATGGGGTACACCCCGTATCTTATTCACGGATAACGGCCCTGAATTTATTAACAAAGACGTTCAAGCCCTGATGCAGTTGACTGGAACGCAACACCAGACAACTCCCCCGTATCACCCCCAAGCGAATCCCGTTGAGCGCGTGAATCGTGTCCTCAAAATGATGCTTCGGGCCTTCATGGACAACGATCATAGCAAATGGGACGAACATCTCCATGAATTCCGTTTTGCTTATAATACCGCGTACCATAGTGCCCTACAAGCAACCCCCGCGTTCGCGAATTTTGGCCGCGAACCTCTACCCGCTATTTCCCTTCGTCGGGAAGTCGAAGGAAACATTGAAATCGTCCCGCGAGAGGCCCCCGAGTGGATCAATCGCATGTCCCGTCTCGATATCCTGCGAAAAGCCCTGAAACATGCGCTAACTGAAGCATCGCAACAGCAAGCGCATAACTATAACCTCCGTAGACGCCCTCATACTTTTGAAGAAGGCCAATTTGTCCTGAAACGGTCCCATCACCTGTCCAATGCCGCAAAACGGTTCTCCGCGACATTGGCGACTCCATTTGAGGGACCATACGTAATCGTCGAGAAACTCTCGCCAACCCGTTTCAGAGTCGCTGATTTCAATGGGAAAGAGTACGGAGTCGTCTCCGTCAGCGATTTAAAACCCTGGTATCCCCCGTTAAACTAGAACCCGTGACGAAAATAACAATTGAAACCCGCGCTAGAGCCCTGTAACGAAAATTTATCTTTCCCTTAAGAAGATTTTTCCGCCCCGTAACGGGAAGAGCGATCACAACTTCCCTCTCATAAACGGAAATTATCCCCCGTACCAATTAAGCCGTAACGTTCCCCGTAGACCCCTCAAGTACTACTCCTCGTGACCTTCCCGTAAATAGTAATCACTTTTATTAAGAGAACAAATAATTGGTAATGAATTGGTTACAGGTGGCGCAAGAGAAGATGGAAGTTGACGGCGAAGAGGAGTACCCGTCAACCCACCAGAAGAAGGAGAGTCAGAAGAAGAAGGAGAGTCAGAGGAAGAAGGAGGACAGGAAAGAAAGTCAGGAGAAGGACGAGAGCAAGAAGAGGAAAGAGGACCGGAAGAAGGGAGAGGGTAAAGGAAGGAAGGAGAAAGGTCAACCTGATGCCGCCTCAGCTGCGTCGTGTGTACGTATGGAGGATCTCTTCTGGAACCCCATCAAGCCGTACGCGAAGTACCTCTGGGCGGTGGAGGACCTCCACTCCGGCCTAATCCGTGCTCTGGAGGGACTGGCCCAAACTGCCCTGTCCTACCCAGTGGACAGCAACCCCCTCCCAAAATTCCCGTCACGGCCACGCAGAGGCACCTCGGTGGACCAAGTACTTGTTCCCCTCCTCCGACGTCTCGATGCCAAGCCCGTCACCCAAACCACCCCTCCCGTATCGACCAAAGGCCAGACCACTGGCACGATCCCTAAAACTCCCAAAAACCCCAAAACCCCGAAAACGCCCAAGGCCAACCGTGCCGAGGAGCCAGACGAAGATCTGTTGGAACTTCACCCAACACCCGAAGACCAACATCTCCCCGTCTCGCCGAAAAAACCCACACCCCCAACGTCCCAAAAACCCAAAAGCCGTAGCCGCACCCCTAGTCCCATCACCCCGAGCCTACCAGTCCCTACGGATTTTAAAATCCCCAAAACCCCGGTAGCAAAAGTCCCCAGTCGTACCCCAAGCCCCGCTTCCACTCATTCAAGACCTACCACCCCCACACCCGCAACAAAATCCAAAGTTCCTAAGCCCGATGTCCCCGAATCACCAACCCCCAGTCCGACCAGAACCCCTTCGAAACCCACACCTCCAACCCCGGATCCAAAACCCAATGTCCCCGAATCACCAGCACCCAGCCGGCCATCAAGCCCAAAACCAAACCCCCAAATCCCCACAATCCCAACCCCCAAACCAAGACCCAAAGTCCTTGTCCCGAATCCCTTTTCCAAAGCCGACGACAGTGGGGAACATAAAAGGCTCTATTCCACTGTCGTCAGCACCCCAGCCCCTAACGCATCCACCAACACCATCACCACGACTCAGGCCAAATCCGAGACCCCCGACGCCACCGTTTCGTCCTCTACGAGTGGCACAACCCCCAAACCCCGTACTATCCCACGACCACCCCCGAAATACCCAAACGGCACGAGAGTCGATTGGCCCGGACCCGAATTCGACCCCAACTACCCCAGTACACAGTGGTGTTTTAAGTGCCACTATGTGGGCCACGTAATGACCCGCTGTGAGTACCGAGACCAGAAGGTATATTGTCATAAGTGTGGTGCTGAGGGTGTCCCATCCCACTTGTGCCCCAATTATGACCTGCACCGATACTGGGACCAAAGGTCTTATAGTAAAAATCCCGAGTTGTTCCACAGCCTCCCACATTCCCATTCAGCCAAAACGAAGGCGGCCCCCAAACCTCCCACAATTACCATCCCAACACTCCCAACACCCCAACACACTCCCGTGACGACGATTCCAAAGGGCCCAGTGCCCTTATTGTCTCTGAAAATCACCCCTCCCATTATGTCACCAACCCGAACAGTCCCTCAGGAAATCCCGGTGCTACCAATTACGGTTTACCCCGCGCCCAACCCCGTGACACGTACGGTGAGTCCACCCCCCAGCACGGCCACCTCCCGATCCACGAGCCCGATGTCCGTGGCAAGTGTACAATCCTGGCACTTGCCGACGGCACCTCCACCACCAACTACACCCGCCACGCCAGCTCCAGCCCCAAGACCCCTTTACCCTCGGACGACACCGCCAACATTGTTGGAAATGACTCCCGAGGAGTATAAGGCCCATTGGGAGAAAGTCCAGGAGGAGAGGGCCTGGAGAGAGCAGGACGCGTTCTCGCGTTTTGGGTATGCCCACCCCAGGAGTGAGGACGAAGGGAACAGGAGAAGCGGAAGAGGAGCCCGAGGACGCCGCTGAGCCCCGAAAACGAGCAAGACCGCTCTACTAGTCGAAAGAGTGAATTTTTGAAAATTTTCAACAGGCGTTCCCCTTAAAAAGTTGACTAAAACAGGAAAATTTTCAAAAGATAAGAAAAAAAAATTGACATCAAGTCTCCATCTGAAACTTTCTCGACTTCCTATTGAAATCACCAGAAGATTTCTATCACGAATCCTTCAAATTGGAATTTCCATTACTCCACTTTTTTTTATTCTATGGTTTTTTTAGTTTCACGCTTTGATTCGCGTTTCAAATCTTCTCCTCTAGTCAAACGTAGGACTCAATACTATAAGAACTCAGACAAGTTATTAATATATTGCGAAAGGAAAACTGAAAGGGCAACCATGTGCAAACGTTTTGATAATAATTTGAACCCTTATTCTAGTCAATAGTGGAAACATGAAAGAAAAGTCAACTCCAATTCAGCATTCATCATTGAAAAATATTTCCGGACCACCAAAAGATAGGAAATTTATATAATGTAAAAAAATTGTTATTCCAAAAAGTCTTAAATATTTTTTTTTTCATTGCATTCTATTTGGCAATTGACTCATCTTGTCTTATGTTTCCACCACTGGATTTCTTAGTATTAATTAATGCATAATGAGTACAGAACGATGAGTTCATCACATTGATCACTGCGCGAGCAACCTCACATCTCTTTTTTTTTTGAATTTTCGTGACATCACTTTAGCGGCAATTAGTGGGTTAGAAGTTTAAATACTCAGGCATTCTGGGCCTTCCCTCCATTTAAGTTCAGATGAATTTCTCATGAACGAACGCTTATACATGACCGAAATTGCCGCTAAAGTGATGTCACGAAAATTCAAAAATAATCAATACACGGTCGGTAAAATCAAAACTCTGTAATATACAAATGGCAAATAGTGACGATATGCACAAGTTTCTGAAAAAAATTTGAAGGTGTGAGGTGTCTCGGTAGCTCAATGGTAGAGCAACTGCCCGGAAAGTAGATAAGGTTGTGAGCTTCGATTCTCACCCGAGATCGAATCCGATCACCTCCAATTTTTTTCAGAAACTTGTACAATTTAATTTAATCAATTCATTTAATTCTTTAATTTAATTGATTTATTTGATAATGTAAATTCCATCTTCACGCGATAATATGAGATTTCAACTACTATAACATGAATAGGTTAGAAGTTTAAATACTCAGGCATTCTGGGCCTTCTCTCCATTTAAGTTCAGATGAATTTCTCATGAACGAACGCCTATACATGACCGAAATTGCCGCTAAAGTGATGTCACGAAAATTCAAAAATAATCAATACACGGTCGGTAAATCAATAACTCTGTAACCTCACATCTCATTCAAGATCCTTTTTTCTTTTTCAATTTGAGCAATCAATAGATTTATTCTCAATTTCTTCTCCTCCAATTCAGCTTCCAAAATGTCCACTTCCAATTTTTTCTTCTTATCTTCAAGAGTCTCCGTATGATAATGGGGGACTACATTTTCTTTGCTGTCCTAAAACGGGAAAATCATCAGCCGCTGAGTAATGTGTGTGAGGAATAGTTGGAATAATTGATTGTTATAATCACTAAGCACCGAATGAATAATGTTAAAGAACAACGAACCGATTTGTTTCTTGACATGAGCGACTTGCCAACAAAATCCTGCACCATTTGTGTTTCTCCATAGTTGTCCTTGAAGGTGGCATGCTGCTCGGCTTCAGACTGCAATGATTCCTCTTCAAGGAATTCGACATGCTGATAGAACACTTCTGGTGATTCGTCATCGGAAATGTGATCAATCTCTACATGTTCTTCATTAGCAGCAACAACAATTGGTCTCTCCATTGCATTGTCTTTTTCTCCTGTTGATGAATTTTGCTCCTTTTCTCCCTGGGAATTTGTATCATCAACCTTCATAGGTTTATTAGCTAACGATGGACTGACTGATTTTTTTGTTTTTACAGCTTTCTTCTCAGTGGACGATGAGTTTTTGGATGAATGTAGCTCTTGTGGATCATCAACTCGGATACGATTCACATGTAATGGAGAACTTACAAGGCTCTTCAGTAATTCTCGGTCAAATTTGCTCCAATCCATAATTCGTCCGGTGGCTATCAGACCCTGTAATAAATTTAATCACATATTAACTATGGCACCTAGCAATCATACCTTCCGGAGAATCATTACTTACCATGATTAATTCCGCTTGATCTTTGGGTATTAGAGAACACTTTGGGGGCTCTGCAATGCACAAATTGTCATTATCGTTATTCTTACAGAATTCCACATGTAAATGTATGATAAGAGTACGTGAAATACTAACTCGGATCTGGAATGGGTTTCATTTGAATGGCAATAATTTTAAGGACCTCTTCAAGCAGCTCATCTTTCTCGAATTCATTTTCACCTCCTCCTAATAACATAATTCCATGCGATTTCGATGTATCATATTTCATATTTGATTTTCATCATTATTAGAAACGAAAAGAAGAAAATGCGATTTCATTTTCACCTGTTTTGATCTGTTCCAATTTCTCTGCGGCTTTATATTGCCTTGCTTGTTTTTTCAGATTGTTCCAACACAACGTCAGATTCTTCACAGTCCGTGAACTGTAGAATTTGCTGTGTTCAATGGTAACTTCTTCCCAGGTTTTGTCTTTCAGTCGTTCCATCGATGGTCCCTTCGTTTCTTTGGATTCAAGTATAGCAGCATGTTTTTGTATTATGCTGACTAGTTTGAATTTTTCTTCTCGTGAAAAATTTGGACTGCGTTGTTTTGGCAAATTGCTACAAGAGAAACATCATAATACCCGAAGAAATATATATAGATATGTATATATTATTTATGATTTTTTTTTTCAATTTGTTGCATGTTATTCTGTATATAAACATTGTAATATGTAAAAAGTTAACCTACTTTTTCTTTTTGCCTTCCATATCACTGATTTTAGTCGCAAATTAAACTATTCGTCGTTACACAATTATGCTAGAAATTGTATAAAATATTAATATTTATCTCTTACAATGCCCTTCAAAATAATGACAATATAATATTTATTTATTCTTTTTTATTTATATTTTTATACAAAAATATGATTTCATCACATTAAACACAGCAGCCATCTTTGATAATGGCGGTTAGGGGAAATAACACGCCGTTAGGGGAAGTACTATGGAGGGGGAAGTTAACTTAAACCAAAACTGCTGGTTTAAGTTAAGTTAATCCGGATGAGCTTAGAGAAATTCAGCGTATAAGACTTATTCCTTTATCATAAATTTAATTACTGGATTCAAAGCAAAATAATACCGGTGATAAAAGAATAGAATTAACGTCATTGGCCAATTAATTTGGGAAGAGCCACCTGTGGTCTAATTTTCGACGCACGCCGGCGTCTTCCCTCACTTTTCGTTTTGGTGGCAAATAGTACATACGTGATTTTCGCTGTAAAAAAAAAATAGATTAATTACCGTTGCAATGATCGCAGCCCAGGAAAAAATGTTCAGATCTGATCAGATCAAATTAGATCTGATCAGATCTAATTAGATCCAATCAGATCTGACAAAATGAAAATTTTTAACATGAATAGATCTGATCAGATCTAATTAGATCTGATTAGATCTAATTAGATCTGATTAGATCTGGTTAGATACAATCAGATCTAAGTCTGATTAGATCTGTTCAGATCTAACTAGATCTGATTAGATCCAACTACATCTGGTCAGATCTAACTAGATCTGATCAGATCCAACTAGATCTGATCAGATCTGATGACCTAATATGTATATTGGGTCATCAGATCTGATCAGATCTGGCTGGATCTGATCAGATCTGGTTAGATCTGATCAGATCTGATCAGATCTAACTAGATCTGATCAGATCTAACTAGATCTGATCAGATATGGAAATCAAAATTAGGTGAATAGACAAATCAGGCAGAATTGGATTTTCATATTATTAAAGAGGGCAGTCATAGAACTATAAATATGGTTTCTTCCAAAATCTTTTTCAAATAAAAATTTATCTGTTAAAAAAAATTGGCAATGTGTCAGATCTGTGCTCCTTTCATTATCATAGAATGTCATATTTATTTTCATGCATGATTCTGCATTCCATTTAGACAGTCTCAACTTTTCTGCGAAGTTATTTCCTCAAATTTTTCTAATCTTCTCCATTTATGACGATTCGAATTCTACTTGGTATCAAGAAATCGTGTGAGAGCTGAGTGGCTAGAGTAGGAGACAAGTAATCCTATGGTCCCGGGTTCGATCCCGCCGAGGTCCATTTTTTTTTCGATTTTTTTTTCTTTAAAAATTTTAATTTTCATTCATTTGTTTAGTAAATAATTCAGATTTTGATTTATTTTTCATTTTTTCTAAAAATTCGAAATTTTTAATTTTGGATTTTGTGCAGATCCAATTGGATCTGATCAGATCTAAGGAACTCGGATCTAATTGGATCAAATTAGATCTGGTCAGAGCGTGCCAATTTTCAGATCTGATCAGATCTAAGGAACTCAGATCTAATTAGATCTGATCAGATCTAATTTGATCTGATCAGATCTGAACATTTTTTCCTGGGAGTACTTATCGTTGCAATCAATGTTTTTGGAGAAATTAAAATTACCGAGGATAATTGAAGATTTTCTTGGACGATTACCGGGGAAATTGGACGATTGAAGAAGGGATTTGACTTCGAGGTTAATCAACAACACTCCGGTAAGCGTGTGATTATTCTCGGCACAGTTTTGGACATTTTTTTTTGTTAGCGTCGGTACGACGCCGGTAACCGCCATTTTCGGATTTTTCCATGGCGTGTTAGTTTTTTTTTATGAAATTTTAATTTGAAATTCTCGTTTCTCGCAGTTTTGTATTTTTGTTAAATTCGGAAAATTATTGTCGGGAAAATTAATTGAGAATTTGTGATTTAATTATTTTTTTTAAATTAAAATTGGTCGGCATTTAATTTAATTTTCAGCGATAATTTTAGACGATAATTTTGATTATTGTTATTATTATTTTTTTTTATTCAATAACGGCAATTGTTTCGTCTAATTTATTTTTATTATTATTATTTTTTTATTATTTCGAGTTATCGCTGGGAATTATAGAGGTGCATTTCAAAGGATGCCGATCGTCCATGCGACTATAAACTCTTAAGGTACTTGTCACGTGAATCAGAATTAATTCAAATTTTGACTTTTAATTTTCTTGACTATTTTTTTTTAACGACAATTTGAATTGTGTTGTTAATTAATGTTTTGTTGTGTTAGTGAAAATTTGTCGGGACTTTTGAATTAGTTCTGATTATCATGATTTTTTTTTGTTTTGATGAATAAAATTATATAGAGTCCTGAACGATTGATTCGTATTATTTTTCCGATATTAAAAACATTTATAATATTGTTTAACTGAAATTAAATTCAGTAACGGAAATATTTATTTTTTTTTATTATACTGTAATTTTTACTTTTATTTTTTTTAAGAGCCTAGTAAAACAGGAGATATCGCTCTAAATTAAAATAAAAAAAAAAAAATTGAATTTTTTTATTTTAGAAATCTGTATTCGTTTTCAATACGTTACAGGTGAGTTATTGAACCCAGCCACCTCCGCGGTCATTAGGATTTTGGATTTGGAATCCTTTTGTTACTGACTAGTCGGATAATCACCTGGGGATTAAATTTCGATATTTCTTTGTTTGTTTTGATTTTTGGACGAAAGGTCGTCCTGGCGCCCAACAATTAATGTTGTTTGATTTTATTGATTTTTTTTGATATTTTGATTTATTTGAGTTTCACGCAATTCTTTAATTACCGTGGATTAAAAATACGTGACAGTGTATAGTGATCACAGCAATGGTTTTGAAGCTACACTTTCCTAAATAACTATATCCCATTAGCGGGCACAACATAACAATGAGTGTACAGAATGCTATAAAATATAGTTATCTTAAAAGTAACTATATGTCGTGTAATCGTGACGATATTTATATTGTTACTTCATATGGCTCAGATAACTTACTCCATTTAGTAACTAATACATACAGTTTTATAGGCCGTCTCGAATTGTCTATTTCGTTTCCTTATTTTCTTTATTATTTTTGGCTAATATCTCGAATCAAGATAGAATGATTTTACCCTGATTTCCATTCGAGTGCCTATAAATACGAACAGAACGATATTTTTCAATTGAAAATTCCGCAAGTTTATCACAAATGATCTCATCTTTTATTTTTCTTTCAATTTTACGGTATCACCATTAAAGCCGGAGATATGTTGAGAAGGTGAATTTAAAAAAAAAGAATTCTCCAAAGTAAAAAAAAAATCAATTAAACTAATTTATTATCTGTGTATTTTTGCGTCCACATTCTTCTAAATTTTAATTTGAGGTTATGTGGGATATTTGAACCAAATAAAATAAATTGCAAATGTAAAGATTGACATTTACAATTTATTTTCTTTAGTCCAAATATCCCACATAACCTCAAATCATAATTTATTATAATTTTGCATTTATTGTGGATTATATTCATTATCATTTTTCTTTTTTTTTAAAAGGCCAAAAGGCGCAATGAGGATCGTTACAGTCATGTGTTTTAGATTAGCAGCAGACAAAGAGAAATCTCCAAGCGGTCACCAAAGCTAAGCAGCATTGCATATGATCAGTACTTGGATGGGTGACCGCTTGGACTATCTCGAGACTAGATCGAATTCTTTTTTCTTTTTTTGGTGAGTTCTCAGTCAGTTGAAAAAAGACACTGACCCTATGCCGTTCAACTTCTATTGGCTTTCGTTCAATTTATAATTTTTGTAGATTGAAACAAAAATTAAAACCACCTAAAAATTTCGACTCGGAATGTCATTAAACAAATAAATTTATTAATAAATTAATTTTTATTAATAAATTTTTAAGAGAATCAGATTCCGGAAAAAATATGTAATGCGCAAGCAGGATTTGAACCCACGACCCTCTGCTTACATGTCCGGTGCTCTACCGCTGAGCTATTGCGAGTTACTATATTTACCATCGAATTTTTTATTCTCACATCTTTTCTCCACCTCCCATCCCATACATGTGACTGTATACAGTATTGTCATGTTTACTATAAAGTATAGAACACAATGTCCAATGGTAGGTAACCATCAATATAATGCTCTGGTTGCAATAATATTCATCAATAACACTATGTATTGTCCACTGACACTAGCTATATCTGAAATAGTTGCTGTTACTCAATTTATAGTCAAGGTCTTTTTCTACTGAATTTTCATAGCTCCACTGATCAGATTTTTCTCTCAGTGCAAGAAAAAAAAAATTTATCACGAATTTTCAGAGAATTTAAAACGCATAGAGAAATAAATAGCAATTTCCCGTAAAATTGTGAAATTGGAGTAAAAATTCAATTTAAAAAAAAAAAAGAATAAAGAACAAAGTAAATGGATGAATTAGAAAAATGTAGGTTTAAAGAGATGTCCATTACAAAGTTTTGAAAAGGGAAATTTAACAAAAATTGCCCATTTATTTAATTAATTTGTTTAAAATCAACTATTTCGATAAATAATGGAGATACGCCGTTCTCTTTCCAAAATATTTTTCCCTTTTTTTGCGGTTTTTTTCACATTATCTTGGAAATTAAGCGAGATAAGGCTCCCAATACGCAAAGACGTATAGATAAAGAACACTGCGTTATTTCTCGGTATCAAATCATTGATCATGTTGTGACGGGAATAAATACCCGTCAATTAAATTTGTTAGTTAAAATGAGAGTACTTTCCTGGCCCTCCCTACTCTAAGCTAAGAAGATAAGGTATGAAATGAGTGAATGGGAATTTATGTGAATGAATGAGACAATATTGCGCCCGGAGTGCTGAAGATGAGTAGTTATCACCCGGAGGACAACGGAGGAGCAGCAATGCCTCAAAAGTACCAGGGCCAGAGAAATGTCCAGAAGTCCCGGAGAAGTTACTAAGAGCTAAGATTCAATTCAAATACGAGGAAAGGGCCGCCAAGAGGCTAGAGGACAGCACCAAACGGTCATTGCTCCCGTAGTAAGAAGATTCAAGGCCAAAACGATAATTACCATCTGTCGTGACATTGACCCAGTTATCGACTGGATAACTGGGTCTGAGATATTGATTAGCGCCGCCGAGCGCCTCGATCGATACTGGCGACACTTCCAACCAATGAGCCACGACCAAAGGGGAATTCTCCACCAGGATTGGCTAAAATTAAGAATCCCGGAAGAAGCAAGCTGTGATTGGCTCTCTGACCCCGGACAACGACACTCTGGTCTTGGTCTTCATACATTTTGGTTCACTTCTTAATTTATCTATTTTTATTATTATAAATTAAGATAATTGAACTGAAATAAAGGACCCAAACTGACCAGAACACTACTGCTGACATTAGCAGTTTACTCAGAGCGATTCCCGAGCGTAATATTGTGCGTGAGTACACTTTAATTATTGTCTAAAGTGACAGGTGTGTGTGCGAATATTAGACAGGCGAAACACGTGTTTTTTCCGTACTGATTACGGGAAATAAAAGAAAATTAACTAGCCCGAAAATATTGTTGTTGCATAAGCAGGTCATTAACAGTCGGTCTATTAAATTACGAGTATCAAGTGCGCCCATATATAATCGGTAAATAATTATTGCAATCGCGACGTCCCCGGTTTCTCCGGTGACGCCATCTTGGCCACTTGAATATCGCCACGTGGCGAATAATCGGAAAACCCGAATATTGCAATAATTAGAATCCGGACAATTGAATTGCAAGCACAGAAAAATCAAGGACAATTGTCCAAAAGTATTGAAACTAAATTTACCCGGAAATAATAATTATTTTGCAAGTAGAGACAATTGTAATTTACGGATAGGGTTTTGTACGAGTGTGAGAGAGATAGAGTGAGTGAGTGGGGATATCGCTGGACGCAGCATATTCCAATGCGCGGTACACTCGGTGTACAAAAGTACCGGGTGTGTCAAAAGTTCTTCAATACAGATTTTCATTGAATAAATATTGTAACATTTAAACATCTCAAATCGTCTCGAATCTTATCTTATTTTCCAACGTATGCCCGAACATTAATTCCATAAATGATCATATCCCGAACAATTCCTATTTCAAATAATAAAACAGTAAAGCCCGAACAATTCTGTTTCCTCTTTGGGAAGTACTCTTTGCTTCTGATTTAATTGATAATTAAACAGGTGAAATGCTAATAATCTTTGATAAATAAAATTGGCCCGAACATTACAGAAATAAATTAATAAAAATTCAAATCAGTGCGTTGGCACTATTAATTTAATTTCAACGTCACAATGTTTATGATGGCGTGTCCGGCGGCCAAAATTAAGCAAAAATCAGTCGTTATTTAATCTCCAGTTACACTAACACACACACAATTGACTAGAATTGAATTTCAACGGCCGCCACTTATTGCACACATATTCCCACAATTTTCATGAGAAAAAAAAATAAATAGTCCCATTTTTTGGTAAAAAAAAAATTTCCAATATTTTTCTTCAATGTTTCTTTTTTTTCTATTTCTTTTTTTTTAATAAAAAGAAAGGCGCTTTAACTCGCAGAATATTGTAGAGTCACGTGTTCAATCCAGCGAAGACAATATGATTTTGGCGGTAGGTACATTCCGGCCTCATTTTCTCAGTGGCGGAAAATTGACATTTAAAACAAAACGCAAGGAATTTCTTGTTTTTCTGTGTTTTTTTTCCTTTTTTTGGGAGGATTCAAAGTAGGATAAATGCAGTTTAGCGCTCGGATTTGTGATGCAGAGGGAGGGGGGACTCTGATCAAGTCATTATCCACCACAGGATTCCATTCTAAATTAACTATAATAACAATAATAAGCAGGGTAAGAACAATTCATTAAGTATACAGTCACACAGTCTCACGCGCAGAAATATCGTGAACCATGAAAAATTTGCTCCAATACAATTATCTTTTTGTGCCACTCAATTAGCCGCTCGGAATGGATGTGAGTAGTAAGTGCGCGTTTTTAGCGAAAAGGGGCGTGGTTTCCCCCTCTATTGTTAGGGTGCAGGCGTTCACCTCCTGGGGAGTGATTTATGGGTTTTCCGGCGTGAGAAAGATTTTCTCTGAAGGTGGGTGGCCGAGTTGGGTCCGCAAGATGGCGGAGGGGTTAGGAAGAGGGTGGTGGATGGCGGGAGGAGGAAAATAGGGTGAAGGGTGGCGTGTGAGGTGTCTGGGGAAAGGGGAGAACGTGGGGAGGTGGGTGGTGGGTGAATTTTGAGGATACGGGGGAGAATTCTTCCCAGGGGGTGGGGAGTGGGTGGCGGGAGGAGGAAAATGGGGTGAAGGGTGGTATGTGGGGTGTCAGGGGAACGGGTAAAAGAAGAAGATCCTGAATAAATCAATATTTTATGAAATTGACAAAATTTATTCAAATTAAATTTTAAAACTAGGATACAATCAGCCGTGGCTTAGCATATTGATTAAAATGAGATGACCCTTTACCAGACAAGTTCTGGAAGGTGTTTTTTCTATCATTACGCTTCCTCTTCATCTTAGACGTGATAGCTTTAAACAGTTTGATAATTATACGGTCGTTCCGTTTTGTATCATTTGTAAATAATCTATGAAAGGAATGTAAGCTCCTATTATTGTGAACCCAGTGGAGCACAACAATGCAGTACTGGCCGCAAACATTAGACGATATGTTTTGGAGTCTTTTTTCGCTCGATTCAAATATACGGCAATTTCTCCTAAGGCTTTGAGTGATTCCTGAGTTGAAAGGTGGCATTCCAAAGCTGTCGAAATAGAGTCCAAGGCCATTGGAACCAAGATATATGGCCACCCAGTGAGTTCCCGGTTGTGAGTGATTATCGGTGTTGACAATGATCGCACAAGGCCTCGTCCACGACCAGGGAACTCTATACGCAGGGTAGACCCCACCGATACCGACATTAGTAAACGGTAATGCGTTACGCAACTGTAGGGTATTCATAAAACAAGCAGGAGTCCCATTACTTGTGCGTAATTTGAGAATCTTACATCTAATATTCTGCCAATGCAATTGGCAGAAAGCTTCCGAATGAACTTTTTAATTTCAAATCTACCATTGCTGATCTTATTCATATTAATCACGTTAATTTATGTTCTTTTTGTTAAATATGATATCTCTTTGAATGTTCTGAAAATGATGAGAATCCCCTCGTTTGCTATGAGTAACAAAATTCTTTTTTATTGTCATATTTATACTTTTTGGAACATCTTGAGTCATATTCCATTGAAATCTTGAGCTTCAACTTCATAGTCAAGTTAGCTAACTCGAGTTTAGCCTTGCCCAAACTCAGCCTAATTCAAGGTTGCAGATAATTCAAGGCTGAAGATATAGCTTGCTTTTTCTGATGTTTCTAAGCTAATATCTAAAAAACTACTGGACCGATTCCGCCCAGTTTCAATACCAACCTTTGTGCTCATCAGATGTATAACCTTACAAAATTTGAGGTCTCTAGCTCAATTATTTATTAAGTTATCGTGGAATCAAGATTTTCACGAAAAATTTATCAAAAGTTTTCTACTGGCTAAAATAAAAATCTGAGCTCCCACCACCCCGGGGGTCAAAGATGCGGCTCTTGGATGCGCATCTCCCCGCGGAGCTTGGACGCTGTGATTCCATTTTTCATCGAGAAAAGTCGAAAAAACGATATTTCAACATTTTCATTTTTCTCAAAAACTATCCGGGTGATTTAGCTGAAATTTTTGTGAGAGCTTGGGGCACGCATGGCGAACTTATGGTAAAATTTTCAGATTGCTAGCTAACCTCACTTCAGAGTAAAGCGGAAAATGCGTCATCACACACACACACACACACACACACACACACACACACACATCCACACATACATTTTTTAAAAACGACGGATCTCGACGTTTTGGGTCATTTGCAGTCATATTATGATGAAATCTCAAAATCGAAAAAAATTACGATTACAAAGCTTCTATTCGGAAGCAAAAAGGTCCACAGTTTGTAGCAATAAACTGTGCTGCTCAAAAAGATGCTCGTACCTTACTGCGATATATATTAAACCAAGATCCCAATATATAGATGTTTCTTTTCAGCCGCTGTAGTCCATTATAACTTGTCTCGTAGAATCAATTTCTAATAAGTTGTCGTATTCAGCATATACAACGCAATTTACATTTTGTGCTATTGTTTCCGAGAAGCCTACCTCGATACGGACACATCCGCTCTTTATAAGGTTCCAATAACTTGCAAGCTTGCTGATAGATCTGGTGGTAAATCGAAAGCAAATAAACAGTAGCCGTCTGCATATGAGGACCGATTCATGCCATTGCCGTGATCGCTGAAGTGTGTGCCGCCTCCACAAAATACAGTGTTAAACGCTTCCACTGATGCTGAAATATCTTCAGTGAATTTCGGTTGAAGGGGTTTTGTAGGTATTTGACGGCCATCAACGTTCAGACAAAGGAAATTAATACCAAAATTTCGGAAATTGAATGGATTCTTCTTTTTTGTAGCATTGAAACTGGCATTTCCCACAAAGCTTAAGATTATTCTTTCAGGTAATTTTCCTAAAATTACATTATCGATAGTTTCGCCAAGAATTCCGCTGTGAAGTACAAATGATTTTACTTCAACACGCGTTAATGGATACTTTGCCGTGGTTTTTGATAAGGTCTTCGCATGGGCTATCAGGATTCCAGGGCTGAGTTTAACACGCCCGACAATTAGTGATGCTTTCATAATTTGAAGCTTGTAATTATGAGCTGTATAATCCATCAGACAAAAACTATCCTTGGCACGGGTAAAGCCAACCCTCATCTCCACACCATTCATTAAAAATTTATCTTGATTGAAAACATCGCAATGCAAATGTCCAATCATATCAAAAGTTTTGCCTCCTTTTGTAAAATTGTTTGTAAAATTGTGTCTAGCAACGAGCCTCTCATTTTTGTTAGTTACTGCAGCAACTTCTCTATCCATTGAACCAGCAGTATTGTAACGTGACTTTTCACCCGGGGGGATAAAAAGCCACCGCGCCGTCCCTCCCTCCACCTCTCTCCATTAAAGTTCCCCAATTAAAACCTATACAATGGGCGCCAGGTGGTTTTTGCGGAACCACCAAACCGGAAGTTCCTCGGCGGGCTCCGGCTCTACACGAGAACGGAACGAAATAGGCGGAAGGGGGGAGGTGTTACTTTTCTCCCGGCTAGCCCCGAGAGAAAAACGTGACATGGGTCAGGGGGGGGGGGGAATCGGGGGTGTTGACCCGATCCGTTGCCATTTCCTATTAATACTACAACTCAAAGAAAAACCACAAAGAACCTGAAAGTTAGAGAATTGGGAACGAAGGAATCCTGAAATGAATACTCGAAAACACGAAGAGTCGGGTAAAATCAGAGTATATTAACAAAATAAAGTTAATTACAACTTACTCGACTCGAAAATTACTAATCATCGGAAAAGTTCAATAAAAGGCAAAAGAAGTTATTGCATAAAAATAAGAATAATTGAAAATTAGATTTAAAAGAAATTACAAAAATAAATTATTTTAGTTATGATTATTGGGATTCTAGGTAGTACAATAACCATCCAAAAGGCACGGATTTCTCAGAACTCGTCCGAGGTATACGGGTGACGTGATACGGGGGGGAAGGGGGAAATTGAAATGCTTCGTTCAAGAATTAACGCATTTTCCTTCCCAAGTTATATTTCCGTTTTCTTTAATAAAAAATCGGAATATGTTTCGGGAGGGGTAAATTTGAGGTCGTTGGGTTCGTCTACTTAATCCCTATTGAGTGGGATGCGTTTCGGGATTTTCCAAGGGGAATTTCGGGACTTATTACTGAAATTCTATTTTCCCTACCCCAAACGTAACGAGTGCGAGTGAGATAGACTCACTACGCGTCACGGCGGATAAAAGATACGGGGCTTTTCGGGGTTTTAACGTACACCAGAAAATAGGGTAATGACGACACGGCGATTTTTAACGTTAATTAATTAATTAATTACTTAATTAATTGTTTCGGGAATGGGTCGAGAGTTACGACAAGATCGAAACGGCTAACGAGAGACAATCGGGTTTTTGGGGCGATCGATACGTTATCTCACCCAAGTTGATGACTTCTTCCCTGGGTGCTCCTCATCCTCTCTATAAAAAGGCCTCTCCACATCCTGTAGGGGGTCCGCATCCGTTGACGCTGATGAAACGGCAGGGCTCGCACGTGTTGTCTCCTTGCCGGCTAACTCTCGACTGATTCTTCAGACGCGATCAGTCGTCCCGGGGGGGGGGGGGTGCTCCCACTACTACTCGAGCCGATTCATGCCCCTCGGTACCGCCAGGGCGCATGACCGTCTTACTCACTACGGGACTTTCTTCACGCGGGAATATTCAAACTTTCGCGAAGTCAAACTTGCAATTCACGGGCTTTCCTTTGAATTTTTCACACAAGTTGCGACCGGGCTACTTTTCGGAGCGCTTCTCAGGGGATTCTCTGACTAAACTAAATTTAAATAAAGTACTCCTGGGGCACGGATCTCGTCCGCCGATGCCCCCTAAATTTTCCAACACAAAATTAACTAAATAAATACTTGAGGCACGGATCTTGTCCGCCGATGCCTCCTAAATGCTACCGGGCCTTTAATACCCAAAAAAACGTGATTGGTGCGCGCTGAGGCACGGATCTTGTCCGCTGTTGCCTCCCAATCCTTCCTTAAAATTACCACAAAATAAACCAAATTTTCCTCGAATAATCTCCCCTAATTAATACCAAAATCCCCTTATCGGGAGCGCCCTTTTTACGGGGCTTTCTGCGCTTATTCCGATCCCTAACCTCGCTTCCGCTTTAAACGGTCGCGTTTCGGGGTTGTCACGGGGTTGTGTCACAGGGTTGGATGGGACTTTTCGGGGTTATTTGCCTTCGTTCGTGCGCGATGGTTATTGTACTTACCTGTGTTCTGCTGGTGTCTCTGCCAGGCAACGAGAACCTTCGGGGCTCGTTACAGTATCCGACATCCATAATCCTATTTGAGGATGAGAATTTTTAGCATCCTCGCCATAATTCAATAGTGTTTCAATGTAGGCTCTGTACGCATATAAATTGTTAGGGGGCGTGACAATTTTCTGATTGAAGAACACGTCCAGTTGATTAAACATAGAATGTAAGAAATTATTCACTGGTCCAACGGAGTCTGCATCCACGGCAGTACCGTCAGGCTTCACTATTTTAGCCTGTATTTCTATCATAGTATGAGCTAAATTTAGATAGTCTTCCCCATGACCGGGTACAACGAATTGAATTGGAGCATCCTCGCCTATTGTTGAAATCGGGTTGTAATAAACGCATTGCGATTGTTCAATACTTGTTTGCGTTGGGGGCAGCGTGAAAAGGTCCAGCTCAGATTTCGCACACTCGGAGGAGTGAGAATGTAAGAACGACATTTTTATTTATTGAAAAATATCGTAAACACTGCGTTTCTTATTCTTCTTCTTTAAAGTCTTCTTTGCCATGTGTTTCTTCTTTCTGATTGAAGCACTCTTCTGTTTCTTCTTACTCAATCTTTTCAGGTTGTTGACACGACTACGACCAACTCGTTTACGCTTTCTTTTATAACCCGAGCTCTGCATCATAGACGATATTTTCTCCACGGCCTTCCTTTTCAAGACACGTCCTGACTCGGTTAATCGAATCTCAAGCGCCACCTTCAGTGGTACTCTATTTCCCACATCTCCTATTACGTTCAAGCCTGCACTGAGGGCTTCTTTACCAACAGTGCGTGCAGTGCTACCAAAAAGAGGTAGAATACGTCGAAAAAGTCCTCCAAGGAATGCCTCGATTCCATGGCCCCTTTGATAAGGGTTTCCAACATAAACTCGCCCGAAATGGCTGAATTTCTCAACAGCCTCTCCTCCTGCCTGATGCGGATAATATTCAAGATAGGGTGTCACAATTAATCGATTTTTTTGAAATGAAGTGTCACGGTTAAAGGTCCATACTCAAATGGTATAGCATCCCCTTGGTTTTCTCTTATATCTATTTCTATTGTGGGGAAGGATGATCTCATGATTGGTATATAATGAGGTCGTGAAAATGTTACACAGCTTGTACTACCATAAGCATATTTAGCAGCATCCAGAGGAATGACGCATAGGAGTGATGACATAACATCACCTGTGACATATGGTGTACACAAGTCTGAATAACTGAAAGGTTCGAAGGAAGTGCACGTAGCAGACTTGCTGGTCGTCTGGCTCTCAGCACACGATTCTTATCTAATTTGAAATTAATGTAGTCAAACCCAAATATATTTGCGATTTTTCGAGAAATCCTCCGAATATGGACCATTGGAGTGCATTCTGGCGTCTTGCAGACACGTTGTCATGCAATGAAATTGGTCTTAGGGTCCCATCTAAACTGCAGGTGGTCTGCCATTACACCTATTCTATTTAAGGTCTCTACCAAATCAGGAATAGAATTATAGAGTGCTGACTGAAGAGGGACTTTGGCTGAATTAACCCTAGTTGCTTTCAGCTTCGTAGACGTGGATATTTCGACAAAATCTTTATCTACGTCGATATGAAAAAAACTGCAGGGAAATTGAATCTCGCTTAATGCTACCACTCACTCCCCATTCAATTCAATTTGGCTGGGAAGAAGCGTAGTAAACTTCGATGCTGTATTAGATTCATAGTAGTCCATACTGCTATCACTGGGCAATACAACGTAAGACTCGTTTTTCGTCATTTTTCCGCTATATTCTGGATGTTGTGACGTGGTATTTTTTCACGCCACCTGTATGCAGTATTCGTGAGTAGAGAGAGAGAATTCCGCGCGGGTATGACAAGTAATTGAGTTATCATCTTTAAAGAAATCTCCAGGTCATGAGGGTAAACTGACTAAGGCTATCTAAAAATCCTCCAAGTCAGGAGGAAAAACTGACTTAAGCCTCGCTGAATCGGACGATAACCATTCATTAAGAATTCCGTAAATATTGCCCACAAATTACGTTAACGTCCGCGAAACTAGATACTTACCGCCATAATACCGCCACTTCATTGTTTGACCGATTTCCCGTAGGGCAGTACCTTTTTGCCTATCTTGTGGTGGAAGAGAGGGCCCGGAAGCATCTATGGTTAATTGACCAAAATAACGTGTTTCCTGGAGTCTCCGGACCACCCTCTTGGTCGTCTTCAGGGGTGAGTGCAGAGGACGGCTTGCGAGGAGTCACGCTCCAGTTATGCGGGAATGATCGGGCCCTCGGATGGAAGGTCCGGAGGCAGGGAATAACCCAACCTGCCAAAGGAATTGCCAAAACCGGGTTTACGTTATCGCCAAGGTGAGTCTGCTCATTCCCCAGGAGACGTGCCCCTCTGATGGTGGCTATCCACTATGAGAGAGGGAAAACCACCTCCCCAAACAGGCTCAAAAATAACAGGCCAAAGAGTATCTCCCAAAACCCATCATCCCAACAATCTCCCCACATAATAATAAATTTTTATACTCCTTTAGAGCCACTATAGTTTCCGAGAAAACCCCTCAAAACCAACCCCTATTCATCCTCTACCGATCACAAAATTATCCCGTTAAAAATTCCCCAATTTTGTTAAATAAATTATAAAAGATAAAAATGGGAGAATTCAAGAGTATTTGAATTCTCCCACCCGAATAAATGCGCATGAGTGCAGCACAACGCAGCTGGCCCCACCGCTTCACTCAACTCAACTCAGTCCCCTCTCCTCGAAGAATTAGTTCGAGTAGTGCCGCGAAACAGAGAGAATCTCTGAGATATTTGCTCCGAATTTTTGTGTATTTCTCGTTACAAATAAAGAAGTCTCCAGTTTTCCCATGAAGAAAAAAAAGTGCCAAAACGACGTGGGGAATAATGGTGAGTCCATTTTAGTAATTTTTTCTCGCGAGTGTTATTAATTACGTGAATCTGAGTGCCGCGAATAAAATTACGATGAGACGCTACACGTGGTTGTAGCGTCCCTTTTACCTCCTTCGTTTTCTCCATTTTCTCGTGGCCGGTTACCTCAAAAATTAATGAGGCCACTGAGAAAATAATTAAAGAAAATTTCGCGAATGTCTTTTTCGTATTTTTCGCGATTTTTCAGGAGTTTCTAGGATTTTCCAAGGACAAGGAAAATGCAAGGAGAAATGACGCCACGCACCTCGTGGCGCCTCAAATCTCATTAAAATTTTCCCCGGCTCTCTTTATCTCTCCTGGTCGGTTTTTTTATTTAATTAAAGACCAGTGAGGAGATAATGGGGAAAATGAATGAATGAAATACGTTTTAGGATTTTATTTCAGGATTTTGGGCATTTTGGCGCAGTTTGAACAATGCATCATTGGTTGATGCAATGTCGTCAAGGACGTGCTCCCCGACGCTTGGGTAGAGCTGGCTATCTCTTTCTCTCTCGCACACAGTCACTCGCGTATGGCTATCTCACTCACACGCATAGATGTTAGAAATTATTCATTTCACAGCTATCGCTGGCTCTCTCACACTCATGCGTTTATATCTAATCTCTCTCTCACACGCATAGCTGTTTGAATTCATTCGAATTCACAGCTGTTGCTGTCTCTCTCGCACTCATTCATTCACTCGAGTATTATCTTCTACCTAAAATAAAGCAGGCATGCATGTTAATCCGCTGTAGAGTTATTTCTTCCATCGATTCGGGGAAATATTTCCAGCCGGATTTTTTGGAATTTCCGAGTGCCTCTCTTTACAGGCATCGAAGTCTCTTTTCGATCATCGGATATTTTCCTCCTCTCCTTCCCCTCACACCTGATTCAGTGTGAAGGTAGTTGAGTTACGCTCACAACCAGCGACTCAGAGAATTCCCTAGGCTAGGGGAAACTCCCTAGTAACCGACTAGGGAGAGATTTAGGCGCGCTTTCACGAGCATCGTCCTTGAAATATTCTCTCACAATTTATGCAGAGGGAAATTATCGATTCTTATGAACTCTTTCGATAGACTTTCAGAGTTAGGGTTATCTTTTGGGATTTCTGCATTAATCGATGTGCAATAAATAATCCCCTATACCTATCAATGAATTAGGGTCTTTTTGGTCATTTCCGGTTCCCTCGCAACATTTTAAGGAAATGCCGACTGACTCAAAATAATCGTGGGATTAATCGTGTCGCCGGTTATCTTTTCCGCCAGTTCATAGGAACGTAAGGGCGTATGAGTTTTCCTTAATGGCGCACGAGATAATTAATAGGAATAATCAAAAATATCTATTAATTGATACTGGCGAGTATCTTTTAGGGAATTCCGCCCAACCTAACTGGTAGATAAGTATCTAAAAATTATCCTCGCCTGATTTTGGGGCACTTTTGTACTTTTGATATAATTCGACATTATCGGCGATTTTGGGCATAGACTGATAGATTTACGTTATACTCTCGATTTCTGCGATTATTCTCTGTCTCTCACTCTAAATCGGATTCAATGTGCTTTTCGAACTATTTTGGTTCTCCGAGGGAATTATTGGTGGATTTGTTATTATTAAGGGCATTCAGGGAGTTTTCCCTAATTTTCTCGAAAACTCTTTATGGAAATTTGCTACTGTGAAGGTGTAGCGGTGAGAGAGAAAGAGAGAGAGAGAGACTAAGAGACATCTTTAACAGAATTGTGAAATAAAGATGTTTCTTGATCAATATGAGTTAATGTGCATATAATACGATATATCGCATAGAAAAATCAAGACTTCTTAAAAATTTCAAAATTTGAGATGAAATAGTCATCTTAGAAATTTGCTACTGTGAAGGTGTAGTGGTGAGAGAGAAAGAAAGAGAGAGTGACTAAGAGACATCTTTAACAGAATTGTGAAATAAAGATGTTTCTTGATCAATATGAGTTAATGTACATATAATACGATATATCGCATAGAAAAAATCGAGACTTCTCAAAACTTTCAAAATTTGAGATGAAATAGTCATTTTTTTTTTTTCAGATGTTTGAAAAACTCTGGCGCCCATCTTCATGTCAGTTTGAGCTACTCTCTAGCCGGATCGGGGGACGATATTTTGAGCCGTATCGGGTTTTACAGCCACGCTGGAGGAAGGGGATGATTTGTCAAGGGGGCCGAAGGTGAAGGTTGTGATATTTCCTAAAATTTATGGTATCGAGTTTAAGGCAAAAAGGGAGAACGATGCAAATATTTCAATTCGTCAAAATGTTGACCGCAGGTATCCAAGATTTAAATTTGTCGGGGTATCCTTCCCACTTCACAAGCACTTCTTTATTCTTTCCCTTTCCTCTAGAGCGGATAACACGCTCCACTATGAATTCTTCTTCTTCAATGTTTTTATTCACAGGAACTAGCTCTTGTTCATAGAAGATCCCATCAATTTCTTCCGAAGCTAAATCTTTCACTTCATATATTGGAAGAGATTGTTTCAGCAGACATCTATGTATTTCAAAAATTTCTTTGCTCCAATTATTCTCATATCCTTTCTCGAAGATGCCTTACTGATGCAAACATAGTCTCCAACCTTATATTTAAAGGATTCTTTACAGGGTTTTTTTATTAATAAAACGTTTTTGTATATTTCGCCATCCCTGCGAAGCATTATCAATAGTAACTGCAGCAGGCGTCATTTTTATTGAAGAATGTTTCGAATGATTATAAGCATTGACAATTTTTTGTAATACATCTACATATTTGTAAGTTCTAGAATACGTGAAATAACGCCACATTCGTTCTTTCAAAGTTCGATTAAAACGCTCTACAACAGCAGCTTTTATATCAGGATTACGAGCATTCCGAAATTTTATATCATTCTCCTTAAAAAATTTGTGAACGCTACTGGCTATAAATTCTTTCCCTTTGTCTGTTTGTATGGCAACAGGCACATGACCATCACTTCTTTCCAAAATCTTTTTGAAACCGTCAAGCACTTGTGACGCCGACTTATCCTTCAAAGGTTCAACCCTCGCATATTCACTCAGAACATCTATAACTACCAATATATAACATATATCATTATTATAAGTTTTCAACGATCTAAGTTCTACCAAATCAGCCTCCCACACATCATCGATATTCGTAACAGCATAGTGTAAACGGGAGAATTTCTGTCTTATCGGCCTATGAAGAGTGTACGTATCCTGAGCATTCAGCCAGTTCTTAACATCATCTGCAGGGATTTTACGTTTATATTTCTCTAGAAGGTTTCGAGCCCCCGTGTATCCTACAGGTTCTGAGGGACTATAATACGATTTTGACAACTTCTTTAGAACAGGAGCCATTCTCTTCTCCTTTTCTTCTGAGTCGGGAGTGATGAGGGTGGTGAGAGCTCTTCTTCTGCTTCATCTTGAACATTGTCCACAGGTGGCGGTGGTGCTGTAAATACACGTCTGAACACTCCAGCTTGGTATTTGGGGTTACCCATAAACTCCAGAGGTGTGTTTATCTCCCGAAGAAATTTAGCAAAAGCTTCCCAGCCCCTAGCGTGATGATTTTTCCTGGTGCGAAGGGCATCCTGTACAAGATCAATTATATTAGCCCCGGGTATTGATTGGCTATCCAACGTCACTTGTCCACGTTCATCCCATTTCAATCTCCTCCCTCCATCAATCTGATCTATATGCTCAAGTAATCCTGTAGCCTTCCGGTTATATGTTCTAGGAATAGTTGCCACAGTTGCTTCTACTTTATATCGCGATTCGGGCGTAGAGCCTTCTATTATGTGTGGATGCTCCGTGTTATTCCTGCTATAAAACAAGTAGTGCCTCAAAACATCATTATACAATTTCCACTTTTCGTGATCATCTGTACGATTTTTTGAATTCAAAATCTCCAGCAGTTGCGCATCTAGACGACTGATAGCATCACCAGGTGTTTGGGCTGTGGGCTGAATTTCTCGTATAACTGACTGCAATGTTTGCTGTGTGCGCTGATTAGCACCTACAATTTGCTGATGCTTCAAATGCTCCACCCGATTTTCAGGGACAAGAACCATTTTTTGAGCATGCAGAATGACCAGTAAAAATTTTTCTCATTCCAGTTTATCAAACCAGAGATGAAATGATTGTACCGATTATAGGACCTAGGAGTAATGGGAGAAGGGCACCGCCTTTTTGATTTATAATTTTTTTCTTCTTCCCGAGAGGTTCTTTTTTATCTGCCAATTTTCTTAAAATTTTCTTATATTTTTTTAGATTCGCTTTCGCAATCTCTTTCAAAAGAACGTTCCCGTGCAACAAATTCAGAGCCCACTCGTAGATGCAGCGTATCAAATTTTTATGAGCGTGTTTCAATACAGTGCGGCACAGTTTGGGAGGAGCGTGAATGAGCGCGTACAATAGAGCTGTATTTTTTTCACCCAGCGACTTACGAATGGAGCTGGATCCACAGCGACTTTTCTTAGCCATTACAATCTTACAACTGGTACATCCGTCAAGTTACCTCCTCCTTTCATAACCTGACTCTTTCGCGGAACATGAACATAATGGTAGTTGTCGCTAGGGAAGATGCAAATTCTAAACCTACAATTCTCTGGGGTCGATTGGTTGAGATCAAGTGATAAATATCCATGTGGAGGTGTTGTAGCATCGAAATATGCTTCTTGCAGAAATTTCGGATCTTCAGGATATATCTGCCGTGCTAAGTGGGCGATTTGAGCTCGATCGTGGGGATTGTTGAAAACAATTATGCAGTTAGTGTTCAATGAAATATCTCGCTGGCCCTTTCCTTGATGGAAAAAATTCTGCGAGAGAAACATAACACTGAGATTTTTATGATGGCTTCCCTTAGTGAATAAATCTACAATGGTCCCATGGTCGATGATTCGCGCATTAAGTCATCAACAACTACGAGCTTTGGGAGATTATCATCGAAATCACCAGATTTTGGGATTCCTTCCCGGAATTCAACGAAATTCGTACATTATCCATATACGCACTCTGCCATTCTGCATAATAGAATATGACTTTTTTTATTTCCGTGTTACAAATTTCCTTAATCTCTTTCAAAAAACGCTTGACAAAAAATGTTTTCCCACAACCTGTAGGACCACATATCATGGATGTGAAAGGATGCTTCCATCTCGGATCCATTTTCACATATGAATAAATTTTATGAAAAACACTTCTTTTATAATAAAATCGTATAATTCTCAAGGGATAGTCCAGCATCCGAAATTTTCTACCTGGGAAGCGCGTCGGAGGTCCGAGCGCTAGCCGAAGGATCTACCTGCGGCGGGTGACCCATTGTCGCCCGCATTAGCAAAGGAAAACTCTTAAGTGGGGGGTGAGGCATTTTTCCTATGCACGCCTACCGAAAATTTGGGTTTTCACTTTTCTTCTAAGATGCTATGGTCAGTTCCAACTTAGTTGTTGACCATGTCACAGCATCCCGAATTTCCCGAGCGAAGTGGCTCGAGTCAGCCTGCATTTTTAGCGTACGATGATCCTGAAGTTCAACAGGATGCGTACGATTATTCTGAAAATTTCAATCCCGATTTATTTGCCGAACCGAGTGACAGAGAAGTGGAAAATTCTCTAAGTGATCTGTGAATACCTGGAAATGCTGAAGATTATGTTGAAAATTTTGATCCACAATTATTTGACTATCCTATGATGATTGATCGGCCAGTAAATGGTAAGTACTGAATTGAACATGGAAAAAAAGTTCAGGGGAAGCAAAAATTAAATGTTTCACACATTACAGATGTTCAACCTGTTGCAGAAGAAGAAAATCATTCAGCTCTGAGAGTATTACGCACATCGCGAGAACATCTTAAGCGTTTCAAACTGGATACACATGTGATGGAATTTCGAATCAATCCATTACCTCGAGGTGCTACTCCGGAAGATTGAATTGAATGTGCTTTTCGTGAGGTTTACAATAAAATTATTGGCGCGGACAGAGATGGCAACAACCGTAAGTGCTTGACATTCAATTTTGCTAATATGCAAAAAGATAATGCTTGGGTGAGTCCTCGAGTTATTAATGGATATGAATTTGAAGATTTATGGAATCTTGTTAGTTCTGTCACGTATTGTGCCTATCCCGCTCACTCGTTGTTACAAAAATGCATGTCCAAAAGACAAATTTTAGAGCTGATTCAGGAAAAATGAAGAAACAATGGAATGCTATCCGGCAAGTCAAAAGGAAAGTGCAACGAGAGGAAGCAGTAAGATTGGCCGAGGCAGCCGGGGTAACGATACCAGAAAACGGATGTGGCATGGAAGAAATCAAACAATATCAGCGGTATCTTGCTCAAGAGGGGTATGCTATTATAGTATATTCATTGAAAAGAAACGGTGAACTACGACCCATCCTCTATGTCGGCACTCCCGGAGTTACTGCTAATAAAATGGTCTTGAAAGGCACATTACGCATTGTATATTATGAGGAAAAAAAGCACTATGAACCGATTGTTTTTATCCATGGGTTCTTCGGCTCTAAATATTACTGTCAACATTGTGAAAAGCCGTACGAATCGCCTGATCACCTATGTGAAAAAATTTGCGATAGGTGCTTGAAAAACTCTCCATGTGATAGCACGATTGTGGACAAGATGATATGTGAGACTTGTGCGCGCAAATTTCCCGGACAACAATGTTTCAATCAACATAAATTGGCGGGCTCATACAGTGGGAAAAATCCAACAGTGTATGCTAACATTCAGATATGTGAGACGTGCAGCTCAAAGTTCTATCCTATCACAACTAGACATGAGTGTGATAAATATATGTGTTCTACATGCCATCAAATCGAAGACACATCCCACATCTGCCATATGCCTCCATTGAAACCTAAGAAATGTGGAACCGTGAAGCGTGTTGCGTTCGTTTTCTACGATTTTGAAACACGCCAAAATGACACAATGGACGGTAATGAAAGAGTGAACATACATGTGCCAACACTCTGCGTGGCTCAAGCTGTATGTGATTTTTGTGCTGAAGAGAATGATGATGACATTAGTGGGATGGCAAGGAACAGTCCATGTGGGGTTTGTAAAAAGCGTGAAAATATATTCGACGGAGATGATTCGGTTCGTGGTTTCGTGGATTATATTACATCGATGGGGAAAATATGTAATGATTCGTAATTACCGCCATCGGAATCATTGGAAATGAAGTCACAGGATGGCGCAATCATCAAAGAAGAGAATTTGGGGCATCGCCGGATACTAGAGGGGATGAGTAATTTACTCGTTACCCGGACACTGAAGTGTCAACACGGTCGACCGTTTTTCCGTCTATTCTTTTCCTTATTGGGTACGAGCTATTTTGATAAAAAAAGAAAAGCTTTTCTAAACTTAATCTCATCTGTTCAATCAAAGTACTGTGATATTTTTGTAATTTTCTATTCTTAAATTTTTAAATCGACAAAGTAATCTTTACTGATAAAAGACAATTGACTAAACAATTTATGTGTTCATTTGCAATAGAAAGTAAGCATTTAATAATTATCAAAAGAAAGTTCAACGAGATTGAATTACAATTGGTATGTATGGATGGATGTGTGTGTGTATTATTTATTTATTCAAAACTGCTTTTGAGATACAAGGTATCTATTTCACAGGGGGGTCCTGAGATACAAAAGAATTAAATTTTCAAGGTTGAAGAATACAAGACATGATACTAATTAGAGTATATGGGGCATTCCACGCCAAATCGGACACCATTTGGCTTTTGCATCTCGGATATTTTTCATTATTTTTCATATTATAGTATCAGTTGAAAGAGGCCTCCCTGAATTTTTTCATTTTTTTTTGTAAAGCCGTTTCTGAGAAATCAATTTTTCAAAGAAAACGATACTTTTTCTAAAAATGCCCATAACTTTGCGACAAATGGTCCGATTGGGACGTTTTTTGTTTTGAAAATTTGTGTTTTTGAACACAGTTTGCAAATAAAAAGTCAGAAAAATTTTTGAGACCGTAGTTTTATAAAATTTTGAAGTTTTTAGTACAGAATGTCGATTTCTGAAAAACACGTACTGATTGATTTTCTTGCAAATTTTTCCTAAAAAACTGTCACTCATTCCGCAACTTTTAAGCCTAGTCTGATGATGGGATAATAATGGGATTTATTTTTTTCGAATTTTCCAATTTTTATGATCTACATTTCCATAATTATGACCGTTAATTTTCAGTTAAATATATTACAACATATGATTATGTATCAATTCTCATTCCATTCCTTCAAAATCGATTTCTGAAGGACATAACTAATTTTAAAAGTGTCCAGTTCATATGTGCGTTTGAAAGTTGGCGCTTTCCAAAGTCAATTGCAGCCTTAGATTACGGTCGGTAATGAAAATTGCGTTGGATAACCTAGCGGCTGAGTCTCGTTCGTGTCCCCGACCCCATATCAGGATAAGAATAGGAGTGTTGTTTTCATTCCCGTATTCAGAGTGTCTCCTAACCTGCAATAACTTCTTCCAAAGAAATATCTGTGGATTTCCACTATTCATTTTTTGAAAGAAAACAATTCATTTTGAAAATTTGTACGATGTCGAATTTCTGGATGTATAATTTGTGCTGTAATCCGTTACAATTGGAAAATCATAGAGTGAAGAAAAGTCTCCGACGTGCTCCTGTTACTCAACAACATTAACATAATTTAAGTAATGATGACTTTCTGTGCGCGTCGTGTAGAAAGAAATTGGACTCAAGAAAGACTGCTCCTGTTGCTAATTACATATTTGTATGTATGATGAAGTTGAAAGTTAAGTCGAAGATGCTGTCACTCAAAACAATTTTTTAAATTGAAATAAATGATTGATCCCATTACTATTCACAATAAGGAGATGCAGATGAACAGCTAACCTCACAAACTAGTAGTCTGTCTCAATTGAGCTTAGAAACTGTGTTGCCTGTAGTTAATGATGCAATGGCATTATTGAATCAATCTCCAATTGTTAAAAAACAAGTTGATAATCAATCTTATTTGCTAAACAGAGTGCAAAAAGTATGTCATGATTTGAGTACGACTTTAGGAATATCAAAAGACACTGACGATGCAAGTAATCCGAAGGACTTCTTGGAGATGACTGAAAAATTGAAAATGAAATTTATCGATAATAATACAACACGATCTGAAAAAATTCAGATCCTCACACTTCTCCCTGAAACGTGGGGTATATCCCGAATATGTGACCTAATGAGCTCTTCAAGATACATGGCATCTTTAGCTAGAAATCTCCGTGAGGAGAAAGGGATTCTTTCAACAGCAAATGCGAAGTTAGGTTGTTAACGAACTTTCCCAGACGAAAACCACTTATTGATTTCTCATTCAGTGAAGTTAAGTTGAATTTTTTAATTCCTAGGCCCATTATCGAGTGATATCAAATCTCAAATTTTGGAATTCTATGTTGATGATGAAATCAGTACGATATGTCTGAGATGAAAGATTATCTTTTCATTCGAAATGATGATGGAAAACGTGAACATACCCAGAAACGACTTATTCTCTCCAACTTGCGTGAATTATATGAACTTTTTAAAGAACGACATCCTGGTTATCACGTTGGTTTCTCTAAACTTGCGTCATTACGTCCTCAACACTGCGTACTTGCAAGTTCTAGCGGAACTCACACTATTTGCGTTTGTTGTATGCATCAAAACGTCAAGCTGATGATGTTAGGTGAGTGTTTGTTAATAAAATTTTTGTCGAAGAATAATCATGGTATTTTATTGCAGGGTGTAATTTAGCAACTTTAACAAGCCAATTAGCAACACCAGTAAAGCTTTATAGTGATTGCTTTAGAATAATTATGTGTCAGCAACCAACTTCTGAATATTATTTTTCCAAATGTGATGAGTGCCCAGGAGTACATACTTCGAAAGATTTACTGTTGGATGTACTTGATCAAAATGGAGTTGATGAAATAACTTACAAATATTGGATTTCGAAGCCTCGTACAAGCTTGGAGACATTTGTGAAAAACTCAACAGATTGTGTTGACAATTTTTGTGAGAATATAACCGATCTCTTACCACATCATCATATTGCTAAAGAAGAAGCAAACTATTTGAGATCGTTAAAAGAATCTCTAAAAGAAAATGAGTACATTGTGATCTGCGATTTTGCGGAAAATTATGCCTTCGTTATTCAGAATGTGGCGTCTGGTTTTCATTGGAATAACAAGCCAGTAAAAAACAGCCATGCGTAGCATGGCTTTTAAAAAAAAGTCGCCAAGTGCGCGTTTTTGGATTCAATTTGATTGGGCTAAAAAAGATTCGAAATCGTAGTGTAGCCCCAAGTACTCAGTGCAAACGGAAAAGCGCAAATTCCGAATTCAGTAGCAATAATAGAGAAAAACAGGAGCCGAAACAAAAATTCAAAAAACGTGCTTGGCTATGCTCATATGGTTTGATAGTGATCGCCCAGCCAAGCACGTTTTTTGAATTTTTTTTTCGGCTCCTGTTTTTCTCTATTATTGCTACTGAATTCGGAATTTGCGCTTTTCCGTTTGCACTGAGTACTTGGGGCTACACTACGATTTCGAATCTTTCTTAGCCCAATCAAATTGAATCCAAAAACGCGCACTTGGCGACTTTTTTTTAAAAGCCATGCTACGCATGGCTTTTTTTTCTGGCCGTTTCAATATTTTTGCAGCAATATCATCATCTATTGAATGAGAATATCTCAAGAATGATTGGACTTGGCAGAATTAAAAAAAAAAATTTTATGTAGAAAATTTCGAGCATTACAAACAAAGTTTCTTGATAACTTTCCCCAAAAAGCATCATTTGCCGATATTTTTTCACATTGAAAACTCAATGTGCGAGATACGCTTTTATAGCACTGGCCCTTTTTTGTAGAGAATGTCAAGATCTGAAAAATAGGTTACTGCAAAGAATTCACCATCTCCCTTGGTTTCCGAGATATTGAGTGAAATCAAATGACGAAAAATAGAATTCTCCTCTCCTTAGCGGCTACTACTTTGTAACAGTAGTTTCTTCTGAATATGATACTCAGAAACATGCAATATCTCAGAAACTAAACGAGATAGCGAAATTTTTCTAGGTATATTTTGAAGCTCTTAAAATTCTCTAATGAAAAACTTCAGTAGAGAAAAGGCGTATCTCGCTTAATTTCTGAGATTATTCGCTGCGTTTCTTACAGCACAATGGAAATGCTCACACACAGAATGCTCACACACAGAATGCTTACACACACAGGAGCCTCATCCATTCGTGAAGCTCCGCCCCTCTGTGTGTGTAAGCAACACAGTTACGGCGTCGTACTCTAGCAGCACTGGGTCGCATCTGTGTGCACGCACACTACTACCCAGTCGCCGTTTCCCTATCCGTGTGGCAATACATTTACACTGTCTACACGAAACGTGTTTGGATATACTTTTGGGGCACCTATTTTTCCTTCAATGAATATCACATATTACAATTTAATAATTATATAATATTGAAGAGAATGATGAGTTGAATTGATATTTAAAAAATGAATTTTCTACATCTCGTATATTTTGAGTAACTCAATTTTTAATTTTGGGATGTAGCTTTCAGCCGTATATAAGAGTGCGGTAGCCTCTCGCGTGGTATATAGAGTAAAACACGCACTTGGCGAGAGACGCTACCGCATCTCCTGATCAGGCAACAGTTTATCCAGTCGTGATTTACTAGAAGAAAATAATCTATTCATTCACAAAAGTGTAGTTATAATATCAGATTGCTTATCTCACGACGCAGTTGCTGTTCATGAATTCACTAAGATTACGACTAACTTCGTCAAAACACTATCCAAAGGTGCTGCGACAGTTCTTCACTTCTCCGATGGAGCGCCTCAAAGATTTAAAAATTATAAAAATTTTGTGAATCTGAATTACCATAAAAAAGACTTTGGACTAGAAGCTGAATGGAATTATTTCGCAACAGCTCATGGCAAAGGGCCTTGTGATGGAGTAGGGAGCACTGTCAAAAGGATGGCAGCACGAGCAAGCCTTCAACTTCCATATGATGAACAAATTTCAACTCCTCAACAATTATACGACTGGGCGGTAAAACCAAATTGTTTGCCGAATGTTTATGCTCGATTCTTCTCTAATAATGAATATCTCCAGGCTAGAGAATCATTAGAGAAACGATACACGAGAGCGAAAACAATAACAGGCACACAAAGATACCATTGCGTAATTCCGGACGGAGAAGGAACTTTGAGATTCAAAGAATTTTCGTTTTCTTCAGAATCACAAATTCAGAAAATATTCAAACGTGTAAGGAATTGAATGCTATCCAGTAAAAAAAATAACGAAATATAATAAGAACTTTATACTACTACTATCTTTTGCTTGCGATAAATCTGTAAACTAATATATAAACTTGGAATAATCATAATATATCAGACAATTAAAATAAAATCGATCAGTACGTGTTTTTCAGAAATCGACATTTTGTACTAAAAACTTCGAAATTTTATAAAAATACGGTCTTGAAAATTTTTCCGACTTTCTATTTGCAAACTGTATTCAAAAACACAAATTTTCATAAAAAAAACGTCCCAATCGGACCAGTTTTCGCAAAGTTATGGGCATTTTTTGAAAAAGTATCGTTTTTATTGAAAAATTGATTTCTCAGAAACGGCTTTACAAAAAAAAATGAAAAAATTCAGGAAGGCCTCTTTCAACTGATACTATAATATAAAAAATTATGAAAAATATCCGAGATGCAAAACCCAAATGGTGTCCGATTTGGCGTGGAATGCCCCATATATACCAGCAAAATAGAAAGAAAATATAAAAAGTATGAAAATTTATGTAATCATAATCAAGCATAAACAAGTTCCAATTTGTAGCTCTTTCTACTGAATATTGCTCGTTTGCGCCCTCAATCTGAAACATTTTTTTATAAAACAATAGAGTACACGTAGGTTTTTGTAATCGTTCGTATTGAGAAAGGCCGATAAGCTGTTTGCGATATCACTGGTTCCAGGATTTAGCAGGTAGTTCGGTAAAAATCTGGATCGGATCTCTTCGTAAAAAGGGCAGATGACTAAAATGTGGAAGAGGTCTTCGAGTAGGAGAAGATTGCAAAGAGGACATATCGAGGTGGGGTCAAGGTCGTAGTCGATGCTGTTGATGTAGATTCTTCTGCAGTGGATGGAGGCTACGCGTAGCTGCATCTTTAGTCTCACGAACTCGATCGGGCAACGGTTAGGATAGAAGGTGTTAAAGTTGTCGAGGGGGTGTCTGAGGATTTTCAGCTGGATCGTAAAAGAGCAGAGATATCTGTTGAAATCTTCCCATTTGCAATGGGCCTCAACTTCTTCGATAATTTTCGGGATTCTACTGTGCCACCATTCTGGTTGTAAGTTAGTCCAGAGATCCTCGGTGAAGATAGGCAAAAGGCATTCCTTCAGCTGAACTACCCAATTAAGCTTCTCCGATGTCTTTTGCAGTAGTCCATCATCAATAGAAGCCAAAGCCAATTGTCGACGGAAGCAGATTTTGGGAAGTCTCCTTTCATCCATCTTCAGCATCTTGTAGATCCACCAGAGGGCTTGATTAAATGATTTTGTTAGCTAGAGAACGATTGCAAAAAGCATATGAGCAACGAAGGAAATTTCAGAAAAGTCAGCCGCGGGGGGATTTGAGTGAGGGTGATCAGGTGCTGCTTAGGGTTCCGCATTTATCAAGTAACACTGACCGAGTCATTAATAAGTTTTTTCATTTATATGAGGGGCCATATCGTGTGAAGAAGATTGCAGGTAAAAACGCATTTATTCTTGAGAATGAAGAGAGTCAGGTAGAATTGAAGGGGACGTACAATAGAACCAGTCTAAGAAAATACGTGGAGCCAGCTGGTTTGCCTGGAGAAACTCAGTAAAAAAAAAAAAATTGAGGAAAACAACAAGCCTGTTCTGCGGCGCGTTTCACTCTTGAACTTGCATGGAAATCACATAAAAAAAAAAAAAAAAAAAAAATTGTTTTGTATGCGAAGAATGAGAGTATGGATGACAAAAATCTGATTTCATAATATAAATATACCAATTGTATTTTTAATAATTATGTACAAGCAAAGAATTATACTAGTATTATACGGCAATGCTCTAATGACGATTATTGAAATATTTGATAAGAGAAATACAGGATATTATTCATTCATTTTGACGAATCACTCTAATATGATCATGCATCATCATGAGATGAAGAACAATCTACTTCAACACAAATCCTATCCGTATCAGATGAAAATGTCATCACATCATCTACTCATTTCTCAGCCATGAGGTAAAGCATCGACGACATAAAATGATCTTCGGACGGGGATACACATGAAAAGGAGTATAATTTTTGGCTCATCTTCACCAGTCCAATGAGCCAAAAGGTGGATAATGTAATGATTCGTAATTACTGCCATCGGAATCATTGGAAATGAAGTCACAGGATGGCGCAATCATCAAAGAAGAGAATTTGGGGCATCGCCGGATACTAGAGGGGATGAGTAATTTACTCGTTACCCGGACACTGAAGTGTCAACACGGTCGACCGTTTTTCCGTCTATTCTTTTCCTTATTGGGTACGAGCTATTTTGATAAAAAAAGAAAAGCTTTTCTAAACTTAATCTCATCTGTTCAATCAAAGTACTGTGATATTTTTGTAATTTTCTATTCTTAAATTTTTAAATCGACAAAGTAATCTTTACTGATAAAAGACAATTGACTAAACAATTTATCTGTTCATTTGCAATAGAAAGTAAGCATTTAATAATTATCAAAAGAAAGTTCAACGAGATTGAATTACAATTGGTATGTATGGATGGATGTGTGTGTGTATTAGTTGGTAAGATATATAAAACAAAAAAAAAAAGAAACATACAAAATCATTCAAAGGAATAATGTACTCCATTTGAATTATAGAACCAATTCGATTAAAATTGTTATTAAATTCTATAACTCGATTACTATCTCTTTATAATTTCCTTAATTTTTTTTTTTGATTAATTTTTTGGGTATACTAATTTATTTATTTCATTTTATCTAATGCTCCTTTCGTCGATGAAATCAATTGCTCAGTATTTTTTTACGTTGGTATTTTTAATGATAATTATTACACTATTATCGATTATCCATTTTCTTTTATTTTTACTCCGGAATAAAATTCAAAATTTAATTCGTACAATATTATAATTTCGAAAACCATTACATTGGCGCCCAACTAGAGGCATAAAATCCTCGACAAAACGATGTGATTGAATTTTGTTATTACTTTATATGTCAACAAACCGAAAATCCTTTAGGGTTACTCGCTCCAATTCAAAAGGCCTTGTTGTTAGCCCATTATCGATTTATTCAAAACGAGAAAGACCAAGAAAAAAGAAAACACAAGAAGTAGAATTTATATCAAACAATATTTCTAAAGTTGATTGTAATAACAGGATAAGCGATACTGAGGATAAAATGGAAATAGAGGAATTGAAGAGAGCATTGGAAGAGGAGAGGGGGAGAACGAAAGCTGCATTGTCCGAGGCTGAAATGCGTCGCAAGCAGGCTGATGACGTGAAAGTAAAATATGCAGCGTTGGAACAACAAAAAATCCAGGTGGAACAAGATCTTGAGGCTGCACGTCAGGCAAACCAGCGACCTCCAGACGCAAGTGCTCACCAAGAACATGGTAATGTGAGTGATCAGATTGTGAGGGGGCTGGCCAACCAAATCCCTTATCTCCAAATCAATTTAAAGGTTCCTCAGTATAATGAAAAAGACAATCCAAAAGAATTTATTCAAGAGTTAAAAGATTATTTTCGTCTCAAGAATATTTGCGAAGACTTTAAATTAATTTTCTTAGAGAATTTATTAGTGGGTCAAGTCAAAGCTTGGTTCCAGGCAAATAAACAATGCATATTATCGTTTGCTGATTTTGATGAAGGTTTCCTGGATCACTTTCACTCAATACCTATCCGAGTGGCGTGGAAGAGCCAGTGGCTGGTGCGGAGATATTCCGAGAAAGAGGGCACGATGCAAGAATTTTTCTACTCACAATTAAACAAAGCTAAATACTTCGAGCCCCCTCTTTCGGAATATGAAGTGAACTTTTCAATTGTTCAACAACTGCCACCAAACGCACAAATCGCGATGTCCACTATTAATTATTCTGATACAAAAATGGTGGCTCAAGCTCTTGCTCAATTAGACATTACTCAAAGACAATATAGAATTGATAATTCGCAAACCGGGCTTGTGGGAGTGGACCTTTTTCCCCGGACATACGAAGCAAGATGGCAGGATGGGCAAATGTAGGGTGAGTGGGACTCTGAGAACCACACTCCTGTGATGGGACCTTATAACCACACTTCTGTGATGGGGCTCTGAGAACCACACCTATACTTGCTTTCATGGCCTTCTTGGACCTGAAGACGCCACAACTAGTGGCAATGAAGGCAGCCAAGGGCTCTGCGATGAGATTCTGGGACAACTCGACCTTCATGCATGCGTCACTGACTCGGACGGAGGAATGAAAAGTTACTCTGGCTGAGCGGCAATGTGTGTGGGGGTCGAGGGTTTTCACCAGGAGTTTTGAAGTCGTGAGACTGAGGAGCGAGGAATGGGTTCTGGAAATAGACCCTTCCTTCAGCCTAAGGGCCCAGTTTGGTACACTGACGGCCCCAAGAAGTTCTATGGACAAATGTGGGATGGAGGCGGGTAACGTCCACCACTTATTGACGAGATGCAGTGGATTAGAAGGAGAGAGATGGGAGGTCTTCGGATCCACTGGTATCTCGAAACTAACGGTAACAGGGGATCAGGTTGGGCAGTTACTTAACTTTGCTAGGCTTACCAACCTTCTTGAACCCTGGAACCAGGGTGGTCGCCATTAGGCGGGCGTATAATAGTTATACTCAATATGCCCTTTCGGCCACCAAACACTACATCATACAATACACATGATAATTCGCGTTATAGTACTGAACAACATCAATTTACAATGGGTAACATCCTCCCAAGTTACAATTGGTCGGGCCACGGTCAATCAATTAGCAATAATAATGATAATAGACGAAGTCAAATTAGTAAAAATCGTGAGTCAGGTAATGGGGGATATAGTCAATCGAGAGCTAACGTCGGACAAATGTCCGGGACTCCGTCGATAATTCTTCCCGACACGAGGTTTCCACCTCCCGGACTGCATCAGTCGCTTAATAATAATTGCGTGAATGATTATTCTTACTCAATAAATCAAATTCAGAGTAAGGAACAACTAGAAACATATCATCATAACACTTGTCAGTCGAATAACACTGATATTCAAACAAAAACAAAGAATAGTAATAGACTCGATGACTTTATGGATGAGATTAGAGATGAAATTAATGGTGAGGGATCAAACAACAGTAAATTACGGGCTAGAGTTGAAGCATGTCCGATTGTTCATGTTAACGTGTTTGATCAACAGACGAGAGCGTTACTGGACACGGGTAGTCAAGTTACCGCGATTTCCGAAGAATTTTTTAAGCGATTAAAATTAACGAATTATCTAGACACTTTACCAGTTACGGGGGTGCAAATAACATTAGCAATTTCACAGAAATCAACTACCATTAAACAACAGACTTTGTTGCCCTTATTGATTGATAAATTGATAATAAAATATCCTGTATTAATAGTTCCCGGGCTCAATCAGCAATTATTGTTGGGTAGCGATTGGTGCAAACATAATGGAGTTATATTAGATTACAAATTTAAAAATCTAACTGTTCGAGGGGTCAGGCTGCGTGAAGGGGTTGTATCGTTTGAGCGGGACTCGCCAGGCACATTAAATCGTATTACATTAGGAGACATTGAATGCAATACTATTTTTGCAATTGGGAAGTGTGAGAATAATGATAATGAAAAATTTGCTAAAAATCATGAAACTTATAAAAGGAATTTCGAAGAAGAAATAATAATTGATTTAAAAAATCATGATGTGCCTGTAGAGTCTGGCTCTTTCGCTATTTTTACAACGAATGCGGTCCCTCCGCCGAATGACGACCTTAAACAGTTGATAAAAAAACATGAGAGCGTATTTTCAGATGAGCCAGGGTGCACTTCGGTGTATGAGCACCAAATTCATGTAATTTCTGGTAAACCAATTATTAAAAGATCATACCCCATTCCGTTGGCAATGAGAGAAGCTGTTAACGAAGAAATATAACACATGCTTAAACTAGGAGTTATCGAGCTTTCGTCTAGTCAATATTGTAATCCTATGAGGGTAGTAAAGAAAAAAGAAGGGACTATCCGGTTATGTTTGGATGCGAGATTTATAAATGCTGTAATTAAAGGAGACAATGAAACTCCCCCACGTATTCAAGAAATAATGCGAAAGTTTAATGGCTGTACAGTTTTCAGTACACTAGACTTAACTAGTGGCTATTGGCAGGTACCATTGACTAAAGAATCGCGACAATATGAATTCACAAGAATCCCTTTCGGATTGAAAACTGCGGGAAGTGGTTTCATTCGTGCTTTAAACCTGGTTTTGGGTAATGAATTCGATAATTTCCTAACTTACTATATCGACGATTTGTTATTAGCTTCAAAAAACCAAGAAGAACATTTGAAACATCTGGACTTAGTTTTTTCTCGATTACAAAAATATAATTTCACAATTAAATTGGCTAAAGCGAAATTTTGCTGTCCAGAAGTTCACTTTTTGGGATTTATTATTTCAGCAGGTGGAATCAGACCAGACGATACTAAATTGCAAATAACAAAGGATTTCGCTGTACCAAGAAATCGTACCGAACTTCAACAATTTCTTAGAGTATGTAATTATTATCGGCAGTTCAGTTTTATGCATGCAAAATATGTTGATCCTTTCCGTCAGTTGTTAAAAAAGGAGACTAAATGGGTCTGGGATAGAGAACACGATAGAGTATATGACGAATTGAAAAATAATTTTGTGAAATGTCTTCATTTAAGCCATTATGATTTAGATCGGCAGTTTGTGCTCCAAACCGACGGTTCGGACACTGGAATTAGTGGGATATTGTACCAAATTGGTGATGACGGTTATCACAAAGTAATTACACTGGTTAGTCGATGTCTCACAACTGCGGAAATCAATTACACCACCACAGAGAAAGAGTTGCTGGCGGTAGTGTATTCTGTGGAAAAATGCCGAGTTTATCTTATTGGGAGGGAGTTCAAAATTATAACGAACCACCAAGCTCTTACCTTTTTAAGCTGTTCGCCATATCACACTTCGCGTCTCTCTCGATGGAACTTGTTCCTCCAAGAGTTCGTCTTTACCGTGGAATATTGTAAGGGCGTAGATAATATTGTGGCCGATTTTTTTAGCAGAAATCCGGACGGGAGATTTCATGCGCAACAGTCAACAAAATTGACACTTAATATGTTGTGAGGAAATGATTGATCAATCTACCGATAATTCATTAATTGTATCTATTTGCCATTTGGAATTACGTAAAGATGTGATAAGACACTTGAAAAACATGAGAGATGAACAACACTCTGATGAACAAGGGATTAAATTCATTGAGGAAAGAGTAAATTCGGGTAAAGGAGATTTATTCCATGAGTATAAAGAAATTTGGTTTCATAAATCAAAAAACTCAGACACATGGCGATTATATGTACCTAAAAGACTGCGTAGATTGATCATCATCTCTGAGCATGAGAGAATCGGACATGGGGGAGTATTCAAAACGATATGTCAAATACAACGTAATTTCTGGTGGCAAAAAAATGGGGAAAGACATAAAAAACATAATTGTTGGGTGTGATATGTGCCAGCGGATTAAATATTTGAATAGAGCTGTAGAAGGGGAATATGGTTGGATAAGTGCTAATAAGCCCGGGGAACTCGTCACGGTTGATTTCTATGGTCCTTTACCTACATCAATTGGCGGTGTACAGTATATATTTGTAGTGCTGGATGTATTTTCAAAGTACGTCAAATTATATCCCATAAAAAAAGCGAATACAAAAACGGTTCTCAAGAAAATACTTGAAAATTATCCCAACGATGTTAATAAGCCATTAAAAGTACTCGCAGATAATGGTATCCAGTTTAGAGCAAATGCGTGGACTGAAGAATTACAACAAAATGAAATAAAAACCAGCTTTTGTTCAATTTGACACCCTCAATCGAATCCCACGGAACGTATCATGAGAGAACTAGGGAGGATGTTCCGTATGCTAAGCTCAGCGAGGCACAGTTCATGGGCGAAATATATTCATATTATTCAGAAGTATCTGAATCTAACGACACATTGTAGCACGGGTTTTACACCCTACGAGCTTCATTTTGGTGAATCAATTCAAGATAGAGTGAGGGAGTTGGTGGCATTCCCGGGTCAGCCTCGGGCACCACATGATCAAATGATTTTGTTAGCTAGAGAACGATTGCAAAAAGCATATGAGCAACGAAGGAAATTTCAGAAAAGTCAGCGGGGTGGGGGGGGGGGATTTGAGTGAGGGTGATCAGGTGCTGCTTAGGGTTCCGCATTTATCAAGTAACACTTACCGAGTCATTAATAAGTTTTTTCATTTATATGAGGGGCCATATCGTGTGAAGAAGATTGCAGGTAAAAACGCATTTATTCTTGAGAATGAAGAGAATCAGGTAGAATTGAAGGGGACGTACAATAGAACCAGTCTAAGAAAATACGTGGAGCCAGCTGGTTTGCCTGGAGAAACTCAGTAAAAAAAAAAAAAATTGAGGAAAACAACAAGCCTGTTCTGCGGCGCGTTTCACTCTTGAACTTGCATGGAAATCACATAAAAAAAAAAAAAAAAAAAATTGTTTTGTATGCGAAGAATGAGAGTATGGATGACAAAAATCTGATTTCATAATATAAATATACCAATTGTATTTTTAATAATTATGTACAAGCAAAGAATTATACTAGTATTATACGGCAATGCTCTAATGACGATTATTGAAATATTTGATAAGAGAAATACAGGATATTATTCATTCATTTCGACGAATCACTCTAATATGATCATGCATCATCATGAGATGAAGAACAATCTACTTCAACACAAATCCTATCCGTATCAGATGAAAATGTCATCACATCATCTACTCATTTCTCAGCCATGAGGTAAAGCATGATGTCGACGACATAAAATGATCTTCGGACGGGGATACACATGAAAAGGAGTATAATTTTTGGCTCATCTTCACCAGTTCAATGAGCCAAAAGGTGGATAATGTAATGATTCGTAATTACCGCCATCGGAATCATTGGAAATGAAGTCACAGGATGGCGCAATCATCAAAGAAGAGAATTTGGGGCATCGCCGGATACTGGAGGGGATGAGTAATTTACTCGTTACCCGGACACTGAAGTGTCAACACGGTCGACCGTTTTTCCGTCTATTCTTTTCCTTATTGGGTACGAGCTATTTTGATAAAAAAAGAAAAGCTTTTCTAAACTTAATCTCATCTGTTCGATCAAAGTACTGTGATATTTTTGTAATTTTCTATTCTTAAATTTTTAAATCGACAAAGTAATCTTTACTGATAAAATACAATTGACTAAACAATTTATGTGTTCATTTGCAATAGAAAGTAAGCATTTAATAATTATCAAAAGAAAGTTCAACGAGATTGAATTACAATTGGTATGTATGGATGGATGTGTGTATGTATTAGTTAGTAAGATATATAAAATAAACAAAAAAAAAACATACAAAATCATTCAAAGGAATAATGTACTCCATTTGAATTATAGAACCAATTCGATTAAAATTGTTATCAAATTCTATAACTCGATTACTATCTCTTTATAATTTCCTTAATTTGTTTTTTTTGATTAATTTTTTGGGTATACTAATTTATTTATTTGATTTTATCTAATGCTCCTTTCGTCGATGAAATTAATTGCTCAGTATTTTTTTACGTTGGCATTTTTAATGATAATTATTATACTATTATCGATTATCCATTTTCTCTTATTTTTACTCCGGAATAAAATTCAAAATTTGATTCGTACAATATTATAATTTCGAAAACCATTACAAACATATAAGAAGGTAGTTTGCATCGCTCATAACGCGAAGGGGTATGACTCTCAATTCATTTTACGAGACGTAATAAAGCGGATAAGTAGCGAAATTAAAGCTATCATTAACGGAACTAATATAATTTTGATGGAATTTAACGAAAATAAACTTATCGATAGTTTAAATTATTTCCATATGTCTTCGCCTAAATTACCAGAAGCTTTTGGCTTGTGCGGTATAGGGAAAGGGTATTTCCCTAATTTTTTCAATACTCGTGACAATCAGAATTATGTAAAACCTATACCGGATAAGAAATATTATGGATGTAACACAATGATTGTGAAAGATCGTGAAAATTTCTTGAAATGGTACGATGAGCGAGTAACTGAAAATTATGAATTCGACTTCAAAAAAAAGATTCTACATTATTGTAAGCTTGATGTAACAATTTTGAGACGGGCGTGTATCAAATTTTGTCAATTGATTCTAGGAGTTAGTAATGTCTGTCCTTTAACGGAGTGTGTGACAATTGCCTCAACATGTATGCGAATATATCAGACGAATTTTCTGAAAGAGAAACAAATTGGTAACATACCGGAGGGGGGTTACCGACTCAGTAAAACGCAGTTTAGAGCAGCGATCGAATGGCTATTATGGCGGGAACACAAAGAAAGACATAAGATAGTTCACGCAGGGAATGGTCGTGAGCATAGGACTGTACCAGGGCACCGTTTAGATGGGTATTGGAGGAGTGAGTCTACAGGTATAAAATATGCATATCAATTTCACGGATGTTATTGGCATGGTTGTCCTCGCTGCTTCAAATTCAACAGAGATAAAGAATTCTCCCACAAAGATACATTAGAAGGGCGTTATGAAAGGACTGAATCTACAACCCGAAAACTGCAAAATTTGGGCTACAAGGTTATTGAAATGTGGGAATGTGATTCCAATCGTAGAAAAAAGAACGACCCTATATTATCCAAATTTTTGAGTGGCACTGATCAACAATTATTCGTACCGTTAGATTCCCGAGAAGTTTTTTTTGGAGGACGTACAGAGAATACTGTTACACATTATGATGTGAATGGAAATGGAAAAATTCGGTACGTTGATGTGTGCTCATTGTACCCGTTTGTGTTGAAAACAGGCATTTTCCCGATCGGTCATCCTGAAGTTCATGTTGGAGACGCATGTGAGCAAATATGTCCGAATAATGACATATCGCGGATTGAAGGGATCATAAAATGTCGTGTTTTACCACCGCGGCAATTATTTCATCCTGTCTACCGGTCAAGTCTCATGGAAAGTTATTGTTCCCACTTTGTCGTTTTTGCTACGAAGGATTAGTGCAAGATGATTGCCCTCACGATTGCCCTGAAGACCGTGAATTTCTGGGTACTTGGGTATCAATTGAACTACGTAAAGCTGTAGAGGTCAGCTATAAAATTCTAGAGATCAGTGAGATTTGGGAGTATAAGAAAACAACACGCTATAACCCTGCAACACGTACGGGAGGCTTATTTGCAGGCTATATCGATATGTTTCTGAAAATTAAACGGGAGGCATCAGGCTGGCCTGACGAATGCATGAATGAGAAATCGAAAGAGAAATATATCGCGGAATATGAAATAAAAGAAGGCATTAAACTAGATAAAGATAAGATTGAAGAAAATCCGGGGCTAAGAGCTGTCGCTAAACTTTGTCTGAATTGTTTATGGGGGAAATTCGGGGAGCGGGAAAATTTATCAAAAAAAGCAATAGTTCGTTCTTATCGAGAATTTGCAGAATTGATGTTTAACCCTGAAGTAAAAATAACAGGGCTGGTTCCAGTTGACAATGATACACTCTTCATGTCCTGGAAACATTTGAGAGAGGCAGCAGAGGTTTCTACGAAAGCGAATGTTGTGATTGCCGCGTATACAACAGCTCACGTGAGATTGAAACTTTATAGTTACTTGGAGAAGCAGCAAGACCGCGTTTTATATTATGACACAGACTCGGTCATTTATGTGAGTGATGGAAGGAATGATTTACCATTAGGTAACTTCCTCGGTGATTTAACCGACGAAGTAAAGGGCTCCAAAAACGGTAGTTATATCAAATCATTCGTTTCCGGAGGCCCAAAATTTTACACCTATCGTGTACAAAACCCAGACGGTTCAATCGTTGAAGTTTCTAAAATTAAAGGAGTTCGCTTAAATTATAGAACAAGAGAAGAAATAAACTATGATTCAATCCGAGCCCTGGTAGTCGATAAAGCGAAAGAGTTTAAGATCTTTTACAAAAGGATACGACGTACAATATACCACGACGTCGTTACAAAGCCTGAGAAGAAAAACATTCGAGCCACGGGGCCCAAACGCCGTATCGATGAGGGCGCCACTACTCTTCCGTATGGGTTCAAAAAAACCTGGCAAAATTAACAGGTCTTTTGGGGATTTATGAAAATTCAAAGTAAAATGAGTAAATTTTGAATCAGTAGAAATGGATTCTTGATAAATAATAATGGAAGAGCATTATAGAAAAACAGAATCACCTAGCTCTAAATAAAATGATGAATTTGAAGAAAATTTAGGAGAAAGAACTTGAGAGAAAAAAATACGAGAATAAGATAGTTTTAAGAAAAGCAATAGATTTTGAAAAAATGAAGTAAATCGGAAGAAGACAATGAATTCACCTAGCATTAATATAGAATAGATGAATGGTATGAAGAGAAATGATCGACATTTCTTTCAATTGAATGTATGTAGGCCGATGAAGAATAAACAAAAATCTGAGTAAAATTTTCAATAAAGCTCAAAAAATACAAAAAAGGGAAAAATTAAAAAAAAATAATACAACGACGGAATAGTTTTAAGAAAAACCATACCTTTTAAGCAACTCATCTAGCTCCTAATGAAATAATTGTAATAACTGTAAAGAAAATCGTGGAAAGGAAAGATAAATTTAAGGAAAATAGATTTTAGGAAAAATGAACTACAAGTAGTATAGCGGCCACTATAGCGCCCCCCACTCCTGGTCAGTCCCCCACCACTATCCCCCACCTGAACGGAGTAGGAGCATACTCCACAGCTGGGCGATAGTGGAGGGGGACTTACCGGTAAAGTAGAGAGTACTGTAGTGGCCGATACACTAGGAAATACCTTTATTGGAGATGTCAGGGAAGAGTCTCTGAATAAAACACTGTAACACATAACTTTGAATACCGATACACATTTATTTCCATTACAATAATTTCACTTACAACTTTGATTCCACTGTTTGCAATTATATTTACCCGCACCACTAAAGACCTTTCCTTCAGGAGGAGTCATATTCTTCTTTCTTTTCATAAATGCGTCATAATATTCACGCACTATTCGATCATTACTAATAAACCGATCAGTGAATAACGATAAGAATTTATCAGGAGTAGGAAACACAGACATACAATGCAGGAATAAAACACAGTACTGTCCACATACACTGGAATCATGGTCCTGTAGTTGTTTGACGCAGTGTTTATAGAATTTGCAGTTTCTTCGGAGTCGGGCCGCGTGCTGTGGGTTGATTGGTGGCAATCCGAAGCTGTCGAAGTACCATCCTCGGCCATCTTGATTGACGTACATGGCGACCCAATGTTCACCAGGCTTGTTGTGCTCATGGGTATTAGCAACTATTGCCGTCGGTCTCGTCCACACCTTTGGTATTCTGTCCGCTGGATAAACTCCCACGGTATGGTTCGGTATGAGTTGTAAGGCCCCCAGAATTTGGAGAGTATTCATCAATACTAGAAACATAAGCACGTTTCTGTTGCACTTCATCTCCCGTTAAATAACCTCGTATCTGAAGTACGCGGCGCATAGCACAAATAAATGAACGATGCTCTATATCACTATGAAGAGTGCACGTTGTAATTGCAGATTTGCACATGAACAGAGGCGGTCCAATCACTGTTTTCAAATTCACAACATCCGCCCGTGAGAGAAGTTTTCCTATGAAAATAGTTTGATGGTTACCATACGCGTATACATGGTCAACATCTTTACACATAGTTCGTAGCACTGAATACACGTTTTTTTCATGAGATTCTCCATCATACCATTGTAGACCATGCTGCATTAATGTCAGATTATTATTATGTTCCTGAATATGAAGTGGTAATTCAGAGAAATGAGTTGTTGCCCGGAGAATCCAGTGGCCTAACAAATTTGAGGTCGTTGAAGCCACAGCAATTTCTTTCGGTACGAACGAATTTTCTAAACCAAAAAAACCTTCACAATGTATGATAATATTTGAAGTTCGTTTCTCCATCGCGGCGCTCTTCTGACTGGCCGCTCCTTGTTAGAAATTTTCGCGTGACCGTCTGAAGAATATAATAAATCTGCAAATTTGACATAATTACAGCGCCTGCGCAGAAGTAGTTATGAGTAATCCACGGTGACTTGTCTTGCAGAATCAATCTCGATGATGCTCTCGAACTCTGCATAAACGATGACGTTGACGGTTTCTTCTAAAGCATCGCGGAATCGCATTTCAATCCTCATATTTCCCTGACGCAGCAAATTCCAATGGGAATTGTTATTAGCAGATAGGTCTGGTGTAAGATCAAATGCAAAAAGACAATAGCCGTATGGGTATTTTGAACGAAAGATACCATTCCCATCGTTCAAGAAATGTATTCCTGTACCTGAGAATAACGTTTGATAGCACTCGATATATGTTTGAGTTTTAAAATTCGGTTGCAGGGGTTTTGAAGGAAATTGCTTTCCATCCACATACAAGCACAAATGATTTAGACCGAAATTATCGAAATTGAATGGATTGAGTTTTTTAGTTCCAACGTATGCTCGATTTCTCACAAATCCAAAAATGATGCGTTTGGGTAGCTGTCCTGTTATAAAGTTGTCTATAGAATGTCCAATAACGCCTGTGGGTATAGACACAGCTTTCACCTCAACTCTCGTGATAGGGTATTTGGCAGTGGTCCTCGCGAGAGTCTTCTCATGAGCTAAGAGTAGTCTGGGACTGACTTTCATCCTCCTAATTGTCAGTGTAGCCTCGGTTATTTGAATTTTCAAATCGTCCTCAGTAGAATCCATAAGACAGAAATTGTCACGCGATCTTACTAAACGAATATGCATGTTAACACCGTTCAGTAGAGCTCTATCTTGATTGAATATATCACAGTGTAGATGGCCTGTCAAATCGAGTGTGCCCCCCTCACACAAATAGCTTCTACGACTCTTTAGACCAGTGTTTTCATCAGTAATTGTATCCATGTTTCCGCCTGTATCTGAGACCCATAGGACACTGCTAAGATGTGACCCCTTAGCATCAGAGCCGTAATTCAGTAGTGTTTCTATGTATGCGCGATATGCATATGCATTATTTGCCGATGAAATCGGTTTTTGATTCAAATAAATATCTATTTGATCAAAAAGTGAGTGCATCAGATTATTCACAGGTCCCACTGTCTTCGATACAGTCTTGTCTGCCCTTACTATTTTTGGTATGGTAACAGTAAGAGATAAACGTGTATGCGCGAGATCTATATACTCATCGCCTTGACCGGGAATGTCAAACTCAATTGGAGAATTATCCACAAGTGATGCTATCGGTTTGTACAATACATCATATGATGATTCTATTGATGTCTGCGTGGGAGGTAATGAAAATAAATCCAGCTCACTCTTAACACCTTCACACGAATGTGTGTGTAAGAAAGACATTTTTTATGAAAATATGTCTGTCACAGTACGTGGTTTCTTGGTTAAACGTTTTACCTTTGAACTGCTCTTCTTCTTCTTCTTCTTCTTTGACTTCTTTTTATTTGTCTTAGATGTGGGCCTTTTCTTCTTTTTCTTCGATGTACGAGAGATGTTCTTCTTCCTCTTGAGATTCACTTTTCTAACACTTCTCAGGCCGATCCTTCTAGGAGAACGGTCTGAACTCAAATGAGAATGATACGTCATATCAGAGTTGTTATATCCAGAACCTCTCATCAGTGAATCAATCTTTTCCTGTGCCCTCCGCTTCAGACTGCTACCTGATTCACGGACTCTATTTTTTAATGAGTCTTTGAGAGACATGTCATTTTCAATAACATCACCTGCAACATTAAGGCCTGTCCGCAAAGCCTCTTTCCCTACCACCTTAGCACCTCTCTTTAGCAGCGGTAAAACGCGCCGAAATAACCCCCCTAAGAAGCTTCCTATCCCGTGCCCCTTCTGATTTGGTGTACCAATGTACACATTACTTATCCCACCGTGATTACCCTTACCACTGACATAGCCAGAGCCACACTGCATTAACTCACTGAAATAATCCTCTTCCATTCTGAAGCAGTCAATCAATCCTTTTGAAATGAAGTGTAGCGGTCAACGTACCGTATTCGAATGGTATCTTTTGTCCATATTCATCTCTTATATCTATTTCAATTGTTTGAAATTTAGAGCGTAGTAAAGGAATATGCAACGGTGACGGAAATGTTTTGATTTTCACAGAACCGTAGGTGTAGTTTTCAATTTCTAAAGGTACCACTCGTAATAAAGGTGAGTGTACATCCCCTGTAATGTAACTCTCACAAATATCTGTGTACACATATATACTATGAGGTAATGCTCGTGATAACAGTACAGGATTCTCAGCCTTGTAGCTACTTGTGTCATATGTCAGAACTAAAGATTTATGCTCATACGTGAAGCCCAAAATTTTCTTCAGGGGCTCCGAAAAAGTCAGTACATGATGATTACCACATGAAGATCCGCAAACTCTGACCACATACACATAGCCCGATCTGTTTTGTTGTACTTCCACATGACCTTTCATGAACAACATCTCGTTTATACTACTCAGGAAATCGGCTGTGGACTCATAAACCCCTTTCTGCAGATCACTCTCACTGACAGCTACTATTGTATTATCATTTGAATCTTTTGGAGTGGAATTGAAAGTTCGTTCGATCCTTGCTCTTTCTTCTCCTGTTAGGTATGACCGACTCTCCATTCTCACATAATTGCTACTGCTGTCAGATATATGTAAAAATGTCATTGGTATGTGAATCTCTGATAAGCCCACACTCCATTTTCCTTGTAGATTCATTGTGTGAGGCAAATGGGTAACAAAGCTTGTTGTTTTATTATCAGGATAATATTGCATACTACTGTTACTAGGCAGTACCACGAAGAAACTGTCGTATGAGTTATGCATTTTGGTTAGAGGTTATATCTTCAGGATATATGTTTCGACGCACTCTGGAGAGCTCCTGCTCGTAGAATATACCATCAATAACTTCACCATTCAGATCCTCCAATATGTAAATCGGCGGCGGCCTGTATTCAGATACCCTCTTGATTTTGAAAATTTCAGTGCTCCAGCCAACTTCATAACCTTTCGCAAACGCTGCTTTGGCACTACTGATACGAACTAGATCACCACATTGATATTTAATCTTCTTCAGCTTGTGTTTAGTCCCTTTTTGATTATATCTTCTATCGATGTTATCTACAGCTACTGATGCATTATCATGAGTCACATCACAAGGCCTCAAGCGCGTAGCTGAATGCTTGGTCTGATTATACGCATGTACTATTTTTGGTAAGACATCCACATACCGTTTGGTTCTAGAATACGTGAAATAACGCCATAACCTCTCTTTCAGCGTACGGTTGAAACGCTCAACGACAGCTGCTTTAACATCAGGATTTCGAACGACGCGATACCATATACCATATTTCTTCAGTAGCTCTTGAAACTCAGAATTAACGAATTCTTTACCTCTGTCTGTCTGCAAAAGTCTTGGTATTCTGTGTATTTTGCCACTTCTCTTCAAAATGCGTCTAAAAGCCTGCGTTACAAGTTTCCCACTCTTTTTCAAAAGGGGCTCCACCCACACATATTTACTGAGAACATCAATAACGATTAAAATGAATGTGTAACCTTCATTGTATGTCGATAAGGATCGAACATCTACCAAATCAGCCTCCCAGACACCGTCAACCTCGGATACATTATAGCTACGGCGGTCGAAACGCCGTCGAACCATTCGATGCTTATTATATGCGTCTTGTGTTTCTAGCCATTTTTTCACATCATCAGCATCGTGAATGGTACTACCATGTAAATTCGAAGACCCTGTGAAGGCCGAGGACTTTTCAGGATTATAATAAATTTTGGCTAGTTCTTTCATATTTTTAACTTCAACCAGCGAATACGTTTCTGAACTATTGCTTTACCCTTGCCACTTTGATCGGTGAAGCTATCGAACGACTCCTCGTCTGAGTCTTCTCCCTCGCCAATTTCCTGTACAGAACTATTTGTCGTTCTCTTTTCTGTAGGTGTTGAGGCTTCAAGATTGATAGTGGTCTGCATCAACTCACTGTTACCAATGTACTCTCGGGGTATGTGATGGGCTTTTAATACCCTTCCGAATTCTTTTCTGCCAATAGCTTTCTTTTTCTTACGAGAACGCATAGCCTCATTCACAAGATCTACGATATTCGAGTTTTGAATGACCTTTCCGTTGATTGTCACCACCCCTGCTCCATCCCATGATATTACGTCATTCGACATGCCTTCAAGTTTACGAAGAAGCTGAGAGGCGTTTCTCTTGAATTTTTTAGGGACACTTTCGATAATTGCTTCTGAGGAGATCTGGTCTCTTAGAAGCCCTTGAATTTGCGAACTATGAAAGCGAGGCCGAATAGGCGTTATTTGCTCTTGGTGGTGATATCGATGACCATCGTCTTTTTCTTTTACATCTTCGTCGATTATACTATGTTGCTGGTGTACCAATGCAAGATATCGTTGTAGTATTCGATTGTAAGCAGTCCATTTTTCATGTTCATTAGGGTAATTGTTTGAGTCTAGAATTTCCTTCATTTCATGATCAAGACGTGTCAGAGACGTGCCGACTGTTTGAACAGTCTTCTGTGTGACAACACGATTATCAGGTGCGATAATAGTTTGTAGAGACTCATCGCAACTTGTACCAGCTCTATCTTCAGGTATCAGGACCATTCTTCGCGCGTGCTCCATATTATTAACGGGCAAGAGCGTTTGAAATCAGAGTACCTAGAATCGGTGCCAGTAGAAGAGGCAGGAATCCTCCTTTTTGCACTATGAGTCGTTTCTTCGCAGCTATACTTGCTTTTTCAGAAGCTAGAGAACGTAAAACTTTCTTATGAGGCTTCAGTTTGTTCTTCTGAGCCGGTACCAACGATATGTAACCTTGTAGAATATTGAGTGCACATTCACATATGCATCTGATCAGACAGGAGTCAGCTTTGGTGAGTAATGCTTTACGCTGTTCCTTATTCAGATGACAAAGAGTTTGCAGAATTAGTCTGAGTTTCTTCCCGGGAAGACCTCGGTGATCCATGACGTATGAGTAACTCATTAAATGGTCATTAATTACCTTCCATTTATACTTTTTCGTGGAACGTATACGAACTGTTTTGCATCGTCTGGAAATATTGCTGTACGCACTCTATAATTTTCGAGAGTGGCTTGCTTTAAATCCAATAATAAGTACCCGTGTGGCCTGGAGGTGGCGTCGTGGTAGGCTTCCTGTAAGAAACGAGGGTTTTCAGGATAGACCTGCCTCGCTAAATGCTGTATTTGAGCACGATCACGAGGGTTCTTGAAGATAACAATGTAGTTTGTGTTCAACGATATGTCTCTCTGACCACGACCCTGGTGAAATATGTTCTGCGTTATGAATATTACGCTGAGATTTTTATGGTGGCTACCTTTCGTGAAAAGATCCATGATGATTCGATTTGAGGCTTCGCGCATTAGATCATCAATAATGATCAATTTAGGCCTCATATCATTAGAGTAATCTTCAGGACTAGGTAAGCCTTCGCGAAACTCAATCGTTTTTGCATGAGGATACTGCCGATAGGTCGGTTGCCATTCAGCATAATATAGTAGAATACGCGAAAATGATGTGTCCGACATATCAGAAATGTATTCCAAGAACTTCTTCACAAACACTGTCTTTCCGCAGCCTGTAGGACCACTAATAATTGATGTCCATGGATGTTTCCACCTCATGTCCATGATTGAAACTATAACAGAGTTGCATCTGTACAGTCTTATATACCTCCTCTGTTCAATAGTAGATTATTAGGAAATAACATTCAGGTATTGATATCAGGAATAATTGAACAAAATCTAATGAACATTGTGTTTTATTGCATATATATTAAAGATTATTGAAACCAAAAGGTACAGTTCTATATACATCTTTACAGCATCTCTTAGTACTACAAATAGAAGTCTTTTTTTCCTCCTTCATTGTTACTACTCTGTGGAAAGCCGTTCTACGTATTACATCGTATGATATCTTGATGGGACTTTCTTTCCTGCCTGTAATCAGATCCCTGACAGTCGCATAGTTGATATGTTGACTATTATTATAATTGAGTGTAATGCCTTTTACTTTACAAACTTCTTTTCGATCACCGTTAGGCTTTCGGACGATGTATGCGTAAAATTTCGGACCCCCTGATATGAAAGATTCAATGTAACTCCCTTTTCCATGCTCTTCTAACTCATCCGTTAAATCCCCTAAAAATTTTCCACACGTTGGTTCCCATTCCCCTTCTTTTGATACAAAAATTATTGAGTCTGTATCACAGTATAGAACTCTTTCTTTGAGTTTTTCCAAATAACTGTAAAGTTTGAGGCGTGCGTGTGCTGTTGTGTATGCGGCAATGATAGCATTTGAAGTGGGTGTTTGTAATATTGAATCTTCAATATAAACATAGTTAACATACATGACTTTATCGTTAACAAATAAAATACCTGATACAATCATTTCCGGACTATTGAGCATTTCCAACAATCTTTGTCTGGTGGAAACTATTTCTGTTTGTGGTAAATTTTCTCTCTGACCAAATTTACCTCAGAACGCATTTAAAATCATCTTTGATATAGCTCTATACCCTGGATTAAACTCAATTTTGTCTTTCTCTAATAAAATACCTTCTTTTTCTAAATATTCTTGTATATAGTTATTTTTATCGTCATCGGTGATACAGTCTGAGGGATAATTAGAGGCTTGCTGTTTCTCTTTCAAGAATTTATCTACATATTTATTAAACAAACCTTCGGAATTATTTTCTCGATCATAGCGTATGACATCAAACTGGTAGATTTCAAAGACAGATATTATTTTGTAACCACATTCAACGGCTTTCCGAAGTTCATCAACTACCCAAGTACCTATGAATTTCCTATCTTCAACATTGTCGTGATTGCAAAGATCTTGTTGTCTCGTTTCACAACATAATCTACAGAGAGGAAACATCAAACGGCCGTGAGCGCGAACAGGGAGCACTGGTATGTACAGATCACGCGGTGCCAGTACACTACATTTGACAAGACCCTCCACAGTATCCAAACTGTTGCTATTACCGATCAGCTGTAAACATTCATTCCCTACATACACTTTTGGATGACCAATTGGATATTTACCGGTTTTATTGACGAAAGGGTATAAGGATGTGACATCTAAATATTTTATCTTTTCTGTATTTTTCACGTCGTACAGTGTAACATAATTTTCTGTACGACCACCAAAGAAAGCATCACGAGGATTGAGAGGCTCATCAGTGATGAAAGGATGATTATTCACGAAATTTTGATCATTGGGTGTGTTACGTATATGCTCATCATAAGCGCACTCCCATATTTCTATCAATTCATAACCCTGTTGACGAATTTTGTTAGCACATAAGACCGTTGACTCGTACCGTGCGTCAAGTGAGTCACCGTGACGTAGCTTTAAATGTCTATTGATCTTGTAGCAATTAATGCAGCCATGCCAAAAACAGCCGTAAAATTGATAGACTTTTTTTGTACCACGTTCATTGTCGTAATAACCGTCAACCATGATGCCGCAAGGAAGACGATGCTCTTTTGCATTTGCCGCATGCGTGATACGCTCACCTAGACGAACTTCTTCCAATAGTAACCATGAAATGGCTTTCTTAGACTGTGTACTCGTGCATCTGTATTTGCCACCTTGGGGTAAAATACCGATAGTGTCGGGCTTAATGAACATTGTACGATAAACTTTAGAGCAAATAGAAGCGATCGTACTACACTGCGTGAATGGACATATACCGGTCTTTTCGAGTAAAATATTCCGAAAAGTAATACTGGCTCTGCGTAAAATTATCACATCTTGTCGACAGTAAAACTCGAGCTCGTTTTTGAAATTGAAGATGTAATCACTCTGTACTTTTTCTCTATGCCAATCTATCATTTTCTGCCTATCTTTCTCAAACAAAGTGTTAGGAGAAAAATACTCCAGAGCTGGTATAGGACCATTATAATCAACATTTTCGGGTGTATTAAAGAAATGAGGGAAATACCCCTTGGATACTTCATTTTCGAAACCAAACGATTTTGGTAGTGCTGCCAGAGGCATATGAAAATAATTCAGTGTGTCAAGGAATTTGATGTTACCGACCTGCATCTCTATAATTTTAGTGCCCGATAATATTAGTCTCGGGAATCGCGTTCGCTTCACATTTACCAAATATCGAAGAACGAATTGTGCGTCAAAACTCTTTGCGTTGTGCGCAAGACAAATAATTTTGTTACATTTCGGGTAATCTGCAAACGCAATATCTACAAGGCCTGAGACTGCGTCATCTTTGCTACGGAAAATGTATTCACGGATGCCACATATTCTACATGCGGTTTCTATATTATTATCATTGCAACATACTGTACAAACTTTCTGTATTACGCAAAAATTGGGTATATGAATTTTCACATTTCTATCACCACGCAGCCGAACATTTTGTTGTGTTTCAAAATCATAAAATATAAACACGGTTAGTTTGTGATCGACTGGTTTCAACTGACTCATGAAGCAGTAGTGATTTGTTTCGCGCCTACAGTTACATGTTCTACAATAAGCAGTACCACAAATATGTTTGTGCCTATCTATTTTGATTAGTCTAAAACACAGCATACATATTTTTAGAGCATCACACACACTAGTATTTTTATTTTTTCCTTTCAGTTTTGCTGAACCTTTCTGTCGATGATTATCATAGCAAATGCGACTGAAAAACCATCGATTACACAAATTACACACCGTGCGTTGAGTGTTTTCACATAGAGGATTCCCTTTGCATCGAGGACATTTCCGCGTACAACGATGCTCTACATTGTCTCTGAAAGGGCGATTACAGAACTCACAGAAACCACGGCCAGCGATTGCTCCTTGGAGATTAGTAATCGGTTGAAAATGATTCGTTCTTTCATAATACAATATATAAAGGATATGTTTTATGTTACCATGTCTTTGTTGTACGCGTCGTCTACCATCGAAAATAGGATCCTCACCTCTACCAAACGTTAAAAACTCATAAACAACAATAGCCGTTCGATCATCTAAATAATAATCTTGAAATTTCTTAATCTCTCGTATAGTACACCCTCGAGGAGGTATATTGATATTGCATAGTCTTACCAGTCTCAGAGCCTCTTGTTGCTGAGTGTTACGTGTTCTGTTAATAATTGCCTTCCATTTTCTCTGGAGATCTCCTGATCTTATCTCGCCTCTCTCAGCATAGAGTTTAGCAACTACAAGAGCTCTTGGGAGACAAAGATTGTCGGAATTGGTTATAGTAATGATTGATTTTTTAAAAACAGCCTCGTATGTTAATGCCTTGCGCCCAGATCCCTCAATGCCTTCAACGATTGCTACAGTTATAACTAAATTATCATCCGATGAGAGACCCCCGACACTTTGCGAAATACGATTTACCACCTCCCATAAAATATCTGATGTGTAATCCCGGGCTCTCCTAAAGCGCGACCAAGCGGGGCCGCTATTCAATCTATCGAAATTCACACTAAACCCTACATGATCATGTGGTTGACACGAATCAGTTATATATGTTGTAATATCCCTGAAAGCCCCTTCAAGCCAGTCAATCATATTCTCGCTTTGAGGAGGATCTACAATTGTAATTACGTATTCTTTACCCATAGCTTTAAAGTTTCGATATTTTTTAGCAGTAGTTGACAGAACTTGGAAACGGCCTCCTGGTGGTAGAACACCTTCAAACACTTCTCTGCTTTCATCATCATTTTTTACATCAATTTGTTTTTTCTTGTCTGAACGTGTAAATACTCTTCCTCCAGTTTGCTGCCCTGTCAATCAGAACCATCATTATTAGACCGAGCTCTTATATAAATATTTTCTTGACATACCTTCTCGATAAATTAGTGTTGATCATTCTTCAGGCACGTACCCATAAAAAGAACGAAGATCTAGAAATAATAGAAAACGTATGAATTACGGGTTCCGGGCCTGAAGAAGTGTAAAGGTCACAGAATTTTTACCTTGTAAGCGGGTAGTTTCCTCTTCTTCTTCGTTGTCTCCATCAGACCCATCATCCGTATCACTAATGTGATAGTCAACAACCTCTATATTATGATCGTTGTCATTTTCTTGACCCTCTCCTTCTCCTTCTCCTTCTTCTTGTTCTTCTTCTTCTTCTCCGCCACCAAATTCATCCGAGTCTGTGCAATACCTTTCTTCTTCCCTCAATAGAGTGCCTTCTTCACTGTCTATTCCTCTGATAGACATTGAATCGCAGCTATCGGATGAATAGCCAGATCCACATTGATACTGGGAAGCTACAGGATTCATTGGTCTGTGTGCCTGCCTTACAGCATCGTATTGAATCCCCCAATACGCATCCATTGCTAATCTCTTAGCCGTCATATCAGCATCCAGATCCCATAATTCTTGACGATAATCATCATCTGAATCTGAATCTTCATAACGCTGTCTCTTCGTTTGATTCTGTTGTATTCCTGATGGACCTGGTTGTGGTGACTGCACTCGTTCCCTTTTATTTCTTGAAATTTTTTGATAGTTCGGAGAGTGCATGAATAAATTTTCGGGGTCTGTTTCATCATCATCATCATTGGAAACAGTGATGCAGTTGGCTGGCTCATTTTCAACTGCATTTGCATTTGCATTTGTAGTACTAAATTGCCGACGAATTGACAATCTTTTCTTCAATGGTAGAGTACTCCGTTCATTCAAATTTTGAGACGAGTCTAAGTTATTGCTCTCATCTTCTGAAGAGTCAACGAGATCTATCGTTGAATCACTGATATCGTCGTCACTAGTTGAGGATGTTGAAGATTGCTTGTGCTTTTTTCCTGAAAATGAGAAATATCAAGATAAATATTGATGAAATCTGGAAATTAAAACCCAGGAAACGTATATTTGGAAACCGAGGAAGGTCACCGGTTTATGAAGCATCCCGACAAGCTGAAGACATGCGAAGAAGACTGAGGGAACCAAACCCTCTATTTCAAATCTACAATTTGAAATTTAAAACAAAAAAGGGAATTTATATTTAGATTTTTTGTTTGGTACATAAATGTATTTCTCCTATATCAAACCAAACACATGAAGGTGCATAGAGCAGAGAAGGGATGGTCCACGGAAAAGTTACATATTTAAAAGGAAAGATACTTAAACATAGATTCTATGACCGCCAAGCTAGAAAAGAAAATAAAAAGAGGTTCAGCCCTTTCTAACTATTTTAAAAATATTATTGATAATGTAGGTACTTACTTGCGTAAATCTCTAAGAAAGGCTTCAAGCATTTACCCCTCCATCTCGTCGTTCGACTAACTGCTCTGCCAACGATACGTAAAATCCCTCGATGAGAAGTCAATAAACCTTCATTAAAAGCCGCGCTCAGAATATTACACGGTGTATGACGTATAATTCTCTCTAAAATACGATCGAGAGAGGGTCTCGATAATCGATACCATATTTCCGTTCGCTTTTCACAAAATATTTTTTTATATTGAGGAATCCGTTCCAAAATGAACTCAATAAGTCTCATTAAAAAATAGAAATATTTTCGTTTACGTGGACACTCAACGCGCTGCATTTTAACGCGCAGATGTTCACTGATTTGTGTTCAAGACAAGAATAATATCTTGTAATTTTTCTCCAATAAATAAAATGTGAAACTATGCTTGATGCACTCACACATCTAAATTAAAATTCTGAAAACAGAAGAAAATCACGTATAGAGGCACGTGTCAGCCGAATGCATTTCTTCTTTTTGTATTTGAAGATGCTACCTAAGCGCTCCTCATTCTCTGCATGACGCCATATCACGAGTTCATCCGCACCCGTGACTGCGTTCTTCGCTGATAATGCATTTTCGAATGCGTTTTAGCCTATTTTATTAATGATTTGAAAAATTATTCTCATTCGGGCGTTGTCCACTGTTGGAGTAACATCTCTTTCTTGCAAACTCTCTCCCTAGTGATTGAAATAGTTATGAGTGAATCAATGGAGCCCGTTACGAAGAAAATCAAGACAGCAGAAGCAGAGGCTGAAAACCTTGGCGGAGACGTCCTTTCTTCCGACGGACCTCGTACAGCGACACATTTACAAGGATTGGCCAAAGATAAGTTTCGTCTACTGTTGCCACTTATTTATCCTTTGAATAAATCACGGTGTAAGAACGTAGTACTCGGTTTAAATCTGGATCCTGACACACTCACGGTGAAGCCCGTAATTGGGATTATTGACCAGAAATATCAAGGCGTATTGTTCTCTGATGAGTCATGGGGAAAATTCCTGTCCTGCTTCAACGACATCCAGACCTATTTTAATGATATTACTGCAAAAACGTTTTCAACAGAATCACATAAGTCTTTGAAGTATCCAGGATTCATGCTATCATATGGATGCCTGAATTTTACATTCCTAAAATCTAAAGTGATACGTATTGAAGAAGAAAATACATCAAATGTGATAGAGGGCGAAATGCTCTCAAAACAAACGCGCATCATTATGGTTAAAGACACTTTCGATTCTCTCACGAAAATGAAAAATTTGATCGCGGGACGTTTGGTGTATTTAAGTGACATGTCTCTTTGTGTGGAAGAATGTATCAGTGGTATGATCGATTACGGCAAGTCTTCTATGGAACAGTTAAAATCGAGTGAAATCATGAAGAATGTCAGCGGTGATGTAATGCGCAGTGTAATTAAAAGTCGATTGTATGATTCCTCATGCTTCAATTTCATTGAAATCAAAATGAAAGAAACTGGATGTGAAAGAAGTATGGCCGAGTATGAGCATGTCTTGAATGAATTGCACGTTTTTTGTATCGATTTTATACTCGATAAAATTTTCGAATAATCAATAGAGCCTTGTATACGAAAAATTCAATATGTATCTATGTATTTTCATTATACTTCATGTAAAATATACTCCAGTATATATATTGTACTTTAATGCATTTTTTCTTTTAATTTATCCATCATGAAATATCCTCCATTTTTATTTGATTTTATTTGATTTTTGGTCTAGTTGTCCCAGTCATATGGCAGTAGTGTATGAGCCTGAGAGGGCTACAGGGTGGGGGACTAAGTGAGAATGGTTGGAGAATCTCACTCAAGCCCCAATAGCCTAGCTCGAGGTAGGTGGGGTAAGATGGACATAGCTATATGCCTTGTGGTCTACGTTACCCCATTGATCCATCTTACCCAACTTTTGTATTTAGGGTGCATCGAAAATATTTGCACACCAAAAATTGTCGGGGAGTCTGAATTCCAAGCGGTTCTCCCAAAACCGCTTGGACTGGACTCTCGCGGCGATAACGCAGGCCCGCGTAACGAGGACGGCCCGCGGTCTTATTGTTGGCTGTATCAGTAAAACATCAATCATCGAAATTGGGGAAGATTGGAAAGACAATTCAGATTGTCTTCTTCTCCCACAATAAATGATCGTTTATTTCTTATTATTCAAGTATGTACATTCGAATAATGAGAAATAATGAATAATTTAATTATCCATTCTCTCTTTCACACGCTCTCGATTTTTCTCTTCGTAGTATTCGGCATATCTCACACGTGTGCCTCATGATAATGAACCTATCTGGAAATTCGAGTCAGCGAATTCCTGGTGGGTGATGTGATTATGGCATCAGCCTCGGCGACTGCAGATTTGTGTCTGGAGAAGTTATGACTATCGTCTGAGAGAAATTTGATAATGTCGCGACGACACGCACACTTTTTTCCATGCCACACCTCATTATCATTTCTTCATCAGTCTCTCTCCAAGTGCCCTACTGTTAAGATCTCCAATCATAAAAAAAAAATGCGCGTAATTGGGAGTAGTTTCGTGTACCCGAGGGGTAGTGCGGTGGGCGGAAGAAGTGACAATACAGGGTGTGAGAGTGCCGTGCGTGAAATTGACGGTGGTGCTACCACCAGTGCTGTCAATGAAAGTGGTGATTGTGCCGTTATTTTGGAGTACCGTGTACCTACAGGGGGTGAGGTCCCATATGACGAGGACCCTGACCCATATGAAGAGGAGCCAGGTTATGAAGCCGACGATCCTGTGCGTCCAGACAGGCGCTGGTGGCTTCGTTCTCGGGAGCCCATGCCCCCAGTTGAGGGTGAGCAGCGTGAAGACTTGGATGACTGGAATGACTTCTACGGGGATCCTTGGCATAAATTAATGTCACTCCCCCAAGTCATCCCTGCTGATGAGTTTTCGCGCCATCACTACAGGGAATGGCTAGCTGCACAGCGGCAAACCAGGGCTGCTGAACACCTGGACGAAGAAGACCTGGTAGAGGTGGACTTCGAGCTGGACCCCCCTTGGAATAACAACCCCCCTTGGGGTAACGCCATGGATGAGCCCGATATAATCGATGTGATGGTCATCGATGATAATGCGGATGACGACGACGAAGACAATCATGAGGCAGTGGTGTAGTGTGTGTGTTAGTTTCTAAGTTTTAGATTAAGATTTGAATTGCGTCGAAAAAACTCTGTTTCGAACGCTTTTAAATTTATCATTAAAAATAAGAAAGTGTAGAGTGAAAAAACAAGAGAATGAAAGTGCCTGCATGTAGTGCTGAGTGCATCTTAAGAAAAAACAGTGAATAAATAACTGAAATCTGTGACATTGGTGTGCAGAAGGATTGGTCTACGGAACTATGGGTAAGGATAATTAATTATTTTTCATTTTTTTCGGGTGCATTACGCGAGCGCGTGGGGTAGAGTGAGAATGGATAGAGAAACTCACTCAAACCCCGATAATCGGCCGCGGAGTGAGAGAGAGCGGAATCACGTTACGTCATGCGTCTTTCTCTCTCACTCTACCCTGTTAAATGGTCTTTCGTTTTGTAGACCCCCACTCTTATCTTGTTTGGTCGAGTGGTAGGCTACGTGCGTACCATGCGGCAGGCCAGGGTTCAAAACCCAGCGCTGTCGCAAAAAAATTAGTCACAGGGTGATGTCACTGCGCGTAGCAGTGAGTGTGAGCGAGACACACTGCCTTTTGCATTGTCTCACTGACACTCACAATAGAAAAGAAACGGTTAGTACAGAGTTCTGTAATACCGTTCGTTTTATTTTAACGGTATAGGTATTGCAGGCATCCATACGCATGATGGTAAGGGTAGAGTAGCCGCGAAGCTCTGTAATACCATTGGTAATTACGTACCATTGGTATATCAAGAGTTTACCATGACACCTGCCTGTCCCATGATACCCAACTTCAGTTATTACCTGCAGTAATGGGTATTAGGTATACCAGGCATGGTAAACATTGTAAATATGGACCTTCACATATATTGTACCATTGGTCCACAATATATGGTAGGTCCATATTTACCAACTTTTGTTTTTTTCATTTTTTAGGGTACAATGTTAAATTTTGTACCCCAAAAATGAAGGAGAGCTCTGAATTCCAAGCGGTTCTCCCAAAACCGCTTGGACTTGGCCCGCGCGCTGATAACGCGCCACGCGTAACGTGGGAGTCGTGTAATCCCACTGTTACCGTTAACAGTGGGTTTTTATTAACAAAATTATGGGAGATTGAAAAGACAATCCGGATTGTCTTCTTCTCCCTAAATAAAGCGTTTTTGTTCTATTTATTTTATTATTTATTGATTGAGGAATAATGAATAATTATTCATTTCCTCTTTCTCACACTCGTACATTTCTTACGGCCACTACAGCACTCCATACGTAACAGTCATCCCACCCCACTCCTCACATGCACGATGTCATTGCCTTGTGCATGGGAGGGGTGGGGTGGGATGACTTTGAGTGGGGGGCGCTATAGTGGCCGCTATACTACTACTACATTTAACTAGAATTAATGTTGTATGAATAAATGAAGCGTGAAAAATAATTGATATTTCTCATAACCATGTATATTTCTATGAAAAATAAAAAACTGAAAAAAATACAATAAAAACTGTAATTTTGATTTTAAATAGGAAAAAAATGATAAAATTCTCTGAATGGATTGTCAAAACTGTGGAAAAATCACTCAAATTCGCGGAAATCGTGCATGTTTCTCTAAATAATAGGAAAATAGCACAACAATTTCATAAATGGTGTAAAATTTATTCAACATTTGCAGAAAAATCGGTATTTCTATGGAAAATTCGAGAAATTGCAATTAAAATCAATAAATAATGAAGATTCCCGGTAGAATTCATAAAAAATGAAAGAATAAACTGTAAATAATGAAGATTTCCGTGAAAATTCATGAAAAAAGTAGGAAAAAACGATAAATAATGAAGATTTCCGGGAGAATTCGTAAAAACGTAGAAAAATAAACGCCAATTAATGAATATTTCGGTGAAAATTTATGAAAAAGGTAGAGAGAAACAATAATTGATGACGATTTCGGTGAAAATTTATGAAAAAAGTAGAGAGAAATAATAATTAATGAAGATTTCCGTGAAAATTCATGAACAAAGTAGAGAAAAACAATAATCAATGAAGATTTCCGTAAAAATTCATGAAAAAGTAGGAAAAAAGCGATCGATAGTGAAGATTCTATCGAGAATCGATGAAATTGCAAAAAAAAACTACAGATAAAGAAGATTTCCGTAAAAATTCATGAAAAAGAAGGGAAAAAGCGATCAATAGTAAAGATTCCATCAAGAATCGATGAAATTGCAAAAAAAAACTACAGATAAAGAAGTTTCCCTAAGTAATCGATAAATTTGAAAAAACTTCGCGAAAAATTCCTCAGAAGGCAGTGTATTTTGTTGGAAATGAATGAAAACTGCAAAAAATCGATCCATTTCGTGAAAAACCCGCTAGAGGCAGTTTGTTCCATTGGAAATCGATGGAAACTGCAGAATCAACAACCTTTGCGAAAAATCCGATAGATGCCGATGTTACGTCCCAGGCTTTGACCTTGACGTGTTACCTACTGCTTTGGGAATTCTATTGAATTCCGGGATGTGCTGTGCCCTGTTGGCCCGTACCAAGCGACTTCCTTCTGTCAATCTAAATAGTCCTGCGTGAAGTAACCCTTCGGGGGCTCTATTTCGGGAAGAGGAACTTCGAATCCGTTGATCCACCTGGTGATCGACGTATCGGATTCGGGAGCACTTAATCTGGCTACGTACTGCCTTGTGCGGACCTGAGCGTCAAATTCGGCGATCTGCCTTTCAATGGATTTATCAATCGATTCTATGGATCGAGTTTTATATGGATTAAAAACTAGACTACAGAGTTGATTTTTCCTCCCGGCACGACGTATCTTTTTAGGCATGTGCCCCACTGAATTTAATCGTTGATTATTGAGTGGAAGGATCCAGAAGTGAGCGGTAGTCCTCTCTACTTCTAGTAAGGAATTTGGATATAGGTGAAATAAATTGATTCGGAGACGGTTTTCCGGTAACTGACAATTTTTATTCATTTTCTGCCCCTTTTATAAACTCTGTAATATTTCTGCCATCAGCAGTTTTAGGGTTCCCCCGTGGAGGTGCCTCTGCTCAAGGCCAATGCTGATGTGCTTATTTTCTAGATTTCCCCTTATCCATTTCCTCTGGCACTCGAGTGCCTTCTATTTTATATTTTAATATTTTTATGTGTATCAAGTTATTCTAGGTGATGTAGGTGATCAGTTTGTCGGTATTTAGTTAACTGTTTTATTGACCCCGCGGTCGGTAAGTCTGTGTTTTATTATTAATTCGTTAATGTCAAAGTGTCATGGCGTCTTTGTTATTGTTTAGTCCACGTGTTAGTGTGCATTTCTTTTTTTTTGGAATAAAGTTAGTTTGAAATTACAAATCTGTGTTTAATTCTATTGTGTTTTGAAATTAGTGCTGTTTTCCAGTAGGAATCGTCGTCCAGGCGTTAACTGGACGTAACACTGGGAAGTGTACGACTTTATTGAAAAAAAACTACAAGAAAGATCTATAGATAAGTAACATGTCCTTTTGAAAGTTGAAAGAAGTTTGGAAACAGAACAGGTGTGAAAAATGATGAATTTGGTTTAAAAAATATGGTATTCAAAAAACTGTAAAAATTTATATATTTCGAAATAAAAAACTGCATAATTTTAAAAAAGAGTTGTTTTTCTATATTTTATACGAATTCTTGTTCCCATTTATTTTTTTCAGATGGTATCATTTTTCTTGGCAATTTTTTTTCAAACTATGAAAAAATTCTTTAAATTTTTTCTTTTGTAAGTACATATATCAATTTTTTTTTTAAAGTTACAAAAAAAAAGAAGTTTCAACTTTTTCCTCAATTCTAATTTTATTTCTGAATGTTTTTTGAGTTTAACTTTAAACTCAAACTTAAACTCATTGGTTTTTTCTCAATTTTTTGAATATCTTCTTTTCGTTTTTTCTTAAATTTTAATTTTTAGGTTCTTTTCATTTTTCAAAATTTTTTCGAAAAAAGGAGAAGGTTCTTGTGAAAAATGAAAACGTAGAATTCATAGTAATTTTTTTTTATTCAAATAAACTTAAAGCTACTACAAAATAATTTCATTTTTTCCTTTCTTCCTTATAATTATTATTACTATTATTATATTATTTACATATATTGACTATATTAATTGCTGAGGAATCTTCGAGGGCTCCGACCCCCTCGATGATTACTCAGCAAGCGAGCGATAAATATATTCAAACGCTCTACAACAATGATCACTCCCACCAACTGGAGGGTAAGCAATCACTGCAGCCCAGACTCGAATTGCCGTAAAAGACGGAAAGACCCAAGAATAACAGCCTTCTGCATCTGCTCAGCTAACTGGTAAGTACGGGACTTACACGCTGGAATGATGGATAATTCGGACACAAAAGACTGTTTCATGCCTCCAAGAGAACCGATAATGAGGACAACCAGCTACACGCTGAAGCCACGCTTCATCTGACGAAGCTGGAACAGAAGATCTTGATATTTTTGCCGCTTCTCCTCTTCTTTCCGCTCCATATTATTTTCAGCAAGAGCAGAAAATTCAATGACATAGATGACCTTGTCATCAAAATCATAGAGGACGATATCTGGACGGAAGGTGGAAAGAGAGGAAATGGGGAAGAGTGGCTAGATTCCGACTGGGAGAAGGGATGAAGGAGTCGAGGTACTGGATGAAAGAAAGTGAGAAGCTGTGCAGATTGTGTGGTTTCAGGGAGGAAACATGGGAGCATGTACTGGGGGAATGTATGGAGAGCGAGAGGGAAAGTGAGCTTGGAAGTAGAGTGTGTGAGATCTTGAGAGAGGATGGTAGTGGTCTAGGATGGATGGAAATGTTGGAGAAGATGAGGGAGGAAAAGGAGATTAGGGATGAATGAAGGTGGGAATGGCTTGAGGGAATGTAAGCAAGACCCTCAGTAATGTGGAAGAATGTGGAAAAGATAGAGAAATCCTGAAAGAATGAAAAAATAAACAAAAGAACAAAAAAGGTATGAACCTAGTACAGTACAACCAGAAGCGGGGGCGAGGAGGGAGAGAGAAGTAGGAATCTAGATTTAAGGATATGATGTAACGAGAAAGGAGGAAGATGAGAGGGAGCGAAAGAGAGAGATATAGTGTAAGAAGAATATGTAAATGCGTGCGTGTGTGGGTACAGATGTGTGAAAAAGAGAGAGCCATGAAAAGAGTGAAAAGAGTTAAAAGAGTAGAAGAAGAGAAAGAGAAAGAAAAGCAACCGTGAGGAGAGAAATGTTTGAATTTATGTGAAAGAAAGCAAGGGAAAATGTAAATACGAAATAGGAATAATGCGAGCGGGTATGTCTAGAATAAGATTATATTCGTAAGATTTAGTTTTAAGCTTTATATGTGAAAAAAAGGTGTGAAGGGAACGGGAACCCCTTAAACCCAAAATGGGTCACAAGGAATAAATATACAATACATAGAGGACGACATCAGGTTTGGTTGCTCCAATCGGCCTGATGGTGGCGAATGAAAAGTTCCTATATATGTTGCATTTCTCATTCACCACAACGGACTGAATTTCCCTTGGTACAAATGGCAGCACTGGCGTCTTGTCTATCGCGTAAGAGTACCGCAGGAAATAGTACAGCACTCTCAAAGCCGCATTATGTCGATGAATATATCCAGAGACTGCTCTCACTGGACACGCTGATAAAATATGCGTGAGCGTCTCTGGTGCCCTCTTGCAGGCCCGGCATGCACTGTCCGGGACCCCGAAGCTCATAATACGGCTACGATAAACGAGGGTGTTTATGACACCTTCCTGGCACGCACAAATAAATCCCTCGGTTTCTGACATCAGACCAGCTGACTTGAGGAACTTTATATATAGTTTATTTATTTAAGAGGCTCCAGGCTAGAATGCCCATCGGAGCCAATAAGATTGAAAATATACAATAAGTAATCACATTGAATTGAATGAAAAATATAGAAATAATTAATAATTGATATTTGCATTACAATAAAAATGATCAAAATTTGAGGTATCACAGAAATATTGAGTAGTTCTTAGTTAAATAAAATCAATGCTATTAATGAAGTCAATGCTATCACTGAAGTTGAATTTTTACAAATGACTAGCAATCACAATAAATGCAACTATTAATTGCTCATGAGTTATTTATCACAGTACTGATCTCTCGATTCATTGAAAATTGGAAGCACAGTTTTTTAAATTGTTCTGTTGAACTAGCAGACGTTATCTCAGAAGGCAATTGATTCCAGAAAATTGATGCGGTCGTAAGGAAAGACTTTTGATGTGATGAAATTCTCGATGTACGAACATAGAGTAAATCGTCACGATTATTGTGGCGTAATCGCGCATTTAAAACTTGGATTTGAAGTTCATTCGCAAATAAACTTTTCTGATTTAACTTTATAATTTTAACAGCTTTATAAATAAAGGTTGCCGCAAGCAAAAGTCTTCGGTTTCCAACATTTAACCAATTTCGTTGGCGCCTGGCTTCAGAAACATGGTCGTATCGACGTGAACCAGCGACAAAACCGACGCAGGCGTTAAATGCTCTTTGTATTTTATGATTTTCGTGTTCCGATATATCAGTAAGAGCCACAGCACAATAGTTAAACAAGCAGAAGCGTTATATCCTGTGCGTTATTCGCAAGCCCCACTCCTTGTGCGATATTTAATATTTTGCCAATTCGATTGGCAAAATGCTTCCGAATGGAATTTTTATATAAATTGTCCATGAGATTACAATTTATTTTTTCATTATTCTAAATGCAGTAACGAAATTTGGTTTCACAACAATTGTCATAAGTGGACATTTGCACGAAGTAAATTCGCTTGTAAGGACAAATTTAATGATGGTTCGATCTTTGGTGAACTTTATTTATTCATGTTTACCACAAAAAAAAAACAATCTTTCAATCATAAATAGAAGATCCTACGACAGATCTGAAAAATTGAAGTTCGGGTTCCAAATAGGATTTCTATTTTTTCTGAATGTCGTCAGAATGAAAAGGTACCTATCTTGTAGAAAAAATTGTCTACTTTCAAATGGTGAAATAAAAAATAGTAGTGTTCCTAGGGAGAAAGCAAAGAAAAACCGTGATTTTTGAAAAAACTAATGTATCGAACATCCTTACAAGAGACTTCTTCTGAAAAATGTGAAATTCTCACCATTTGTGGGGCTCATTGAGATGAATCTTTTAAGTTGAACTTGGATGTAATCGCTTGGATAGTTTTGGAGATATAACCTTTTTTCATAAAATGGTTTTTGGACAATATCTCAGAAACTACTGAAGCGATTTTGCCCAATTTCAATACCAAACTTTTCACTCATTAGATGCACAAACTGGCGAAATTTGAAGTCTCTAACTCGAATAATTTTTGAGCTAGCGTGTATAGTAAATTCAAGATAAAAAACACTGTAATTGAAATTATCTGCAAACGAAAAATCTGAGCAAAATTTACCCCGAGTGAAAATTGTGAGTTCAAATGAGATCTATTTCATCGCTGAGAATGGGGGCTGTGAATCAATTTTTCGCGAAGAAAAGTCGAAAAAATGATTTTTCGAAAATTTGAATTTTCTCGAAAAGTACTCAACCGATTTCGCTGAAATTTCACTGACAGCAATTTGCACCGGGAGGGAAAGTACTGTTAAATTTTCGGCTCACCAAGTATTACCGTTGCTGAGCAATGAGCCGATATCTGTCACACATACACACGCACACACACACACACACACACACACACACACACACACACACACACACACACACACATACAGACATTTTTAAAAATGTAATTTCTCGATGTTTTGGATCATTCTGAGTCATATTCCGATGAAATCTCAAAATCCAAAAAAATCGCATTTACAATGCTTCCATTCGGAAGCAAAAATGTCATTTCTCGACGTTTTGGATCATTCTGAGTCATATTCCGATAAAACCTCGAAATCGAAAAAAATCGCGTTTACAATGCTTCCATTCGGAAGCAAAATAGGAAGAATCGAAGCAACTACCATTCGTCGCCGCAAGAATTCATTAAAGAGATCTCCATTCGCACGTAATCGTCGCAATGATCTGAACACACGGATGCATATTGATGATACGTGCTCTGTCCACTGTAAGTGTGGAGTTAAAAGCATGCCTAAATACTTAACAATATTCACTTGTTGAAGCACGTGCCCATCAAATATAACATCCGGCCAAGTGTCCATTTCCAAATATGATGCATGTTGTAGTGTGTGGAATACCATCAACTGCGTTTTTTGTGGATTGCAGCGAATATCATTATCGGAGCACCAGACAAATAACCGATTAAGGAAGCTGAATGTCAGCTGGACCGACAGACTCTGTTCTTGCACATGTCTGAAGAACATGCCATGCATAGGCCTGTCTAAGTGCTGCTGAAACAAGTTATGCTGTTCAGCAGCTCTGATGATTTGCTTAAGCTGGAGCTTCGTTTTCCGTACGATGGAATTCGCGGAAATATCCCCAAACGGTGAGCGGAACTGTGAACCAAGGGATTCGGCGGCATGATTCGCTGCTTTATACAGATGTGCCCCAACTCCTTGGAGTTCATGATTATGCACGAAGACCAAGAGTGGATCCACACTTTCCCGAACGTCAGACGCCAGACCGAGGACTAAACGATCATGTAGGCACTCTAATCCCAAGAGGGCACGCCCACCTTTTTCACGAGGCATATATAATCGCGGCGTAGACGACCGAGGATGAAGACTGCGATAATTATTATTATTATTATTATTATTATTATTATTATTATATTTATATATTAATTGCTGAGGAATCTTCGAGGGCTCCGACCCCCTTCGATGATTACTCAGCAAGCGAGCGAAAATATATTCAAACGCTCTACAACAGTAACCGCTCCCACCAACTGGAGGGTAAGCAATCACTGCAGTCCAGACTCAAATTGCCGTAAAAGACGGAGAGATCCAAGAATAACAGCCTTCTGCATCTGCCCAGCTAACTGATAAGCACGAGACTTACACGCTGGAATGATGGATAATTCAGATACAAAAGACTGCTTCATGCCTCCAAGAGAACCGATAATGAGGACAACCAGCTTCACGCTGAAGCCACGGTTCATCTAACGAAGCTGGAACAGGAGATCTTGATATTTTTGCCGTTTCTCCTCTTCTTTCCGCTCCATATTATTTTCAGCAGGAGCAGAAAATTCGATGACATAGATGACCTTGTCATCAAAATCATAGAGGACGACATCAGGCTTGGTTGCTCCAATGGGCCTGATGGTGGCAAATGAGAAGTTCCAATATATTTTACATCTCTCATTCACCACAACGGACTCAATTTCCCCTGGTACATACGGCAGCACTGGCGTCTTGTCTATCGCGTATGAGTGCCGCAGGAAATAGTACAGCACTCTTAAGGCCGCATTATGTCGATGGATGTATCCTGAGACTGCTCTCACCGGACACGCTGATAGAATATGCGTGAGCGTCTCTGGTGCCCTCTTGCAGGCCCGGCATGCAGTGTCCGGGACCTCGAGGCCCATAATACGGCTACGATAAACGAGGGTGTTTATGACACCATCCTGGCACGCACAAATAAATCCCTCAGTTTCTGACATCAGACCAGCTGACTTGAGGAAGTTGAATGTCAGCTGGACCGACAGACCCTGTTCTTGCACATGTCTGAAGAACATGCCATGCATGGGCCTGTCTAAGTGCTGCTGAAACAAATTATGCTGTTCAGCAGCTCTGATGATTTGCTTACGCTGGAGCTTTGATTCCCGCACGATGGAATTCGCGGAAATGTCCCCAGAAGGCAAGCAGAACTCTAAGCCAAGGGATTCGGCGGCATGATTAGCTGCCTTGTACAGATGTGAACCAACTCTCTGAAGTTCATGATTATGCACGAAGACCAAGAGTGGATCCACACTCTCCCGAACGTCAGATGCAAGACCAAGGACTAAGCGATCATGAGGACACTCCAATCCCAAGAGGCCACGCCCACCCTCATTGCGAGGCAAATATAATCGCGGCGTAGAAGACCGAGGATGAAGACTGCGATGCAGGTGCATCACTTTCCGCGTCATGATATCCAAATCTCTTAATTCATCTCTTCTCCATTTGATAATACCAAAGGAGTAGAGTAGGACTGGAACAGCAAACATATTAGTAGCGGCGACCTTATTCCTTCCAGAAAGTTCTGATTTCCAGATCCTATGAAGTCGCCGTTTATATTCACTGCAAAGAGTCTCTTTCACAGTTTCGACATTGATCAATGATTGCTGATCGAAACCAAGATAACGATAAGACTCTTCAGCACCAAGATGATGAATGGCACTTCCATCCACTAATTGAATATCACGCTCCCCATCCTAAAACCTCCCCCTCTTGAGATGAAAGGTAGCACATTTGTCCAATCCGAAGGACATCCCCACCGCACGAGAATAAGCGGCCACGACTTCAATGAGTAAGTTCACCTCTCTCATTCCAGATGCAAACAATTTAAGATCATCCATATAATATAAATGGGAGATCTTATGCACCCGGTAACCAGGGCGACCAGCTTCATATCCCCGTGCAGTTCGGAGGGCAACCGACAGCGGCAGCAGTGAGATGCAAAACAGAAGTGGACTCAAGGAATCTCCCTGGAATATACCTCTCCTGTACTGCACCACTCCGGTAGTAACCTTCACCTCACCAGATGTTATGGTGAAACGAGTCCTCCAAAGCGGTACAGGATCTCTCATACATCTCACCAGATCTTCATTCACCGCAAGGCACTCGAGCGAATAAAGTAAAAGCTGATGGCTTGTACTATCAAATGCCTTGCGATAATCAATCCAGGCAACTGACAGGTTACGCCTGTACTGAATCGCATCCTGTACAAGGCTGCGATCAACTAGCAAGTTCTCTTTACAGCCTGACAGTCCCCTTTTCGCACCACGCTGTTCATAAATGAGTCGTCATATTGGATCCACCTGTACCAAAATACGCTCATACAGAATTCTCGTGAACATCTTATAAAGCGCATTAAGACACGTTAGGGGCCGATAGTTCCTCGGATCAGACAGATCACCCTTCTTCGGAATGAGCACCGTCCTTCCCTCCACCAGCCACTGCGGAATTGGAGTGTTTCCGTTCAAGAAGGACGAAAACACCCGTGCCAGATGCTGGTGAGTCGAAGTAAACTTCTTCCACCAGAATATTGTCAAGCCATCTGGACCAGGTGCAGAATGGTTTTTCGCGCCCTTCAGCACCTCATGGACTTCCTTTACAGTAACCGGCTGACTCTCGTCCCTCTGTCCCTGATGTTCACGACAGAATGCGACAAAGTGCCGTAGAGCAGGAGTATCTTCATGGAACTCTGGCTCATGACTATACCAGTCTCTCCAAAAGTTTTCAACTCGGTCAGCTGTCGGCGCTTCTCCAGAAACAGGCGTGGCAGGCTGAAACCATCGACGGGGATCTATCCTGAAAGTGGAATTCTCCGTCGACCGCTTCATCCGCTTCTCTAAAGATTGTTTGATGATCCCTAGAGCTGGCACTTTCCCCACGAAACGCTCCTTAATAACAAGGAGGTTCATCTTGTTCAGCGTGTGATAATGGTACCTCAGGTCAGCACTGATGCGACGAACCTTGGGCGTAAAAGCCCGACCACTTTGGATGAAGCTAATCACACACTGAATGCGGGACGCCTGTCTTCGCGCCATGTCGATCTTCTTCTGGAGCTGTGCACAGCGTCTACGCATTTTTACAATTCGCAGTGATTCACCACTACGAGTGCGTGAAACCAATTTTGCTGCATGTTCATACACAGCCCAGTTTAAGCTGAGTAGGTCTACATCTTCTGGGAGACTGTTTGCCAGGTTGACGTTCTCTGATGCCAGTTGTTGTGGCTTAGGAGGAATTTTGCTGTTGATTTTCCTCCTCGTACTCATGTCCTCTGGTCTCTCATCCACTGGTCTCTCATCCTCTGATCTCTCGATATCTTCTGATCTTCTGATATCCTCGGATCTCCTGATTTCCTCACGCTGTTGAGAGGCCTGCTGAGGAGTGTGTGTCTGGGGAGGACCAATGAGAACTTGATTGTTTTCATCAGCCTCCTCACCAGTTGACTCCCTTCGAATTACCAGCAGTTCGTATCCATGCCGCGCCAGATATGCCGCCTGATTCCGCAGATATTTTTGCGTATAATGCGAGAACTTGGGATGCATTTCACACCACAAAGCCTGCATTCTGGCCATATATCCCCTCTGATGCGGCACACTATTCACCCAACACTGCATGAGGTCTATCTTTAGATCCTCCGTCCATCTACTGCGTCCATTGACAAGCCAAGGTCGTTCCATTGGATCCGGTCGTTGACCCCTCCCAACTGATCCATGATCCCCATCCGAAGGGGACCGGTTGTGGTGGGCCGTACTGCGGTTATTTGACGTAACCGAGTATACAGTAAATCAGGGGGTTAGCCTGATATACCGATGACTATTGCGAGGGGTTCATACAAACCATCCGGGCGATGAGTGCGTCACGTCCTCTACGCCTCTTTATTATTATTATTATTATTATTATATTTATATATTAACTATATTAATTGCTGAGGAATCTTCGAGGGCTCCGACCCCCTTCGATGATTACTCAGCAAGCGAGCGAAAATATATTCAAACGCTCTACAACAATGACCGCTCCCACCAACTGGAGGGTAAGCAATCACTGCAGTCCAGACTCAAATTGCCGTAAAAGACGGAGAGATCCAAGAATAACAGCCTTCTGCATCCGCCCAGCTAACTGATAAGCACGAGACTTACACGCTGGAATGATGGATAATTCAGATACAAAAGACTGCTTCATGCCTCCAAGAGAACCGATAATGAGGACAACCAGCTTCACGCTGAAGCCACGGTTCATCTGACGAAGCTGGAACAGGAGATCTTGATATTTTTGCCGTTTCTCCTCTTCTTTCCGCTCCATATTATTTTCAGCAGGAGCAGAAAATTCGATGACATAGATGACCTTGTCATCAAAATCATAGAGGACGACATCAGGCTTGGTTGCTCCAATGGGCCTGATGGTGGCAAATGAGAAGTTCCAATATATTTTACATCTCTCATTCACCACAACGGACTCAATTTCCCCTGGTACATACGGCAGCACTGGCGTCTTGTCTATCGCGTAAGAGTGCCGCAGGAAATAGTACAGCACTCTTAAGGCCGCATTATGTCGTTGGATGTATCCTGAGACTGCTCTCACCGGACACGCTGATAGAATATGCGTGAGCGTCTCTGGTGCCCTCTTGCAGGCCCGGCATGCAGTGTCCGGGACCTCGAGGCCCATAATACGGCTACGATAAACGAGGGTGTTTATGACACCATCCTGGCACGCACAAATAAATCCCTCAGTTTCTGACATCAGACCAGCTGACTTGAGGAAGTTGAATGTCAGCTGGACCGACAGACCCTGTTCTTGCACATGTCTGAAGAACATGCCATGCATGGGCCTGTCTAAGTGCTGCTGAAACAAATTATGCTGTTCAGCAGCTCTGATGATTTGCTTACGCTGGAGCTTTGATTCCCGCACGATGGAATTCGCGGAAATGTCCCCAGAAGGCAAGCAGAACTCTAAACCAAGGGATTTGGCGGCATGATTAGCTGCCTTGTACAGATGTGATCCAACTCTCTGGAGTTCATGATTATGCACGAAGACCAAGAGTGGATCCACACTCTCCCGAACGTCAGATGCAAGACCAAGGACTAAGCGATCATGAAGACACTCCAATCCCAAGAGGCCACGCCCACCCTCATCGCGAGGCAAATATAATCGCGGCGTGGAAGACCGAGGATGAAGACTGCGATGCAGGTGCATCATTTTCCGCGTCATGATATCCAAATCTCTTAATTCATCTCTTCTCCATTTGATAATACCAAAGGAGTAGAGTAGGACTGGAACAGCAAACATATTAGTAGCGGCGACCTTATTCCTTCCAGAAAGTTCTGATTTCCAGATCCTCTGAAGTCGCCGTTTATATTCACTGCAAAGAGTCTCTTTCACAGTTTCGACATTGATCAATGATCGCTGATCGAAACCAAGATAACGATAAGACTCTTCAGCACCAAGATGATGAATGGCACCTCCATCCACTAATTGAATATCACGCTCCCCATCCTCAAACCTCCCCCTCCTGAGATGAAAGGTAGCACATTTGTCCAATCCGAAGGACATCCCCACCGCACGAGAATAAGCGGCCACGACTTCAATGAGTAAGTTCAGCTCTCTCATTCCAGATGCAAACAATTTAAGATCATCCATATAATATAAATGGGAGATCTTATGCACCCGGTGGCCAGGGCGACCAGCTTCATATCCCCGCGCAGTTCGGAGGGCAACCGACAGCGGCAGCAGTGAGATGCAAAACAGAAGTGGACTCAAGGAATCTCCCTGGAATATACCTCTCCTGTACTGCACCACTCCGGTAGTAACCTTCGCCTCACCAAATGTTATGGTGAAACGAGTCCTCCAAAGCGGTACAAGATCTCTCATACATCTCACCAGATCTTCATTCACCCCAAGGCACTCGAGCAAATAAAGTAAAAGCTGATGGCTTGTACTATCAAATGCCTCGCGATAATCAATCCAGGCAACTGACAGGTTACGCTTGTACTGAATCGCATCCTGTACAAGGCTGCGATCAACTAGCAAGTTCTCTTTACAGCCTGACAGTCCCCTTTTCGCACCACGCTGTTCATAAATGAGTCGCCATATTGGATCCACCTGTACCAAAATACGCTCATACAGAATTCTCGTGAATATCTTATAAAGCGCATTAAGACACGTTATGGGCCGATAGTTCCTCGGATCAGACAGATCACCCTTCTTCGGAATGAGCACCGTCCTTCCCTCTACCAGCCACTGCGGAATTGGAGTGCTTCCGTTCAAGAAGGACGAAAACACCCGTGCCAGATGCTGGTGAGTCGAAGTAAACTTCTTCCACCAGAATATTGTCAAGCCATCTGGACCAGGTGCAGAATGGTTTTTCGCGCCCTTCAGCACCTCACGGACTTCCTTTACAGTAACCGGCTGACTCTCGTTCTTCTGTCCCTGATGTTCACGACAGAATGCGACAAAGTGCCGTAGAGCAGGAGTATCTTCATGGAACTCTGGCTCATGACTATACCAGTCTCTCCAAAAGTTTTCAACTCGGTCAGCTGTCGGCGCTTCTCCAGAAACAGGCGTGGCAGGCTGAAACCATCGATGGGGATCTATCCTGAAAGTGGAATTCTCCGTCGACCGCTTCATCCGCTCCTCTAAAGATTGTTTGATGATCCCTAGAGCTCGCACTTTCCCGACAAAACGCTCCTTAATAACAAGGAGGTTCATCTTGTTCAGCGTGTGATAATGGTACCTCAGGTCAGCACTGATGCGACGAACCTTGGGCGTAAAAGCCCGACCACTTTGGATGAAGCTAATCACACACTGAATGCGGGACGCCTGTCTTCGCGCCATGTCGATCTTCTTCTGGAGCTGTGCACAGCGTCTACGCATTTTTACAATTCGTAGTGATTCACCACTACAAGTGCGTGGAACCAATTTTGCTGCATGTTCATACACAGCCCAGTTCAAGCTGAGCAGGTTTACATCTTCTGGGAGACTGTTTGCCAGGTTGACGTTCTCTGATGCCAGTTGTTGTGGCTTAGGAGGAATTTTGCTGTTGATTTTCCTCCTCGTGCTCATGTCCTCTGGTCTCTCATCCTCTGATCTTTCAATATCTTCTGATCTTCTGATATCCTCGGATCTCCTGATTTCTTCACGCTGTTGAGAGGCCTGCTGAGGAGTTTGTGTCAGGGGAGGGCCAATGAGAACTTGATTGTTCTCATCAGCCTCCTCACCAGTTGACTCCCTTCGAATTACCAGCAGTTCGTATCCATGCCGCACCAGATATGCCGCCTGATTCCGCAGATATTTTTGCGTATAATGCGAGAACTCGGGATGCATTTCACACCACAAAGCCTGCATTCTGGCCATATATCCCCTCTGATGTGGCACACTATCCACCCAACACTGCATGAGATCTATCTTTAAATCCTCCGTCCATCTACTGCGTCCATTGACAAGCCAAGGTCGTTCCATTGGATCCGGTCGTTGACCCCTCCCAACTGATCCATGATCCCCATCCGAAGGGGACCGGTTGTGGTGGGCCGTACTGCGGTTAGTTGATGTAACCGAGTATACAGTAAGCCAGGGGGTTAGCCTGATTTACCGATGACTATTGCGAATGGTTCATATAAACCATCCGGGCGATGAGTGCGTCACGTCCTCTACGCCATTTATTATTATTATTATTATTATTATTATTATTATTATTATTATTATCATTATTATCATTTTTCGGGGAAGGGCCGTTGAATTTAATCCCAGGACTCTAAGTTCCAGTCTTCCTTCAGAATTTCGGGATCTGGTGAGGCTTCTCCGAAGAGGATCCGCAGGCTCCAATGGTCCTCCAGATCATAGAGCGTTGCGGCGGCTTCTTCCTCTCGGGTGAGTTGATGGGCTTCAGCCCTAAGGTCCGCGATCCAACGGGCCCTGGGCGTGTCCGGCCTTATCACTCCGGAGAACTGTTCACCGCGCTGAAACAGAAAACGGAAAAAAAGGGGTAGAAATTGGAGAAAATAAATTTGCGGAAATTTGAAGAAAAAATTGAAAAAAAATCCTTACCAGTATAAGAATTGAAATTTAAAATGTACCGCCAAAAAATAGAAAGAAAGAGAGAAAATGATTTTATCGATAAAATAAAATAAAAGTCATATTGGCATTCTATAAAATAGGGAAACACAGGACAACGGGCTACGAGCCCTGAAATTTTACACTGCTTGCTCTCTCGCTTCTAATCCTCTGCAGAGGAGACATCGCTATTGTCAATTATGATTTTTATCATTCTTTTCTAATTCCATGGAATCGTTCATTTTTTTGTATTATTTTATTATTGACTCATTATCCATCGTATTGAAGAGGAGCAAATTTTATTTTTCTTAGAATTAAAAGATAAGTACTGTATTTATTAAGAAACTATGTTTGTGATCAAAAGTTTAAGGTATTGTAAAGTTTCTATTGCGCCTATAACCGACGGCAGTGGCTGTGTGGTTAGAGCGGAGGGTTTGGCATGCTGAGGGCCCGGGTTCGAATCCCGGCGGGGGGAAAGCCAAAATGGAAAAAGCTCTAATTTCGCTGTTTCTACCGAGCGGGAGTCTCGCGAGGGACGACTGTATCAGGCAGGTTTTCCTCAAGAAAAAAGAGGTTTTCCCCCGTCCTTCGGCGAAAGCGGTACAGCGCGGTTGGGTTGGGGATAAAAATGCGTAAAACCTCGAGAGGGTATACGTCAAAGGCCGAATAATAAAATTAGATATTGCGCCTATAAAAAAGTAAAATTTCACGTTATATATTTTTCTTATGTGTGATTAAAGACGAAAGAATATGATCGAAAACTGAAATCAGACTGAAATGTATAATTAAAGAAACAAGCAGGAGCCCCATTACTTGTGCGTAATTTGAGAATCTTACATCTAATATTCTGCCAATGCAATTGGCAGAATGCTTCCGAATGAATTTTTTAATTTCAAATCTACCATCACTGATCTTATTCATATTAATCACGTCAATTCATGTTCTTTTTGTTAAATATGATATCTCTTTGAATGTTCTGAAGATGATGAGAATCCCCTCGTTTGCTATGAGTAACAAAATTCTTTTTTATTGTCATATTTCTACTTTTTGGAACATCTTGAGTCATATTCCATTGAAATCTTGAGCTTCAACTTCATAGTCAAATTAGCTAACTGGAGTTTAGCCTTGCCCAAACTCAGCCTAATTCAAGGCTGCAGATAATTCAAGGTTGAAGATATAGCTTGCTTTTTCTGATGTTTCTATGCTAATATCTAAAAAACTACTGGACCGATTCCGCCCAGTTTCAATACCAACCTTTGTGCTCATCAGATGTATAACCTCACAAAATTTGAGGTCTCTAGCTCAATTATTTATTAAGTTATCGTGGAATCAAGATTTTCACGAAAAATTTATCAAAAGTTTTCTACTGGCTAAAATAAAAATCTGAGCTCCCAGCACCCCGGGGGTCAAAGATGCGGCTCTTGGATGCGCATCTCCTCGCGGAGACTGGACGCTGTGATTCCATTTTTCATCGAGAAAAGTCGAAAAAACGATATTTCAACATTTTCATTTTTCTCAAAAACTATCCGGCCGATTCAGCTGAAATTTTCGTGAGAGCTTGGGGCACGCATGGCGAATTTATGGTAAAATTTTCAGATCGCTAGCTAACCCCACTTCAGAGTAAAGCGGAAAATGCGTCATCACACACACACACACACACACACACACACACATACACACAGACATTTTTTAAAAACGACAGATCTCGACGTTTTGGGTCATTTGCAGTCATATTATGATGAAATCTTAAAATCGAAAAAATTTGTGATTACAAAGCTTCCATTCGGAAGCAAAAACGCTTCAACACCTGCGAAAAATAGTACATTAGTTACTATTACCTGCGCCTCGTGTAGTGAGTCATATTAACAGCAGTTATAAGAGCGATCGATCAAAATGATCTGAGATTTTTTTAGAACGAAGACCTCTAAGAAAAAATCAAAAAATATTCTTTAACAATGTCCACATACTGGAGCATCCTCCCAATTATTTTCAGATTTCATCATGGAGTCCATCATGTTGGAAAAAATTCTTGAATTATCTTGTTACTGGGGTCCCTTTTACCCATTCTCCCCGAGTTTCCACTCAAGTTCTTCACTTACTTTCGATCCTTTCTGTTTTTTCCTGTTCAGTCATGAACTATTTTCTCCCAATCACCTCCTTTCACATAAAAATTTCAGAAATGTACCTAGAGGAGAGATGGCAACTTGGATATTTTTCGAGTTTTAGGACTTGGAAAAATTCGTTCGAAGTTTTCAAAATTTATAAATTTTGAAGAATTTTTTCTAAGTTCTAAAACTCAAAAAAAATCTAAGTTACATTCTCTCCAGCGTCTCTCGCAGTCTCTCGAAAATGTCCATCATTTGAGAGACCTGAGTCTCTGAGCTCGAAGACGCTAGGAGATTCCAAAAGGTTTTACAGAGACTCTGCGAGACGCGTGAGACGCTGTAGAGACTCCGCGAGATCTCTGAGCGTCTCTGGAGACTCTCAGAGACGGAGAAATTTCATCTCGGGAAGAGGGGATAGCACCCTTGAGACAATACTCCAGAGGAACACATCTTGGAGGAAGCGATGAATAAGAAAAAGATGCAATTTCCTGTTTTCAGGTTTTTTTCGGGCAAACCCACTTTCTCTCTCTCTCCCCTTGAAAAATACCCTTGGCGGAGAAGCCTCCTTGAAAAAGAAAGAAACACGAATGTTTCTTAGGGAAAAAGTTCCATGGTAGGGGGAAGGGAAAAAGTTTGGGACAAAATTGACTTTGTTGTATTTGGCGGGATATCACTAAATTCCTATCTAAGTTCAAGTTTCGTAGAACAGATTGTAATCTTAATTTTCTTTACGATAAAGGAATTAATAACTTTTGAATTATTAATTAATTTTGGAATTTTTATGAAATAACTAAATTTTCATTAAAACGTCTCGTGACGTATTAATAAATACTATCGTGCTGTGCACCCTTAAATTGTTCATTTAATTTTTCTTATCATTTCATTATTATTTTGTTAAAACAAAATTTGATTTTATTTTATTAAGGAGTTTGGGGAGATAAGTCGAACATATGGTAAAAAAATGAAAAAAATTGTAGATGAAGATAATAATATATTGAATTTTCTCTCAAAATTTGAGAACCCTCCTGTATATAGTTTTTGAGAAAAAAAATTGAGAAAATGTGTGCACTTAACATATGTTTGAATGGCAGCTCTGAGAAACTCCAACATAGCTCCCATATGAGATATGACAGAAAAAAAAATTGTTCCCCATAGAGCAATTATTACTTATCATCACTTATAAATTTGGGAGACGTGGTGTATACCGTTTTCGAGAAACAATTAAAAATGTTCGTTGAAAATGACATTACTCGAAAGATTCACGCGCGACGTCGCAACACTGCATATGAGACAGATGGCGCGTAAATTTGGATGTCTGCGGCGCAAAGAATTACCAAGCATGCGATTTATTCGTTTGATTTTTACTTTCTTGAAGAATGAAAATTCATTTTACAGAACGGATGAGTGGTTACAGATTTATTATTATCAAGTAAAACAGATTTAATTGCTTGAATTGATCGATGAAGACCTCTAGAATTGAAAAACAAAAAGAAGCGGGGGAGGACGGGTAGAATAGAACGTTGTCACAGAAAAATCATGGAAAGGGAAATCATTTTTTATTCCAAAATTATTTTAGCATACAAAGTGAAACTTCAGAAGATAAATATTTACTTTATATTTTTTTTTTAATATTCAAAATATTTGGTAATTCGAACTAATTATCAAATTAAAACTAAGTTCAACTAGATATTTCATCACATTATCGTACGTAAAGTCTCTGATATTAAATCTATAAATAAAACAGCCTCAACGATATTGCCTCACATTCTCACCAGCTTTCTCGAGCATTAAAAAATCGATGACATTTTCCAATTGTTTCTGCTGTTTTATTATTGTGGGTTTACTCTCATGACATTGTTTCAAGAGCTCTTCCGTCTCAGTCGGAGGGCTTTCGAAATTATTTTTGATAAAGGATGTAAACTAGACATATTTTCATCAGCATCGAAATTCTTCTTGTTATCGTTCAAATCAATCAATGATAAATGATGAAATGATAATGCCTCCAACAAACGAACATCGAAGAGTGCATCATGGGCTCCTCCAACGTCAAGTGCTAAAGTATCCGCTGCAAGAGTAGTCAATTTCAACGAACCCTTCTGCTTTCTTTCAGGGAACTTAGCTTGAAACAGTGGTAAAGTATCTGTAAAACCTGAAATCACTTCCCGGAATTCATTCATTAAAGAAGCCATTTTGATGATACGCAACAGTCTGGGAGCATCAAATGAGCACTTATGAGCAACCAAGATACATTTCTTCTGAGATTTCTGAACAACATTTTTCAGAAAATGTAGAAGATCTTGTACAACTTTATCTCTCGGGAAACTGGCGACTTCATGTCCGTATCGATATAATTTTCCAGACTGACAGGTCAAACCATGGACTGCAGTAGCGTTTGCTGGAATTGCCCTCCGAGGCTTGATGAATTTATTGAAGACTCTTCGTTCTCCACTGCAATCTGCAGCACATCCGCCTCCTTTTGAAACCCAGATGTTTCTAAATCGAAGAACACGATTGTAGTCGGGATTGAATGGAAGTCAACATTATGAACAAGTTTAGTGAATTGTTCTGGAGGTTCATTATTGGACTCCTCTTCTAGTAACAAACACATGTTACTATGATGGGTATTTACTTCTACCCCTTCTCGTCTGAAACGCAATTGTGATCGTTTCGCTCTTTTCAGTCTACGATGTGCTTTGTATTGAGGTGTGCTCCTTTTTACAATTCTCTTCTTTTTTTCACCATCATTACTTTCTATCACAGCAAGCAGATTCTTTCCAGACTTCATTCCGATTTTCTCAAGGGTACTCGAAACATATTTATCACCATCATTTTTTTGATTGACAGCGGCAGCAAATCGAAAATCTGAGGACTCAGATTGTATGTAACAGGTCGATTTTGGTGCCTTTCTAGCCATGATTGAATTGAGACTTTCGTTGCCTTGAGTGGTAGCACCACTTGAGAATTGTTGGGCATTTTTGGACAATTTTTCGAAAAATTCCAACATTTTTGTGAATAAGTGCTGATTGGTCAAGCCTCCTGGTACGGACTTATGCTCATAATTTGCGGGATCTTTCAAATATCCACACCACGGACCACAATTTTCATGATAGTTGAAAACATGATAAGGAATGTTCCGTAGAGCTGCTTCTAGTCCTCCGGCATTACCTTTATTCTGAGCATTAGCATAATTGTAGCATGTATGGACCCAAGTGATAGCCTCAGCAGTTAGTTCATGATCAGGATCGTCCTTTTCTTTCAAGTTGTACAGTGCCTTTCTTACACCTTTTGCTGTATGAATCCGATCGGAAAATTTGAGCATCTCATGGTGAACAGCATTCCTAACAGCGTTGATACTTGATGCATCGTTATCACCAACAAACACCCCCAATTGCAAGTTCAAGGATTTCTAGATAGGATTCTCAGCAGCAAGTCGTACAGCTGAACGAGCCTCCATTGCTTTAGCACTGCCGTAGGTATTCAGACGACAATCGTGGTTTTCTTTCGGATTTTTTTCTGAACACCTACTACACTGTGGGTTTTGTGTAACATAAGAAATTATTTTCTTTGATTCAAATCCCTCCATTGCAACGTATCCGTTGAGGCTATCGAAAATGTAACCATTCCCGCGTCCACTGTAACCCATGTCAGTTGAACCAATGATGCTGACAAGCGGGAGATTTGCGGTAAACTCTTTCCACTCATCCGACCCCTTTATGTCTTTTGGCTTTATAAAATTCTCTCGTGCATGTTCAGACCTACAGAAAAGGGAGGGAAGGAGTCAGAACAAAAAATTCATAGATAATAACGAAAAATAAAAGGTTGCTGGTTGAAAATGGGAAAATGGATAGAAATTTTCAATTAAATAAAATTAATCATGATGCAATTGTATTTATCTGTAGAAATTGGTAAAGAAAAATATTTATTCATCAATGCGACAGCAATTGCTATCATATGTATAAAATAACGGTACTTCATGATCGTAATTCTATTCTGATATTTGTTCAGAGTCAATTAAAATGTAATGTACAATTATTTGTTGCAACGTTCCAGATTTCGAACGCTCAATTTGATTCTTCCACCAAGGCCAGTCACATTTAATTAAATAATATTTTCATGACAGAAAAATTGGCTTGGTTCACAAAAAATTCCCAGGCTCGGTCTACAATTCAGTAGCAAAGTCGTGAACATATGAATTAATTTTCCTTTATCATGAGTTTCTAGGAAATATCTCAACAAAAATCGGTGTTTACATAGGCTATTCAATTGTCGAGTATTTCATGAAGTCTAATGACAAAACAAAATTAATTTTTGTTCCACTACTTAACTAGGGAATCAATGATTACTCATTTTTACTTACAGAAGCTTAGTTATCTCGTCAATATTTTTTATTGTCAAATCTCTCTCTAATTGTGCTGCTTTATAACAACTTTCCTCGGCTACAGCCTCCACCGCCACTCCAACCTCTCTTTCATGTTTTTTATACGTTTTTGAGGCAAAGACAGGTATATCTAGAGTTGTGAGAAATTTTTCCACGTGAGTATGACCAATGCCAGTATGAAGAGCACCTGCAACGTATTAGGAAATGTAAATTTAATGTTTTGCTTCCGAATGGAAGCTTTGTAATCGTAATTTTTTTTCGATTGTGAGATTTCATCATAATATGACTGCAAATGACCCAAAACGTCGAGATCCGTCGTTTTTAAAAAATGTCTGTGTGTATGTGTGTGTGTGTGTGATGACGCATTTCCCGATTTACTCTGAAGTGGGGTTAGCTAGCGATCTGAAAAATTTACAATAAGTTCGCCATGCGTGCCCCAAGCTCTTACAAAAATTTCAGCTAAATCGGCCGAATAGTTTTTGAGAAAAATGAAAATGTTGAAATATCGTTTTTTCGACTTTTCTCGATAAAAAATGGGATCACAGCGTCCAGTCTCCGTGAGGCGATGCGCGTCCAAGAGCCACATCTTTGACCCCCGGGATGGTGGGAGCTCAGATTTTTATTTTAGCCAGTAGAAAACTTTTGATAAATTTTTCGTGAAAATCTTGATTGAACGATAACTTAATAAATAATTGAGCTAGAGACCTCAAATTTTGTGAGGTTATACATCTGATGAGCACAAAGGCTGGTATTGAAACTGGGCGGAATCGGTCCAGTAGTTTTTCAGATATTAGCATAGAAACATCAGAAAAAGCTAGCTATATCTTCAACCTTGAATTATCTGCAACCTTGAATTAGGCTGAGTTTGGGCAAGGCTAAACTCGAGTTAGCTAATTTGACTATGAAGTTGAAGCTCAAGATTTCAATGGAATACGACTCAAGATGTTCCAAAAAGTAGAAATATGACAATAAAAAAGAATTTTCTTACTCATAGCAAACGAGGGGATTCTCATCATCTTCAGAACATTCAAAGAGATATCATATTTAACAAAAAGAACATGAATTGACGTGATTAATATGAATAAGATCAGTGATGGTAGATTTGAAATTAAAAAATTCATTCGGAAGCTTCCTGCCAATTGCATTGGCAGAATATTAGATGTAAGATTCTCAAATTATGCACAAGTAATGGGGCTCCTGCTTGTTTAATTTTCTAATATCACTACGTCAATTGATACATGCCTAATGCTGCTCTTGAATTCATATCGTACACTTTCCGGTTCGATTCCAATGATTCATGTGTGTTATCAGTTGGAACATCATTGAGTAAGAGACAATTAGAGCAGCGCATCTTGAATATAGATGCTAGGTCTTTACGCTGTTCATCTTCATAATCATCCCAATGCAGTCGATTTTTGCAAGCATAGCACTGCATATATTTTCCTATGACATTCATATTGATAATTCTACGTCCTTGAAGACGAGGCTTTCTCATAGGTGGACACTCGGCTGCACTTTCGGACTGTTTTTGTGAATTCTCCTCAGGACCATGTTTTTCTGTTTCACTTATTCCAGGATTTTTATTTTCATCATTCTTTCTAGCCTCCTCTGTATTTTCTTCTCTTTCATCAAACACTCTCTTCAAATTATTCTTTCCAGTTTGTGATTGCTTGATGCGATAATTGTACATGGCATCTGTGATTCATTTATTCTTCCATCGTTTCATGCCTTTGATGTGACTCATTTTTGTATTATTTAATCAATTTAATTATTAGCACTCACAACATCCATTTTTTGTTTATCACTAGGAGGTTAGTTTGACTATACTGAACTAAGGCAACCGACATCTCAGTTCAACCAACTTGATAGATTGAAATTATTTTGCAATCCAATGTTGCACGATTTACGCCTAAATAATTTTTTTTAAAATTATTTAAACAATAACGAAATGAAAAATCAGTCCCCATGAGTTTTGAAAAATAGAAAAAAAATATTGCAAGAAGAATAGATGACAGAAATGATCAAATTCGATTTAATTTCGATATCGAATTTGTCAGTTTTTTGTCTTTCTAAAGTTGAAACCCTTTACGAATACAATAGACTTCCCTCCCGTCTCACCTCCCGTTACAATCCCACCCCAAACTCCTTAAATTTAAATTTTTGATTTCGCTAAACATTTTGTGTGGAATTACTTGCTTTATTATTATTTCCTTATTTTAACCCACAACAGCGACCCAGGGGTGGACTTTGAGTTAGTCGAGCAGAATAAGGAAGTATTTTGGTTTGTTATTATTTTTGGATTAATCAAATTGATAATTTATTTTGTTGGATAACTTTAGATTATCCTGGCGCCCATTTATTTTGTTTCGTAGGGTTTTATTTTCAGGCGTGTCTAATTGTCGGGCTTACCGTTAGGCCCGAGAATTACATCACAGCTTTTGGCGCCCAACGTGGGACCCGTTAAAAATTAACGGTTGAAATTTTTTTTAGAATTTTCTTTTGTTCGGGGCCTTTTTGAAATTAATATTTGAAACTTTTTCTTGTGTTTTGAGAATTATTCATAAACTGAAGTTTTGATAATCTATTTTTATTGTTTGGTAACGACAACAAACTGTTTGGTAACAAGTTTAATTGTTTGGTAATTGATTGTCGTTGTGTAAAACGATTGGTAGTCATTTGTTATAAGCGTTTTAGTAATTTTTTCTTGAATTTTGTTTATTATTTTGAATTTTTAGTCACGCTTGACTACAAGATTATCGTATTGCACACGTTTTGACAATAATGATCCAAATTTCTAATTGTATCAACGAGAGATTAATTTAATTGATTGTGATTTTGATTTATTATTTTTTTTTGTATCGTTATTAATTCCATTGTTCTGGTTGAATTTCTCTATTTTGTAAATTGAAGTAAAATGTCTGAGGACAATGGTCAGACTGGTGAGAATGGACAGAATGTTGGAGATGGAGCTTTTGAAAATGAAGGAAGGTCGTATAATGTTGACAGTTGGATTGATCAGTTAGGATTGATACAGTTACGGGTTATCTTGCAAGGAATAGGTGGTAGTAATGAGGGAACAATTGAAGTTTTGCGTGATCGTTTGGTTCGTGCTACTCGTTTGGACAAGCATTTCCAAATACAACGTTGACGGAAGAGGACAATGCGACACCGCCGCGAAGGCCGATACCGCCAGTATTTCCGTTTAGCTTCTCTGCACCTACACCAGTGATTAATGTTAGTACAAATAGTACAACTGCTACAGCGACTACCGTAACTTTTACAGGATCATACACTGGTCCAACTGTAACGACTGCAAGTTCTTCACGAAATCCATCGGGTCAAGGCGGATTGCATCAGACTGTCAATAACGACACATTGAATCAAAATGTATTTGATCAAAATGTTCGAGCAAGTCGTCCAACCAGTACTCCGGGGGGAACAGTGTCTGTTCAACCAGATGACAATCGAGTTCATATCGTCGCGAACGAGCCTCTTGATACGAATCGTGTTTATTGTTTCCGATTAGTTAATGGAGAAATGAGACTAATACCGATTCCTTTATCTGAACGGGTAGTTGATCGTGACGTTGTGAATGATGAAAATCGTCGAATTCGAGACGAGAATGCTAGATTCAATCTAAGTGCGTGTGAGCGAGTCAAATCTTGGAAACTTTACTTCTCGGGTACGCCGGAAGAGAGTGTTGAAGAGTTTTTGAGGAGAGCCGATATTTGTCGTAAAGCTTGTCATATGGGACATGAAGAGTTATTTCGATTAATGCCGATGATGTTAAGAGAAATAGCGTATGTCTGGTGGAGCGGTCGTCGCGATCGTATCCACAGTTTTGAAGAGTTTAGAAGAGCTTTTATACATCGATTTTCTGATTGTGAGGTCCAGCAAAGTCGTTCGATTCGGGATATCGTAATGCAAACTCAAGGCGAGTTAGAACGAGGATCCGATTTTATCGATAATGTTCGAGTCATGTGGCGAGAGATACAAGCCGAGAGTTTTAATGAAGCAGCTCGGTTAGATATGACTTTAAATTATTACGTCCGGAATATCGTGCAATGATTTCTCGTCGTGATTTCACTACTTTTGATGAATTGCAAGATTTGGTACAAGATTTTGATAGACGAAGAAATCTTCCGAAACTAGCAAAACCTCCACCAGCTTGTGATACTCGTTATCCATTGTTCGCGTATAAGGCTGAACGTTATTTGAAGACGAAAGGTCATGTCGATTCGGGCAAGATTTTTGAGAATTGCGCCGTACAGGTTTCGTCTGTGATGAATGGTGAGTCGAGTAAATCAGGAGGAAAGAGGAAGAAGAAACAACAAAATGAGAAGGACAAGGGGAGTTCAACAGTTGTTCCAAATCAAGTTTCGGCTGTGAATTCAGTTTCGTCAGTTCCATCAGGTAGCGCTGGTGCCGTTTCAGTTGTGAGAGGTGTTTGTTATAATTGTTCAAAACCAGGTCACAGGAAACGTGAATGTACTGCACCAGCTTATGAAGGTATTTTCTGTTTTGGTTGTGGTACAAAAGGAGTTCAACTTCCGGCTTGTAAACGGTGCAAGAAGTCTAGTAATAAAAGTAATTCGGAAAACTCTCAACCGAGACAGTAACTAACCCGGTACCGTCTCGATTTGTAAGGGTTGGAGAAGTTCAGGTTCCGCAACCAGAGGTTATTGAAAATATTGATAATGTAAAAAATCATTTGGAGGTTACGAGTCATGCACAAATTCCATCAAGTTCGAATGATCGAAATGTTAATTCTGAGTCTGATCAACTTGGAGTTGATGTTGAGGTTTCGTTATTGAGTTCGAAGATCAATTCTCGTATTTATTTGCCGGTTACGATCGGATCGGTAAGTTTTCATGTTTTGTTCGATCCAGGTGCAAATCAATCTTGTGTTCGTAACGTTCCGAAGGATTGGATTAATAAGCTGAATTTACAAGTCAATTGGACGAATGTTCCTTCTGTTTCGTTGGCTAATGGTTGTAGAGAAACGGTTCATGGTAAAGTTGTGATTCCAATTAATATCAAAGGTAGCGTACGAGATATTGAGTTTCTCGTTATGCCTGGTTTGAAGCGTAGCGTTTTACTTGGGGTAGACGTATTCCGAGCGTTCGAGTTAGGCTTTGAGAGTCACAATGATGAATGGTGGATATATGAACAGGGTGTCAGATATCCGATTGAGTCATGTGATTGTTGTGCACCAGTGGAGATTTCGGACTTGCAGGAAACTTCAGAAGAAGAGCGAGTTCAAATTGAAGAGATGGTTGGTCGTTTACGTTTTCGCCAGTCTGGAACTAGACAGTTCACTCCACTTGCTGTACATAAGATGAAAATTCCTGATGAGAGTCCTCCTATAAGGCTTCCAGCTTATCCAGTTTCTCCTCCAGTTTTGTCGGAGATGCAGAAGCAATGTGATGAGTTACTTGCCGCTGGTATTATTGAAAAGTCCAATAGTCCATGGCGTAATCCAGTGGTGATGGTGAAGCAAAAGGATAAATATCGCATGTGTATTGATTTTCGTAAATTAAATAAGATGACGATTAAGGATGCATACTTGATCGCTAATCTTACTGGTATTTTGGACAAGTTACGTTCCGCGAAAGTCATTAGTACTCTGGATTTGAAGAAAGCTTATCATCAAGTAGCGTTGGATCCACTTTGACGTGAAATGACTGCATTTTATGTTCCGAATCGTGGATTGTTTCAATTCGTGGGTATGCCGTTTGGTTTAACGAATGCACCAGCTACGTTTCAGCGTCTGATTGATCAGGTGATCACTCCTGACCTGGAACCGTATGCTTTTGCCTACTTGGATGATGTCATCATTGTTACCGAGACGCAAGAGAAACATATGGAAATTTTGGAGAAGGTTTTGTTACGTCTACAGGAAGCAAAGTTAGGAATTAATCCGGATAAATGTGTTTTCTGTAGTTCTTCTGTCAAATTTCTTGGGTTTATCGTTGATGCAGATAGTGTGCATTTCGATCCTGAAAAGGTTTCTCCTGTCGTAGAGTATCCTGTTCCGAGGAATCTACGTCAATTGAGGCGTTTCTGAGGTATGGCTGCGTGGTATAGCAGATTTGTTGATAATTTCTCGACCATAGCCGAACCTTTGACCAGACTTATGCGTAAGAAGGTCGAACGGTGTTGGTCTGAGGAGCAGCAGCGTGCTTTTGATCAGTTGAAGACTGAATTATCGACTGCTCCCCTTTGTCGTGTCCGGATTTCAATGCTCCATTTGAGTTACATACGTGTGCCGTGGTATTTTTCCACGCCACCTGTAGGCTAGAGAGAAAGGAGATTCGTGAGTAGAGAGAGAGAATTCCGCGCGATTGATTAAAATAATTAAGTTAGTATAAGACCTCCCGGTCACGAGGGAAAACTGACTACGGCTATCTTGAGAATATTGAGTATCAAAACCTCCAAGTCCCGAGGAAAAACTGACTTACGGTTCTCTCAAACGGGTATGATGACGATCCCTTAAGGATTCTGTTGAATACAGCCCATAAAATACGTTCATTCCCGCGACAAAAAAAAAGTAATAGTACCGCCACTTCATTTTTGATAGATTTTCCGCAGGGCAGTACCTTTGGCTATCTTGTGGTGGAAGAGAGGGCCCGGAAGCACCATGGTTAATTGACCAAAATAACGTGTTTCCTAGGAGCTTCCGGACCACCCCCCTGGCCGTCCTCAGGGGTGAGTGCAGAGGACGATTTGAAAGGAGTCGCGCTCCAAGAGTGTGGGAATGATCAGGCCCTCGGATGGAAGGTCTGGAGGCAGGGAATAACCCGTCCTGCCAAAGGAATTGCCAGAACTTGGGTTTACGTTATCGCCGGGGTGAGTCTGCTCATTCCCCAGGAGACGTGCCCCTCTGATGGCGGCTATCCACCATAGGAAAGGGAAACCATCTCCCCAACCAGGCTCAAAAACAACAGGCCAAAGAGTACCTCCCAAAACCCATCATCCCAACAATATCCCCACATAATAATAATTTTTTATACTCCTGAAAAGCCACCATAGTTCCCGAGAAAACCCTCAAAACCAACCCCTATTCATTCTCTATCGATCACAAAGTTATCGCGTTCAAAAATCCCCAAATTTCGTTAAATAAATTATAAAAGATAAACAAGCAGGAGTTCCACCCTTTGTGCGTTATTTGCAAACCCCACTCTTTGTGTGACATTCAATATTTTGCCAATTCGATTGGCAAAATGCTTCCGAATGGGATTTTCCCCATAATCAATCGAATCTCTATAGAAATGAATATCTTTTCAATTGCTCAAAAAATAACATTATTCTCGCAAGAAATCCGCACTTATAGATCCCTACAAATCTCAGCTCAGAATAATCGATTAAATTGCAATAATATCACATGGTACATAAAAATTCAATATTAGATGAAAATTCAGATCCTATGATGGAACACAAAAATTGACGTTCGGGTTCCAAATAGGATTTCTATTCTTTCTGATTGTCGTCAGGATGAAATGGTAGTCATTTTGTAGAAAAAATTGTCTACTTTCGAATGGTGAAATAAAAAATAGTAGTGTTCTTAGGGAGAAAGCTAAGAAAAACTGTGATTTTTGAAAAAACTAATCTATCGAACATCCTTACAAGAGACTTCTTCTGAAAAATCTGAAATTATCACCATTTGTGGGGCTCATTGAGATGAATCTTTCAAGCTAAACTTGGATGTAATCGCTTGGACAGTTTTCGAGACATAACCTCTTTTCATAAAATGGGTTTTGGCCAATATCTCAGAAACTACTGGAGCGATTTCGCCCAATTTCAATACCAAACTTTTCGGTCCTTAGATGCACAAACTGGCGAAATTTGAAGTCTTTAACTCAAATAGTTTCTGAGCTATCGTGTATAGTAAATTCAGGATGAAAAACACTGTAATTGAAATTATCTGCAAACGAAAAATCTGAGCAAAATTTACCCCGAGTGAAAACTGTGAGTTCAAATGAGATGTATTTCATCGCTGAGTGTGGGGACTGTGAATCAATTTTTCGCGGAGAAAAGTCGAAAAAACGATTTTTCAAAAATTTGAGTTTTCTCGAAAAGTACTCAACCGATTTCGCTCAAATTTCACTGACAGCAATTTGCATGGAGAGGGAAAGTACTGTTAAATTTTCAGCTCACTAAGTATTACCGTTGCTGAGCAATGAGCTGATATCTGTCACACATACACACACACACACCCACACACACACACACATACAGACATTTTTTAAAAATGTCATTTCTCGACGTTTTGAATCATTCTGAGTCATATTCCGATGAAATCTCGAAATCGAAAAAAATCGCGTTTACAATGCTTCCATTCGGAAGCAAAATGGAAGAATTCAAGAGTATTTGAATTCTCCCACTCGAATAAATGCGCATGAGTGCGGCATTAATACCCTCGAGTGGCGCGAGGGCGCAGCACGACGCAGCTGGCCCCACCGCTCCACTCAACGCAACTCACTCCCCTCTCCTCGAAGAATCAGTTCGAGTAGAGTGGCGAGACAGTGAACATCTCTCGCGATTCGCTGCATTTTATTCGTGTTTCGCGGGGATAAAAGTCTCCCTAAAAACCCCAAGTTTCCCAAAAAGTGCCTAAAACACCGTGGGGAATAATGGTGAGTCCGTTTTATTAATTTATTTTCGCGAAGTGTTAATAAATTTACGCAAATTCGAACGCCGCGAATAAAAATTACGATGAGACGCTACACGTGGTTGTAGCGTCCCTTTTATCTCCTTCGTTTTCTCTATTTTCTCGTGGCCGGTTATCTCAAAAATTAATGAGGCCACTGAGAAAATAATTAAAGAAAATTTCGCTAATGTTTTTTTTCGTAATTTTCGCGGTTTTCAGGACTTTTCAGGATTTTCCAAGGACAAGGAAAAGGCGAGGAGAAATGACGCCACGCACCTCGTGGCGCCTCAGATTTTATTAGAATTTTCCCCGGCTCTCTTTATCTCTCCTGGCCGGTTTCCTTTATTTAATTAAAGGCCAGTGAGGAGATAATGGGGAAAATAAATAAATGAAATATGTGTTAGGTGTATTTCAGGATTTTTGGGGCAATTTTAAGCGGTTAAAACAATGCATCAATGAGTTGATGCAATGCCGCTAGGCACGTGCTCCCCAACGCTTGGGTAGAGCCGGCTATCTCTTTCTCTCTCGCACACACTCACTCGCGTATGGCTATCTCACTCACACGCATAGCTGTTGGAAATTATTAATTTCGCAGCTATCACTGGCTCTCTCGCACTCATACCTTCTCTATCTTTTCTCTCTCTCACACGCATAGCCGTTTGAATTCTTTTGAATTCACAGCTAGTGCTGTCTCTCTCGCACTCGTACCTTTTTCCGAATATTATTTCTACCTGAAATAAAGCATGCATTCATGTAAATACGCTGTTGAGTTATTTCTCCTTTCGATTCGGAGAAATAGTTCCAGCCGGATTTCTAGGAATTTTCGAATGCCTTTCTTTACAGACATCGATGTCTCTTTTCCGTTCTGTGCCGTTTTCTTTTCCTTTTTCCTTCACACCCAATTCGGTGCGAAGACAGTTGGGTTACGCTCACAACGAGCCACTCAGCGACTTCCCTAGGCTAGGGGAAACCCCCTAGGAACCGACTAGGGAGAGATTTAGGCGCGCTTTCAAGAGCATCGTCCTTGAAACACTCTCACAATTAATGCAGAGGGAAAATATCTTTTATTATGAACTCTTCCGATAGACTTTTGGAGTTTGGGTTATCTTTTGGGATTTTTGCCTTGATGGAGGTGCAATAAATAATTCCCTATCCCTATCAATGGATTAGGATATTTTTGGTCATTTTCGGTTCCCTCACAACATTTCAAGGAAATGCCGCCTAATTCGAAAAGATGATGGGATTAATCGTGCCGCCGGTTATCTCTTCCGCCAGTTCATAGGAACGTAAGGGCGTATGAGTCGTTCGCAATGGCACACGAGTTAATTAATGGAACTAATTGAGAATAATTATTAATTAGTATTGGCGAGTATCTTTTAGGGAATTCCGCCCAATCTAACTGATAGATAATTATCTAAAAATTATCTTTACCAGATTTTGAGGCACGTTTGTACCTTTTATTATTTTTTTCTCATTATTGGCGATTTTAGGTCCAAATTGATAAAATTAAGTAATTCTCTCGTTTTCTACGATTATATTCTCTCTCTCTCGCTCTATTTAAGACTCTAAGTACTTTTTGGATTCGTCAAACTCTCTAAGGGATTTATCGATTAATTTGACCCTTTTACTGTCGTTAAGGGATTTTGAGTCGATCTTTTAGACGTTTCTTAATAAAAGGCGCTTCTCGCAATTTTTCCAAGTAGCATTGGCTACTTTTACGATAACGAAGGAAGTAATGTACTAAGTAATGTATAACTGAAAGTTTTGTATGATTTTCTGATTCTTGGATGCAATAGCGGAACACGTAAGGATATTATTGACTCGAATACTTTATTTCTCAATCCCTAACCCCAAACTCTCGTCCTATGGTTCGGATCTCTTCTTCGGATTTTATTGGTGTTTTATCTCATTTTTGGCGACTTCTGAGTGTGCCCTAGACCTACGCCCTCTCTCCACGAAACTGAACTAGCCTAGCACAAGCCGCAACCCCCTTTTCCGACACCCTTTTCCCTGGCGTTTCTCCAATCCCCTCGAGAGTTTACCGTTACCGTTACCGTAATTTTACCGTGGTCTGGTTAGATAGGTCCAGCAGTATCAAAATCTATCTGGCGCCCATATCTATTTCTATTTTGAGCTACTCTCGAGGCGGGTTGGGGGACGGTATTTTGAGCCGTATCGGGTTTTACAGCCACGCTGGAGGAAGGGGAGGATGTGTCAAGGGGGCCGAAGGTGAAGGTTAGGATATTTGCTTAAATTTATGGTATCGCGCGTACGGAAAACAGGGAGAACGGAGCAAATATTTTAATTCCTCACATACGGATGCGAGTGCTTATGGTCTAGGTGCTGTTCTGATGCAGAAAATCGACGGTGTCGATTATGTTGTTAGTTATGCCAGCAGGACAATGAACAGTGCTGAGAGAAATTATACCGTGACCGAGAAGGAATGTTTGGCTGTTGTTTGGGCAATGGAACATTTCCGTCGTTATATCGAGGGTTTTCATTTTACTGTGGTTACCGACCATAGTAGCCTAAGATGGTTGCACAATTTGAAGGATCCTAAAGGTCGTTTGAGTCGTTGGGCTTTGGATTTTCAAAATTATGATTATGATGTCGTTCATCGTCAGGGTATCGAACATCGTGTACCGGATGCTCTTTCGCGCATGTATGAAGACGATTGTCTTGAAAATGAGGTGTTGGAACTTTTCGTTCAAGATACCGAACATGTTGAGAATGAGAATCCTACTGGTGGTATTGATGTCGTATGGTACAACCGTCGTAAGAAAGCAGTTGGTGAGAATCCAGATAAATGGAAAGGTTGGAAGGTTGTGGATGATCAGTTGTATCGTTTCAAGCCTGATTCTTTCGTTTCGGTCATCGCGAAAGATCTGGATGCTTGGAAATTGGTTCCTCCTCCACACGCTCGTACAGCAATTATTTCTGAGAATCACATTCCACCTGTTGCGGGTAATTTAGGTATTGAAAAGACTCGTGCTCGTGTTGCTTTGTCGTTCTACTGGCCAGGGATGACAAATGATGTCGAAGAGTTTGCACGTGAATGTGAGATTTGTCAAACTTGTAAAGTTTTTCAGAATAAACCAGCTGGTTTGATGGGACAACGTATTGTTCAAGTTCCGTGGGCTTTCGTAGCGATGGACATTATGGGTCCATTTCCTCCGTCCAATAAAAGTGATCGTTATTTGCTTGTTTGTCAAGATGTCTTTTCGAAGATGATCGAATTAGCGCCATTAAAGAAGGTAGATGGTCCGAGTACCTTGAAGTGTTTTGAAGATATGGTGGTTTATCGTTATGGTGCACCTTCAGTTTTGTTGACTGATAATGGTACTGAGTTTGCTAATAAGAAGACTCAAGAATTAGCGAGTCATTTTTCTATCAAGCATATAACGTCTCCCATTTATCACGCTCAGGCGAATCCTGTCGAGCGCGTTAATCGTATTCTGAAGAGTATGATTATTTGTTACGTTGGACAAGATCATCGGGAATGGGATGTTCGTCTATCCGAATTTCGTTTCGCTTACAATTCGGCTTATCATAGTTCGTTGAATATGTCGCCTGCATTCTTAAATTATGGACGTCAGCCTCGGCCTTCGTTATTCTTTAAGACAATGCGTGGTCGAAACACCAAGCGTGGTCGAAACGTATGGAACGTATGACGGAACTTTACCATCTAGTTCTCGAGAATTTGAATAAAGCATTCGAAATGCAATCAAAATATTATAATACGCATCATCGACAAGTTCATTTTAACGTTGGTGACCGTATGAGACGTAAGATCCGACAGTATTGTTGCTGTTTGGAGAGTTTTGTTAGAGAATATTTTTGTAATAAAGACTAATCAATGGAATCGAAACGTTTATTTATTTTGTCCTAGTCTTTGTGATTACGATGGATCTGATTGACAAAAGGATTTGATCTCGTTAAACATTTGATTTAGTTTTGATGTCAAAAGAATAACACAAAAGTTAATTATCGCTTCCAGTCTGGGGGGGGGGGGGTAAGTTGTACCGTGATATTTTATCACGTTACTTTGTTGTCGTCTGGGCGCGTTAATTATTAATTTGAAAGTGTCCAGGATGAGAGTCAAAACCTTTTTTCAATGGGAGATAATAATTATTTTTTTCATTCTAATTAATTTGTATTTTTCTATTTCTATTTTTTGAATTGTACCGCTCATCTGCGATATTTTCATACTGAGCGGAAGAGGGCAGCACCTTACGGACGAACAATACAACAAGGAAAAGGGCTATAATTTCAAGTTTTGGAAAAAAAGAAAGACCATAGAATTTTTCTTCATCGGATGAGGACGAGAGGGAAGTCTGGAGAAGGTTCCAGCATCAGCTGTCAATATCCTGGGGAATTGACAATACTCCGTTACTTAATAATTTTGGAGTTTCTTGTCTCTCATCGTTGGAAGATAAAATTCAAATTTGTGACAACTAGTGGTCACCTGTTGAAGTCATTGCTGTTGGACTAGACCAACTAATGGGAGCCTTCCACGTTGGAATTTTCGTGCCGGCCGGCGTCTTGTCCCCAACGAGAGCAACATGGCGTCACTCTCGTTCTGGACGCGTACTCGTTTTGTAGTGTAAAAACTTTGTTTGAATTATTTTCACTGAAATAATTTATTAATTGAAAAAAAAAATTATAACGAATTTTTCGTGAAATTTTGCCACATTGTTTGAGACATTAATTAATATCGGAGTTTTGGAAATTATCGTTTGGTGAGCGAAATAATAAATTAATTAATTTTTGTGTTAAGAGAGAATTTGGTGACACGAATTAATCTCCCTGGACATAATCTCCCCGACGTTATCTCCCCGACCAAATAACCCCCGACACAAGATCCCCACGACAAAATGCCCGGCGACAAAATTCCCCACGACGGAATCTCTCCTGAACAGAACGGCCCCCACTTATATTATTGTTTATTTCTGGAAATTATTCGTAATGAATGAATGAATTATTCTACATGGTCATGAAGATTATCGTATTGTTCTTCTGTTTCCATCTATTGGTCGTTTCATTTATCCATTATCGATTTTGTTGAGTTTTATTTTCCTCTGAGAATGATGTTTACAGTATCAGTTTGTCTATTGTAATTCGTGTTAGCTGTTCGTTTTGATTTTCCGTGTTTTTCGTTATACAATTATTATGTCTTTAAAATTTATTAAGTCACAAAAAGGAAACAAAAAATTGTTTCACGATGGATACGTCTATACACTGCATAAAAAACATAAAATGAGTATTACGTGGCGGTGTAGTGAGTACAAGAGTGAAAAACAGTGTAAATGTATTATTCACACCGATAGTGATAAACGTGACGGTACGTTATGTTATCCATTCACTTTGCATTTATTATATTTCTTTTGATATTTATTCCCTGTTATTATTTTAGGGAATATTATCGGAGCAATTCCCGTCCATGAGCATCCGGCTGATGCTCTGAAAGTACGAGTTGGGATTACGTCAGCCAAAATTGCCAAAAATGCAAAAAAATTAAATGATAAGCCTGTCAAAATTGTTAATGATGTATTGAAGAAAGTGAATTCACCTGTAGTCACTTGTATGCCGAAGATGGAGTCTCTTGTTCGTCGTGTTCAACGACAGCGTCACAATTGTAATCTGTTGAATATTAATCCTTCTAAACGTGGTGAAATTGACATACCTGATTTTTTACGTATTAGTCATAAAGATGAACCTTTTCTATTACATGAAAGTGGTGGCTGTAAATCGCGATTTTTAATGTTCAGTACTCCCAAAAATCTACAATGCTTGGCTTCATGTAAACAGTGGTTCAGTGATGGTACTTTTAAGACTGTACCTTCGATTTTTTCTCAATTGTATACACTTCATGGCTTAATGGAGGGAAAAACAATACCACTAGTTCATATTCTGGCTCCTCGTAAGACCAAAACGATTTATTTGAATATTTTAACTATTTTGCGTGATAACTCGGTGGATAACCAAGTTGAACGGATAATGGTCGATCTTGAATGGGCATTTATGGATGCTTTTCTTGAAGTTTTTCTTAATGTAGAGATTGATGGTTGTTATTCCCACATGACACAATGTTTGTGGCGTCATGTGCAGTCATGTGGTCTACAACAACGATATAATCTCGATGTTCATTTCGCACATAACGTCCGTATGTTGATGGCATTAGCATTTGTCCCAGTTGCTGATGTTATTGAGACTTTTGAGCGTATCACTTCGTGTGAGTATTACGATGCGAATTCCGATCAATTGGCTCCATTGGTGAAGTACTTTGAGCATACTTGGATTGGAGTGAAAAAACGTATTGGTACTCATCGTAGTAAACCTTTGTTTGATATTGTTATTTGGAATTGTTATGATGCTGTTTTAAACGATGAACCACGTACCAATGATGTTTGTGAAGTTTGGCATAATGCCTTTAATGGCCGAGTCCAAATTTCTCATTCATCTTTCGGTGCTTTTGTTAATTTTTTAAAAGATGAGCAAAGTATTACCGATGTTGCTTTAAGTCAAATTAATACTGGATTGAATGTTTCGTCCCGTACTCGTAAGACATATAGCAATTTTAATACCCGTTTGAAATCACTTGTAACTAATTATGATAGAAATGATAAATTTTCTTATATACGTAATGTTAGTTGTATTCTTGCGCTTAATTGATTGTTGTTTTCTTCATCATCATGGAATAAATTGATGATATTAATTTTGTATTATTTATTTTGTTGTTGATTTTATTCAAGGCCCTTTTGTTAGAGAGAGATTCCGTAGTGGCGGGACTCTGTCGTGGGGGATTTTGTCGCGGGGTGATTTTGTCGCGGGGATCTTGTGTCAGGGGTGATTTTGTCGGGGAGATTTCGTGGTGGAACCGAGAATTTTTCTTTTTTCCGAGCCATTTTTTTTTCTTTTGTCTTTCGATCTCTTTAATTTTTTTTATGTCGTATTGCGACGACGATAATTATAATTTTCGAGATCGGATTATTTTGTTAAGAAAATTCTCTTTAACTAATTATTTTATATATTTTTTTTTTCTATTACAAATCTCTCGTTGACAATTAGCGTCGTTATTATTATCAATATTATTAAGTGGTTACCAAGATAGAAAGAAGAAGTATTTTTTTTTGAATTATTCTTATTAGTAAATTTTTTTTTATTAGTCCTGAAAAAAAAGGATTTTTTTTTATTTGACAATATCTTCATTATATATTTTTTTTTTCATTTTAATTTAATCTTTATTTGTGAAATCAATTTGGGTCAATGTTTTTGGGAAATCAGGGACAGCGTCGTATCGTCCCCTAGGGAATTTTCTAGTGATATAGTGACTGCTGTATTTGGCGGGATATCACTAAATTCCTATTTAAATTCAAGTTTCGTAGAACAGACTGTAATTTTAATTTTCTTTACGATAAATTAATTAATAACTTTTGAATTATTAATTAATTTTGGAATTTTTATAAAATAACTAAATTTTCATTAAAACGTCTCGTGACGTATTAATAAATACTATCGTGCTGTGCACCCTCAAGTTGTTCATTTAATTTTTTTTATTATTTTATTATTATTTTGTTAAAACAAAATTTGATTTTATTTTATTAAATTAAAATTTTTGATTTCCCTAAACATTTTGTGTGGAATTATTTTGTTTGTTATTATTTCCTTATTTTAACCCACAACAGCGACCCAGGGGTGGACTTTGCGTTAGTCCAGCAGAATAAGGAAGTATTTTGGTTTGTTATTATTTTTGGATTAATCAAATTGATAATTTATTTTGTTGGATAACTTTAGAATATTCTGGCGCCCATTTATTTTGTTTCGTAGGGTTTTATTTTCAGGCGTGTCTAATTGTCGGGTTCACCGTTAGGCCCGAGAATTACGTCACAATGTATATTTATGTATATTTCAGAATCCTGTAAAATAAAAGTTTGGAGCAAAGTTGTTCTATTTCCCTCAATTCCAGAAATACGCCAAGAAATGTTCATAATTATATTTTTCCGGATTTTTAAAGAATATATAGCAAAGTGATAGAGATACGCCTTTTTTTGTCACAAGCAATCACATTTTTTTCAAAGGAGGATCATTACCGAACGGTCGTACATATTGTATATGCATATATATCTATGCAAACACACACACACACACACCCAGACACACAAGCCAGATGCAAAACAAACAAAATAAGAAATATGTCTAGATATGTAAATGCACGTATATGCGTGTGGGTCTATGTATGTAGGCAGAGTACCTTTGACTGGTTTCACTCGCCCTTGCCTCTGTGTGTAGACATGGATGTGTGTGTATGTGTAAAGCTGCAAAGTTTGCCTATTCTACCTCGTAAAGGCCCAGCGATATATCGGTTCTTCCTTTTTTTATTTCTCCTTCCGATGTCAAAATTGAAATAACTAATAAAAAATGTTGCAAAAAATTCGAGTTGAAGGATTTCGACTGAAGTAAATAGTAATAGTGCTAGTATCGGAATTACGTTACAAATTTCTCGATCAAACATTTCAAGAGTTTCGAATTATTTTGAGACAAGTAGGTGAACGTAGTGCGGAATGTTTACTTTCATACCACGTCGTCATTGCTAGAATTTTGGAAAATAATAAATTTATATCTAATAATGGAAAAATACGAAATTGTCAAGTGAAGAGAGTAGCGCATCCCTTGTGCCGGATTTATTTATAATTGTAAAGAATAGTTAGAAATCGTTGAAATTTTCAAATTCATACCTTTCCACAGTAAAATTTGCTAAATAGAACTGTGGCAATGGCTTTTATGACGTGTATGCATTTCATTTGATTAGAAAATACTTGATATTTCGCTGATTGCTGATAATTTGATTATTTTTATTTTAATGCAAATAACCCTTATTAATTATCTTGATATTGTACACACGCTATTTAACGTGATTCCTTATTGTATATGTTCAATGTTATTGGCTTCGATGGGCACCGAAGCCTGAAGCCTGTTAAATAACAAAACATTAAACAAAACATGACTTGAATAGGAAGTAAATGCGCTCATTAGATTTTTTACCTGAATTCACGTAATTCAGAAAGTGGTATGTGGGTAAAAGATTGTCGGATGGGCCCCTAGTTGCGTTTAATTACCCTTTAATTGTGATTAATGTGTGTCATTAATGTGTCTAATCAAATAATTAATATATTGCTGGTTCGCCGATGGATGACTGACGTCCGAAAGGAAGAGTACCAGTGAAATGGCCGTTCCATCCAAAAGACAACGCCGACTGCCTTTAAAGCTGCAGCCTCCACCACAGCCCAATGATGAGCCGTACGTATTACTGAATATTCAACACCCTCTGACTACGTGTACGCACATCAGTAACACTATCATGTGATTACAAATAAGTTTCATGCTATTTTGAGAGAAGATATTGCAAATAAACAGTGACCGGGTTATTTAGAACTCGATGAAGTCTATTGCAAGTGTTCTATAGTCCATTTTCGATCTCCACGTCCGTGGCCCCGGGCTTGACGGGTTATATAAATAAGTTATTATTTCCTCGATAACTCTCCCACACTTTTCAATAAAAAGTCCTTGAAAAAAACTTGACAAACGATCCGCCATTTTTAAAGTTAACCTCTTACCACTATTTATTGCAGAGAAAAGGAGTACTGCGTAGTGGAGTTCCTGGTAGAAAAATCAATTTGCACTGTTCCTGTCTCGTGGCTGACAGATATGGGCGAAAATACTTGTGCCTACGGGCCTATCCTTTATACGTAAGGCGAAGCTCAACGAGCCATCAAAAAGGGTGATGATCCGGACATGGCAACTTGGGAAATTTACCTGGCTAAACTTTATCGTCGAGGTATGTTCCTTTAAGTCAAAGTATGTATGTTGTAACGGGGATTCGTCCCATCCCGTTACACTTCCGGCCATCCCTTTCCACATACACGGTTCGATTGCATGGGCGCCAGTTTATTCTTTACTGGAGAAATAAACAAAACTCACTGTGTGCTGGTTTTCCCTGGGCTCACCACGCTTAACCTCTTAGGGTGGTTTCGGGCTAACCTGCTGAACCTTCGGCAGTAATTACTCGGGGAATTACTAACCCCAATGGATAGCATGAGCAATCCATTCCCGGTAACCCAGTGTGCTGGTTATGGTAGAGGGGCGTGGATCTAGTCACAGTCCCTCGAGCGAGAACAAGTCGGGATTGGGGTATTCCGCGATAGCCTCTGGATGAGCCCGTCCGCTGTATTCCTCTGATCTATCGTCACCCAGAGAATACCGGACGTCTCTATCCACACGAGAAACGCCACGTAGCCACGCTACGGGCAACCAACGATAACTCTCACCGAAGTAAGCGGTAGAGGATCCAGGGACGTCTCCCGATCCTCTCGAGTCTGCCGCCCAAGGCAGACTAACTGAGCACCGTGTCGTTGGGTCTATTTATAGCGGCTGAGGCTGCTTCTCCTCGTCTAGAGGTCTTTCCGTGCGCCTGCGTGATTCTTCCTCTCACACCACTGCCAGGCCCGGGTATAACTCCGACATCTCTAGCGGAGCGCCAGCATTTCAGCTGGGCTTCTGCCTTATCCTCAGCTGCATATAAAACCCACTGACGTGTCAGTTAGTTTGCGATAACTTTAAGGTGTCATTTTACGCAGATGGCACCGCGGTAGTATTTTCTAGTGGTTCATGTGTGAGTCTCCTCGAGCTCTACACTTGAATAGCTTCACCCGAAGGTGGCATAAGCCGATATGATAGCCGTAACGAGAAACCTCGTTACAATAGGTATTCCCTTGTAAGTTTGCTTCTTCAATTATTTTTAGAAGCTGAAAGAGAGACGAACTCTCTTTTGCTTCATTGTGCTGCAGTGTAAAGTTGTAGTAACCAAAGAAGAATACTCGGAAAAATTCGGCTCCTATGTTAAACCCGGGTTGAATATAGAGAAAGGGAGGTAAATAGTGCCAGTCACCTCCCTATTAAATTTTACTCAATAAGAATATGTTGAAGTGTAATATGTCTAATGATCTGATGACCAATACTTCCGAATTAATGGCTAAACTGTTTGGCTTAATAGTAATGTCGTCATATGTGGCCACTTAGTGGCATTTCCTCCTCACCGCTTGTTTTTTCCGTAGCTGTAATAATTCCTCTATCACATTCATACAAATTCTCAATAATTCGCAGGACGTTACGCAGAGTGCGAGATCTTTGCGAATGAGTTGGTCAAACGCCGAAGCAGTGAGTCCGAAGACGATCCGCTTGTTCACAAGCTCCAAAAAAAGAAGCGAACGGAGGACAATGGAATCGAGGAAACGGAAGAAAGAGATCACGTAGCAGAGGACACGGTAGCAGGTACAAGTGCGACTGGATCGAATACTACAACGGAACCTCCCGTGGATGAGCCGTAAGAAGTGCTAATTGTCGACCAATGTCAAAATTGCAAACGTGCAGTAAATTGTCGAACCTGCATGGCAATAGCGAAAGGCAACAGTAAGTATCTTCATTCTTAAAAAAATGCTAGAAATCGTTGCTGAGTTACCGAAAGATGGTAATTAAATTTCCTTCATCCCCAACGTTTCCTGCGCCAGTTTTCTTACCGCGAAGAACAGCTCCTATGGCCTACTGCTGCGCCATCTTACATGAGTGATTTTTGGTGATTATTGAACATGTTAGTGGTTCGTGAAGTATTTGGTAGCTTGTGTGGAAACATGTAGGAAAGCAATGAGAAAAGAGTCATTTGAAAACCAAATTTAAAACAAGCAGGAGTTCCACCCTTTGTGCGTTATTTGCAAACCCCACTCTTTGTGTGACATCTAATATTTTGCCAATTCGATTGGCAAAATGCTTCCGAATGGGATTTTACCCATAATCAATCGAATCTCTATAAAAATGAATATCTTTTCAATCGCTCAAAAAATAACATTATTCTCGCAAGAAATACGCACTTATAGATCCCTACAAATCTCAGCTCAGAATAATCGATTAAATTGCAATAATATCACATGGTACATAAAAATTCAATATTAGATGAAAATTCAGATCCTATGATGGAACACAAAAATTGACGTTCGGGTTCCGAATAGGATTTCTATTCTTTCTGATTGTCGTCAGGATGAAAAGGTACTCATTTTGTAGAAAAAATTGTCTACTTTCGAATGGTGGAATAAAAAATAGTAGTGTTCTTAGGGAGAAAGCTAAGAAAAACCGTGATTTTTGAAAAAACTAATTGATCGAACATCCTTACAAGAGACTTCTTCTGAAAAATCTGAAATTCTCACCATTTGTGGGGCTCATTGAGATGAATCTTTTAAGCTGAACTTGGATGTAATCACTTGGATAGTTTTCGAGATATAACCTCTTTTCATAAAATGTGTTTTGGCCAATATCTCAGAAACTATTGGAGCGATTTCGCCCAATTTCAATACCAAACTTTTTGCTCCTTAGATGCACAAACTGGCGAAATTTGAAGTCTCTAACTCAAATCGTTTTTGAGCTATCGTGTATAGTAAATTCAGGATGAAAAACACTGTAATTGAAATTATCTGCAAACGAAAAATCTGAGCAAAATTTACCCCGAGTGAAAATTGTGAGTTCAAATGAGATGTATTCCATCGCTGAGTGTGGAGGCTTTGAATCAATTTTTCGCGGAGAAAAGTCGAAAAAACGATTTTTCAAAAATTTGAGTTTTCTCGAAAAGCACTCAACCGATTTCGCTCAAATTTCACTGACAGCAATTTGCATGGGGAGGGAAAGTACTGTTAAATTTTCAGCTCACTAAGTATTACCGTTGCTGAGCAATGAGCTGATATCTGTCACACATACACACACACACACACACATACAGACATTTTTTTAAAATGTCAATTCTCGACGTTTTGGATCATTCTGAGTCATATTCCGATGAAATCTCGAAATCGAAAAAAATCGCGTTTACAATGCTTCCATTCGGAAGCAAAATTCCAATTTACCGGATTTAATTAAATTCCATCATTTCCTGTAATTAATGAAGTCAAGATGGAAATGAACTGAATTTTTTCATTGACTTGAATTAACCCGTGTTCTTATTTCGACAATTCAATTCAGTAGTCCCATTTTGACTGGACATTCGTTAGTATTTAAGTGATGAACTGCCCAGCCCGACCAGGATCTCACAATCGTGGCAATTGTCAGTTCTGTAATGGAAGTTCTGTTTTCAGTGAAATTCCAGAAGAAAATCTTGCGCAGTATACTGAAACTGAGGAACGACCTGTTGGCATTAAACCACTCCGGCTCGGAGACATTGAAATCCCCCTCACGTCAGCGGATGACCTCATACGTTTGGAAGAGTCTATAACTCCTGAATTCATCAAGGATCTGGTACTTGTCTTTTCGCTCATTCAAATGAAATTGCATAATATACGTAAATTTTTTTTTATTGAGCAAAAATTTCACGTGGGAAGAAAAGGTCATGAAATATCCTCTACCCCGCGGTCTTTCCTGAAAATAGAGTCAAATTCCCCAAATCTGTAAGAAGCAAATAATGCCACCACGTTTTCGCAAATCGATAAATTTATATTATGTGTTTCAGAAGGCAGTTTTGAAATCGAAGGTGGACGCCAAACTTTATGACACAGCTATGGCGATGTTGAAGTCAATCTTCACCATCCAGTTGATGAAAGAGCTGAACTGGGATGGAAAGAACGCCGACAAAACTTGTAACGTGACTTTTTACCCGGGAGGATAAAAAGCCACCGCGCCGTCCCTCCCTCCGCCTCTCTCACACAATGTCCCTTAATTAAAACTGTTCTGTGGGCGCCAGGTGGTTTTTACGGAACCCCCAAACCGGAAGTTCCTCGGCGGGGTCCTGCCCTACATTTTTACGGCTCTCAACCGGCCCGTAGCAGCCAGGAGTTCCGCCGAGAACGGAACGAAATAGGCGGAAGGGGGGAGGTGTTACTTTTCTCCCGGCTAGCCCCCGAGAGAAAACGTGACATGAGTCAGGGGGGGAATCGGGGATGTTAACCCGATCCGTTGCCATTTCCCTTTAACAAAAAGAAAACCCAATAAAAACCTTCGGAAACGATTCCCTGAAAAACCAAGAAAATACCTGAAAAATTGAGACACCTGGGGAAAAGGAGAATCAACAAAAAATACTCGAACCACCAAAAGAATCGGGTAAAGTCAAAGTATATTAACAAAATGAAATAATTACAATTTACTTGACTCGACAATTACTAATCATCGGAAAATTTCAATAAAAGACAGAAGAAGTTATTGCATAAAAATAAGAATTATTGAAAATTAGATTTAAAAGAAATAACAGAAATAAATTATTTTAGTTATGATTATTTTAATCCTAGGTAGTACAATAACCATCCAAAAGGCACGGATTTCTCGGAACTCGTCCGAGGTATACGGGTGACGTGATACGGGGGGGGGGGGGGGAAGGGGGAGATTGAAATGCTACGTTCTAGAATTAACGCATTTTTCTTCCAAAGTTATATTTCCGTTTTCTTTAATAAAAAATCGGAATATGTTTTCGGGAGGGGTAAATTTGGGGTTGTTGGGTTCGTCTACTTAATCTCTATCGAGTGGGATGCATTTCGGGATTTTTCAATGGGAATTTCGGGACTTATTACTGAAATTCTAGTTTCCCTACCCCAAACGTAACGAGTGCTAGTGAGATAGACTCACTACGCGTCACGGCATGTAAAAGGACGCGGGGTTCTAACTTGTTAACGTCCATAAAATTGGAACATTAACGTCACGGCGATTTCTTTTCGTTAATTAATTAATTAATTACTTAATTAATTGTTTCGGGAATGAGTCGGAAATTGACGGCTAAATCGACACGGGAGTCAAGGAGATCTTTGGGCTAACGATACTTTATCTCACCCAATTCGATGATTTTTCTCCTTGGGCTCTCCTCATCCTCTGGACAAGAAGGCCTCTCCACATCTTGTCGACGTTCTGCTCTTGCTGACTCTTGGGGGGAACTCCGGGACCTCCACGTCTTCACTCGATGCCGGCTCTCTCACGACTGCTGTGGCTCGGCGGGTCCTCACGTCTTCATTCGATGCCGGCTCTCTCACGACTGCCTCTTCAGACGCGATCAGTCGTCCGGGGGGGGGGGGGGGTGCTCCCACTACTACTCGAGCCGACTCATGCCCCTCGGTACCGTCAGGGCGCATGACAGTCGCACTCACTACGGGACTTTCTTCACGCGGGAATATTCAAACTCTCGCGAAGTGAAATTTTCAACTCACGGGCTCTTCTTTGAATCTTCCAAACAAATTGGCGACCGGGCTACTTTTCGGAGCGCTTCTCCGGGGATTTCCTAACTAACCTACTGTAAATAAAATAATTATTGGGCACGGATCTTGTCCGCTGATGCCCCCTTGAACCTACCCGGGACTGAACCCATTACTAATTAACCTAACCGGGATTCACCTCCCAACATTACCTAAATGAGGCACAGATCTTGTCTGCTGATGCCTCCTAAAACTAAAACCAGGCCTTTAATCCCAACAAACGTGATTGGTGTACGTGAGGCACAGATCTTGTCCGCTGATGCCTCCCAATCCTTACTTCTACCTAAATGCCACCTCTGGATAAAATTGAAATCCCCCTATTGGGAGCGCCAGTTTAACTGGACCTTCTGCGCTTTTCCCGATCCCTAGCCTCGCTTCCGCTTTTAACGGTCGCGTTTCGGGGTTGTTTCGGGTTATGTCACGGGGTTGGATGGGGTTTTCGGGGTTAGTTGCCTTTTTTTCGTGCGCGACGGTTATTGTACTTACCGGTGTTCTGCTAGTATTCCTGCTGCACAACGAGAACCTTCGGGGCTCGTTACAAACTGGACTAGCGAAGAAGGCCCCTAAGTTAGCCGCAGCCATACTTGGTAAGTTGTTCATCACGCTTTCCACCCTATTTAACTTTTTTTTCAAGGTATTTCTTTCCCTTTCCTTCATTTTTGCTTCCAAATGGAAGCATTGTAATCGTTATTTTTTTCATATTTGAGATTTCATCGGAATATGACTCAAAATGATGAGAAATGTCGAAAAATGATATTTTTTTGAGGTCGTCTGTGTGTATGTTCGTATGTGTGTGTGTGTGTGTGTGTGTGTGTGTGTGTGTGTGATGACACTTTCCATTGTTTTTCTCAATAAGGGCTGCATGTATCGATCTGAAAATAAAACGGTATATTCAACACGTGTGTGCCATGTGCTCACAGAAATTTCAGCTCAATCGACCGGATGGTTCCCAAGAAAAAGGCAATTATTGAAAAATCGTCTTTTCGAGTTTTCTCTGTGAAAAATTGATTCACAGCATCCATCCTCAGCGAGCAAGGCTGCTAGATACCCAGGTTGGGACAATGCATGTCCCCGTGTTAAATTCTGTCGCTGTGCTCAATCTAGGGGAGAAACGGAAGAGCCAATAGCGAGCCGAGCACAGCGTGAGCCGCGTTATCACAGACGCCTCACTTCTCCTGGAATACGCGGTATGTATGAAATAACTTAAATTAGAATTTCTATCATTTTTCTACTCTTTCATTCTAAAGAAAATATATAAAAATTAATTGCCGTATTTTTTAAATTCTTTCACTATATTATCATGAACCATTGCAAAATAATTGCCGTTATCGTTCTTTTGAATTTATTATTGTACAGTAATGTTTTAGAAATAAATATATTTTACTTAATAAATCTCAGACATCATTTAATTCATCTGTCCCCTCTCATTCGTTATCCTATGAGCAAAAGTGCATAAGTTAAATGACATAAAATCCACTGCAAAGAGGGAAAAGGGCATATGTGCAAAAAATAGCTCAAATTTTTTCCTGAGATAATGAACAAAATCTACAAACCAAATTTTGAAGTAACGAGAGGCTGTAAATCCCAACGTGTAGCGTAAATAGGGTGTATCTTCTCAACATACGCTTTTCTGTTATTAAGAATATAGTAATTTCTGCAATTGTCTTTCAAAAATAGATGACGATAAAAGGGCCTATCATTGGCATTCTTGCCTTGTCATTACTAATTATTTTTTCAAATTTTCTATTTACGTTAGAATTATCTAATAACAAAGAGTATCTATAAAAATTCGCATATAATTGAGGGAGATGATTGGAAACAGAAAGGCGTATGTAGGGAAGATGTACCCCTATATATCAGTAAAAGAAAATCAAAAGTGCTCATTCACCTAGAAAGTACCTCGTTATTATTCCTAATTTCTCATGAGGAATTCTGAATTAAGGAAAAAATTACAAAAAGAAGGGCATATATGCAGGAAATATGCTGTTTTGCTATTAACAACATTTTACGATAACTGCTCAACTAAAGGATATTTATTATCAAAGAATTGTTTTTCGAGAAGTGCCGTCAATGATTGCAGAAGGGTGGAAAAAAATAGATGTCTGTCACCTATTGACCGCGATCAGTCGCATTCTCGTCATTTTCTCGTCATTCCATCGACAAGCTGAGAAAATTTGCGGTATGAATCATGTGTCAAAAATGATTTTTTTTTTGGAAATTCAGCTTTTTTGGTCGAAGCTTTCCGTTTTTGAAAAAATTCACTTTTTTCAACATATTTCCGGTTCTATTGGTCGTAACGTGAAAGTTCCGAATCGAGATGAAAAGTGAGATCATTTCCCATCGACCTATGGGGTTTTGAATCGAAAAATATTGATTTTTAAGATAATTATGGGGCCAAAACTGTATTTCCACAATGGTGTCGATATATACCTCGAAAATCGATATCTTCAAATTCAAAACTCCATAAATAGATGACAAGTGATCGCCCCTTCCATCTAGATTTAGAATTTTCACACTACAACTAATGGTACCGGAAATATGTTGGAAAAAGTGAATTTTTTTTCAAAAATGGAAAGGAACAGGGAGATAAAACTGGACGAGTTCACTTTTTTTGTTTTCAATTTTTTGAGCTTTCTTGGTTGTTCTTAAAGTTTTGTGCAAATAAGTATTTAACAAAAATCACTGTACGTTCCGCGGTCTGCGAAATTTTCACCGAAGTTCAACCTCCAAAATCAACAATTTTGACAAGTTTCGATACTAAATTAATAATCTACCCATTGCTTGAAGATCGAATATGAATCGACAATCTTTCGACTAGTTCTGCTTTCTTTCTCATTATCGATTTCACTGCAGCGATGTTTGAAGTATGTTCCTGAATCTAGCCTTTCCAGTGACCGCCCCATTACACTTGTGATCGGTCCTGAAAGCACTCGATTTTCATTTTTTCCTACGTATCAAGGAGTAGTGATATGCTGCTAATCTCTTTCAATAAGTTATGAATTCCTTCCACTAAACTTTACCCCATAGGTTCACTTTACTGACGATCAATACGTGGAAAATGCACGCTACGGTCGTATTTTAAAAGCCGATGCTGTGCCCACACTTTTTAATGGCGATGATGCTGGTGAGGCTGGAGAAAATGTCGGTACTGATAGAAATTTTGGAGATGAACCTGAACAGTACGATATGGAAGATGAATATATCGATCACGAGGAGCTTCATATGGATTTAGAAGAAGAAGAACAAATTCCAGACGACGGAGTAAATGGGGTTCCAGATAATGATAACAATTTTGATCACAGAATGTTATTAGATCATCTCACTGCAAGCCAAAACCGCATTCAGTATTTAGAACAAGAACTTGAACGGGTGAAAAATGAGAAGCGCAATATACGGCGTCAGGTATGTTTTATGGAATTCGGATCATTATTTACCGTTCTGCGCTCGCGTGATTTTCCCCGACTTTGTGGGTCACATGGGAGCACTCTGCCGCCCGTTAGATTCCGAGCGATGTGGCCAAATAATCAATCAGTAATTTGTGTCTACATTGTTTCAAAAAAATTATTTCACACTTCATTTTATATTACATGAAAGATTGAGGGAGGAAGCACACCGTAAAATGATTGAAGATTATCTTCTCATATCTTGGGACCAAAAAGTAAGAATGGGAGAACGATTTAGCAAAAGCGCGATTTGAACTAAGATTTCAAGTTTAATCGCAGCGGGTGGTGATAGTGATATTTACATTCAATTTACCAGCAATTCTATGCTTATCAATAGTATTTATGTATTTAAGAAGGTTCAATGAGAGCATCAAAATGTACTGACATTTTTTCATTGGCAAAACTGGAAATAAAGCAAAATGTAAAAGAGACGACGCCACGCTCATTCTTCGAGCAACGAAGGGTTAAAGAACAATATGGAACGTGTTGAATATTTTTTTTTGTTTTTCAGTCGAGACAATGGCAACAAAAATATGAAAACACAATCGTTAATTTCCGGAGATTCTTGGAGGATGATCAAATTGACCGGTTGCGTTTCGAGACCAGAAAAATTACAAAGCCGTGGTCAGAGACAACGATAAAAAAGCACTTCAGATCAAGTTTATGTGTAATACCCAAGGGTATGAATTCTTGCGCACACAAATGAATTATCCTCTACCATCGAATAAAACTTCAAATCGTAGACTGCAGAACCTTCCATTTGAACCTGGTTTTGATAATAGCCTTATTCAATATTTGGGTATGAAGATCCGAGGAAAAACAGGAGCAAGGTATCAATGATAACTCTGTAGTTCTTGTTCATGAGAGTCTTTACTTTTTCATGATTCACTTTTTAATCTTTTCAATTTCGAACATATGGCATAAATCCATAGTTTTTTAAGGAAGAATTAACAGTCCAAACAGAATATACTATCCTCCACTGATTGATATTTTATGTTGTTTACAGTGATTGTTTGTGTCGATCGATGAAATGGCCATAACTCCGAAAGTGGAATTTGACAAAGGTCTGCAGCGCTACGTTGGATATATTTCTCCAGAAATCGCGTGCAGACCAGAAGAGACGAGAATCATCGCTACAAAAGTATAAGCCTATGTTGTGAAAGGCCTTGGACTGCACTGGAAGCATTGTGGTGCCTATTTACTGACAGGTCCATCGATAGATCCAGATAAGTCGTGGGAGTGTATGAAAATCTTCATCCACAAATTATATGAACAAAGTCTGATAGTCCGTGGTGTGTCAATGGACATGGGTCCAGATAATGTTGCCATGTGGTCTGTTGACGAACTGAAAATCCATGCCACAAGAGGTGCGGTGATTCGCAATTCGATTCCTCATCCAGAAGATGATCAGTTGCGTCTCTACTTTTCTCCAGATTTGCCCCATGCATTGAAGAATATGTGGGCAGGACTTTGTGAACCGGACTTTTACCTCCCTGATCATATTGTTGCAGAGCACCCTGAATGGGAAGGTAATAACGTAGTGTCCATACGACATTTGAGAGCATTATTGACTCTGCAAGATAAACCGATGGACAGAAGCTTAGTCATCCAGCACAAATTGAAAAAATATCACATCAGACCCAGACACATACTTTACAAAAGATGTGTGTTGGTAGCGCTGCCACTGTATTTTCTCACAGAACTGCAACGGCCTTGAATTTTTGTGCAGAAAATCCAGAGATCCTAGAAATCGATGATGGAGCATTACCGACAGCATGGTTTCTGGAGTTGATTGATGAAATTTTCCATATCATGAATGATCGAAAACATGGGATTGATGGAGGAGAATGCGGTGCTGCCAAGATTAAATTGGGCAGGATTAAAAGCTGCAGAAATTTAGAGATGAAGTTGTGAAGCATTTGGAGTTTGAAAAGCCAGGATGGAAGCCACATCAAACATCTTTCATATTATCAATTACGTCCGTCATCCAGCTTCATGGAGATCTGGTACTAAATGGATCTTTCCACTATTTACTCCCTGGGAGGATGACAACGGATTCAGTGGAGAACTTATGGAGTCAGCTCCGAGGGAGAGGTGACTCTCATCCTAGTGTCATTCGCGTGAGATATGGTTTACGTCTCATAAGTATTTCGCAGCTTCTTTACGTCCCCAAGAGTTCAAATTATGAAATTGACGATGCAGAATATGTAGTTGATTTTCTAGCAGCTTCAGCGAAGCCTGCAACACAACCATTTGTACGTCATGCTGACGATACAGTTCTTGCAGAAGAGTTGACAATCATCCAAAATCGAGGTGGATATTACGTAGCTGGCTGGGCAGCGAAGAAAGCTGCAGCTGATTGTGCTGGCTGTCGAGAAGTTTTGATCAGTGATGCTCCATTAGATGACTGTCCTTCTCAATTTACCAGCATGTTATCCAATGGAGGACTCTGTCATCCATCGCAAGCTGCGTATGACGCGGTATGGTGGGCAGAGGCTCTCTTCGACACTTTGAAGGATGCAATACTTCATCGTCACAATGTAATTGAAGGTTTGTTGAATGAGATTTTAGGTATTTTAAAAGAAAATCTTGAAATTTCCGTGACAAATACATGTCGTCATAATGCTTTAGAATCCTTTGTTAGGCGATTTCTGAATTTGCGCGTTCATGTGCGTGCTGCTGATCGTTCTTCTAGACAAGAGGTAAGAGTTGGACATGCGGGGTGCACACACTTCATGCATACAGCAGCAAATGCTTATGGAATGCGAAGAAATCATTAACAGAAATCGCCAAACATATCACTATTTATTGATATATTTGGCATTCAGATATGATTTTCAGCATTCACACTCCTCGAAATCATTCAAAAGTTTTTGCGATTTCTGATGGATGTTAATCAATTGCCTTTCAAGTCATGTCGAAATATGCTCTCGTGAACAATTGATTTCAAAAAATTGATCACGTATGATGCTGACTTCGACTAATGGTCATTTGTGCGACAAGCGTTCGATTAGTATCTACTGATTGGCCGTGCACAGGAAAAGAAAAGAGAATTTTTTTCATGCGCGACAAGTGTTCGATTGGTTTCAGCCAATCGGCCGTGCGGTAAACTCTTTTTAGAATGTTTTTGTGCGCGAAGATCGTTCGATCGGTTCTTCCCGATTCGCCGTGCATAAAAAAGAAATTGTAAGCAATATTTATGCGCGAAAAGTGTTCGATGGGTTATTACTAATCGGCCGTGCAGAAAAATACATCAAGTATCGACCTCAGAAAAACAATTTTGGGTAGACTCAAGAAATCAGATTCAAATTTACTCTGAGTTCGATGGCTTGATAAAAAACCATAGTTCTATGAACAATAGGGCCATAACTCATCTGATCATTGATATCATAATTAGAATGATGAGTTAGAGGCCTTTTATGGCGAGAGCGATTTCACAAATATTCACAATCGCGGAGAGTAGTGATGCGCAATATACGAAGGTCTTCTATGAAGATTATTCGACAGCCTCTCCTCTTTCTATAAGTACGTTACCTCTCCGTGGTCTCGTTAGGTAATTCTGATCTTTCAGAATGAGCTGAATACGTACTTATGACACACATGTCGATTACTCCTATTTGGTAATGTTGCAATAAAGTTGAAATTTTTCAGAAAAATCGACGTTTCCTTTCATTTCCCCGTATATTTCTTATTCTGAATCCTCCTTATTGTCTAAAATATTCTGGAATTAAGACATTTCAAGTAACGAAGAGTAAAAATTACTTATATTTAGTTAATCTCAAAATATCCAGTTTCAAAGCTGAGAATCTCATTGGCCACAATTTTGGTGCCACTCCTCTTAGGTTCAGCTCCTCCCATTTTGTAATCTTGTCGAATCAGGTTTCGGAGCTCGCAGAGCAATGGCCATTTTGTCAAATGGTAAATGACTCAGATGGATTTCAGAGTGAAGGCCCTCATGTGAATGAGGGCCCTCACAAAATAATTGTGAATATACTCCAGTATGACAACACTGCTAATTTTTTCAAATTTTTAGAAATGAAACTCAGCTAATCTACCCAAATAATCATGTTATGCTATCATTTTCAACTACGGAATATTTGTAGTATGATCGCAAGTGCAGTTGAGGTGGAACAACCAGTTAGAACCTTCAAAAAACCGATTTTTTTGTTTTGAGAGCTGCTGCAATATATGTAAAGCAACAAAAATTTATGACTTTGGCCGAAACTCAAAGCTCTTATGAAAAGATCCAATTTACGAACCTCTCGACCATTCTAAGATAGGAAATGCGCAAAACTTTAAACGTTTTTCTCCAAATATTTTCAATTTTTCGCTTCAGTGCCAAAGATTGTCCAGATGTAGTGATGTGGTTATTCAAATGAATGCATCACTAACACTGCAATTAAAATATATAAAATTGCGTTTATTAAATTACGTGATATAATACAAGTCAATAGTGTGGTGATTGAGATGCGTTCTCGTGAACTGCCGACCCGGGAAAAAATAATTTTGTCTAAGTATGTATGATTATATATAATTATATATGAAATTATATATAATTATATATATTCATATACGGATCCATATATAATCATATATAATCATATCAATCTGCATATATAGTTATATATAGAGTTATATATAATTTGATCTATTTCTATCTAACTAGTATATGGCTTCTAAGGTTATATATGGAATTATATATAATCATATATGCGATCATGCATGATTATGTTCAATTATATATATTCATATATGAATTCATATATAATCATGTCTAATTGTGTCAATCTCCATCTATAATTAGATCTGATCAGATCTAGCTAGATTAAATTTATGTATCATCATGTATGAGCCTATATATAATTCCATAATCTTATGAGTTATCATATATAGACTCATGTATAATCATATCTGACGAGGTCATCATTGTCGAAGTTTTTTGTGAGAATCTCAAAATTATCTATTTTACATTTTTTGAATCATAAATATAATATTTTCACTGTTACGAACAAACATACAACCAGCGCGTGAATTAACTATTCAATCATTCTTAATATCGAATGTTTTGGTTTAAACCATGTTCTTATTAAAAGAATCAGTATTTGTTTAGCAATACTAATTACTAACTATAATCTATAAGGATATGTACGATCTATTATGTGTAAGTTTCAGTACATATAAGATTTGAAAAGCCAAAAAATAGATATATCAAAATAAATATGAGATATTGTTGTAATTCAAGTACAGTTCTTGTTATTAACAGACTAATAAAGTGCTATGTGAAGTTCTTATATGTGAAATTGGATTTCATTAATTGAATTCATTTTATATCCTTAGGTATGGTCATATATAATTAGTTCTGATTATATATAAATGATTATACATGATCATGTATAATCAGACAAAATCTGTTTTTGGACATTTTATATAATTATATATGGTTATATATATTTATGCATGGTTATACATAATTATATCTGATTAGACATGGCCATTTTTCAGATCTAATTATATATAATTCATCATACATAATCATATATAGTTAGACAAAATCTTTCTTTCTCGGGGATACGAGAGTGTGATTTAATAATCACCATATAAGGATACCCGAAACTCGGAATATCCACACAAAAGGAAATTGAAAAGAATACGCGTTACAGCGGTCAAGAGCGAGACAGGTATAATTAATATGCGATAGACGATATTATTTGTGCTCTTCAAGTACACGCGTACTGTAGCGGTTGCTACACAGAGACTATTAAGCCAATCGGACTAAAATTTTACGTACGCTTGTCACATATTAGACCACTCAATAAACCTAGAAGTATTTTAAATCTCTTGAAATAAGCTTGTTTTTCATTCACAAAGATGAAGAAAATTACGAATTTTTTTATTTTAATGCAATGTTTGCCCTGTCTCAAATTCTTGACTTATCATAAAAAATTAGGTTTATCAAATGCGCAAAGGCACATACTAAACATATTCTTTTGCTGTTCAGTTTCAGATTTTTTTATACGGCGCCGCGATTGGCACCGATAAATTGATGCCTCCGTCACCATGTGGCTTCATCATGCTATATCTCCGTAAATTTTGAATCTTTTTCAATTATTGGAAATGGGAACTACTCGTTAAAATATTCATAATGAACTGTGGAAATTCCAAGAAGATCTTTTCATTTCTCCTCCTCCAAAGAAATTCTCAAAAATATCCGGCGTTTTGAACTTTTCAATGGAATCGTTGGAAATCATTGAAAAATTTACATCTCGAATCGTTCAATTCGAGTGTCCATTCTACCCCATCTTTCCTTATATTCAAATAATATCTCAGTCACCACCCTGATGTTTGTGGTTTGAAAAAGGAATTACGTTTACAATTTAAGTTATTAATTGGTAAATTATCGGCCATCATGGTCACTCCCAAGAAATTTACAAATTTTAATTAACTTTTACTCATCAAATGCACCAACGTTTCGCCCGCTCTGCGTGGACCTCATCAGGGTGCTTAATATTTATTCTAGAATTATTAACAAAATTATCAATCAATTTACAATCTTCATATTAAACGGTAAAATAACTGGATATAAAAATGTCTTCTCACAACTAATCATTTCATTTTTGAACTTCTAATCATTAAACTCATCTTAACAAAACTTCATTGGTCTCTCAATCATAATATGTCAAATGATAAATTATTTTTTAGGTTATGGCGCTTATTAATATGTACAAATATTTGACGGTATAAATTAGACTTTTCAAAAACAACCTTATGTCATTAAAAATCATCAAAATAATGGTGTTATTCAATACAATAATTACGATAACATCTTTTTTAACAAGATATTAGAAAATAATAAATAATAATTTGAAATGTTCTTATTTTAAAGAGCTTTTTAACAAAAATTATAATATGAGACAAATACAATTGCGGCATCAATCAAAAAATTAAAATTTATGACTAATTAAAGTCTCTCATTCGGTAAAAAAATTTTTATTCAAAAAATGTTGCACAGACGATTAAAAACTGTAAAAACATATTTTTTTTCCAAAATGACTAGAAAGATAAAAAAATATAAAAAATAAAAACGTTGACTAGAAAATTTATAATAAATGAATGTCTTTGACTAGAAATTTAATAACAAGAACAATGAAATGTGCTATGAATATTTGTAAATAGAAAAAGTAACATTTTTTATTTAAAATTAATAACGGTATCATAGCAACTATTCAATTTAAGGCTGTCTGTTACATAATTTACAGTCTTTTCTTCATATTTTTTTATAAAAAACATCTCTAAAATATCTCTGTTAAATTTATTAACTGATTGACTTAGTTTACAAGATTTTTGAAAATCAAAATGATGTCCAACATCTCCAACATGATCAGCAAGAGCTGAATGATAGTTCTTTGGATTTTTTGTACTTCTTTCATGTTCTTTTTTTTTTTATTATGAAAAACCTTCATTTCATTTCAAAAATTTTAATTTATAATGATTACCCACTCGGTTTCATTAGAGAAATCATCATTAGCAGACTAAGAGAAATTAGAATGAAAAATAATAATAATATTGATCAGATAATCAAAAATAACTCAACTCCAGATTTCAAAAACACTTTAATTTTTCCTTATTCTGAAAAACTTGATAGACCATTAAAGAAACTCTATAGAAAATACAATCAACAAATCATCTACACTGTTGGAAACAAATTAAAAAATATTTTCGGGTCATGTAAAGATAAAATTGAAATAAGATTTTTTATCAAATATTATTCATAAAATACCATGTCAGGACTGTGATAAATGTTACATTGGCCAAACAAAAAGGTACTTCATAGAAAGAAAGAAAGAACATGAAAGAAGTACATAAAATCCAAAGAACTATCATTCAACTCTTGCTGATCATGTTGGAGATGTTGAACATCATTTTGATTTTCAAAAATCTTGTAAACTAAGTCAATCAGTTGATAAATTCAACAGAGATATTTTAGAGAAGTTTTTTATGAAAAAATATAAAGAAAAGACTGAAATTATGTAACAGACAGCCTTAAATTGAATAGTTGCTATGATACCGTTATTAATTTTAAATAAAAAATGTGACTTTTTCTATTTACAAATATTCATAGTACATTTCATTGTTCTTGTTATTAAATTTCTAGTCAAAGATATTCATTTATTATAAATTCTCTAGTCAACGTTTTTATTTTTTATATTTTTTTATCTTTCTAGTCATTTTGGAAAAAAATATGTTTTTACAGTTTTTAATCGTTTGTGCAACATTTTTTAAATAAAATTTTTTTTACAGAATGAGAGACTTTAATTAGTCATAAATTTTAATTTTTTGATTGATGCCGCAATTGTATTTGTCTCATATTATAATTTTTGTTAAAAAGCTCTTTAAAATAAGAACATTTCAAATTATTATTTATTATTTTCTAATATCTTGTTAAAAAAAGATGTTATCGTAATTATTGTATTGAATAACACCATTATTTTGATGATTTTTAATGACATAAGGTTGTTTGAAAAGTCTAATTTATACCGCCAAATATTTGTACATATTAATAAGCGCCATAACCTAAAAAGTAATTTAGTATTTGACATATTATGATTGAGAGACCAATGAAGTTTTGTTAAGATGAGTTTAATGATTAAAAGTTCAAAAATGAAATGATTAGTTGTAAGAAGACATTTTTATATCCAGTTATTTTACCGTTTAATATAAGAAGATTGTAAATTGATTGATAATTTTGTTAATTATTCTAGAATAAATATTGAGCACCCTGATGAGGTCCACGCAGAGTGGGCGAAACGTTGGTGCATTTTATGAGTAAAAGTTAATTAAAATTTGTGAATTTCTTGGGAGTGACCATGATGGCCGATAATTTACCAATTTATTTTATCATATTTGTTCTTCATAGCAGTCAGTTAATTTGTCAACAGTTAGATCGTGCTTTTTAAATTGAATAATAATTCTGCAACAATTTTTCTTGTCGTTTTCATAACATTTATTTACAGCTTCGAATTGAACGTTTGATGGGTTGAGGCCACGGCTGAGCCAGTGTATGTATTTGAGCTAGTGATACAACGATACTAAAATCCCTAGAAGCTGCAATGTTATGTCCTAACAATTCACTAGGACGATCCCGGCGCTGCTGCTGTGGTTGAGCGCGAGAATTTTGAATGGCTATGGGAACGTTAGCCGCCAAAGTTCTGAAGAACACTCCACCGAATCTCCTTCCACTTTACTATTATTTATTTATGTTTACTATTATCAATTCACTATTTTATCTTGATGTAGGAATGAATTATAGGAATAGGTGGTTAAATAACTTGAGGAAAACACAAGTGCTAAGAGGGCACACACAAACTAATTTATTCACTTCAACACTTAACTTTGATTTACAAAAAGTAGAGAGAAGCTCGAGATAAAAACAATTTAGATGTCGTCTATTCTGGAGGACGAAGGTGACTGACTAAACTTAGCTTGGCTTGGTGTACAGGAAGTCTTCGTTGGTGTATCGTGGGGGTAGTTTTTGGGGGATCGAGAAAATGGAGAGGGAAAAAGGCCCAGCGGTCTATTGGCTAATTCAAAGAGGAGGAGGGCGCTTGGAGGGCTGGTTCAAAGAGCTGTAAAACTCCGGGGAAAGTCCCAAGCAATTTCCCAATATTTCGGGAAAAACCCGGAGGATTTTATTACAGGGTACTTCAGGTATCTTAAGTAATAAAGTGAGTGAGTAAGAAAATTCTAACGGAGAATTTCGGGTCTTGAGGGATTATAGCAATAAAAATAGTAATAACGCGTAAAGAAAGGGGCGCCAAGAGTTTGGGCATTTGGTGCCACGTGCTATGCAATAAAAATAGAAGAAAGGTTTAGAAAAGTATAAAGAAAATGCCAGGACTGTACAAAAAATATAGAGAACAATAGCATAAAGATAGCAGCTGTTGGGTTTTTCCCGTCGTCTATTGTCAATGTTCATTTTTGAACTGAGTTTATTATTTTACTTTATTTTTAGTGAATTTAAAGCGAATGGTTGAAATTGAATTGAATTTCGCGGATAAAAATATGACGCGACCTCTGCAGCCAAGCCTCGCGACATAACAGCAACAGTTCAAATGGCGGGAGTAAATAATCAATCAGTCATCAGTTATCATTGCAGCAAGAAAACTTTTTTTATATGTTTAGATGATCAAAAGTTTCAATTATTTTAATAGGAATCACACAGACATCTAGATCTTTTATATCTTTGTTGAAACCATTAATTATATCACTCAGTACCCATTGCAAATATTCATACTCTTATACAAAGTTATAATTCCTAATACATCGTCATGTGACAGAAAATGTTCAAGGCATGGATTATTATATCAACGGTGATATGTAGAAAAATTGAATGAATGCCATTATCTGATACTGCACCTCTAGGATTATTAACATTTGAAAAATGATATTTGAAATGGAGTATGAAAAGAAGTATCTAACATTAGTCTCTGCTTGTTGAGATAAGAAGTGGTTGAACTAGATAGTTCTTTCCAGTGAAATTTTATCTCTTGATTAAGCTACTAGAGTAAAGTGAGCTCTAAACGTTGGATGTCAGTAAAAAGTTTTTCCCAGAAATCGCTGAAATATAATGAGATTTAATACTGTTCTTACTTTTAATGAGAAGAATTTGGTCGAGCCCTTGTAGAATTATATCAATTTTAAAGCAATTATGGAAATGTTAGAAAGAAAAACACCCCCCGGTATGGAGGCTCAATAAGTAATTCTACGGGAAAACATCTCCATTGTTTTAGTAAAAGTTTGCAATTTACAGTTTTATGATTGTAATGATGGATTTATTCAATATTGTTTTAGAATTTATGTCGTAGTGGGAGTCTTTAAGCTAGAATTTTTGGAATGAAGCTGATGAAACTTGTAATTATCATTCTGATAAAGATAGTTATAGTTGAATCACGCTTTGAGGCAAATATTGTTCGAACGAAACTACATTCGCACGAAAAATGTAGATAGTATCGGTACCTGACTTATGCGCTCTGATCGATAATGAAGAAATCTTACCGACACTACTCTGCTGTTTACTGAAAATACGCTAGAGGGCAGCATCATGCGTGTATTTGTACGGGTGGATATGAATTGGACCAATGAGGATGTTGGATTTGGTATTCCACTCCAATACAGATAAATAAATTATGCAACGAGTAAAATATAAATGTCTCTCTTTAATTAAATAGTAAACGTGTTAATGGCGTAAGAGCCGGTACAAAACTCTGAAAGTGTATATTCATGTATGTACAGTAAGATACATAGGGAAATCAGTCTCTTAATTTGCAACAATATGAAATCCCTAACCCGTCCATGAAAAGTCCCTATGACGTATCGCTACGTCACGTAGGGTTAGGTCGTCGACTCATGAGTGGGGATTGGAGCCCCACATATTTGAGGTGATGAAGGCCATAAGCGAGGAAGACACTGAAGGCCAGCTGCGATTGGGCAGCACAATTAAGAAGAAGAAGAAGCGAGAAAGACGAATTTAATCGATCCTTAATTATTAAATTCATCTAGCATTAAGTCATTGTATAATTAAGCCAGCCTTTGGAACATAGTGGCGTAAGTCTATGTATAAGCATAGCACTTACACCACTTTGTAACTAAAGCAACGATGTGTTCAATAGATTGATTAAGGAAATGGAAATGATATATAAAAAAATGTATCTAGCTTTAGGTGAATTACCCGTAATCCTTCCCATTAATTTAATTAAGGGCTCTTCTATTTATCCATTCCTCTTTTTTCGTTATAATCAATAATGTAAAATGGGCGATGGTTCCTGCCAGAGGAGCATTACTCAGTAAACCTCTGTAACTTTAATACTATTACTAATTTTTTACTTTATTCTTCACAATATTCTCACGCCAATATCGGGAAAATCCTGTTTTTCCGGGTCCCAGCAACAGCATTGCCGCTGAATCAAGAACTTCCGTTTTTTCATGAGAGTTCATGCGCACGCAGCTTATCTGCCGGCTCTCACACGCTCTGTGGCATGAGAGTATGTTTTGATTCAGTTTTTTTATTCAGAAAAACGGAGAAATTTTCCAAATATTGAAGAGATTCAATTGCTGCATATATTTTATATGAAGTGCAGTAGCCAAAATTTGATGAGTTATATTATAATATCAATAGAAAATAATCAAATATCATTTCGCCGACCGTCTCAACTCCATTCTAATGTGAGTTCTTCAATTTTCAGCGATTTGTTTTTATCAATTCAATCAAAGGTAAGGCAAATATTTCATTGCAATAAAAGAATCTAAGATTCATGAAGCTTCTCTCTCTGCAACTTCATATATTTCACGGATGATAAAATTATAATTTGAAAAAAAGTACCAGGATCCTGGTTTCTCATAAGAATGAAATTTTACGTTGAAGAAAATTCCAATCTCAAAAATTTACTCAATAAGGTATTTCTCAAAATGGGGAATCTCACGAAGTGAGGCAAAAAAGTGAATTAGAGGAATAGATAATGATGTGAAGGAGAAGAGTAGAGGACAACAAAGACTTGCACTTATCATTCGGAGTTTCTACTCCTTTACGGTTATATCCCCTGAAAGGGGCAAATGCCACATCATGCACAGTTTATGCACATTCAACCACAGTGATAAATTCATTTTCCTCGTAATAAATAAATGAACGGGAAATTTTTTACTGAATTTTATAATAATGACGTTTTCGGAGTAAGAGGCATGAGACAATGAATTCATTCCAATGAAGAGGAAAAATTGATATCGTTGGACAAATGAGAAGTGATATTAGCCTTTCGTTAGTTGTGGAATAGAGATAAATGACAGATAAGAGCCCGAAGGGGAAAAAATATCGTTACCTCAGTAACAAATGGTCCTAAGTACCAAAAAATCAAGAATGAAAATCAAAGACTCGGATCTCTCAAACCGTTGCCAGAATTCATTCTATGACATTCTGGACATTTGTTTTTCTATTAATTCTAATAACAAAATGACGTAACTACCAAAAGTGAAAAACCCCATCTCCACATTTACGTCTCTTTGCTTTTACTGTTTTTAAATTCAAAGAAGAATTAATAACGCTCTTACGTCTATTATTGTTTTCAAGATTTTTTAATATTGGGAAAAGTCAAAGAAAATGGACATTAGAATGAAACAGCCAGAGGTGAATTTTTTTTGATGATTTTATCGAAAAGCTGAGGGAATTTCCGGTGGAAATCATGTATCAGAAATGATTTTTTTGTATATTTTAGAAATTCAACTTTTTTGGTCAAAATTTAAAAGGGCTCCCTTTCCATTTTTGCAAAGATTCACTGTTTTCTAGATATCTCTGGTTCTATTAGTCCTAGCGTGAAAATTCCGAATGGAGATGAAAAGCGAGATCATTTGCCATCAATTTATGGGGTTTTTAATTGAAAAATATTGATTTTTAAGCTATTTATGGACATTTCATCTCCATTCAGAATTTTTACGCTACGATCAATAGAACTGGAGATATGTTGAAACAACTGAATTTTTTCAAAAATGGAAGTGAGTACCCCTTCAAATCTTAACCAAAAAAGTTGGATTTCTGAAAAATACAAAAAAAAACCCTGACACATGATTTCCACCGCAAATTTCCTCAACTTCCAATGGAATGGCGAGGAAGAACCTATCTTCAATATTTCTATCAATTTCAAGAGTTTTTCATGACATAGACAATCGCATCTCAACTGTTCCCATTTTACTCGTCATGTCTGTTTTGACCCACCTTTCCCTAAACAAGGATCCCCCTTTGATCGGTTTAGGTAAATATCGGTAAATCAGAAGAACAAGGCTGATGACAACGATGGTGATGATGATAAGGACAATGATTCACCACCTCTTCCACGACCACGAGGAGAGTCTCTTACGAGGAGCATGATGTCGGATCAATTGAACAATGGACCTGCTCTAAATAATGAAAATAAATCTGATCCTCCCAATCAACCTTTGGAGGCGGAACCACCAACAAAATTATCATCATCGAACTCACACTGCAATAACGACAATAAGATCATCGGCTCAAATGTGAAAAATGGATGTCAGCGTTATCAGGAGAATGAGAACACGTTGGAAGCTCAAGTGCGGGAGATGAAACAACGATAGAAAAAGACAGAACAGTCCTGATAGAGTACATGAGGAGGCCGAATCTACGATATGAGAATACACGTATAACATTGGAAATATTAACTTGATAGATATGATCAAAAAGACTAAATCTATATAAACAGCGGAGAATTATGAAAGAATCATTCTGCGGTAATGAATAATAATGTTTCTCTTTTAGTCACAATTGATGCGATACGTGAGGATATTAAAATATTGTACATATAATTGAACATAAATTTAAGAAGAAGAGTATCATTAATGCTTTTCATGACGGTTCAGTAAATGGACACTATTTGATACATATATTGTAACGTGATATTTGGATTACGTTACTTTTTGTCGTCTGGGCGCGTAATTAATTTTGAATTTTTAATAGTTTTGGCACCACCAACTGAGAATCAAAACAAACGAATCACGAGAGTTCAATTTTTGTATAAATTATGTAAAACTAATGCCGATTGGTTAATTTTGTATGTTAACGCTCATTGGATTGTCGTCAATTGAGTTGATGTCTCACGACTGGAAGAGGGAGACACCAGATGGACGATGAAGAAGGAAATCGACATTACCGAAGGAGTCGGTTAATTGGACGAAAGTTTTGGCGCCAATGACAATATTCATCGGAAGAATTAATTGATACGTTTAGATGAACTTTGGTTGCATCCTTGGACTTGATAAAATTGTCCCAACTCTAATGTCATCGACTTGGAGTTTCTCAATTGTCTTCGTTGGAATTTATTGTCATTGAAAAGAAGAAATTATTGTCGTCAGGTTATACTGGGTTAACTGACGTAGTCTGGGATTGACCAATGAGAAGAGTCCTTCCCGGAAAAGACGCCTTAGCCGAGTACAGCGTTTGCTGTCGGCAGGATTCTCGTTTGGTATGCCGTAGAGTAAACACATGTTTTGTCGTGTCTCTCTGCACAATTTTGCATAGTTGCCATTTTCACGTTTGGACAATTAATTCATTGGAATTAATTGTATTAATTGTCGTTTAATTAATTTGAATAAAAAAAAATTATTGTTCACGTTGAAATTAATTGGCATAATCTGGTGAGCAAATTTTTGTTTAATTAAATTTTGTACGGTAATTGATTTCGTGGTCGTGAAAATTGTATTTTTTTTGTTAGCGTAATGACGCCCCGGGAAAAAATCGACATATATGCCCATATATGTCCATATATGATCATATATGTTCATGCGCGGTCAATTTCCATATATGACCATATACGAACATATACGGCCATATATGGTCATGTATGGTTATCCCGGGAAAAAATTGTCATACATGTCCATACATGATCATATATGAGCATATATGGACATATATGTCGATTTTTTCCCGGGTATGGCAGTCCCATACATGATCATATATGGGCATATATGATCATATATGGGTATGTATGCCGATATTTTCCCGCAATATATCATCAAAATGTTCTAATATATGAACATAATACATCAGTATTAATTCCCTTGATCACTCAATTCCTCATTAGTAACGAATTTGAATTAAAAAAAAAAAAAAAAAACATCCAGCTGGGATCGAACCCGGGACCGTCACATGATGAGTCCATCATCCTACCAACTTCGCTATTCGCATTTCACATACTTGTTGGATGAATTTTAATCCTGATATAGTGATCAATGTCTTTCGGACTTAGAAAAAATGAGTTCAATTGAATTATTTCAATCATTGTAAATAATTTAGTGATACCGAAAAAACTGATTTTCGAATGCTGGCAGGATTTTAAATTCTCAAAGTAAGCGGTAAACAACTAAGAGAACGTGCATTTACCATTAATTATTCAAATTTATCATTTTCACGTTCTTATATGGATTGAGTGCGCATTTTCTCATATATTTCATATATGCACATATATGTTCATATATGTTCATATACGTTCCATATATGCCCATATATGTTCATATATGTCCATATGTGTTTCATATATGCCCATATCTGCCCGGGAAAAAATCGTCATATATGAACATATATGTACATATATGGGACATATATGAACATAAATGTGACATATATGTACATATATGTCACATATATGTCACATATATGTACATATATGAGACATATATGAACATATATGGACATATATGCTCATACGTTTCTCCGAGAAATCAGACAGCTATGGGCATATATGGGCATATATGGACATACATGAAACATATATGAGCATGTATGGACATATATGGACATGTATGGGCATACATGGGCATATAGGGTCGTATGCTCCTGTGGGAACCGAGTAGGTATGGGCATATATGAGACACATATGGACATATAGGAGCATATATGGGCATATATGGAACATATATGAACATATATGGAACATATATGAACATATATGGGCATATATGAGACATATATGGACATATATGGGCTTACATGGTCATATATGGTCGTATGATCCTGTGGAAACTGAGCAGCTATGGGCATATATGAAATACATATGGACATATATGAACATATATGGGCATATATGGAACGTATATGAACATATATGAACATATATGTGCATATATGAAACTTATGAAAAAATGCTCACTCAATCCTTATAAGAATGTGAAAATGATAAATTTGAATAATTAATGGTAAATGCACATTCTTTTAGTTGTTTACCGCTTACTTTGAGAACTTAAAATTCTGCCAGCATTCGAAAATCGGTTTTTTTGGTATCACTAAATTATTTACAATGATTGAAATAATTCAATTGAATTCACTTTTTCTAAGTCCGAAAGACATTGATCACTATATCAGGATTAAAATTCATCCATTAAGTATGTGAAATGCGAATAGCGAAGGTGGTAGGATGATGGACTCACATGTGACGGTCCCGGGTTCGATCCCAGCTAGATGATTTTTTTTTTTTCTTTTCAATTCAAATTCGTTATTAATGAGGAATTGAGTGATCAAGGGAATTAATACTGATATATTATGTTCATATATTAGAACATTTTGATGATATATTCCGAGAAAATATCGACATAAATACCCATATATGATCATATATGCCCATATATGATCATATATGGGACTGCCATACCCGGGAAAAAATCGACATATATGTCCATATATGCTCATATATGATCATGTATGGACATGCATGACAATTTCTTCCCGGGATAACCATACATGACCATATATGGACATATATGGCCATATATGTTCGTATATGGTCATATATGCAAATTGACCGCGCATGAACATATATGATCATATATGGACATATATGGGCATATATGTCGATTTTTTCCCGGGTGCTCAGTTTCCACAGGATCATACGACCATATATGACCATGTAAGCCCATATATGTCCATATATGTCTCATATATGCCCATATATGTTCATATATGTTCCATATATGCCCATATATGCTCCCATATGTCCATATGTGTCTCATATATGCCCAGACCTACTCGGTTCCCACAGGATCATACGACCCTATATGTCCATGTATGCCCATACATGTCCATATATGTCCATGCATGCTCATATATGTTTCATGTATGTCCATATATGCCCATATATGCCCATAGCTGTCTGTTTTTTCGGAGAAACGTGTGAGCATATATGTCCATATATGTACATATATGTTCATATATGACGATTTTTTCCCGGGGCCATATAAAAAGACGCCATGAAATCGGATACCATTTATCGGCGAATTAATTTGATAATTTTTTTTTGGAAACATTAATTTTGTTAAAAATAATTTTTGGAACTCTCGTGCTCGTTTCTCGGAAAAAATATTTTTTTTAGAAAAATATATTTTTTTTTTGTTTGGATAAAATGTCGCGAATTGAGAAAATTCAATTAACGGATATATTTTGGCGTCATGGCCAAAGATAATTAATTGGAATTTATTTAGGAATTTTAGTCTCGCGACTTTGTGAAATATATTGAATTCTGTTTTAATTTTTTTTATTATTCAATATTTTGAGAAATTTTGTTTGATGAATTATTTTTTTTTATTTTTATTTTCATGAAATTAATTCAATTAATTTCATGCATTGAGTATGGTTGAGTCGGCCTTGACACCTAGGGAATATCGCTAGGGAATTTCTAGTAACTTAGCGCTAGGGAACAATAGTTACTTTCGTTTCGTTGCGAAAGATGACTGTAGGTGGCAGCAACATTAATTTCTTCTGAATTTGAATTTGAATGTTATTCTTTGAATATTCCTTTTATTTGATAACTTTATTATGCGTTGCCGATTAATTAATGAATTAATCAATTCGGTAATTAATTAAATTCTTTTATTTGATTAACTTTATTTTAAATTTGGTTTCAAAGAATTTGTTTGTAATTAATTGTTTATTTATTTTGAATTGTTTTATTTGTTTGAAATTTATAATATTTGATTTATTGTGCTGCGCACTCGCCGATGTAACGCAGGGGTTTAATAATTCATAATTAATTTTTTTTTATATAAAAATTTTTATTTTATCCCCTAAATTGTTTTGTTTGGAATTATTTACACTCCTTATTCAAACCCACAACAGCGACCCTGAGGGGGAGACTGAACTAGTTCGTGCTGAATAAGGGAGTATTTGAGTTTGTGGTTATTTTATTTGAATTTTTGATTTTGTTGTTATTGTTTAGATCAATTTAAGATTGATCGGATGTTGAGATACATCTTGGCGCCCATTTGGATTTTGGTTTTGTTTTGAATTTTGTTTTTGGCTATTGGGTGCTTTTCAAGCGTGCTTAATTGCTGAGCTTACCGTTAGGCTCAGGAATTACGTCACAATATATATATATTCTCAGCAAGGCTAATTGAAACTTGAAAATAGTATAGTGATCCGTGATTTTCATTATTATTTAATATTTTCATTCAATTCTTCAGAATTTTCATTTATGAAGATAATTCTTGATTGTTCATGGGTGAACAAAAGTGAAATTTGATGAGTGATTTTCCGGAAAAAAACAATTCTCGGAGAATGGATACAAAGGGGTAGTACCTTGAGAATCGATTTATTCTAAGGAAAATCTGAACGTGGAAATCGACGAATCAATTTATTCCAATATGAAAAAAAAACATATTACATATAGTTCTGATTGATGCTTTCCAATATCAATTAATAGAAAAAAAAATTATTACGTCAACTTCAAATCCATCCTTTTCAAATATAGATTTGTCGGTGCAATATATCGCATAAGATTCGAGCATTTAATGATTCCGTTGCATCTATTGTATAATTTCAGAGGAAAGAACGAGATATCGTATATAATTCGATAGTTCTGTTTCACCAGTTTTAGTTTAAGGGATATTGAATGCACTCTTTCACCCTTTTTCAGAAAAAAAAATACGATACGATTCTTCTAAAAGAGAATCGAAAAATCGATTAAGCGAGTTTCTTAAAATCGCTACAAGATTAGATTTTTAGAAAAAAAATAATCTATCTCTAAATCGATTGAAAAACGCCCATCAGTAAGGGAGAAGTTGAATCTTTATCAATTAATTATATCTACCTTTTCAGTTAGAGAACCTGATATGGCCAATAGAGCTAAACGGCGAGTCTCGAACGTCGTTACCGATGATGACAATTATCAATATAATAAAAGACTTGGACGTGGTGGAAAGCCGTAAGTATGAATTCATTTCATAATTAAGAATTAGATAACTTTTTCTTTGTCGCTTCACTCGGGTAAAAATGTAATTCTTTCTTACCCTCGCAACCCACTATACATACAGAGGATTTTTTGGAGTCCTGAACTAAAAAAGTATGATAGAAAGAGACCTCGACTATAATGATACTGTTGATAAATATTATGGTCGCATATGGGAATTTTATTCTGTAAATGAATTTTATTAGCTTCAAGTATTATTATCAGATGGTAGACGTGAGTATGAACTGTTGGTTTTCGTTATGTGAAATTTGATTTTCATAATTGTAACACAGAATTAGTTACCATAAGTAAGAAGAGACAATTCATACTTTTTCACTTTTCAAAATCTTTCAAAGTGTTTCATCATTTTTTTTCTGCTAAGTAACTCGTTAGAAAAATTGGGAATTAATGAGAAATTTACATAGCTAGAATTTTCATTCACTCAATCAATAATAGATCAAATATGAATTCATGGATTCTGTTCTATTTTAATCGAGAAATCCTCCATAAAGTGAGGGTTATGATACGGGAATTGCTCACACGTGTTAAGGTTGCAACCCGAAAAATACGTTGTTTTAAATGATTTTTCAATGGAGAAAATGAAAGATTATTCGTCTAATATACGGTTGCAGTTGTACCCAAGATTAAGATAATGGGGATCGGTTTGCCGTGGCAAAACCTGAAGTGTACCGATGTCTAGAGGGTGCGGGTGTTTAAATAAAACTATGTTTATTTAGGATTAAATGCCCAGAACTAGTATATTTTCCATCCTACACCAAAATATTTTATTTGAGGATAAATCAAATGCCTAATTGATGTCAAAAACCAAGAAATTCGGAAGGAAGAAAAATAAACACTAATTATTGAATTATTAGGATGAACTTACAATCAGAAGTAAAAGAAACTAACAGTTGGAGCGGTGAGGGTTGATAGTAGTTGTTGGTGATGCGAGTTTTGTTCCTCCCGATTTAGTGAGGTGATCCTGGATGCTCCGCCTCGGCAGGTGACGTTTGGTAACGGATGATGAGTTGATGCGGTGATGTTGGAAGATGTTTTTGGTTCCACTGACTCCGATAGTTATTATTTCCCGTTTTTAGGAAGAAATGAGTTTCACTACTGTTTGGTAGTTCTTGAAAATCTCGATTTCCCTTTGAAAAAGGATAACCTTTTAAGATCGAGAGATGAAAATTCGGACAGAGTGACCAGTTAACGACTTGGAACTGAAGGTGATATCTCCAAAAAATGGAGCACCTTATATAGGTCAAATTCTCGGATCACGTGATTGCCCCTCCTCCAGGTGATGCATTGTCCGAGTCTGGCTATCTTTTTTTCGGCAGCCATGTTGGCTTTTGATAACGAGACAATATCGGGGATTAGTGGACGTCCCAGCGTCCACCTCTTTATTCTTTTTTTTCTTTTATCTTTAAAAGTAAATTCAAGAAATAATTTTTCTCTCTAAAATTATTTCTTAGAATTGGTCTAAAAATAGAATTCGAGAAATAATTTTTCTCTCTAAAGTTATTTCTTTCGTTTTTTTTTATCATAAGCCCCTTTTGTCTCTTTTTTTCCTTGTTATTCGACATCCGGTTTATATCTCTTATTGATTCGTTAAAAATCGTGAGACAAAGAGATATATGTTTTTCTTTTATATACTTAATAAAATAATCGATGAATAATGTTCCGATTATTTCATTCGATCCCTTTTTGCTTCATCCGGACGGGTCCGTAACACACGACTAAAATATAACAACGGGGATACTACACGTCTTGATCCAATGTACTGATTTCGAATAGTAACTATCATCGAAATTCTGGGCGCGATAACTAATTTGATATAGTTTATTTTGACCTTGACTATTCATAGTCATGACAGTATGGAAAAATTCCCTCAGTGTACCCCCAGATGCATTATATCGTCGCCTTAGTAACAAATGCTACTTTCCCAATTTTCTCATATTGCAAATAACAACAAATCGTATTTTTTTTTACTCCAATCGCTATCTCATGGGTTTTCTTTGCATGAATGGAAGAAAAAATTATGAAGAACAAACGGTCGTAAGTGCCACAAATTACTAACAGAGAGTCATATCTCCAGCACTTACGTCCTTTTGCTTAAACTCGTTTTCACTGAACGAAAGAAATGGTGAATAACGTATCCAATAGGGGATGACTGGTTTAGGGGAAAATGGGGCAAAACAGACATGAGGGATGAAACGGACACAGCTGAGTTTCTAATGTCTATATACTGAAAAACTCTTGAAATTGATAGAAATAATAGAGATAGGTTTTTCTTGCCATTTCTTCGAAGAGCGGAAAAAATTTTTCGGTGGAGATCATGTGTCAGAAATTATTTTTTCTTTTTTTTCTAGAAATTCAACTTTTTTGATTAAAGTTTGAAGGAGCACCCCTTTCCGTTGTTAAAAGAGTTCACTTTATTCTACATATCTCCGGTTCTATTGGTCGTGGCGTTGAAATTCCAAATGGAGATGAAAGATGAAATTGTTTGCCATTGATTTATGAGGTTTTTAATTGAAAAATATTGATTTTTAAGATAGTTATGGAGCAAAAACTGATTTTGACAATTGTGTTGATAAATACCTCAAACATCGATATTTTTAGATTCAAAACACCATGAATCGCTGGTAAATGATCTCACCTTTTATCTCCACTTGAAATTTCCACGCTAGGACTGATAGAACAGGAGATATGTTGAAAAAAGTAAATTTTTTCAAAAATAGAAAGGGGTACCTTCAAATCATGACCAAAAAAAAATGGATTTCTAAAAATTACCAAGAAATCATTTCTGATGCACGGTTTCTACCGCAAATTTCCTCAGCTTTTCAATTGAATCATCAGAAGGAAATGTATCTCTGGCCGTTCTATTCTAATGCCCATTTTCCCCGACTTCTCTCAATATTAAAAAATTTTGAAAACAAAAATAGACGTAAGAGTGTTCTTCATTTTTCCTGGAATTAAAAAATAGTAAAAGCAAAGAGACGTAAATGTAGAGATGAGGTTTTTTCACTTTTACATGTCTAGGAAATGTCTAGAATGTCAGACTTTTTATTTTCATACGACTTTTTGATTTTCATATTTGAGTTATTGGCACTTACGACCATTTATTATTGAGGGGACGATATACCATCCCATTATTTCCAGATATTTAATGGAGAAAATATGGAGCACGTTTTATTATCAATTTCATTCATCAATAGATACTATGTGTGTATAGCAACGGATCTTGCTTGTCGTGGAAGAGCTAGCTGCACTGATGAAGGGATCGCTGTATGCATAAACAATCACAATCATCCTCCATTCATTGACGAGGTTGACTGTGAAGAATTCATGGACAAATTATGGGAAGAAGTAGTTTCTACCGATGATACTCCAAAAATCATTTGGAGACGTGTAGCCCTCAAGTAAGCAAGCATATTATCCTATTCTAAAAAGTTTATATACGTCGAATTTAACGCAAAAACTCTCACGTCCATTCCTCATTGGTCGACTGAAAGTGTGCGCCAATTCAAAAAACAATAGAAATGAAGGATAAAACAATTTTTTCGAAGTAATTGTCGATTATTAGTAATAGTTTTTAATTTAACGGGATACTTGCCCACGAGCATATTTTTCTCTTGACACATCGCCGAATTGCATATCGGGCATTACACACGTACTTATAACACATGGCATAATTCACACCCAGTGACTGTACAATGACACATAGAATATGTGTAATTCGTCGAGCCCACTGTGGAGTTCAAATTATATATTGTGTGATTCGATTTACCTCATTCCTGATGGTCCAATTGACTTCTTCCTAATACTTTGTATGAATTATCATTTTTCTCCGAATTACACATGAGGAATCCCCCATGGCACATGCAACAAACGATACATGTATGAATGACATAACTATCATTCTGAATTACACATTCGAAGTAATACACATCGATGAATTTCACACATAAGCTTGAGAATACCACAACGTGTGATTCAGGAAATATAGAGTATAATTCGAATAACACAATGTGGGATTTGAACTGCACAGTGGCCTCAGCGAATTACACACATTCTATGTGTGCAATCAATATATATAATAAAAAAAAGTGTGTTATTATGTGAATGCCGCTAAAGCTCAGAAACCAACCCTCATAGCCCCATGGGGGTTATATGGTGTGGTAGCCCTCCACTCCCCATCCATGAAGAAGTTTTCCGTTTTCGGCTAGGGGGGTTGGTTCCAGAGATATGGGGATGAAAGAGAGTATTTTACTTATTTGCTCCTCATGGGTAATATACAACAATGCTCTAGATCGTTCTAAAATTTACTAGAACAATCTAGAATAGTTGAGAGTATTCTGAAATGTTCGAGAAGGTTCCAAATAGTTCGAAAATGCTCTAGAATGTTCCAGAAGATCTGGGAATGTTCTAGATTGTTCTAGAATGCTCTAGATTGTTCTAGAATATTCCAAATTGTTCTAAAATGTTCCAAATTGTTCTAGAATGTTCCAAATTGTTCTAGAATGTTCTAGATTTTTCTAGAATGTTCTAAATTGATGAAGGAAGTTTTAAATGGTTCTAGACTGTTCTAGATTGTTCCAGAATGTTTCAAATTGTTCTAGAATGTTCTAGACTGCTCTAGAATGTTCTAGAATTTTCTAGAATATTCTAGATTATTCTAGACTATTCTAGATTGTTCTAGAATGTTCCGGGAAGTTCAGAAACATTCTACAATGCCCCCCAAGGTGCGAGAATATTTAAAAATGTTCCAAGATATTTCTAAATCTTTTTTAGTACCAAAAGATTTGGAAATATTTTGGAATGTTCCAGAAGGTTCGGAAACTTTCTGGAGTGTTCTTGAAGATTCGAGAATGCTGCAAAAGGCTGGGAAATATTTTCCAATGTTTCAGAAAGTTCGAAAAAATTCTAGAATTTCGTTGAAGGTTCAAGAATATTCTAGGAAGCTCAAGAACATTGGGAGTTAGAAAAAACCGATACTGACATATGTTTCCTACCTAAGAAAATGTCAATTTTTCAATGAATTGGTTATAAAAGCTCCATTGTGAACCGTTCAAACGGATTGCCCGATTCATTCCACTCTCGGTTTGATCAATTAATCAATATCGATGAAAATATTGGAGATAGATCCTTTCTGAAAATACTATTGGAAAGCTGAGAAAACTTCTCATGGGAATCATATCAATGATAAATTGAAACTAGGGGTGAGCAATTGCTCGCTCGCTACGCTCGCTCGCGAATAGAGGAGTGCGTAGTTGCTCACTCGCTCGCGAATGGAGGAGTGCGTTACTGCTGATTAGAAGGAATTAGTGAGAATGTATTGTGATGAGTGTGACTTCAAGCCGTAAGAACTCCTCGATAATTCCTCTCACTTACTATTAGAAAAAATGACGAATGATAAAAACGATAAATAACAACAGACATAATCGTGGAAACTATCAAAAAATGTTGGGGAGATCTAAAAATCTGGAGATCAATAAAAAAATCAATTTTTCCTTTTCGGGGGTAATGCATAGACTCCACTTTTTGGAAAGAAGAACTTGATAATGCTTTTCTTAAAAAACTAAGAGAGTACTGGATCGACTCCGATCAAAATCTAATGACCGTGAATTTATGTCAAGATGCTTCGATTACCACATCGATCACCTCGATCACATTATTGATTTATGAGAAAACGTGAACGAAAAAATTGATCATCGGACATACACACAAACACACACACACAGACATGATCGTGAAAACTATCAAAAAATATTGGAGAGGTCTTAAAACATGAAGATCGATCGAAAAATCGATTTTTCATTTTCGGGGCCATTACATAAACTTCCCTTATCGGGAAGTTAAAAAGATAATAGTAATACATATTGTTGACCTAAGATTTCTACAGCTTTCCAATAGAATTCTGGTGAAATCTCTATCTCGAACCGTTTAATTAGAATGTATACGTTGCCCCAACTTCTTCTGATAAATCAATCAATATCGATGAGAATATTGAAGGAAGGTTCTTTCTTAATTTTCTGAATTTTTCGAATTTCTCAAGAATTTCATTTTTTAAAAGTTCGAATATAAAAGACTTCTATTTTTGAAGAATTTCCGTTTTTTGGAATTTTTTTGTACTATCGGGTGCTGGGATTTTCGGTTAGTCCTCAATGAAAGATGAGCTCATTCCCTATCAATTCATGTAGGATAAAGGAAGCAATTATCTATTTTTCGAAGACTTACAGGGAAAATGCTGATTCTCAGAGAATGGCCTATAAGTATTTGAAGAATTGATTAAGAACAATATGGATAACATGAATCGATGGAGAATGAGCTCACCTTCCATTCGAGATCAATCCCAGGTCGCTACGATGAATAGAATCGGAGATACTGCCGAAATAGTAATTTTGTCTGATTTTCGAAATGGGGACTCCTTTCAAATTTGGCCCAAGAAATGAAACTTTAGGAAAACTGGAACAGATCGATACTAACATACGTTCTCTCCCTAAATTTTTCTCAGCTTTACAATGGTATTCTTGAAAAATCTCGATCTCGAACCGTTCAATTGGGATACCTATTTTACACCAGCTTCCCCCAATAAAACAATCGATATTGATGAAAATAATTAGAGATAGATTTTTTCTGATGATACTGTTAAAAAGCTGAAAAAACTTCCTATAGAATCATAAATCAGAACTGTTTTTAGAAAATTTTAGTTTTTCGAGAATATCTCTCCTCCTACTGGTTGTAGCAATCTGGGATTGATCTCGGATGGAAGGTGAGCTCATGTTCCATCGATTTCGCAGTTCGAAACAAGAAATTATTCATCTATCAAGTACTCATAATGTGAAAACTAATCTTCAGAAAATGGCCTGAAAGTTTTTGAGAAATTGACTTGAAAAAATTCGACCCCACTGGATTAAAGAGAAATGAGCTCACCTTTAATTTGAAATCAGCCCCAGGCTGCTATGACTAAGAGAACCGGAGATATCACCAAAAAAATTAATTTTGTAGATTTTCAAAGGGGCAATCCTTCCAAAACTTGGCGAAAAGAGAAATTTTCTCAAAATTGGAAAAAATTAATCCTGACACATCGTTTCTGCCTGCAATTTCCTAGAATTCTCTCAATTAGAATGTCCATTTTACTAATCTTCCCTCGATGAATTATATATAATTATAAGTCAGTATAGGAGCTGCAAAAAAATCTGACCCGAGCGAAGCGAGGGTAGGACCGCTAGTTTGAAATAAACGTTGCGTAGAATATATAGTTTTCAGTGTAAATAATTAATGTGTGATAACAGCTGTTTGCAATTAAGAAATTAAAATGTGCAAATCCACCTAGTCTTGATACAATTTCGTGCATTTTGAATACGTCTATTTTGTATATACAGAATATATGTATTCTGTACTTTTATTGGAAATTACCATATTAATGATGCTCATATGGCGCTTCCTTTTTTCATCATTTTATACTATCAAATGTTAATTATAAAAATTATTTTTAAATATTAATCATCTTCTCCAGTTACCCCACTGCTGCGGTTCTGAGACCTTTTAAAAAAGTGGAAAGATCGATGAGACGATGGCGTTATGTACCTCATCCACCAATTCCTCATACACTTGCAGATTATGGACAATACATAAATATGAATGAGTGGAGGAAGTACAGAGAATACCCAGAGGGATTTTTGGTCGTACGGACGGTTGCCATAGATGAAATGACGTCCTTCACAATAATAGGTGATCCTGGATTCATAAATTCTCGAGAACATATTCGAATCCTCAGCATAGATGCAACTTTCAAGGTTTGTCCGCCAAGGCCAAAAAAGCTCCAACTTTTGACTATAATGGGGAACATCGATGCAGCACGTATACCTCTAGCATGGATATTAATGAAAGGAAGATCTCAGATCGCCTACTTTAGAGTTCTTGAAACTTTTCGAGCAGAATTTGCTCCAGCTCTGCGTCCTAACTTCGAAGTACATGTGGATTTCGCATCTGCCATTGCAAATGCAATATCAGAGATCTACCCAGGAATCAATGTGATCAATTGTTATTTCCATCACACTCATGCAATATACCAACGATTGAAGAAATCTGGAGGAAAAAAAAACATTCAGAAATTAGCAGATTGGCGTTTGGCGCGAGTTATGTACAGAAAATTGATAACCATGGCGTTATTACCCGCAAATAGCATAATGGCAGCATTTGAATGGCTCGTGGACAACACCCGGGAAAAAATCGACATATATGCCCATATATGTCCATATATGATCATATATGTTCATGCGCGGTCAATTTCCATATATGACCATATACGAACATATACCGCCATATATGTCCGTATATGGTCATGTATGGTTATCCCGGGAAAAAATTGTCATACATGATCATATATGAGCATATATGGACATATATGTCGATTTTTTCCCGGGTATGGCAGTCCCATACATGATCATATATGGGCATATATGATCATATATGGGTATGTATGCCGATATTTTCCCGCAATATATCATCAAAATGTTCTAATATATGAACATAATACATCAGTATTAATTCCCTTGATCACTCAATTCCTCATTAGTAACGAATTTGAATTAAAAAAAAAAAAAAAAAAAACATCCAGCTGGGATCGAACCCGGGACCGTCACATGATGAGTCCATCATCCTACCAACTTCGCTATTCGCATTTCACATACTTGTTGGATGAATTTTAATCCTGATATAGTGATCAATGTCTTTCGGACTTAGAAAAAATGAGTTCAATTGAATTATTTCAATCATTGTAAATAATTTAGTGATACCGAAAAAACTGATTTTCGAATGCTGGCAGAATTTTAAATTCTCAAAGTAAGCGGTAAACAACTAAGAGAACGTGCATTTACCATTAATTATTCAAATTTATCATTTTCACGTTCTTATATGGATTGAGTGCGCATTTTCTCATATATTTCATATATGCACATATATGTTCATATATGTTCATATACGTTCCATATATGCCCATATATGTTCATATATGTCCATATGTGTTTCATATATGCCCATACCTGCTCAGTCTCCACAGGATCATACGACCATATATGACCATGTAAACCCATATATGTCCATATATGTCTCATATATGCCCATATATGTTCATATATGTTCCATATATGCCCATATATGCTCCTATATGTCCATATGTGTCTCATATATGCCCAGACCTACTCGGTTCCCACAGGATCATATGACCCTATATGTCCATGTATGCCCATACATGTCCATATATGTCCATGCATGCTCATATATGTTTCATGTATGTCCATATATGCCCATATATGCCCATAGCTGTCTGATTTCTCGGAGAAACGTGTGAGCATATATGTCCATATATGTTCATATATGTACATATATGTGACATACATGTACATATATGTCACATTTATGTTCATATATGTCCCATATATGTACATATATGTTCATATATGACGATTTTTTCCCGGGCATGCCACTTGATATTTGGGAATTTCTTCAACGAATTTGCATTTATTATGGCAATACGTGGTTAGGACGCTATGGACCTGAAAATTTCTCAATGCACCGATTGCATGAGCGAACAAATAATTACATCGAAGCTTATCACCTGACTCTATTCCAACAGTTGGGAAAACATCCGGATATTTGGACATTCACTGAGAAACTGAAGAGACTGCAGATTATCACTAGAATCGAAGTAAACTCATTGGATGCAGGAATACCAGTGAGACGTAGTCAGGAGCAGCGATATATAAACCGTGAGATAGTCTTGGACCGGTTGTGGAATCTTTATGACAACGGTGAAATGGATATTCCCCGATTCTTGGCCTGTACCAATCATATATCTGAAGCTTTTGATAACAAGATGATTATCTCTACCGCAATCGATGTTGATCAATTTCTAGAGGCACCCATACATGATAGAAATATCCAGCCACCAAATCTTGCCATGGGTGAGATTATTATTGAGGGTTTAGGTGAAGATGATCCAGTTCCCATTCTCGATGTCAATGAAGCAAACTGGAATGAAAGATTCTTCATATTTCAGAACCTGGAACAATCTTTGTGTCCCAATTGTAATAGGTCAATACTGGATATCATTGCGCTACCGTGTCAACATTGGTTTCTTTGTCAAACTTGTACAGAAGCTAATTCTTTGGAATGTGCTGAGCGCCAAAGGGCTCCAATGTGTTTCATCTGTAGAAGGGAATGTGGAGCGTTTCAAGTTATACAGATTTCTTGAATTGATTTATCTATCAGTTACATCAGGAGGTAATCAACTAGAGATTGCCAGTGTTGTAGGGCAGTAACGGACAATTTTCGGATAACCAGGAAGGATTCCACAGCCAATGCAGGATCCACATGGACGTTTAGCACCACAGGGGAATTCTATACAGCTAAATCTTTAAGTTCTATCTTGGCACACAGCAACACAGAAACTTTCAATAACAAACATTCCAGTGAATAAAAACAATTTGTAATTTCATCCATGTAATTTGTGTATTTCATTCATAATATTATCCTGAATTCTTATGACATAGCAGGTTCTAGAAGTACTGGTGAGAATCTACTCCTTGAGTTTCCATTGTCTATATCGTAATTTCTATACTGCAATAGGGGAAAGTTGAACGTAACAACTTTCCATGTAATATTTTCAATGAGTCCAGTAAGACGCTGAGAGGATTCCTGGGAGTAAACAAATATCAGAATTGATTATTCTGAATTTCTGAAGAATGTTTCTTTGAGAATTTTTCATATTTTTTACACTTTTTCGAGAATATCTCCGGTTCCAATCGTTGTAATGACCTGGAACCAATCTTAAATGCAAGATAAGATCATTTTCCATGGATTTATGTGGCTATGAAAATTCTGTTATTAATTTTCTTATTCCATATGACTATATCCCCTAGAGGGGCAAGTGCCAAGTTATTGTTATTGATTTTTGAGTAATTTATAGCTCATTTCATGAATATCAGTATTCCTATCATATCATCTTCCAAAAATCAATGATTTTTTTCTTTTAATCGTATAACTTGATGGAAAATAATCTTAGTTTCCCGTTAAGATTGTTCGCGAGTCGCTTCAATCAGACGAACCGGAGATGTTTCAGGAAAAGTGAGATTTTGGATTTAGTAGAGGTTTAGGAGCCCTAATGTTCGGCTGGAGAACTCGAATTTCCTAAATAAATCTCACCAATGAATTTTGAATATGTTTTCTAAGGGAAATTATCTCGAATATTCTCACTGATTCTGAGCGATTTTCATAATGTAAGACATCACAACTCAAATTCATTCACCCTTTATGTTCTTCTTGTCTCCCTCTCTCCTATGCTCATTCATCCAAACTCATTATTTATCGATTCTCTCCTTTTACCTATTAGATTGACCATGCGATGCAGAATAAAATCGTATGGGACAGTTTCTCGCTAGTCTCATTTCATCATAATTTTCATTTATTTAGCTTGATTATTCTATATTATCTTAGAGGGAATGTGTTATCATTCATTTATCTCGATAAACTGTCTGCAAATTTAATTAAATTCACTGGAATGTTGATTATTTCTTTTTTTCCTGAAAATTTAATTCCAAACATTATTTCAATACATCATCATATTCCCAAAAACAAACTCATAATATCATATTATTTTTCCTTCAGTGCCTATTTAAAAATTGGAAGCAAGAAAATTTTGTAAATTCCCTCAGGGCCTTATTCATAGAAATTATTGCCTGACATTATAAATCTGCCCAAAATTAAATTAGTCCTGATTTCTCAAATCATCAATATTTGTTGAATCTAACTATCAAAGATGCATTGAGACGTTTCTCGCGCATCCCAATATTGAGGCCTTGAAATATATTTTCACTTTATTAAAAAAATGTGACATAAAAATATAGGGGGTTAAAAAAAAAAGAAAAAAAAAATGAGCTTAAAAAATGGGAAAAATATTTGAATGTATATGTATGTTGGCATATATGTATATATTTATACTAATGTAACGTTAAAAATCAGAAACAATGTATATACATGTAAAAATACAACATTTGTACCATGCTAATTAGCTTCAATGGAAGCTACGATAGCTTAACAGAAAAAAAAACTATCAAAGAGTATACTACAATTATTAAAAATATCATTTTACCAGGTTTCGAAACACATTACAACAAGAATTATATCACCACCGAAAATTTGATCGACTCCACCAGTTTGTCTTCGGACAGATACGACTGGTTCTAGGATAAAGAACGGGTGAGAGCTCGTAAAGAAAATTTCGCCAGGAACAATAGTAGTTGAACCCCAGCAACATGAAACCTCAGGGAAAAAATCCTGGATAGATGCAGAGCTTCCTTCATCAAAAGCCACAAGGAAATCCAAAGAAATGGTTACGAGCAAAAAGGAAGAAAATTGAGTGAGTCAATAGAATTAATAGTAAATTAAATTGCTACACGAGTGATCGGTTAATTGGTATTGAAAAATCAAATGAGATGATTATCTCTGGACATTCATGTACAGATCCACAAAACTCAGAAGTCCTGTGTCTTCGTTGAGTGACATTGCTATTGAAGATAAGATAAGCTACTGAGTGAAAAGAAGAAGAAGAGAAAGAAATCACACTAGTTTCCGCAGACTCCAAAATCGATACTCTAGAAGCGCCTGCAATGCATACTGAAACAGACCCCTTCAATTCTCAACTAGAGGAGTAACTTTTGGACGAGGAAATTTGTAAGATAACGAAAACTATGCCACATGATGAATTCATTCTTTCTGACCACATAAGTCCCGAGGCTGGAGATGTTCCAACTCCAGAGAAGACGGCCAATGTTATTCCTGAAGTACTTGACAGTATAAAATGAAAAGAGTATAAAATTCATATACCTAGCTAACGAACTTTTGGAACTAGAATCACCTCCTGTCACAATGAAATCCGAAGATGAATCGCAAACAATCACATTATGTCCAGAAATTTTCATTCCATCTATGCCTAAAGTTTATTCAGAATCGTCATCATCACCAAATCTCAATATTCCTCAGGATTTCTCTAATATCACTGAAGAATTGAATATTAATGTGCAATTTTTACAGAATGAACGGTCAGATACGATAACTATGAAATTGCATGAAGATAAAAATGTGCAGCCAAAACAAGGAAATATTACAAGTCATCGCGGTTCTCAAAGAAATTGTGCAAGTCTACAGATTCTGAAACATCCATGAAAAAAACTAAAAGCCATAACAAAAGATCCAAGAAGAAATATCAAACAAAATCTCGAGAGAGTGAAAGCGAAGTAGAGAGCGCTAGGGAGAACGTTGAATCTCGAAATAAAAATAAATTAGTAAAGAGTGTATTTGGCCGTACTTTTGCAGGTAAAAAACTCGATCAAACAATTAAAGTACTGGACGACTGGAATGCGAAATCTGAGAACGAATGCCAAGACAAATCTTTCTTGAACATCTTCCACGCTCTTTCTAAAGAACAAGAGACTATTAGTAGAGTTAATGAATTGAATGAATCAAGATCTCTTCCACTTGAGAGTAACTCTAAATACAGACAAAGTAAAAAAAAGTGCTAAATAAAAAATTCCCACAACGTTTGAGGAACATTCAATTCTGTATGAATTGAAATTTAAACCGTTGGAAAAGAAACAAATATTACATGATAAAGCATCGAGCTATGACAAAGAATTGCACAGTTTAGAGAGAGTACAATCAAAGCTCGAATCTAATTTACAGAAATCTTAAGAAACCTATTACATTCCTGAGAGAAAGAAAGAAGAAAATAATTCACCGGTTGATAATTTCAGTGATAACTCAAGATTTAAGATCATTATTGCTGGAGAGCTTTCTTCACCCGATACAAATTCCATGAAATCGATACATACCCGAGTACCGAGAGCGTGATCTTCGATTTCTGATCTGATTTCTGTGACAACACGAGATCCTGATAATGAAGTTGAACAACTTGCAATAGACATAAATGACAGCGAACAATTATCGGTACGTGGTCGTTTGCTATCGTTTTATGCGAGTAATGCATCAGAGAATTCAATTAATAGTGAAACAATGTCGACCAGCAATCACATTAAAAACACGGAGGGATTCATGGAGAGGAGAGGTGGAAGCTCTGCCGAATTTTCTGGTGAAAAAAGCGTTATCAGACAGTTACACTGTCAAGCCCAGCGAGTTTTCCAGATGTGTTGTCACAATAGCTCCGATTGATGCAATTGAGGACAATGTCCTCGACGTACCACAAGAAATCCATCAAATGAAGGAGAAGTCAGAAATATCAAGACAAGTGAAGTTCTTGAATTTTGACAAAGAACTATTTGTTGAGTCTTACTCTAGACTTGAAGCACCAACCGAAAATGAATTGCGAGGAGCCAAGAAAATCAAATTAAATCAAACTGACGATTATCAGAGCCGAGATGAGACCGCTGAGTAGTTATGTCAAGGGCTTAGGTCGATTTCCGACCGTTTGAGAGATGTCACACGTCAAAACAGCCGGGGAAGCTCATTGGAATCAGTCAATCAGGTTAGCAATCAATTTTTTTTTCACATTATCTTAGGAGAAATGTGTCATTATTCATTCATCTTGATAAACTATCTACAAATGTATTGAAATTTTTCTTCTTAATATTGATTATTTCTTTTTTTTTTCTAAAAACTTCATTCTAAACATTATTTCAATACATCGTCGCCCTGATAACAAATGGTCGTAAGTACCAAAAACTCAAGAATGAAAATCAAAAGTTCGCATCTCCCAAACCAAACTGCTGCCAAAATTTATTCTATGACATTTTAGACATTTCTTTGCTACAAATCTCAATAACAAAATGACGTAACTACCAATGTAAAAGTGAAAAAACCTTATTTTTTTAATACAGGGAAAAATTAATAACGCCTTTACGTGTATTTCTGTTTTCAAGATTTTTTAATATTGGAAAAAGTCACGGATAATGGACATTAGAATGAAACGGCCAGAAATAGATTTTTTTCTGATGATTCAATTGAAAAGCTGAGGAAATTGGCGGTGGGAATCATGTGTCAGAAATGGTTTTTTATGTATTTTTCAGAAATCCAACTTTTTTGGTCAAGATTTGAAGGATTACCTCTTTCCGTTGTTGAAAAAATCAACTTTTTCTAACATATTTCCGGTTCTGTTGGGCGAGGCGTAAAAATTCCTAATGGAGATGAAAGGTGAGGTAATTAGCCATCGATTTATGTGGGTTTGAAACGAAAAATATCGCTTTTTAAGGTATTGATCGACACAATTGAGAAAATCTATTTTTGCGTCATAACTCTCAAAAATCGATATTTTTCAATTGAAAACCCCATAAATCGATGGCAAATTACCTCACCTTTCATTTCCATTCGGAATTTTTATGCCAGAACCAACAGAACCGGAAATATATTGAAAAAAGTGGATTTTTTCAACAACGGAAAGGGATACTCCTTCAAACTTTGACCAAAAAAGTTATATTTCTAAAAAATACAAAAAAATAATTTTTGACACATTATTTCCACCGCGAATTTCCCCGGCTTCTCAATGAAATATCGAGAAAATACCTATCTCCATTGTTTCTATTAATTTCAAGAGTTTTTTAGTCTATAGACATTAGAAACTCAACTGTATCCATTTTACCCCTCATGTCTGTTTTACTCCACCCTCCCCAAAACCAGTCATCCCCTATTGGATACGTTATTCACCATTTCTTCCGTTCAGTGAAAACGAGTTAAAGCAAAAGGACGTTAGTGCTGGAGATATGACTCTGTTAGTAATTTGTGGCACTTCCGACCGTTTGTTATTCATCATTTTTTTCTTTGATTCATACAGAGAAAGCCCATGAGATATTGATTGGAGTAAGAAAAATACAACTCGTTGTTATTTGCAATACAAAAAAATGGCAAAAATGGCACTTACGACCATTTATTACTAATGTGACGACATCATTATATTGCCAAAAAAATAGTAACAAAATATTATCTCTCCTTGAGTGCCTATTGAAAATTTAGAAGCATAAAAATTCTGTAAATTCTCTCGGGGCCTTATTCATAGAAATTATTTCGGACTCCAAATAAGTCAAATAATAGATCTGACCAAAATTCAATGAATCCTCATTCCGCAAACCATCCATATTTGTTGAATCTAATTATTAACGAGTATACTGCAATTATTACAAATCTAATTGTACCAGGTTTCAAAACACATTACAACAAAAAGAAGAACAACCGCCAAAAATTTGGTGGATTCTACCAGTCTGCCTTTGGACAGATTTACGACTGTCTCTCCATCACTTGGAACTAACAGTAATATGCAGTATGGATTATTATCATTAAGAAGTAATTGCATATTGACGAGAAAATAGTATCAATGGGTTGATAGCTGATGAGGCTGAGTATGTTCTATCTGATCCACTGAGATATTGTTCATCAGAACCATGAAATTTGACTTACGATCACTCGATACAAGAGAATAATTGATGTGGGAGCTGATGAATTCTTTCGAAATGCAGGCTTATGGATCCTATATTGTCTGAGCCTTGTTGTGGAATTATCTTCTCACTGGCCATGATTTGTGAGATACCGTCAGACTATATAAGAAGGAGACCAAACAACAAACAGCAGCACAACAAAAGGCAACTATGTATTAATTCAGTGATAAAGAGGTGAAGTAAGATAAATTGATTATAGTTCTACAAAATTTTTATTAGGAATGTCTGTAGCATAAATTGAGATGTTTTTCGAACATTAATTTCAAATTGTTGGATTAATGTTGGATTAACTTCATCACTCAGTTATGCATGATTCATTGCTTTATTGTGATTTCATTTCATTTTTATTCTTGTAGATGATGAACGTGATGGAGTCCTTGGAGCTATGATTAAGGGAGGGATATGGTTTAGCGCAGCTGCTCAATAGACCCTTGAATACGTGAAAGTTGATCAGATTAGATGGAGAGTGCCAACAATTCAGCGTCTATGGTTCGAGTTGGTTTCTGAGGATGAAGACGAAAGAACGAAAGAAATAGATTCGCTGAAGCCTTTCATTTTCATTTTTCAATTTTCTGCAGAAGAGAAGCTGGGGTAAAAAGGGCATGAAGAGTGAAATGGAAACATTTTAGTTTTGATGGTTCATATTCTGAAAATTGCACCAGCTCATGAAAAATATTTAAAACAAGTTTCTTCTAAAAATTCCATTAGAAAGCAAACAGAATTCTCTTACGAAAGTGAAAAATTCTACTTTTTGAAGGTATTCATTGGTCTCATTGGCTGTGAAAACTTGAGACTGATGATAAATGAACAGACATCATTTAACATTAATTTATGTAGTTAAAAAAAATTATTGATTTAAAAAAAATGGAAGAACTGACTTTCTTAAAATAAGCTGCAAATCACTCGAAAATCGTTTAAAAGAATTATAACCATAACAATTAATAGCAAATTATCTCACCTTTCATTTAAGATCGATCTACGGTGATGAAAACAAACAGAACCAGAGATATTCGCGAAAAAAGAAGAATTTTCCGATAATGTAGAAGAGAAAAAACAATTTTCCATCTGTTTTCTATGAGAAATTTTCTCTTTTTTTTTTTAACAAAGTTTATTTTTGAAAAAGGGTACCTTATTTACAGTATTTACAATGACATTTAAAATAAACATGTTGAGAACAAAAAAAAATTTTTTAACTACTCGTCTATGAGATTGAGAAATTTTCTCTGCTGTGCTGTGGAATGGCAGCAATAATTCCATCTTCAGTGATTTCATCAGAAACCCCATTCTACTGCATTTACTCCTATAAAAAATTCTCCCCGTCTGTTGGCAAAAATGTCCATGCTCATTGCAGCCCTCAAGGGCATCATAGATATGTCCGATGCTACATGGAATAATGTTGTAGTTAACTGAAGGGATTCTTGAATTCAATTTTATCATGTTAATCCACAGTTTCGAACAACTCGAATAAATATTCATAAGAACATAATCATGAAACTTCATTACTAAATAATTTAATAGAGCAATCAAATTAGAATCTCTTTTGATATTGAGCCATTAGTGATTGGAAATTAAATCAAGCTGTGACAAGAATCCAGCCATTTTTGCTTTATATTCTTTCTTCAATACTAGAAACTTCTTATAAAAAAGAGATTAGGACAGAATAACGCTATCGCCCTTATTTTCTGAGAAATTCGAAAAAAAAATGTAGCCAAAAATAGGGAAAATAGGAGAAATCAATTCTTTCTCAGTAATTTCATCAGAGCATATTGGAAACTGAGCAAGATAGCAAATTTCCATTCATACTTTTCTTGTAGCCCTTGGCATTCTTTACAAAAAAGGATTAGGACAAAATTATGCTACATCACTCAGTTTCCTAGATATTCAATGAAATTTTGTTTTACTTTTTTACTATGGAATTGGGGAGGGTGGGATAGAAAGGACATTCGAACTGAACAGTTTAGAATAAAAATTCTTCAATCTCCTCATTAGAAAGCTGAGGAGATTATAAGAGGTATTGAAATAAGCACCTGTAATTGTTATTTTATTCTATCACGAAATCAGTAGTGAAGAGGTGAAACAAGATAAGTCTTTTTTTTTCTCATTAAGTTTTTCAAAAATACCTCGAAAAATAAACGAGAAAGTGCAATTTTGCCCTAGAACTCTTTTGTAACTCTTGAAATTCCCTATAGAAACAGCTAAGTAATATCACCTTATCTCGCTTAGCTTCCTAGATATTTCCTTCGAAATGACCTCAAAGATAAGTCGATTTATCCTGTTTTACCTCTTCACTACTGAAATGTTATCAGAGACCAGAACGACTGCAGTGACAGTTCGAGGTTATCGCCTTGAGGTCACATGGTTGCAGAGTAGAGTGTCTCAAAAAAATCGAATATTTTTTTTTTCTCGGGGCACATTGAGAAATTGTCGAAGTATCTCTAAAAAAAGATCCTGTAAAAATTTGAGCTCTTAATATTAATATTTAGAGGTGGCGCTTTGTAATTTTCTATTTCCCATTTGAATAACATAGGAAAATGTTCTTTTGAATTTTTGAATTTTGTAACGTGATAACGAGCTACTTCACAGGTAAAACCGAATCAGTCTTTATAGGAAATTGAATGCTCTACAAAAAAGGTCTGATTGACATTTTGCGTAAGTCAAGCTGTTTTAAAGATATCGAGCTTCAAACTTCAAACTGTTTAAAATTACGCTTCGTTTTTTTCTTAAACACAAAAAAAATAATTTATATGTATTAAAAACCCATTATTAGTAACTTGAAATAAAAAATATGCATATGTTTAATGGAATGCATATCCAAAATTCTCAATAATTTGACAAATGCTAATTTCTATTCATTTTTAGCGAAAAATACACCCAGCAAAAAAATTAAGGGAACGGTAAATTTTGTCAGTTTTTTGCTTGATTTTCAAATGGCTGTAACTTCGCCAAAAATGATCGTATCAGAATAAAAAAAAAATCGTTGGAAAGCTTGAAGTCTCTACTCTTGAAATCTTGAGATGAAAATTCTTTATGACCATTAGTTATAACGAGATAGGAGAGTTGAAAGTGGAAAAATTTTTTTTCTTTTTTTTTCATTTTTTCAACTTGTTCCACGGACTTCAAAAAAATTTTCTCGACTTAACCCTTATAAAGATCGTGTAGCCTGGTCTTTCAGCTTCAATTTCTTTTTTTTTTTCTCTACGACCCTTTGTTGCTGAGATATTGTCGATTGAATCAAAAAACACCCTTTTGTCTTTAATCGTCGATATCTCAGGAACTACTGATCGCACAGCGAGCGGATGACGAGATTCGTAAACTTGAATAAATTTCCTGTGAGATTCTTGCACTGCTTGATTGAAAAAAAATTTTCTTCCAATTTTAAAATTGGTTCGAAAAAGTACCAAGAAATTGCGTTTTTTTCCTTTTTTGAAAATTGCCCTGCATTTGGCGAATTTTGCGAAAATTGTAAATGTTTCAACGTTTTTCTTTAGTTTAATGTGTGCTGGAACATCCCCTAAATTTTCAAGCCAATCGGTTCGACCGTTTTTCTTCCCGAACGAACAAAGTTTCAGCAAAAATTAAAGGAACACTTTTTTGTGCCCTAAACACCAATTAATGATGATTAGGGCCGAAAAAAAAAAAAAAAAAATGCACCGCAATGAAAGGCTTTCGAAGCCTTCCCCTTCGATAACACCGCAAAGAGGGAACATGGTTACAGAATAAATTCTACCATTTATTGTGAATAAAACGTGCTCAAACAGCTCGAAAAATTATGTTAAAAAAAAAAGTGTACTCTACACAAAAATGTATCGTAGCAAAGCACGTCTTAAATCAAGACTTTTCCGCATGAATAGAAACTGGTTAAGAAAAAAATGTATACTGCCTTGGTTATTGGGTGATCAAAAATAAAAAAAAAGATGTACACAGGCTTAAATAAATAAACACTTAAAAAAAAAAAAAAAAAAAAAGGGCCGAAAATGTTTTTTCTCCGTTATTTTTCCGTGATTTTTCGTGCAAAATTTGTTGAATTCCATCGAAAAATGAGAACAATGAAAAATGAAGAAAAATCAATAAAAAAATCGGAAAAACAATTTTTTTAAACGAAAAAAAATCGAAAAAAAATTGTTTGAAAAAATCTGCTGAGTCACTATCTCTCCAAATCAAATGCGATTCCGGTGTTTTTTTTTTCATTTTTCAAATTTTTTTGCCAAGTTTTCTACTGGTTTTTTGAGAACGAAAATTGATTTTTTCATTGATTTTCAATTTCTAATTTTCCATTGATTAAAAAAAAATTGAATTTTTTATTGAATAAAAAAAAATTCGAATTTTTTATTGATTAATGAAAAACAAAATTTCAATTTTTTTATTGATTTTTCTTCATTTTTCATTGTTCTCATTTTTCGATGGAATTCAACAAATTTTGCACGAAAAATCACGGAAAAATAACGGAGAAAAAACATTTTCAGCCCTAATCATCATTAATTGGTGTTTAGGGCACAAAAAAGTGTTCCTTTAATTTTTGCTGAAACTTTGTTCGTTCGGGAAAAAAAACGGTCGAACTGATTGGATGAAAATACAGGGGGTGTTCCAGCACAGATTAAACTAAAGAAAAACGTTGAAACATTTTCAATTTTCGCAAAATTCGCAAAATGCAGGGCAATTTTCAAAAAAGGAAAAAAACGCAATTTTTTGGTACTTTTTCGAACCAATGTTGAAATTGGAAGAAAATTTTTTTTCAATCAAGCAGTGCAAGAATCTCACAGGAAATTTATTCAAGTTTACAAATCTCGTCATCCGCTCGCTGTGCGATCAGTAGTTCCTGAGATATCGACGATTAAAGACAAAAGGGTGTTTTTTGATTCAATCGACAATATCTCAGCAACAAAGGGTCGTAGGGAAAAAAAAAAGAAATTAAAGCTGAAAGACCAGGCTACACGATCTTTATAAGGGTTAAGTCGAGAAAATTTTTTTGAAGTCCGTGGAACAAGTTGAAAAAATGAAAAAAAAGAAAAAAAATTTTTCCACTTTCAACTCTCCTATCTCGTTAAAACAAATGGTCATAAAAAATTCTCATCTCAAGATTTCAAGAGTAGAGACTTCAAGCTTTCCAACGATTTTTTTTTTTATTCTGATACGATTATTTTTGGCGAAGTTACAGCCATTTGAAAATCAAGCAAAAAACTGACAAAATTTACCGTTCCCTTAATTTTTTTGCTGGGTGTATTTTTCGCTAAAAATGAATAGAAATCAGCATTTGTCAAATTATTGAGAATTTTGGATATGCATTCCATTAAATATATGCATATTTTTTATTTCAAGTTACTAATAATGAGTTTTTAATACATATAAATTATTTTTTTTGTGTTTAAGAAAAAAACAAAGCGTAATTTTAAACAGTTTGAAGTTTGAAGCTCGATATCTTCAAAACAGCTTGACTTATGCAAAATGTCAATCAGACCTTTTTTGTAGAGCATTCAATTTCCTATAAAGACTGATTCGGTTTTACCTGTGAAGTAGCTCGTTATCACGTTACGAAATTCAAAAATTCAAAAGAACATTTTCCTATGTTATTCGAATGGGAAATAGAAAATTACAAAGCGCCACCTCTAAATATTAATATTAAGAGCTCAAATTTTTACAGGATCTTTTTTTAGAGATACTTCGACGATTTCTCAATGTGCCCCGAGAAAAAAAAATATTCGATTTTTTTGAGACACTCTATTGCAGAGTGATTTGAAAGTCGATCGTATATTGGTTACTTTTGGTAACCAATCAACGACACTTCCGCCCAGCACGATGAGTAGGAGGGTGAGGGGATGCTTCATTTTGGCGGTTGCTGCAGCGTGTTCAGCCTCTCCTTCATCACTTGGGTCTCATCTATGCGTATATACAGATCCAGCACACTACGTACAACTTCGAGAAATGGCTGCTCCTCTGAGAGTGGACCGGGTAGAACTCGGGTATCAATGGATAGTGGCAAGAAGACAAATGACAAGAAGATTCGGGCTTACAACGTAAGTTGATATGATCGAATAATTAAGGGAGCAGGAATCTAGAAATCTCACGCTACTGAAATTTCTTGATACTGCTGTCTTTCTCAACGGCCATTTTAGCCGGCTCGTTCCCTCGTGGAAATCGCTTCGGAAGATTTTGACAAATGATGTCAAAAAATGTCATAAAATGAGAAATATTACAGATAATGAGAGAATAGCATACAATTCGACATAATTCTTCAAGTTTCGTCAAAATTTTTATGACGAATTTTGACGGAGAATGTCGTATTATGAGAAAGCGATTGGATGACATATATTGTCATTATTTGACTCTTTATGTCATCATCATGGCCAAAAATGTCATTTATTCACATAAAATTACGAACTTTTATTGTCGCTTTATGACATTTTTTGCCATATCATGTAACGTCCAATATGTCGAAAAATGACAATCTTTGCCATAATATGACCTTTCTTCCTCTGTGATTTTTCACCACTTCATGGTGTTTCATAAACTGTCAGAATTGAACGATTAATGAGAAAAAATCAGGAATAATGTCAGCATATTTCAAATTTCGTTAAATATTTTCTATCATAATATGTCATATAATTTCATATTCGGACAAACAGTAATTCTTGGAGGCATGTTGGAAAATGTAGAATCATGATGAAAAGTGATAGAATGGAATATATAATGTCAAATCATGGCAGATTATGTCATTATCTAAGCATCATAATATGTGATATAATGCTATGTGTATGAGTGAAATTGGTAGTTCTGAAAGCGCCGCTAGAGCGCGCATCATAGAAAACTAGTCCGCAAGTCCACTATCATTTTAGAAGTCATAAGTTCAAACCAGCAAGCAAGTTTGGGCTTAAAAGAATAATACCCACTGAAAGTCTCCCTAGTGGAGTGTTAAATTATGATACAATTTTCTAAGGGAAAGGTTAATGAAATATGATGATGTTCTAATTGATGGTGAAACATTTTCATATTTTGACAACAAAAGTCAATACACCACAGTAAAATTATTATATCAATTAATATACAAAAAAAACATCAAAGTATGATATTTTATGATAGATTCTGCCAAAATATTTCAGATTATGACATTTTTTGACAAATTTGCCATCCCTATTTACACCCGAATTATGACAGATCATGGCAGATTCTTCGATAATTTGTCGAATTATGACATTGTTTTTCTGAATAAATATGACGAAATCTGACCTGCTTGTTCCAATTTACGGATAGAAATTGTCAATTTTTGATGGAAAGTGTCAAATATTATCGATATATGTCCGATTCTGACCGACTTTTGACGAAATCTGACATAAATTGTCAGCCAGTTTTGATGTATTTCTACAGAATTCTGCAGCGTCTGTCATTCTTCTACAGAATCTGACGACTCGATTTCCACGAGGGTTATAACCGCTTTTTTTCTTTCACTACGGGAGATTCGAATATATGACACAATTTCTATGTAAACGGAACTAAATTTACTGGAAGCATCAAAAATCTTCGGATAAAGTAATTTAATTTCTCGGGCAATTTTCTTAAATTCCTCGGAAACTAATCGAGATGCGCCATTTTTGCAGAGAATTTTAAGATCTACGTAAAAAAATTAGTGCAAAGTTGCTCTAACTCGTTTAATTCCCCAGAAAAAAAACGAAACACTAACTCACGCCTGAAAAAAATGGCATATACTCCCAACAGGGAGGCTATCTAAAAGACAAGAAATTGAAAATATTATTTTGCTCTTAGATACTACCATTGTAGCAAGAGATTACATGACTTGTGTCCAGCGAGGGCCGTAGAGACCGCTAATAATGGCTTCAGGGCATCTACACGATTTCCTACTCACAATCATCCTGCTCCTCCGCATCTTCAGCTGTCCTTACGATTCATCCGAGAATTACGCAATTCAGTAAGGCACACCTTCCAGAGGCCAATCACCGTGTACAACAATATCATCCAAAAGTAAGTCGAATCATTCTATCTCTTCACTTGCGTGAGAGCCCCGATTCCTGACACTTTAGAGCGAGTTCCTGACACTATAAATTGCAGGCAACAACGATTTGCTTATTGAATGTGATTTAATTATATTAATAGATATTTGTTGCACTGAGCGAATTCAGCAATTGAATATTAACAAATATATATTGCACATTTGTTTGAATATAACTGAGAAATTTATGAGAATTGTCAGTTACTGGGGCACTGTCAGAAACCGGGGCTACCATGGTACTCAATTGAGGAGGAGTGAAGTGAAATGCGATATATCGAATGATATGCGATCTCTCGAATTCAATGCAAGATATCGTAACTATTAACCAATTGAGAAAATGATCGATGAGAAGTAGATGTGATATGGTTTTTTTCATTGGAAAAGAATCGATTTGCCGATTTTTGTGTTTCGAGTTTTTTTTTAATAGATTGTCAAAAAATCGAAATTTTTAAGTTCTACTTTTTTTTAATCGATTTTTTGGGAGATCGCCCATCGCAGTCTTCCCTCGCTAATCTTCTCCTCATTCCTATTGGCTATATCTCAATGTAAGCGCCATATTCCTTCCTTAATGCTAGCCACTCTACGCATGGAGGGAAACCATTCCCCCACCATTACCCTTCCTTTCGTCTCGCTTCTCTCTGCTTTTTTGCGGTTTCTGTTTGAGAGGTTCGGGGAGTTATCTCCAAAGGTGGAATCATTTTGAGAATCATATAGGATGTTCCTGATGTCATCATTATTATGTAGTATTTTTTTCAAAATTTTTAAGTATTCTGTTTCGGACTAATTAACAGTCAAAATTGCATTTTATACATGGGCTCTTATGCATGAAACCTGGTTTAGCATCGATCTGCGCTATCAACTCAGGTGGTAACAAAGGTCTCAGGCGATTTTCGATCGATCTTTTGAGATCGATTCTTTTTTTTTTTTTTCTCAAAAAAAATCGCTTTTGTTGGACCCATTTTCAAGGCACTCGATTAATCGATTCTTCGATTCTCTTCTAGAATAATTGTTGTTTTTTTTTTCTTCAAAAAATGCGATATTTTGGATACGAGATCAATCGCGCGCTCTAGCAGGAAGCGATCGCGCGTTCTCGCGCGGGAAATGATCTGATAATTCTTTTGTTCAAATTTATTCTTCCAATTTTTTTGATGATTATTGTTAGAGTTAAATTGAGAACTATGACCAATGATCAACAACTACTCAAAAAGGATTGTTTTATTTTTTGTTCATTCCTCCTTGGTTCACCAACATTGCGCGTTCGAATTTCAGTGTTACATTCGACGTGTATGAACTATTTATAATAGGCTAGAGCGAAATTTCACATTGATTAATCGAATATTTGCAATCGATCGATTAGCAATTAGTGTCATCCCCTGCAAAAATCGAAATTGATGCAACAAAACTATCAAATGTTATGCGGTATCTTGAATCTACTGGGACATATCGCATCCATTAATCAATCTTGAAAATGATCGATCGGAAGTAGATTTAATATTGTAATTTTTTTTTTTACTGAAAAAAATCGATTCACCGATTTATACCATTCGATTTTTTTTTTGGAAACATCGATTCTCACAAATCGATTTTTTTCTGAAAATCACCCATCACTACTGATCACTTGATACGCCTTTATAAGTTTGGCCCCGTTATTCACCACCGTATTAATTGGGCTGTGACGTGATCAATATTCCTCCTGCTGCTGGAGCACATGTAGAAAGTTTCTGATACTGTTCAGCCAAAGAATTCTCAGAAAATAAGAATGGTGAAAGTTGGCGAACCCCTCATAACACGCGGGGGGCTGAGGGTTGATTTACCATCATGCCTTTATTTTCAATTTTTTTTTCTGCTCAAGTTTTGAAATTAGAAACCCTTCTGTTTTTCAAAAATTTTAGTTTTTCGGCAATTTCTTGGAGCAACATGGGCTTCATTTTAGATGACAGTTGAACTCATTTTCGATAAATTCATATGGTTCCAAAAGAAATTATCAATTTTTCAAGTACTTATAGGCATAATACTTGGATTTTCATAAAATAATTTATAAATATCTGAAAAATTAATTTATAAAAAGTTGGAATCATATGAATCGATTAGAAATGAGCTCACCATTCATTTGAGATAAACGCAAGTCGCTGCAACTAGGAAAACTGGAGATATTGACGAAAAGGTGAAGTTTTTACGATTCTCGAAAGGGCGACCCCTTGGAAACTCGGCCAAAAAAGTAAAATTAAAACAAAAAAATCATTTTGACACATGTTTTCCACCTGGAATTCCGTCAGCTTCCCAATTTTAATTTTAAAAGTTTAATTTTTCATTTTTTTTAGAGTTCAAAATGCGAGGTAATTGATTGTTCTCCCGGTGGGATCACGTGACGCTGAATGGAAAATTTCCATTATTTTATTCAAATGATATTTATTACAACTAAAAAAAAAATATAATTTGAAAACATCGGCAATTTTCTACCCAATTAATTAAAAATTTTTGAAAATTCGAAAAAAAAACGTAAAAAATCATTCGTTCGACCGGTTCTTAACTATCGTGAGGATTGATTTATCATCACAATGGTCGATCATATTGCCCAATTATAATTGCCTCTTCCCAATAGAGAATTATAAAAAAGAAAATAGTTTTCAAGGACCAGTAGCATAAATTTTTGATAATTCTTAACAATTTCTCTACTCAGTGTAAAACCGAAGTTTTTGCGGAATTCGAGTAATTGGTGCTGAAATTATATGGCTAACACTATCTGTTTTTACAGCTATCCGCAGTTAGTGAGGCAGCATCCGTTTCACCGGGTTGAAGCCAGGATGCTCAGATGGCATGGGCAAGTGAGCCCACCAGCAGTAACAACATACGTAGATATACAACGAGTCTGCGAAACAGACCGTTGGCAACCATTGTTAAGGCATGAAGCCGGTGGGATTCGCTTAAATTGCGTCACAGCCGAGGACAACGTTACAGCTTTGATTTATGGGAACCAAGATGTTCCCCAAAACGTGCCGGATCTTGCTGTTTTATACGTCACAACAAGTGCTGTGATTAGACCACAGGTGAACGCAACACAAACGGTCTTGTCACTGACATTTGTGCATCAAGGCGTAATTTTCACATTCGGGTGGGCATTATTTGGCGAGACATCTCGGGCCATTTATAGAGATGCTATGAATTACGTAAAAACTGTGCTGCTCCCAAACCACAACATTACCACTGTTATCACTAACTTGGATGGAGCTCTCAGAAATGGAGTGCAAGAGGTTTGGCCCGCGGCGAATGTCACATCAGATTATACAAATTATTGTATGGCTGTTCTTCATCATGCTCATCATGATATCAATATCAATTTTAATGATGATGGGCATATGACAATTTTGAGGAAATTGATGGCATTGGCTTTACTCCAAGCGGCAACGATTCCGGCAGCTTTTCATCAGCTTAACGATGCAATCGTTGGTGATTTGAGAGAAGCTTTTGGTCCAATGCTGAAATGGTTTGCTGAAACCTTCATCAACAACATTGATACGGCCAGTTATTCAGTGTTTGACAAAATTGAGCTCTCAACCGATGTCTCAATGAAGGTTCCAGCCAAGATGTTGGCTTTACTCAATAATATTCACGATCCCGGGATGTGGGTCTTCTTCAAAGCCTCGCTACAGGTGCTGAGGTCTGCTGCACATGATGTAACGAGATTAAATGAGGGACACCGCAGAGGTGCTATTACCATGTCGCCCAGGGTCTCCTCATGCATCCCAAGGACAGACATTTCTAACTTGTGGAATTTGCAAAGAAATGGTAGTATCTCCAATGATCGGTTGCTCATGGTTGGTGCAAGGATACTGCGTAACTACGTAGGCATCCTGGTGTTCCGACAAGAATACATCATGGGACAATTTCTCCCTGCACTACCTCAAGTGGAACAAGCTGCTCCTTATGTGCTCCCCCAGCCCAATCCAAATCACGTACCACTCGACCTGGATTTTGATGAAGTTCGACACTTCGTGGATCTACCAATTCCAGGTGAAGAAGTCCAGGCTCCAGAAGAAGAACTCCTCGCGGCTGGAGAAGAAGGTGATCATCATGGAGATGATCGTGAAGAGGATGAGCCAATGTATAATTGGCGCTGTGTCGGGTGTGAGGAACGCCCGATCAATTTTATTTGTCGGCCATGCAACTGCATCATTCTTTGCGGCGAATGCCGGGATGCTCTTCGTCACGAGGCTCAGATGAACAACGCTCTGCTCAGGTGTCCTTCGTGTAATCTGAGAATTAACGCCTTTGAGAGGGTGTACTTCAACGTAACAGGTGATGCGGCATCGCCATACGATTGGCTCTGTCAGATTTGTTTAACAAATACTGGGTTTGGCGTGCCGCGAAGTGAAATATTGTACAGCTTGCGTTCAAGTGTGGCGAGAAGTTAATGGAGGTATTCCTGGGAATGTAGAGCGCTGTGCTGGGTGTAATGCTGTGGGGCCCATGGTACATGTCCGTATTCGGAGGGCTCAGTAAATTAATAATAATATAATAATTTCATTTTATTTTTATTTTTTTAACACGTAGAATAAAAAGAAGTGGATCTACTACAGATTTTGAGAATCTTGAAAATTCGGATTTTTGTTATTCGGAATCTTGAAAAATGGATAAATGTTAGTTTTAGTGGTGTATACTATGAAAAATACTTGAAAGCAATGGAAATATTGGAAATTGAATTCTTTTAATGATTCCATTGGAAAGCTGAGGGAATTTCACCTGGCAATCGTATGTCAGAATTTATTTTTATGATTTTTAAAAAAATTACATTTTTCCTTGGGATTTGAAAGTAAAATCCTTCTGTTTTTGTGAAATTTCAGTTTTTTTGTAATATTTCAGGCTCTTCTGGTCTTAGATACCTAGAGTGGATCTAAAAAGAAGGTGAGCTCGTTTCCCATCGATTTTGTAGTTGAGAAAAAAAATTATCAATTTTCCAAGTACTTATAGGCCAAACGCAAGTTTCAGAAAACGACCTATAAATATTTAAAAAATTGATTCAAAAAAAATTCCAACCACATAAATTAATGAGAAACGAGCTCACTTTTCATTTGAGATGAACCTCAGGTTACTGCGATTAATAGAACCAAAAATATAGCTGAAAAAATGAATTTTTTTTTATCTTTAAAGCCCTTTCAAAACTCATCCCGAAAAAGTTAAAAAATTTGAAAATTAAAGAAAATGATCACTCTGACACATAATTTCCGCCTAAAATTTTTCCAGCTTTCCAATGGAATCATCAGAAAATCTCCAACTCTCTGCAAATTGTTGTCACCCTGTTTGTCCTGTTTCAGTCATTTTTTTTTATAACTTTTTTTTATGTCTAAGTCTATATGGGTCATTCCATGTCAAATCACCAGATTTCAAAAATGGTATTTTTTGATTCAGCTGAATTTTTTATATGTTTTGGTACGTATTAAAATATGCCTAAACCCAAATTTTGAGCCCTTAATTTTCAAAAGCCTCGGAGATATGAATTTTTGAATATCTCAAAAAATTAACAATGTGGTAATTTTCAAATATTTATATCTCCTGATCAAATTATCGTAATCATATCTTACAGGTGGCTATTTTCTTTGTTTTGGGATGTAGTTTTCGAAAAAAAAATATAAGAACCAATTTTTTTTATTTTTCACCGTTTTTGCTTAATTTGTAACTTGAATTTTGAACTTTTTTGAAGAGCGACACTTTTGATTTTTTTGAAAAAAATATATCTTGTACTAGGTTATAAAACGTATTTTTTAAGCCCTTAATGAAAGTGGGATTCAAATATCTTTGATTTTTTAAGCCACTTTTTCGCATTTTTTTAATCATAAATTTGAGTTTTTTGAAATTTGTTTAATTTTTCATGAGGATTCCATTGTAAATGCGGTCAACTGATATTTTCTTACTGTGCCGAATGAGTAAATTGTCAAAATCTTCGTCAATATATTAACAAAAAATTTTTTTACTAATTTAATTTTAACTCATTTTTATGAGGCCCCTTTTCTGCATAATTACCGTTGTACCGACTAGTATTCCATGAAATATAAATAATTGAGACAATAAGAGGAAGTTAAAAAAAATATACTGACTAAACTTACTTAAAAAATGTTCAACAAGGAGCCAAACCAAAATTTTGATATTAAGATAACTATAAAATTTGGAGAAAGCGTAGCATTTTTATTAAGCGTCGCAAAATTAGTTTTTTCTATTACACTAGCGGAAACAATTAAGGGATCAAAGAAAAATTTCCTATTTTTTAGCGGTTTTTCAAACGGCCGTATCTTATTCAAAACTGATCGGATCGGAGTTTTAAAAAAACAGTTTGGAGCTTGAAAACTCTAGTTTTGAGATCTTGGGACGGAATTTTTTTTGGTCTGAAGATCTCAAAACTAGAGACTTCAAGCTTCAAATTGCTTTTTTTTTAACTTCCCGATAGGAAGTTACAGGGATTACCCCTAAAACCGAACTTCTTCAGAGAGGTGGGGGAGTAGTTAGATTATATGTTTGGGAGGTTTCTAGAACGATTCCAAGGGGGGGGGGAGTGTATGTGTGTGTGTGTGTATGTGTGTGTGTTCGTCTGTATGTGGTCATTTTTTTTCCAACAACGATTTCTCCCGAAATAGTAATCGGATCGAGATCTTCAATATCGCGATCGATGCATTTTGCTGAGAACTAGAGCTGATTAAATTTTGGATTGATTCAGTGCAGTCATCCTTTATTTATTCAACAAACAATAAAATGATATCTCCAAAAAGACAAGATGCGGAAAAAAATCGTCATGAAAGTGGAAGATATGACAATATGGGGAGAGTGGGGCGAAATGGACCCCCAGGGTAAAATGAACCTCGCGTCAAAATGGACCCCCAGGGTAAAATGGACCTCGCTGTAAAATGGACCCCTGGGGCAAAATTGATCCTGGGGCAAAAGGGACTCCTCTTTTTTTGCATAATTATGTTTTTCGGGGATTTCTACCATCATCCCACGTAGAACACGGTTAAATCGTGACTCAGAGGGCACGCGCAGTTCTTTGCTGTGAATATGTCGGGAAGTTAATTTTGTGACACGTTTGCAGAGTCACAAAAAAAAGTTGGGAGAAAAAACAACTTTCGATCGGAAAGTTATTAATGAAAAAACTTAGTGAACTGAAGCCACTACGCAGTCGCGAGTGAGCATAGCGAGCGAGCTACAACAACCCACAAATTCGCGAGCGAGCGCAGCGAGTGAGCAACAACAACCTAAAAATTCGCGAGCGAGCGCAGCGAGAGAGCAACAATAACCCACAAATTTGCGAGCGAGCGCAGCGAGCGAGCAACTATAACCTGCTTGTTACTCCGATACGATCATTTTTGAGAAAGATACGGCCATTTCAGAAACTGCTGTAAATTTGGAATTTTCATTTGATCCTTTAATTGTTTCTGCCAGATTTCTGATATTTCAAGAAGAAACTACCATAAAACTCCTAAAAACGACTTGGAAAGAATAAAATGAACAAAAAAAAATTTTTTGGCACATTATATTAGAAAAAATTTTCAATTTACTCATTTGGCACGGGAGGGCAATATTAGTTGTCCATATTTAAAATGAAATTCTCATGAAAAATTGAAAAATTCTTAACAAATGCGAATTTATGTTTAAAAAAAAGTGAAAAGGTGGCTTAAAAAATCGAAGATATTTGAATCCCACTTTCATCAAGTGCTCGAAAAATTCATTTTATAGCCTAGTGTAACCTATATTTTTTTCAAAAAAATCAAAAGTGTCGCTCTTCAAAAAATGTCAAAATTTAAGTTAAAAATTAAGAAAAAACAGTGAAAAATAAAAAAAATTGGTTCTTTTATTTTTTTTTCGAAAACTACGTCTCAAAACAAAGAAAATAGCCACCTGTAAGGTATGGTTACGATAATTGAATCAGGAGATATAAATATTTGAAAATTACCATATTGTTGATTTTTGCCGATATTCAAAAATTCATATCTCCAAGGTTTTTGAAAATCAAGGGCTCAAAATTTGGGTTTAGGCATATTTTGATAAGTATCAAAACATATAAAAAATTCAACTGAATCAAAAAATACAATTTTTAAAATCTGGTGGTTTGACATGGCATGCCCCATATGTTTTCCATTGAGGAGTGTCATAGTTACGTGGAGCGATCCTACAAAAAGTTTGATGTAGGACTAATTATAATATTAATTTGGAATAAGAGGCAAAAAAATTATTATAATAAAAGAAATAAAAATAAAGCTGTAGAAATTGTTTTTTGAATAAACTTTATTAAAACTTTATTATTGTGATTTCCCTTTATGGCACACTTTTTCACATCAGGAGAAACTAGTGAACTAGTTGAACTACTCAAAAGGATTCCTCTGGGTCCTGCTGAATTGGCAATGTTGAGTCAAAGAGTAGAACAAATGAGAGATGGGGTGCTGCGTTCTAGAGGTCACGCACTGCTACCGATAATGTTATCCTGTTCAATATTTGATGCCTTGAACACACCAAGATTGGAGAGAGACTGGTCTGTGATCACTAATGAGATGGATAAAAATCATGGTTTTGATGCGGCCGTTGCTGCACTTGGATTAAAAGCTTACGTTAGCGAAGCGGATCATTCCTCACTCTTTGAGGGAACACGAAGACAAAGGTCCGTATTTATTATCATGATGGCTGCAGTTAAAAATTGATTTTCTCTTTATTTCTATTGTTTCTACTATCTTCAGAATTTTATTATTTTCATGGTAAACAAAAATGTCAATGATAAGGTGTTTTTTCAGAGGAGATTTGGTGATAACACTGATGGTACACTACGAAGATGAACCAACAAAGTTGGCCAAAATAATGGACAAGCTGTTAGATCGTGATGTTTGTCAACTGATAAAATCTCTAATTGTTGGTAGTTACTATCGTTCAAGTCCACCAACAATAAGCCAGGTAAAACTGCTCGTTATTACATCCTATCTTATTATTAATTTCTGTCCAAATATCAATTTTGTCAATTTGAAAATACGAGTTTTTTAACAGAATAATTTAAAAAAAATATTATTTTATCCTTTTTCTGTAGATGGCTGGACTCAAACGTGCAAAAGCATGTTCATCTCCCCTATCCGGCGGAAACACAACCATGAATGGCAAAGGAATAGCTGGCACTAGTTCACGCCCTCACAGTAACACTAGTGCCGAGTTAGGAACTGGTATTAATGCATCGACTATTCAGCCATAGCCAACACAAGCCCTAGTGTCGACGAGAACGAAGGAAACGAGGTTGGGAAGGCATGAGTCAGAGAAAATTGATATCCATCTTTGACTTGAACTTGGATCACTTCTTTTAACGAACAATTATAATTCATTTATTCAGGTACAAGAGCAAGAAGGTATATTCATCAATTCCAAATCAATCATGAGCGGCAGGTGCACACTCCACGTAGGAATTAGCAAAAACAGTTTTGGTAAAAGGAAATGGTACTCCTTCAACTTTATCATTTACACAAGCATCAACAGATCAGAATCATCATGGATCTCATTGTTCTCTCCATACATATGCTTTTCAAATATGGTACGAGCAGCAGGAGAACATAAACAGTTTCGAATCAATTCATTCTTCTTGAACAAACACGAACACGGAAAATAATTACATGAATCTCACTTTTTCATCGTCTGCGTTTAATCTTATATACCTGATTTAATAGAAAACATATGTTGCAAGAAAAGAGGAGAAAGAAGAAAGTGAAAGAATCAACAAAAAACCGTATATTTTTTAGAGATTTCAAAATATCGTAAGAATGAAATTTTAAGGAAAATCACTGTTAAGAAAATGGCTAGATTACCGACTGATCCTAAATTACCACGGGATCAGAAGGTCAATCACGTCGAGACAATTACGTGTATCGACACCAGAGGTGATTTGGGGGACCACCGGCGTGGTCTCGCGAATAATCATTCTTCTTCGCGTGGGTCTCATCAGAGAAGCATCATCGACGTAAAGCCGTGAAAATCATCAAGAAAACCGACGCCGAGTCGATAGACGCGTGGCAATTAAATAATCACAATTATTTAACGGTTTGAGTGAGATAAATCATTGAGAACTTTAATACACAATTAATAACGATTTACAACCGGTATTAATATATTTGTGCAATTAATGAACATTGAGTAAATTATCCAACGACAACGTGTGTGAATCTATCAAGAACGACGAAAACCGACGCCGAGTCGATAGACGCGTGGCGTTAATAATTACAACAATTGTTTTAACGGTTTTGAGTAGTACAAATCAAACTAGTGAATCATTAATTTACATTAATCGCGACTTACAACCGGGATTAAATAAACAGTGAATTAATTGACATTATTAGTGAAAAAAACGAGACAATTATCAAAAAGAGACAATTAATCAAAGACAATAATAAATTCAGTGCGGGCAAATTATCTTTGAGTATGTAAATCTAGTCACGTTATTTATTAAAGAGTTATATTTTTGATAAACCACGTGTCAATTATCATTGAGAAACCGATCAAATCCACTTTAACTCCTTATAATCAATTAACAGCTATTCAATTATACAGTCCACTACAAGGAGAAAATCATCGAGGGTTTCGGCGAGTTGCATCGAAATTCTCTACTCAGAATCTACCACAAAATTAGGCAGATTTTGAACAATCACAATCGTAAATTTAATTTCCATCTCCACATTTCCACTTTTATCATTTTACATCATTTTTGATTTTTCGAAATAATGAATCATGAATGAAAAAGAATAGATAATGAATGAAAAACTAGGCCTGGGCAACCGTAATCGCTCATTGAAAATTCGTTAATTATCATCACAAATTGAAATCATTAATTTTAGTGATAGTAGAAGAAAAGAAAAAAGAAACTTCATTACCTTGAATTAGTTAGTAAACTTTATTTCGATTCTGGATAGGATGAATTCCATGGCTTGTTTCCAGGAATTCTCTGTCACTTTCATTATTTTCTTCCCTAATAATGTCACGAAAATTGAATAATTGAAAACTATTTATATTATAGTAAAACATATGGTGAAAACTATCCGTATGCTATACAGAAATATACATGAATTAAACAGGGAATATTTACTTGAATATTACACCGAAATTTATATATTGAAAAAGAAGAAGAAAGAATAAGAAAAATCAATTTTCTCATGTCATTTCTCAATAATTTCACTATTTATTTTTTATAAACATTCTCTTTCTCTTTCTCCAGGGTATGCAAGAAAAAATACTAAACATACATTCTAATCTACGCACAAGTTTGTATCTCTTATCTGTTTGTCATTCCTGACACCAATTCATGCAAGAAAATGCTTTCTTCAATTTTGAAATTGAAATATTATTCGATGGTTTTGATAAATGAAAAAAAAGGAAAACATGGAATGTAGTATTAAACGTTGACATATCACCTCAAGATAAAGTTAATGAAATTGTAAGAATAACTTATTGGTCATCGATTCCCTGGTCGCGTTTACTAATTTGAGCGCTTGCAATATCAAATAAATTACGTTACCATATTTTTTTCAACATTCAGTTATACATTATAGGGAAAATTGGAGTAGAATAGACATATTTCAGTTTTGCTGTTTTATATTATGAAAATTGCTACAATCAGTGGAAATATTTGAAATAGAGTTCTTCCCATGATTCCTTTGAACAGCTGGAGAGATTTCCGTTGGAAAACATCTATCAAAGTCCATTTTTTTTTCACCAAAAATTGGAAGAGTATTTCTTTCCATTTGAGAAAAAATTGGCTTTTTCCTCGAAAAACAAGTTATCGACTCCCGAGGTACTTTCCATTTACGATCAGTTCCAAATAGCTGTAACCAATTTGGAGAAAATCAATTTTAATATATCTTTTCCACTAAAAATTTCTTCAGCATTTCAAGGTAATCATAAAAAAAAACTATCTCAAGCCGTTTCACCGGAATCTCCATTTCATCCTACTTTCCCATACATTAAGGTGTAATAAATCATGGTTTACTATAAATAAATGCATGAAATTTCCATTCCCACATCAATCGATGAATCTCCGAAAATTTAATAATTGGAGCTTTCAACAAGCTGCTTTCGCTTCATTTATCGATTTTTTTTACTTGAAAAAACACTTCTCAAATGACACCTATTGAATTTTGTTATATAATTTTCAGTTTGTCACCACCCATACATTCTTTCTCATTCTATTCTTCGTATTTTTTTAATTTTCTTTTTTACACAATTTATAACACCGATTCCATCGTTCCGTTGATCAGAAACATATGAATTACATCTATTGAAATTTCATGTAATTTTATTGATGACCTCTTCAAATGCCTCAAAAAAATTTCACAGTGTATTCCTCAGAATTAAACAGAGAAAGCTACTCCTCTAAATCATAACTCATACCGCCTAGAATCTATAATATTATAAAAGAAAAAACTATCATCCGAGTAATAAGAACAATGAGAATTCAAAAAAATGCAATGTTCCATTAATATGGTAAGAAAAGAAATTTATTTTCTAGACGATTGTTATCTACATCTAAGAAAAAGAAAATTTTATACACATTTAAGTACATTTAAGAGCAAAAAAGCGTCAAATAATTGTTATTTTGTTCTCCATTTAACGGGTGGAAGGGGGTGGGGTTCCTGATTATAGTCTAATAATGCCTAGAAACCATTGGATAACAGTTTTGATAATCTATTTAATAAACGCTATTGTAAATTCTTTTCACCTTCGAAATCAATCTAAGATTGATAAAAATATTCTGATACTGGCAAAATCGAGAGGGTAATAACTTCTAAAGCCCCTACGCTTGAAATTGCAAAAACTCATCGATTCTCTAATTCTTCACAGACTTCATGAAGATTCATGTAATTTAACGAGTTTCTGAAGGTTTCATAGATTTTCAAAATCCCCTTATCCACCGAATCCGTTTTTGTAGAGAAATTCAAGACCTACAAGAAAGGTCTCAACAAAAATTGCGCAATCTCGGTTAGTTTCCGAGATATTTTCCAAAAAAGAATCATCACAAACAAATTTTTTTTTATTTTTTGGTATTTTATTAATCTATAATTGAATTATACATTGATTAGTTGTCAAATAAGATGACTGAATGCCATCTACGCTATGATGTGCAAAGTACGGTATTGCATAAGGTCTGATGGTATATCACCAGTTATCACTTCGTCGTTGTAATTATTGCATCCCTACCTTACCGACATATCATTCCCACATTACCGACGATTTTCGTCCAAATGTACCCCGATAACCAGGCGTACTGGTGCAGTATGCCGGATTTATGCAATCCTCCGATATTACTAGTACGGCGTATTTTCGTATTACACTATTACGCCACCAGGTGGACGTAGTAGTGTAAGAGTAATATAATACCAGTACGGCGTATCAAGTTGGAATTCTTTTATAATAGCATAGCACTGGTACAATGCTAGTACGCCATAATTTTGAACAAAATTACTACAAATCATGTAATTTATTATAATTCCGTCGTTAATTGATTAAATCAGCATAGAAAAAGTTGATTTTCACTACACTGATGGGAAAAAATTAAAATTTCATAGAAAATTCTATGAAAATTTTAATAAACGTGATCTGAATGTTTTTTAATGGGGAAATGCTAATGAAATCGATGTGTTTCCAAAGAAATGCAAAGGAATTTATGAGTTTGGAGTAGAATTGAGACGAAAATTCTACAGCTCACTTGAATTTTCAATTGAACATGAACATTCAGAATTAAAATGACTCCAATTCTCCAAAAAAAAAAAAAAACTTCAATTCTCCATTTTTCTTGAATCTTCCTATTTTTTCTATATTGTCAAGGAACAATTGAACTGAAATTTAGAAATCTCATTGATAATCAGGCGTGAAATAACTTGAAAATCAATGATTTGTCCATTCTTCAATGATGTAATTATCTGAAATTTCAGTAGAGAACTTGTTTCAAATTTCTGTGATTTTGCACGGAAAATTCAAACAGAAATTTTCAGGGATTGAATGTTGAGGAAAATGAGAGTGATAACAGGTGAGTGTGCATTATTTAATTTATTCAATTCACCTCTACAAAAAAATAACTCGAAGAAACAATTTCTATTTATATACAAAAATTAAAGTCGATTCAAATAGCGCGCCAATGATGTTGCGCGGACACTACTCGGAGTGTGCGCAATCGAATGTTTACATCAGCTCTGTGACGTCATGTAACTTCCTTCTTCTTCGTGAGCTTGGGCGATTCAGACAGCGATTTTTCAAGTGTCTTTTTCAAGTGCATTTTAAGAGGAAGTTTTAGTTTTCCAGGTGCAGATTTGATTATTGCAGAAAGCCAAAGGTCTTCTGACATCGTTTAAGGTATGTTTTGTTAATATTCCATTCGTTTTAACAGTTAAATTCGAGGATAAATAGTGACGCGTCGCGTGGTTTTTCAATGCCGGCTTTTTCACGTTTATTTCATAATTAGATTCTTTCATCGGTAATTAATGGGGTTTTCAATAATTAATTGACAATGATAATTAATTAGGGGGAAAAACAGTGCTTTTAACCTCTTACACAATTGACATATTGTGTACGAGGGTTTTTCTTTGTTGTTGTCACGGGTTTTTTGGGCATCAATGTTTACATTTTTGTAAGTTGATAAAAGGGTTAAAAAATGGGTTAATCGGGTAAAATTGTGAATTAATTTTTGAACATTCCGCGATCATTAATTTCTTATGATTTATCCCATTGGATTAAATCATCTCAATATAATTCTGCTTGAATAGAGTGACAAAAAAAACCCGATGTTTTTTAATTTTTTTTTTAATAATTAAATCGAGGAAACTGAGCAAGATGAAACCCTTTGTCCATTTTCTTCTTTTTTTTTGGGAATTTCAAGAGTTACAACGATGATTATTTATGATGCTAGTCATTAGTTTTTTGAGAATCTTCCGGAAACTAAGCGAGATAGAACTATTTCCTCGGCATCGTTTTTTTAGCTCTTGAAATTCTCTACAAAAAATGACCGGAGTAAGTTTGCCGTATCTCGCTTAGTTTCCGAGATATTCTCGAAAATAAAATCCAATTAAATTGAATTTTGTCTTCAAAATTTAATTTTTTTAGGACTTTTTTTCACGAACATCTCGGATACTCAGAGAGATAGCGCCATTTTGGTCATTTTTCTTTTTGTAGTTCTCGAAAATTTTTTACAAAGAAGTATCCAGGGTTTTCCGCGATATTCGTAAAATAATTGAGAAAAATTGATAGCAGAAAAATAAAACGAAACGCCTTCATTTTTATTCGTATTTTTGTTACGAATGGAAGTTTCGTTTTCGCTTTTTTTCGAAATGTGAATTTTCATTGGGAACGACTCAAAATACTCCAAAACGCCCAAAAATCATAATGAGAGAAAAAGCAGACATGTATGTGTGTGCATCTATCTGTACAGCCCTGAGACTCTTAATTACTCGAGAACGGTGCGAGATGTTTACCTGAAAATTTGTCAAGATTTCAGTTTTTATGGAAAATGAATTCCAGAAAAATTTCAGCAAGATCGGTTGAATAGTTTCTTAGATGTAGCAATTTTGTGAAAATCGTCTCTTCGAAATTTCTCAATTTGCGTGGAACGAATACCGTTCAAAATTTAGCTCAATATTTGCAACCATAATATCTAACTTTCAGCAAATTTTCATGAATTCAATTCCATTATTCCATAGTTATTAATTTTTTTGTGTTTTTCCTCAAAAACTTGGTCTGTCCACCATAGCTCAATGAATAATTGAGTTGAAGCCTTTAAATTTTTTGGGTGTTTGTAATTCCTTATAAAGATAGTTGGGATTGGACGAGAGGCATATCAGCTAAACGGTTCTCGATAGATTTTGAATTGAAAATTTTTCGAGAATAGGCTGTATCTTCCAAACTACTCTCTCGATTTCATCGGGAAAAAGCTCAAAAGTGTCGTTTTCATGAGCTGAACAAACCGTTAATTTTCGGCATTTTTACATAAAGTTCTCTGCTCATTACATTAAAAGAAGTAGAAGAAGTATTTTTTCTCAATATTCTCAAAATAAATTCAAAAAAAGCCATTTTTCTGAATTTTTTTGAATGGATAATCATATTTTTTATTTAGTTTTCTGACAGAACACATTTTTCCCTTTCAAATAAGCCCCGACTCACCTCCATAGGATAATCAGAAACTATATCTGTAAGGGAACAGTAAAAATGGAAAAGTGATTTTCTATTTAGAAATTAGTACATATAATTTTTTTCGAGAGAAATGATTGGAAAAATCCAGGAAAAACCATTCGGAAGCATCCTGCTAATTCATTAGCAGAAATTGAGAGGAAGAAATAGCGATTTAAAGTATAACGTGAAAGAAATAGGGATTAACGCAGGGACGAATGCCTGTTTGTTTAAAATACAACTAGCATTCTATAATTCGATGATTGTGAAGTCGAGAGTAGTTTTAGGGATAAAAAATATTCAAAACATAAAATTTTTATTGTACGACTTTTTCGATTACAGGTTGACAATACTGACGAAGTCGTGAGGACACTTGGCCTTGAGGCAGGAGGAGTTTTTTTCAGCTTTCAAGGTTTATTTTTCCTTAATTATCATAATTTTCATTACTTCCTATTTCCTCATTTCCGTTGCTGCTGCTAGCGTTGGAGTGGTAATCCCTTTGTTATTGAATATTGTGCTCAATTGACTCTTACTTCTACATTTTACAGTCGTTAAATAGTCATACTTTCCCTCGAATTTTGCGCGTCTCAACAGCCATAATACAATTATGTATCGTGCTAGCATATTACGCACTAGGAAACGCGAGACTCAGTTATGTCACGCTGAACAACGTCGATTACAGCGTCTGCGTCGAGAAGTCCGTCACGAACGACAAGAAAGGGCGAAAATTTTAAATGTACCTGCGGTAGAAGAGGTTGCTGCTCCATGCGCACCGTTTGAACATAACCCGCCACGCGAACCGAACCATTTGAATGAGCCAAGCGAGAATGGGCGACTTGAACCGAACGAGCCAAACGAGAATGGGCGACTTGAACCGAACGAGCCAAACGCACCACGTGATCCATACGATTTTGGGGAGGGGAACGAAGCAGGTTTCCTGGACCAAGGGGAGGAGCCCAATGATGTTAACGCGCCAAACATCGACCTTCACGCGAATAATGTGGACGATCTTAAACTTTTTTCACAAAATCTTGCAAAGGCATTTATAAGCTCTTCTATGAATCACGTACAATGTAATGAGGTTTTAGGGGTTATCCGTGAACATACTTGTTTAAGAGGTCTTCCAAAAGATACGCGTACTCTCTTGAAGACTCCACGCACTTCAGTGCCTATTGTTAATCTTGCTGGTGGTCAATACCTTCATCTTGGAGTTGAAGAAGCTCTGAAAACCATTCTCCGCACTATTCCTGTATTTTCAATCCCTAATCCGTTACTCATCGATTTTAGCACCGATGGGGCAGTTTTAGATCAGCAGGGAAAAATTCATATATGGCCTATTCAAATTAGAATCCCGGAAACAAAGTCAAAAACTGAAATGGTTGGAATTTGGCAAGGCTCATCTCTGAAGCCGGATTCAGTTCGAGAATTTCTTAAACCCTTTGTGACTGAATTAAAAGTGCTATTGCGTCGAGGTGTTTTACACGATGGTAGAAACTATCCAATTTCAATTCGATGCTTTGTCGCAGATGCCCCAGCTCGAGCGTATGTTTTGTGTCACATAGGTCATAAGGGGCTCTGCCCTTGTTCCAGATGCTGGGTCACAGGTACTGTCATACGTCAAGGTGTCACGGTTTATCGTGGAGTGGGTCATCGACCTCGTACGCGTGAGGAATACACTTTACACATTGATGGATCACACCATACCGATGAGAATAGTCCTCTTTCCGATCTCCCCATGGATTTGGTTAAGCAAACTCCTTTTGAATATATGCATCTCGTTTGCTTGGGGGTTATGCGTAAACAATTGAGCGTTATTGTTAACGGGACGTATGCGAGACACCTGAAGCTCAACGATCAGCTCCTACAAATTGTTAATGCACGTCTACGTGCAGTATCAGCTCATTGTCCAAGAGATCTTGCGCGGAAACCCGAAGATGTTACTAAATTTGGGTTATTCAAAGCAACAGAATTGCGTCAGCTCCTCTTATACACGGGTCCAGTTATTTTTCTTGGAATGATTGAAACTAATATTTATCTACATATGGAGATTCTCCATACTGCTATTCGTCTTCTAGTAAATCCATTGCGAACAGTTGATGATCTTGAATACGCTGGAGCTCTTCTACGAACGTACGTACTGACAGCGGAGGAAATTTACGGACCTGAATATATTTCTTACAATGTACATGGTCTCCTCCATTTAGCTGAAGACGCTCTAAATTTTGGTCCTCTAGACTCTTTTTCTGCGTATCCTTATGAAAATAATATGACGGCGTTTCCAGAAGCGTGTAATAAGCCTCATCAACATCTCCAACAGATAAGGAACAGACGTGCGGAACAGGCTTACGTATCTACTCTTCCCGGGAGCGTTGAAAATGATTCGGTATTTGGTCCAAAAAAGCCATGGCGTAGCGAGGTCTGTCCAAATCTGCCATCCAATTATCAACAATTTCAGTCGTTTCACAGTCAATTGTTCCTTATATCAGTAAACGGTCGAGATGATACACTTATTTTGAACGATTCTTCGATTTGTATCGTAAAAAATGTTATTGTTTCTGAAAATAATGTTTCTTTCTTGGTTAAAAAATTTAGACAAATTGATGATTTCTCTAATGGAACAATCCCATCGTCGTCAGTTGGGATATTTTTATGCTCCCGTCTTTCAGAAGAAATGTCCGTTATCGATATCAATGATGTCGGTGGCAAATGTTTCCGCATGCCATATTGGCATAATACCCAATTCGAGGAACCGATTCCTGATGTTTTTGTTGCGGCATTGCTATTATCATCAACAGATCGTTAGACGTACGTGTCTGTCGTAAACTGGAAGGATTAAATAGAATTTTATTTGAAAGATGTTCGGAGTCAGGAAGCTATTGGGCAAAATTCAAGCGTTGTTTTATGCCCACTTTTAGCAGTGAAAGAGAGGTGGTTATAGTTGTATAAACGGTCATTGGAAACGTCTTCGAGTTCACTCGTTTGGGATTATTTTAGGCAGACATTACGAATTGCTTTAATTATCTCCGGCCAGCCCTTCCAAACTGTCATATTACTCATGACACTTGTCCCAAACTATCTTCACCCCAGTCGCACGCTCTCTATCAATTGCTAGTTTTTCTTTGTACCTATTTGCATTTGTATGGCATAAATACGATTTTCTGAATTTCCAGATGATGAGAGGTAGGAGCGGTGGTCGAGCGACCAATCGCGGTCAAGGAGGAGGACGTGGAGGAGGAGGCAGAGGAACCAATCCTGGCACTATTCCCACGATTCGTGATGGCACTCTGCATTTGCAGCGTGATCTTAATAGATTGCGACAATCACTTTCCGGCAATCCAACTCCCAGCTTCCAACCTCCAATTGTCCTTCCCCAAGCAGCCCCTTCCACAACTTCCACAAATGTTTCAGGTACACCACAGAGGCCAACATTAACAGCAGCAGAGCAGCTACAGGAAGCAACAGCCAAGGCAGCAGCAGCACAAGCCGCACTGGCGGAAGTACGTCGCCAGATAGAAGCAGAGGCCGAGGAAGCACGTCTTCAGGAAGCAGCAGAAAGGGAAGCCGAGGCAGCACGTCAGCAGAGAGCAGCAGAACAGGAAGCGGAGGCAGCACGTCAGCAGAGAGCAGCAGAAGAAGAAGCTGAGGCAGCACGTCAGCAGAGAGCAGCAGAAGGAGAAGCTGAGGCAGCACGTCTCCGGAGAGAAGCAGCACCACCACCAGCAGCTGAAAATCTTCGCGCTATGGCCGATGCTCCTGCATGGGCGTAAGTATATCGCAGATTCTGCATTTATTCCATTTATAATGCATGAGAGATCATATCATTCCAGGTTGGCTTTGATGGATCATATGGAGCAGCGCAACACTCGTGTGGAGCAGGAGGTTGCTCGTCTGAGAGAAGAGCTGGCAGCCAACACTAGGATGTTGCAAGAGTGCAGGAGACAACTGTTGGGAAGAGCAGAAGAACTGCCAGCACAGTTGCCTTTTCGCACTCGAGAAGATCTGGAGAGATTTGACGGCGCCGATGATGCAACCTATCGGCAGCTGGTCGGCTACTTCCTCAATCTGGGGCTCCTAAATCCGGCAGATTGTGCAAGCAATTTCTTCAAAGAGGCGTTTGCTGAAAATGAAGAAGTAACACCACACATGACCTGGGGAGGTGTCCCTCAGGCGCAGAAGTTGGCTTTGGCGGAAACAAAATTCGTTGAGGCCTGTCGTGGTGAGAAATTACACATGTGGTATCCCTTTTCTGTCATTGAACCTCTCTAGACTAATCATTATTTCTATGTTTTTACAGAAGCCATGGAGATGAGCCAGAAATTTGAAGGTCCAGATGCTCTCACCTTCAAAACTGTCATGGTCAGAGCCCAAAAGGCCATGGAAGCTCGATGGCGCCGCAGACATTTTCCTCGTGGACATGGTGAAGGAGAACCACCACGCCAACGTCAACGACTCCGACCACTGCACCGTGACCAGCCCGAGCAGCCACCCCCACGAAATCCAGAAGATCAGCAGCCGCCCGGGGACTACGCAGAAGATGACCAAGCGGAGGTGCTACTGGAGGAGGATTTGCTGGGAGATCAGGCGGATCAATAAGTATGACGTAAACTTTTTTTTCAATTTGGTTGGAGGAGCTGTAGAATGAGCTTCACAGAAATCAGCGGGGCTGGGGCTGTTTTCAGTACTAATTCGTTTTTTTTTTACAGGCAAAATTATTGGAGAGACAATATAGTGGATGTGTCTCACAGGAAAGGGCGGGGTTGGGGCCCTTTCCATGATATTATATGTTCCATATCTCCTTACTTTCAGGATAATTTTGAAAAGTCAAGATACATTTCTGAAACGCCCACTGGCTATAATTATTGTTCCTTTACTTTCAGGGTAGTTTTGAAAAGTCCAGGGACGTCTCAGAGATGTGTTCTGGCAATAATTATACTTTGGCATGTTCAAAATTAATTAGGAAAGTCCAGGGACATCTCCAAGACGCGTACTGGTAAAAATGATTGTTTTTTTATTTTCAGGATAATTGTAGAAAGTCCAGGGTCGTCTCAAAAATGCGTACTGGCAATAATTATTGTTTTTTTATTTTCAGGATAATTTTTAAAAGTCCAGGGACGTCTCAGAGACGTGTTCTGGCAATAATTATACTTTTGCATGTTCAAAATTAATTAGGAAAGTCCAGGGACGTCTGAGAAACGTGTACTGGCAATAATCATTGTTTTTTTATTTTCAGGAAATTTTGAAAAGTCCAGGGACGTCTCAGAGACGCGTACTGGCAATAATTATTGTTTTTTCATTTTCAGGATAATTTTTAAAAGTCCAGGGACGTCTGAGAGATGCGTACTGGCAATAATTATTGTTTTTTTATTTTCAGGATAATTTTTAAAAGTCCAGATACGTTTCTGAAACGCCCACTGGCTATAATTATTGTTCTTTTACTCTCAGGGTAGTTTTGAAAAGTCCAGGGACGTCTCAGAGACGCCCACTGGCTATAATAATTGTTTTTTTACTTTCAGGATAATTTTAAAAAGTCCAAGGACGTCTCAGAGACGTGTACTGGCTATAATTATTGTTTTTTCACTTTCAGGATAATTTTGAAAAGTCCAGAGACGTCTCAGAGACGTGTACTGGCTATAATTATTGTTTTTTTACTTTCAGGATAATTTTAAAAAGTCCAGGGACGTCTCAGAGATGCGTACTGGCTATAATTATTGTTTTTTTATTTTCAGGATAATTTTTGAAAGTCCAGATACGTTTCTGAAACGCCCACTGGCAATAATTGTGTTTTTTTCATTTTCAGGATAATTTTAAAAAGTCCAGGGACGTTCTAGAGACGTGTACTGGCAATAATTGTGGTTTTTTTATTTTCAGGATAATTTTCAAAAGTTCAGGGTCGTCTCAAAGACGCTTACTGACAATAATCATTGTTTTTTTATTTTCAGGGTAGTTTTCAAAAGTCCAGGGACGTTCTACAGACGTGTACTGGCAATAATTGTGGTTTTTCTATTTTCAGGATAGTTTTAAAAAGCCCAGGGACGTCTCAGAGGCGTGTACTGGCAATAATGATTGTTTTTTGATTTTAAGGATCATTTTAAAAAGTCCAGGACGTCTCAAAGACGCTTACTGGCAATAATCATTGTTTTTTTATTTTCAGGATAGTTTTCAAAAGTCCAGGGACGTCTCAGAGGCGTGTACTGGCAATAATTATGGTTTTTACATTTTCAGGAAAGTTTTAAAAAGTCCAGGGACGTTCTAGAGACGTGTACTGGCAATAATTGTGGTTTTTTTATTTTCAGGATAATTTTAAAAAGTCCAGGGACGTCTCAAAGACGCTTACTGGCAATAATCATTGTTTTTTTATTTTCAGGATAATTTTAAAAAGTCCAGGGACGTTCTAGAGACGTGTACTGGCAATAATTGTGTTTTTTTTATTTTCAGGATAATTTTAAAAAGTCCAGGGACGTTTCAGAGACGTGCACTGGCCATAATTATGGTTTTTTTATTTTCAGGATAATTTGGAAAAGTCCAGGGACGTCTCAAAGATGCTCACTGGCAATAATGATTGTTTTTTAATTTTTAGGATAATTTTAAAAAGTCCAGGGACGTTCTAGAGACGTGTACTGGCAATAATCATTGTTTTTTCATTTTCAGGATAATTTTAAAAAGTCCAGGGACGTTCTAGAGACGTGTACTGGCAATAATTGTGTTTTTTTTATTTTCAAGATAATTTTAAAAAGTCCAGGGACGTCTCAAAGACGCTTACTGGCAATAATCATTGTTTTTTTATTTTCAGGATAGTTTTCAAAAGTCCAGAGACGTTCTACAGACGTGTACTGGCAATAATCATAATTTTTTTATTTTCAGGATAATTTTAAAAAGTCCAGGGACGTTCTAGAGACGTGTACTGGCAATAATGATTGTTTTTTAATTTTCAGGATAATTTTAAAGAGTCCAGGGACGTTCTAGAGACGTGTACTGGCAATAATTGTGTCTTTTTTATTTTCAGGATAATTTTAAAAAGTCCAGGGACGTTCTAGAGACGTGTACTGGCAATAATTATGGTTTTTTCATTTCTAGGATAGTTTTAAAAAGTCCAGGGACGGTCTAGAGACGTGTACTGGCAATAATTGTGGTTTTTTCATTTCCAGGATAGTTTTAAAAAGTCCAGTAACGTCTCAGAGACGCCCACTGGCAATAATTGTGTTTTTTTCATTTTCAGGATAATTTTAAAAAGTCCAGGGACGTCTCAAAGACGCTTACTGGCAATAATCATTGTTTTTTCATTTTCAGGATAATTTTAAAAAGTCCAGGGACGTTCTAGAGACGCGTACTGGCAATAATTATGGTTTTTTCATTTCCAGGATAGTTTTAAAAAGTCCAGGGACGTTCTAGAGATGTGTACTGGCAATAATTATGGTTTTTACATTTTCAGGAAAGTTTTAAAAAGTCCAGGGACGTTCTAGAGACGTGTACTGGCAATAATTGTGGTTTTTTCATTTCCAGGATAGTTTTAAAAAGTCCAGGGACGTGCTAGAGACGTGTACTGGCAATAATTGTGGTTTTTTTATTTTCAGGATGATTTTAAAAAGTTCAGGGTCGTCTCAAAGACGCTTACTGGCAATAATCATTTTTTTTTTATTTTCAGGATAGTTTTCAAAAGTCCAGGGACGTTCTAGAGACGTGTACTGGCAATAATTATGGTTTTTTCATTTCCAGGATAGTTTTAAAAAGTCCAGGGACGTTCTAGAGACGTGTACTGGCAATAATTATGGTTTTTACATTTTCAGGAAAGTTTTAAAAAGTCCAGGGACGTTCTAGAGACGTGTACTGGCAATAATTGTGGTTTTTTTATTTTCAGGATGATTTTAAAAAGTTCAGGGTCGTCTCAAAGACGCTTACTGGCAATAATCAGTTTTTTTATTTTCAGGATAGTTTTCAAAAGTCCAGGGACGTTCTAGAGACGTGTACTGGCAATAATTGTTGTTTTTTAATTTTCAAGATGATTTTAAAAAGTCCAGGGACGTTTCAGAGACGTGCACTGGCCATAATTATAGTTTTTTTATTTTCAGGATAATTTGGAAAAGTCCAGGGACGTCTCAAAGACGCTCACTGGCAATAATGATTGTTTTTTAATTTTTAGGATAATTTTAAAAAGTCCAGGGACGTCTCAAAGACGCTTACTGGCAATAATCATTGTTTTTTTATTTTCAGGATAATTTTAAAAAGTCCAGGGACGTTCTAGAGACGTGTACTGGCAATAATTGTGGTTTTTTTATTTTCAGGATAATTTTAAAAAGTCCAGGGACGTTCTAGAGACGTGTACTGGCAATAATTGTGTTTTTTTTATTTTCAGGATAATTTACAAAAGTCCAGGGACGTCTCAGAGGCGTGTACTGGGAATAATTATGGTTTTTTCATTTTAAGGATAGTTTTAAAAAGTCCAGGGACGTCTCAGGGACGCGTACTGGCGATAATTATAGTTTTTCATGTTCAAAAACAAATAGGAATGTTACTAAATGAGTGTTATTTTATTCAAATTGTATTATTGTGTATATTTTTATTAAATAAAAGAATATTCGTCCTTTTTAAATATGTTTTATTTATTATTAATTTATAAATTGCTACGAGGCAACTAGTGGGCGGAGGGGGGGTGGGGTAGGATTTGGTACGGGCATGCTACGGCGTACTGGTATAATACTAGCGTTCTACTTTATATCGTGCCAGTAAGATGTAAATATACCGTAACGTTACCGCGTACTAGTAAAATAGCATTATTCTAGACAGGAACCAGGCGCATATGATACCATTATACCGTGCTGCCACTCAGCGCGGAATACTACTAATCTACTGGTACTATTTTCGACCACTGGTTATCGGGGTAGATTTTCTCGGAAAGTTATGTGAACTTACCTCTTCCTTCCTCATAGTTGGATACTACGTTGATAGTTTCGAATTGATAACAATCTTGCAGAAATATGCTCTTAAGCGGTGGCTGGCTCGTTTATTTGAATAATGCCCAATTTATATAGGACTTGATACACTACTCAAAGTATTGATATGAAGAAATAACTATTCATTCGTTTTGCGGCCATCTTTATTAAAACAGTACTAACAATGATAATAACAACGTGATTAATATAACTAATTTTTTTTTATCCTGCGGCATTCCGAATTACCGATTCTATCTCGATCGAACAATTGCTATGTCCTAAATGTCCTATTTTATAGGATCTACGTCCGAAAACATTCAATGTTATTTAATAATTATTCACTGCATTCATGACTCTCTGGATTGTCATTCTCGCATAGCTGAAAATGTTATTTTTTTCTATCGGAATTCCGAAACCTGAAATGAATATCAATCTAACGAATATCATACGTTGAATAACACGAATTGTGTAGCATCTTTGCTTATTTCATTTATCGTTCGTGGTACTACAAAGATTGAGCTTTGGATATTCAAAGTTTTTGTTACTAAAATATACCTCATAATATGCTCATTGATTGAGAAATAACATAATCATTTGGTATTTGCTAATCATCGAATATTTTTCGGTTACAATCATTCGAACTTCAATCATGTAGGAATTTGACGAATGAATCGCTCTGAAATATTCATATAACGTATCTTAAATATGATGAACAAATGATTTCTCGAAGACATATTTAATCCTTACATCAGTAATGTTATTAAAACGTCTTTCGTAATGACCTGAAGTATGATTTTGAATGAAGCGGTAATGGATTCATAGATCATTTGCTCATACGATAACAAATATTTCGCAGCTATTGCGCATAGGGTTTTTTACCTTCGTAACGTTGCTTACTCGGACCGTTTCACTGCAACAGACGTGGCCTCAACCCCGTTTGATACGGTGAGATAAAATTCTGAATTTGTGAACTGGATGGCGCATTTCATGTGAGCGACACTTCAGCTCCGTTCCCAACGAATTCTGGCGCACCCGCATGACCGTTGAGCACAGCGATTTTCCATTGTCCCAACCTGGGTATCTAGCAACCTTGTTAGCGAGGAGATGCGCATCGATAAGGCGCACATTAAACCCTGGAGGTGGCGAGCGCTCAAATTTTTGGTTTATCCGGTATTTTAACAAACATGTATTTCTCTAAAAACCATGGATAACACGATAACAAAAAAAATATTTGAGTTAGAAACCTCAAATTTTGTGGATTTGTATATCTTATGAGTGAGACCTTTGGGATTGAATCTGGGCAAAATCGGTCGAGTAGTTCTTGAGATATCCTTGATAAATCATTAAATGAATAGACACTATATCTCTGGAACTACAGGATCGATATAATAGCCCAATTTAGCTCAAAATATTTGCTTAGACGAGCTTAACAAATGCTGACAATTTCAGATTTTCCCTCCAAATTCTCTCATACGAGTGCTCAAATAAATAGTATTTCCACGAATCTCAATTTTTCTCCATTTTTCCCCTAGGAACGCTAGTATCTTTTATTTAATAATTGGAAAGTAGACAATTTTTCCTGAAAAATAACCCCACTATCATAACAGTATGACATCGAGAAAGACTAATTGAAACCTAAAATTCAATTTCAGAATTTGTCAATTTTATCGTATGATCAGAATTTTTGTATAAATTGATTTTTTGAAATTAAATATCATTATTTAAGGGGGACAGATTATATTCAGGCGTCTATTCCAATTCTGAAGTGGAATTAAAATATCACGAACAATGTTGAAATTTGTTTTTGTAACTTGTTCTATTCTATCACAATAAATGAAGATTAATTTGAAATTCAGATGCATCACAGTAGTTCTTCGGAGGTATAAAAGTGAGAATGCCATTCGCAAGCTTTCTGCCAATTGCATTGGCAGAATATGGAATTTGAGCATAGTACTGAAACTTTTAAGTAACACACAAGATGCGGACTCCTGCTTGTTTGGATATGCTGTTGGAATGGATTATAAAAGTCATTTTTTAAGCGAACCAAGAAAATAAATTTTTTTGCAAAAATTATGGCCATTTTAAACTTTTAAAAAACTGTGAAGATGCCCATTCAACTCCAGCTTTGAGTGCTTCTATCTCATTAAATAATAATTTATAATTTACGGACCCGTGCGTGAAATAGTCTCGCATGACACTGAAAGCGATTTCTAACCTATTTATTGTGATTTCCAGATGGGGCATAAGAAGCCGTTGGCAGCAAGTGGACACTGAAAGAGGTCAAAGAGAAGCTGATGCGGATTTTTGTTAAAGCTAAACATATAGAAGCTAGAAACTTACATGGCCCTGGCCCAGCGGTAAACGCTGCTGCTAATGAAATCCGAGATGCCAACGGAGATGCTCAATAAAAAGAATTGCCCAAAATAGATTGTATATTACAATTGATATAGTTGGGGAATATTATCAATTGAAGCAATATGTAATCCGCTTTGATTAACATATATTTATTGAGAAGTGCATGAAAATTTATGTTTTCACATTTTCCTTTAAGTTACTAGATTTGAAAAATACAGAGAAATAGTGGAGATTTTTTTTTTCGTAACATCGTTATATGCCGAAATTCAATAGGAGAAAAAAGTGTATCCACCTGATCGATCGCGACATTTGAAGAAAAAAAATAAACGTTAAATTATTAGATTGCAAAATTTCTTTAGGAGGCAATTTTAATAGCTTGGAAACTGAAATATGAAGAAAAAAGTATCTCCATTATTTTCTGCAATATTTTAGAAAAAAGAAAGAGGAAACAAATTATGGTTCTTTGTCCTCTTTAATCAATAATTAATTTAATGAGAAAAATTTATAATTTTGCTTAAATACCTAACGGGAAATATCTCCTGACCGTCAATGACACTATAGTTGCACAAATAGTATCCACAAATAGTTGCAACATACAACTTTAATGGCTTTAATGGAAATCGTTCTGTCTTTTATAAATCAGTTTAAATGGAGAAAATAATAGTTTCAATAATTACGAATTAGATTATTTGAAAAAATTAGAATGGAATTAGATTGGTTTATGGAGAAGACCTTTGTGTTCGGGCAATATTGAGCGTTGTTCCGAACCCTTGACATTAAATAATTGCAGCTACATCAACTATAAGAAAAAGGAATGAATCAGCAGTAAGAAAAAATCAAAGTTAATTGTTCAAATTTTTTTTTATTCATCATTATTATCAAAATTTGTTTAATATGAAAATTCTTACTTGACTTAAAGGAAGTAGTTAACATGAAGAGGTTTTAAGAAAAGCCCAATGCTTATGCAAATAATTAATGAATAAGTCTGCAATAGAGAAACCTTCCAAATAAATAATATATTGAGATAAGATGAATGTAGGGAATTGGGACTAATATAATTATTTGTTAATACAGTGTAATTTTGATATAACGAATCTGAAGGGAGATAGCAATTATTCGTTATATAGAGTTATTCGTAACAGCGAGGTTTGTTATATAGAGGTTACCTGTTCTGGCGGTTTTTGAAAGATTATTATGCAAATAATTAATGAATAAGTCTGCAATAGAGAAACCTTCCAAATAAATAATATATTGAGATAAGATGAATGTAGGGAATTGGGACTAATATAATTAATTGTTAATACAGTGTAATCTTGATATAACGAATCTGAAGGGAGATAGCAATTATTCGTTATATAGAGTTATTCGTAACAGCGAGGTTTGTTATATAGAGGTTACCTGTTCTGGCGGTTTTTGAAAGATTCGTTAAATCACGGAATTCGTTATATTAAGATTCGTTATAGTAAGGGTACATCTGCTGTACCCTTACTATAAGGCTGTATCAGTAGGATATCTCGTGATGTTCAAAATTCAATAAGGAAGAATTAAAACTGGTCTATGGCCGGTAACTGGGACCACCACAATAGAATAACATTATTAATTAAATTCGAATTTAACTAATAATGTTATTGTAGCATTTTGAAAGCTTAATTCCCTAATCATACGATCGTATGATTTTGAAATGAAGTTTTCAACGATGTATTTGGAATTACTTAGTCACAAGGGATCGAAACATAACATTGTGTTCGTGTAATATAGTGCCTTCTTTCGATCTGTTGTTACTAAATAATTCCAATTACCTCGGCTATTGGACAAAAAATCCACCTGCAATTTAAAAGAAAGAAAAGTTGAAGTAATTTGAGCGCTCCACCTCGTACCTACCAAGGGTACACTGGGGTCAAAAGAAACATGGCCATATTATGTTATTAAATTGATCAACAGGTTTTTTTATCTAGAGAAACATGTTGTTTAACATTTCTTTTCACGGTTAAATCCATAAAATCAACTAAATATGTCGATTCGTCAATATTGTTTTTTTTTCATTTTTTCTCCATAAAATTTAGGGACATCCCTGGCGTTATACACTCAAACGCAATGTGTATGGATATACACCTACACGGGCTCGTGTGTGTGTATGCAAGAGCCTGTGTTTGTGTGCGTCTCCTTTTTTCAATTTTCCATATTTCAAAATTTTTTTTCTCATGAACTAAATGGGCACACATAATTTTTTTTTTTTTTAATATTTGTAACAACTGACACTATCACTGGGAATTTTTTCTTTGAAATCTCAATTATTTAGAAGAAGTTATTGAAAAAAATATTACTAAATTGACGAATCTCCATGTTATCAAATGGAGAAAAGGCCAAACTTTGAGGGCCGATATCTCTGTTTCCAGATGGGCAAGTCAATTCTTGGGTCATAACAAAAAATTTTCATTCTTTTTTATCTACATTTTGAGCCTAGTTAGAAAAAGTTCTTAATTCAAGTGATACAGCGCTCGAAATACCATAATCATTGAACTACCGTTTCCATAAATACATTAGTCATCCATTCAGTAATACATGAAGGTATGGCAATGATTAATTTTCCCTTTTGCTTCCGAATGGAAGCTTTGTAATCGTAATGTTTTTCGATTTTGAGATTTCATCATAATATGACTGCAAATGACCCAAAACGTCGAGATCCGTCGTTTTTAAAAAATGTCTTTGTGTATGTGTGTATGTGTGTGTGTGTGTGTGTGTGTGTGATGACGCATTTTCCGCTTTACTCTGAAGTGGGGTTAGCTACTGATCTGAAAATTTTACCATAAGTTCGCCAGGCGTGCCCCAAGCTCTCACAAAAATTTCAGCTAAATCGGCCGGATAGTTTTTGAGAAAAATGAAAATGGTGAAATATCGTTTTTTCGACTTTTCTCGATGAAAAATGGAATCACAGCGTCCAGTCTCCGCGAGGAGATGCGCGTCCAAGAGTCGCATCTTTGACCCCCGGGCTGGTGGGAGCTCAGATTTTTATTTTAGCCAGTAGAAAACCTTTGATAAATTTTTCGTGAAAATCTTGATTCCATGATAATTTAATAAATAATTGAGCTACAGACCTCAAATTTTGTGAGGTTATACATCTGATGAGCACAAAGGTTGGTATTGAAACTGAGCGGAATCGGTCCAGTAGTTTTTTAGATATTAGCATAGAAACATCAGAAAAAGCAAGCTATATCTTCAACCTTGAATTATCTGCAACCTTGAATTAGGCTGAGTTTGGGCAAGGCTAAACTCGAGTTAGCTAACTTGACTATGAAGTTGAAGCTCAAGATTTCAATGGAATATGACTCAAGATGTTCCAAAAAGTAGAAATATGACAATAAAAAAGAATTTTGTTACTCATAGCAAACGAGGGGATTCTCATCATCTTCAGAACATTCAAAGAGATATCATATTTAACAAAAAGAACATGAATTGACGTGATTAATATGAATAAGATCAGTGATGGTAGATTTGAAATTAAAAAATTCATTCGGAAGCTTTCTGCCAATTGCATTGGCAGAATATTAGATGTAAGATTCTCAAATTACGCACAAGTAATGGGGCTCCTGCTTGTTTTTTAATGTACATGATTCTAATAGATATCAGAAATAATAATCAGTAACAGAATAGTTCAATAATGGAACGAATTTGCACGATTATAATTCATTGTAAATATAAATCGGATATTTCATCAAGTTTAAAATGAAATAATAAAGAGGTAAAATATAAATATATGTGAGTAAACAATCGAAAAACGCTCTCAAAAATATAAAAAAAGGGATTCGAGTAAAAAGGTCTTATCTTTATTATTTACTGAGATATTTGTGAAATAGAATCAGTGAAAATGATGGAATCTCGTTGTATTTAATGTTTCGTTGTATTTGATGTTAATTTTTTTCGAAAAAGTAGCACTAAATCATAAAGATATGCTTCTCAGCCCAAGAATATGTGTAGAAAAGGCGTATCTCCATTCTGTTTCCAGATATTTTGCAAAAAAGGCCAAAAGACATGAAGTTTTTCTATTTTACCTCTTTGCTACTGATGTTTAATATATAATGAATAATATAATGTAATTAATGTAATATAATTGAATGAATATAATGCAATGGTTTAATAAAATGGAGAATAAAATACTCAATTGAAAAAATTCATTGCTATTGTTATTTAAGCCGGTTATCGTTCCAATTTTCCTTTATCCAATACGTTCCTGAAACCATCCGATACGTTCCACAAAAGATCCCATATATGTTATAGGAACGTATTCAGTACGTATTTTTGGAGTAATTGAGAACGTTCTGGAACATCCCCAATGGAACGTAGCGGGAATCTCTCGAGAATACGCATCGAGTATGTTCTCCATAAACCTAATCAATCCACCTCGAAATGTCCCGGTGTAGTGATGTGGTTAATTAAATGAATGCATCACTAACACTGCAATTAAAATATATAAAATTGCGTTTATTAAATTACGTGATATAATACAAGTCAATAGTTTGGTGATTGAGATGCGTTCTCGTGAACTGCCGATACGCGAGTGTGATCTAATAATCACCATATAAGGATACCCGAAACTCGGAATATCCACACAAAAGGAAATTGGAGAGAATACGCGTTACAATGGTCAAGAGCGAGACAGGTATAAATAATATGCGATAGAAGATATTATTTGTGGTCTTCAAGTACACGCGTACTGTAGCGGTTGCTACATGGCTCCCTTTGTTGGAAAAAAAACGTAGTTTTTTAGATGCTGTAACATAGAAAAAGAATTATTGTTGTCTTTCAAATGGGCACGAAAATTTGAGTGCCAAGTAACGTTAAAAAAAAATTTTGGGTGTTCCCAGCGAAACTGTTTTCTGGGATTACGATAGTCTTGTTATGTGTCATAGAAGAAAATCTTGCTTCTTTCCTGAGAAAACAATACTTTCTTAGTTTTTTTAGTTTTTACCGCAGCTGCGTAACTCGGTCCAGCCTGTGGACTGTCTTGCTGCAGTGGTTGTCCACGGTTTTGATCATGTGGTGGCGATACTGGATCTGGTGCCTGCTCTGCATCTTCTGGTAGAATATATGCTGGCTTTAATCTGTCCAGCGAGATCGGTACATTTGTTAGTGGCGCTCCTCTACCCATTCCTTTAGCGCGAACGATATAGTGTTTCTCATGTCTGCTGATGACTTTATATGGACCATCATATGGTGGAGAATGGTTGTGGTTTTGCGTCTCGGTACGGACGAAAACGCGTGTGCTTCTTGCGAGATCTTTGTGCGTGAATGTAGGCCTCTGTCCATGTCTTGAGATCGGTACCGGGGCCATTTGGGCAAGATGTCTGCGAAGGTCTTTTATGAGTTGAGGAGCACTTCGATGATTAGTTGGAGCGAAAAATTCTCCAGACACGCGGATATTCTCTCCATACGTTAGTTCGGCTGGAGTGGCCTGGATGTCCTCCTTGAATGCTGTTCTCATTCCTAGCAAGACGAGAGGAAGAGCGTCAAACCAAGAGTCTCCGTGGCATCGTAACGCTGATTTGAGCTGCCGATGGAGTCTCTCCACAAGTCCGTTTGCTTGCGGGTGTAACGGTGTTGTCAGTTTCCTCTGAATTCCTAATAAATTCGTGAGTTGGTGGTACGTATTCGCTATGAATTGTCCACCTCTGTCTGACGTTATCCTCAGAGGGACTCCAAATCTTGCTATCCAGTTTTGGAGTAGCGCGTGGATTACGGTACTGGTGTTGTAATCCTGGAGCGGTACAGCCTCTGCGAATCTCGTGAAACGGTCGATGATCGTCAAACAATATTTATATCCTTTTGAAGGCGGTAACGAGATGAGATCGATATGTATGTGTTCGAATCGTCGTGACGGTAATTCGAAGTTGGAGAGTGGCGTGGAAGTGTGTCGTGATACTTTGTTTTTCTGACACGCCAAACAGTATTTGCTCCATACAATCCTTGCTTATCAATGGCCAAACGTAATGTTTCGTGACCAGATTCTTCGTTGCTTTTCTTCCAGGATGCGCTAGCGAGTGAAGTGAATCGAAGATTTGTCTTCTGAGTTTCCTCGGGACGTATGGACGTACTGTATTTGACTCGACGTCACAATACAATGTCATGTTGTCTGGAAACCTGATTTCTCTCAGCTGCAACGCGTTTCTTGGGTTTTGAAGTAGTTGCTGTAATTCTGGGTCTTCTTTCTGAGCGTTACTCAATTCTTCCGTCGTGACGGATCTGGTAACCGCGCCGACACGCGAAAGTGTATCAGCTACGATATTTTCGGAGCCCGCAACGTGGCGTACGTCGGTGGAGAACTGTGCGATAAAGTCCAATCGCCTGAATTGCCATGGTGATGCACGATCTGGTTTCTGCTTGAACGCGTGCGTCAACGATTTGTGATCGGTATAGATGACCACGTGACGTCCTTCGAACATGTGTCTGAAATGCCGAACTGCTTCGTAGATTGCATGGAGTTCGCGATCATACGTTGAGTACTTCTGCGACGATAACGTTAATTTCTTGCTGAAAAATGCCAGCGGCTGCCATGATGTATAGTGTCGCTGCTGTAGAACTGCTCCGATAGCGTGATCGGATGCATCAGTAAATAATGCCCACTCGGCCTCGCTGTTTGGATGCGACAGCAGAGTAGCATCAGCTAATGCTTGCTTGCATTTTTCGAAAGCGGTTTCAAGTTCTGGCGTCCAGCTCACGATCTGGTTGCTCTTCACCTCCGGGCCTTGAAGTTCAGCGTTGAGAGGAGCTAATATCTCTGCTGCGCCCTTGATGAATTTGCGGTAAAAGTTGATTGTGCCCAGAAATCCTCGAAGTTTCTTGATTGTAGAGGGCTTCGGAAACTCGCTGATAGCCATGACGTGATCCTGAGGGGGTTTGATTCCCTGCGCGTTAATTGTGTGGCCGAGAAACGTAACTTCTGGTTTCCCAAAGACTGATTTCGTGACGTTAATGATGAGACCGTATTTCTGTAATCGTTGGAACAGTGTTGTGAGGTGTTCTCTATGTTGTTCCTCATTTTCCGATACTACCAAAATGTCATCAATGTACGGAAACAAAAATGGGAGATCGCGTGTGGCTTCGTCCATCAGACGCTGAAAAGTCTGAGCCGCGTTCCTGAGTCCGAACGTCATGTACGGGAATTCGAATAATCCGAACGGTGTGATTTTCGCGGTTTTCTTGATATCTTCTGGCGCGACCGGTATCTGATTGAATGCTTGGCTATGACATAGCACAGGTACCCCAAAAATAAAATTTATTGTACTCGTTTTATTGGAACTTTTTCTATATGTTTTGGTTGTCTAGGGGTCAGTACCTCGGCGCGAGGTCAAAACAACATCCTAATTAAAATTTTGAAATAATTACAACCAACTTTTTCCTGGGAAGGATAACCCATATAAACGAAAAAACCAAAAGTTACAAAATTGAGATTATCACCACGTTTTGCATTACCCGAGGCCACGACCGGGACGTAGTGGTGCATAGGCCTCAAAAGAACCTACACAACCAGCCCTAATGCGACACACGGGATTTTGATGAAGAATTTTTTATTGACAAACAACCTCCGCTCACCTTCTTTGAGCTGCAAAAATTTAATTTTACTTTTTCTGGAAAACAAGTACATTGAGCATAAGAATGCGTACTTTGTTAACCCATGTCAATAATATGCATGCTCCGCGTGGAATAATATCAACCGTTAATTTTTACCATCAAATTCAAAAAGGAAATTTAATTAATTTGAAACCATTTATAATTTTAATACGGATTTTAGAAAATTTCGAAAATACTCATCTGGAATAGAAAATCCAACGGTATTTAGTGGAGACACTACACTCTTTTCTTCATCATGAAGAACAAAACAAAGTTAACAACCAAGTAACACCAGAAAACTCACTGGACATGAAGAAGGCTCAAATGGTTTGCAATGCCAAAATTGCCCCACTCCGATGCCACTGGTCTCGGTCTTACCAATGTAAATGTCTAATATACACTTTATTACGCAAAAATAATCGATAATTTTCGCTCGTTGCTTCATCCCGCACACCGCGTCCCTTCTCCCTCAACAATTCAAAACATTGAAATAAATGAATATTTCAGACTCTATTTTTCTTGTGATAAATTATAATTTCAAACTATTTTGAATTTAATGTGAATGTATATATTATACATTATGGAAATTAATAGCAAAAATTTAAATTCTTGGAAAAAATTCATGAAAAACCGATTTTTTGGAGGGGATACCTGTACTATGCAAAAGCCGAATGCTTTAACTAAATCAATCGTCGAGAAGATTATTTTGTTGTGCAGATTTGCTGAAAAATCTTCTCAATAGCGTACCGGGTACTTATCCGGAATCGTTCGATCATTTAGCGCGCGATAGTCGCCACAAGGTCTCCATTCGCCATTTTTCTTCGGCACTAAATGGAGTGGCGATGACCAAGGTCCTTCAGAACGTCTCGCGACACCGAGCTTCAACATGTTTGAAAATTCCGCTTGAGCCGTTTTCAGTTTGTCAGGTGCAAGTCGTCGTGCCTTGCTCGAAACTGGTGGTCCTGGTGTCGTTTTGATGTGGTGCACAGTCGTATGTGCTGCTACAGAAGTTGACCATCTGGTTTAGTGATTGATGGAAATTGTGTTAACAATTGTAACCACGGTGAATCGTTATTCGTCTGGACTGATTTGATCGATTGCGCTTCGAAACGCGTTGATTGACCACGTGTTGTGAGTCCAGTTGTTCCGTCAACGATACAGTTATTTCTCAAATCTGGCATAGGATTGAAGTGGTGCAGAAAGTCTGCTCCTATGATAGGCTTGAAGACTTCTGCTTCTACGAAACGCCATGTGAGATCTCTACGTAACCCGATATTTAATGTTATAAGTGTCCGTACGTGTTGATCACAGATCCATTTGCCGCGTATAGTTGATATCCCGTTGGTTTTTCCGTTGCTTTCGGCCATCTGCACGGGAAGGCTTATCTCTACCCGTACTGGATTCGTTTGAGCAGGGTTCAGTTGTCAGGGATATAAACGATAGTTTCACATCCGATAGACTACGTCCGTAACCGATAGCTCAGATCTCTCGCAATAGTATGCGATGGATTCTATCGGATGTAACTTTTTTTCAATGTTGCATCGGACGAGAGATTTTTGATTTCTTTGAAGGTTACCACCGGTGGAATTCATCCAATTCTCTCGAATCCGATATTTTAATTGTTCGAATCATGCATTCACAACCGATAGGATATGCCGGATGACCGATGCAGCATATCTTTACCCGCACTGAATTCGTTTGAGCAGGGTTCAGTTGTCAGGGATATGGACGATGGGTTCACATCCGATAGCTCATATCGCTTGCAATAGTATGCGATGGATTCTATCGGATGTAACTTTTTTTCAATGTTGCATCGGACGAGAGATTTTTGGTTTCTTTGAAGGTTACCACCGGTGGGATTCATCCAATTCTCTCGAATCCGATATTTTAATTGTTCGTATCATTCATTCACAACCGATAGGATATGCCGAATGACCGATGCAGCATATCTTTACTCGCACTGAATTCGTTTGAGCAGGGTTCAGTTGTCAGGGATATGGACGATGGGTTCACATCCGATAGCTCATATCGCTTGCAATAGTATGCGATGGATTCTATCGGATGTAACTTTTTCAATGTTGCATCGGACGAGAGATTTTTGGTTTCTTTGAACGTTACCACCGGTGGGATTCATCCAATTCTCTCGAATCCGATATTTTAATTGTTCGTATCATTCATTCACAACCGATAGGATATGCCGGATGAACGATACAAAGTGAATATATCGGTTGCACCGATTTTTTGACTCTGCACCGATTTTTTGACTCAATACCGATAAGGTAGAGAGTACTCTACCTTATCCATACAGTATCATTCATTCCCGCTCCGCTAGATGGCATTATCAACAAATCACAAACAAGACTAGAGGAGAAGAGAAAGAAGACGTTGGATTAGCCTCTTAATTTTATTGTTCGTCAGACTGAAAAATATTTATTGTGGTTAACTGAACGTTGCGAGAAGGCCATTCATCACAAGCCAAATGAGCGAGAAGTGCGATTGTGTGAATTGTTTTACCAAGACCCATTTTATCGGCCAGAATTCCATTTAATTTTCTATCGTACATCGCAACGAGCCAGTCGAGACAAATATGTTGATACTCTCGCAACGTTCAGTTAACCACAATAAATATTTTTCAGTCTGACGAACAATAAAATTAAGAGGCTAATCCAACGTCTTCTTTCTCTTCTCCTCTAGTCTTGTTTGTGATTTGTTGATAATGCCATCTAGCGGAGCGGGAATGAATGACACTGTATGGATAAGGTAGAGTACTCTCTACCTTATCGGTATTGAGTCAAAAAATCGGTGCAACCGATATATTCACTTTGTATCGTTCATCCGGCATATCCTATCGGTTGTGAATGAATGATACGAACAATTAAAATATCGGATTCGAGAGAATTGGATGAATCCCACCGGTGGTAACGTTCAAAGAAACCAAAAATCTCTCGTCCGATGCAACATTGAAAAAAAGTTACATCCGATAGAATCCATCGCATACTATTGCAAGCGATATGAGCTATCGGATGTGAACCCATCGTCCATATCCCTGACAACTGAACCCTGCTCAAACAAATTCAGTGCGGGTAAAGATATGCTGCATCGGTCATCCGGCATATCCTATCGCTTGTGAATGAATGATACGAACAATTAAAATATCGGATTCGAGAGAATTGGATGAATCCCACCGGTGGTAACCTTCAAAGAAACCAAAAATCTCTCGTCCGATGCAATATTGAAAAAAAGTTACATCCGATAGAATCCATCGCATACTATTGGAAGCGATATGAGCTATCGGATGTGAACCCATCGTCCATATCCCTGACAACTGAACCCTGCTCAAACGAATTTAGTGCGGGTAAAGATATGCTGCATCGGTCATCCGGCATATCCTATCGGTTGTGAATGCATGATTCGAACAATTAAAATATCGGATTCGAGAGAATTGGATGAATTCCACCGGTGGTAACCTTCAAAGAAATCAAAAATCTCTCGTCTGATGCAACATTGAAAAAAAGTTAAATCCGATAGAATCCATCGCATACTATTGCGAGAGATCTGAGCTATCGATTACGGACGTAGTCTATCGGATGTGAAACTATCGTTTATATCCCTGACAACTGAACCCTGCTCAAACGAATCCAGTACGGGTAGAGATAAGCCGCACGGGAAGACTGAAATATCGGAACCGGTATCTATGAGGAATTTAGTTCCGTTGTTTTTGTCGGTAACGAATAGGCGGCGGGACGTGTTTTGAGAATCATAGTCCGCCGCTAGTGATTCTCGGCTGCGTTTCCCTGATTCGATGGGGAATTTTTTTGAAATTTGCAGCCATCGATACATTTGCGTGCGTCATTACCGAATTTGTAATGATAAAAACAAATACCTGACGGATGCGTTACTTTCCTGTGTTGTGAGTTGGATCGGGGACGATTTCCTCCTCCGGATTCAAACTTCTGTCGGGAGCGTGACCGTGACTTCCTCTTCGCGAGTGCGGCTACTGCTTTTGTCAGGGTCTCAATTTGTTGCTCCAGGCTGTTCGTTGGCGTCGACTGTACTGCTGAAACGCTCGGCCTGAAAACTTCATACATTTTGTCAGCGATTTCGGCAAGCTTCGTCAGCTGGGTGTCTGCTGGTTGACAGACGAGACACGCTTGAATCTGCTCCGGCAGATGAGACAGCCAACGTGTCTGCAGTACCTCTTCGTCAATATCTGTAACGAGAGATTTTAAGTGGCGTAGATACTGTCCGGGTGTTCGGTCACCAATGCGTTCGCGGTCCAGCAACTGTAATAAGTTCGCTTGCTTTGACTGCGAAAAACAGGAAATTAATTGTTTTTCAATTTGTTGATAAGGTGTATTAATTGGCACGTTTATGATTAGGTCCTCGACTCGCTCTGCTGCCTTGCTATCTAAATTTGCGAGGGTATGATAATATTTTTGTGTTTCGGTTACGATACCGTATAAATTGAATTGAGCCTCCAATTGTGCGAACCATAATGCCGGCTTCTCAGAGTTGAACGGTGGAATTCGTATGTTTGGAGTCGCCTCTGCCGTGGTTGCATGGCTGCCAGTATCTGTTCCACTGTCCGGCATATTGAAAAATCTGTAAAATTAATCTGAAAAAAAAAATAAAGGCTGAAAAAATCTTTATTTAAGTCACTGGCACAGCACAATGTCTATCAGTGCTCCGCAATGTGTCAGAGCTCAGATTAATGTATTGAAAGCACGTGGAAATGCACGCACTGTAATATTCGAATTAAAATTCAGAATATTATTTGGTGTCTCTCTCGCACTCACGGTAAAATTTTAAACGTCTTTAAATTCGATGATTTTGTTTCGCGTCTGTTGTTGTCGTACCTGGGCGACACGTTGTCTCTCTCGCATTCACGGTACGGTATAGCCGCGACAGTTGGGCCAATGTTTTGATGACGTATATCGCTGGACACGAAAAATAGACGCGCACAGTATTAAATGTAAAATATAATTTTTATTACGCGTTTCAAACGTCTTCAATAAGAACTAATTAGTGCACTTCGTTAATAAAATTGAATGAGAAATGTTTGGCAATTCCTTTTCTCACTCGCACACTCGAAACGGTATAGCAATGGACGCGTGCTTTCGTCTTTTTCTTTGCGTTTACGTGCACGTGGTTGAATAAATTAACGGAAAATTTTAAATAATTATTTGACACTGTGTAATCACCGATATTTTACTTGATCACGTCGGGGTATTGCACTTGATCACGTCGGGGTCACCAATGTAGTGATGTGGTTAATTAAATGAATGCATCACTAACACTGCAATTAAAATATATAAAATTGCGTTTATTAAATTACGTGATATGATACAAGTCAATAGTTTGGTGATTGAGATGCGTTCTCGTGAACTGCCGATACGCGAGTGTGATCTAATAATCACCATATAAGGATACCCGAAACTCGGAATATCCACACAAAAGGAAATTGAAGAGAATACGCGTTACAATGGTCAAGAGCGAGACAGGTGTTATGTCGGGATGTTGGGGGTTAAAAAGAAATTATTGTTATTTCTATTTAATTAAATCTTAATTATTAGAGCCCCGAACATCCCAATCATTTTCGAAAAATTTTAAAAGTTGTTCCCCTGTTTTGTTCTAGTCTTTCGACTAGAAACGGGATCGGGGAGTCAAAAGAAAAACACTTGAGTTTTTAATAAACAATAATTTGATTTTTATATTTTAACTATTTCCGAATTTTACAAAGCATAGAATTCTTTTGTCGACTTATTACTTTTAGATTTTCCGATTCAAACTTGATTAAAAATTTCACTTGTAATTTGATTTAATCTTTTCTTCATTTAATTTTAATTTACTTGAATTTAATTTGAAAGATAATTATTATTATTTATCCGATAACTAACTTTTAAAAATGATGTTTAAATTTTTTATTCCACTTTTAACTGTTTTCTTTTTCTTTCTTTTTCTCATATTGTAATCTGATTGACACTTGTAAGAAATGACTGAACTTGACGGTTTCGAAGCTTAGAGTGGACTAACTAAAAATTAAAAAGTTTTATAGTCCTTTGGATTATTTTAAAGGCGTTTCCTTATTTTTTTTAAGGGAGAGGAGTCTAAGACCAATGACATAACGTCTTGACTTTAGATTTCCCTCTCCAGAATCATTGGGTCCAATGTTTCGGGATCACTCCATCCCTTCCACATTTTCTTAGCTTAAGTTTTCTAGAACGTGGGTAAATTTTATAAGTTGTTTTGGGAAGGCCCGTTCTCCCCTCCACAACTTCATTTTAGAATTTTCTAGAAACAAAAAAAAAACATCTGCCTATAATGAAACACCGCGATGATGTTTCTAAAAGGCTAAGAACATTAGACGAACTCTCTGGACCGGATGAGAGTCATAAAAAAGAGAGAGACAGTGCGAGTGGGCCCTTGCACCACTGCACGAAATGTCATTCGAGAACCCGCGTCTATTAAATTTACAACTTTCGTCTCTTGATTTTTCTATCTGGTATTTTTTTCCTAAACGCATGGTTTAAATTTGAAGTCCTGTTTTTTAAAAAGAATTTTAAGTGAGACACTTGGGCATACTGCACAGTATCTCCAAAATTTATCGCAGGACCAACGGAAAACGTGGGAAAGTAACTCGAAATACTTTCCCAGAATTTAATGATTTTTATTAAATTTTTATATTTTTCAATATTTAAATTAATTAATAAAATAAAAAACACTCGGATATTACACAGGTATAAATAATATGCGATAGAAGATATTATTTGTGCTCTTCAAGTACACGCGTACTGTAGCGGTCGCTACACCGGGACGTTTCCAGAACATTTCAGAATATTCCCAAGGTACGTACCAGGGCCCTGTCTAGGATGGCCTATAGTCCGGATTAGACATCCCAGGCACATTTTTGGGGACGTTACTGGAGCGTCCAGTGATTCCTTGAAACGCACCTGGAACGTCCTGGGCATTCATTTTTGCTGACTGGGATTATGCACGTGTGTGCGGGTGAGAACATTGGCACTTTCACTCCCAGTCACCTGCGTGATGCGCTCTTATCATCGTGTCTGGGAGAATGTCGAGCCCTTCAGAATAGTCTGGCAATTCAAAAAACAATTCTGAACACTGTCCGAACGCTCATTCTGTCTTCTTAAAGAATTATTCCGACTTTCTGAAGAGAAAAATTTCCACCAGTGCACCCTTTGACCTTATTTCTCAAAGTGGTCACTCATGACTCGGGTTCTGCGGAACGGCCTAAGAAAATACTGAATACATGAAAGGGACCATGATGTGATGAAAGAGGAAAAAAAATTTGATATAATTTTTGAGGGTGGTCGTCGTGCTCTGGTTTCCCCTATACTCTATTCCAAATGCTATTTTAATCATTATTTCAGATTTTGCATATTTTATTCCCCATCATTATATTTCCACTTCGAAAGATGAAATTTATTTCTAATTCGTGAGATAAGTCCCTCATGGAAATTGAGTCGTCAGATTCTGTAGAAAGATGACAGAAGCTGCAGGATTCTGTAGGAATTCGTCAAAACTGGCTAACAATTTATGTCAGATTTCGACAAAATTCGGTCGGAATCGGACATATAATGATGATATTTGACACTTTCGATTAAAAATTGACGATTTCTATCCGTAAATTGGAACAAGCAGGTCAGATATCGTCATATTTTCTCAGACAAAAATCTCATAATTTCTCAAATTATCACAGAATCTGCCATGATCTCTCATAATTCGGGTGTAAATGGGGATGGCTAGTTTGTCATAAAATGTCATAATCTGAAATATTTTCACAGAATCTATCATAAAATATCATACTTCGATGTTTTTTTTTGTATATCAATTGGTAAAATAATTTTACTGTGGTGTATTGACTTTTCTTGTCATAATATGAAAATGTTTCATCATCAATTGGGACATCATCATATTTTATTAACTTTTCTCTTAGAAAATTGCATCATAATTTAACACTCCACTAGGGAGGCTATCAACTGGTATTATTCTTTTAAGCCGTATGGGAAGCACCTACATGGATAGTATCAAAAATGCGGTGATTTATTTGCCTAACATGATCCTTGTACGATCGAATAGTCACAGAAAACTTGCTCGCTGGTTTGATTTTATGACTCCTAAAATGATAGTGGACTTGCAGACTAGTGTTCTATGATGCGCGCTCTAGCGGCGCTTTCAGAACTGGCAATTTCACTCATACACATGGCATTCTATCACATATTATGATGCTTAGAAGATGACATAATCTGTCATGATTAGACATTATATATTCCATTCTATCACTTTTCATCATGATTCTACATTTTCCAACAAGCCTCCAAGAATTACTGTTTGTTTGAATATGAAATTATCTCTCTATATTATAAAATTCACTTTTGACTGACGAAAAATTTTTCTGACGCTTTTTTGCTTCCGAATGGAAGCTTTGTAATCGTAATTTTTTTTCGATTTTGAGATTTCATCATAATATGACTGCAAATGACCCAAAACGTCGAGATCCGTCGTTTTTAAAAAATGTCTGTGTGTATGTGTGTGTGTGTGTGTGTGATGACGCATTTTCCGCTTTACTCTGAAGTGGGGTTAGCTAGCGATCTGAAAATTTTACAATAAGTTCGCCATGCGTGCCCCAAGCTCTCACAAAAATTTCAGCTAAATCGGCCGGATAGTTTTTGAGAAAAATGAAAATGTTGAAATGTCGTTTTTTCGACTTTTCTCGATGAAAAATGGGATCACAGCGTCCAGTCTCCGCGAGGAGATGCGCGTCTAAGAGCCGCATCTTTGACCCCCGAGGTGGTGGGAGCTCAGATTTTTATTTTAGCCAGTAGAAAACTTTTGATAAATTTTTCGTGAAAATCTTGATTCCACGATAACTTAATAAATAATTGAGCTAGAGACCTCAAATTTTGTGAGGTTATACATCTGATGAGCACAAAGGTTGGTATTGAAACTGGGCGGCATCGGTCCAGTAGTTTTTTAGATATTAGCATAGAAACATCAGAAAAAGCTAGCTATATCTTTAACCTTGAATTATCTGCAACCTTGAATTAGGCTGAGTTTGGGCAAGGCTAAACTCGAGTTAGCTAACTTGACTATGAAGTTGAAGCTCAAGATTTCAATGGAATATGACTCAAGATGTTCCAAAAAGTAGAAATATGACAATGAAAAAGAATTTTCTTACTCATAGCAAACAAGGGGATTCTCATCATCTTCAGAACATTCGAAGAGATATCATATTCAACAAAAAGAACATGAATTGACGTGATTAATATGAATAAGATCAGTGATGGTAGATTTGAAATTAAAAAATTCATTCGGAAGCTTTCTGCCAATTGCGTTGACAGAATATAAGATGTAAGATTCTCAAATTACGCACAAGTAATGGGGCTCCTGCTTGTTTAACTGACGAAAAATTTTCCTGACGCTTTTTTTGACTGACGAAAAATTTTCCTGACGCTTTTTTTGACTGACGAAAAATTTTCCTGACGCTTTTTTTGACTGACGAAAAATTCTCCTGACGGTTTGTTTGGCTGGAGATTTCCGTAATTACCTCTGCTCTATTTCTTCCATCTAGAATCAATCCACCGTAAATCCTAGAATTAATCATATAGAATTAATCATTCATTCGTACACATTGGATCAACTCATCATCAGTGATTTACTTGCTGTTAGTCAGCCCTATCAGCTGTCATTATTGATTAAAATCTGCTGTCGGTCAGCCATATCAGCTGTTTTCAATTTTTCACTGCATGAAGTGTGTTGTAAGTGTTTGTTTATGTTGTCAGTCGAACGTCATTGTAAATTTTATGTTTATTGGTAATTCACGGTTATCCAAGTTTATTTATAATTAAACATTTACAATTCAATACTTTAAAATGTCAAGTGAACAAAGGAAGAGGAAATTATGTGTGAATAGTGACAGTGATAATGAGAGATAACAGTGATGAAGATTGTTCAAAGAGGATAAAAGTCGAGCATGGTCGACGTCGGAAGTGTCAACGCACTAGACAACGATGATATGAAGATTCTCATAAGGCAGAAATTTCTCGAAAGAAAAGGATATATTATATGGAAAAGATTAAAATACGTGAAAAGAGAACAGCCAAAATTCCCGCAGAACGACAGAGATCGTATTACCGACGTCATCGCGAGGTAATATCTTCACGAAAAAAGAAATATTACAAAAGGAAGACATCGAAAAAACGACGTATCGAACGTCGGAAAAAACAATCTGCTTCCATCATTTATTTAGGAAGAAAGTGTAATGACAACGTTGAACTCTTCAATATCGGTGCTTTGTCTTCTGAGTGTCCTCATTGTGGCGCGTTGTCTTTTCCTTCTGAACATGGAAGAGTTAAGCATAATTGTTGTCATGGAGGAAAGGTTAAATTGGATGATCTTCCTCCTTACCCAAAAAAATTGAAACAATTGTTCTATAGTGATCGCTCAGATTGTCTAAAGTTTCGTAAAAATATACGCCATTACAATAATGCATTTGCCATGGCCACGTTCTGTTCTAAAGAAGAAGTTCCATTCGTTGGTGTAGGCAGTTTAAAGATCAAAGGAGCTGTTAATGCAATGGTGACCAGAAGTATAATTCCTGTAGAGAATACGCCACCTCGGAATGCTCAAATTTATATATATGATCCCAAAGAGGGTCTTTCATGGAGGGAATCTGAAAATTGTGAGCATGACATATTGAAGATTATTGAGAAAATAATGTCTTCTAATGGATATGTGCAGAATTATAGGAGTTTATACTCTGTGTATAAACAAAACTGTAGAATGAAACCGAGAATTTGTTTTTTGAGAGCACTCCCTCGAGATAAACAGCATTCTATGCCATCTGGAATTGGAGCCAGTGATGAATTAGCTGCTATTTTAGTTTCACAGGATGGTATGTAATGATTTAGTTATTTATAGACATTGTAATATTTGTTTCTAATTCAAACTATATCCCACCATGTGATATTAGCACCTTTGAATACACAAGTGGATGTGTTGAATGGAGAAATTTTGAATAGACTACCAGGAGAATTGATAGAATGTGTTGGGTATGATGAAGCTACTTCTATAGACACCGATCAAACAGATGATGAGGCTGTAAAACTAAGATATCAACCAGAATACTTAAATTCTATCAAAGTGTCAGGATTACCGCCTTTCAAACTGCGATTGAAAATTGGCACTGTTGTCATGTTGATCAGAAATCTATGCATTGCTGATGAATTGTGTAATGGCACCCGTCTGATTGTTCGGAAAGTTACGAAAAATATTCTATATGCAACTATTCTAACCGGTGATAAATGTGGAAACACTGTCTGTATTCTACGAATCGTATTGAATACTAAAGATGGCCAAGAATTACCTTTCATTCTACATCGGAAGCAGTTTCCTGTTCGATTAGCATTCGCAATGACGATAAATAAAGCGCAAGGTCAAACTTTTGATACAGTTGGTATTTATATCAATCAAGGAACTCCGATATTTGGGCATGGACAGTTATATGTTGCTCTGTCACGATGTCGTTCAATGTCTGGATTACGAATCAAAATCGTTGGTGGAATTGATGAAAATGAACGAAACCATATAAAAAATATAGTATATAGGGAAATTTTCGATTAGTTTTGGCTTTAAGAACAATAAAATTCGTTGGAAAAACAATACAAAGGTATTAATAGTTGGTTGAAGTCTTAGAAAAAAAATTGATGTGAATTTATCTATAATTTTCACAGTTCTCATGAGATATTGTGAATTTTATTCAATGGCAGAATGACTAAAATTCGGCAGAATTAGCGTTGTTGAGTATTCATATTAATTCACGGTGATGAATGGAGTAGTAATGTGAGTGATGTGAAGTTATCTATCTGATTAATTTGACATTTATTCACTCAATTACCAGTTTTCTCATTCAATTGATTTTCTCTTAGATTTTGGTTTCCATACTTCAATTCATAGTGAATTACATGATGAATTTTCAAATTCAGCCAGTGGAAGAGGGAGTTGCACAGACGTGAGAATTTGATTTAATGAATTCATATTAATTCAATCATTTGATTATTTTAATCATTTTTCCTAACCTGATAATATTATTATTTGATATTTAGCATTTATTTAATATTTTTTTGATGAGACAGTATAAATAATTCTAATCTATGTCTATTCTTTCAGTCTCATTGGAACTACTTATCAACTTTTAGGATTATGTGTAGTGGATGGAAATTCATGTTGTGCGTTCTTCCTATGTATTAGAGGGATGGGTTATAAAATTATTTTGTTCGGAGACTCTGATTCTTTTTTAAGAAATTTTAGAACTGATAAGGTAAGTTTCATTCTATATTATTCTACTTCAAAATAATATTTTCCGATTAAATCCAACTTCCCCACTGGGAAGCCACTTTTTTTCTCCTACACCGACCTCCCTTCGGCTTTTTCCGCTGAAATAATATTTTCCGAGTGAATTCAACTTTTTTACTGAAAAGTTAGCTTTCTTCTCCTACACCGGCCTTCCTTCGGCTTTTTCCGCTAAAGCGATTTTTTCTGAGTAAATCCAACTTTTCCACTGGAAAGCTAGCTTTGTTCTCTTACACCTCCCTTCGGCTTTTTCGGCTGTAATAATGTTTTCCGAGTAAATCCAACTTTTCCACTGGAAAGTCAGCTTTTATCTCCTACACCTCCCTTCGGCTTTTTCTGCTAAAATAATATTTTCCGAGTAAATCCAACTTTTCTACTGGAAAGCTAGCTTTGTTCTCCTACACCTCCCTTCAGGTTTTTCGGCTAAAATAATATTTTCCGAGTAAATCCAACTTTTCCACTGGAAAGCTAGCTTTGTTCTCCTACACCTCTCTTCGGCTTTTCCCGTTAAAATAATATTTTCCGAGTAAATCAAACTTTTCCACTGGGAAGCTAGCTTTCTTCTCTTACACCTCCCTTCGGCTTTTTCCGCTAAAATAATATTTTCCAAGTAAATCCAACTTTTCCACTGGAAAGCTAGCTCTTTTCTCTTACACCGACCTCCCCTCGGGTTTTCCCGCTAAAATGATATTTTCCAAGTAAATCCAACTTTTTCACTGGGAAGCTAGCTTTTTTCTCCTACATCTCCCTTCGTTTTTTTCCGCTAAAATAATATGTTCCGAGTAAATCCAACTTTTCCACGGGAATAATTATGATGTCATAATTTGTTTCATCCAGCACTTGATGATTATGAATGCTGTGCCTCATGAAGGAGATCATATCATTTCCGACAATAATCATTTCGTGGATAACGAGTGGGTTAATGATTTTGAATGGTACGTGTTAAGGAGAGAACAAATTGTCAACTATGGGTCAATTCATATGGATCGTTCTCTGTGTAAAGAAGTCATTGAAACAGAAGAGTAATTATAAGGATTAGTAATTATAAGATCTCCAGCACCAGTACTCAGAGCCCTTGCTAGACAATAGATAACTTCAAATGCTGCTAATTTCACTTTTCTAATTTGGTGAGATTCTTTTTGTTCTTCTTCATTATTTTTCATCATTTTATATTGACAGTTTATAGTGAAAGTTTTCGGATCATAATTATAATTGTATTTTCAATCATGGAGGGAGGCAGTTCTAACGAATCCAATAACTGTAAGTGATTTAAAACTCTATTGATTAACGAATATTAATTAATGCTATTGATTTTACGGATAACCATTCTGTTAGAAACATCAATGTTTTATTCATTTAACCAATTATTATTTGATTTAATTCAATGAAACAATGTTCAATGATGATTGGGAAAGGGACTGGAGAGATATCGTAAGGCAAGTGCAGAGGACTGAGAGGAATTTGAAGGCGTATGATGAAGGGGTCATGAGGGGAATTGTTGATATCGTCGTGAATGATGCCTTCAAAATACAATCTGCGAGAACTAAAAAGTGAGTGATTAATTGATTGAATAATTAGATAACTGCATAATCAATTGAAACTTTGTATAATCGAGTGCGATTCACGTGTCATTGTCAAAATTTCAGATTTTGTCAAGTGATTATATAAAAAATTTTGAATAAAATGAATAAACTCAAAGGAGGAACAAAGAGACCGTTGGAGAATATTGAAACTGATTCTCCAAGAAAAAAAATTGAGAAAAAATTGAATATTTCATTGACCAGTGAAAAGAACTACATTTATATAAGACAATTTTCTGAATTTTGGAGGTAAGATGAATTTATTTGAAGTCTAATTATAGGGCTTAAATTATAGTATTCTTTTCCAGGAAACGATTTGGTCTTTTTGAGGAATTTTTGAAGTGTTAATCGAGCGTGTAGAGGAACCTGGGACGTGGCAATTAATAAATTCTTCTTTTGAGTGTTATTTTGACATTTTCACTGTTCTTTTGAACTGTTTTCTTGAAGTTTCACTGTTGTTAATCCTTTACTCTTTTTTAGTCACTTTTGTATTCAATAAAAAAAATAATTCACAGAATTTATTTGCACGTTTCTATTTCTGTTCTAGATACTTTTTATATTATATTACAGAGAGCAGAAAAGCTTAGAAAAATAATATGCATGGCCACACAATAATATATATTTATAAATATATATAAATATCTTTTTTTTGCTTCCGGGGGGAGCGAGCGAAGTGAGCGGGGAGCGTAGCCCCCCGGGGTTGGCGAGCGGAGCGAGCAGGGGCGAAGCCCTCTAGTATGATATATTATGATAGAAAATATTTAAGGAAATTTGAAATATGCTGACATTATTCCTAATTTTTTTTCATTAATCGTCCAATTCTGACAGTTTATGAAACACCATGAAGTGGTGAAAAATCACAGCAGAGGAAAGGTCATATTATGGCAAAGATTGTAATTTTTCGACATATTTGGACGTTATATGATATGGCAAAAAATGTCATGAAGCGATGTTATGTCCGAAGATGTCCGTCACGTCTGAGGACTATTTAGGTTTATTTTCGAACACAGAAACTTGAATTATAATTTTATTTATAATGAACGCGACTATGTTCTGTACCTTTTTATGTCATGTTGAGGGAATATGGTTTTGATGAATTTTTAGGAATTTAGGAAAAAGGAGATCTAGAATGTTTCATAAAAGAGATGTACACGATTCCAATTTCATTTGACACAAAATCTTCTATTCAGTTTTAAAAAATATAAACAAAAATCTTACACTGTGGTTTACTATAAATTTTCTGTTCGGAAAGGTTGGAATTTTTCTAGTAGCTTATGGAAAACAGTACTCACTTTTCCTTTAATGATTTGTATTAAAAATTATTATTTTATTTCTTATTTAAAGAGGTGATTCCCTCGACCGTCTTCCGTAAAAGCTTTTTAATACCAGGGAAGTTATCTTCAATCACCGATTAAATTATTATTATGTTACTTATTATTGGATTTCGAATAATTTGAATTTAAAAATGAGTTCGTTCACAGTTAAGAATAACTTCACACCTTTATTCGAACTAATGGGAGACTACTCTCGATTTAAGACTACCGTTTGCCCATTAATTGATAAATAAAACCCCCTTTCACGGTTATTTGAATTCTATTAACAATTAAAGATCAATTTGGCGTCCCGTTGCCTAGTGTAAGTTTTCTTTAACACGACAATTCTACTTGAGTATTGGCGAACGTCTGCCGAAAAACGCGAAAACGATCATTTTTATAACCTTCGAAAATCGCCTGGTTATTGCCCTTCCCGAAGAAGCAATAATCAGCGATTTCGAAATACTTAAAGAAATAACGAAAAAGAAAAACTGCAGGGTTGCAGTGTTGCGGGTTATCCACCTCACAAATATGAGGTGAATAACATTTTATTTCTTTTCTATTAATGAAAAAAACGAATTTCAAAAGGGAAAAATTTCGCGGGCATAACAGCGATAATAAAAGTTTGTAATTTTATGTGAATAAATGACATTTTTGGCCATGATGATGACATAAACAATCAAATAATGACAATATATGTCATTCAATCGATTTTTCATAATACGACATTCTCCGTCATAAAATTTTTGACGAAACTTGAAGAACTATGTCGAATTCTATACTATTCTCTCATTATCTGTAATATTTCTCATTTTATGACATTTTTTGACATTGTTTGACATCATTTGTCAAAATCTGCCGAAGCGATTTCCACGAGGGGTGTAATTTTTTCTGTGATTTTTGCTAGAGTTTGGATTTGAAAAGAATGCCAGGTGTCCTTTCCACGTGGGTCACGAATTGGACATGAAATGAAAAATGAAATCATAATTTTTTATGAGTGTTGTAGAAGAAGAACTATTCAACTGTTCGACCCGTGGATATATTTGAGAGCATTCCAATCATAAGATCGTTACCAATCAGAAATCAATATATATAATAAAAATATCCGTGTTACTGGGTGCGCGTACATAAAACTCAGAAACCATCCCCCATAGTCCCATGGGGCTTATATGGTGTAGTAGCCCTTCACCCCCCATCCATGAAGAAGTTTTCCGTTTTCGGCTACAGGGGTTGGTTTCAGAGATATGGGGGTGAAAGCGGATAAGAAGGTGCCAAATAGTTCTAGAATACTCTAGAATGTTCCAAATCCTTCGAGAATGTTCTAGATTTCTCTAGAATGTTCTAAATTGATTTAGGAAGTTTCAAATTATTCTATACTGTTCTAGAATGTTCTAGATTGTTCCAGAATGTTTTAAATTGTTTTAGAATGTTCCAGAATATTCTAGAATGTTCCAAACTGTTCTAGAATGTTCTAGATTTTTCTAGAAAGTTTTAAATTGATCTAGGAAGTTTTAAATTGCTCTAGAATGTTCTAGACTGTTCTAGATTGCTCTGAAATGTTCCAAAGCGTTCTAGAATGTTCTAGATTTTTCTAGAATGTTCTAAATTAATCTTAAAAATTTTCAATTGTTCTAGAATGTTCTAGACTGTTCTAGAATGTTCTAGACTGTTCTAGAATATTCTAGAATGTTCTAAAATGTTCTAGATTGTTCTAGAATGTTCCAAACTGTTCTAGAATGTTCTAGATTTTTCTAGAAAGTTTTAAATTACTCTAGAATGTTCTAGACTGTTCTAGAATATTCTAGATTGCTCTGAAATGTTCCAAATCGTTCTAGAATGTTCTAAATTAATCTAAAAAATTTTAAATTGTTCTAGAATGTTCTAGACTGTTCTAGAATATTCTAGAATGTTTTAAAATGTTCTAGATTGTTCTAGAATGTTCCAAACTGTTCTAGAATATTCTAGATTGCTCTGAAATGTTCCAAATCGTTCTAGAATGTTCTAGATTTTTCTAGAATGTTCTAAATTAATCTAAAAAATTTTAAATTGTTCTAGAATGTTCTAGACTATTCTAGAATGTTCTAGACTGTTCTAGAATATTCTAGAATGTTCTAGAATATTCTAGAATGTTCTAAAATGGTCTAGATTGTTCTGGAATGTTCCAAACTGTTCTAGAATGTTCTAGATTTTTCTAGAAAATTTTAAATTGATCTAGGAAGTTTTAAATTGCCCTAGAATGTTCTAGACTGTTCTAGAATATTCTAGATTGCTCTGAGATGTTCCAAATCGTTCTAGAATGTTCTAGATTTTTCTAGAATGTTCTAAATTAATCTAAAAAATTTTAAATTGTTCTAGAATGTTCTAGACTGTTCTAGAATGTTTTAGACTGTTCTAGAATATTCTAGAATGTTCTAAAATGTTCTAGATTGTTCTAGAATGTTCCAAACTGTTCTGGAATATTCCAGGAGGTTCGACAATTCTCTAGAATGTTCCAGAAGATTCAAAAATATTTTGGAATGTTTCAAAGAGTTTGATAACATTTGGGGCGTTCCACAAAGCTTGCGAATTTCCTAAAATATTACAAGAAATTTGGAAATATTTTAGATTGTTCCAGAAACTTCGAGAGCATTGAGGAATTTCCAGAAGCTTTTTTAATTAAGTCCGAAATAAAGTAAAGACAGAACAAAATCCAAAAATCTTCTGTTCCTGAAATTTCCTCAGCTTTCCAAGGAAATTTCAAAAAATCTCTATCTCAATTTTCTCAATTAGAATGTCCATTTTAGTAAACTCTCTTCGATGAATTATGTATAATTATAAGTCAATATAGGAGCTGCTAAAAAATCTGACCCGAGCGGAGCGAGGGTAGGACCGCTCGTATATATAATAAAAATATTCGTGTTACTGGGTGCGCGTACATAAAACTCAGAAACTATCCCCCATAGTCCCATGGGGGTTATATGGTGTAGTAGCACTTCACCCCCCATCCATGAAGAAGTTTTCCGTTTTCAGCTACAGGGGGTGGTTTCAGAGATATGGGGGTGAAAGCGGGTATTGTACCTATTATCTCCTCATGGGGGATATAAAATAATGCTCTAGACCGTTCTAAGATTTACTAGAATGATTGAGAATAGTTGAAAATGTTCTGGAATGTTTGAGAAAGTTCCAAATAGTTTAAGAATGCTCTAGAATGTTCTAGAATATTCTCGATTGTTCTAAAATGTTCTAGATTTTATTGTAGGAAGTTTTAAATGTTTCTAGACTGTTCTAGATTGTTCCAGAATGTTTCAAATTGTTCTAGAATGTTCTAGAATATTCTAGATTGTTCTAGATTGTTCTAGATTGTTCTAGAATGTTCCAGGAAGTTCAGAAACATTCTACAATGCCCCCCAAGGGGCGAGAATAATTAAAAATGTTCCAAGATATTTACAAATCTTTTTTAGTACCAAAAGATTTGGAAATATTTTCTAATGTTCCAGAAGGTTCGAAAACTTTCTGAAGTGTTCTTGAAGATTCGAGAATGTTGCAAAAGGCTGGGAGATATTGTCCAATGTTTCAGAAAGTTCGAAAACATTCTAGAATTTCTTTGAAGGTTCAAGAATATTCTAGAAAGCTCAAGAACATTGGGAATTGGAAAAAACCGATACTGACATGTATTTTCTACCTAAGAAAATGTCAATTTTTCAATGAATTGGTTACAAAAGCTCCATTGTGAACCGTTCAAATGGATTGGCCGATTCATCCCACTCTCAGTTTGATCGATTAATCAATAACGATGAAAATATTGGAGATAGATCCTTTCTGAAAATACCATTGAAAAGCTGAGAAAACTTCTCATGGGAATCATATCAATGATAAATTGAAACTAGGGGTGAGCAATTGCTCGCTCGCTACGCTCGCTCGCGAATAGAGGAGTGCGTTACTGCTGATTCGAAGGAATTAGTGAGAATGTATTGTGATGAGTGTGACTTCAAGCCGTAAGAACTCCTCGATAATTTCTCTCACTTACTATTAGAAAAAATGATGAATGATAAAAACGATAAATAACAACAGACATAATCGTGGAAACTATCAAAAAATGTTGGGGAGATCTAAAAATCTGGAGATCAATGAAAAAAATCAATTTTTCCTTTTCGGGGGCAATGCATAGACTCCACTTTTTGGGAAGAAGAACTTGATAATGTTTTTCTTAAAAAACTAAGAAAGTACTGGATTGATTCCGATCAAAATCTAATGACCGCGAATTTATGTCAAGATGCTTCGATTACCACATCGATCGCCTCGATCACATTATTGATTTATGAGAAAACGTGAACGAAAAAATTGATCACGGACATACACACACACACACAAACACACACACACACACAGACATGATCGTGAAAACTATCAAAAAATATTGCGGAGGTCTTAAAACATGAAGATCGATCGAAAAATCGATTTTTCATTTCCGGGGCCATTACATAAACTTCCCTTATCGGGAAGTTAAAAAGATAATAGTAATACATATTGTTGACCTAAAATTTCCACAGCTTTTCAATAGAATTCTGGTGAAATCTCTATCTCGAACCGTTTAATTGGAATGTATACGTTGCCCCAACTTCTTCTGATAAATCAATCAATATCGATGAGAATATTGAAGGAAGGTTCTTTCTTAATTTTTTGAACTTTTCGAATTTCTCAAAAATTTCATTTTTTTAAAGTTCGAAGATAAAAGACTTCTATTTTTGAAGAATTTCCGTTTTTTTGAATTTTTTTTGTACTATCGGATGTTAGGATTTCGGGTTATTCCTCAATGAAAGATGAGCTCATTCCCTATCAATTCATGTAGTATAAAGGAAGCAATTATCCATTTTTCGAAGACTTACAGGGAAAAAGCTGATTCTCAGAGAATGGCCTATAAGTATTTGAAGAATTGATTAAGAACAATATGGATAACATGAGTCGATGGAAAATGAGCTCACCTTCCATTCGAGATCAATCCCAGGTCACTACGATGAATAGAATCGGAGCTACTGCCGAAATAGTAATTTTGTCTGATTTTCAAAATGGGGACTCCTTTCAAATTTGGCCCAAGAAATGAAACTTTAGGAAAACTGGAACAGATCGATACTAACCTACGTTCTCTCCCTAAATTTTTTTCAGCTTTACAATGGTATTCTTGAAAAATCTCGATCTCGAACCGTTCAATTGGGATACCTATTTTACACCAGCTTCCCCCAATAAAACAATCGATATTGATGAAAATAATTAGGGATAGATTTTTTCTGATGATACTATTAGAAAGCTGGAAAAACTTCCTATAGAATCATAAATCAGAACTGTTTTTAGAAAATTTTAGTTTTTCGAGAATATCTCTGGTTCTACTGGTTGTAGCAATCTGGGATTGATCTCGGATGGAAGGTGAGCTCATGTTCTATCGATTTCGCAGTTTGAAACAAGAAATTATTCATCTATCAAGTACTCATAATGCGGAAACTAATCTTCAGAAAATGGCCTGAAAGTTTTTGAGAAAGTGACTTGAAAAAATTCGACCCCACTGGATTAAAGAGAAATGAGCTCACCTTTAATTTGAAATCAGCCCCAGGCTGCTATGACTGATAGAACCGGAGATATCACCATAAAAATTAATTTTGTAGATTTTCAAAGGGGCAATCCTTCCAAAACTTGGCAAAAAGCGAAATTTTCTCAAAATTGGAAAAAATTAATCCTGACACATCGTTGCTGCCTGCAATTTCCTGGAATTTTCTCAATTAGAATGACCATTTTACTAATCTTCCCTCGATGAATTATATATAATTATAAGTCAGTATAGGAGCTGCTAGAATATCTGACCCGCGCGAAGCGAGGGTAGGGAAGCTAGTAAAATGTAAAAAACTGAACGAACCCCTCAAGTACGGGGCCTCAGCGAGCCAAACTCTCCTAGCCGCCGGGCGCCTTGTGACATGTGAAATCAGAAGTTAAAAAAAAAAAAATTCCTCAAAAATTAATTACTTAATATCGAATCAATTGCTTTCGGAAGTGTGCATATCAAACTTGAATTATCCATCTTTACGAATCATTTTGCAAAATCTAAAAATCTTGAAAATTGTAAGAGATATTGAAATTTTTATGCAGCGTTGTGAGGATCTCTATGACATAGAGACCCCGGCCGGTGGGATAGGCATGAGGGTCCATATACGTATATGGGACCCCTTACTCGAGGAGCTAATTCATTTTTCCTCAATTTTGGAAAAATAGAATAGAGATGGTGATGACAATTTTTGTAAATCTACAAGATTATGACTATAATTATTCAAATTTAGTTGATTATCTCAATTCTCATCAACTTATTTAATTGATAATCAAACGTATTGAAAAGAGAATTTCGAGAATTTTCATATCTCAAGTTATTTTGATTGTGCGTATTTTATTCCACATTATTGCATTCCCATATCGAAGGTGTAAGTTCATTTTCAGCTCGTGAGACACATATATTTTTTCTGTGATTATTACTAGAGTTCCTAGAGTGTGGATTCGAAACAAATAATCAGTAGTCTTTTGACATGAATCACGAATTCGAAATGAAATGAAAAATAAAATCATAATATTTTATCAGTGTTGTAGAAAAAAAAAACTTTTTAACTGCGCAATCCATGGATATATTTAAGAGCATTCCAATGATAAGATTGGTACCAATAAGTAATAAAATACGTGAAACTGAATTGATTCGTTTCTTAATTTTTTTCAATTTTGGAAAATCAGAATAAAAATACTGATGATAATTTTTACAAATTCACAAGACAATGACTATGATTATTCAAATTTAGTTGATTATCCCAATTCTCTTTAACCCATCCAATTGATAATCAGAAATAATCAAGAAGAGAATTTCCCAATTGTTCATATCTCAAATTATTTTGATTGTGCATACTTTGTACATATTTCATTTTACATCATTGTATTTCTGCATTAAAGGTGTGCATCCATTTCTAACTCGTGAGAAACATGTATTTTTTCCTGTGATTATTTCTAGAGTTTTTAGATTGTCGATTCGAAAAAACAATATCAGGAGTCTTTTCCACGTGGATCACGAATTCGAAATTGTAAGCCTTTATTAGTGTTCTGGAAATGTTTTTGTTTTACTGCTCAACACAGGGATACATTTGAGAGCATCCAATCATGAAACTGTGACGGTTTTCACCGTCACAGAATTGAGAAAATAAGAATAACTAATTATTTTGAATAAAAATCACGATAATGATCGCAATTCGCGGTACCCGGTGAGGATGGGGCTCACCCAGAGTCAATGCAGCACATGTCCAGAGTGAGGTCAACAGATTTTTATGACCTCACTAATTAATTTCGTTTCATTTTGTTCAATTTAACTCCAAAAATTGGAGAAAAGTTCGTGAGTCAGGATTAGGGAGGAACTTCCCCAGTCCCAAAGATAAAATTAGCAGCACCAAGGGCAACCGAGAGGAACTTGGGAAGACGCAGCATACATTTACTTGGTCCAGCATCAGCAGCCGAGGGAATGTTGGCCAACAGCGAGAGAGGCGGGAGATCGCCAGAGAAAACGCCAATGCCAAAGTGAAATAAAAGACTCGAGTGAAAATAAAGACTAAACTTATCCGTGTACAGTGTCGCGAAATTATTGTCCGAGTTATTATGATTATTTTTGTACATTCTTTGGCATTAGTTTAGTTTAAGGAAATTTTAAGTAAAGCCAGTGGCGGGAGTAAAGTAGTGGGGGACTCGCGGGACAATTGGTTGGGTTGGGCCTCGGCTGTACCGAAATTGAGCGGAAACAGCCGAGGAAACCCAATGCCGACTCGTAGGAGAGAAGACTCGTTCTTCTTCTCCCGGGACACCGTGGCGGTCACATCGTAAAGAGAATCCAGAATTAAGGTAAAGAAAAGTATACAGAAGATTGTAGAGAAATTCAAGGAAATAAGAAAAAAGATAAGAGGAGTTTAAAGAGACCGAGACGGATTGGAGGAAGCATAGACGTAAGGTACACGAGTCCCCCAAATAATAGAAATTTTGAGTCAAAGTCATTAATATTGTTTTGTAAAGATAATAAAACTCAAAGGACGCCGAGTTAGCGTCTGTTTGGGGTATATTCACCCAAGCTAGAGTAAGAATTATTATTGTTCGTTCTGAGTGAAATTTCGAGTTAGTAGTTAACGTGAAATAATAATAACATTACTTATCAGAAATTTCCTTAAATATTTTCATATTCTCTCCGATTTAAATGTACATATTCTACTTTTTTCCATATATCTAATTATTATTGTTTAAATCGGAAATTTTCAGGAGTTTGGTGTGAAGTTTTTGTTCTGTCCCGAATACCCAAAGGGAGGGTATCGTCCCCTCCCCCCCTTGAGATAGAAAAAGAGTTTCGCGTAAGAAAGCGGGTAAATCTAAAGTCTTTTTGGGGTTTTGTGGTTTAATTGAATTAAAAATAAAACTCGGAAATTTGTCGTTTTCCCCCAAGTTCTTAGAATTTCGAAAAACGACTGGCGCCCAGGTTAAATGAGGGAAATTGATCGGGAGTAAATTGGGAAACATTCGGAGCATAAATTTTGGTCGAGTAAAATAATCTTTTTTGTGCCTTAAACGAGTTGGCTCAAGGTCAGTCAAGCCAACCGTTACAAAACCGTTACAAATACGAAAAATAAATTGAAATAATGAAACAATTATTTTTTTTGAAATTAGGATATTTTCGGAAATTAGAGTGAATACGGTCATTCCAAGTTTTAGAAATTTACCAAACAATGTATAATTCTTCAAATGTCAGTATGCTTCTGCCCAATATAATAAAATGGAGCGAAATCGCCCTACCTTGCTTATTTTCCGAGATATTTTCAAAGAACAAATGGCAAAAAAATAGACTTATCTCAATAAATTTATTCTATTTCTCTTCTTGATAAATCTCTCAAAAAATCATCTACATAGGGCGATTTTGTTTTGATTTTGTTTGTAGAGAATTTGAAGAGCTATAAAAATGTTTAGGAACTGAAATCATCGTATCTCACTCAGCTTCCGAAATATTTTCAAAAAATGACACAAAAATCAACTGATCTCGATTCACCCAAGCAATCGTTTTAATTTCACATTCTTGTCGAATGTTTCAGAAGCTGAGCGAAATGGAGCGATTTTATCCTATTCCTGTCCTGTAGAGAATTGCAAGAGCTACAAAAAAGAATGACGACAACATGATCCTATCTCCCTTATTTTTCGAGATATTCTCAAAAAATAGTTGACCTGAAAAACTTCATATTTCTATTCTCACCAGAAAATGTCCGTTCAAACAATTCCCATCAATATATCGTTGAGAATAATAATTAATAGAAAATTTTTACGAGGGCATGTTGTGAAATAGTGTTTTTCAGTGAAATGATTTCCACAGCTCCCCGACTGTTCCATTCAACTAGTTCTATTTTTTCGTTTCTAATGAAAAATTCATTAACGCTAGCAACTGAATTCGAACATGAATTGCTTGTATCAATGCCTCGGTTTCTCTATAAAAAAATAATCTGACAGATTCTGCAATTCACTTCTATATTTTCTTGTATTATCACCACTGCCACATTTCGCATCGTGTCATTTCTTATTGTTTACACTATTAACCATCATTTTACATCCTGAAACTCTAACATCTCAGAATGCTGTTGCGATCCCCAACAAAATCATAGAGATGCTAGGAAAAATGCATGAGAAATACAAATAACCTGCTCGATAAACTTAGTGAAAATTATATTTCTAAATACATTTTAATTATTTTACCTGGCCCGAGAAAATAAACGGAAATGATAAGCTGCATTGCCGTTCTTATCATTCTTTGTGCTTGGCAACGAATGAGAAACAAAAAATAATAAAGGGAGGAAACGAATGAAGCGATTTCGAGCGGACAATAGAGCCCACGGATATCACTTCATAGAAAATTATAATTTTATTACACCAGAGATCAAGGGCAAGCCGACAACTGAGAACGTGAATATCGACATAACACAACGAAGATAATTAAGTGGAGAGCGAAAGGTACGGAGCGGTCGCCTTATCATAGGGAAATCTACAACCCTCATTTATGACCTCTCTTTCCACGAAACGGCAGTGCCGAAAAAGAACTGGGAATTTGGAATCAAACAGAGTTTCGGAACCAAACAGAGTTTCATGGATACGCCCAGCTCATTTTACTATAAGAGGTGATTAACCCACAATTCTCCACCATCAGTACCAAGTCTCATCTACAACGTTACTCTGCTCATCAGGCCTTCAGTAACAAGTCCACACTCAGTAGTGTTACTCTGTCCGAGTTAACATCTCCAGTCACTAGACTTCTATCTAGAATGTTACTCTACTCAAATTGTACTCGATCAACTAAAGTATTCATACCTTCGAAGTAAAGTTCGAGTCTTTAAGTCAAAGTCAAGTAGAAGCATTTTCAAGAGGAAGCGTTTAAGTCATCCCGCAATGAACCAACAAATATCGTTCGAGCATCCTGAATTTCATCCATTAGGATCCAGTATCGTGCATCAGGCCAATTGCACAACAAGAGAGTCGTCTGCATCACCAGCAAACATTCACCAGAATTTCAACAACTCAAACCGTTGTTAATTTCTTCTAATTCCGACTATAAGTTCAATTTTACGCTGAAGCGATTACAATTCTCTTTTATCGTATTGACTCAGACTAGAAGTTTCATTTATCCTCAAATAAATTATTTGGTGCTAGTTGGAAATATACAAATTATAACATTTAATTCTGAGTAAACTTGTTTTGCCCAACAACTTCTTCCTTCAGACATCAGTACACTTCAGTGTTTTACCGCGGCAAACCGATCCCTTATTTTTATTTTTGGTTACAACCACAACCGTGATTACTACGAATAATCTACTATTTTCTGTATTAAGACATTATTCAAATCTACGTGTTTTTCGGGTTGTAGCCGTAACAATGCATTGACTTTTCCCTGGGGACTTCTATACCTACATGTGTCTCACAATGAGACCCCTTTTGGGGTCTCGAAAGTGTCTGCAAAATGAGACACTTGGGATCTTAAAATGAGACCCTTGGATTTGCAGTGTAAAAGTGTCTTTGGGAAAAAGGACATATCTCCATTAATTACCGAGATATTCCCAAAGAAAAACTAGTAAGAAAACCCAATAGTGAAGACCCGGGTAGGAATCACCCAATGCTCAACCCTTGGCCGAACATTCGCCAAGAATTTGCATGCCAAAGCCTGGTAGCCATGGTTCGGCCAAACCTTCGCCAAGTATCGGTACACCGTTGTTCGGGCCTCCAGAATTGGCTGAGCAACGATGCGCCGTAGTTTGGCCTTCCAGAATTGGCCAGGCATTATTTGAAACTTGAACTCCCAGGGCTTGGCTTCTGATCATTGGCCACTCGTCGGACCAATAATGTACTGCCAAGGCTTCAATTTTTTTTAATCTTTTGACATAATTAGATTATCTCACATTATCAGATAAGTTCTGAACAATCACCATCGAATTTCATTTCTCCGAACAAGGTAGATGGCGATAAATTTATGAGGATCAAATTTAGTTCTCAATGTATGCAATGTCTTTATGGCTAGTACGGTAAGGTAACAGACTGGAGTCTGCTCGTAGCGGCGACAGCGTAAGGGTGTCTCTACCATTAACTGCTACAGTTTTATACATACTCAATACTATATCGGATACATTTATTACACAATCCCATTTTCAATAATAATAGTTAAATTTAAATTTTAATTATCAATTATTTATAGTGCAAAAATAATAACAATAGTAGTTAGACTTTAAAGTATAATTATCAAGTTCACAGTGCAAATTTAAACTCCGAAAGTGAAAAAAGAACAACAGGTACATTAATTAATTAAAAAGTGAAAGTTTAAAAAAAAACAATGTGTGCTAACAGATATACTGTCATTTGCAGTTCTATTATGGGTATAATGAGTTATACCACAATTTATTTCACATTTATTTAATATCGAGTCTCACTAGAATTTATATTTCTAGAGATAAAAGTAAGATGAATAATCCTCAGAAAAACATTCAAGTTACACAGAAGTCTCTACAAACAAAAGGAAGAGGTCAGCCGGGTAAACCCCCCCTTACTTCTCCACCCTCAATATCTGCTACTAATACTGGTCGAAAGAGGAAAGGTGACACATTAGTAAACACAGCTCATCTTCCTAAAACAGTACTACTGGATCCTCATACGCTATCGAAAGAATATCGTCAAATGATCCAATTACATGGTTCTCGTGAACAAATAAGAGACATCAGATATGGTACATCGAATAACTCAAATGAATCAGCAAAACCTGCACCAATAATAAGTAAAAGCAAAAATGCTCCATCTGAAATCAGTAGAAATGGAGAGAGTCCTCCTAAAGCAGTAAATAACAACGAGACTATTAACAGTCCGCCAGCTAGTACAAGTCAAAAAAGTCTATATGATACAATAACTGTAGACGATTTAACTAACACAGGGTGGCTTATCTCTACCCGTACTGGATTCGTTTGAGCAGGGTTCAGTTGTCAGGGATATAAACGATAGTTTCACATCCGATAGACTACGTCCGTAACCGATAGCTCAGATCTCTCGCAATAGTATGCGATGGATTCTATCGGATGTAACTTTTTTTCAATGTTGCATCGGACGAGAGATTTTTGATTTCTTTGAAGGTTACCACCGGTGGAATTTATCCAATTCTCTCGAATCCGATATTTTAATTGTTCGAATCATGCATTCACAACCGATAGGATATGCCGGATGACCGATGCAGCATATCTTTACCCGCACTGAATTCGTTTGAGCAGGGTTCAGTTGTCAGGGATATGGACGATGGGTTCACATCCGATAGCTCATATCGCTTGCAATAGTATGCGATGGATTCTATCGGATGTAACTTTTTTTCAATGTTGCATCGGACGAGAGATTTTTGGTTTCTTTGAAGGTTACCACCGGTGGGATTCATCCAATTCTCTCGAATCCGATATTTTAATTGTTCGTATCATTCATTCACAACCGATAGGATATGCCGGATGAACGATACAAAGTGAATATATCGGTTGCACCGATTTTTTGACTCAATACCGATAAGGTAGAGAGTACTCTACCTTATCCATACAGTGTCATTCATTCCCGCTCCGCTAGATGGCATTATCAACAAATCACAAACAAGACTAGAGGACGTTAGGCCAAAATCTCCAATGGGCAGAATCTCCAATAGAAAACGACCGTAGCGCCACCTAGCGGTCAAAATAATAATTAATTTTGAAAAATGGCGCAAATCAAAATAAAATGCTGGGGGAAGGGTCTGCTGCAGTAGCGAGAGCATAATAATAATAATTACGACTGTTGTGGTGCTCTGCAGCTCACATCCCAGCTGTTCTCCGGGGAGTCTGAGTGCGTCTACATCCTCTGGACTATGCCAAGTGAGAATAGAAGTGTCTTGACGACAAAAGGCTCGTTTGGTATGGTCCAGGTAATGTGTGCACTTCATTTTCAAAATTCCTCGAGGGATTTTGAAAGGGGAGAGTGCCTGGACCCGGTACAATGAGATCCAAGTGGTCTCGTAGACGACTGATAAAATTCTCTATAGTCCAGGTCTGATATACGTGTATACTTAATGCTTCCTCGGGCAATTTTTTGGAGAATTCACTCAGCAGACTGGGTAAAGTGAAATGGAATTGGCCTCGATGATTCCCGATTCGATTGTGGATGGTCAAGGTGAGTTTAGTGCTATTTGATGCGAATTCATCAAAGCATTCTTACGTGTATGGACTGCCCGAAGCCTGTCCAATGGAATTGAGGTCATCACGACGATCCTCGTTTTCATTCTACATGACCCAGGTCCATTTTCTGATTTTCTAGTCAACTTTCTCGGAGGATTTCAATCTTCATGAACTCTATGGACATTTTTTTATGATATGCAGGCCATCTCGCAGATGACCAATGTCATCTTCTATTGTCCAGGTCACATAAACTTTTCCAATAATCAATTCCTCGGTGAATTTTGATTGATTCGAACTCTTTGAAATCTCTCAACTGAAATCTAAATGTCTTAACCAATCGTGAATTGGACTCTACACGGTCTAGGTGAATTAGAAGCGGCTGGATGCGAACTCTTCAAAGCATCTCCAAGCTGATGGACTCTCCGGAGCCTGTACAATAGAATCCAGGTAATCCCGATAATCCCTTATTGTATTATAATAAGGTCCAGGGGAATTTGCTGGTTGCAAGATTGACTTCCCTGGGGAAGTGTCATTTGTATGAACTCTATGAGCTTTTTCCTATGACATGCAAGCCATCTTGTCGATGACCCATATCATCTTCTATTGTCCAGGTTACATAAACGTTTCCAATTGTCAATTCCTCAGAGAATTTTGATGGATTTAAACTCTTCGGAATCTCTCAACTAAAATCCAAATGATTTTACCAATTGTCAACTGGATTCTACATGGTCCAGGTGAATCAAAAGCGGCTGGATGCGAATTCTATAAAGCATCTCCAAGTTTATGGATTCTCTGGAGCCTGTAGAACGGAATCCATTCCATCCCGACGATTCCTGAATTCATTCTCCAAAGCTTAGGTAGATTCACTGGTTGCTCGATTGACTCCTCCGGAGAGAGTCAATCGAGCGACCAGTGAAAAAAAAAATTCAGTTACATTCCAATGTGGGACTCTTCTCCAGCACCAGAGCTGTGTGCCAAGATCTCGGTTTCGTCACAAACTAGTCCCGGGCCAGTCTTGGGACCGTTCCAGAAACCAGAGCCAGCACTGTTGCCAGAACCACCTCCAGCAACTCCTCCGGAGAGAGTCAATCGAGCAACCAGTGAATCTACCTAAGCTTTGTAGACTGAATTCAGGGATCGTCGGGATGAAATGGATTCCATTCTACAGGCTCCAGAGAATCCATAAACTTGGAGATGCTTTAAAGAATTCGCATCCAGCCGCTTTTGATTCACCTGGACCATGTAGAATCCAGTTGACAATTGGTAAAATCATTTGGATTTTAGTTGAGAGATTCCGAAGAGTTTAAATCCATCAAAATTCTCTGAGGAATTGACAATTGGAAACGTTTATGCAACCTGGACAATAGAAGATGATATGGGTCATCTACAAGATGGCTTGCATGTCATAGGAAAAAGCTCATAGAGTTCATACAAATGACACTTCCCCAGGGAAGTCAATCTTGCAACCAGCAAATTCCCCTGGACCTTATCATAATACAATAAGGGATCATCGGGATCACCTGGATTCTATTGTACAGGCTCCGGAGAGTCCATCAGCTTGGAGATGCTATGAAGAGTTCGCATCCAGCCGCTTCTAATTCACCTAGACCGTGTAGTGTCCAATTCACGATTGGTTAAGACATTTAGATTTCAGTTGAGAGATTTCAAAGAGTTCGAATCAATCAAAATTCACCGAGGAATTGATTATTGGAAAAGTTTATGTGACCTGGACAATAGAAGATGACATTGGTCATCTGCGAGATGGCCTGCATATCATAAAAAAAAAGTCCATAGAGTTCATGAAGATTGAAATCCTCCGAGAAAGTTGACTAGAAAATCAGAAAATGGACCTGGGTCATGTAGAATGAAAACGAGGATCGTCGTGATGACCTCAATTCCATTGGACAGGCTTCGGGCAGTCCATACACGTAAGAATGCTTTGATGAATTCGCATCAAATAGCACTAAACTCACCTTGACCATCCACAATCGAATCGGGAATCATCGAGGCCAATTCCATTTCACTTTACCCAGTCTGCTGAGTGAATTCTCCAAAAAATTGCCCGAGGAAGCATTAAGTATACACGTATATCAGACCTGGACTATAGAGAATTTTATCAGTCGTCTACGAGACCACTTGGATCTCATTGTACCGGGTCCAGGCACTCTCCCCTTTCAAAATCCCTCGAGGAATTTTGAAAATGAAGTGCACACATTACCTGGACCATACCAAACGAGCCTTTTGTCGTCAAGACACTTCTATTCTCACTTGGCATAGTCCAGAGGATGTAGACGCACTCAGACTCCCCGGAGAAGAGCTGGGATGTGAGCTGCAGAGCACCACAACAGTCGTAATTATTATTATTATGCTCTCGCTACTGCAGCAGACCCTTCCCCCAGCATTTTATTTTGATTTGCGCCATTTTTCAAAATTAATTATTATTTTGACCGCTAGGTGGCGCTACGGTCGTTTTCTATTGGAGATTCTGCCCATGGGAGATTTTGGCTTAACGTCCTCTAGTCTTGTTTGTGATTTGTTGATAATGCCATCTAGCGGAGCGGGAATGAATGACACTGTATGGATAAGGTAGAGTACTCTCTACCTTATCGGTATTGAGTCAAAAAATCGGTGCAGAGTCAAAAAATCGGTGCAACCGATATATTCACTTTGTATCGTTCATCCGGCATATCCTATCGGTTGTGAATGAATGATACGAACAATTAAAATATCGGATTCGAGAGAATTGGATGAATCCCACCGGTGGTAACGTTCAAAGAAACCAAAAATCTCTCGTCCGATGCAACATTGAAAAAAAGTTACATCCGATAGAATCCATCGCATACTATTGCAAGCGATATGAGCTATCGGATGTGAACCCATCGTCCATATCCCTGACAACTGAACCCTGCTCAAACGAATTCAGTGCGAGTAAAGATATGCTGCATCGGTCATTCGGCATATCCTATCGGTTGTGAATGAATGATACGAACAATTAAAATATCGGATTCGAGAGAATTGGATGAATCCCACCGGTGGTAACCTTCAAAGAAACCAAAAATCTCTCGTCCGATGCAACATTGAAAAAAAGTTACATCCGATAGAATCCATCGCATACTATTGCAAGCGATATGAGCTATCGGATGTGAACCCATCGTCCATATCCCTGACAACTGAACCCTGCTCAAACGAATTCAGTGCGGGTAAAGATATGCTGCATCGGTCATCCGGCATATCCTATCGGTTGTGAATGCATGATTCGAACAATTAAAATATCGGATTCGAGAGAATTGGATGAATTCCACCGGTGGTAACCTTCAAAGAAATCAAAAATCTCTCGTCCGATGCAACATTGAAAAAAAGTTACATCCGATAGAATCCATCGCATACTATTGCGAGAGATCTGAGCTATCGGTTACGGACGTAGTCTATCGGATGTGAAACTATCGTTTATATCCCTGACAACTGAACCCTGCTCAAACGAATCCAGTACGGGTAGAGATAAGCCCACAGGGTCAACCTCAGCATCAGCATCAACCGCCAGCAATTTAAATAACGAGCAAGGCCTTGAGAATGAGAACGCTAACAACAACAAGGAAAAATCAAATTATCCATCACCAAAGGCATATCCTACACCAATCTATGTCTATAATATTGATTTTCAAATTCTGGCTCCAACTCTTACGGAAAATAATATCGGTAAAAATTCATTTCATTTGATTAAAACAAATATCAATGAATATGATTACAACACTAACATGTATGAATCTTGTATCACCATTAGAAATAAAAACATTCAAACGTATAAAAAGTGTTTAGAAATTTTATCTGAAAGAAATATATCTTTCTACCATTATACCCTTAACAATGAAAAATTGAAATCTTTGATATTGAAAGGATTAAAATTTGTCTCAGAAGATAATTCTACACTTAGCCCTCATTTTATTAAAATCAAATTAACTGAAGAAAGAATTAAAAATGTAGAAATCGTGAAAGCCCGGGTAGAAAAATTTTGGTCTTTGAAAGATCTTCAAAAGATCTTCCGAAGATGTCCGAAAACGATCTTTAAAAGATCTTTGGGAGATCTGTTATATGGCCACTTCACAGACTTCCGAATGTCTTCAAGACGTCTTCAAAAGATCTCTTCCGAAAGATTTCACCAAAATAGTGCCAGACTTCTGAGCTCTCATCAGGAGATATCTTGGCCGACTAATTCTCAGTCTTCTTGAAGATTCAGAAATAGTCTGCAGGTGTTTCTCTATAAGTCTTGCAACGACTTTCAATGAATCTTTTGACGACTTTTTCCAAGTATTGGAAAGACTTGGGCGAAGTCTTGCAAAGACATTTCATAAGTCTTGTAAAGACTTGGTCTAAGTCTTGCAACGACTTTTGACAAGTCTTTTGAGGATTTGTCAAGAATTTTCAAGATATTTCATGATTTGCTTCTCCGTATCTTGAACTTTCCTAATCAATGCTCTGAAACTATGGTTTTTCTACAATTTGTTAAATTATTTCATATGAATTAGTGGGTTTAGTTTATGAGTATAAATTTTTATTTCAAACCTGGTTTCAAATATTAGCTGATGACATTCCTTGACTGATGTGACTCACACCATCTTGTTTTCAATTCCAACAAGAATGAGGCTCATGGAGAGTGTTTCGAGAGGAAGAGGAATAGAATCAGGAATAAAATTCTGGTTTTGGCTCAAATCGGTTCAATAAATATAATGTTCCATCAACAAATTAGTGTACAAAAATCCTCATTATTTATTCAAATTGATTATCATGTTATCATTCTTCATATTATATAATTCCACTGAATTCTGTTCACGCATAGTTTAACACAATTTCAAATTTTTCATTTATTCATTCTATTTATTTATAAATATATACATATATTTTTTGGTTTTTTTGCATATATTATTATTATTATTCTTTTTTTTTCATTTCCGTCACTGTGGCAGAGGAAAAGAGGGAAGGGGAAGGAGAGGAAGAGAGAGGGGTTGGGAGAGGGAGATTGATTGATTGATTGATTGAATGATTTATTGCTGTACATTATGTTGTACAAAGGATACAGAGCAAAAATTCATAGAAAAATCATAGAGAAATAATCAAAAGCAGAAGAGTACATAGTTTAGATAAGCCTTACAGGCTGTTTTGAAAGAAGCAAGTGTCGGAAAATCCCTCACTGTGCTAAGCACTGAGTTCCAGAAGTAGGCCGTGGACACCTGGACGGAGCGTCTTATTTTCTCTGTCCTGAAAGGCCTCACCATCAGGGGAGACACCTCCCCCCTCGCCGGGCGGCAACTGCTGTTATTAATAAGCTCGCAAGATACGCAGGTTCACCCGAGCGGAGTAACCTGTACATCAGGCACCCCAGAAAGTAATCCCTGCACATTCCACAAGTCATTCAGCCCAGCCGCTTACAAAGGGGAGAGATGCGCTCGTCCCGCCGCGCACCAAAGATATATCTAATCCCCATGTTGATTAAACGCTGAAGCCTGAGTGACAACACCTCAGTAAGACCAGCATATACTAAGCAACAGTAATCGATAACAGGGAACACCAGCATCTCCACCAAGTGCTTCCGCAGTCCCAGATTTTTTTTTTTTTTTTTTTATACTTATTTAACGTCGCCATCATTTCGCTAAGATTATGCCAATCAGCGACGGAGGTTCATGGTGTGTCTGCGGACAAAGCACTTGTAAATAATTTTTACAGTGGTGCTTGTATCATTTGGCAGAGACTAGGATTTGAACCCGGGTCTACGAGTTGGCAATCCGACACTCTACCGAACGAGCCACCGTTCACCTCCAATCCCAGATTTAGCAGCAAAAAGTCCAACCTAGCCCCCCCCCTGCCCCATTGTCGCCTGAGAACGCCCACCGAGGTACGGAGCCAACCATTCAACCGCCTCGCGAGAGAACCCATAATCCAGTAGCTTCTTCAGCAATCGCACATGACACACTGAATCGAAAGCCTTACTAAAGTCAAAGAGAAGAAGAGCCGTCAGTTGTCGCCCGTCAATGCCGGAACGAATGTCGTCAGTTAGTCTAAGGAGAGCCGTCTGGGTGCTGTTATGACTACGAATGCCAGTCTGTAAAGGGTCTAGTATTGAGCGTGCAGTCAGGAAAGCGTGAATCTGTTGGGAGGCAAGCCTCTCCAGGACCTTCGAGAGGAAGCACAGTAAAGCTATCGGTCTGTAGTCGTCAAGTTTCAACGGATTCTTCACCTTGTTCAGCGCTATTACGATCGATTTCTTTCATAAGGAAGGAAAGGAAGAAGAGGAAAAAGACCTATTGAAAATCCTGGTCAAGTAGGCCGACAACAGCCCTCGCGCCGCTACCACTACACATCTACGAATCTCATCAGTGCCCTTCGCCTCGGAGGAGAAGTGGTCAATGGCCTCCTTCACCTCCGATGCTGTCACCGGTCTGAAAAAGAAACGTAGATGAGCAGCATCAGAGTCGACTGGCAGCGAGAGAAGATAGTCATCCACACTCGGATCCAGGGGATTATATGAGATTCCAGAAAAATGCTGATTCAGTGCATCATGATCAAAACTACCAGACGATTCGTCTACTCGAGCCACACCCAAGGGTCGGAGCTCCTTCCAAATCAACGCAGGGTCCCTGAGATCACACAGCCTTCGGTGGAAGTGCAGCTGTCGTGCATTCTCCACTTCAGATTGAGCACGATCACGAGCCATGCGATACTCCAAAAGTGCCGTCCGAGACCGCCTTCTCCTGTACACTCTATACAGACGATCCCTCTCGTGCACCAATGAACACACACACTCTGTGAACCATGGCTTGCACCCTCTACCTGTTGTCAATCTCTTCAAAGGAACCGATCCCTCAATAGCCTGCTCCACATTAGTGCAGAGAGCCTGAACCATCCCCTCCAATGAAGCATAGCCATCAAACGCAGACCAGTCCGAGGCCGAAAGCTGAGCAGTTGAAGCAGCCACGTCAAAGGACTTGGAATCCCTATAGGTGATGTCCTCAACACATGCCGGTGGAGAGAGGGACACCTGTACAGTTGCCGCAATGAGGTCATGCCCATCCACAAATGGTACATCCGTCTTCCAGCACGAAAGAAGCACATCCTCTGAGTCCACCAAACACAGATCAAGCCAAGTGTCCGAAGTCCTAGTGTGATGCGTAGCCCCATGCGGCACCAGCGTGAGAGAATTATCTGTGTTCTGCTGTTCGACAGCTGATCTGCATTAAAGTCGCCCAGGATTACCTTCGAGCTGTACTCCTGCAAGTAAGAGTTGGTATGAAGTCCGTACCCTGAACGAATGGAGCATGGTTCCGTCGGTAAACTGCACCGACCAGAGTTGGGAAGAGCCCTCTACCAGAAATCTCGCAAAGTAGATACTCAGGCAGACCTGGTTTCCGAGTCCGTGTATGAGTAGAAGAAGCTAAAACCATCACACGAAAACTGTTGCTGATATACAGAGCCACCCCACCACCGCGAATATTCCTATCACAACGAAAAAGAGTGAAACCCTCCAGAGATACAACGTCATCATCAACAAGGGGGCCAAGTTTAGTCTCTGACATAGCGATGACATGAAATGGCGGACGAGAATACCTGGAAAAATCGCACCCTTTCGGGATGAGCCCTCACAGAGTTGACATTAAGATGGCAAACCCTCAAACCCCCTGTAACCTCCCAGGCCGGTAGCTCACCTCCGGAAACATCAGGAACACATGAAACAGGGGGAGGGACTCCCGAACTAGCAGAAGACAAGGCTCGACTTGCTCGGGGAGCAGACGATAGCACAGGATACGAGACAGACACTGAACCAGGAGAGAGAGCCGGAGTCAGAGGCTGCTCGCCAGCAGGAGACAAAGAAGAAGAAACAGTGGAGGTGAAAGAAGTAGAAGAATGAGAAGAAGAAGATATAGCATGAGGAAGTGGAGAAGAAGTACAAGTTGTATTTAAGAGGAGCCCGCCAAAAAGTTTTTTAAATCATCACTGCAGGAGATCTGGCATGGAAGACCATCCTTCCCCTTTCTGATGAAAACCGTGCCATCACGCACATGGGTGATATAGCCTTTCTTCTTTGCGATGTCCCTTACCTCCCTACGCAACGCATGCAAATCCGGCGGAAGGAACTCATTGATGTTAATAAGCGCGGGTAGAAGCGCAGCTGTTATTCCAGCAGCAAGTACGAGTTCTTGACTGAGCTCCGAAGAATGCAACTTCCCCTTACGAGCCTTCGCCAGTACTACGTTATGCGCCATTGCACCAGATGATAAAGTGACCACCATATAGGCTGATCTCATCACATTGTCCACACCATCTGCACCCAAGGATTTAGCCCCACTTCCAACACCAGTGCCCTCAGCATTCCGTGCTCTCCTTGGTACCAATGGCCTCACATTCACCACACTATCAGCAGGACAAGACGGACAGACTGTACAAATGACTGCGGTTGCCAGTCCTTTGCAGTCCTCATTCACCGGCATCTGTAGCCTAGAGATTAGAATGTCCAAGTTCATTTTTGCTCTTTCAGCGTTGATTCTCGCAATGGACGCCGTAAGCTCTTTTATAGCTGTCTCAGTCGAATCAACCCTATTCATCACAGCCTCCGGTACTACTGAGGCTTCACCTGAACCACCCGCGGCAGCTGACTCGTCCATAAGACGACGTAGGTCCTGCTGAGCATTTTCCACCACCCCTAAGCGACCCTTAGTTGCCACTACATCCGCCACCACGTTATCCACCTTCTCCACCAGTAATGGAATCTTATCCAGCACCTTACGCCCCTCGGAGACCTCACCCTGTAAAGCTGTCATACGTGCTTCCATATTTTCCTCAAAAACCCTTGATCTCTCATTCATTACCGCTAGTTGTGCAGAAATAGCTTTTAACGTTGGCATTACCGAACTAAGATCCCCTGCTGAGCCTGTAGGCTCCAATACCTTGTCATCGAGAACAGCTGACAGAGCCGCACGTATGAAAAAAGTGTATAGGAAGTTCCTATAGGACATTCCTATAGGAAAATCGTATAGTGAAGTGTATACATCTGCTTATATGGAATTCGGATATTTCCTATACGATTAGAATTTGTTGTGTTTCTATACGCAAATTAGAGTTTAGACGATTTATACGCTAGTCGATTTTCCTATAGGAATGTCCTATAAGAACTTCCTATACACTTTTTTCATACGTGCAAGCTTGATGAATTGCTTCGAGCTCTCGTTACCATCGGAGAATTCATGTCAACGATGCACGTACGACATTTTTTAACCAATTCATTTCCATGAAGAACCACGTTGAACTTAGTGCAGCCCGCATGGTACCATTTCTTACATCTATGACATTGCATGAGCTTCCCCCCTCTTTACGACACGTAGTGCACATTGAAGCTGGTTTAGGCTTATCCTTGTCCGCCATGTCCAAAAGAAGGCCAGAGAAACCGATAGGAATCCAGAAAGTAGTAGAAGAATGAAAGAAAAAGATAGGAGAAAAATCTGAGCAGGAACACACTAAACGTCAGTGGACAATCAGTGATCCCAATAACGTACGTCCCTGAATGATGATAAGTCCAGAAAAGCACCAAGTTGATAAATCAGAAGTACTCGTTACCGTCAGAGGGTAACCATTACCGACAGAGAGTGACTACCAGGTACAAATTTCCACCGCAATGGCATTTGTATCTCCGCCGAAGATACAGCCGCTCAATCAAACCAGGTCTATGCAAATAATGCCGGTACAATATAACCTCACTTTGTCACTTACTTGATTAATTAAGTGAAGAATTTCTAGAAGAATACTTGAGAAGCAGTCCCGACTATTATCACAATAGATGGACTGCAATTTGTAGCGTGCAGCAATCTGCAGAAGCAAGACGCCCGAAGGTAGATAAAGCAGTAAAAAGACCAACAAGATACAAGCAAAAAACGAGTGTATTATTGTACTCACAGAGAGAGAGAGAGAGATTGATTGATTGATTGTGGATTTATTATTGTTCAAAGTTGAACAAATTTAAAGTACATTGCAGAAATACAATTAGTTCATTAACAGAAGAGGAAATAGTTAAAAAACAGAGATAGATAGATAGATAGATGCGTTTTTATTATGTCCTAGGATCACAAGATCCTCTAAGGACAAACCAAAAGTATATAATACAAAAGTTACATTTCTTATCATTATAATCATGTCTTTTTTTTCTTTTTCGTTTATCAATTGAAATTGAATTGAAATAATGGTCAATACGTATAATTACAACCGCATAAAGAAAAAGACAGAGTCAAGAGACAAAATAATTAATTAAGAGAGAGAGAGAGAGAGGGAGAGAGAGAGAGAGAGAGAGAGAGAGAGAGAGCGAGAGAGAGAGAGCGAGAGAGAGAGAGAGAGAGAGAGAAAGATAGATAGATAGATAGATATTTTTTATTATTGTTCAGAGTAGTTGAACAAAAGTACAGAGTTTTGTAACATGATGATACAATTAGTTTGTGTAAGAATAGAATTAGAAAGAGGTATAGATTAACATAGTCACTTGTAATGAAGCAGATAACACTCAAGAAATTAAACTCTAAAAGAGAGAGAAAGAGAGAGAGAAAGAGAGAAAGAGAGAGAGAGAGAGAGAGACCAGCAATTTGATGTTTCCTTAATTTGATGCAGATAACTCGTGGATGAACTGCCGTGAATTCCAAACAATGGACAATATTTCGTCCTCACAGTTCACCACGACGTATCTCAGTGGAAACTCCTCTACCTCACCCAGAAAAGTGACGAACTGTCCATAATATTGATGGAGCATCGCTTGCTGAAAAGAATAATCGATCAAATTGTAATAATTAACAAATTTCATCATATTTCAAGAAGAAAAAAAGTACTTTACCGAATAAATATTGATGTGTGGCCCTAGAAAGGCCACAAAATCAACGAAAGCGTCATGGACAGGAGGATTCAGCTGCCCAAGCTGCAATAGTGCGAGTGGCATACTGGATGCAGCGATCGACTGTGCAACCTCCTTCCGCTGCTCCTCCCACCACAGGAATTGAGCGAGGAGCTCAGGATTCCCGCAGAAAACATCCTCCGGCGTTCTTATGATAGCCATCTATATATATTGTGACGTAATTCTGAGGCCTAACGGTAAACCTCAAAATTAAGCACGCCTGAAAAGTTAAACCAACTCCAAAAATTCAAAATCATCAACTACCATATGGGCGCCAGGATAATCTAAAATTATCCAAATCAATAAACAAAATAACATAAAATTCAAAACCAAAAATACTCCCTTACTCTGCTCGACTGTCTCAGCGATCTCTCCAAGGTCGTTTGTTGTGGGTGAGAATAAGGAGTAACAAAATAATAAAAAAATTAAATAATTCAACACAAAATATTTAGGGAAATCAAAAATGTAAATTTAATTTAATAAAATTGTTTTTTTTTTTTTTTTTTTTAAAATATGAATAATAATGAAAATAATTAAATAAACAATTTACTCGTGCACAGCACGATATTAATTATTTATACGTCACCAGACGTTTTAATAGACTTTAGTTATTTTATAAAATTTCAAAAATTAATTAATAATTAAAAAGTTATTAATTAATTTATCGTAACAAAATTAAAAATTTCAATCAGTAATACGAAATTTAAATTTGAATAAAATCTAGGGATTTCCCGCCAAATAAAGTCACTATAAAAGTCACTAGAAAAGTCACTAGAAAATTCCCTAGGGGACGCTACTACCATGTCCCTGATTTCCCCAACGACCTTGACCAAAAATAAATTTTTCACAATGAAATTTTTAAATATGAAAAGACAATAAAATGAATTACAAAAGAATAATAAAAAAAAAATCCTTTTCCTTTTCTTTTCCAGGAATGAACAAAATTATAATAATTAATTAAAAAAAATAATATGGGTTACGTTTGATAACGACGTTTGATGATTGAAAAAAAAAAATTAAAATAAATTATTTAATTGTCAACGAGAGATTTGCATTGAATAAAAAAAATAAAAAAAAAATTAACTAAGAAAATTTTCTTAACGAAAAATCTAATCTCGAAAATCAGAGTTCTTTATTTCCGTTGCAATACGACAGAAAATAAAAAAAAAACAAAATAATAAAAAAAATGACTCGAAGAAAATTTTCTTTTACGACACAAAAATTAATTGAATTAAATTTCGCTCACCAGACAAAAATTCTTCAATTGGTGCAACAAATTAATATCTCAAAATGTTCAGTGAATTTTTCTGAACGATATTATTATAAAATATTCCACAATGTCTCAAAGTTTATCTCAGAATAAAGGTTACAAAAATATTTGTCAACCAAACGAGCACGCGTCCAAAACGAGAATCAACGCCATGTTGGTCTCGTTACGTGAGGACACCGGCCGGCACGAAAAACTCCAGCGTGGCAGGCTGTGATTGGTCGACGCCTGTGACGTCAACAGGTGACTGTTAGTTGATCAAATTTGAAATTTCAACTTCCAACGATGACAGACGAGACACTCCAAACTGAACAATTTCAGAAGTGTTATCAGTCCCCTCTCGTGACTGGTGATGCTGGATCCTTCTCCAGACTCTTCCTCTCGCCTGCTCATCCGATGAAGAGCAATTTCATTAACGAAAATCCTTGATTTTCCATTAAAAAAATTCTTTGGCCTCCTTCTATCACTGAGTGATTCGCCCAGGTGGTGCTGCCCTCTTCCGCTCAATACGAAAATTGTCGCCGGTGAGCGGTACATTTAAATTTGAAATAAAATAATATAATTTAATTATAATAAAATTTTTATTAATTAAATCTCTCTCATTGACAAAAAAATTTGGATTCTCGTTTCGGACGCCATTTTCTAAAATTAACGCGCCCAGACGAAAAATCAGTAACGAGATGAAATATCACGTTACAATATATAAAACAAGCAGGAACCCCATTACTTGTGCGTAATTTGAGAATCTCACATTCAATATTCTGCCAATGCAATTGGCAGCAAGCTTCCGAATGGATTTTTCAATTTCAAATCTACCATCATTGATCTTGTTCATATTAATCACTTCAATCCATGTTCTTTTTGTTAAATATGATATCTCTTTGAATGTTCTGAAATGATGAGAATTCCCTCATTTGCTATGAGCAACAAAATTCTTTTTTATCATCATAGTTCGATTTTTTGGAACATCTTCAGTCATATTCCATTGAAATCTTGAGCTTCAACTTTAAAGTCAATTTAGCTAAGGCCCAGTTTCACCGTCAGATAATGGCCATTACTATACTGGCGATAAAAGAATAATTTAGTCAAAGTCGGAAATTAACTTAATGCCGATTATCTTAATTTGATGGTGGGGGAAAATATGGCGGTGATATAGCTCGCTGCGCTCGGGCGTAAGCTCACTTCCGTCCCAGTGTGCAGAAAAATAGTATACGCTCCTTGGGCAGTAAGTAAGAAAGCCTCAGAGCACATGTTTGTTGAACTCGGCTCCGCCTCGGTCAACAATTACATGTGCTCTGAGACATTTCTTACATTACTACCCTAGGCATGTACTATACTATTGTCCAACAGAGTTAAAGCTGATGGATTGAATAAAAAAAAATATAGAAAATAAATGTTTCAATTACTTTTCTTCCCAGTGAGGACTTAATATTTCAGAGGGTTGAGTCGCCATTTTCCTTCCCCTTCGTCGACTTAAGATAATCGCCATTAACTTAGTCCGACTTTAACTTTGATTGAAAATTAGCTAATGGTCATTATATCGCGGTAAAACTAGGCCTAACTCGAGGTTAGTCTTGCCCAAACTCAGCCCAATTCAAGGTTGTTTATGAGAAAACTCTCTGCAATGAGAAATTTTCAAAATTTAAAATTTCATCATTTAAATGACAAGTAATGTCCTGTTGAAATTTGAAACCATTCTGGAGCTTATTTAAAAAAAAAAAAAATTTTGAGTTTACGTTACGAGTTTTATACGTGAAGATATGGTAAGTCGATGAGAGTCATACGGAATCTTTTTTAGCGCTCTCGCGGTAATATTAGTTTCGTTTTTTTAGTCAAACTATACAATTTTGAATGGTCCACGTGCAAGGTCGCTCATATTAGGTTAATTCTCTACACTACACCGGTGTAGTGCAACAAATTAAAAATGCCAATAGAAATGTATGTGTTGAGATACGCCACTTTATTATTTTTTTTTTTTTAAAGAAAATTGGAGTCAGTATCAAGTTAACAAAGAGGTGCAAGTGCTGAAAATACGATGTATCATTAATTTTAAGGGAGGAAGAGAGCAGAGACGGACCAATGCCCCTGATGCGGAATGATAGACAATGTCAGTTACACGATGTTTATGTCCGACAGATGGAACGAAGAGAGACTCGAGTTTAAAGCTCCTACCGGACGATAATTCCATACGATTAACTGATGATCAGCCTAATAAGCAACAAGGGAAGCTGAAGTCATCGACACAATGATTGATAAGAAAGAGGATGACATCAGAGCGCTACGTCACAGCGTCTGGAGACAATGCCCATGCTGAAGTGAAGCGAAAGCGGTTTGCAGCATAATGCACGAATGATGTGACGGAAGTCGGTTTTTTAGTCAGTAAGAATCTGAAACTACCCGCATCCCATCTGCGGGTGTCTCATGTAAGATTTTTCCCACCTCCACGAAAAAAAAAATGAATAAAATAGGCGTCAGAGGGTTGAATTCGTCCCAAATATGGTCAATTGAATAGTTTTGAAGATATAGCTTGCTTTTTCTGATGTTTCTATGCTAATATCTAAAAAACTACTGGACCGATTCCGCCCAGTTTCAATACCAACCTTTGTGTTCATCAGATGTATATCCTCACGAAATTTGGGGTCTCTAGCTCAATTATTTATTAAGTTATCGTGGAATCAAGATTTTCACGAAAAATTTATCAAAAGTTTTCTACTGGGTAAAATAAAAATCTGAGCTCCCACCACCCCGGGGGTCAAAGATGCGGCTCCTGGACGCGTATCTCCTCGCGGAGACTGGACGCTGTGATTCCATTTTTCATCGAGAAAAGTCGAAAAAACGATATTTCAACATTTTCATTTTTCTCAAAAACTATCCGGCCGATTTAGCTGAAATTTTTGTGAGAGCTTGGGGCACACATGGCGAACTCATGGTAAAATTTTCAGATCGCTAGCTAACCCCACTTCAAAGTAAAGCGGAAAATGCGTCATCACACACACACACATACACACAGACATTTTTTAAAAACGACGGATCTCGACGTTTTGGGTCATTTGCAGTCATATTATGATGAAATCTCAAAAACGAAAAAAATTACGATTACAAAGCTTCCATTTGGAAGCAAAAATGATAAATATATTTTTTCTAAACATGAAGATATCCTTAACATAATAGGTAGCCATTATCAATTAATCAATTCACCAAGATATCTTAATGAAAACACTCGTATTCATGAAATCGTAAAGCATAAAATGGCTGAGTTTAAGAATGATATTGCAATGGACGCATCTTTAAATAATTCAATCACCAACTTCAATAATGATAATACCTCACTTCGCATTAATCCTTTACAAAATCAAGGTGAACAATGCTTTACTAATTTCGCAACTATCAAAGCAATAATTAAAGGATTACCTAAGAATGTTTCAAGTGGAATAGACCGTATTCCACCAGTTATTGTAAAGCATATTCCTGATAAAATGATTATTAATCTAACAATTTTAATTACTAATTCTCTAAATATTAATTATTTTCCTATTGCATGGAAAACAGCATCAGTTATTCCTTTACTAAAAAAAAATAAAAATAAAACAGATCCCGCTAGCTACCGTCCTATTAGCCTAACTACCACATTCAGTAAAATTTACGAATTAGTTATTCACAAGTCAATTAACTACTACGCAAATATTAATAAAGTTATACCTAATAACCAATATGGTTTCAAACACCAACACTCCACTCTCCACGCGGTCAATAAATTTCTGTCAGACTTCAATGAAGCACTTATCCAAAATAAGATCACAGGAGCAGCTTTACTAGACCTCGAAAAAGCTTTCGACTCTGTTTGGTTAGATGGCTTAATATTCAGATTATTTAAAAATAATTTCCCAATTTATTTAATTAAAACAATATATAATATGATTACAGGTAAAACATTTCGCATCATAGAAAATAATGAGATTTCAAGTAAACAATTTTTAATTACTGAAGGACTCCAGCAAGGCACCGTTAATTCCCCCCTCTTATTTTCAATCTTCACTTCTCACATGATTGACTCCTACAATCTAAATTCAGGAAATGATACTTATAGTTTAGCTTTCGCAGATGACCGCATAACCTATGTAATAGATAAAAAGGTTGAAATTGTTAGAGACAAATTAGAGGCACTAGTAAATAATGCGAATGAAATGTATGCCAATTGGAACTGACGTATCAATCCTGAAAAAAGTGAGACAATAGTAATTAGTAAAACCCAAAACTTTCTTTCCAAAAGTAAAATAAAAAAAATTAAAGAATTCTTAATTCAAACGAATAACCCGGATACTCTTCTACCCGTAAACATCCCAAATAGTATACTAGCTAAATACCTAGGTATTCTTATTGATTATTTAGCAAGATGCTCTGACCATATAGATATGCAAATTAACAATGCACGAAAACGCTTTAAATCATTAGGCTATTTATTTCATAACAAATATATTGATAAAAAAGCCAAAGTTATTTGTTACTTATTATTGATGAGGCCTTTACTAACATATGGGTCCCAAATTCATTGGAATATTGGTGTCCATCAAATGGAAAGAATGAGAATTTTTGAAAGATAATGTCTGAGAACATGTCTTTCTTTACATAGATCAGCTCACTCTAATTATTCACATAGAGTTAGTAATAAAATTCTATATGATACTGCAGATATCCAAAGAATCGATAATCACATTCTATCTCTCACACGTAATTATCATAACAATATCAAAAATATAAACAATGATACGATCAATGCTCCATCAGTCTTTGAACAAGCAGATGCAATATATTATACAGAAAATGGCTACCCTAAATCCCAGTTTTTCACTTATTATGATAAACTGGGAATAATTCAAAATGAAAATAACATTCCTATTATTTATCAGATGCCAAGGCATAAAAAAGATAAAAGGATACAACTCAGGATTCCTAGAAATAATGAGCTAAAATACTCCAGAAAATCTCAAACAAAGATTTTAAAGATCACTCAAGAGCTAGTAGAGGTTTTTGGTGGCTGGATGACAAAAATCCCACCATCAGAGCTCTCCTGATCCGAATTAGTGTTGCCAATCATAGGCATAATCTACGTCCTCCTTAGGACACTAATCCTGGGGTAATATTGTTGGACTATGTCCTTTTTATTATTCTTTCCTTCAATGGCAACTATAAATAAAACTCAATTTTATTCACAATATCTTTCGTGAATTATGTCACAGCGCTGCTATGTTGCGGCCTCTCTTTCTTTTTTAAGTAATGAGAGCGATAAAAGTTTTTTTTTTTGTAACACATTTTTTTATCTCGCTAAATATAAATATTACGTTATAATACAAAAATTATTACAATACACATAAAGTTATTTAAATTGTTTTTTATGGATGATGGTTGGAAGAGTACATGTATTCCTCTTCTCCTACATCAACACTCCATACTGATAAAATGTAGAAGTTCGAGAGATGTCAACATCCACTAACTTCATTAATCATAAGTATGAAATTCATGATTATAGTTTTTTTTCACTGTTTTCTACTGTACGTATGTAAATATTATCTTTTTTAAGTGTTAATAAAAACTGTTGATATCGAAAAAAAAGTAAGGTAACAGACTGGCAATCCGAAGGTCCAGGGATCGATACCAAGTGGCGGCTTTTTTTTTTTTATTTAAATAACATTGGATCTTGATTATTTTTACGCACTTCGGAAGAATTAATTACTTTTAATTTACGTATTCAACATAAAATCTACAATAAAATGAACATTGGCTGAACATTGGGACCAGTATAGTACCCAATGCTCGTTATCGAGGCTTGGCCATGCTTCGGCAATCAGCATTAGTACAATGTTATCATCCAGTGCTCAACCAATATTGGGCCAGCCTTGGCTGAGGATTGGGCGCCAGCATTGGCATATTGGCTTCCGGCGCTGAGCCAATATTGGCCGAATGAATTTTTCCTACCCGCGGAAATGAACAGAGACAATCCATTTTTCTTCATCGCTTTTTTCAAAAAGATTTCGGGAACTAAGCGAGATAAAGCAAATTAACTGCAATCCATTTTATAGATAATCCCAAGGGCTACAAAAGTGTCTGTGAACATAAAGAGGCATATTATTTACCGAGATATTTCCAACAAAACAAGGGCCGAGAAGACAGAATTCAAGAAAAAAACAGTTTTTTCACTCAGTTTTCCCAAATATCTCAGAAGCTGAGCCAGATGCGTCTTTACTACCCCAATCTACTTGCCATTGTTCATTTACTCTCAACACATTACACTTCATTCATCACTGTGGAAAATGCCTCATAATTAAAAAATAATTGTAAATTGATGATACACATTCTTTCGAAAAAAAACTACCTAAAAAAGACAAAATCATAGTACACAATTATTATTTTTCCTTTATTTTGGGTTTTTGCGTCGAAAAAAAATTCCAAGACGAGTCCTCTAGCGAAAATACATTCTTTCTAATACACAAATGAAGAATGTTTGCCTTACCCTCTCAAGAAACCAAATACTAGTTGAGAAAAAATTTGCCCCTAATTTGCCGAAGAATTGCTGCATATTTTTGTCCTATTTTAACGACAAATGAACGCCAATTCCGAGACATTTTCATTGGTACCTGTTTCCTACAATTTACCCGTAGTTTGCCAATTATCTTTGCAGCATGTTTCCACCCAAATATCCCGATAACTTCCTCCGGTTATCGTCAACATTTGACGGCAAAATTTCGACAATTTACATGTAAGTTGTCGGTGACACGTCAATTCATCCCAAAATATTTCATCCCGAATTCGAACTGATTTAATATGTAACATGGAGAATTAAATTTTTTAATGTAATATGTATTTGTTTTTCAAAGCGGAGAATTTCAGATAGGATTGTGAAATAAAACTTTTACTGATATAGATCCATCAGTATAGATTGGGTGGGATGCATTGGTGGGGATGAATTGGTTGGGATGAGTTGGCGGCCGCCATTAGAATTTTTCTACGCGAACTTGTCGACAACTTGAATGCCATCACGAATTTGCCGCTTTCCATGGTGATTCTTTCCATGGCATTTCTTTCCATGGCGATTCTTTCCATTTTTTTTCCGTGGCTTTTCGTTCATAGCTTTCCCTTCCATGGCGTTTTTTTTCCATGGCGATTCTTTCCATGGCGTTCTTTTCCATCACAGTTTTTACCATTGCATCTCCTCCTTCGCAGAATTTGTCAATCTGAAATTTGCCATGGAGGAATTCGTTATAACCATAAATTCAATGGTGGATATTTGTGTGATGTTTAAATTTCACAATTATAGAATTTTCATGATTATGGAAGATGGAATATTTTTCATTACATCATTTCTTTACATTTTCAATTTTTCTTGCTAATGAATCTTTAATAATTCATTCAATTTCAGGGAATTAAAGTCCGCTGGACTGTCTTCGTTACTCGGTAATGCTAATCTGTAGTTTCTAGCAGTTTTTGCTTCCGAATGGAAGCTTTGTAATCGTAATTTTATTCGATTTTGAGATTTCGTCATAATATGACTGCAAATGACCCAAAACGTCGAGATCCGTCGTTTCTAAGGAATGTCTGTGTGTATGTGTGTGTGTGTGTGTGTGTGTGTGTGTGTGTGTGTGTGTGTGTGATGACGCATTTTCCGCTTTACTCTGAAGTGGGGTTAGCTACTGATCTGAAAATTTTACCATAAGTTCGCTATGCGTGCCCCAAGCTCTCACAAAAATTTCAGCTAAATCGGCTGGATAGTTTTTGAGAAAAATGAAAATGTTGAAATATCGTTTTTTCGACTTTTCTCGATGAAAAATGGAATCACAGCGTCCAGTCTCCGCGAGGAGATGCGCGTCCAAGAGCCGCATTCTTGACCCCCGGGGTGGTGGGAGCTCAGATTTTTATTTTAGCCAGTAGAAAACTTTTGATAAATTTTTCGTGAAAATCTTGATTCCATGATAACTCAATAAATAATTGAGCTAGAGACTTCAAATTTTGTGAGGTTATACATCTAATGAGCACAAAGGTTGGTATTGAAACTGGGCGGAATCGGTCCAGTAGTTTTTTAGATATTAGCATAGAAACATCAGAAAAAGCAAGCTATATTTTCAAAACTATTCAATTGATTATATTTGGAACAAACTTAACCCTCTGAGGCCTATTTCAGTTTTCGCATTCCACGCACAGATCAGTGATGCCATTTTTTTTTTTTTTTTGGAGGTGGGAAAAATCTTACATGAGACACCTGCAGATGGGATGTGGGTAGTGTCAGATTCTTACTGACTAAAAAACCCACCTCCATGACATCATTCATGCACTATGCTGCAAACCACTTTCGCTTCACTTCAGCATGGACATTGTCTCCAGACGCTGTGACGTAACGCTCTGATGTCATCTTCTTTCTTATGAATCATTGTGCGGATGATTTCAGCTTCCCTTGTTGCTTGTTAGGCTGATCATCATGCTAATCTTATTGAATTATCGTCTGGTATGAGCTTTCAACTCAAGACTCTCTTCGTTTCATCTGTCGGACATAAACATCGTGTAACTGACATTGTCTATCATTCGGCATCAAGGGCATTGGTCCGTCTCTGCTCTCTTTCTCCTAAATAGGAATTTTCTAAAGCAACTGTGTCCAGATAAAGCTTGCAGATTAATCCTCAGAGGGTTAAAAGGTCTTCGCTATGCGTCATTTGTCTTATAACTTTTAGAATTCTTGAAAGAATAATTCTAGGGAACCATTCACAAAATTGATCCTCCATGAATTTCCATTTTCCTATATGTTTCCCTGAGGAGGGCAATATATCTGAATTAATTATCGTCAAGTAAATCTTTTTTTATTGAAAGATGAACCCATTGTCGTTGTGACTTAATCATTTGCCGAATTTGAAGAATATCTTATATCCCAAATATATTGATATTTGCATAAATTCAACATTCTTAATTTATATTTGTTGAAAAAGTATTAGCTGCGTCGGTTAATAATCCCAGTTTTATGACAGGTATGTTTTTGACCATAATATATTAATATATTCTGAAAAAAATCATTTCAATGATAAAATTGATGATAATTAATAACGAGATCAACTATATACTTTCTTTTTCAAAATTATAAGATTATTTTGAATCACGTTCTCTTCACATAATTTTCGTTCAATCACAACTACCAATTTTTATATATATGCATAGATGAGGATTGACTGAATCAGATGAATCTTTTCCATTCATTTGATTAGGTGATAAATCATCTACTTCATACCACTCATCGAATTTAAGAATATACGCTGTGTAATTTCCAATATTCTCTTGACTTATAATATATGAATCTATAAAATTCACTATCCCAGTTAAAATATATCGTTCATGATCAATCTTCAATATTGTGACGTGGTTTTTTTCCCACGCCACCTGTATTTTAACTGAGGAAAATTCGTGAGTAGAGAGAGAGAGAATTTCGCGTGATTCCGGTAAAGTAATTAAGCTAGTGTAAAAATTCTCCCGGTCACGAGGGTAAACTGACCTAACGGCTACCTGAAAACCTCCACGTCATGAGGATAAACTGACTATGGTTCTCTTGGATATATTGAGCATAAAAACCTCCAAGTCACGAGGAAAAACTGACTTACGGGTCTCTCAAACGGGTATGATAACGATCCCTGAAGGATTCTGTTAAATACAGCCCATAAAATACGTTCATTCCCGCGACAAAGAGAGTAATAGTACCGCCACTTCATTTTTCTATAAGATTTTCCGCAGGGCAGTACTAATGGCTGTCTTGTGGGGGAAGAGAGGGCCCGGAAGTACCATGGTTAATTGACCAAAGTAACGTGTTTCCTAGGAGCTTCCGGACCACCCTCTTGGCCGTCCTCAGGGGTGAGTGCAGAGGACGATTTGAAAGGAGTCGCGCTCCATGTATGTGGGAATGATCAGGCCCTCGGATGGAAGGTCTGGAGGCAGGGAATAACCCACCCTGCCAAAGGAATTGCCAAAACCGGGTTTACGTTATCGCCGAGGTGAGTCTGCTCATTCCCCAGGAGACGTGCCCCTCTGATGGCGGCTATCCACCATAGGAAGGGGAAAACCATCTCCCCAAACAGGCTCAAAATTAATCAGCCAAAAAGTATCTCCCAAAGCCTATTTTCCCCAACAATCTCCCCATCGAATAATAATTGTTACATTCCTGTAGAGCCACCATAGTTCCCGACAAGACCTCTCAGAACCACCCCCTATTAGTCCCCTACCGATTACGAAATTATCCCGTGAAAATTCCCCAATTTTAATAAAAGAAATTATAGAAGATAAAAAAAGGGGAGAATTCAAGAGCATTTGAATTCTCCCACTCAAATCAATGCGCATGAGTGCGGCATTACTACCTCTGAGGGGCGCGAGGGCGCAGCACAACGCAGCTGGCCCCACCGCTCCACTCAACTCAACTACTCCCCTCTCCTCGAAGAGTTAGTTCGAGTAGAGTGGCGAGACAGTGAACAGCTCCCGTGATCCACTAGATTATTATTCGTGTGCCGCGAGAAAAAAAGTCTCCCCAAAAACCCCAAATATTCCCCACAAAGTGCCTAAACCCCGTGGGAATAATGGTGAGTCCTTTTTATTAATTATTTTCGCGAAGTGTCACTAATTACATCGAGTTTAACCGCCGCAAATAAGAATTTACGATGAGACGCTACACGTGGTTGTAGCGTCCCTTTTATCTCCACCGTTTTCTCTATTTTCTCGTGGCCGGTTATCTCAAAAATTAATGAGGCCACTGAGAAAAGTCATTAAAGAAATTTCGCGAATGTTTTTTCCGTAATTTTCGCGATTTTCAGGAATTTTTATGATGTTTTTCAAGGACAACGAAAATGCGAGGAGAAATGACGCCACGCACCTCGTGGCGCCTCGAATTTATTAAAGTTTTCCCCGGCTCTCTTTATCTCTCCTGGCCGGTTTTCTTTAATTAATTAAAGGCCAGTGAGGAGATAATGGGGAAAGCAAATAAATTAAACAGGTTTTAGGACTTTTCTTTCAGGATTTTGGGGCATTTTAGGCGGTGAAACCAATGCATCAAGGAGTTGATGCAATGCCGCGAAGCACGTGCTCCCCAACGCTTGGGTAGAGCCGGCTATCTCTTTCTCCCTCGCACACACTCACTCGCATACGGCTATCTCACTCGCACGCATAGCTGTTAGAAATTATAAATTTCGCAGCTATTGCTGGCTCTCTCACACTCATACCTTTTTATCTTTTTTGGGCGCCACTTGTGAGGTGTTTTGGAAATTTGTCCAACGATACTCTCAAATTATGATCAGAGAAACATTCTATAAAAAGATGATTATTGAAGTATATTTTTCCAATTTTACAATTATGACCTCGTGGACATTTGATGTGTCTCCCAGTCATTATTTCTTCAATCGTTATGTTTAAAACATGAGGGAATCTTGTATAGTTATATGTGAACATAGCTTCCAAATTCGGTGTAATTAACAATTTATCAATATTAACACAATTGTTACATTGTGCTTCTATTGTGTAGCTAGGTTCATTATGAAATATTTTTTGACAGATATCAATAACATTGGAAGCAATATTGAGGGTTACAGAACTATTCGTAATAATCCTATTATCATAAAAATAGTCTAATATGTCAATAAAAAAGAATTTTGTTACTCATAGCAAACGAGGGGATGCTCATCATCTTCAAAACATTCAGAGAGATATCATATGTAACAAAAAGAACATGAATTGACGTGATTAATATGAATAAAATCAGTGATGGTAGATTTGAAATTAAAAAATTCATTCGGAAGCTTTCTGCCAATTGCATTGGCAGAATATTAGATGTAAGATTCTCAAATTACGCACAAGTAATGAGGCTCCTGCTTGTTTCTTCTGTGATTCTCAAGTGCAGTCTACTCGCACTCCCAGTCAATGCATGCAGCTTTAATGACATCTTTTCATATCAATGAATAATAATTCGTTCGATTCAATTGCTCGGGTAACCTTCAGGATCTTGAATCTCTTCTTCCTGTTGCTCTTTCTTGTGATTGAGAATAGCCGAAATAATTAATTGAAAGAATCGATTCGTTCAATTTTACTTTCTCACCGGATTTTTTTTTCAATTTCTCGGAAACTAAGTGAGATAGAGCCATTTTGGCTGAATCCTTTTCATAGGAAATTCCGAGAGCTATAAAACAGAATCAACATAACATAACTCTATCCGGCTTTGTTTTCAAGATATTCTCAAAAACAATTGAGCGAAAAAAACGATTCATTCAATTTTACTCTTTCACTTTATTCATATTTTTATGAATATCTTGGAAATTATGTGAGGTAGAGCAATTGTGCCGCGATCCTGTTTCTTCGAGAATTTCAAGAGCTATGAAACAAAATGGGACTGAAATGACTCTATCTCGCTTACTGTCCGAGATATTCTCGAAAACAATTGAAAGAAAAAATGGATTCATCCAATTTTACTTATTCACCGGATTCATTTAATTATGAATATCTTGGAACCTAACTGAGATAGAGTAATTTTGCTTGAATCCTTCTGCATTTATGGAAAATTTCGAGAGCAAAAAAAAAGTAATGAGTGAAATCGCTCCATCTTGCTAGGTTTTTGGAATATTTCCAAGAACAACAAAAAGAAAAATGAAATTTATCTCATTTCACATTATCACTGGATGTATTTTTTTTTTAATATCTTGGAAACTGAGCGAGATGGAGCAACTCTGCTTGGAGCTTTTTCATGGACAATTTCAAGAGCTACAAAACAAAAAGAAGGTAATATCGCTCTATCTCGCTTAGTTCTCGAGATATTTTCAAAAACAATTGAAAAAAAAATCGATTCATGAAAATTTTACTTTTTCACTGGATTTATTTTTGTTTGAATATCTCAGAAACTAAACGAGATAAAGTAATCCTGCCCTCATGCTGTTTTGTAGAAAATTTCGAAGGCTCCTAAAGAGTCAGTAAGTAGAATCACTCTATCTCGCTTAGTTTTTCAGATATTTCCAAAGGCATTTTCTTTTTAATTGATTTATCCAATTTGATATTTCACTAGATTTATTTTTTCATGAATATCTTAAAAACTGAGCGAGATAGAACAATTCTGCATCGATCCTTTTCTACAGAGAATTCCAAGAGCTACAAAACAAAATGAGAATGAAATCGCTCTATCCCGAGATTTTCGCAAAAACAATTTAGAGAGAAATACGATTTATTCAGTTTTACTTTTTAGTCTATACGCTGGCAACACTTATGTCCCGAAACTGAGCTCCCCGGGTGAACTTGACTGATTCTGACTAATTCGAGGGTGTAGAATTCGAATCTATCGATTATCTCGCGCTCCGATTGCCTTTCCTATTGTTATTAACAATTTAATTGTTTAAAATGGCATAGCGCGGAAAATACACGCTTCATGAAAAAAATTTTCGTACAAAAGTTGTTCGCCTTTTCAAGACGAAGAGATTGGTGTTTTTTTTACTTCGATATCTTCATTTTTGGCAGAGTTACGTGGAAAAATGTTTGAAAAAGGCCGGTTGCGGCTAGCGCAGCGTATATTCGTGGCAATGGCTCTCGTCTTTGGTCACGTGCTGGCATAGTCTATGGTGGATGTGCGTTGTTTACTTTCTACGCTTGTTGTTTTCATCATATCTGACACAAAGTAGCAGTCTATCATGGCTCAGCTCGGTGCAAAATTCTCCCAGCTCTGTACCATCTTACTGGTTCTGAAATGACCAGTAGGATCAACACAAAACTTGCTGCACTACGTGGATCTCCTGAACGATATCTCTCAAACTTTGGAATAGGTATATTTTATGATTTGTTTCATCGTGAAAATTATGCCATTGATAGGAGATAACGAAATGAAAACGGATGAATTCTTACAGATGCATCATCAGAAACTTTTACCATGGCGATTGAAGACGCGGAAGAATATTTAGTAAAAGTGGTCCAGAGCTCCAGTGATGCTTCTACTTTCGATAATTTAAGATATTTGCTACATTATCATGGGAAAAAAATAGCATTAACTAACTTACCACCCACCAGTGCGTCTATAAAACTTCATATTTTAAGAGCCTTCTACCATACTCATATGCAAATCATGTCTTGTCTAAAGAAGATCCTCACATTGATCCTTGCGTTTTTGGCTATCAAAAAGAGGGAGATGATCTCGTGCCAAAATACATAACTGAAATTTATCCTCCAGTACGAGATTTAGTGCCTAATTGCACTGATGCAAGATGCCAACGTGATGGTTGTCATTGCGCCCATTCACAGAAACCTTGCATCGCATTCTGCTCTTGCAGAGCCAAGGGGACTTGTAAAAATCCTTATAATGTACTTGAGAAACGTCAATAAATTATTTTCTCAGAGTTTGAACGTCCTCATGAACACGAAAACAACCTTCTACCTACGACGCTCGCGCGCTTAGCCTCATTAAAGCTCAATCTGACCGTCATTCTGCCGTAACTTCGCGAAACATAAAGATATCGAAATAAAAAAAAACAATCTCTTCGTCTTGAAAAGACGAACAACTTTTGTTTGAAATTTTTTTTCATGAAACGTGTAGTTTCTGCGCTATACCATTTTAAACAATTAAATTGTTAATAACAATATGAAACAATTAAATTGTTAATAACAAATTCTACACCCTCAAAATAGTCAGAATCAGTCAAGTTTACCCGGGGAGCTCAGTTTCGGGACATAAGTGTTGCCAGCGTATAGACTATTTTCGCTTCATTCATTGATGATGAATATCTTGGAGATTGAGCGAGATAGGGCTACTGATCAAGTGATTTCACCCCAAGATGGAGGAGAAATCGCTCCATCTCGCTTAGTTTCTGAGATATTCTCAAAGACAATTGATGAGAGAAATTGATTCAACCAATTTTACTATTTCATTCATTCATTCGTGAATATCTTGGAAACTAAGTGAGATAGAACAATTTCGCTTGTATCCTTTTTTATTTATAGAGGATTTCGAGGGTTACTTAACGAGTTGTAAATAACATCGGTCTCTCTTGCTTAGTTTTCGAAATATTTCCAAAAACAATTAAGAGAAGAAATGGATTTATTCAATTTCACTTTACCACTGGATTTGTCTTTCTTTGAATACCTTGGAAACTAAGGGAGATAGAGCAATTTCACCTTTAATCTTTTCCATGGAGAATTTCAAGAGCTACAAAATGAGTCGAAAGTGAAATCACTTTACCTCGCTCAGTTTTCAAGATATTCTCAAAAATAATTGATTGAAAAAGTCGATTTGTTAATTTGACTGGTTCACTAAATTTTTTCTTTTGAATATCTTGAAAACTAAGCGCGATTGAGCAATTTCGCTTTAACAGTTTTTGTAGGGAATTTTGAGAGCTAAGAAAAGAGTCAAGATGAAACTGCTCTCTCTCGCTTAGTTTCCGAAATATTATCAAAAATGATCAATAGGAAAAATAGATTTATCGAATTTTATTTTTTCACTGAATTCCATTATTTAGGGATATCTTGGAAAATAAGTAGGTATTCTGAAAAAGAGGTATTTTTCTTGGATCCTTTTTTGTTTATAGTAAATTTCAAAAGCTACAAAACGAGTTGCTAGTGAAATCGCTCCATCTTTCTTAGTTTTCGAAATGTTCCCAAAAACAATGAGAAGAAAAAGTCAATTTATTCAATTTCACTTCATCACTGTATTAATTTTTTTTGAATATCTTGGAAACTAAGCAAGATACAGCAACTTTGTCCTCGTGCTGTTTTGTAGAGAATTCCGAAGGCTACAAAAGAGTATAGGAGTGAAATCACTGTATCTCGCTTAATTTCTGAGATATTCTCAAAAGAATTGATTGAAAAAATCGTTTTGCTCAATTCGACTTCTTCACTGGATTTTTTTTTAAATATCTCGAAAACTGATTTAGATAGAGTGATTTTGCCATGATACTTCTGTGTAGAGAATTCCAAGGTTTACATAAAAATGCCTTATCTCGCATAGTTTCCAGAATATTCTTGAAAACTTATTAATGAAAGTTAAAACAAATCCGACACGATTCTACTCCGGCTGTACACACGATGACAAAACAGTTGGCGAGGTTAATCAGTTGACGCATGCGTACTAAGCTCCAGTACGCAGTATTATCGAACTAGCCAAAGAGGTAACCTCCGAAGTCCACCCGAAGCTGAAATTCACATTTCGTAGCATTGAAGCCGAATATTCCCGAGGTTACTCCATTGGTCAGTAGGGGCTGGCCCGGTCGACGCCGCCAGTGTGCCCACCGCGATCGATCTGGCTATGCAAAACGCTGACGGCAACCCGGAGGAGGGGCAGAATCAAAACGATGCAGCACCGCCGGAGGCCCAACCGGGGGTTCAACCAGAGGCAATACAGGAAGCAGCAGACCCGGATGACCCGGCACAAACGGTACAAACGAAATTAACTGAGGCAGAATCGCAGGTGGAGAGACAAGAAAGGAGAGAAAAGGAAACAAGTCTGCAAATCGAGGGACTGACATTAACGGCAGCGACAAACGGAGAAAAGAAGGAGCAGCTGGAGAAATGGGCAAGAGAGGCGGCTGGGGTAATGATAAGAGTACAGACTCTGGAGCGGATGGAGGACGGAGCATGGAGAGTAAAGCTGCAAGAAATAACACAAGAATTGAACCTCTTACGCAGCCAGTTGAAATTATGGAGAGGCAATTGGGGAGTACGCATAAAGACGGATGCAACTGAGAGGCAGGAGGTGGTACAGGCATGGTTGGAGAGGCAGGCGACGCTCTGGAAAGGAGGAACAGAGAAGCCCATACGTCATTCCAGTCGATCACAATAGACGGATCAAAGCTCAGCTGGGACGAGGAGGCTGGGCACTTGGTGTTAAAAGACTAGGAAGGCAGACTGGAAATGGAAGAGGGGTGGAGCAGAGACGCGAGACGAGACGGAAAGATTTGGCGGTTCTGCAATGGAACGTCAGCGGGGCACTCAACATCTGGAAGAATAGAAAGTTATGGGAGAATCAAGACATTGTGATCCTGCAGGAAACATTCCTGGAGCGGAAAAGAATGGATAAGACGATGAACAGCTTGAGTAAAAATTTTGTTTGGCATGGAAAAACGGCAGTAAGGAAGCACAAAAGAGGGAGAGGAGGCGGCGGTCAGTCGGTAGGCATACGGAAGGAACTGGAAAAGGAAGGAATGTGGAAAGTGTCGAAGTGGGAGTATGGTCTACAGATAGAAGCAGAGAGACGCGGCGAGAGAGAAAAGTACACGATCATTACAGCCTACAACAACAAACCGGTGAATCTTGGCAAACTCATCAGAAGTCTAGGCGAAAGAATGGACATCCTGAAAGGTACAGCTGGCAGAATAGTAGTAACGGGAGACCTAAATGCGAAAATAGGAGAAGAGCAGGGCATCGCAGAATGCGGGCAAGAGGAGGTGGCCCCCCAACTAATCAGAAGGTCAGAGGACAAAATAGTGAGAAGCCAAGGCAAACAGCTACTATGGTGGTGTGAAGAGAGAGCGATGCTAATCATGAACGGCAGAGGAAAGGGCGACGAGGAGGGCAGAATAACCAGAATCGGTGATGAAGGAAACCTGGACGCTGTCCTGGACCTAACGATAGTGAAGATGGACAACAGAGATGCAGCCCCAACCTGGTTCAGGGGCATCAAGGTTGGGAGCCAAGAAGGCTCTGACCACTTACCAGTGCAATTCAGACTAGAGTGGGGAGAGGGGGCCGAAGAAGCAGAAGCGACGGAGGCAGAACCAACGGATGCGGATCAGAAAAAGAGGAAAATGGAGTGGAGAGGGGCCAAAGGACAAGAGTTCGCTAAAGAGTGGAAGGAAGCATGGCAGCAGGGTAGAGTAACAGGGCCCGAGACAAACCCGGACGTGACAGAGAGATGGAAGGAGCTGATAGCGGCGATAGAGAGGGCAGCAGAGAAAACAAAGATGAGCATGGGCGGAAAGACAAGAAAACACCACAGGGAGAGCTGGGACTCAGGCGAATACCGGATAATGAGGAAGAAACTTTTTAAGAGCCTTCAGAAATACCTCAAAGTCAGGAACCCGGAGAACAAATCCACCTATCTAAGCTGTAAAAAAGAATTGGCAGAACTAAGAGAAAGACTGATCAAAGAATGGCTGGATGAGAAGCAGAGGCAAGTGGTGCAAAGCAGGAACTTGTCAGAATGGTGGAGAGCGATGAGCTGGTACAGGAAAAGGAGAAAGAAAAACGACAGCAATATAGAGAAGGAAGAGTGGCTAAACCATTTCTGCAATCTGCTAGAGGGGGAGAACCTCTAGCCTCTAACCTCTAACCTCTAAAAGAAACCTGGGCGAGATGGAGATGTGGGCGCGTAGCAAAAGATGGGAAGAAAGGCTTCGAAGATGACAGATGCAGGGAATGCAAACTGGTCCCAGAGCGGCTGGAGCACATTGTAGAGTGTCGCTCACTAATGGAAAGGTTGAAGGAGGCTGAGGTAAAATGGTGGAGCGAGTGGAGAGGCAACAAAAATCGATGGCAGTTAAGAAATAAAATAATAAGGACACTGGCTGGACACTCCAGCAGTCAATTATGTAAAGAGTTGAAGAAACTGGAGGAGGCTCTTAAACACCTGGAAGAGGATTCACAACCTGAGGAGAGGGGCTAACCAGCGAGGAGTCAATGCACAATGTATGAGTGCATACATATGCAAATGTATAAATGTGGATGTATGTATTGTGACGTAATTCCTGAGCCTAACGGTAAGCTCAGCAATTAAGCACGCTTGAAAAGCACCCAATAGCCAAAACAAAATTCAAAACAAAACCAAACTCAAAATGGGTGCCAGGATGTATCTCAACATCCGATCAATCTTAAATTGATCTAAACAACAACAACAAAATCAAAAATTCAAATAATTTAACCACAAACTCAAATACTCCCTTATTTAGCACGAACTAGTTCAGTCTCCCCTCAGGGTCGCTGTTGTGGGTTTAAATAAGGAGCATACATAATTTTAAACAAAATAATTTAAGGATAAAATAAAAAATTTTATATAAAAAAATTAATTATAAATTACTAAACCCCTGCGTTACATCGACGAGTGCGCAGCACAATAAATAAAATATTATAAATTTCTAAACAAATAGAACAATTCAAAATAAATAAGCAATTAATTACAAACAAATTCTTTGAAACCGAATTTAAAATCAAATTAATCAAATAAAAGAATTTAATTAATTAATAAATTGATTAGTTTATTAATTAATCGTCAACGCATAATAAAGTCATCAATAAAGAAAATATTCAAACAATTACATTCAAATTCAAACTCTCAAGAAATCAGTGGTGCTGCCACCTACACTCATCTTTCGCAACGAAACGAAATTAACTAGTGTCCCTAGTCTAGTGCCCCTAGTGACAATTTCCCTAGATGTAACTGTCGTCTCAACGATATGTCAACAATGAAATTAATTAAATTAATTTAATGAAAAATTAATTTAACCAAAAAAATTCCTCAAAATTGAGGATTTATTGAATAATAAAAAAAAATTAAAACAAAATTCAATATATTTTACAAAGTAGCGAGACTAAAATTCAACAATGAATTTCAATTAATCAGCTTTGGCCATAACGCCTAACATTTCCGTTAATTGAATTTTCTCAATTCGCGACATTTTATCCCAAACGACAAAAAAAATATTTTCTGAAAATATATTTTCTTCGAGAAACGAAAACGAGAGTTCAGAAATTATTAAAAAAAAAAAAAAATAAGATGTTTCCAAAATTATCACTTGTAATACCCCGAGTGATTGAAAATTAGCGGGTATTTCACGAAAGTTTTGTTGCTCAGCAACACGGGCGTGAAGTTCGGCAGTAACAAAATCCCGAGCACTCGCGTGCGAGGGATTTTGTGACAAACTGAACGCACACGTTGCTGAGCGGGTAAACTTGAGGGAAATACCCAATTCATTTTCAAGCACGAGGGGTATTCGGGGGATTATTTTTTTGATTCCAATTTTGGCGAAAGGGTGCACGGATTTGACATTTTCGTGGGATAAAGTGGGTTGGAATTTGTTTAAAAACGTTTGTTTGCTGCTTAGTAACAGCCGTGGTATTACCAAAAATTATCGAAATGATACACACCACGTGATGTCAAATCCCGTGCTCCTATTGGTCGAAATTGGGATTGAAAAAACTAATCAAATTAATTCGCCGATAAATGGTAATTAACTTCATGGCGTCACTTTCTACTTGGCGTCATTACGCTAAAAAAAAATTTAATATCCACGACCACGAGATTAATCGGCTTATCTCTACCCGTACTGGATTCGTTTGAGCAGGGTTCAGTTTTCAGGGATATAAACGATAGTTTCACATCCGATAGACTACGTCCGTAACCGATAGCTCAGATCTCTCGCAATAGTATGCGATGGATTCTATCGGATGTAACTTTTTTTCAATGTTGCATCGGACGAGAGATTTTTGATTTCTTTGAAGGTTACCACCGGTGGAATTCATCCAATTCTCTCGAATCCGATATTTTAATTGTTCGAATCATGCATTTACAACCGATAGGATATGCCGGATGACCGATGCAGCATATCTTTACCCGCACTGAATTCGTTTGAGCAGGGTTCAGTTGTCAGGGATATGGACGATGGGTTCACATCCGATAGCTCATATCGCTTGCAATAGTATGCGATGGATTCTATCGGATGTAACTTTTTTTCAATGTTGCATCGGACGAGAGATTTTTGGTTTCTTTGAACGTTACGACCGGTGGGATTCATCCAATTCTCTCGAATCCGATATTTTAATTGTTCGTATCATTCATTCACAACCGATAGGATATGCCGGATGACCGATGCAGCAATCTTTACCCGCACTGAATTCGTTTGAGCAGGGTTCAGTTGTCAGGGATATGGACGATGGGTTCACATCCGATAGCTCATATCGCTTGCAATAGTATGCGATGGATTCTATCGGATGTAACTTTTTTTCAATGTTGCATCGGACGAGAGATTTTTGGTTTCTTTGAACGTTACCACCGGTGGGATTCATCCAATTCTCTCGAATCCGATATTTTAATTGTTCGTATCATTCATTCACAACCGATAGGATATGCCGGATGAACGATACAAAGTGAATATCTCGGTTGCACCGATTTTTTGACTCAATACCGATAAGGTAGAGAGTACTCTACCTTATCCATACAGTGTCATTCACTCCCGCTCCGCTAGATGGCATTATCAACAAATCACAAACAAGACTAGAGGAGAAGAGAAAGAATTGGGAAATTAAATTGGGAAATGGATTGCAAGAAGTGGTGCAAATATAGAAAGCATTTAGTTTTGTCCATCTCGTTCTCTTCTGCTTCCTCTCTTTTTGTGTGCCATAGTACGTGAGGATTTTGAAGCCTGGGCACCACTTCTTGCAATCCATTTCCCAATTTAGCATCACTGAAGTTGACATAATTATGAGATGTGGTCCCCAATGGCCTTCATCACAAGCCAAATGAGCGAGAAGTGCGATTGTGTGAATTGTTTTACCAAGACCCATTTTATCGGCCAGAATTCCATTTAATTTTCTATCGTACATCGCAACGAGCCAGTCGAGACAAATATGTTGATACTCTCGCAACGTTCAGTTAACCACAATAAATATTTTTCAGTCTGACGAACAATAAAATTAAGAGGCTAATCCAACGTCTTCTTTCTCTTCTCCTCTAGTCTTGTTTGTGATTTGTTGATAATGCCATCTAGCGGAGCGGGAATGAATGACACTGTATGGATAAGGTAGAGGACTCTCTACCTTATCGGTATTGAGTCAAAAAATCGGTGCAACCGATATATTCACTTTGTATCGTTCATCCGGCATATCCTATCGGTTGTGAATGAATGATACGAACAATTAAAATATCGGATTCGAGAGAATTGGATGAATCCCACCGGTGGTAACGTTCAAAGAAACCAAAAATCTCTCGTCCGATGCAACATTGAAAAAAAGTTACATCCGATAGAATCCATCGCATACTATTACAAGCGATATGAGCTATCGGATGTGAACCCATCGTCCATATCCCTGACAACTGAACCCTGCTCAAACGAATTCAGTGCGGGTAAAGATATGCTGCATCGGTCATCCGGCATATCCTATCGATTGTGAATGAATGATACGAACAATTAAAATATCGGATTCGAGAGAATTGGATGAATCCCACCGGTGGTAACGTTCAAAGAAACCAAAAATCTCTCGTCCGATGCAACATTGAAAAAAAGTTACATCCGATAGAATCCATCGCATACTATTGCAAGCGATATGAGCTATCTGATGTGAACCCATCGTCCATATCCCTGACAACTGAGCCCTGCTCAAACGAATTCAGTGCGGGTAAAGATATGCTGCATCGGTCATCCGGCATATCCTATCGGTTGTGAATGCATGATTCGAACAATTAAAATATCGGATTCGAGAGAATTGAATGAATTCCACCGGTGGTAACCTTCAAAGAAATCAAAAATCTCTCGTCCGATGCAACATTGAAAAAAAGTTACATCCGATAGAATCCATCGCATACTATTGCGAGAGATCTGAGCTATCGGTTACTGACGTAGTCTATCGGATGTGAAACTATCCTTTATATCCCTGACAACTGAACCCTGCTCAAACGAATCCAGTACGGGTAGAGATAAGCCGATTAATCACCTCACAAAATTTAATTAACTAAAATTTTGCTCACCAGATTATGCCAAATTTACTTCAACGTGAACAATATATTCTATTCAACTTAATTAAACGACAATTAATACAATTAATTCCAATGAATTAATTTTTCCAAACGTGAAAATGGCGATTATACAAAATTGTGCAAAGAGACACGACAAAACATGTGTCTACTCTACGGCACACCAAACGAGAATCAGCCGACAGCAAGCGCTGTACACCGGCTAAGGCGTCTTTTCCGGGGAGGACGTTCTTCATTGGTCAATCCCGAAATACGTCATTCAATACAGCTTAACCTGACGTTGAGTATTTCTTTTTCAATGACAATAAATTCCAACGAAGAAAATTGAGAAACTCCAAGTCGATGACATTAGAGTTGGGACAATTTTATCTAGTCCAAGGATGCAACCAAGGTTCATCTAAACGTCTCAATTAATTCTTCCGATGAATTTTGTCATTGGTGCCAAAACTTTCGTCCAATTAACCGACTCCTTCGGTAATGTCGATTTCCTTCATCATCGTCCATCTGGTGTCTCCCTCTTCCTGTCGTGAGACATCAACTCAATTGACGACAATCCAATGAGCGTTAACATACAAAATTAACCAGTCCTCTGGAAGACGAGGAACGAGTAACAGCAATTTTATTTAGAAATTTCTTATCTTGAGTTATAATATATTTTTACAAGTTCATTTTCTGCTCTAATCCACAGCAAATTTTGCATCTTGGTTCAAATCAGTGTTAATTTGCTATAAAACTGCTTTCTGTTATTATTCTACCTTTTCACTTTGCTTTCTCTGTTTATAACCTCAATCTGAAAATGGCGGGAACTTTCTCAGCTTCTCCCGCCAAAAGCATTTTGGATGACAGCCTCTCTTTTGATGAGCATGTTACAGAAACAAATGACAGCAAAGTTTCCGAATCTAAAATAAAGAAAAAAAAACAACAAGGGAGAATTGGTCAATGGGAATGAGCCGAGGGATTCTGAAATTGACTCAAACTCTACTGCGAGTTCTAACCCCTCCGATCATAACCGCTTTATCAATTACAACAGGTATGACAGATTCTGCAAAGGTCCTTATCTCGTGTTTATCTCCTACAAGGATGTGGACCACCAGTCGGAAAAAAGAGCCAAAATTGAAAAAAACATTGGAAATCTTCATGCGATGGCCATCGGAATTCGTTTGAGAAAACGCGATAAAGCAATTAAAAGAATAAAGAGAATTGGTGCCAACTTAATTCAAGTTAATTATGATAACTTTAACAAAGCCAATGCTTTGGTGGATAACCAGTCAAAATGGTTAGATGTGAATTGGATTGCATACATTCCCGATTTTAAGGTAACTAGAGTTGGAATCGAGAAGGGCATCAAAAATGATCTTTCTGAACAGAACATCCGAAACGGTATCGATTGGGAGGATGAATCCTTTGAGATCATTAACATGGAGAGATTCACACGCGTAACAACAGTTAGAGGTGAAAAAATGAGAGTACCAACAGGTTCAATCAAATTCACCTTTAAAGGTCAAAGACTCCCTAGAGAATTACTCATTTATAAAAATATTATCAAAATTGAGCCCTTCGTTCCGAAATTGAAACAATGTTATAACTGTCAAAGACTGGGACACATTGGTAAATATTGTCGTGGTAGTACTAGGTGCAACAATTGCGGGGAAAATCATGACACTAAGAACTGCCAATCCACTCTCGTCCGATGCCCCTCCTGCCATGGTGCTCACAAATCGTTCCATGAAGATTGCGTTTCAGTACAGAAAGCAAAGATGGTTAACACCATTGCCGCTTATCTAAATACAGGCCTACATGAAGCCCAGAAGATCATTAAATCCAATCATCTCGGCTCCATGAAAGATACAAAAGACTGGTTGAATAGAAAGTTGAGAGAAGAAGAAAATTTGGCGATTCCAACTGCTAGTACTCTTTCTGATTGGATCGCTCCTAAGTTACAACTGAGAACAAGCATGGAAGAACTTCCTCTTATTGGAAGCGACTCCACACAGAGACCAAAGATTAATCAGAATAAGAACTCGAGTAAGATTAATAGGAGAATGAGAAGGAAAATTCCAAAGCATGATACTTCTGATAAGGAAAATGAAATCAAACCCATCGACGAAGACGGCATTGATGAGGCGCAAGAGATCTCAACTACCAAGAACAACAATCAAACCAAATTGAACTGCGACGTGGAAGTGCATAACTCGACATGCGAAGACAGCAATGATGCAATGCATTTGGATCCTTCAATGGAAGAAATTATTAAAGTAATAGTTGGGGAAAATGCAGAATTTTCCTCTCAGAATAAACAAATCCCAGATGTCCAAGAGAAAGGTAAATCACAAAACGATTTCCAAAACACTTCCAATTCATTGATCAAATCAGGTAAACCAACTACCATTTCTGATTACTCTTTCTCTACAAATTCACAATGTAAACTATTTTACCCTTATTTCAAAGATAAAAAGGATAAAGATAATGGAAATTAATTTTTCTTTTTAATGTCTCAGAATTACATCTTATAGCAACAAATATATCATTTCTTCTTTTCAAAATTTAAACATCTATGTCTCAACAACAATATTTAACAATTGGCCAATGGAATTGTCGAGGACTAACAGGTAAATCTTACCTCACTCCGAAATTGAGTTCAGAGTTTGATATTGTTTTATTATCTGAAACTAAATTAAAACAGCACAAGAGCTTCGGATTCATTGGAAAGAAAATGTTTAGAAACGAAAGAGAGGATAATAGAGAAGGTGGAGGAGTTGCAATTGCAATCTCCAATAAAATCCAATGTCATATTGTAAACCTGGAGCACGAAATTTTCTCCAAATTTAGTTTTGAGGTGGTATGCGTATCCCTACAACTTCAATCCAATAAACTTATTTTTCTTTTTAGCGTATATAGACCTCCAAACTTCAACACGGATGAAAATGAATAGACCAAATTCTTGGAACAAATCAAAATAATTACAAAGGATAATCCGATTATAATTGGTGGTGATCTCAACACCAAAAATGAATTTTGGGGTAGCCCTAAATCTAATTTTTCTGGAAGGAACTTATTGAAAGCAATTTAAAAATTCAACTTACACATCGTTAATAATGGTGACCACACGCATTTTGATAGGAGATTCAACTCAACTGATGCCATAGACATCACGATAATTTCTGGAGATTTGGCTGATAAGTGTACATGGGAAGTTAAAGATTGGAATTTGGGAAGCGACCATTTTGTGATTTCCATCAAATTGAATGATACTTCAATAAAGGACAGGTCAAAAAGACCGTTTTTAAACACAAGGAAAGTCAATTGGGACGTTTTCAAAGAATACTATGAATAAAGATACCGAGGATGAGAATTTTGCCACCATCAATCATCTAGAACTGTATCCGAAATTATGTTCTACTATTATCAAAAATATAAAAATCAGCGGGGGAAAAATAATTGATGGAACTAGAAACAGGAACCCTAGTCAAGGTCAAGCCTCTCGAAATATTTCAAAGAAGGCAAATAAAGAACAGAAAAAACCAAAAAGTTGGTGGAACGAAACTGTATGTAATGAAATTTTGGACCGGAGAGCAGCTGCCCTGAAAGACTTGAAAGAAGATAACTCATTTGAGATTCAGGATATTTATGATCAGATCATGAAGGAAACAAGAAAACAGCTAAAATTGATTAAACTTAAATATTTCAATGATTTTATAACATCGATCGACCCTAAAATGCCAATCCGGAAGGTTTGGGAATTCATTAGGAAATTTAGTGGAATAAATACGAACACATCAAATGGTAGCAGAGAAAAAACTGTGGAAATGATACGAACAGCAATAGATAAGCTAACAGATCCAACTCCAAATAACTACCAGGAGCCCTCAGTGTCAGATGATGCTGGGAAAAATGCCATCAACAGTCTATGGTTCCCAATTTCGAAGATGGAAGTTAGCACAATCATAAATAAATTAAAATATAATTCAGCTGCTGGCCCTGATCTAATTTCAAATTCAGTTATCAGGAATTTACCAGAGAGTTCTATTAAAATTCTTACACATATATACAATAGAATATTGGAATCTGGAGATACACCTAAAGAATGGAGGAATTTTGATATCTGTTTGATTCCCAAACCTGGCAACAAGGGTCTCAGACCTATCTCTCTTGCCTCTTGCCTTATGAAAATTTTTGAAAAGGCACTTTTAAATAGATTTGATTATTTGATTGAAACAGAACAAATAATCCCCAACTCACAGACTGGCTTCCGCAAAGGAAAATCTTGCCTGGACAACATTGCTATCTTCACGACAGATATTAAAAATGCCTTTGCAGCCAGACAACAATTAGGGGCCGTTTTCATCGACATAGAAGGAGCCTATGATAATGTACAGCCTCCAATTCTCCTAAAAAATCTAGAGGAATTGAGAATTCCTAAAAGAATACTCAAGGTCATAGGCAACATAGTGGGTCCAAGGAATATCAATTTCTACCATGATGGTGAGTACATCGAGTCAAAATTAATTACCAAAGGCCTTCCACAAGGATGTCCTTCTAGTCCAATTCTATTTAACTTGTACACGAGAAAAATTAATCAAAATGTCAGCATGTGCTGGTCCAAACAATTTGCAGATGATTGGATAGTTTACTTTAAAAGCGATGAAATTGAAGATTGCATACAGAATTTGAATCAGGGTCTAGATTGCCTCAACAATTGGGTAAAAAGCATCGGCCTCAAAATTTCCACTAGTAAAACGAAATTCATGATGTTCACAAGAAAAGGCTCAATACCTGAAAACATTGGAATAAATATTGATGGAGTTTTTATCAGTAGATCGGAGCTACTCAGGTTCCTCGGGGTCATACTGGACACCAAACTCTTATGGAAAGCTTTTACGGAAGATGTGAAACAAAATTTAATGAAATGCATCTCAGTACTCAAAACGTGAACGAAGAAAGCTTATGGAATCCATCCTATGACAGCTTTAACGATTTTCAAATCTCTTGTTAGATCTAGGGCTGAATGGGCTGGGTTCTGCTCCGCCTCCGCAAGTAAAACAATCAGAGAAAAAATTGATAAAATCCTCAACATAGCTTTGAGATTGGTACTGGGGTGTTACCCCTCAACACCAATTAATGTGTTGTACGACCTTGCTGGACAAAATTTTCATATTCAAAGAATAGAAAAATTATCTTTGAGATTCTTAGCGAGATCCTTCATGGATCGAAGAAACCCTCTTATACCAAAATTATCATATTTGGAAAAAGTTAAAACAAAAAGACGAATACTGAATTGTGGTGAATCGGTTCTTTTTAATTTATGGAGCTTACATAAAAACGACATTAAAAAATTGAGCAGAAATGATTTTCTTCAATGTTATGCCTACCCGTTAAAAGCGCAATTGGATACAGTCACCATAAACATTGACACAGGAAGGAAAGTCAAGAGCGGCACCTTGGATCCAAGACTTTTTGAAGAGGAAATGTTCAACTTAAAACCAAATGCTTCAGTTTTCTTCACTGATGGTTCGAGAGTGGATGAAGAAGATTTCGCAGGTTTAGCCATCATCAACAGGAAACTAAATATAAAGAAACTTTTCAAAATTAGTTCAAGTGCTTCCATTTTTGAAATCGAAGCTACCGCAATTGTTGAGGCTCTCAAAATTATCAAAAACTCCTCCATCGAACTTTCTATCATTTGCTCGGACTCTTTGAGTACCATTCAAGCTCTTAAAAATCCTGAAATTAATGCAAAATCTTCTCAATTAATTCTAGAGATTAAATCCTTGTTAAGCAGAATCAAGGCAGGAGGCAGAAGTGTTGAGTTATGGTGGTGTCCAGGCCATCTAGGCATCAATGGTAACGAGGAAGCCGACAGAGAGGCCAACAGAGCACGATCGAATGGTCAATTGCTCAAGTACATTTTTCAATACGGAACATACAAAAACGAACTCGAAAAAGCTCAAAGGAATAAACACAAAGAGACGATGATCGAAACCTTCAAATCGAAAGCATTATCCTACGGACAACTTTGGAAAGTGGGTCAATCAGGGCCCTGGTTTGCTACTCTCAACTTCCCCAGAAGGGTTATCTCACTATTAAACCGAATAAGAGCAAATCATGTTTGCACTGGGAATTTTCTGCATAAAATAAACAGAAGAGAGAATAGTTTCTGCCCATGTGGCAATGAGACTCAAGATTTAAACCACATCATATGGAACTGTCCTTTAACGAAGGAAGCATCTGAAAAATTTGAGGATTTCCTAATCAAAAAGAAGATATTTCCCCCCTGGGAGGCCAGGAGTCTAGCCTTCTCGGAAGATAGAGACATTTTAAAAAACCTATCGGATTTCTTTTTTTCTATCAAGAGCATAATTAACTTAACGCACGACAGCATGGAGGAGACTCTTGTTTTTTAAGATATTAAAATACAAGAAGTCGATTTATATTCTGTATCATCAACAAGGAACTTCTCTCTCATATTATCTTTTTTCTGGAAAGATTAAAAGAGAACAAGAAGTTCAAATAAACCGCGCCTTTTTTTCAACAGGCAGAGGGCGCAAAGTAGCCCAATATGGCTGTATAGTCTACAGGCTGAAGGCCAGCTATTCTAACCAATAGCACAAGCAGAAGAAGAAGAAGACAAAATTAACCAATCGGCATTAGTTTTACATAATTTATACCAAAATTGAACTCTCGTGATTCGTTTGTTTTTATTCTTGGTTGGCGGTGCCAAAACTATTGAAAATTCAAAATTAATTACGCGCCCAGACGACAAAAAGTAACGTAATCGAAATATTACGTTACAGTATGTATGTAGGTATGGATGTGTGTATATGTATATGGGTATATATGGGCGATTCCACCAATCCTCGAATAGAATTTCGGCTCCAAATTTTGGGGGGCAACTTCTCGGTCCTCATCGATTAAAACCATTCAAATGAAGAAAATTCTAAATTCTAAACCATTTTGCCCCACTATCGAAGCAGAAATCAGTGAATTTTGATTTTTGCATTGGAATTTTTTCTTAAGAATGACGTGAGTAGCTAAATGAAAAAAAAAATACAAAATATAGATTTTCATCGCAAATTTTCTGAATCTTCTGAAAAAAATATCCTTTTTCGTCTTTGTCCTTGTTTTCGAGGTGAAAATGCTCTTTGAAAACTTCAAATGCTTGTTTCGAATCGTTCCCCAATTTTTTTTTCAATTTTTGCTTCCGAATGGAAGCATTGTAAACGCGATTTTTTTCGATTTCGAGATTTCATCGGAATATGACTCAGAATGATCCAAAACGTCGAGAAATGACATTTTTAAAAAATGTCTGTATGTGTGTATATGTGTGTGTGTGTGTGTGTGTGTGCGTGTGTACGTGTGACAGATATCGGCTCATTGCTCAGCAACGGTAGTACTTGGTGAGCCGAAAATTTAACAGTACTTTCCCTCCCCGTGCAAATTGCTGTCAGTGAAATTTCAGCGAAATCGGTTGAGTACTTTTCGAGAAAATTCAAATTTTCGAAAAATCGTTTTTTCGACTTTTCTTCGCGAAAAATTGATTCACAGCCCCCACTCTCAGCGATGAAATAGATCTTATTTGAACTCATAATTTTCACTCGGGGTAAATTTCGCTCAGATTTTTCGTTTGCAGATAATTTCAATTACAGTGTTTTTTATCCTGAATTTACTATACACGCTAGCTCAAAAACTATTCGAGTTAGAGACTTCAAATTTCGCCAGTTTGTGCATCTAATGAGTGAAAAGTTTGGTATTGAAATTGGGCAAAATCGCTCCACTAGTTTCTGAGATATTGTCCAAAAACCATTTTATGAAAAAAAGTTATATCTCCAAAACTATCCAAGCGATTACATCCAAGTTCAGCTTAAAAGATTCATCTCAATGAGCCCCACAAATGGTGAGAATTTCAGATTTTTCAGAAGAAGTCTCTTGTAAGGATGTTCGATACATTAGTTTTTTCAAAAATTACGGTTTTTCTTAGCTTTCTCCCTAGGAACACTACTATTTTTTATTTCACCATTCGAAAGTAGACAATTTTTTCTGCAAGATAGGTACCTTTTCATTCTGACGACATTCAGAAAAAATAGAAATCCTATTTGGAACCCGAACTTCAATTTTTCAGATCTGTCGTAGGATCTTCCATTTACGATTGAAAGATTGTTTTTTTTTTGTGGTAAACATGAATAAATAAAGTTCACCAAAGATGACATGGAACTATAAGATTTATTCTTTTATTATTCATTTAATTACCGGGATAAAAGTGAAACAATACCGGCGATAAAAGAAAGTCTTAAATGTCATTGGATGATTAATTATGGGAAGAGCCACCGGTGGTCTAATTTTCGACGCACGCCAGCGTCTTCCCTCACTTTCCGTTTTGGTGGCAAAATATACAGACGTGTTTTTTTTCGCTGTGCAAAATTTTTATCGTTGCAATACAGCAATTAATAAAGTTGCAACTAATATAATTGAGATAACCTTTTACCGAGGATTTGGAGATTACCAGGGCTGGAAGGAGAGCTGGAATTTTGAGGCTAAACACAACACTCCGGTAAGCGTGTGTTTTATTCTCGGCAAAGTGTTAGACATTTTTTTTTGTTCTCACGTTGTGTTAGCGTCTCACGACGCCGGTAACCGCCATTAACGATTTTCCATGGCGTGTTAGATTTTTTTAAATTTTTTTTAATTTGATGAAATTTAAATTGGGAATTCTCGTTTCTCGTAATTTTTTTATTTTATTTTTTTGTTAATTTCGGAAAATTATTGTCGGGAAAATTAAATGAAATTTGTAATTTATGTTTTTTCATTAAATTGTCGGCATTTAATTTCGAGCGATAATAATTCGTTTTATGTGACGATAATTTTTGGTTATTATTATTATTATTTTTATTCATTCAATAACGGCGATTGTTTCGTCTAATTTTTTTCATTTTTTTTATTTTTTTATTAAATCAAGTTTATCGCTGGAAAATTATAAAGGCGCATTTTCAAAGGACGCCGATCGTCCATGCGGTTATAGAGCCTTAAGGTACTTGTCGCGGGAAATCAGAATTAATTCAAATTGTGATTAAAATTTTTTTTGACTATTTTCTTTTAACGACAATTTAATTGTGTTGTTAATTAGTGTTCGTAGTGTTTGCAAAATTTGTCGAGACTTTTGAATTAGTTCTGATTATTATTTTTTTTTGTTCTTGACAAATAAAATTATATAGAGTCTTGAATGAATTTTTAATTTGTTATGTTCCGACATTGATTAAAATTTTGATATTATCTAACCAAATTTAAATTCAGTAACTAAATATTTTTTTTATTATTATTATCGCTGTAATATTTTTTTTTATTTTTCTAAAAGAGAGCATAAAAAAGATATCGCTCTGAAATTAAAGATAACAGAACAAAAATTGAATGTTATTTTTTTTGAAATCTGTATTCCTTTCGATCCATATACAGGTGAGTTTTGAATCCAGCCGCCTCCGCGGTCAGTAGGATTTTGAAATCCTTTTGTTAGTGACTAGTCGGATATACACCTGGAATTGAATTTTGATATTTTTGGTTTGCTTAGATTTTCGGACGAAAGGTCGTCCTGGCGCCCAACAATCAACGTTGTTTGATTTGATTGATTTATTTTGAGATTTTGATTTTATTGAGTTTCACGAATATTTTAATTTTCCGTGGATCAGAAAATACGTGAAAACTTTTTGGCGCCCAACGTGGGGCATGTTTTAAATTGTCGGCCATTGTTGTTAGGCTGATAGATTTAAAATAAAAATCACGGAATTTGGGTTTAATTTTTTTTTTGTTTGAACTTTGGAATAGGAATACAGATTTTTTTTTTGTTACTAAATTTATATTTGATTTTCCGAAATTGTATTGTTTTTGTATTAGTCGTAATTTATTAATACAAAATGATGGATGAGATACAGGATGGTCACATAGAGAATCATGGATCTTATATTGATCATGTTGAGACTGATAATTGGATTCGGGGTTTGTCTCTCTCTGCTTTGCGAAACATGTTGCGAGGTCTTGAGGCAAGTGATGCGGGTGATATTGAAATTTTGAGAGAACGTCTCTCGCGTGCGATTTTACGGTCTACGAATCCAGATATCATGTGGAACGAAGAAGATATGGTGACGCGTCCAATAAATACAACTTCGACTTCGAGTAAACAGAATGTACCGACTATCGAGGTGATTGTAACGGCGAGTTCAGGTACTTCATCGTCGACTGTACAATCGACTGTTAATCCTATCGCTAGTACCGGACGAAGAAATTTGAACGCGTCCATGTTTAATTCGACAGTTTCGGGTTTACCGTCGGGTTTTCAGGTACCGACTGTTCCATTGTCGAACTCCACTTTGACTAGTCCTCCTCAGGTTTCAAATGCCGGTGGTGTAAGACCACAGCATTCTGATGGTTTTTTGAATAATTTGGTAAATAACGGTCGTCCATTACAAACAAATGCACCAGACGTACCGATGAGTACATCACAGCAGGTTCATCCATTAATGTTTCCGGCTGCGTTGTATGAGCTACGTCACGTTAACGGTGTACCAATGTTTGCGCCAGTTTCGGCGCCTGTTTTAAACATGGAAGATCGTTTCAATCATTAAGGTCGTACTCATTTGAATTTGGCGGCCTATGATCGAGTAAAGTCTTGGAATCTGAAATTTGCTGGACAGCAAAATGAGAGTGTCAAGGTTTTTCTGAATAGTGTTGAAATCTGTAGACAGGCTTCTGGAATTGCAGATGATGTGTTGTTCCGTGTGATGCCGATTCTGTTAAAGGGCATTGCAATGAATTGCTGGTTGGAACATCAGAATTGATTTCGAAATTATGAAGAGTTTCGACGGGGGTTGATTCATCGTTTTTCAGATCCTGAAATTGTTCGTACACAAGGAGAGTTTGAGCGCGGTTCAGATTATGTCGATAATGTGAGGCGAATGTGGAGTCTTTCCGGAGATGAAAATCTTTCAGAAGGAGCAAGATTAGATGTCGCGTATTTCAATTTACGACGCGAATACATTCAAGTTATTGCTCGAAGTGAATTTCGGACATTTGAAGAGTTCGGTGAATTGGTCAGAGATTATGATCGTCATCGTAATTTACCTAAGCTCTCAGTCCCACCTGCTGCGACTGATACGATTTATACAGATTGCGCTTATGTTCCACCTAATGTGAACAAGCGTAATGTTGGTAATCAAGGGCCTCTGGGTAGTGACATTAACGCCGTCAATCTATCGATGACTAAGGGTAAACTTTCGGAGAGTAATGGGGCACCGGTGCCACCTAAGAAAAAACGGAAAAGTCAGAAGTCTGGTACTACCAGTGCAAATAAAGAGAATTCTGCTGCGGTGAACGTAAACGCAGTAACGACTGTGAAACCACCAAATAACGGTGGCAGTTTAATTAATAAAAAATGTTACGGTTGTGGAAAGGTTGGCCACCTTCGTAGCCAGTGTTCAAGTGCTACTCCACATCAAGGCGTTTATTGTTTCGGTTGCGGTCGTCCTAGAAAGGTTGTAACCAACTGCACCCCGTGTAAAGCACGTCGGGAACAGGGAAACTTCCAGAAGAGTCAGTAGACGATCCCGTACTGATTCGTTATCCTTCAGGGGTCATGTGTTTGGATGAGGATAATTTGACGAAGCAATCGGTTGGTTTGTTTGAAGTGCAGCAGAATGGTTTGGATTTATCGATCCCAGTTTCGGTGATTACAGGTGAAGCACCAAGTTCAACATCAAGTATCGAACCAATTAATGAAATTAAAGCAGATCTACCTCGCGTCGAGATTAATGAATGTTCGATTCAAGAGACATTAAATTCACGGGTTTATTTGTCAATTTCGATCGGATTGGCGAATTTTTACGTGTTGTTCGATCCGGGTGCACAAAAATCGTGTATTCGTAACGTACCGGCAGATTGGATTAAACGTTTGGGTCTTAAGGTGTCTTGAACTAATCAACCATCGATTTCGATGGCGAACGGTAGTCAAGAGACCGTACATGGTAGCGTCGTCATTCCAGTCGATATTAAAGGCGTCATAAAGAATGTCGAATTTTTGATTATGCCTGGGTTAACACAGAGCATGCTACTTGGTATCGAAGCATTCGGGATTTTTGATTTAGGTTTTGAGAATCATACGAACAGTTGGTGGTTGTATGATCAGGGCATTCGATACCCAATTGAGACTCGAGATAATAATCCACCGGTGGAGATCGTGGGATTACAAGAGACTTCTGACGAAGAGCGCCAGAGAATTGAGACTCTTGTGAGAAAATATCGGTATCGGCGTACTAAAGGAAATGCTTTTACGTCCCTTACGGAACATGATATTATTATTCCGCGTGATCATCCGCCCATAAGGTAGCGAGCTTATCCAATGTCGCCGCCTGTTTTATCGGCAATGAGGGAACAATGTGACGAACTTATTGAGATGGGAGTTATTGAATCATCTAATAGTCCGTGGAGTAATCCGGTGGTAATGGTTCGTCAGAAAGATAAGTATCGGATGGGTATTGATTTTCGGAAATTGAATAAAATAACGAAGAAAGATGCTTATCTAGTTCCCAATTTAACGAGTATTTTGGATGAATTACGGTCCGCGAAGTATATTACGACGCTTGATTTGAGAAAGGCATATCACCAAGTCGCACTAATTCAACGGTGTTGGGAATATACGGCATTTTCGGTTCCGGGAAAAGGTCTTTTCCAGTACGTAGGTATGCCGTTCGGGTTAACTAATGCTCCGGCCACTTTTCAAAGAATGATGGATCAGGTTATTACTCCTGATCTTGATCCGTTCTCATTAGCTTATCTCGATGACATTATTATCGTCACGGAAACCTATGAAAAGCATATGGAAGTACTGAAAAAGGTCTTGATTAAATTACAAGATCCAAAACTAGAAATTAATCCGGACAAGTGTGTGTTTTGCAGTCAGTCGGTTCAATTTCTCGGTTTTATTGTTGATGCGGATGGATTACATGTCGATCCGAGTAAAGCTTCTGCAGTTTTGGATTATCCGGCTCCTCAAAATTTAACGCAATTACGGCGTTTTCTTGGAATGTCGGCTTGGTATCGTCGGTTTATTGAAGATTTTTCGACGATTGCAGAACCGTTACATTTACTTCAGAAGAAATCGGTTCGTTGGCAATGGGGACATGATCAACAGCGTGCTTTTGACACTTTAAATATGGCGTTAACTACCGCTCCAGTCTTATCGTGTCCAGATTTTAACGCACCATTCGAGTTGCATACAGATGCAAGTGCTTATGGTCTCGGTGCAGTGTTGTATCAAAAGATCGAGGGTGTTGATTATGTTGTCGGTTTTGCTAGTCGAACGATGAATTCCGCTGAAAGAAATTACTCGGTAACGGAGAAAGAATGTCTTGCGGTACTTTGGGCCGTTGAGCATTTTCGCCGCTATCTTGAGGGTTATCACTTTACTGTGGTTACGGATCACAGCAGTTTACGGTGGTTGCACAATCTCAAAAACCCGGCTGGTCGTTGAAGCAGGTGGGCATTGGGGTTGCAGAATTACGATTACGACATTGTTCATCGGAAGGGTACCGAGCATCGAGTACCTGATGCATTGTCTCGGATGTTTGAAGATGAGTGTCTCGACAAAGAAATTTTGGAAATTTGTGTTACGAACGTTGAGTCAAATGAACCGAAAGTTCATACAAAGACATCTGACGATGTTAGTGATTTTTGGTATAGTAGACGTTTCGCTGATGTCGAGAAACATCCTAATAAATGGTCTGGTTGGCGGATCGATGATGGTCAATTGTATCGCTATCGGGCGAATCCAATTGTTGATACCGTGGCTGATGATTTAGACGCGTGAAAACTTGTACCGCCGCGCGAGTCACGAGAGATGCGAGTCACGGACCAATGGTTATCGTCGCTTGCGCAACAATTTTCGTTATTATTTTTTTTATCATTGTTATCGCGGCGGGTTCAGCAAGATGCAGTTTTTTTTATTTATTCATCGCTGCCCGAAATTTAGCGTTTCTTTTGTTTTTTTATGAACATTTGGCTGTTGCGCAGTACGAGGTAGAGTGGAGAGAGGGTCTCGGACCGATTTTCTTTTGTATTGCTTTGTTGCCAAAGATTATGGGCAAAATAAAAATGAGTTAAATTGTCTCTGTGACTGGTTACTGTCTCCTCTATCATATTTGTTGGTGATGGTTATGTCTGTGTTGGTTTATTATGTGGATTCAAATAAATTTCGAGCTTCTTGGAAAATCCGTTAATGGTGGTTTATTGGCTATGTTTGCCGAGGGTTTTCCACCGCTTCCGGTCTGGGGGGAGTTAGTTGTAACGCCATATTTGCGTCACTATGTTATTGTTTTTTGTGTGAGACCGGTATCGCGTTGAAAATAGTTTTTTTTCATTTACTCATCCACCAGAACGGAGAGTACGAGAAACGAGAAATGACAATTATAATTTTTTTATTTTATTGATTTATTTGATTTCTTTCCGCCTTAAATATTCCCGCTCTTGCCGGAGTTTTTCCTTCATGACGGAAGGAGGCGCTAGCGGATGGACGAGTCTCACGGAGAGCTGCAGGAAGTTATCGACGCAGGAATTGGAAATCGATGGGAGGAGCTGTCCGTTGGACTCTGGATTTTGATTGGCGGAGAAGTGAGGAAATCAAGGACGTCTGGAAAATCATAATTAATTCTATATTAATTGATTATGATAAAATTTAATCAAGAGATCATCATAGAAATTTTAACGGAATTTTTGACATGGAACTATAAGATTTATCCTTTTATTATTCATTTAATTACCGGGATAAAAGTAAAACAATACCGGCGATAAAAGAAAGTCTTAAATGTCATTGGATGATTAATTATGGGAAGAGCCACCTGTGGTCTAATTTTCGACGCACGCCGGCGTCTTCCCTCACTTTCCGTTTTGGTGGCAAAATATACAGACGTGTTCTTTTCGCTGTGCAAAATTTTCATCGTTGCAATGCAGCAATTATTATCGTTGCAATACAGCAATTAATAAAGTTGCAACTAATATAATTGAGATAACCTTTTACCGAGGATTTGGAGATTACCGGGGTTGGAAGGAGAGCTGGAATTTTGAGGCTAAACACAACACTCCGGTAAGCGTGTGTTTTATTCTCGGCAAAGTGTTAGACAATCTTTTTTGTTCTCACGTTGTGTTAGCGTCTCACGACGCCGGTAACCGCCATTAACTATTTTCCATGGCGTGTTAGATTTTTTTTTATTTTTTTTAATTTGATGAAATTTAAATTGGGAATTCTCGTTTCTCGTAATTTTTTTGTTAATTTCGGAAAATTATTGTCGGGAAAATTAAATGAAATTTGTGATTTATGTTTTTTTATTAAATTGTCGGCATTTAATTTCCAGCGATAATAATTTGTTTTATGTGACGATAATTTTTGGTTATTATTATTATTATTTTTATGCATTCAATAACGGCGATTGTTTCGTCTAATTTTTTTTTTAATTTTTTTATTAAATCAAGTTTGTCGCTGGAAAATTATAAAGGCGCATTTTCAAAGGACGCCGATCGTCCATGCGGCTGTAGAGCCTCAAGGTACTTGTCGCGGGAAATCAGAATTAATTCAAATTGTGATTTAATTTTTTTTTGACTATTTTCTTTTAACGACGATTTAATTGTGTTGTTAATTAGTGTTCGTAGTGTTTGTAAAATTTGTCGAGACTTTTGAATTAGTTCTGATTATTATTTTTTTTTGTTCTTGACAAATAAAATTATATAGAGTCTTGAATGAATTTTTAATTTGTTATGTTCCGACATTGATTAAAATTTTGATATTATCTCACCAAATTTAAATTCAGTAACTAAATTTTTTTTTTATTACTGTGATGTCCGGCTGTCAATCTAATCATTTTCATTTCTTTAAATTTATTCGAATAACTGATGAGAGTAGATGAGAGTTTTATACATAGGCCTTTCCTTAGGACAATAAGCGAACGGGTATTGTACAGTACTACATTACATCACATATTTTAGAGAGAATCCCTAATAACTAAGAAAGTTTGTAAACACAATACAGGTGAGAGTAACAGATGGTGTGTGCAGGTGAGGCCCCCTCGCCTTGTCTCTCGTTCAATTTAGAACAATAAAATAGCAATAAAACTGAAGTGAAAAGTACGTTAGCTGTTTACGTTTCTTAAAAGTGATGGGCTACAGGACTTCTAGGAAATCTAAAAAATGTCAACCAAGAGTAATTTATGTTAAAATTATCCAAGCTGAAACCGTTGAAATTGAATCAATTGTGGAGGGAACGATGGGCATTCCCAAAGCAACGTGATTGGCTAGTTAAGAGCTCTAGTTAGCCTCCCACATATTGAATTTGGCTAAGAACTTATGTGGAGGGAGTGAGAGGTCCCGAAATATAGGGTCCTTTGCGAGAAGGGAGGGAAAGTCAGTGTGGAAATTTTCATGTCATTGGCTGAGAGTTTCCCTACCCTTGGAAAAAGGGAAGAAGAGTGTCCAACCGAGGTTTCTTCTAGAGGAAAGAAATAATCTAAGGGCAGTTGTGAACTCACCGTCTAATTAGAAAAGTCAAATCGAGAAAACCCGCATTCTAAAGATTTGAAAATAAAACTTTGTATTTGAATCTGAAAAATAGAGTAGAGTCCGTATTGATAGATAATTTGGAATAATTATCTGAAATAATTATTCACGTTCATATAACTCGGTTGTATTTCGAAAGTCTTCTCTTTTTCACCGGAGAAACAAATTTTGAGAAGAGAGTCGTTTCAAAGGAGAAAGACGTCAGAACCAGAGAGTAAAAGAGTCGAGAGGACCAATTTTGCTGATAGTTCAGGTAGTATTGGGTGAAGGCGTATTTCTCTTGAAACAACTCAACTATTGTAAGTCGGCGAAACTTTCAGTCATTTATTATTATATAATTCGATTTTGAGTTTTGAAATAGAGGCCAATTCGGCCAGTTTGAATTAACTTCGAAAATCTTTTTATTTAAATCATCCTCAACTAAAGCCTTTTCAACATATCCCCAATCCAGTCTATTGACCGAAAGGTTAGGGCAAAAACGGGGGCTGAGTTGCATCTCTACGTACTCCTCAGTGTTCGGGGCCAATCATTATCCTTCGATTAAATTTCTAATTTAATTGTAATTTTCCCCCAACACTTGGACGTTACATTATTATTATCGCTGTAATATTTTTTTTGATTTTTCTAAAAGAGAGCATAAAAAAGATATCGCTCTGAAATTAAAAATAACAGAACAAAAATTGAATGTTATTTTTTTTGAAATCTGTATTCCTTTCGATCCATTTACAGGTGAGTTTTGAATCCAGCCGCCTCCGCGGTCATTAGGATTTTGAAATCCTTTTGTTGCTGACTAGTCGGATATTCACCTGGAATTGAATTTTGATATTTTTGGTTTGTTTAGATTTTCGGATGAAAGGTCGTCCAGGCGCCCCACAATTAACGTTGTTTGATTTGATTGATTTATTTTGAGATTTTGATTTTATTGAGTTTCACGAATATTTTAATTTTCCGTGGATTAGAAAATACGTGACAGTATATTGATCACATTTTATAATTCTAAATGGAAAACATCAGTTGTCTAAATGTTTTCCATTTAGGATTATAAAATGTGATCAATATACTTATGTCTTTTACAACATTCATCTCTTCAACTTGCATTTATTGTTAGTTCTCAATAAGTATTAAATTTCAAATTTTTAATTGCAGTCGCTGGGGTTTTCAAGAGCAGTGGCCAAAAATCATATAGTTCCTAGCAACTTTTCCAAATTTTCAGGAAAAACTAAAAAAAATTGAAAAAAAACTTGGGGAACGATTCGAAACAAGCATTTGAAGTTTTCAAAGAGCATTTTCACCTCAAAAACAAGGACAAAGACAGAAAAGGATATTTTTTTCAGAAAATTTGTGATAAAAATCTATATTTTGTTTTTTTTTTCATTTAGCTACTCACGTCATTCTCAAGAAAAAATTCCGATGCAAAAATCAAAATTCACTGATTTGTGCTTCCATAGTGGGGCAAAATGGTTTAGAATTTAGGATTTTCTTCATTTCAATGGTTTTAATCGATGAGGACCGAAAAGTTGCCCCCCAAAATTTGGAGCCGAAATTTTTTTCGAGAATTGGTGGAATCGCCCATATGTATGTATATATGTATTTGTATTGTAACGTAATATTCCGATTACGTTACTGTTTGTCGTCTGGGCGCGTAATTAATTTTGAATTTTCAATAGTTTTGGCACCACCAACTGAGAATCAAAACAAACGAATCACGAGAGTTCAATTTTGGTATAAATTATGTAAAACTAATGCCGATTGGTTAATTTTGTATGTTAACGCTCATTGGATTGTCGTCAATTGAGTTGATGCCTCATGAATGGAAGAGGGAGACACCAGATGGACGATGATGAAGGGAATCGACATTACCGAAGGAGTTGGTTAATTGGACGAAAGTTTTGGCGCCAATGACAAGATTCATCGGAAGAATTAATTGAGACGTTTAGATGAACCTTGGGTGCATCCTTGGACTAGATAAAATTGTCCCAACTCTAATGTCATCGACTTGGAGTTTCTCAATTTTCTTCGTTGGAATTTATTGTCATTGAAAAGGAAAATACTTAACGTCAGGTTAAGCTGTATTGAATGACGTATTTCGGGATTGACCAATAAAGAACGTCCTTCCCGGAAAAGACGCCTTAGCCGGTGTACAGCGCTTGCTGTCGGCTGATTCTTGTTTGGTGTGCCGTAGAGTAAACACATGTTTTGTCGTGTTTTTGCACAAGTTTTGTATAACCACCATTTCCACGTCTGGAATAATTAATTCATTGGAATTAATTATATTGATTGTCGTTTGATTAAAATTTGAAAAAAATATTGTTCACATTGAAGTTAATTTGGCATAATCTGGTGGACAAATTTTTGGTTAATTAAATTTTGTACGGTTATTAATTTCGTGGTCGTGAAGTTTTATTTTTTTCTAGCGTAATGACGCTACGTAGAAAGTGGCGCCACGAAATTGGTAACCATTTATCGGCGAAAATTTTTATTTGATAATTTTTGGAACATATCATTTTTTTTAATAATTTTGAACTCTCGTTCTCGTTTCTCGAAAAAAATATTTTTTTTCAGAAAAAATATTGTTTTTTTTTTGTTGTTTGGATAAAATGTCGCCCATTAAGAAAATTCAATTAACGAATATATTTCGGCGTTATGGCCAAAGCTAATTAATTGAAATTCATTGTGAAATGTTAGTCTTGCGACTTTGTAAAATATATTGGATTTTGTAATTATTTTTTTTTTACTTTTATTCAATATTTTTGAGAAATTTTGTCTGTCAAATTATTTTTTTTCTTTTCATAAAATTAATTTAATTAATTTCATTGTTGACATATCATTGTGGCGACAGTTACATCTAGGGAAATTGTCACTAGGGGCATTAGACTAGGGACACTAGTTACGTTCGTTTCGTTGCGAAAGATGACTGTAGGTGGCAGCACTATTAATTTCTTGTGAATTTAAATGTAATTCTTTGAATATTTTTTTTTATTGATGACTTTATTATGCGTTGACGATTAGTTAATAAATTAATCAATTTGTTAATTAATTAAAATCTTTTTATTTGATCAATTTGATTTTAAATTTTGGTTTCAAAGAATTTGTTTGTAACTAATTGTTTTTTTATTTTGAATTGTTTTATTTGTTTAAAATTTTATAATATTTTGTTTATTGTGCTGCACACTCGCCCATGTAACGCAGGGGGTTTAATAATTTATAATTAAATTTTTTTTTTGATTTATATAAAAATTTTATTTTATCCCCTAAATTATTTTGTTTGAAATTATTTACGCTCCTTATTCAAACCCACAACAGCGACCCTGAGGGGGAGACTGAACTAGTTCGTGCTGAATAAGGGAGTATTCGAGTTTGTGGTTAAATTATTTGAATTTTTGATTTTGTTGTCGTTGTTAAGATCAATATCAGATTGATCGGACGTTGAGATACATCCTGGCGCCCATTTGGATTTTTGTTTTTGTTTTGAATTTTGTTTTGGCTATTGGGTGCTTTTCAAGCGTGCTTAATTGCTGAGCTTACGTTACGCTCAGGAATTACGTCACAGTATATATGTATATATATATGTATGTATGTGTATATGTATGTGTGTATGTAGGTATATGTATATGTATTGAGAAACTGTATTATAAAACATTGAAAAGTGCAATTTCAAAAATTCCTTCTTTTATTCTACTTCCGACGATATGTAACTATGTAATTATAACGAAGCTGGCAGTGGGAGGGTGTAAAGCAAGAGTTGTAGCACCAATAAAGAACTTATCTATCTTATCTATCCATTGGTCAGTAAGACTTCACGCATGCGTCAATTGATGAACCTCGCCAACTGTTTTGTCCTCGTGTGCACAGCCGGAGAAGAATCGTGTCGGGTTTCTTTTGATATTTATTGATAGTTTTTTAAGAATATTCCGGAAAGTAAGCGAGATAAGGCATTTCTCTGTAACTCTTGGAATTCCCTACCCAGAAGTATCACGGCAAAATCATTCTATCTCGCTCAGTTTTCGAGATATTGAAAAAAAATACAGTGAAGAAGTCAAATTGAATGAATCTACTTTTTCTTTTAAGTGTTTTTGGGAACATTTTGAATATCAAGGAAGAAAGAGCGATTTCACTTACAACTCGATTTGTAGCTCTTGAAATTTTCTATAAACCAAAAAGAATCCAAGCAAAATACTCCTTTCTTGCTTATTTTCCAAGATATCCATAAATAAATGAGTGGAGTGAAAAAGTGAAATTGGATAAATCAATTTTTCCTCTTAATCATTTTTGATAATATTTCGGAAACTAAGCGAGATAGAGCAATTTTGTCTGGACTCTTTTTTTAGCTCTCAAAATTCACTACAAAAAGTATTCAAGCGAAATTGCTCTATCTCGCTTAGTTTTCAAGATATTCAAAAGAAAAAATTTAGTGAAACAGTCAAATTAACAAATCGACTTTTTCAATCAATTATTTTTGAGAATATCTCGAAAACTGAGCAAGGTAAAGTGATTCCACTCTCGACTCGTTTTGTAGCTCTTGAAATTCTCCATGGAAAAGGTTGAAGGTGAAGTTGCTCTATCACCCTTAGTTTCCAAGGTATTTAAAGAAAAACCAATCCAGTGATGAAGTGAAATTGAATAAATCCATTTTTTCTCTCAATTGTTTTTGGGAATATTTCGAAAACTAAGCCAGATAGACCGATGTTATTTACAACTTGTTTAGTAACTCTTGAAATCCTCTATAAATAAGAAAGGATACAAGCGAAATTGCTCTGTTCCACTTAGTTCCCAAGATATTCATAAATAAATGAATGAAATAGTCAAATTGGTTGAATCAATTTCTCCCATCAATTGTCTTTGAGAATATCTCAGAAACTAAGCAAGATGGAGCGATTTCTCCTTCATATTGGGGTGAAATCACTTGATCAGTAGCCCTATCCCGCTCAATCTCCAAGATATTCATCATCAATGAATGAAGCGAAAAAGTAAAACTGAATAAATCGTATTTCTCTCTCAATTGTTTTTGCGAAACTCTCGGAATAGAGCGATTTCATTCTCATTTCGTTTTGTAGCCCTTGGAATTCTCTATAGAAAAGGATCGATGCAGAATTGCTCTATCCCGCTCAGTTTTCAAGATATTCATGAAAAAATAAATCTAGTGAAATATCATATTGAATAAATCAATTAAAAAGAAAATGCCTCTGGAAATATCTCAAAAACTAAGCGAGATAGAGTGATTCTACTTACTGACTCTTCAGGAGCCTTCGAAATTCCTACAAGACAGCATGAGGGCAGGATTACTTTATCTCGTTTAGTTTCTGAGATATCCCTCATGGAAATCGAGTCGTCAGATTCTGTAGGAAAATGACAGACGCTGTAAAATTCTGTACAGATACATCAAAACTGGCTGACAATTTATGTCAGATTTCGTCAAAAGTCGGTCCGAACCGGACATATATCGATCATATTTGACACTTCCCATCAAAATTTGACGATTTCCATCCGTAAATCGGAACAAGCAGGTCAGATTTCGTCATATTTATTCAGAAAAAAAATGTCATAATTCGACAAATTATCGAAGAATCTGCGATGATCTGTCATAATTCGGGTGTAAAAAGGGATGGCAAATTTGTCAAAAAATGTCATAATCTGAAATATTTTTTCAGAATCTATCATAAAATATCATACTTTGATGTTTTTTTTTGTATATCAATTGGTAAAATAATTTTACTGTGGTGTATTGACTTTTGTTGTCAAAATATGAAAATGCTTCACCATTAATTGGAACATCATCATATTTTATTAACCTTTCCCTTAGAAAATTGTATCATAATTTAACACTCCACTAGGGAGGCTATCAGCGGGTATTATTCTTCCAAGCCGTATGGAAAGCACCCACATGGCTAGTATCAAAAATGCGGTGAATTAGTTGCCTAACACGATCCTTGCACGATCGATTAGTCACGGAAAACTTGCTCGCTGGTTTGAACTTATGACTTCTAAAATGATAGTGGACTTGTGGACTAGTTTTCTATGATGCGCGCTCTAGCGGCGCTTTCAGAACTACCAATTTCACTCATACACATAGCATTATATCACATATTATGATGCTTAGAAGATGACATAATCTGTCATGATTTGACATTATATATTCCATTCTATCACTTTTCATCATGATTCTAAATTTTCCAACATGCCTCCAAGAATTACTGTTTGTCCGAATATGAAATTATATGACATATTATGATAGAAAATATTTAACGAAATTTGAAATATGCTGACATTATTCCTAATTTTTCTTCATTAACCGTCCAATTCTGACAGTTTATGAAACACCATGAAGTGGTGAAAAATCACAGAGGAAGAAAGGTCATATTATGGCAACGATTGTCACTTTTCGACATATTTGGACGTCACATGATATGGCAAAAAAATGTCATAAAGCGACAATAAAAGTTTGTAATTTTATGTGAATAAATGACATTTTTGGCCATGATGATGACATAAAGAGTCAAATAATGACAATATATGTCATCCAATCGATTTTTCATCATACGACATTCTCCGTCAAAATTCGTCATGAAAATTTTGACGAAACTTGAAGAATTATGTCGAATTGTATACTATTCTCTCATTATCTGTAATATTCCTCATTTTATGACATTTTTTGACATTGTTTGACATCATTTGTCAAAATCTGCCGAAGCGATTTCCACGAGGGATTCAAACAAAAATAAATCCAGTGAAAAAGTAAAATTTTCATAAATCGATTTTTTTTTCAATTGTTTTTGAAAATATCTCGAGAACTAAGTGTAACGTCCAGAAACTGAGACTTTTTTTTTTTTTTGGGGGGGGGGGGGAATTATTCGAAGCGTAAGACACCTTTCGTTCCGAATGAAAAAGTTAATAAAAACAATGGTGAACATGATTCACCATTGTTCGTAGATATAGAAGACGGCCGGTGTAAATAACACGGGTCTTCCAATATCGATTTCTAGATTATTTCATTAAAATAAGTCTTTTTGATTGTCAGAGGCATTGAATTGCAATGCCTTGGCAACAGAAAGAAATCGAGTATTCTCCCACTCTTCAATAAGTGGGGTGCGAATCATATGTGATTTTTGTCACATGATTGACCCCACTATTGAAAAAAAGGAATTAGGTAAGGAAGGGGCAACGCACTCGCGAGGAGCGATGCACTTCCTTCCCGAATTAATTAGGGCGCGGTATCGGAAGAATTAAGTTAGAAGTGCAAAAAAAAAGGATTTAGACCCTTGTGAGAATTTTTGAGTGTGGAAAAAAATGAGAGAAATAAAATGGATTTCATCTGAAAATTTTTGAAGATTTCTGAATGTGAAAAAAAAATAAAACGAATTTTGCGTGTGAAAAAAAAGAAAATAATACGAATTTGATTAAAGAATTTTGGGGAATTTTTGAGTGTGAAAAAAAAGAGAGAAATGAAAAGAATCTTATAGATGAATCTTGGGAAATTTTCTGCGTGAAAAGAGAGAGGAAAAAGGACGATTTCAGTGAACTATTGTGGGGATTTTGCGTAAAAGAAAGATGGAGAAATACTAGAGAAAATGAGATAAAAAAAGAAGAGAAAAGGAAACGAAACAGAGAAAGTAAGTGGACAAATTCAATCAAAATCGGTGGATACTGCGCGCGCAGATTTAGCGTACTCGGTGAAGGATTTTTTTTTTATTTATGCGGATTTAATTACAAAAATGATTTTGTCAAATTCAAATTGATTTTGAAGGAAAAATTAACAAAACTTGGAAAAAGTAAAATTTAGAGAATCCCGTCGGATTCATTATACATATTCTTTTATTTTATTTTAATTAGGTTTAAATGACAAATAGATGAAATAAAAAAATAAAAAAATGTAAAATTTCGAGAACTCCGTTGGATCGCTTATACAAATTATTTCGTTTAAGATTAATTAGTTTGAATGAAAAATGAATAAAATTCTAAGAATGTAAAATTTAGAATTCTAAAATTCTAAGAATGTAAAATTCAGAGAATCCCGTCCGATTCATTAGAAAAATTATTTTATTTAATTTTAATTATTTTGAATGAGAAATTGATCAAATTTTGGAAAAGTGAATTTCAGAGAATCCCGTCGGATTCATTACAAAAATTTATTTTATTTTTTTTGCGTCTATTGAGAAAATTGAACGATTAGAATCGAAATTTACTTGGAAATTAATTGAAAAATTAAATTGTTTTTGAGTGAAATTTTTAAAAGTATTTTTACTGGAAAAATTGAATAATTGGAATAGAAATTTACTTGAAAATTAATTAAAGAAATAATTGATAATTTTCGCTGAATTTTTTGAATAATTTTTAGAGTGAGAAATTGAATATTTTAAATGCAAATTAATTGGGAAATTGAATGCTTATCTCCTTTGTTTTGTTTTGTAAGATTTTTGAAATGGTCTTTACTGTAAAAATCGAGTAATTGAAATTTAAATTTATTGGAAATTAATTGAATGTAAATAATTATTTTTGTTAGATCTTTAGAATAACTTTTATCTAGAAAATATAAATCGAATTATTATTAAAAATTGTATTTTATTTCGTTCTTGTCAAACTGTCGGATGTGGTTAAATGCAAAAACTCCGTTCTTCCTATCCCGAGCTATTGGTTCTGAACTAGGCTCGAAACAGGAAAAATAAATAAAACCATGCTATTTTGGAATTATTAGTAATAATAGTTCTGATGTAACATAAGCGAGATAGAGCGATATTACCCTCTTCTTGTTTTATAGCTCTTGAAATTGTCCATAGAAAAGGCTCGAAGCAAAGTCGCTCTATCTCGCTCAGTTTCCGAGATATTCAAAGAAAAATAAATCCAGTGATTATGTGAAATTGGATGAATTTATTTTTTCTTTCTGTTGTTCTTGGAAATATTCCAAAAACCCAGCAAGATAGTGCGATTTCAATCATAACTTTTTTTAGCTCTTGAAATTCTCCATAAATGAAAAAGGATTGAAGCAAAATTACTCTATCTTAGCTACTTTCCAAGATATTCATAATTAAATGAATCCAGTGAAAAAGTAAAATTGGATGAATCCATTTTTTCTTTTAATTGTTTTCAAGAATATCTCGAAAAGTAAGCGAGATAGAGTCATTTCAGTCCCATTTTGTTTCATAGCTCTTGCAATTCTCTAAGAAACAGGTTTGGGGTACAATTGCTCTACCTCACATAATTTCCAAGTTATTCATAAAAATATGAATGAAGTGCAAGAGTAAAATTGAATGAATCGTTTTTTTCGCTAATTGTTTTTGAGAATATCTTGAAAACAAAGCCGAATAGAGTTATATTATGCTCATCTTGGTTTATAGTTCTCGGAATTTTCGGTAATTGGCTACTTTTACTCTGCCAAAATATTGAAAAATTTGAATTAACTTACTAATTTTTTTGAATCAAATTGATGTGTTTTGATGTGGTAGGGATCAGTAGCAAGATTTCAAGGCAAGCAGACCCAATCCTAATTAAATTTTTCCCAAAAAACAACGTACTTTTTTTGGAAGTCACTAACCAATTGAACCAAAAAAAACAATAAATGAAAATTGAGATTATCACCACGTTTGGCGTAACCAAAGGCCACGACGAGGATGTAGTGGTGCATAGGCTTCGAGAAGGAACCTATCACGACCCATCCTATAAACGACACTGGGGATTTTAGATGAAGAATATATTGACAACAAACTCCGCCCACCTTCATTGGGCATAAAAAATTTAATTTTTATATCACACGGAAACAGGTACTTCATGCACAATGTGCTTTTTTAATGTACCTTTTCCTTCTTTTGTCAATAATTTGTACACTTCACGTGGAACAATTTCAATTTGAAATATCAATTAAAAATAGAAACAAAAAAAGAAAAAAAGCGAAAAAAAAACCTCAATAAATTTAATACGGATTAAATGAAACTTCAAAATACTCATCTGAAAACTGGATTTTCCAAAAAAAACCAAGACGCAGTGGTGGCAACTAGCTCTTAAAACAAAATACACAGTTTTGATGTTTCACCGCAGAAGACCAAAATGATACTGGTCTAGAAAAGGCTCATTTGGTTGAATTACCAAATTTGCCATTTTCCTAAGACCATTGGTCTCTGTTTATCATTGTGTTTTCACACCAACTGTCTTTGTCAGGAAGAAATCGATTATTTCTTGCCTGTCTTACCTCTCACCCTGCCCCCTCTCCGCCAAAACCTCAAACTCTACGTTAAACTCTAAGTCTCAATCAAAACATCAAACTCTACTCTATTAAATTTATTATTTTGTTTCCAAATTACTGTGAAATAAAAATTCGATAAATTTGGAATGTTGAATTCATTGAGTTGTTGAACACAATGAATTTTTTTTTTTTCAAGTTTTCCAGCTCGAAATTGACAACCCAACTTATTTTGCGAAAAAATTTATTAAATGAAATTTTTCAAAAACCGAACTCAATGCGAACCTAGAACAGGCGCACTAAGCACGGCGGAAGAAAAAAATTCGAAATAAAACATCAAAAACTCTAATTTTCAGTTGGCAGAGCTATAGTATCCAATTACCGAATTTTCTATAAGAAGGATTCACCCGAAATTGCTCTATCTCGCTTAGTTTCCGAGAAATTGAAAAAAAATGCAGTGAAAATTAAAATTGAACGAATCGATTCTTTCAATTAATTACTTCGGCTATTCTCAATTACAAGAAGGAGCAATAGGAAGATGAGATTGAAGATCCTGAAGTTCACCCGAGCAATTGAATCGAACGAATTATTATTCATTGATATGAAAAAATGTCATTAGAGTGGCATGAATTGACTGGGAGTGCGAGTAGACTGCACTTGAGAATAACAAAAGAAAAAAGTGGAGATTTTGATGATAAAAAACTGCTAGAAACAACAGATTAGCATTACCGAGTAACGCAGACATATCCACCATTGGATATATGGTTATAGCGAATTCCTCCATGGCAAATTTCGCATTGACAAATTCCGCGATGGAGAAGATGCAATGGGAAAAAATGTGATGGAAAAGAACGCCATGGAAAGAATCGCCATGGAAAGAATCACCATGGAGAGAATCATGATGAAGAAGAAATGCCATGGAAAAAGAACGCCATGGAAGGGAAAGCTATGAACAAAAAGCCACGGAAAAAAATGGAAAGAATCGCCATGAGGAAATGCTATGAAAAGAATCGCCATAGAAAGTGGCAAATGCGTGATGGTGGCGGCCATGGCGGCCGCCATCGGAATTTTTCTACGTGTTAACCCCCATTCATACTCTAAAATTTGATACAAAATTCAGAGTCATCAGCAACTTTTGCTATCTGGGTTTGTTCTTCTTGATGAAGGAGTGAATGTAGTGCCTCCACTAAATACTGTCGGATTTCCAATTCCAGATGAGTATTTTCGAAATTTTCTGAAATCCGTATTAAGATTATGAGCGTTTTTTAAATTAAATTGATTTTTTTTCTCGAATATGATTGATAATTAATTGGTTGATATTATTCAACGTGAAGCATTCAAGTTATTGACTAGGGAAAATAAAAAGTACGCATTTTAATGCTCTATGTACTTATTTTCTTGAAAAATTGAAAATTGAATTTGTAAAGTTCAAAGAAGGTGGATGTAGTTTTTGTCAATAAAATTCTTCAGCTAAATCCCTTGTGTCGCATTAGGGTAGGTTGTGTAGGTTCTTTTCAGGCCTACGCACCACTACATCCCCGTCGTGGCCTCGGGTAATGCAAAACGTGGTGATAATCTCAATTTTATAGCTTTTGTTTTTTTTTAATTTTTTATTTTTTTTAATTTCTTTTTTTTATTTTTTTCGTTTCTATGGGTTATATTTCCCAGGAAAGAGTTGGCTGTAATTTTCAAAAAATTTTAATTAGGATGTTGTTTTGACTTCGTGCTGCGTAACGGACCCCTGGACAATCAAAACATATCAAAAAAATTTCAATAAAATGAGTACAAAAAAAATTATTTTAGGGGCAGTTGTCCTATGTCAATCCCTGTACTTGATATTGACACAAGAAAAAAAATCTCTTTGTCGAAGATTTTTATTAACAATGACTGATTTAATCTCATAAATTGTAAGTAATTAAGTACTATATATATTTTGAACATTTCCACAACATATCAAAAATTGAAAAAAATCAAACCCAAAAAACGAGTGAAATAGCGTGGAATACCTCATATACTCTGTTTGTTGAAGAAAATAATTCCTGAATGATTGTAAAATGATGTATCTAATAATGATGTTTCGTAGAGTAAATTTATGCACCCTGAGGAGATCTGCGCACAGCAGACGAAACGATGGTGCTTTGATAATTAATTTTAATGTGTTAATTTATTAAATTCTGGAGTGATCACTATGGCCGATTACCGACAAAATAATTTATTTATTTAATGATTCATTTCTTTTTTTGATAATCTTTTTTCCTCTATTTCAAGACTTATAATTTGCATCATCATAAACGTCAGATCATTCGTCGCTATTTCGGCTACATAGGTGAAGGAATAGAGCCTCTTTCAGCAATTAAAAGAAACATCTAGTCTATCACTCTATCATGTCCGCTATTCGCATTCCATATACTTTTTGTGTAATTCTGGATCCTCATATATTGATCAGTGTCTTTCTGACTTAGGAAAATTGAATTCTATTACATTGTTACAATCATTGAAAGTAATTTGGGGATACTGCAAAGCTGGTTTTTGAATGCTGTCCGATGTTTGAATCCTAGAAATGAGCGAAAAGTAACTAACAGAACGTGCACTTACCACTAATTATTCAAATTCACAGTTTTCACATCCTCATATGAATTGAGCAAGTAGTTCTCTATGTTTCTCATATATGCCCATATGTGTTCCATATGCCAATTTCTATTCCACATATGCTCATATATGTTTCATATATGCCCATAGCTGTCCGGTTTCTCGGAGAAACGTATGGCCATACGCTTACGTATAAGTTCATATATGTTCCATGCATGTTTCCTACATGTCCATATATGTACATATATGACGTTTTTTCCCGGGTATTGACTCCGTATGATGGATTCAATGTCAATGACTAAATAGTTAGATGGTTGATTGTTGTATTATTCCTTATCTTAGCCTACAAGTTTATTATTCATAATTTCCGGACTACATAACATTATTCAAACGAATTCAAATCTCGGAAAAAAAACTTCCCATAAATCTGAAGACACTCTTAGGATATAATGTCTAGGTATTTGCTGTATGATAAGATAACGTTAGCTGAGAAGTTGTACAATCGAACGAAGCCATTAATGATCCACGTCAGAAATACGGCGAAAACTTTGGGGAAAAACGTGGAAAAATATTCAATCTAAGAATCAGCATCTGAGAATTCCATCATGATCAATGCTTCGTTGATGATTTTATTCATAATTCATGGTGAGCAATAACAAATTGAATATTTTTAATTCAATGGAGCGGTGAATCTGAGATGAATTCATTTTTGTGTCACTTATTTTCGAAAAATACCTCGAAAACTAACAGAGATACCACAAATTTAGTCCAGACCTTTCTAAGAGCGCTTGAAACATTTCGTGAAAGATTCAAGGTGAAATTGTACATCTCATTTGGTTTTCGAGATATTCTTTGAGAATTGATGACAAAAAAATGGACTTATTCCGTTTCACCTATTCACTACTGATTTCTAATATCTCTGCTGATATTTTTTTTCCAGCTGGATATAGCATGAAAACTGGATCTCCCGTAGATCCGAGAGAATTCAGCTATATTGCATCCATTCATAGAGGAGTGAATCACTATTGCACTGGGGTAATTGTTAATGAAAAACATATTATTACTGTAGCTCACAAGATCACTGGCCTCATTGTTGAGCACTTGAGAGTGCTTGTTGGAAAAAAAGTGATGTATCACCGTTATACCGAGCAGCATTTTATAAAAGAAGTGTTTTTTCATCCTGGCTTTACTATACGAAATTCGATTGAGGATAACACATACTATGAGCACGATATTGCAGTATTGAGGGTGAAGTATCCATATTTATCCATTTGAAATTCAATGTCAATGTCAATTATTATATTAAATTTAAATAATGAAATGCTCATTTGAGTTTAGATAGGATTATGCGTTTAATTTCACTGTTCTTATGAAAAATTCGAGGAACATATGATTATATAAATTCAATGCGAATTGAAATTTTGATCAGAAATTGAAGTTCTGCAATTAAAACGAAAAATTGAATGATGATTCCTACTTTTACTAACCAATAATTCAAATAAAAAGCATTTTGAATTCCTAGAAATTGTCTAAAATTTCATCCAATTGCAAAATTTTTCACTCTTCAAGACATGGCGAATCAATTGCATGAAAATGTGCTACATGGCATAGGATCTCTATTGCCAATTTTACGAAAAGTACATGTGCACATATATCTTTAGTAAATATATATTTATATCACTGTATATTACTTCATCACCCACTAATATTCCCATTGATAGAGTTGGCAGTGTTATCATTGAACTCCAAGAAAGTATATGATCGAAAATCTGGTGATTCAGCAGTATAGCTCTGCCAACTGAAAAAAACTTATTATGGTTTTTTTTGGAATTTCATTGATAATGCTTTCCGTCCACCTCATTCAATGTGGCTATTCTAGGGTCGCAATAGATTCGGCTTTCAAAATTTTTTGTTTTACTCATATTTTAAAAAATGAGTTGAGCTGTTCGCTTCAACTCAAACAACTTGGAGTAATTCATTGTTTTTAACAACTCAATAAATCTAACACTCAAGCGTTATTACAATTCAGTTTCAGAAATAGTACAGGGTGATTTTATTTCAAACGTAAAGGAAATTAAGTGAACATAGCTGGAGATGTGAGAAGTACGGGAAAATTTTCAAAACAATTTTCGGATAGATATTTTTTGAATTATTAGCGATTGAAATAGCCCAATGGGCTTGGAGGATTTTGGCACGCAAAACGGAGTGAGGGAGATGAGTGACGATGTGGCGACGATGGATTAGTGAACAGTTGGAGCCGAGAATTTTGCATGGCGGGCGAGTCGAATCATTCTTATGTTGCAAGATGCGGAGAGATGGCGTTATAGGTTTGTTTATTTTGACATTTTGAGACTTGAGTTCAAGATTCAGTTTCTTTCATTTGATACCCGCGGGCAGTTTTGGGTTATGAGGAGTCCAGCACTTAGCGATGGACGATCTCAGAAAAGAGAATCGATTCTTAAAAAATCAATCTTCATAACAAATGATTTTTTGAGAATCGATTTTTTCAAAAAAAAAAATCGAAATGAGAAAATCAACGAATCGATTTATTAAAAAAAAAATTCAGAAATAGCAGAATCATAGGAAACACATTTTTATTAGTTCAGTTCCGTTATTGTTGTTTTCTTAACTGATACATTATTGATAATAAATACATGATTGTTAATTAATTATTTTTGAAAATTATTTTGAATTAATTCATCCAGTATCATGGTGTAAAGTGGATTTTTTAAAAATCTTCTCATGCTACTCTATCAAAAGTGACAAACTGATTGAGAAGAAAGAAAAAAGATTTTCGGAACTACTTGGAGAGTTTCAAGTTACCAACTTCATTTCGTAAATTACTTGAAGTTTTCCTTATCATTTGATAATAATTTCCATCTTAAAGAACTATTTTTTGTTGTTGTTTGAAAAAAAAATCGATACGATTCTGCTAAATAGAATCGATCAATCGATAAGTGTGAGACGCAGTCTTGTCATACAATAAGTGTACTACTCGCACACAATAGGTGCACCTCCAGCGCATTATTCGGTCTTCAGTGGTGTGGACTGGAAAGACTCTAAACACTTAGTTGTTTCCTATTGGTGCATCTTGAATGCACCATACACACATTTGCAGTGCAGTACTAGCGAGGCGCGGGTGCAACAATGATGCACAACTGGGGCACCAGAAATCGATGCATATGTAGCGGCACCGTGAGGGGCATCGCTAGAAGGCATCTTGGGTGCACTTCAAGTGCTCGAGCAGCTCGTCTTGGGGGCTTTTCCCGCACTCCCAGGCTGCCCTGCATGAATGCTTGCGTTGAACACGCAATGCGTCTTCGAAGTGCTGAAAAAACCTCCAAGACATGCTGCTTGAGCAATTCAGGTGCACGCAGAATGCACCCATGAGGCATGAAGATGTCATCTAACGATGTTCCTGAGGTGCATTTTCAACGCTTATGCAGTCCGTCTTGCAGGCCTCTTCGGCGTTTTCTGAGCGCATCTTAGATGCTCCCTCAGCACTTTTACAAACTTTTACCACATGAATGATGATTTGGTAGTCTCTATTCGACCTCGTAACTTGTTAAATTCAAAGAAACATGGTTCTGACACCTAGATTTTTTTGTTATAAATAGATAAAGTCCGACTACTCATGTACATAGAGTATGCATTGTTATGAAATTCTTCAATGTACACTCCATGTACATGAGTAGTCGGACTTTATCCATTTATAATAGAAAAATCTAGGTGTTGGACACATTTTTCTCCAAATTTAACTAGTAACGAGGTCGAATAGAAACTTCCAAATCATGATTTATGTGACAAAAGTTTATAAAAGTGCTGAGGGAGCATCCGAGTTACACCCGGAAAGTGCCGAGCAGGCCTCCAAGTCGCACTGCATGGGCGTTGAAAATCCGCCTGGGGGGGGGGGCATAATTAGATGGCGACTCAACGTCTCTCGGGTGCACTCCGAGTGCCGCTTGAGTGCTTAAGCAGCAAGTCTTGAAGGCCTTTTCAGCACTCTCAATATGCACTGCATAGGTGCTTGAGGTGCACAGCTAGTGCATCTGAGAGGCATCCGCATGCCATTCAGATGCACTTCTCGTGCACTTGTGCAGTGCGTCTTGGAAGTGCTAGAAAAGTCTTCAAGACGTGATGTTTAAGCGCTTGAGGTGCACCTGGGATGCACTCGAGGGACAAGGAAAGGCCATCTAACGACGCCCCTCAGGCGCTGTCCAACGCTTATGCAAACTTTCGCCACATAAATGATGATGTGGGAGTCTATATTGGACCTTGTAACTCGCTAAATTTGAAGAGGAATGGGTCTAAAACCTAGCTTTTCCTATTTTAAATAGATAAAGTCCGACTACTCATATTCATGAAGTGTTCATGGACAAATATCATCACCATGAACACTCCATTTAAATGAGTAGTCGGACTTTATCTATTTACAACAGGAAAATCTAAAAGTTTGTAAAAGTGCTGAGGGAGCATCCAAGATGCGCCCAGAAAATGCTGATGAGACCTGTAAGACGGACTGCATAAGCGTTGAAAATGCACCTGAGGAGCATCGTTAGATGACATCTCCATGTCTCATGGGTACATTCTGCGTGCACCTGTAGCGCTCAAGCAGCATGTCTTGGAGGCTTTTTCAGCACTCCGAGGACGCACTGCGTATTCACCTCAAGTATTCATGCAAGGCATCCTGGGAGTGCGGGAAAAGCCCCCAAGACGTGCTGCTCGAGCCCTTGAGGTGCACCCAAGATGCACTCAGAAGACATGGAGATGACATCTAGCGATGCCCCTCACGGTGCCGCTAGATATGCACCGAATTCTGGTGCCCCAGCTGGGCATCATTGTTCCACCCACGCCACGCTAGTACTGCACTGCAAATGTGTATATGGTGCATTCAAGATGCACCAATAGGAAACAACTAAGTGCTTAGAGTCTATTCAGTCCACACTACTGAAGACCGAATAATGCGCTGGAGGTGCACCTATTGTGCGCGAGTAGTGCACTCATTGTATGACAAGAGTGCGTCTCACGCTTATTGATTGATCGATTCTTTGATTCTTTTTTAGCAGAATGGTATTGATTTTTTTCTCAAACAACAATAAAAAATACTTCTTCAAGATAGAAATTATTATCAAATGATAAAGAGAACTTCAAGTCATTTATGAACTGACGTTGAAAACTTGAGACTATCCAAGTAGTTCCGATCATCTTTTTTCTTTCTTCTCACTGTTTGTCACTTTTGATAGAGTAGCATGAGAAGATTTTAAAAAAATTCACTTTACACCATGATACTGTATAAATTAAGCTAAAAATAATTTTCGAAAATAATTAAATTAACAATCATGTATTTATTATCAATAATGTATCAATTAAGAAAACAACGATAACAGAACTGAACTAATGAAAATGTGTTTCCTATGATTCTCCTTTTTTTAATATTTTTTTGTTAATAAATCAATTCTCAAAAAATCATTTGTTATGAAGATTGATTTTTCAAAAATCGATTCTTTTTTCAGAGATCATCCATCACTAAATGCTGGACTCCTCATAACCTAAAACTGCTCGCAGGTATCAAATGAAGAAATCTGAATTTTGAACTCAAGTCTCAAAATGTCAAAATAAACAAACCTATAACGCCATCTCTCCACATCTACTCGAATCACGCAACATAAGAATGATTCGACTTGCCCACCGTGCAAAATTCTCGGCTCCAACTGTTCGCTAATCCAGCGTTGCCACATCGCCACTCATCTCCTTCACTCCGTTTTGCGCGCCGAAATCCCCCAAGCCCATTGGCTTATTTCAATTGCTAATAATTCAAAAAATTTCTATCCAAAAATTGTTTTAAAAATTTCCGCGTACTTCTCACACCTCCAGCTATCTCCAGTTAATTTCCTTTACGTTTGAAGAAAATTACTCTGTATATGGAGAAATGATAATTTCAAAGAGTGTAGATTCCAATGTTTCGATTAAGTGGGGGCTTGATGAGAGATGAAACATTGATGAACTAATCTATGTTTTTATGACAAAGACAGTTGGTGTGAAACACGAACCTAAAATAGAGACCAATAATCTTTGAAATGTGGTTAATCAACTTCATGAGCCTCCTCTTCATCAGTATAAATTCGGTTATCTACAATTCTACATCGAGACTGCGTGTTTTGTGTTAAAAAACTGTGCGTGATTTTTTTGGGATCATCCAATTTAATATGAGCACTCTTGATTTTTCATTCAATTCGTATTGAATTTATTGAGGTTTTAGCATTGTAAAAGCGATTTTTTTCGATTCCGAGATTTAATCGGAATATGACTTAGAATGTTTCGAAACACCGAGAAATTACATTTTTCAAGAATGTCTGTTCGTGTGTGTGTGTGTGTATATATGTGTGACATATATCATTTCACTACTCCGGAATGGTCATATTTGGCAACTTGCAAATTCAACAGTATTTGCCCTTCTTATGCAAAATGCTGTCAGTGAAATTTGAGCAAAATCAATTGGATACTTTTCGCGAAAAATCAAATTAAAACGATGGGTGCGTTATCGCTCTCTCGCTCGCAAATTGGGATTCGTTCTGACTTACTCACTAAGCTCACTCATGAATGGAGAACATCGTCGTGTTGGCTCTAGAACGTGTTTGACCTTTTAAAGGTCACAAAAGAAACTTCCCCATTCGCTCATAGACTGGCTATAGATTTTCTTTATGAAGCGAAAGGGTCGTCCGTTTTGTCAAACGCCCCCCTCCCCGGGTTCATTTTACCACAGGGTACTCCTCTTTACCCCATCATCCGCTACTTATGACGGATTTTTGATCGAAATTTCGGAATTTTTCATGACTTTAGTACTTTCTTCATAACTTTTCCTCAAAAAGCTTAGAAACTAATGAGCTGACATGGCTCATAATCTAATCAGGGCCAAGTTACATAAAAATGACTCCATTCCATTAAAAAAAATTTCGATCGGTTAAGTCATAGCGGCGCAATCGTTTTTCAAAATTTCTTCGCATATGCACATGCATACATACATACACACACACATATACACACACGAACACTTCCGTAAAAAATCTCAGAAATTCATGTCAGCATCTTGAAACATCGAGATCTGATGAAGAATCGAAAATCGATTTTTGGGGCGAATACAATAACTTCCTTATCAGGAAGTTAAAAAAATCGTTTTTCCGATTTTTCTCTGCGAAAAATTGATTGACAGCGCCCACTTTGAGCGATAAAATTAGTCTCATTTGAACTCATGATTTCACTGAGGGTAAACTTGGTTGCATTTTTTCGTTTGCGCATAATTAACAAGCAGGAGTTCCACCCATTAAGCGTTCGTTGCAAACCCCACTCCTTGCGCGACATTGAATATTTTGCCAATTGGATTGGCGAAATGCTTCCGAATGGAATTCATACATGGTGAATCGAATACTGTTCATGTATCTCATTGCTCGAAAAATAACATTATTCTCGCAACAAATACGCACTCATATATTCCTACAAATATTGCTCGAGACTGTATTGATCTGTTTAGGATTCCATCTGCGATGCTAGGAATCAACTTGGAACTCGAAATCTCAGCTCAGAAGAATCGATTGAATTGCGATAATATCATATGATACATAAAAATTCAATATTACCCGGGAAAAAATCGTTATATATGAACATATATGAGACATATATGAACATAAATGTACGTATATGGACGTATATGCTCATACGTTTCTCCGACAAATCAGACAGCTATGGGCATATATCGACATACATGAAACATATATGAGCATGTATGGACATATATGGGCTTTGACATAGCACAGGTATCCCCCAGTAAATCAGTGTAAAATCCTTTACGAACTGGTTTTTATTGTTGATATTAAGTGAATTAATGGTATATGATGATATATGTATGGTGATGTCATAAAAACAAGTGACTTATGTTCAACTTATGGGTCATTGACACTTATGTTTAGTTAAACAAAAGTGTGAAGGACACATGAGCTGTTGACCTTGAACATGCATGCTTCTATCGCGCTCCCCTCACTCCGTCATGCTAGCAGAACCACGGCGTGCACGTGGAGGGGCTCAGGCTCCAAAAAATGTGTTGGAACTTGACGCTGTAATAGCCGACAAGTCCAACAGTTGATGGAAATGGAGACCGTTTATTTGGTACCTGAAGCTCAACATCTTGCGATGGAACTTCAGTTTCACCTGGTCCAAGTTGTAAAATGATTAATGATGATGCAATTGAGATCTTTTCCCTTCACTCCGCCCCTCTTCATAGGCAATTGTTTGTTTTAAAGATAATTTAATACAAAATTTAATGAAAAAACTTCATTTTCACCACACAACCAGTCTCACTCCTTGCTTATGTTGTAAATTCCATAGATTTTTCTCAACTCAAGAGGCGGATAGAAGTGGAAACCTGCTTTTTTGACACCTTCTTCATTAAATTCACTTGACCCATTCATACCTTGCAATCATTCAGACCCACACATGTGTATCATTCATCAAAATCCATGTTAAACATATGGTCTGAGTCAGACCAATCAGATACAGCCTCAAGTTCATCAGATGTTGTTGTTCTTAGTAAATCGAGAAAGACATCAAGAATTTGTTTGGGATTGTTTCTTTGACGGAAATAAAATTCCGCAAAATGTTCGAAGAAATATTGTTTCTTTAACCCTTTCCTTGGTAAACTGGTTTTTAGACTCTACCATGAACTCTCAATGTTTTGGGTATAGGCCCCCGAATGTGGATCCACGTAGTTGTGTTGTGATTGACAGTAATGTGTTTGTATCCATGAACCGAAAGTCCACAGTATGAGGACCAACAGTCTGTATGTACTGTTGTACCCGTTATTACGTATTTCTTAATGATTCGGTGTAGAATTTCTTTAGATCTACTCTTGACCAATGCAACAAACATTCTTCTGCTTTGTCTGCCAATGCCACCCACAACCCAGTAACCCAATCTTGATCTACTTGATTTTTCACCAGGACCAATTCTTGTTTCGTCAATTTCAACAATTTCATCACCCCCAATTTTGCGTAAATTTTGAAAATAATGTATTTTACATAAGTTTCTGAACTTGTGATTTAATTTAACAGCAGTACCAGAGGATATGTTACAATGTACTTGAAAAGTACGTTGTGTTGGATGAAAAACAAGTTTATAAGCAAAGAATCTGAGTAAATCACATATATCAATTCTCGACTTCTCAAAAATGGTGTCTCTAAAGATAGAAATTTTGGTATTACATCTTCTGTTCAAGTTAACTCTTTTGCAGATAAAGAAATAATTGTCTTTACTGATTGAACAATCCTTTAAGCAAGAGGGGCAACATAACCCTTTGCGTAACACTCTTTTCTCTAACAAAAACTTGATGATAATGTTTTTATTCCGACACTTTTCAAGAAATTCATGTATTAGCATATTGGTAAAGATGTTGTGTTAGTATTAAATGTCAATTGTCTTACTTGATGTTGTGTAAAAATGTGTACTTGTGGTTTTTTCACTTTACTCAAAACCGGCACTTGTTGAAACTCCTCGTCGGCCCCATGCGGTCAAGAAAATTAATTTCTTCAGTGGTCAATGACTCAATCATTGTCGCTACGGGTATATTGAAGACGATATTATTATTATGAACGAGATTTAGCGGGAATTTATGAAATTACAAAGTATACACATCGGGGTACCTGTACTATGCAATAGCCCATATATGGACATACATGAGCATATACGGTCGTATGATCCTGTGGAAATTGAGCAGGTATGGGCATATATGGAACATATATGAACATATCGTCGCCTTAGAGTGAAAGGGGCGTAAGTGCCATTTTTCCCAATTTTTTTTTTCAAAATAACAAAAAGGCGTATCTCCACCATTATTGCTCCAATAGGCTTTCCAATGCCTTTTACGCAATATTAGTGAAATAAAAAAAAATAATAACATAAAGGCGTAAGTACCACTGACTAATAACAAAGGGGCGTAAGTGCCGGAGATACGCCCCTTTGTTTTTAGTGTTTTCATTGAATTTTTTCGAATCATCGGAAAAAAACTAATAACAAAGGGGCGTAAGTGCCGGAGATACGCCCCTTTGTTTTTAGTATTTTCATTGAATTTTTTCGAATCATCGGAAAAAAACTACACACAGAAAACACTGAGCGGAGAACACGCACAGAAGTGCGTAATGTCTGCACATGTGGGCGTACTTCACGTTCTCACAATCGAACGTGATTTACGCACACTCGGTGCGTGATGTACGCACACGTGTGCGTGATGTACGCACACGAGTGCGTGATCTACGCACACGTGTGCGTGATGTCCACACACGGTAAATAAGCGAAATAGACGTTAATATGGGATCAAGAAGGAGTTTTTCGTGATTATCTTAGTGAATAAGTGAGATAGAGCGAAATAGGTATCAATATTGAATCAGGAGAGAGTTTTCTCAGTTTTTCGCTAACATCTCGGTAAATAAGCGAGATAGAGCGAAATGGACTTTAATATGGGATCATTGGGGAGTTTTTCCAGTTTTTCGTGATTATCTCGGTGAATAAACGAGATAGAGCGGAGTGGACGTTAATATGGGAGCAGGAGGGAGTTTTTCCAGTTTTTCGTGATTATCTTGGTGAATAAGCGAGATAGAGCGAAATAGATATCAATATTGAATCAGGAGAGAGTTTTTTCAAGTTTTTCGCTAAAATCTTGGTGAATAAGTGAGATAGAGCGAAATGGACATTAATATGGGATCATCGAGGAGTTTTTTCAGTTTTTCGCTATCATCTCGGTAAATAAGCGGGATAGAGCGAAATGGACATTAATATGGGATCACCGGGGAGATTTTATAGTTTTTCGTGATTATCTCGGTGAATAAGCGAGATGCGGCGAAATGGACGTTAATATGAGATCACCAGGGAGTTTCTCCAGTTTTTCGTGATTATCTTGGCGAATAAGCGAGATAGAGCGGAGTGGACGTTAATTTGGGATCAGGAGGATATTATTTCATCTGAAAACTTCCTCAAAATTCCATATGTGTACTTCGCTCTATATCGTTTATTCACCGATATAGTCGCGAAAAACTGAAAAAACTCCCTCCTGATACTAAATTAACGTTCATTTCACCTTCTCTCGCTTAATTACAGAGATGATTGTGAAAGTTGAGGAGACTACCTCCTGATCCCATATTAACGTCCATTTCGCTCCATCTCGCTTATTCACCGAGATAGTCATGAAAAACTGGAAAAACTCCCTCCTGCTCCCATAATAATGTCCATTCCGCTCTATCTCGCTTATTCGCCAAGATAATCACGAAGAACTGGAAAAGCTCCCTCCTTCTCTAGAATTAACGTCCATTTCGCTCTATCTCGCTTATTCACCGAGATAATCGTGATAAACTGGAGAAACTCCCTCCTGATCCCAAATTGACGCCCATTTCGCTCTATTTCGCTTATTTACCGAGATGATAGGGAAAAACTGAAAAAACTCCCCGGTGATCCCATATTATCGTCCATTTCGCTCTATCTCACTTATTCACCAAGATTTTGGCGAAAAACTTGAAAAAACTCTCTCCTGATTCAATATTAATACCTATTTCGCTCTATCTCACTTATTCACCAAGACAATCACGAAAAACTGGAAAAACTTTTTCTTGATCCCATATTAACGTCTATATCGCTTATTTACCGTGTGTGGACATCACTCACACGTGTACGTACATCACGCACTAGTGTGCGTAGATCACGCACTGGATGTGCGTAAATCACGTTCGATTGTGAGAACGTGAAGTACGCCCACATGTGCAGAGATTACGCACTTCTGTGTGTGTTCTACGCTCAGTGTTTTCTGTGTGTAAAAACAAAGAGGGGTAAGTGCCAAAATTGGAATAAAAAATCCTAAAAACAAAAGGGCGTAACTCCAAAAATTCTCCTGAGATAAAAAAATTTATAAAAACAAAGAGGCGTAAGTGCGGAGATACGTCTTTTTCACTATAACTTTAACAATTATATAGCGATTAAAAAGGAAATAACAAAGGGGCGTAAGTGTGGAGATACGTCTCTTTCATTTTAAAATTGGTAGTTACGCCACTTTGTTATTTTAATTTTCATTTATCCAAATAATGTTCCAGAGGCCATGAAAAACATTTTGGAGTGATAAGTGGACATACGCCCCTTTCACTCCAGAATTTCGTGTTTTTGGCACTTACGCCCCTTTCACTCTAAGGCGACGATATATGTGCATGTATGAAATATATGGAAAAATGTTCACTGAATTCATATAAGAACGTGAAAATTATGAATTTGAATAATTAATGGTGAATGCACGTTGTTTTAGTTATTTACCGCTTACTTTGGAATTTGAAATTCTGCCAGAATTCGAAAATCAGCTTTTTCGGTATCACTAAATTATGTACAATGATTGGAATAATTCAATTGAATTCACTTTTTCTAAGTACGAAAGACATTGATCACTATATCGGGATTGAAATTCATCCAACAAGTATGTGAAATGCAAATAGCCAAGGTGGTAGGATGATGGATTCATCATGTGACGGTCCCGGGTTCGATCCCAGCTGGATTTTTTTTTTTTTTTTGCAATTCAAATTCGTTATTAATGAGGAATTGAGTGATCGAGGGAATTAATACTGATGAATTATGTTCATATATTCTCGGGAAAAAATCGACATATATGCCCATATATGTCCATATATGATCATATATGTTCATGCGCCGTCAATTTGCATATATGACCATATACGAACATATATGGCCATATCTTTCCGTAAGTCCATGGACTTAGAAAAAATGAGTTCAATTGAATTGTTTCAATCATTGTAAATAATTTAGTGCTACCGAAAAAACTGATTTTCGAATGCTGGCAGAATTTTAAATTCTCAAAGTAAGCAGTAAACAACTAAAAGAACGTGCATTTACCATTAATTATTCAAATTTATCATTTTTACGTTCTTATATGGATTAAGTGAGCATTTTTTCATATGTTTCATATACGCACATATATGTTCATATATGTTCATATATGTCCATATATGTTTCATATATGCCAGTAGGTATACTAGGCCGGTTCTGGACACAACGATGATGTAATCAAAAGGGCGTAAGTCCAGATGACGTCATCACATGCTGGAAAGGGAAATTTCTGAGAAAATGACGCCATATTGAATTCTCAGAATTCTTGGAAAGGGGGAAGTCCACCCCTCAGAGAATGAAAAGGGCTTAAGTCCAGATTGGAATGTAAAGGGTGTAAGTCCATCACTCAGAGAATGAAAAGGGCTTAAGTCGATATGGAATGAAAAGGGCTTAAGTCCATATAGAATGAAAAGGGCTTAAGTCCATATGGAATGAAAAGGGCGTAAGTCCACCCCTCAGAGAATGAAAAGGGCTTAAATCCAGATTGGAATGAAAAGGGCGTAAGTCCATATGGAATGAAAAGGGCTTAAGTCCATATAGAATGAAAAGGGCTTAAGTCCATATGGAATGAAAAGGGCGTAAGTCCACGCCCTCAGAGAATTAAAACGGTTTATATGGTAATGGAAAGGGCGTAAGTCCATTGCTCAAAGAATGAAAAGGACGTAAGTCCAGATGACGTCATCATATGATGGAAAGGCAGATTCTAAGGAACATCGTCATATTGAATTCTGAGAAATCATATATTTATTTCTCAGAATGCTGAAGAGGCTCTAGGGGGGCAATTCTCTGATGAATTAACTTTTGTCTTATTCGATGAATTTCGTTTCATTCGTGAACATTCTTCTTTCTCGCGGGGCATTTCACTCATAGTGAAGAAATGACGTCATATTGTGGAATGCTGAGGAAATGAGGGAATGACATCAGGTAGAGATGACTGAAGCATCTTATCGCTTGTAATACGAGTCCTGCAGTCAATGAACTGCATTCGGCATTCGATTCACTCAAATTTGTGATCACAATCAGAGTATAAAGAGAGAATATCCAAAAAGATCAGGTGGAGATGATTGAAGCATCTTACCGCTTTTAACTTGAATCTGAGGTCAATGTACGTACAAGAAAAATCTTGAAGAAGTATATTCTGAATTCATTTCTATTCACTTAATGATGAAATAATTCAATCCTATTTTTTTCATTATTATGCCCAAAAGATGTGAGAATCAAAAATTCGATGGTAAATATAGTAACTCGCAATAGCTCAGCGGTAGAGCACCTGACATGTAATCAGAGGGTCGTGGGTTCAAATCCTGCTTGCGCATTACATATTTTTTCCGGAATTTGATTCTCTTAAAAATTTATTAATAAAAATTAATTTATTAATAAATTTATTTGTTTAATTATAGAGGTATAATATTCTTTTTTTTTGAAGAATTACTGGAAGACTACAATATTTTTCATGAGAATCTTTATATTTTCAGTCTTGAAGGTGTCTTCAGAATTAAGGAATTGCCTCATCGCTCATAATTTGAAAACTTTAGTTAATTGAAGTTGAAGATGAGTTTGAAGGAGTAAACTCTAAATTCATTTTAATGATCACCCTGATACATTTCTCCACTACGTTCTCTAATCTGTAACATGAAACTGCAAACAGCAGTCTTCACGAATGTTGATTGAATCCTTTCTTTAACTTCATTCTAGCACTGTAACATGTTGTATAACTACTCAAATGACTTCTCTTTCTATCGTTCACACTCATTTTCCAGAAACTGCGGATAGTATACTTTATAATATTGTTTCCTTGCAAATTAATTTAGTCTCAATATCTCTCATATCTATTGTATTCACTCCAATTTCAATGACAATAATCAGAATATGAGGAAATAATATCCAAATACACCAGATGGAGATGACTGAAGTGTATTATCGCTTGTAACCTAAACCCCTGAGGACAATGTACGTACAAGGAATGTTTTTTTTTTTTGATGAAAAAAAAGAGCGTAAGTCTATCACTCAGCGAATGGATGCTGAGCTATTGCAAAGAGCGTAAGTTTTTGAATGATAAACATGATGATACATTCTTTTCCTTACAAATTCATTAGTCTCAATATCGCTCATATCTATTGTATTCACTACAATTTTCAACAACAATAATCAGAATATGAAGAGAGAATATCCAAAATACACATTTCTCCTTGCAAATTTATCGAACCTCATCAATATCCAAAAACATGAGATGGAGATGTCTAAAGCGTCTTATCGCTTGTAACTCAAAGCCGACACTCAATGTACGTACAAGGAATGTTTTGAAGGAGTATACTTTGAATCTATTTCTGATTAACATGATGATACATTCTTTTCCTTACAAATTCATTTAGTCTCAATATCTCTCATATCTATTGTATTCACTCCAATTTTAATGACAATAATCAGAATATGAGGAAAGAATATCTAAAAATACACCAGATGGAGATGACTGAAGTGTATTATCGCTTGTAATCTAAACCCTGCGGTCAATGTACGTACAAGAAATGTTTTTTTTTTATGAAAAAAGAGCGTAAGTCCATCACTCAGCGAATACAAAGGGCGCAAGGTCTTGAATGATAAACATGATGATACATTCTTTTCCTTACAAATTCATTTAGTCTCAATATCGCTCATATCTGTTGTATTCACTACAATTTTCAACAACAATAATCAGAATATGAAGAGAGAATATCCAAAATACACATTTCTCCTTGCAAATTTATCGAACCTCATCAATATCCAAAAACATGAGATGGAGATGACTAAAGCGTCTTATCGCTTGTAACTCAAAGCCGACACTCAATGTACGTACAAGGAATGTTTTGAAGGAGTATACTTTGAATCTATTTCTGATAAACATGATGATACATTCTTTTCCTTACAAATTCATTTAGTCTCAATATCTCTCATATCTATTGTATTCACTCCAATTCTAATGACAATAATCAGAATATGAAGAGAGAATATCCAAATACACCAGATGGAGATGACTGAAGTGTATTATCGCTTGTAACCTAAACCCTGCGGTCAATGTACGTACAAGAAATGTTTTTTTTTTTTTTTTATGAAAAAAGAGCGTAAGTCCATCACTCAGCGAATGCAAAGGGCGTAAGTTCTTGAATAATAAACATGATGATACATTCTTTTCCTTACAAATTCATTTAGTCTCAATATCGCTCATATCTATTGTATTCACTACAATTTTCAACAACAATAATCAGAATATGAAGAGAGAATATCCAAAATACACATTTCTCCTTGCAAATTTATCGAACCTCATCAATATCCAAAAACATGAGATGGAGATGTCTAAAGCGTCTTATCGCTTGTAACTCGAAGCGGACACTCAATGTACGTACAAGGAATGTTTTGGAGGAGCATACTTTGAATCTATTTCTGATAAACATGATGATACATTCTTTTCCTTACAAATTCATTTAGTCTCAATATCTCTCATATCTATTGTATTCACTCCAATTCTTTTGACAATAACAATCAGAATATGAAGAGAGAATATCCAAATACACCAGATGGAGATGACTGAAGTGTATTATCGCTTGTAACCTAAGCCCTGCGGTCAATGTACGTACAAGAAATTTTTTTTTTTTTTTTGATGAAAAAAGAGCGTAAGTCCATCACTCAGCGAATGCAAAGGGCGTAAGTTCTTGAATGATAAACATGATGATACATTCTTTTCCTTACAAATTCATTTAGTCTCAATATCGCTCATATCTATTGTATTCACTACAATTTTCAACAACAATAATCAAAATATGTAGAGAGAATATCCAAAAATACACATTTCTCCTTGCAAATTTATCGAACCTCATCAATATCCAAAAAACATGAGATGGAGATATCTAAAAGCGTTTTATCGCTTGTAACTCAAAGCCAACACTCAATGTACGTACAAGGAGTGTTTTGAAGGAGTATACTTTGAATCTATTTCTGATAGACATGTGAAGCGGTAGGTGAAGTGGTGGTTCACCTACAACCCATCGCTTCACCCACCGCCTACCACCCCCCCCACCACCCACCGCTTCACCTACCACCCACCGCCTAACCTACCACCTACAACCCCCCTCACCTACCACCCACCGCTTCACCCCACCGCCTACCACCCATCACCCCACCGCTTCACCTACCACCCACTGCTTCACCTACCACCCACCGCTTTACCCCACTGCCTACCACCCATCACCCACCGCTTCACCTACCACCCACCGCTTCACTTACCACCCACTGCTTCACCCCACCGCCTACCACCCATCACCCACCGCTTCACCTACCACCCACCGCTTCACCCCACCGCCTACCACCCACCGCTTCACCTACCACCCACCGCTTCACCTACCACCCATCGCTTCACCTACCACCCACCGCTTCACCTACCACCCACCGCTTCACCTACCACCCATCGCTTCACCTACCACCCACCGCTTCACCTACCACCCACCGCTTCACCTACCACCCATCGCTTCACCTACCACCCACCGCCTACCACTTCACCTACCACCCCCCCCCCCCCTCACCTACCACCCACCGCTTCACCTACCACCCACCACCTACCACCCTTCATCTACCACCCACCGCTTCACCCACCACCTAACCTTCCACCTACCACTTCACCTACCACCCCCTCACCTACCACCCCTCACCTACCACCCCTCACCTACCACCCATCCATAGAAAAGACAGTAAATCTTGAAGTGATAATATTGTTGGAGAAAAAGACGCTCGAGAGAAATGTATCAGTATCTGATCTATATTGTTCTCTTGAAGAATTCGCTTATTGTCTTTTATCACTCGTAATGTGAGATCTACAGTGGATGAACTTTAGAGATGACAACTGAATTTCTTTTCAATCTCTCACTTGATGAGATAGCTGTTTTTTTCTATTCCCATGAATCTTTCTACTCATGATGATCTCATTAGATGCACGTGCAATTGAACAATGGACAATTTGATTATATATATAAGCATCCCTCGGATGCTCTACAGCAGTTTGAATCTTTGCAAAATGACGAACATCTCACCAGAACTCTTGTGATGCAACTGTCATAATTCTCCTGTCCATTGAGAAAACCTTGTGAATGTGTTGAGTGAATTATTCAAAATAATTATCATAATGTCGAGCACAAGTCGCATCATAAATAATCAAGGTTATCCATCAATCGACTACCGTTTGGAATCCGCAAGACTTGCGAGTTATGAGAATAGGATGGTGCCTTACATGAGTCCATCTCAATTAGCAGCGGCTGGTTTTTTTTATACTGGTAATACTGATCATGTTAAATGCTTCGAGTGTGGTATCGAGATATTCGAATGGGTTGAGGGAGACAATCCCATGTCAGATCATCAACGTTGGCGACCCATCTGTAAATTCGTGCGAATGATACCATGTGGTAATGTACCAATCGGTGTTGATCCCGATACAATACCAATTCCAGCACAAAGAAGTCGAGATGTCTATGGAGTGGACTATAGACCAGATGCATCACCTGATTATCGTACGGAACAGGAAGAATCCCAATTCTCGAGCACTGTGAGAGTGAACAGTTTACGTTTGTATCCAAAGCATCTAGAATATACCAGCTATGAATCACGATTGCGGACATTCGACAATTGGTTGAAATCATTGCCTCCGACAAAGGAACAATTAGCCGATGCTGGATTTTATTATACTGGACGTTATGATGAAACACGATGCTATCACTGCAGTGGTGTACTCGAGGATTGGGAACCTACAGATGATCCTTGGGAGCAACATGCTAAATGGTTTACAAAGTGCTACCATGTGCTTACAGTTAAGGGTCAATTATTCATTGACAGATTCATTGGACAGAGAGAAGCACTGCTAACTAGAGAGGTTGGTTCAATTTTTCCATTAATTTTTATGTTCATTCATGAAACAAGACGCGCGTTTACTCGGATGAGAGAGGTTTTGTTTGATAGTTTTATTTGATAATTGATGACTTTTTTTTTTGTTTTGTTTCATGCTGTTGTAGAAAACAGTGCCTATGAATCTACATCGTTCTATTGAAAATGTGGAAGAACCCTTGACAAGGATAGAGAATAATCAGGAGGAAGAGATGAATCCTGCTGTTGCATCTACATCGTTTAAGAGTAACAATGCAGACGATGGGAGGATTTGTAAAATTTGCTATAACAATGAATTGGGGGTTGTGTTTTTACCATGTCGACATATGAGCGCTTGTGTTACATGTGCATCTAGCATGACAGAGTGTCCTGTGTGTCGAGGAAGTATTGAAATGAGTGTTCGTGCTATCATTTCTTAGTATTGTACATTGAATTTCGCTAAATAAGTTTTACGAAAAAAAAAAAAAATCGAAAACTATTAAGACTACCAGACGCAGCATATGTAGTATAACATGTAAGGTTTTGGAGTTTATAAGACAGTTTTTTTTTCTATAAGTGTATCTGTAATTTCATTGATTGCTAATATAAAACTCTTTTTTGAAGCTACAAGTGATAAGAGACTTCAATCATCTCCACCTAATGTTTTGGATATTCTCTCTTCATATTCTGATTGTTATCGTCAAAAGAATTTGAGTGAATATAATGATATTGGTGATATCAATGTTGTATGAATTTGCATGGAAACAATGTATCAAGATGTTTATCAGAAATAAATTCAGAGTATACTCCTTCAAAACATTGCTTCACGTTTATTGAGTGTCGGCTTTGAGTTACAATCGATAAGACGCTTTAGACATCTCCATCTCATGTTTTTGGATATTCTAATTGTTATTGTCAAAAAAAATTTGAATGGATAGAATGATATTGATGATGATGATGAGGTTCGATAAATTTGCAAGGAGAAATGTGTCGAAAATGTTCATCTGAAATGAAATGAGTTGATATTCCTCCAGGAAATTCCGTGTACGTACACTCACTGCTGGTGTATTTTTGGATATTCTCTCTTCATATTCTGATTATTGTCATTAAAATTGGAGTGAATACAATAGATATGAGAGATATTGAGACTAAATGAATTTGTAAGGAAAAGAATGTATCATCATGTTTATCAGAAATAGATTCAAAGTATACTCCTTCAAAACATTCCTTGTACGTACATTGAGTGTTTGCTTTGAGTTACAAGCGATAAGACGCTTTTAGATATCTCCATCTCATGTTTTTGGATATTCTAATTGTTATTGTCAAAAAAAATTTGAGTGAATAGAATGATATTGATGATGATGATGAGGTTCGATGAATTTGCAAGGAGAAATGTGTCGAAAATGTTCATCTGAAATGAAATGAGTTAATATTCCTCCAGGAAATTCCGTGTACGTACACTCACTGCTGGTGTATTTTTGGATATTCTCTCTTCATATTCTGATTATTGTCATTAAAATTGGAGTGAATACAATAGATATGAGAGATATTGAGACTAAATGAATTTGTAAGGAAAAGAATGTATCATCATGTTTATCAGAAATAGATTCAAAGTATACTCCTCCAAAACATTCCTTGTACGTACATTGAGTGTCGGCTTTGAGTTACAAGCGATAAGACGCTTTAAACATCTCCATCTCATGTTTTTTGGATATTGATGAGGTTCGATAAATTTGCAAGGAGAAATGTGTATTTTTGGATATTCTCTCTACATATTCTGATTATTGTTGTTGAAAAATGTAGTGAATACAATAGATATGAGCGATATTGAGACTAAATGAATTTGTAAGGAAAAGAATGTATCATCATGTTTATCATTCAAGAACTTACGCCCTTTGCATTCGCTGAGTGATGGACCTACGCTCTTTTTTCATAAAAAAAAAAAAAAACATTTCTTGTACGTACATTGACCGCAGGGTTTAGGTTACAAGCGATAATACACTTCAGTCATCTCCATCTGGTGTATTTGGATATGCTCTCTTCATATTCTGATTGTTATTGTCAAAAGAATTGGAGTGAATACAATAGATATGAGAGATATTGAGACTAAATGAATTTGTAAGGAAAAGAATGTATCATCATGTTTATCAGAAATCGATTCAAAGTATACTCCTTCAAAACATTCCTTGTACGTACATTGAGTGTCCGCTTTGAGTTACAAGCGATAAGACGCTTTAGACATCTCCATCTCATGTTTTTGGATATTGATGAGGTTCGATAAATTTGCAAGGAGAAATGTGTATTTTGGATATTCTCTCTTGATATTCTGATTATTGTTGTTGAAAATTGTAGTGAATACAATAGATATGAGCGATATTGAGACTAAATGAATTTGTAAGGAAAAGAATGTATCATCATGTTTATCATTCAAGAACTTACGCCCTTTGCATTCGCTGAGTGATGGACTTACGCTCTTTTTTCATCAAAAAAAAAAAAAAAATTTCTTGTACGTACATTGACCGCAGGGTTTAGGTTACAAGCGATAATACACTTCAGTCATCTCCATCTGGTGTATTTGGATATTCTCACTTCATATTTTGATTGTTATCGTCAAAAGAATTGGAGTGAATAGGGTGAATTGCCCAAATTCGGAACAGTGCCCATGAATGGAACACAATGTGAATTTCATTGAATATTTATTATATTTGATACGTTTGAGTTTTTTTTTTTTTTTTATATTTGTAGTGATATTATCAGAGATGGCGTTACGAGTGGTTTGCGTCGAGAATCAGCCATTTATGTCAAAAAAAAAAAAATAAAAACACCGGTGGTAGCCATTTTTTGGCCAATTCTAGTAGTGTGTGTCATTCTCAGCGCTTGTGTTAGCAGTGTTTTTTTTTGTTATTTTAATGATTAAACACGGTAAGTAGGGATGAATCTTGAAAAGGAGGTTTGTTTTTACTAATTGAGTTCAATAAATTCTTTAAATAATGAAAACTTTGAGAAATATTGAGGGGTTCATATTTAGGGTTAGGTTAACACCGAATTCCCAAATATAGAACACTTTCGGTGATGAGTGAGGATTCAATTTTCCATCAAATAATTTTAGATGATGGATAATTGAATAACTATGACTTTAGAAAATTTCGATGATTATTATTTGAACTTGGTTTTATATACTTTCTTCGTTTGCTGTAGATGACAGAAAATCAAGGAAGAACAGAGAGTTTGAACGAGAAAGACAAAAGCGAGAGGTAGAAGTTAAAAAACGATCAACTGAACCTCTCCCTAAGACTCCTAGAGGAGAAGAATAAAAAAATTTGATCACTATAATATTTTATAATTCATCATTAAATTAATAAAAATTGTTATTTAGCAATTATAAATAGTCATTATTTGTTACAAAATATCTCTAAGTCCAAGTTCAAATGTGAGAGAGAAATGTGCTGTGAATAAATAGTGAATATTTCCATTGAATTTTGAATATTATTAACATAAAAGCCCATTTCCATCAATTCCTCAGTAGAAAACATTATTTCTCACTATATTCCCACTCACAATCATTGGCAAAAAGCAAAAAATTGGCTCAATTTGGTACCGAAGTTCAGTGTTCGGTATTAGGATAATTTCTGTTCTTTTCATGGGAAAAGTGTTCCGTTTAAGGGATTGGAGACCAAACGGCATATTTTATTATTTATTACTGTTTCTTTCCCATCAAACCGTTATTTTTATTTTTTATCCTCAAAGATCATTGAATTTTGAATCCAGAAATATTTTTTTGCAATTTTTTCACGATGGCGTAATATTAATTAAATAAACTTGAAATCCGTGGACATCTTAAGTGTTCTATAAATGGGCAATTCACCCTACAATAGATATGAGAGATATTGAGACTAAATGAATTTGTAAGGAAAAGAATGTATCATCATGTTTATCAGAAATAGATTCAAAGTATACTCCTTCAAAACATTCCTTGTACGTACATTGACTGTCGGCTTTGAGTTACAAGCGATAAGACGCTTTAGACATCTCCATCTCATGTTTTTGGATATTGATGAGGTTCGATAAATTTGCAAGGAGAAATGTGTATTTTGGATATTCTCTCTTCATATTCTGATTATTGTTGTTGAAAATTGTAGTGAATACAATAGATATGAGCGATATTGAGACTAAATGAATTTGTAAGGAAAAGAATGTATCATCATGTTTATCATTCAAGAACTTACGCCCTTTGCAATAGCTCAGCATCCATTCGCTGAGTGATAGACTTACGCTCTTTTTTTTTCATCAAAAAAAAAAAACATTCCTTGTATGTACATTGTCCTCAGGGGTTTAGGTTACAAGCGATAATACACTTCAGTCATCTCCATCTGGTGTATTTGGATATTCTTTCCTCATATTCTGATTATTGTCATTAAAATTGGAGTGAATACAATAGATATGAGAGATATTGAGACTAAATGAATTTGTAAGGAAAAGAATGTATCATCATGTTTATCATTCAAAAACTTACGCTCTTTGCAATAGCTCAGCATCCATTCGCTGAGTGATAGACTTACGCTCTTTTTTTTTCATCAAAAAAAAAAACATTCCTTGTACGTACATTGTCCTCAGGGGTTTAGGTTACAAGCGATAATACACTTCAGTCATCTCCATCTGGTGTATTTGGATATTCTTTCCTCATATTCTGATTATTGTCATTGAAATTGGAGTGAAGACAATAGATATGAGAGATATTGAGACTAAATTAATTTGCAAGGAAACAATATTATAAAGTATACTATCCGCAGTTTCTGGAAAATGAGTGTGAACGATAGAAAGAGAAGTCATTTGAGTAGTTATACAACATATTACAGTGCTAGAATGAAGTTAAAGAAAGGATTCAATCAACATTCGTGAAGACTGCTGTTTGCAGGTTTCATGTTACAGATTAGAGAACGTAGTGGAGAAATATATCAGGGTGATCATTAAAATGAATTTAGAGTTTACTCCTTCAAGACTGAAAATATAAAGATTCTCATGAAGAATATTGTAGTCTTCCAGTAATTCTTCAAAAAAAAAGAATATTATACCTCTGTTCCGTTCTGAATGAAAAAAATAAGATTGAATTATTTCATCATTAAGTGAATAGAAATGAATTCAGAATATACTTCTTCAAGATTTTTCTTGTACGTACATTGACCTCAGATTCAAGTTAAAAGCGATAAGATGCTTCAATCATCTCTACCTGATCTTTTTGGATATTCTCTCTTTATACTCTGATTGTGATCACAAATTTGAGTGAATCGAATGCCGAATGCAGTTCATTGACTGCAGGACACGTATTACAAGCGATAAGATGCTTCAGTCATCTCTACCTGATGCCATTCCCTCATTTCCTCAGCATTCCACAATATGACGTCATTTCTTCACTATGAGTGAAATGCCCCGCGAGAAAGAAGAATGTTCACGAATGAAACGAAATTCATCGAATAAGACAAAAGTTAATTCATCAGAGAATTGCCCGCCTAGAGCCTCTTCAGCATTCTGAGAAATAAATATATGATTTCTCAGAATTCAATATGACGATGTTCCTTAGAATCTGCCTTTCCATCATATGATGACGTCATCTGGACTTACGTCCTTTTCATTCTTTGAGCAATGGACTTACGCCCTTTCCATTACCATATAAACCGTTTTAATTCTCTGAGGGCGTGGACTTACGCCCTTTTCATTCCATATGGACTTAAGCCCTTTTCATTCTATATGGACTTAAGCCCTTTTCATTCCATATGGACTTACGCCCTTTTCATTCCAATCTGGATTTAAGCCCTTTTCATTCTCTGAGGGGTGGACTTACGCCCTTTTCATTCCATATGGACTTAAGCCCTTTTCATTCTCTGAATGATGGACTTACACCCTTTTCATTCCAATCTGGACTTAAGCCCTTTTCATTCCAATATTCAATGTGACGTTATTTCTTAGAATTCCCCCTTTCCAAGAATTCTGAGAATTCAATATGGCGTCATTTTCTCAGAAATTTCCCTTCCCAGCATGTGATGACGTCATCTGGACTTACGCCTTTTTCATTCCCTGAGTGATGGACTTACGCCCTTTTGATTACATCATCGTTGTGTCCAGAACCGGCCTAGTATACCTACTTATGCCCATACCTGCTCAGTTTCCACAGAATCATACGACCATATATGACCATGTAAGCCCATATAGGTCTCATATATGACCATATACGAACGTATCCGGCCATATATGTCCGTATATGGTCATGTATGTTTCTCCCGGGAAAAATTGTCATACATGTCCATATATGATCATATATGAGCATATATGGACATATATGTCGATTTTTTCCCGGGTATAGCAGTCCCATACATGATCATATATGGGCATATATGATCATTAGGGTGTCCCAAAAAAAAACAAAATGTAGTTCTCCATCTGCATACCACCTGAATCAGTCAGATTACATGTCAATATGAAGTTCTCACAACCTGCAAGTAATTGGACCAGTCTGAGTAATGCCTCAACAATAATTAAGATTTTTCATTGAAAACGCATAAGAAAACAATTTCTTCTTAACAAATACTTCATTTTAATGCATATTATTTGAATTGCTTACGAATTGTTTACAAATTTATAGGAAAACATTGATTCATCGCACAAAACAATTGATTGTGCAGAGAGGTAATAAACGAAGGTACTTGAAGTTATTCTGCAATCAGTTCCTTATGAATATCTGGGGAGCTGAATGGAATAGAGGGATTTGTACCTGAATATTTTTACCCTGAGATATTTGTACCCTGAGATATTATCGTCGAGATGTTTTGGTGTGAGATATTTTTACCGTGAGATATTGTTGTCGAGATTTTCTTGCCGAGATGTAATTGCCCGAGAAATAAAAAGGCGTCACTGTACCTGAATATCTTCCATAAACCAGCTTCATATTCATAGGATCCTCTATGCTGTACAGATTTAGTAATATTTTATGGAGAATAATGATAGAAATGTCCTGATTAGTTATAGAAATATTGAAAAGAACATTAGCAGCTTTGAAATATTGCTTTGTCAATATATTAATGTTGTTAATGTTTTTCTTTCAATATCCCCATGCACGATCAGTACTTTAACTTAGAAAATGAAATTGAATCCAGTAGTTACATGATAGAAATGATGGCGAAAAAAAACAGAAACTGATATTCCTGTAAAAATCGTGGCCAAGTACATGTTTCAGAAAATCCTTGTCTTTAAAAAAAAATGAGATAATTTGGAAGAGCCAAGAATTTGAATTATTTCACGAAGGTTGATGAGGAAGACAAGAAATTAATACGATTAGATAGGACATTATTCGGTAGAAACAATCAGAAACTTGATCTTTTCGATTTCCATCAATGATTTTAATTCAAATTCAGATGTGAAAAGGCCAAGTTTCTGATCTTTCCTACCGAATGATCTTCCATCTAATTGTATCAATTTCTTGTCTTTCTCATCAACCTCCGCGGAATAATCCGAATTCTTGACTCTTCCAAATTATCTCATTTTTTTTAAAGACAAGGATTCTCTGAAACATGTACTTGGCCAGATTTCATGGGCGCTTTTAATCAAATATTGCTTATGAAAAAAAATAAGAATCACCATTCGAGCGCTCGATGTTGCTTTTTCCATAGCGCATTTTTAAGGAATGGAATGATGAAAAAAAAATCAGTGGAGTGGGAAGCTCCGTCCGGAATATGAACGCTCAGCGCTCGGCCTATCAACAATGTATGGCCTATCAGCCAATATAGCCAATTTTTAGCCTAAAAATAAAAATCACCATTCGAACACTCGATAGCATAGAGGATCCTGTGATTATGAAGCTGGTTTATGGAAGATATTCAGGTACAGTGACGCCTTTTCATTTCTCGGGCAATGACATCTCGGCAAGAAAATCTCGACAATAATATCTTACGGTAAAAATATCTCACACCAAAATATCTCGACGATAATATCTCCGCGCAAAAAATCTAAGGGTAAAAATATCTCAGGGTAAAAATATTCTGGTACACATCCTTCTATTCCATTCAGCTCCCCAGATATTCATAAGAAACTGATTGCAGAATAACTACAAGTACCTTCGTTCATTACCTCTCTGCAAAATTAATTGTTTTGTGCGATGAATCAATGTTTTCCTATAAATTTGTAAACGATTCGTGAGCAATTCAAATAATACGCATTAAAATGAAGTATTTGTTAAGAAGAAATTGTTTTCTTATGTGTTTTCTATGAAAAATCTTAATTATTGTTGAGGCACTACTCAGACTGGTCCAATTACATGCAGGTTGTGAGAACTTCATATTGACATGTAATCTGACTGATTCAGGTGGTATGCAGATGGAAAACTACATTTCGTTTTTTTTTGGGACACCCTAATGTGCATATATGAAACATATAAAAAAATGCTCACTCAATCCATATAAGAATGTGGAAATGGTAAATTTGAATACTTAATGGTGAATGCACGTTCTTTTAGTTGTTTACCGCTTACTTTGAGAACTTAAAATCCTGCCAGCATTCGAAAATCAGTTTTTTAGGTATTACTAAATTATTTACAATTATTGGAATAATTCAATTGAATTCACTTTTTCTAAGTCCGAAAGACATTGATCACTATATTAGGATTAAAATTCATCCAATAAGTATGTGAAATACGAATAGCGAAAGTGGTAGGATGATGGACTCATCATCTGACGGTCCCGGGTTCGATCCCAGCTGGATGATTTTTTTTTTTTTTTTTTTTCAATTCAAATTCGTTATTAATGAGGAATTGAGTGATCAAGGGAATTAATACTGATATATTATGGTCATATCGTCGCCTTAGAGTGAAAGGGGCGTAAGTGCCAAAAACACGAAATTCTGGAGTGAAAGGGGCGTATGTCCACTTATCACTCCAAAATGTTTTTTATGGCCTCTGGAACATTATTTGGATAAATGAAAATTAAAATAACAAAGTTGCGTAGCTACCAATTTTAAAATTGAAGAGACGTATCTCCACACTTACGCCCCTTTGTTATTCTTTTTTTAATCGCTACATAATTGTTAAAGTTAAAGTGACAAAGACGTATCTCCGCTCTTACGCCTCTTTGTTTTTATAAATTTTTTTATCTCAGGAGAATTTTTGGAGTTACGCTTCTTTTGTTTTTAGGATTTTCTATTCCAATTTTGGCACTTACGCCTCTTTGTTTTTACACACAGAAAACACTGAGCGTAGAACACGCACAGAAGTGCGTAATCTCTGCACATGTGGGCGTACTTCACGTTCTCACAATCGAACGTGATTTACGCACACTCAGTGGGTGATGTACGCACACTCGGTGCGTGATGTACGCACACTTGTGCGTGATGTACGCACACTTGTGCGTGATGTACGCATACGTGTGCGTGATCTACGCACACATGTGCGTGATCTACGCACACATGTGCGTGATCTACGCACACATGTGCGTGATCTACGCACACATGTGCGTGATCTACGCACACATATGCGTGATTTACGCACACATGTGCGTGATCTACGCACACTAGTGCGTGATGTACGTCCACGTGTGAGTGATGTCCACACACGGTAAATAAGTGATATAGACGTTAACCCTATAATGTTCTGGAAGCGAGCTCAATCTCAGTGTGAGCGAAACGGGGATAGCGCCAATCAGAACGCAGTATTTACTTGTGTAAGTGAGTCATGATTGTGTTAGTCTATCCGTGAGGTTCCCTCTCTCCGTTATTTAGTCCAGCGCACGTGTCGCGCCAGTGCCGTAGCTAACTTGTTTACAATACACATGACAGCTTTTGATTGTAGGTTGTTAAAAGATAGTATGCTGCTAGAAAATGTAAGTTCTTATTTTACGAATTTAATTTTCAATAATATATAATGTTTATTAGGTATTTTTTATATTAATTAAATTTTATATTTTTTAGGAACAACTTAAAAAAAAAAGTAAAACATGTAAACAAAAATGTTGAGGTTCATAATATGATTTTGAGGAATCGTGTTATTGTCACAGGTGAAAATGATTTAATTGAAAGAGAACCTCCTGATTGTACGAATAATGAAGAAAAAAAAATTAAAATAAAAAAAGATATTAATCGTAAAAAAAAAATTGTTGCTGCTAGTGAAAAAAAGTCTGTGAAAGTTGCTGTGGACGAAAATAATTGTGATAATAAAAAACGTAAGCGACCACCGGATAATAAAAATAAAAACAAGAAATTTAAAGTAGAAAATAAAACTAAAGTTAATAAAAGCAACATTGTTTCTAGTGAAAAAAAATCTAAGTCTAAGAAGCCTAAGTATGATAATTTTAGTGATAATGAATATGAAGAAACCGCGATGACTTTTGATTCTGATTTTGAGGATATTTTACCATTTTTAAGAAATAATCATACAAAGGGAGATGATAAGACTGATGATTCTGAAGAGAACTTAGGAGAAGATGAAGAGAGTTCATGTGATAAAAAAATTAATCCAGTAGATGAGAGGCAAAAAGAAACTATTGAATGGTCAACAACTTTAAACAGTTTTAGAATTGAACCTTTCATGGAAAGAAGAGGTCCACGTCATAATTTACCAAGTGGTAGCGACGAACTAAAATTTTTTAGTTTGTTCATTAATGAAGACTTCTATCAATTGTTGGCAAATGAAACAAATAAATATGCTGTGTACTGCCAAAGTCAGAATGGTGCTGATCCTGATTGGAAAGAAACGACTGTTCAAGAAATGAAAGCGTATATTGCAATTAATATTTATATGGGAATAGTCAAGTTACCAAAAACAACAATGTATTTTCAGGGAAACTTCGTTACATGTCAGCCTGTCAGAGATGCTATGACTTTTAAGAGATATCAAGAATTAAGCAGATATTTTCATTTAAACGATGCTGAACAAAAAAAATCCAGTAGTGATATCCTTTACAAAGTAAGTCCTGCACTTGATATTACTAATAAGTTTATACAATTTTATCAACCAGGACAAGATTTGTCGGTTGATGAAGCTATGATCGGTTTTAGAGGGCGTATATTTTTCAAACAATACATGCCACAGAAGCCCACAAAGTGGGGGATTAAGGTTTGGGTGATTGCCGATAGTAAAACTGGATATTTACTCAAGTGTGATGTTTATTTAGGAAAAAAAAAGAAGTAAACCACGATTACTTACTTGGTGAGCAAGTGGTTTTAAATATGACCGAACCTTTTGCTGGACAGCATCATCATGTTTATTTCGACAATTTTTTTACTTCAGTACGTCTGATGAAGATTCTATTAAGCAAAAAATTATATGCTTGTGGAACAGTCCGATCAAATCGACAAGACTGGCCTTCTTCTTTTAAAAAACCGAAGAGTTTGAAATTGAAGCAAGGTGAATCGAAGAGCTTGCAGCATGTTTTGCTTTTATCTACCAATGCTAATCCGTTAGAACAACTTGAAATTGAACGTGCTGATAAAAAAAATAATAAAAAAACAATACAATGTCCTAGGTCTGTACGGCAATACAATTCCGGAATGGGTGGTGTTGATTTAAATGATCAGTATCGCTCATACTATTCTACTGGAAGATCATCTCAGAAATGGTGGAAGTATGTTTTCAATTATGTTATTGATGTAAGCATTATAAATGCTTACATACTTTACACTCAAACAAATTCGCCAAATAAAAGAGACTACCACCAACTGCAATTTCGAATCAATTTAGTTGAACAATTATTGAACAACCCGTCAAAACCTACTCGTCATTTTATTGTTGAACACAAGTTGGAAAAGTTGGAAAAGAATAACATGAAACAATGTGCTATGTGCGCAATAAATGGACAAACTACACCTTCTGGATACAATGTTCGGAGTCGTTGGCAATGCCAGCAATGCCAAATTGGATTGTGTCAATTAGTTTGTTTTGATTTATATCACAGACAAAATCATAAGTCTGATGACTGTGATGAAAATAATCATAATTGTGATAATAACTATAATAATAATAATAATAATAATAATAATAATAATAATTATAATTATAATAACACTAGTCATGATGACAATAAAGTTAAAAAATGATTTATAATCATTGATCATAAATTCTAAATTTAAATTAGAAATGTTAAAATGATAACCTATAGATCTACAATACTACAAAAAAAGTTGGCATAACTTATGCAATAGCTTATATTAAAAAAATATTGTATTATAATAATATAAATAATATAATATTAATATATAAATAATATGATATTGATATATAAATAATATAATATTAATAAATAAATAATAATATAAATATTATATTAAATATTTGTTTAATTAATATTATTTACGAAAATGTTAATAAAAGTGCAAGTACAATTTATAAAATTTTCTGTCAATTTTTTTCTATCCCCCTTCGCTGGTTACATAAATTACGGCACTGGCGTCTATCGCCTAAGCGCTCCCCACTCCTCCAGCTTTTAAATCGAAATTGTGGTGGGGTTTCAAGGCCGAACATTATAGGGTTAATATGGGATCAAGAAGAAGTTTTTCCAGTTTTTCGTGATTGCCTTGGTGAATAAGTGAGATAGAGCGAAATGGACATTAAAATGGGATCACCGGGGAGTTTTTTCAGTTTTTCGCTATCATCTCGGTAAATAAGCGAGATAGAGCGAAATGGGCGCTAATTTGGGATCAGGAGGGAGTTTCTCCAGCTTATCACGATTATCTCGGTGAATAAGCGAGATAGAGCGAAATGGACGTCAATTCTAGAGAAGGAGGGAGCTTTTCCAGTTTTTCGCTATTATCTCGGTTAATGAGCGAGATAGAGCGGAATGGACATTATTATGGGAGCAGGAAGGAGTTTTTCCAGTTTTTCATGACTATCTCGGTGAATAAGCGAGATGGAGCGAAATGGACGTTAATATGGGATCAGGAGATAGTCTCCTCAACTTTCACAATCATCTCTGTAATTAAGCGAGAGAATGTGAAATGAACGTTAATTTAGTATAAGGAGGGAGTTTTTTCAGTTTTTCGCGACTATATCGGTGGATAAACGATAAACGAAGTACACATATGGAATTTTGAGGAAGTTTTCAGATGAAATAATATCCTCTAGATCCCAAATTAACGTCAATTTCGCTCTATTTCACTTATTTGCCGCTACAGTCGCGAAAAATTCAATCAACTCCCTCGTGATCCCAAATTAACGTCTACTCCACTCTATCTCGCTTATTCGCCAAGATAATCACGAAAAACTCGAGAAACTCCCTGGCGATCTCATATTAACGTCCATTTCGCCGCATCTCGCTTATTCACCGAGATAATCACGAAAAACTAAAGAAACTCCCCGGTGATCCCATATTAATGTCTATTTCGCTCTATCTCACTTATTCGCCAAGATTTTAGCGAAAAACTTGAAAAAACTCTCTCCTGATTCAATATTGATATCTATTTCGCTCTATCTCGCTTCTTCACCGAGATAATCACGAGAAACTTGAAAAACTCCCTCCTGTTCCCATATTAACGTCCATTCCGCTCTATCTCGTTCATTCACCGAGATAATCACGAAAAACTGGAAAAACTCCCCGATGATCCCATATTCACGTCCATTTCACTCTATCTCGCTTATTTTCCGAGATGTTAGCGAAAAACTGAAAAAACCCTCTCCTGATTCAATATTGATACCTATTTCGCTCTATCTCACTTATTCACTAAGATAATCTCGAAAAACTGGAAAAACTCCTTCTTGATCCCATATTAACGTCTATTTCGCTTATTTACCGTGTGCGGACATCACGCACACGTGTGCGTACATCACGCACCGAGTGTGCGTACATCACGCACCGAGTGTGCGTACATCAGGCACCGAGTGTGCGTAGATCACGTTCGATTGTGAGAACGTGAAGTACGCCCACATGTGCAGACATTACGCACTTCTGTGCGTGTTCCACGCTCAGTGTTTTCTGTGTGTAGTTTTTTTCCGATGATTCGAAAAAAATGCAATGAAAACACTAAAAACAAAGGGGCGTATCTCCGGCACTTACGCCCCTTTGTTATTAGTCAGTGGTACTTATGCTTTTATGTTATTATTTTTTTTTATTTCACTAATATTGCGTGAAAGGCCTTGGAAAGCCTATTGGAGCAATAATGGTGGAGATACGCCTTTTTGTTATTTTGAAAAAAAAATCGGGAAAAATGGCACATACGCCCCTTTCACTCTAAGGCGACGATATATTAAAACATTCTGATGATATATTCCGAGAAAATATCGACATACATACCCATATATGATCATATATGCCCATATATGATCATATATGGGACTGCCATACCCGGGAAAAAATCGACACATATGTCCATATATGCTTATATATGATCATGTATGGACATGTATGACAATTTTTTTCCGGGATAACCATACCTGACCATATATGGACATATATGGCCATATATGCAAATTGACCGCGCATGAACATATATGATCATATATGGACATACACTCAGCAAAAAAATTAAGGGAACGGTAAATTTTGTCAGGTTTTTGCTTGATTTTCAAATGGCTGTAACTTCGTCAAAAATGATCGTATCAGAATGAAAAAAAAATCGTTGGAAAGCTTGAAGTCTCTACTCTTGAAGTCTTGAGATAAGAATTTTTCATGACCATTCGTTATACCGAGATAGGAGAGCTGAAAGCTGAAAAATTTTTTTTCTTTTTTTTTCATTTTTTCAACTTGTTCCCCGGACTCCAAAAAAATTTTCTCGACTTAACCTTTATGAGGATCGTGTAGCTTGGTCTTTCAGCTTCAATTTCTTTTTTTTTCCCTACGACCCTTTGTTGCTGAGATATTGTCGATTGAATCAAAAAACACCCTTTTGTCTTCAATTGTCGATATCTCAGGAACTACTGATCGCACAGCGAGCGGATAATGAGATTCGTAAACTTGGATAAATTTCCTGTGAGATTCTTGCACTGCTTGATTGAAAGAAAAAATTTTTCCAATTTTAAAATTGGTTCGACAAAATACCCAAAAAATTGAGTTTTTTGAAGTGAAACTTCTTTTGGCAGGGTACCAACTTTTCTCGAGCGTGTACCGAAACCGTCAAGTTTTGAGGGGAACTCAATAGTCGAGGAGTGGGGGTAAAGGAGAAGTCTTGCGTTGTTGGCGGGGGAAGCTGGAGCGGGGGCGAGACTGCAGGCTCTATAGGCACGGTAGTCGGGTAGTGGGAGAAGCGAGGTGACGCTGCAGTGTATTGTCGTACTAACGAAAGCATCAACACACGAGGCGTGCCGAAGCCAACATTTTTTGAGTATACTCGAAGTCTAAGTGAGATAGGGTGATTTTGCCTGAATCCTTTTTTTTCTAGAAGATTTCAAAAGCTAAAAAAAAGATTGAAGCAAAGGGCGTATCTCTATTAGATTTCGATATATTCTCAAGAAAAAACCATTGCAACAATTCCTCTATTCATAAATCTATTTTTGGTCGTAGGACTTCGATAAATATCTGGGAAACTGAGTAAGATGATGCAATTTTTGTAGGAATTCTTCTTGTAGTTTTTAAAATTCTCTACAAAAAATGTCATGAGGAAAATTCCGTTATCTCGCTCAGTTTCCAAGATATTTTCGAACAAAATGATGTCAAAAACAAAAGAATATGAAGTTTGTAGCCAAATTGATTTATAAGTAATTTTTTTCGAATATCCCGGAATTTAGCCAAGATAGAGCAATTTTGCATGAATCCTTCTTTATAGAGAGTTTTGAAAGCTACAAGAAAGGATTGAAGCAAAACCGCTCTATCTCGATCGATTTCCGGTGTATTCACAAAAAACTGATTTCAAAAAATCTAGTTGTCTGAACACTTTATAATCGTAAAAATAAAGATAATTTGTTAGTTAGCAGATAACCAAAATCCTATAGACAGGTACTCAAATTCTCAAAGTGTTGTGTTCATTACACAGCTAAATGTGCTGGTCTGTGCTTTTTGCCATTTTCCTTTGAGATTAACCTCGTATCCTCACTTTTCTCAATTATTATCACTTGTTCATTAAAAAAAATCCGAATAATTTACCGCTATCTATACATAATGAGCAAGAAGTTTCACTTCTGTCGCGTGGGTTCCACGCACCCTCTTTTTTTTCCTTTTTTGAAAATTGTCCTGCATTTTGCGAATTTTGCGAAAATTGAAAATGTTTCAACGTTTTTCTCTAGTTCGATGTATGCTGGAACACCCCCTAAATTTTCAAACCAATCGGTTCGATCGTTTTCTTTTCCCGAATGAACAAAGTTTCAGCAAAAATTAAAGGAACACTTTTTTGTGCCCTAAACACCAATTAATGATGATTAGGGCCGAAAATGTTTTTTCTTCTTTATTTTTCCGACATTCTTTGTGCAAAATTTGTTGAATTCCATCGAAAAATGAGAACAATGAAAAAAGAAGAAAAATTAATTAAAAAAATCAAAAAAACAATTATTTAAACGAAAAAAAAATTGTTTGAAAAAATCTGCTGAGTCACTATCTCTCCAAATCAAACACGATTCCCGTGTTTTTTTTTTCATTTAAAATTTTTTTTTTCTAAGTTTTCTACTGGTTTTTTGAGAACAAAAATTGATTTTTTCATTGATTTTCAAAAGAAGAAAAAACATCTGATTTTCCATTGATTAAGAAAAAAATTTGAATTTTCTATTGTTAAAAAAAAATTCGAATTTTTTATTGATTAATGAAAAACAAAATTTCAATTTTTTTATTGTTTTTTTGTTTTTTCCATTGTTCTTATTTTTCGATGAAATTCAACAAATTTTGCACAAAAAATCACGGGAAAATAACGGAGAAAAAACATTTTCGGCCCTAATCTTCATTAATTGGTGTTTAGGCCACAAAAAAGTGTTCCTTCAATTTTTGCTTCGATTGGCTTGAAAATTTAAGGGGTGTTCCAGCACACATTAAACTAAAGAAAAACGTTGAAACATTTTCAATTTTCGCAAAATTCGCAAAATGCAGGACACTTTTCAAAAAAGCAAAAAAACTCAATTTTTTGGTACTTTTTCGAACCAATTTTAAAATTGGAAGAAAATTTTTTTTCAATCAAGCAGAGCAAGAATCTTACAGCAAATTTATTGAAGTTTACGAATCTCATCATCCGCTCACTGTGCAATCAGTAGTTCCTGAGATATCGATGATTAAAGACAAAAGGGTGCTTTTTGATTCAATCGACGATATCTCAGCAACAAAGGGTCGTAAAGAAAAAAAAAAAAAGAAAATGAAGCTGAAAGATCAGGCTACACGATTCTGATAAGGGTTGCATCGAGAAATTTTTTTTGAAGTCCGTGGAACAGTTTGAAAAAATGAGAAAAAAAGGAAAAAAAAATTTCCGGTTTCAACTCTCTCATCTCGTTATAACGAATTGTCAGAAAAAATTTTCATCTCAATATTTCGAAAGTAGAGACTTCAAGCTTTCCAACCATTCTTTTAAAATCCTGATACGATGATTTTTGGCGAAGTTACAGCTATTTGAAAATCAGGCAAAAAACTGGCAAAATTTACTGTTCCCTTAATTTTTTTGCTGGGTGTATATGGGCATATATGTCGATTTTTTCCCGGGATACCTACTCAGTTCCCACAGGATCATACGGCCCTATATGCGCATGTATGCCTATATATGTCCATATATGTCCATACATGCTCATATATGATTCATGTATGCCCGTATATGCCCATAGCTGTCTGATTTCTCGGAGAAACGTATGAGCATATATGTCCATATACGTACATATACGTTCATGTATGTCTCATATATGTGACATATATGTACATATATGTCACATTTATGTTCATATATGTCCCATATATGAACTGTAACGTGATATTTCATCTCGTTGCATTGTTGTCGTCTGGGCGCGTTAATTATGATTTAAAAGTGTCCAGGATGAGAGTCAACACCTTTTTGTCAATGGGAGATCATAATTAATTTTTTAAACATAATCTAATGAATTTGTATTTTCTTTATTTATTTTTTTGAATTTGTACCGCTCATCGGCGATATTTCGTATTGAGCGGAAGAGGGCAGCACCTTATGGACGAAAATACCACACAAGGAAAAGGCTAGAATTTGGAGTTTTGGAGAAAAGAAAGACCATAGAATTTTCCCTTCATCGGATGAGGACAAGAGGGAAGTCTGGAGAAGGTTCCAGCATCAGTCAATATTTTGAGCAATTGACAATACTCCGCAAATTATTATTTTGGGAGTTGCTTGTTTTCTCATCGTTGGAAGCTGGAAATTCAAATTTGTGACAACTAGTGGTCACCTGTTGAACTCATGACAGTTGGATTTAACCAACCAATGGGAGCCCTCCACGTTGGAATTTTTCGTACCGGCCGGCGTCTTGTCCCTAACGAGAGCAACATGGCGTGACTCTCGTTCTGGACGCGTGCTCGTATTGTGGTGTAAAACTTTTTCCGAAATTATTTCTTCTAAAATATTAGAGAAATTAATAAAGAAATTATAAAAGAATTTCAGTTGAAAAGTTTGCCATATTGTTGGAAAATTAATTAATATTGGAGTTAGTGAAATATTCGTCTGGTGAGCGAAATAATCAATTAATTAATTTTTGTGTGATAGAGAATTTTATCGAGCCATTTTTTTTTATGTCGTATTGTAACGACTTTAATTATCTTTGTTTTTCCGAGATCATACTCTCGTGTGAAAATTCTCTTTCATTAATTAATTTGTCGTTATTTCTTGTTGGAAATCTCTCGTTGACAATTAAATAATTTATTTTATTTTTTTTTATTATAAAACGTCGTTATCAAACATAACCAATATTATTTTTTTTTTATTAATTATTATAATTTCTTCTTATTCCTGGGAAAGAAAAGGAAAAGGATTTTTTTTTTTATTTTATTCTTTTGTAATTCATTTTATTTTTTTCTTTTCATATTTAAAAATTTTCGTTGTGAAAATTTATTTTTGGTCAAGGTCGTTGGGGAAATCAGGGACATTGTAGTAGCGTCCCCTAGGGAATTTTCTAGTGACTTTTCTAGTGACTTTTATAGTGACTTTATTTGGCGGGAAATCCCTAGAATTTATTCAAATTTAAATTTTGTATTACTGATTGAAATTTTAATTTTGTTACGATAAATTAATTAATAACTTTTCAATTATTAATTAATTTTTGAAATTTTATAAAATAATTAAAGTCTATTAAAACGTCTTGTGACGTAGAAATAATTAATATTGTGCTGTGCACGAGTAAATTGTTTATTTAATTATTTTCATTATTATTCATATTTTTTTTTAAACAATTTTATTAAATTAAATTTACATTTTTGATTTCCCTAAATATTTTGTGTTTGAATTATTTATTTTTTTTTATTTTACTACTCCTTATTCTCACCCACAACAAACGACCTTGGAGAGATCGCTGAGACAGTCGAGCAGAGTAAGGGAGTATTTTGGGTTTGAATTTTATGTCATTTTGTTTATTGATTTGGATAATTTTAGATTATCCTGGCGCCCATATGGTATTCGATTATTTTGAATTTTTAAGTTGGTTTTATTTTCAGGCGTGCTTAATTGTGAGGTTTACCGTTAGACCTCAGAATTACGTCACAGAACATATATGTTCATATATGACGATTTTTTCCCGGGTTAGAACATTTTGATGATATTCTCTGGGAAAATATCGACATATATACCCATATATGATCATATATGCCCATATATCATCATATATGGGACTGCCATACCCAGGAAAAAATAGAGATATATGTCCATATATGCGAATTGAATGCACATGAACATATATGATCATATATGGACATATATGGGCATATATGTCGATTTTTTCCCGGGTAGATGAAAATTCAGATCCTACGATGGAACACGAATTAACGTTCGGGTTCCAAATAGGATTACTATTCTTTCCGATTGTCGTCAGAATGAAAAGGTACTCATTTTGGAGAAAAAATTGTCGACTTTCGAATGGTGAATTAAAAAACAGTAGTGTTCATAGGGAGAAAGCTAAGACAAACCATGATTTTTGTAAAAACTAATTTATCGAACACCCTTACAAGAGACTTCTTCTGAAAAATCTGAAATTCTCACCGTTTGTGGGGCTCCTTGAGATGAATCTTTCAAGCTGAACTTGGATGTAATCGCTTGGATAGTTTTCGAGATATAAACTCTTTTTATAAAATGGTTTTTGGCTAATATCTTAGAAACTACTAGAGTGATTTCGCCCAATTCCAATACCAAACTTTTCGTTCATTAGATGCACAAACTGACGAAATTTAAAGTCTCTAACTCAAATAGTTTTTGAGCTATCATGTATAGTGAATTCAGGATCAAAAACTCTGTGATTGAAATTATCTGCAAACGAAAAATCTCAGCAAAATTCACCCTGAGTGAAAATTGTGAGTTCAAATGAGATATAGTTCATCGCTGAGAGTGGGGGCTGTGAATCAATTTTTCACGGAGAAAAATAGAAAAAACGATTTTTTGAAAATTTAAGTTTTCTCGAAAAGTACTCAACCGATTTTGCTCAAATTTCACTGACAGCAATTTGCATGGGGGAAAAAATTACAGTTGCATTTTCAGCTCAGCAAGTATTACCGTTGCGGAGCAATGAGCTGATATCTGTCACACATACACACACACATGCATACAGACGTTCTTTAAAAATGTCATTTCTCGGCGTTTTGGATCATTCTGAGTCATATTCCGAAGAAATCTCGAAATAAAAGAAAATCGCGTTCACAATGCTTCCATTCGGAAGGAAAACTGCAGCCCTTCCTATTTTGGATTTTGTCACCACGATAACTTTCAAAAAAATTGAGTTACAGACTTCAAATTTCGTTAGTTTCTGCATCTAATGAACCTAAAATTTTGTATTGAAATTGTGTGGATTCGCTCCAGTGGTTTTTGAGATATCGGCGAAAAACCATTCTGTGAAAGAAGTTTATATCTCCAAAACCATCCAAGCAACTAGATCCAAGTTTAGCTCGAAAGATTCATCCCAAAAAGCCCTCAAATGGCGAGAGTTTCAGATTCAACAGAAGAACTCTTCTATAAAAGAGTTCGATGAATCATTTTTTTCAGAAATCACGGTTTTTCTCTGCTATCTCCTAGAAACACTACTATTTTTCATTTTACCATTTAAAAGTAGACAATTTCCTCTTCAAAATGAGCACATTTTCATTCTAATGACAACCAGGAGGAATAGAAATCATTTTTTAAATCTGAGCTTCAATTTTTGAGTTTAATCTGAGGATCTCAGTTTCCATCTAATATTGAATTGTTATTTATCATATAACATTTCTGCAATTCAATCGATCATTTTGACCTGAGATTCTGACTTCCAAGCTGACTTCAAGTACCGTGGATGGAATCCTGAATAGATCGATACAGTCTAGAGCAATATGTGTAATGTTAGGTCCAGAACAAGTTGAATCAATTTCAGTGTTTAAATTATTTCAGATCGTATCAGTTATTAATATTGCCATTTTTTAAACCTCTTTCGAAATCTTGGAATAAAATTTCATTTCAAATTGATGACTCTATATTTTCGCGAAGGAACATTCAACTTAAATCGGAATAACTTCATGAAATTCGAAAATTACTAAGTAAGCACAATGATCAGCAATTTCACAAGATTAAAAAACACTTTATTTCCAAAGTTCAGGAAAGAAGACGACTGTCCAAAAACGCCAGTATTAGTTTAATTACCAAACAGTTACTAACGAAAATGAGAAAAACGCTCTTAGTTAGTGTATTGTGAAATTGACCTGTTCTTGTGTTAACTTGTCAAAATTTTCCAATAGAATAGATCACCAACGATTGTTAATGGAAATTTGAACTGGGTAAATCGTAGCCTTCAGTCGAAAGAAGTAGATTCAGTTGACATGAAAGCGAAGAGAAATAACGAGTGAATTGAGAAAGAACCCAAAAAACTGAAATGAAATACCATATTGTGACGTAATTCCTGAGCCTAACGGTAAGCTCAGCAATTAAGCACGCTTGAAAGCACCCAATAGCCAAAAACGAAATTCAAAACAAATTCAAAATCCAAATGGGAGCCAGAATGAATCTCAACATCCGGTCAATCTTAAATTGATCTAAACACAACAAATCGAAATCAAAATCAAATCATTTGAACCAAGAACTCCAATACTCCCTTATTCAGCACGAACTAGTTCAGTCTCCCCTCAGGGTCGCTGTTGTGGGTTTGACTAAGGAGTGTTAAATAATTTCGAAGAACTCATTTCGGGGATAAGTGAAAAAATTTCATATAAAAAAAATTAATTATAAATTATTAAACCCCTGCGTTAAATCGGCGCAGCACGATAAATAAATATTTCAAATTTTATGGCATGAAACATAACTTCCAACAACTCATAATAAATAAACAATTAATTACAAACCAATTCTTTAAAACTGAATTTAAAAAAAAAGATAATGTCAATAATAAAATTTAATTAATCAATAAAATAACTTATTTATTAATTAACCATCAATTCCAAAATTAAAATCGTGAATCAATTCAAAAATTCAGTAGCGCTGCCACCTGAAGTTATCTTTCGCAACGAGACGGAAGTAACTAGAATTCCCTAGCGCTAAGTTACTAGAAATTGTCTAACGATATTCCCTAGGTGTCAAGGCTGACTCAACGAAGTGACAATGGATGAATTTAATGAAATTATGTATGATGCATGATCTGAGTGCAGTGGCAGAAGAGGTATAATGAGTAAAACTATTTTATGCCCGCCTAGTGGCGAGCACCTTGGTTCCAAGGTTCAAGAACGTTGGTAAGCCTAGCAAAAAGCAGACGCCCCACCTCATCCCCTGTAACCATTAGGTTCGAGATGCTAGTGGAATCGAGTCTACTGCGTCTCGTCAGTATGTGGTGGACATTGCCCGCCTCCATCCCACCTTTATCCGTAGTACTTTTTGGTGCCGTCAGTGTACAAAACTGGGCCCTTTGGCTGAAGGAACGGTCTATTTCCAAAGCCCATTCCTCGTTCCTCGGTCTCACGACTTCAAAACTCCTGGTGAAAGCCCTTGACGCCCCACTCACATTGCCGCTCAGCCGGAGTAACTTTTTCATCCCTCCGTCCCAGTCAGCGACACGTGCATGAAGGTCGAGTTCCTCCAGAATCTTATCGCAGAGCCCTTGGCTGCCTTCATTGCCACTAGATGTGGCGACTTTAGATCCAAGATGGCCATCAAAGCAAATATAGGTGTGGTTCTCACAGCTTCATCACAGGAGTGTGGTTCTTAGAGCCCTACTCACCCTACATGTATCCATCCTGCCACCTTGTTTCGTGTGTCCGGCGAATGAGGTCCACTCCCACAGAGCCCGGTTTGTTGGAGTAAGGTCTGGAATGCAATGGGGTGCGACCCGGTGCCCCAAAGGACATTGTTCGGACACATTGACCCAGAGTTTCATCCACCCTGTGTCACCCCTGTGCCATTCAGCCTTCGGCACGATGGTTTACACCTTTAGCTTCGGGGAGCTGGTCCGCGTCGTCTCCTTTATTGTACCGTCACTTCGCCAGCATTTCCGGAGGTTCCTTGGCGGGGCTCTGCTGGCCCTAGGATTCCCAACTGGTTCCCTCCCGGCTCCTCCTACTAGTGTTGGCTACTTCCCCTATCCGCCACCTGGGGATGCGCTTCGACCGGTAGCTCAACCACCAGAAACCAGACCCCCATTTCGAACGTCCAGCCTGGGTTCGAAGTTAATGAAATTAATTCAAAAAAAAATTAAATTCATAATTTTTTTCCAATCATCAGAATAAACAAAAATACAAAACTATAATTTTTAAAAAATTCCAAATGTCGCAAGACTATAAAATTTCTATGATTTACAATTAATTAACTTTGACCAAGACACCAAAATTATCCGTTAATTAATTCTTAACTCGCGACAGTTTTATTCCAAACAAAAAAAAAACATTTTTCATAAAAAAAATATGCCCTTAAGAAACAATAACAAGAGTTCAAAATTATTTTGAAAATTCTTAAAATTTTTTCAAAAATTATCAAATAAAAAATTCGCCGATAAATGGTATTTAATTTCGCGGCGTCACTTCACTGAAGCGTCATAACGCTCGGAAAAAAAATAACTTCTGACTCGCGAAATTAAATTACCGTACGAAAATTTAGTTAATTGCAACTTGCTCACCAGATTACTCCAAAATTTCATACAGCCGTGAACAAAGCATCATTGATTTGATTAACAGCAAATAAATCGATTGATTGCAATGAATTGATTACCCCAAACGTAAAAATGGCAGTTAACAAAATTGTGCAAAAAGACACGACAAAACATGTGTCTACTCTACGGCACACCAAACGAGAATCAGCCGACAGCAAGCGCTGTACTCTGGCTAAGGCGTCTTTTTCCGGGAAGGACATTCCTCTGTAGCGTGACTTTTTACCCGGGGGGGGGGGGGGGGGTGAAAAGCCACCGCGCCGTCCCTCCCTTCGCCTCTCTCAAAGAAAGTTCCCCAAATTAAAACCGTTTATGGGCGCCAGGTGGTTTTTGCGGAACCACCAAACCGGAAGTTCCTCGGCAGGCTCCGGCCCTATATGTTTACAGTTCATAACCGGCCCGTAGCAGCACGGAGTTCCGCCGAGAACGGAACGAAATAGGCGGAAGGGGGGAGCTGTTACTTTTCTCCTGGCTAGGCCCGAGAGAAAACGTGACATGAGTCAGGGGGGGGAATCGGGGGTGTTAACCCGATCCGTTGCCAGTACTCCTCCACAAAAAAACGAAACCCAGCAAACAACGAAAGAAACCTGAAAATCGAGAAATTTTTGGACAGGGAGAATCCTGAAATCAATGCTCGAAACACATAAAAATCTGGTAAAATTGAAGTATATTGCCCAATAATAATGATTATTTTTTCAATCCCAATTCCGACCAATAGGAGCACGGAATTTGACATCACGTGGTGTGTATTATTTCGATAATTTTTGGTAATACCACGGCTGTTGCTAAGCAGCAAACAAACGTTTTTAAACAAATTCCAACCCACTTTATCCCACGAAAATGTCAAATCCGTGCACCCTTTCGCCAAAATTGGAATCAAAAAAATAATCCCCCGAATACCCCTCGAGCTTGAAAATGAATTGGGTATTTCCCTCAAGTTTACCCGCTCAGCAACGTGTGCGTTCAGTTTGTCACAAAATCCCTCGCACGCGAGTGCTCGGGATTTTGTTACTGCCAAACTTCACGCACGTGTTGCTGAGCAACAAAACTTTCGTGAAATACCCGCTAATTTTCAAGCACTGGGGGTATTACAAGTGATAATTACATTTGATATAAAAGTCCCGTTTTCATTCCCCAGATAAAGTTCCAGTCTAAACGTCTCAAAATTCGCGGACACTCAAAAATATTACTGCAACAAAAAGAAATTCAAAGAAAAAGATTAATTCTCGGAAAATGTAAAATAAAGTACCGAGATTTATGTACTTTAGTGATGATTACTGAAAGAATTGAAATTGAATTATTTTAGTTATGATTATTGACCGTATCGAAATAAAATTATTTTTGTTATGATTATTGCGTATCCAGGAAGTGCGGTAACCGTCCTGAGGCACTAGATTTCTCGGAACTCGGCCGAGCACCGGGCGATACGGGGGAATTGGAATGTATCGCCACTGGATTTTTGGCAATAAAAGCTACAATTGATCCTTTTGGTTTTTCGTAGTTAAAATTAGAGAAAGGTCACGGGAGGGGCGAATTCGGGCTCGTTGGGTTCGTAGGGATCAACCCCATCGAAGGGGGTCGGTTTCGGATTTTTCCCGTGGGAATTACGGAAGTTACGGCGGAAAAGCCACTTCGCCTACCCAAACACAATGAGTACGGGAGAGATAGACATGGAGCTGTATACGGCTGATGCAACACGTGGGTTTTGGGCATTTTCTTTCATACGAAATCAAGTAGGAATTTAACCCATTGCTTCATACGGCTCGTCCTCACTCTCTAACGCTGCGTGATGAGTCTGTAGTGGGGATGGCGGCAGCAGGGCCAGACGCGGCTTGCTCCTCAAATATTCGGGAGCATCTATCAATTCTCTGAACAAATCTAAACTAATTTTTTTTTTCTAACAAATGATCAATGTGTTGTATCGGAACTAGCGTAAAATAATAATTTACTCCTTTAGTATTCCCATTAGGTAAAATCTTTTATTCAACTATAACGGAAAAATTACCTCATAAGTCCAACAAGTAAAATACAACTAATGTCTTCCAAAAATGAATTTATTGCATTTATTAATTACTCTATCACAGTCCTTTGTATCACAATTTAATCAAAATCACGTCACACAACAATACAATGAGGAGCCCTCTATGATCATTGGCATTGTGACGGCAGTGCGCTGATAGTTGGTGGGAGGTACACTTACACACTACATTTTCGTACCACACTCACATCGATACAGGTGCCGTGCTAATTGGTCTTACCCCCAGTTGCCTCACACCGAGACGATTTTAAGCCGCTTAATCAATTAGTTAATTAATTGATGGTGTAACGGGGGAAAAGAGGAAGATTCGAATAAGTTATTGGGGCGTTTTAGAAAGGAGTTAGAAACGGGGAAAATTGAATGAATGGCTCACCAAATCCTTTTCCATTTCTGTGTCCTCTCCCACTCTTTCTCCTATGTCTCCTTTCCTTTGTTATCACGTCCTCACAACTATTCTCTTCGCTCTAATTTTTTTTTTCTGTTCAACGGCTTTTTTTTATTAATTCTCTTACAAAAACACTCGCGAAAAGGTACCGGGTGACCCACGTGTTACACTCACGGTTGGCGTACGTACGACTGTGTCAGCGAACTCCACGTGCACGTTCCTTCGGGTGACTCATGCCCCTTGTCACCGCTAGGGCGCATGACAGTGAACTTCCTGACGGGACATTTTCGCGCGTTATCGTTCAAATTCAAACGAGACTTTTAATTTTACTTTCTACTAATTATTTAAATCTTTTTCGCGACCGGGCTACTTTTGGGCGCGCTTCTCCGGGATTTATTAATTACTATTTTAAATACATTATTGGGACGCGGATCTTTCCCACCGATGCTCCCTAAATTTATCTGGGCCTTTTTCTACTCAAAAACGTGATTAGTGCGCTCTGGGGCACGGATCTTGTCCGCTGTTGCCTCCCAATCCTTCCTTAAGATTACCACAAATAAATAAAAAAAAAAAAAAAAAAAAGATTACCACAAAATGAACCGAATTTTTCTCAAATAATTTCCCCTAATTAATACCAAAAATCCCCTTATTGGGAGTGCCCCTTTTATTGGGCTTTTCGCGCGGTTTCCCATCCCTAGCCTCGCTTCCGCTTTAAACGGTCGCGTTTCGGGGCTTGTTATGGGGTTTTGGGGCGTTGCATCACGGGGATAAAAGGGTCGACTCTAATAATTGCCTCAGGGTTGTGCTGGAAATTGAGAAACACCAAGTCATTGACATTAGAGTTGGGACAATTTATTTAGTCCAAGGATGCAACTGAAGTTCATCAAAAACGTCTCAATTGATTCTTCCGATGAATTCCATTATTGGCACCGAAACTTTACTTTCATTAACTAGTTCTATAGGTAATGTCGATTTCCATCATAATCGTCCATCTGGTGTCTCCCTCTTCTAGTCGTGAGAACTCAACTCAATTGACGATTATCCAATGCGCGTTAACATACAAAATCAACCAATCGGCATTAGTTTTACATAATTTCTACAAAAATTGAACTCTCGTGATTCGTTTGTTTTGATTCTAAGTTGGTGGTGCCAAAGCTATTAGAATTCGAAAATCAATTACGCGCCCAGACGACAAAAAGAAACGTATTCGAAATATTGCGTTACAATATAAAGGAAAAGTGGAATTTCAATGACCTCATATTAATTATTAATAAGGAGGAAAATCAAGATTCTATTGTCAAATAATAACAGATTTTATCAAACTTGAAAACGAACGCCAGAATTTTGTAAGGTGCAATCAGAATAACTTTGCAGTAGGCAATTAGTATATGAAATCTGCAAAAAGACTCTATCTTCAAATTTCGTTAAATAAAGAGTGTACAATTTCTGGAACAATTCGAATATTGAAATTGTAATAATTCTTAATATATCAAAAATTTTCAAAATCATTCAAGAATATAAGAAAATGAACAAATAGAAAAATTGAACGTGGAAGAATGCAAATAATTCGTTGAAAAGATATTTTAATTATTAGGTTGAAACTAACGGAAATCGAGTTTATAATGTAGATCAAAACGATGACGAATAAAATTATTATTAATATAACATTATTATTCCTGTTCAACCAGTCCAACATATCATAATCATTCTTTGTTCCCATTAAACTCAATTGTTATTTATTTATCCTTTACTTTATTTAGAAAAAATAATTTATCAAATAATTATTATATCTTGAATTCATTCGTTCGTCATACAAAAAATATATAAGCTTCGCATCACAACATATTTAATATATCGAGAACAGAAAGAAATAATTACATGGGAATTTTTCTATTAAGAGGGTACATACACCTCAAAGTGCTAAAAATCACGTCATTTTCCAAATTCATTTTTTAGGTCATAGGGAGAAGAAAAAAAATAATGTTTCAAGTTTATATTAGTTATTGGCCTTTCAACAACAAGAAACCAGAAAAAATTTTTTTTTTTCTTATTCTTATCATTATTTTTTAGAGCCATCAATGAATGGGTAATAAAAATTATGATGCCTCCTGGTTGGCATGATAACTCGGTCAATTTTTAAAATTTTACAACTTTTTTTTCGAATCTTGATGATTATTTTCCCTATCGCGTATGGAGGGGGATTTTTTTTAATAAAAAGTGTTTGACAATTTTTTAATGGAAGGCCAATTGAAGAATTGAAAAACACCCTCCATACGTGATAGCGAAAATAATCATGAAGATTAAAAAAAAAAGTTGAAAAATATTAAGAATTGACCGGGTTATCATGTCAACAACGTGAAAAACATAGTTTCGAGGAAAACGCGTTTTAAGTTTTCAGTACAAATTTTTTTTTTTTTTTACTTTTTTTTTCGGAACATATCACGTGAATTTATGGCTAGTCTCCCATTCCAGTTTCATACTCTACACTTTGTTCCTCTTGGATCTTCGTGTTTTTGATATTTTTCTGTAATCTCTTATTAATTCGAGCTTCTTTTGTGGCTTCAACTGAACGTATTCTGGCGTGTTTCAAACGGTTAGCATCTTCTTTTTCGCAATAAGTATGCGCTCCAACCCCAATGCTGATACCAAGTAGTTCGAGCATTTGCAAATATCTAAGAGCTCCATCGTTAAATGTAGATACTGCAACGCTGCTTGTGATTCCTACAATATGACGACTTCTTGGTGTACACATAGGAGCAAGTTTCCAAATTTTAGCATTGAGACTCTCATTATTGTTTTGAGTGAATCCCCCCAAGCACTTCACTAATAAATCGTCGTTACTCAATGCCCTGTAAATGGGTTTGATTGCAGTTTGTACAACCTCAGGTAATGGGGGCTTATGAACATGAGTTGACTTTTCTGCCTTTGCTTTTTGCCAACTACATCAACTGTTGCTACCTGCAGTACAATAAGAATGCTACGGATTTTTGGGTAATGCTCTATTTCACTCTGCCAAATATTCCAAAATTTCAATAATTTTACCAAGTTTTTTAAAATTAAATTTATGTGTCTTGATGTAGCAGAGGCCAGTGACAAGATTTCAAGACAGACAGATCAAATCCTTATTGAATTTTTACCTGAAACGACTAACTTTTTTTGGAAGTCACTAACCAATTGAACTAAAAAAGAAAAACCCAACAAATGTAATTGAGATTATCACCACGTTTTGCGTAACCCAAGGCCACGACGAGGACGTCGTGGTGCATAGGCCTCGAAAAGGAACCTATCACGACCCATCCATTAACGACACTCGGGATTTTAGATGAAGAATATATTGACAACAAACTCCGCCCACCTCCATTGGGCATAAAAATTTAATTTTGATATTACTCGGAAAACAAGTACTTTGTGCACAATAAGCTTTTTTAAATGTACTTTTTCCTCTCTTGTCAATAACTTGTACACATCGCGTGGAAAAATATCAATCTAAAAATACCTCATAAAATTTAAAACGAAAAGAAGCGAAACAAAGCGAAAGAAAAACTTCAATGAATTTAATACGGATTCAATGAAATTTCGAAATACTCATCTGGAGTTTGGATTTTCCGAAAAAAAATCAAACGCAGTGGTGGCAACTAGCTTTTAAAACAAAACATACAGTTTTGATGTTTCACTGCAGAGATCCAAAATTATACTGGTCTAGAAAAGGCTCATTTGGTTGAATTACCAAATTTGCCATTTTCATAAGACCATTGGTCGCTGTTTATCATTGTGTTTCCACACCAACTGTCTTTATCTGAAAGAAATCGACTGTTTCATACCAGCCTCACCTCCCACCCTGCCCCCTCTCCCCCTACTCAATCAAAACATCAAACTCTACTCTATTGAATTTATTATTTTGTTATCAAATTACTGTGAAATAAAATTTAATAAAGTTGGAATGTTATATTCACTGAGTTGTTGAACACAATGAATTCATTCAAGTTTTTTTGCTCGGAATTAACAACCCAACTTATTTTGAAAAAAAAATTATATAATGAAAATTTTCAAAAACCGAACTTAATGCGAGCCTAGAATAGGCGCACTGAGCATAGCGGACGAAAAAAATTTGAAAGAAAACATTAAAAACACTAATTTTTAGTTGGCAGAGCTATACTATAGAGTTACCGATTTTTATCAGTGGATATTTTATGATAAAAAGTCGCCCAGATGGCTTTCCTCATATCCTCCAGAGAATTTACATTATTCCTTATTGCCAACCCATAATAAATAGTTAGTTTATCAATCAATTTCGCTGTAAGCTTTCCTTTGCCCCTGAGACTAGATCGTCGACGTTGACCTGATGTTGCAGGCTCATTGTTTACTGAATCTGCTTTTTTACTTTCACTAATTAATTTTCGGAGTCGAGAACCCATACGTTTTTGAACGTGTCCAATACATTCCTTCTTTGTTACTTCTCCATCTTTGTACGGCTCAGCTCTTGAGATTACAGAGAATGTTTTAGAATCACCATCTCCAATGTAGTACTGATATTTTACACCAAGTAATCCTTCTGACCTTTCGAACATTGTCACTATGGCATCAGGCTCCATTTTTCCTGCACTCCCACTATGATTTACGGAACACGATGCTTGGTGTTGATCAGACCATAATCCATACTATGCCGTGTTCTTTTCTGTGAAAAATCCTCTTTTCATCCCACGTGCCATCGCCAGACACAATTATTCCATCACTCGAGAATTGTAAAGCATTGTGTTTTGCAGCTTCTGATAATTCTTTTTTAGCAGCAAGCTTCATTGACGCTGCAGCAACAGTTTTGACAGCTTTCTCGATATTAGACATGATAAAATCATAAGTTGTTCGGGTCATACAAGTTGGTAGATCCATAATACCGCAAAAAAGCTGCATGGCCTTCAATCCTTTGCCGAGGAGGCGCATCGCGAATGCGAATCTTCTGTTTATTTCATATGCCATTGCGTTGATTAGTGGAGATGAATTTATGCTTTTAATATCTTCATTACACTTTGTACAGAATATATGGAGTTTAAACCCAAGTTCACGTCTACTTTTCCTAACGAATTTGACATAATCATTACATTTTCGGCAAACAAGACATTCAGCGATACCCACAAAAATTGCAGCAAAATGAATAATGCAGTAAGAAAAAAATTCTTCACACGAAACATCTGCTGATTGTCCACGTAATTTTTTCGCGGCTCCACTCGTCAAACAGTTTCAGACTCCATAGTCTGGGCTGTGGACGGGAGTTTCCTCTTCTTTCCACGAAAATTACATTTACTTTTAGATCCTTTGCGATCGACAACACGACGTTTGACCATTTTTAAAAATTTTCCAGTCTATCCATGAAATGCACTCTTTGAAAGACGGCAGTCAACTGATATTGAGATTTTTCGACTCACAGAAGATCACATATATCACCTAAGATTTTTAGGAAACTCGAGGGGCCGCAAACCAAATAAATATGAAAGACAACTATCAACAGTGGCGTGGTCGCTAGCCCAGTAGTCGACTCAGTTTAACCGCCGGTCACATTTATTGCCATAAGTTTCTAGCAAAGTGGGATTTTAGCGCAATTTTTTTTTTAAATATTCTTGGAAGTATAGCGAATAAGAATCCGTAAGAAGAAAAGAAACGATTTTTCAAAAATCTGAGGTGTATGTACCCCCTTAAAATAATTTGCCGATACGGTGATTGTTGAGCGAAATCCCCAAAGTAATTTTATGAAAAAAATACTCATCTCCAGTTTCTCTGTCCTCCAAAGAAGTATTTTCCAAATGTCAAGTCTTCTTTCACCTGGACGATCGGTGGCTACTGTTTATTTCCTCTAAACTTTCTTCTTCGTTTTTCCTTTTCCTTTCTTATTCAATTTAATTTATTCTTAAATTTCTTCCAGGGTACTCGCTCGTTCTGAGGCTGATGACGAAGTGTCCTTTTCTCCTTCTTCTCGATCCTCCTCCCCTCTCCTCGATCTTTCTCCGTTCTCATGGCGATCAGTCTGCTCTCTTTCTTCACTCTCAACAATCACCCATACCGCTTGTCATTATCCTATTATCAATCGGTAATATTGTCGCAAAATATACTCGGTAACTCTGAATATAAACTTGACTAGTTTTCCTTATTACAACAAAAATCAATGAAAATTTAACAAGATCGCCCGAATTGGCAAAAAATTTAATGTCAAGCATGGAGTGGAGTTTATTTATAAAGAACAGAGAGTGGGGCTTTTGCTTGTTTTTTCCTGAATTTTTGAAAATTTCCGTCACTCTGAAACTTCGAGTTATGGAACAACACTCATGACATCGAACTTGAGAGTCTAAAATATTTATTCTATCGGGCTTGAAAAATTAGATTGTCGTCGAGGACAGTACTATTCAATTTGGGCGTAGTTTGCGCACTCTCTGCAGTTTCTTTAGGATTCAAAAAAAAATTCCCTCAGTCCTCAACCTTAGGAAACCATTATGGAATGAGACACATGCCACAGAATTCAAGAGTTGGAAATATTTGTTCTTCCAGGTTTAGAAAATTAGATTGTCGTCGGTAATGGTCTCATTCTATTTGCGGATAGTTCACTCACGCTCCTAGTGCAGACACCCACTTCAGTTTCATCCCGCAAATGAGGTCCCCGGGAAAACTTGACTGTTTTAAACAAATTCGGGTTTCGCAGATTACGACTTTCTTGGTTATCTTGCCCTACGAGTGGGGCTCCATATTGTTATTAACAATTTAATTGTTCAAATCACTGTAACGCTTTAATTATGACACTTGGAAAAAAATTGTTCAACCAAAAGTTGTTTGTCTCTTCCGAATGAAAGGAAAATGTCTCTTTATAGCGGTTCACAGGTGTATGTGTTATAGCGCTGTGTGAACCACTATTATATTATGGCCTCGTCTGTGTGAGGCCCCTTCGTTAGGCTGGCATCAATGCGAAAAAGATTGCAATGACCAGGTTTGGAACCTGAGCGTGGTCGGACAGTCCTGACATGAAAAAAGTTGGCCTTAGCCAACTCGGCCACGCTTCCAGCTTGTGTGCTTGAATATTTGTTGTCTTGAGGTAGCGTGTGTGTGCCGCTACATATCTCCCTTACTTAGTGTGAGGCGTGCGTGATGAATCCCTTGCAGATCTCTGTTTATTGCTCTGACCGCCGGAGCTGCGCTCTCCTCGTGGATGGGAGGTGGAGAAAAGATGTGAGAATCAAATATTCGATGGTAAATATAGTAACTCGCAATAGCTCAGCGATAGAGCACCTGACATGTAATCAGAGGGTCGTGGGTTCGAATCCTGCTTGCGCATTACATATTTTTTCGGGAATTTGATTCTCTTAAAATATTTATTAATTCATTAAACAAATAAATTTATTAATAAATTAATTGTTTAATGAATTAAACAAATAAATTCAGTAATAAATTAATTTTTTATTAATAAATTTTTAAGAGAAACAAATTCCGGAAACAATATGTAATGCGCAAGCAGGATTTGAACCCGCGACCCTCTGATTACATGTCAGGTGCTCTACCACTGAGCTATTGCGAGTTACTATATTTACCATCGAATTTTTGATTCTCACATTGTTGGTGCGTGGTGCTCTACGTTCCTGGATCATTCCGTGGACACTGAAATGGCGTGAGGTTACTTTCCTCTCACTTTCACGCCGTGTCCGTGGTTGGAGAGTGATGGGCGAGGGTGATCAGTCCTGTTGTCCCATTGGTTGCTCTCTTGTGCTGCGTGTTTTTGGTGATTCGTGTTGCGCTGTTTTTCCGCGTGGGATGGTGCTATTGCTGTATTTTTGTGGTGTTCGGTAGTTGCAATTTGTTTTGCCGACTACTGAAGTTTCCCGATGTTGAGTTGTAGGTGGCACTGCGCTGTTGAGGACTCCTTCCTTTTTTCGTGTCCGTAGACGGGGTCACCAATATAGCGGTTCACAGGTGTATGCGTTATAGCGCTGTGTGAACCACTATTATATTTTGGCCTCGTCTGTGTGAGGCCCCTTGGTAAGGCTGGCGTCAATGCGAAAAAGATTGCAATGACCAGGTTTTGAACCTGAGCGTGGTCGGAGAGTCTTGACATGAAAAGAGTTGGCTTTAGCCAGCTCGGCCACGCTTCTAGCTTGTGTGCTTGAATATTTGTTGTCTTGATGTAGCGTGTGTGTGCCCCTACATCTTGACTTTTTTTCATATCTTCTTTATTAAGGAAGCCATGACTAATTTATGGGTGTTAGAAGAGTGACCGAATTTTTTTCATGGACTAGCGCGGAAAGGGGTTCATGTGATTATATGGCGGTGTAAATGATAGTTCCATTGAGTGTTAGAAGTATTTTTTTCGAACATAATTCATTTATTGAAAGGATTTCTACAATCGCCAGCAATTTGATGATGCGCAAAATGCAATGCAAGACACATTGGCATTCAAGCAATGACAACGGCCATGCTGGCATTTGGTATCGACGCAATTAGAGACGAGATATTGTATTGAAGGATGAATTTCGGTTACAAAACTAGGCATTGAACAGTTAGCTACCTTCTTGAAACCGAACTCACAGGGATCGAGTATCTCTACTATCTCTGCCAAACACGTGATTTGCATACGTGTATGATAAAATGCTCGCAAGATATTTAGTTTCATTGAAGCACTCGTAGGAGGCAAATCATTGACACTAATTTTCTTGCCATGATGATAAAGTAAGTATCTCAAATCATCAAATATCACAGCTTTACTGGGCATGTGTACGACCTTCACGAGATATTTTTCTGCATTTTCAACGGATGCAGTGATATCAGCTGCAGAGGTACTGTGACATAATACGCTCACAGAAGTTATCCCCACCTAGTCCGATCACCTTACTCCTCGATGTGAGGTCACAGTCATGTGACCGGGCAGAGTGGGGGAACCGACTGGTGGGTATAAAAGGGGGTCAGAGAGCTCTTCTCATCACTCGAGGCATACGAGTCAACGGTGATACATCACCCAAGACTAGGCCGACGGATATCTCCCGAGGTCTCAGTGATTCCACCGATAGTATCACGAACCGGTATCTGAGTTAAATCTCGACGAATACCAAATTCCGAGACATTTAACAACAATTAGTTCTGAGTACGCTTACGTTAAGAGCTCTTTGTTAGTCCGAGGGGCATTATCGACAGAAATTCGATTCTCTCGAGAAATGCATTACGACCAATTAACCAACAAAATGGTAATAATCTCCATGTGATATTTTTCTAGATCGAAACGGCACCCAGGAGACGCTCATTAAAAGCATCGGATGGAGTTTCAAGTTTTTTTTTTTATTTAATTTGAGATATGAGTTTATTTCGTTAAAATTTAGTTCATTTTTTTATTGAGTGCCTGTGACAAGTGGATCTAATAAAATCAAATTTATTATTATTTTTTTGAAAATCATTATAAAAAATTTTTTTGTAAACCGACAAGTGGACATTCGTAGTTTCGTAAACAATGAACGTATTGAATAAAGAGTATTACTATTATTATTTCGTAAAATAATAACGTTTTCTTATTTGTTTCTCATTCCCTCTTCCTCAACAAAAATCCCAATCATCAGATAATAAAGTTTCATCCAGCAAGTAAGAGGTGAAACCTTCTTGGTCCGTTACAAATGGCACCAAAGTGGGGCATTGAGAGAGATAGTGAGAAACGGAGAGGAAAGGGATATTGCTGCGAATAGGTATGCTAACAATAGAATGAGAAAGAAAGAAATTCTGAAACGAAAAAAAATCGAAATGGAGGAAGTGAGGGATAAATTAAAGAAACTAACGGAGAAGGTAATGGAGTTAAGAGACCGAGCAAGAATCAACGAAAATCAAGCAAAATCAGTCGAATATTTGAGGAAACAATTAGAGGTGTTTCAAGAATCAATTGTGGCAAGTGAGAGAGTGATACAACAAATAAAACGCCAACTGACGACGCAGAAAGCAACACTGATAAGGGAATTCAAACCCCCAGTTTTCGAACCAATGAAGTCAAGACCAAAGAAATATTTACAGGAATTGAAAAATTATCTCGATAACGTCGAAAGCCTCAGCATGATGCAATTCCACAGGATATTAAACGCAGGTTTGCGAAACCAAGCTAATGATTGGTGGTACTCTGTGCAAGACTCAACGAGCACATGGGAAGAATTCCAGGTGAAATTTCTGAACTGATTCTAGAGCCCGGAGATCCGACGGAAAATAAAATACAATCTCTACATCGTTAGATATTTAAAGGAAACAAATGAATCGAATGTGGAGTATGTAACTAGGGTATACAACAATGCACGAGACCTAGAAATCTCAGAAAGAGAGATTATATCGGCAATTATTAACCACTTTGAACGCGAAGTTGCAAATGCACTCTGAGGATGGAATGTGACAACCTATGAGGAACTGTTAACATGCTCAGAAAGAGCGGACAGTAGAAGGAGTTACACAGCTTCAAGACCAAGTCCCCAATAAGAGCCAGAAACAGACCCAATCCAAGACCATGGCAGGTGCCGGAAGGAGAGAAAAAGGTCCAAGCAGCTCGAAACATTCAGGAAAACTAATAACCGTTACCCAAAAGTTGAAAACTTCTTGTCCTTTTGAGGTAACGGTAGAAGAGAAGAAAATGAACAACATGTTTATGCAGAATCCCAGAGACGAACTCTTACGAGAAGAAGAGGATCGTCCGCAAAATCAGCAAGAGGAATGTCGAGAAATTCTGATGGATATTGAAGGGATTAAGACAACGGCACTGATTGATACGGGGTGCCAAGTAACGTCGACATCAAAGGAGTTTTGGATCAAACACAAAAAGTAGTTAAATCACTGTCCAACACTACCAATCTCAGGTTTGAAAATCGTCAGTGCGTTTTCCAAGACAAGTGATATTGATGAAAGTTAAAATAATGAAACAGGAGTTGCAAATAATATTCATAATGATACCAAACTTAATAACAGACTGCATTATTGGAGTCGATACATTAGAACCTTTGAATGCCCAGATTAAATTTGACAAAAAAACGGTTAATTTAGAAATTAACCGAGAAGAAATGAAGATCCCGTTCGATAGGATGCATCGCTTGAAGGAGAAAGAGACGGTTGAAGCTGATACAACCACAGAAAAACAAGAGATGGAAGAGAATATGCTCGATAAACAAGTGATCGCAGTCATAACAAAATGGGGAAAGAATTCAAATGACGAAGTGAAGTGGCTTTATGTGAAGCAGGATAAGACAGAACCCACATGGACGCTCCAAGAGCCGAAAATTGAAAAAGCCATCAATAAATGTGAAGGCCTCCAAAATGATCAGAAGAAGATGCTACAGGAAATACTGTTAAAACATCAGAAGATTTTTGATGAAAGACCAGGACGAATCACTGATTATTATCATGAGTCAAAAATAAAGAAGGATGTAAAACTAAAATCAAAAAATTATCCAGTTGCGATGAAATACCACAAAAGCGTAGATGAGGCGATTGAAAAGATGTTAGAACAAGGAGAGATCAGACGCTCAACTAGTGATTTCATAAACCCAATTCTTCCAGTAATCAAGAAAGATGGGTCGGTCAGACTATGTCTAGAGAACTGAGTAAAGTACTCGAGGATGATCCTGAGAAACCATTAGAGATGCAAGAGATCTTCCAGAGATGTGCTGGAGTAAAAATCATGACGACAATCGATCTCACGGCTAGTTTCTGGCAGATTCCGTTAACTGAGGGGTCAAAAAGATTCACAGCTTTCTAACACCGGGGGAAATGCTATGAATTCAATACAACTTCATTTGGATTGAAAACCAGTGGAGCGAGTCTATTGAGAGGAATCGATATGGCATTACATGGGATAGGTGATTTTCCTCTAAACTTCGTTGATGATTTCATCATTCTGTCGTCAAGTATCGATGAACATCTAGAACATCTAGACACACTATTCACTAAAATGAGTGAAAAAGGGATCACCATCCACTTTGACAAGATGTAACTTTTTCGTGAAGAAGTAACATTCTTAGGGCATATCTTAAATCTGGAGGGCATCAACCCAGACCCGGAAAAGCTGAAAGAAATCTAAGAGTTTCCAACACCAAGGTCAATTAGGCAATTGAGAGCGTTCTTAGGGCTTGTAGGATTCTGCACGACATTTGCGAGCCACTATGCACATGTAGTGCAGCCATTATATACCCTCTTAAAGAAAGATGTGAAATGGGAATGGAATCCAGAATGTGAACAGACATTTCAGAAAGTGAAGACGTTGTTCAAAGAATTTGTTACTTCATATCATCCAGATATGAACAGAGAATTTATTCTTCAAACGGACGCCAGTTCGTATGCCGTATCTGCTATATTAGCTCAAGAAGATGAGGACAAGGAATTAATACCAATTTACTTTGGACACCGAACATTACGTGGTCCACAGATGAACTGTACCATCACTGAGAAAGAATTACTAGCGATTATATATGGACTACAGAAATTTCGGACGTTTCTCTACGGGGTGAAAGTCAAAGTGAAGACGGATCACCAGGCATTGGCATTTCTGAAAACTTGTAGGTACATAAATAGCCGATTAGTAAGATGGTCTCTGGCCATTCAGGATTTCAACTTAGAAGTCGAATATGTATCAGCAAAACAACACGTAGCAGCCGACATCTTGAGTAGATATGAAGAGCACATCAACGACTGTTAGGTAAAATCAGAAATTCCAATGATTGCGGCGACGTTCGTTCGAGAAATAAAACCAGAGATTCAGAGAAGATGTACAAATATTCACTTAGAGCAAAATGCTGATGAAAAATTGAGCCAGACCATCCGAGAGATCCAGAATCAGGATCCAGAAAAATATCGCTTGCGGGATGGGATACTTCAGAAGATGCAACAAACATGGAAGGTCTGCGTTCCTTCATTGTTAATCTAAGACCTAATTATCGAAACTCACGAGGTTTATGGACATCTGGGGCCACGTAAACTAAATAAACCCTGATACAGACATTCACATTTCCTCAAATAGGGAGGAAAATTCGACAAGTTATTGCCACCTGTGACTCTTATCAACGGATAAAATATCCGAATCAAAAATTATACGTGCCTCAACAGAACATATTACCTCTAGCACCAGGCGATTTGTTGTCCGTTGACTTATTAGGACCACTGATACAGTCAGCAGATGGACACAAAGACTTACTCATTACAGTAGACACACTCTCGAAATACGTCAAACTATACCCGCTGGAAGACACGCACGGCAAAACCATTATAGGAATACTACAACGAGAGTATTTCAGCGAGATTGGTAAACCAAGAATGATCCAGACGGATTAAGGCATTCAATTTACCTCAAATATTTGGAAAGATCGGACTCAGCAAGAGGGACTACGTCATGTCCTCAGTGCCATAAGACACCCTCAAAGTAATATGGTGGAAAGGGTAAACCGTGGACTGTGCAGATATTTCAGAAGCCTCTTAAAAGAAAATGGTCAACCCCATGATCAGTGGGACACGTTAATTCCAATCATCGAAACGTGCATCAATGAGGTCCAGCACGATTCGACTGAGTTTACCCCAGTTGACCTGCAGCTTAATCGAAGGCCCACAAACATATAGGAGCAATTTGTGCATGCGGAAGAACATGAAGAATTACCTCAAGTGATTAAATTACAATTAGCCGCTGAAAGGTGCCGAACAAAAGAACAAAAAAGAGCAGCACGGTATGAGAGAACACATAAACTGCAAGAGATCGAGCTTCATCAATGGGTATTGGCAGAGGTTAAGAAGAATCCTGCTGAACACATAGCCGGTATTTTACCAAAACTCTTGGCACTTTATGAAGGCCCCTACGTTACCTATCGCCGAATAGCAAATGATATATTCTTGGTATGGGATCCAATAAGAGGCCGAAACAGAGGAATGTATCATATCAATAACTTAAAACCCTATGTGTGGGAGAGAAGAAAATTCCAAGAATTACGACAGACGATGACGTTCCCACGAGAAAGAGAGACAGAGTCATCACAATGGAAAAGGAATAAATAGGGATCAGGCAATCAAAACAAACTTAGTATTTTTTTAGATATTGTGAGGTAATTCCTGAGCCTACCGGTAAGCTCAGCAATTGAGCACGCTTGGAAAGCACCCAATAGCTAAAAACAAATCCAAAAATCCAAATTGGCGCCAGGATGTATCGCACCATCCGATCAATCTTACATTGATCTAAACAACAACAAACCAAAATAAAGATCAAATCAATTAAACCAAAAACTGAAATACTCCCTTATTCAGCACGAACTAGTTCAGTCTCCCCTCAGGGTCGCTGTTGTGGGTTTGAATAAGGAGCTTAAATAATTTCAAACAAAACAATTTAGGAGATAAAATGAAAATTTTATATGAAAAATTAATTATAAATTATTATACCCCCGAGATAAATCGGCAAGTGCGCAGCACAATAAAGAAAAATATTATAATTTTTTTTTATAACAAACAAAAAAAATAGAATTTACGACAACTCATAATAAATAAACAATTAATCATAAACAAAATATTTGGAACTATATTTAAAAGGAACGAAGTTATAATGTCAAAAATCAAATTTAATTAATTGATGAATTAATTGACTTAATAATTAATCGTCAGTTCAAAAATGTTAAAACTATTCAAAATAATTAATGGTGCTGCCACCTACAATGATCTTTCGCAACGAAACGAAAGTAACTAGAATTCTCTAGTGCTAAGTTACTAGCAATTCCCTAGGTGTAAGGCCGACTCAACCATACTCAATACATGAAATTACTTAAATTAATTTCATAAAAATTCCAAATTCATCAAACTTATTCAACAATGTCAAAAATAGAAGGATAAAAATGAAAAATAATAAAATTTACACAAAGTCGCAAGATTATATAATTTCTATAATTAACAATTAATTAATTTTGGCCAAGACGCCAAAATTATCCGTTAATTATTTTTCAACTTACGACAATTTCATTCCAAACGAAAGAAAATAAAACAAATATTTTTTCAAAAAAAAAAAAATATTTCCTTGAGAATCGATAACGAGAGTTCAAAATTATTAAAAAAAAAATGAATGTTTCCACAATTATTGAATAAATTCGCCGATGAATGGTAATTAATTTCGTCGCGTCACCACTACATAGCGTCAATACGCTAAAAAAGAAAAAAATTTCACGACCACGAAATCAATAACCTTACAAAATTTAATTAATCAAAACTTGCTCACCAGATTATTCCACGATTCGATACACCCGTGAACAAAGTAGTAGTAATTCGATTAACGACAATTAATTTCAATGAATTAATTAATCCAAACGTAAAAATATGACGGTTAACAAAATGGTGCAAAAAGACACGACAAAACATGTGTCTATTCTACGGCACACCAAACGAGAATCCTGACGACAGCAAACGCTGTACTCTGGCTAAGGCGTCTGTTCCGGGGAGGACATTCCTCATTGGTCAATCCCAGACTACGTCAGTTAACCCAGTGTAACCTGACGACAATAATTTCTTCTTTGCAACGACGATCAATTCCAATGAAGTAAATTGAGAAACTCCAAGTCGTTGACATTAGAGTTGGAACAAATTAATTTGCTCAAGAGTGCAACCCAAAAGTTCATTAAAACGTCTCAATTAATTCTTCCGATGAATTTCGTCGTTGGCGCCAAAAATTTTCTTCCAACTCCATAGGTAATGTCAATTTCTTCCATCATCGTCCATCTGGTGTCTCCCTCTTATAGTCGTGAGACATCAACTCAATTGACGATAATCCAATAAGCATTAACAAAAGAAATTAACCAATCGGCATTAGTTTTACATAATTTCTACTAAGATTGAAATCTCGTGATTCGTTTGTTTTGATTCTCAGTTGGTGGTGTCAAAACTATTCAGATTCGAAAATTAATTACGTGCCCAGACGACAAAAAGTAACGTAATCGAAATATCACGTTACAATACATAGAAGTGTTATCATTATAAAAGACTGTCTCCATGGTCCGCGCGGTATGGAGAGACGAGATCGATGAATCACATCAAAATCTGAAATTGAAATTAAAAGTATGAAAACCTTCTTGGCCCGTTACAGTACCTACAATAATAAGAGTATTGTTGGATGTTTCTTCGTACCGATAATTTTTCCACTTGAAATCGATCGAGGTTACCTGCTGCGAAGTGTGTAAGGTATACTTCGGAAGTCTCACGGATGGCAGCATATTTTGTATCTATCCGACTGATTACTTCAGAGCCCGTTAGATTATATAAGGCTGGAAGGATTTTACATCGATTTGGCCCTACTCCTGATATTTTTTGGATCATAGTCCAGATAACCACAATTCCTAAATAAATTTAAGATTATATAATTGAATAAACATGATTGATTTATAAGATCAAAAATCACCCTTATTCCATTCATTTTATCAGTGTGTAAATAGTATAATCTCATCACAGCAAGCCCAACACTATCGGATACTATCCTTACTCATTTACATCCGTTTCGAACAGCATGATTCACGTGATGAGTTATTTGTATATCAGGTCCATAGAGGGGATTTTGTCTATGAAGCAGTTCCATAGCTCGAAGCGTATGATTGTGCACTGATTGGCACGGGAATACATCAATTTTGCTGAGTATCATCTCGCCATTTTACACAACCATGTGTTAAAATATATTGTCTCAAAAATTTTTGGAGTAAAACCTTGTTATTTCGCGAGGCCCAAAATTTTCTAGCATCTCTAGGCACAGTGACCCCTTTATGAATAGCGTAATATGAAATTGCAGAACTCTTTTCTGGAGGGAGCATTTCATTGTTGAACGATTCGAAAATGAAATCAATTCGATGAAATGTTTCCCCTATTAGCTTCGAGATTGATTCATAAAATGTATTGGTAAAATCTTCAAAAGTTTCCAATTCTCGTAAATTCATTGTGACACAAATTGTAACAACATTTACTAAATAACAAACGTCGAATGTACCTGGAGTGATATTACATGCTATATTCCTTATGGGCTTTTGCAACTCTTCTAAAATACTCTTCAGGTTCCTTCCCCTCCTCAAGGTTGTTTCATTTTCAAATAGCGAATTTATTGACATCAATTCAAAAGAAAATAATTCCCTTTTATCATAGTTGCGCTGCTCTGCTAGCTGAATAAGTCGAACAGCTTCCTCCACTTGAGCCGGGATTGATTTCACAGTGGTTTTGATGGGTTCGCATTTCGAGCTTAGAAATGTCGGAAGGTTTATCTTCTTTATTGGATCGGAAATTAGTTTTATTTTTTCGTGAAACCGCTCCAAACAGGACTCATTGAAAATTTCACAGCCTTTCTCTACTCTGACGAGTAGACTTGACTTCGCCTCGGAAGAAAGTACTTGTTCTGTTACAATATTCCTCAAGGGTTGACTGCCTGCAGTGAATGGATCAAGATGTGGAAGTATGTAGCTGACGATTTTTCCTACTTGTTGCTCGGAAACGATTGTGAACGTAGTGCTCTACTCACGATGAGTGATTAATTCATAATTATCATTCCTCACTTCAGTTATATTACGAAATTGGTTAGCGATTGCTGATATCTCATGGTATGTCAAATCCCAAACTGCTACGAATTCCTCTTTTCGAGTTTGCCCAACGATGCCGGAGTTACTCTTGCACGAACAATTTACGGTTTGCTCTACAGCTTGATCTATACTGACCCCCGTAAATGATGAATCAGATTGCTTAACACTGAACTCTCCAGCTAGGAAGTGTCCATAAACTTCGGGAGCATCTTCCTCCAATGACAGAATATCGTATAAGTATGCTGTACACCATCGAGCATAGTTTGTACGGTCCAGGATGTGAAAAATGGGTGAACATTTTTTGATTGCTTCCACATGTAGAAGCCAGTCGCCAGCACGATCTGATCTGATGACATCTGTGGTAACACGCATAGAAGTGAGAAAAGTATTCCAGTATTTGAAGAGTCCTGACTCATTACATCGTGTCTTAATAGAAGCAGATAAATCTTCTTTAATATTGCTCGAAATTTGTTGAAAATTATTCAGTAATACGTCCTTCATCGAAGCTTTTATCAGCAAGGGAGTCTTGGAGCTCCTCTATCAACGCGAGAGTTTCTTGGTATTTATCATGGCCTTCGGCTTCGAAGAATGCTTTCAGCTGGAGTCGCTGCATTGCTTCTTCCAAAGCGTAAAATCCGTGCTGTGAATGAGCATAATTAAAACCATCGAGATCCTGCTCCGTAGTTGAAACTCCAAATGTACCATCTTCTCTAAAGATATTTTCAATACCACTTCCTCTCAAGTATTTTTCGATGCATTCCAGCATTACTTTTGTTGAGTGGAGAGTCCTCAGTATCAGTAATATATCCTTGAAATCTTCAGAGTGATTGAATTCAATGTGCCTTGCTCTGTGATACACCCCTTCATCACAAAATACGGGTAGTTTCAACTGATCGAGCTGCTTTAATTTATCTTTAAAATTAACCATTGCTGTGTACACGGTAGCGTATTCTGTCACTGGATGAGGTAAAACAGGGAGATATCCGATGATGTCTGTGGTACGAGGATCATTTTGGAGCACTGAATTAAATGCAGGCCAAGAGGGTACTTTTTGTCGCTCTCTTAACGGAATACTTGCATTCAATTCATTCGAGGAGTCAGCTCTATTTAAAAATCATGCTAAATCATCCTGACAAGTCCCGTTATACATGTCTGTCGTAATTGAAGGGTATGGTACATTAGGATATTCGACTGGTAGCAGAGTATTTTTGTGGTCAATATTATCAAAACCGATCCGAGAAATTGACTTATCAAAGTGAGACTGTAAAGGGTCTGTTTCAGGACAAGTCTCAATCACATATTCGGCTAATCTCGTTCGGATCCTCCGTAAAGAATCATAAGAGATGCTGAGTCCACAATAATTCGAACTTTTCACTAACGCACTACTTCTGGATGTATTATGGACGATTACGCCAAGCATCACATGTAGTGGAGTTTTCTTCACACATTGAGGACATATTTCGCAAATAAAAACGACTCAAACGCATTCTATTTTTTGTAAACAAGCGAAAACGAGAGAGAAAACTGAAAGGACGAAATCAAAACATGACACGGTAGAAGCCGTAGCTGCACTTGCCATACGTGTGCGTTCGCTGCCTTCGTTTTTTCAGGAGATATTTCAATATAACTCTGTTAATAATGGAGATATCGAAAAAAGTCAAGATATAGCGATTCACAAGTGTATGTGTTATAGCGCTGTGTGAACCACTATGATACGTTGGCCTCGTCTGTGTCAGGCCCGTAGGTAGGCTGACATCGATGGAAAAATTGTTTGCATCTACCGAGCATCGAACCCGCGCATGGCAGAAAGTCCAACATGGAAAAAGTTGGCTTTAGTCAACTCGGCCACGTGTACAGCTTGTGTGCTTGTGTATTTTGTTGTCTTGATGTAGCGTGTGTGTGTCACTACATATCTTCCTTGCCTAGTGTGAAGCGTGCGTGATGAATCTCTTGCAGATCTCTGTTATTGCTCTGACCGACGGAGCTGTGCCCTGTGTTGGTGCGTGGTGCTCTACGTTCATGGATCAGTGCGTGGACAGTGAGATAACGTGAGGTTACTTTCCTCTCACTCTCACGCCGTGTCCATGGTTGGAGAGTGATGGGCGGGGTGATCAGTCCTGTTGTTCCATTAGTTATTCCCCTGTGCTGCATGTTTGGTGATTCGTATTCCGCTGTTTTTCCTCATGGGATGGTGCTGGTGCTGAATTTCTTGTGATGTTCGGTAGTTGCAATTTGTTTTGCTGACTGCCGAAGTTTCCCGATGTTGTGTTGCAGGTGGCGCTGCACTGTTGTGGACTCCCTCCTTTTTTGTTTTTGTGGCCATAGACGGGGGTCACCAATATAGCGGTTCACAGGTGTATGTGTTATAGCGCTGTGTGAACCACAATGATACGTTGGCCTCGTCTGTGTGAGGCCCGTAGTTAGGCTGGCATCGATGGAAAAATTGTGTGCATCGACCGAGGATCGAACCCGCGCATGGCAGAAAGTCCAACATGGAAAGAGTTGGCTTTAATCAACTCGGCCACGCGTCAAGATTGTGTGCTTGTGTATTTTGTTGTTTTGATGTAGCGAGTTTGTGCTGCTACAAAGAGACGTTGTTCTTTCATTTTAAGGAGACAAACAACTTTTGCTGGATCAATTTTTTCTAGGTGTCATAATTGAACCGTTACCGTGATTTGAACAATGAAATTGTTAATAACAATATGAAGGCCCACTCGGAGGGGAAGATAACTAAGAGATTCGTAATCTACGATCCCGAATTAGTCGAAAACAGTCAAGTTTCCCCGGGGACCTCATTAGCGGGATGAAACCATAGTGGGCGTATGGACTATCCGGATTCCTTTCACGACACCATTTGTTGAGGAAACTTTTCTCTAATATACAATCATTATCTTTTCATTCTTATCCTTGATTCTATTCTCATTTATTTTCAGTAAATTTAGGACTGGGACTGATTTCGCTTCGTTTCTATATTATTTCTTCCATTTCATGATTTCAAACTTACTCGCATACAATCCTAACCAAAAGTCTGTATTTCAAAATTTGGAGGACGGAAGGCCAATTTGACCGTCATAATAGTCCACAGGAATAACAATGATAATTTGCGGACGATGATTTCCCGACATTATTATATTATTATTATTTATATTCATATATTGACTATTATTATATTGATTATTAACATTATTATTATTACTTTAATACATCGCGTGAGTTGTGCCAAAAGGTCGTATAAACACTCATTTAGGGAATAGTAAATCTCCACGTTTCAGACGATTCTGAATCATCTTGGATGATCCCTGAATGAGGTGTTTATACGACCTTTTGGTTCAAAATCGCATGAGTTTGCTACGTCAGAACTATTATTACTAATAATTCAAAAATAGCATGGTTTTATTTATTTTCTTGGTTTGAGCCTAGTTGAAAACCAATAGCTCGGGATAGGAAGAAGGGAGTTTTTGCGTTTAACTTTATCCAATAGGGTGACAAGGTAACAATAATGTGCATTTTTTTTAATAGTGCTTCGGTCTATATTTTCCAAATAACAATGATTTTGAAGATTTTAAAAAATTGTAATTGAATTCCCCAATAAATCTTCAATAGATCCAGTTTCCAAGAATCCAAAAATAATGTAATTATTTGGGAAAACAGTCGATTTGATTCTTACATCTTTTCTCGAATATTTTTCCATTTAAACTATTTAATTTCCATGATAAAATTGATGCTGAAATTTCTACGAAAATTGATAACTGAATTCTTTGATTGATTTCCAAATATATTCAATTTTGATTATTCAATTTTTTCAACATAATAATAATTTCTAAAAGTTCGACAAAAATTTGTAGTGCATTCTTTGATTGATCCTCAAATATTTTCAACTTTAATTCTTCAATTATCATATTATTGAGAAATCAATCGATTCTTCAATCAATTTTCGAATATTTTCCTATTTTTTTTTCGACCATAAAATCGATTCTAAAATTCCAATAAAAATGATAAATACATTCTCTAATCAATTTCCAAATATCTTCTATTTCAATTATTTGATTTTTCAACATAAAACTGACTTTTAAATTTCAACAAAAATACTAAATCGACTCTTCAATTAATTTTAAAATATTTTTCGAATTAAGTGATTCGATTTTGACAATGGGACGGATTTTTTAAATTTTAAAAACTCAATTACTCTCACGGATTTAAACCTAAATAGTTGCGCGCGCAGTATCCACTGGTTTCAATGAATTTGTTCACTTACTTTTTTTTCGTTTGATTTCAATTAATTCTCAATTCCAAGATTTATTTAATAATTTTCCTCTTCTTCTTCCTTTTTCTTTTCTCACAATTCCCAAATTCACAATTCTTTTTATTTTCTCCTTTCCATGATTTGGTAGTTTCAACAATTTCTTTTTTTTCCACTCAAAATTCCAAAATTTCACAATTCGTTTTAATTTTTCTTTTCCATAATTTAATAATTTGAACAATTTCCTTTTTTTTCACTCAAAATTTCAAAAACTCACAATTCTTTTCATTTTCTCTTTTTCTCAATTTAATAACTCCAACAATCCTTCCTTTTTATTCAATGAAACTATTCTTATGTCTTCATTCTTTAACTAGTCACTAACTTTTGCTTTTGATTCTTCTGCACATTATTCTCTTTTTTTATTGCAGAACTGTTTTATTATTTTTTTTTCACACTCAAAAATCCTCAAAAATTTTCAGATAAAATCCGTCTCATTTTTTTCACACTCAGAAATTCTCACAAGAGTCTAAATCCTTTTTCTTTCACTTCTAACATAATTCTTGCGATGCCGCCGAATAATTAATTCGGGAAGGGAGTGCATCACTGCTCGCGAATGCGTTGCCCCTTCCTTACCTAATTTCTTCTTTTTCAATGGTGGGGTCAATCATGTGACAAAAATCACATATGATTTGCACCCCACTTATTGAAAAGTGGGAGAATATTCGCGATTTCTTTCTGTTGCCAAGGCATTGCAATTCAATGCCTCTGACAATCAGAAAGACTTATTTTAATAAAATAGTCTAAAAATCGATATTGGACGACCCGTGTTATTTACACCGGCCGTCTTCTATCTTTTCGAACAGTGGTGAATCATGTTCACCATTGTTTTCATTAACTTCTCCATTAGAAACGAAAGGTGTCTTTCGCTTCGAATAATTCCCCCCAAAAAAAATAAAAATGAAAAAAAAAACGTCTCAGTTTCTGGACGTTACAAGTTGAACCAAAAGGTCGAATAAACACTCATTTAGGGAATAGTAAATCTCCACGTTTCAGATGATTCTGAATCATCCTAAATGATCCCTGAATGAGGTATTTATACGACCTTTTGGTTCAAAATCACATGAGTTGAACCAAAAGGTCGTATTTACATTTATTCAGGGAATACCGAATCTCCACAATTTAGATGATTCTGGATCATCTCTCAATAGATGTATATTTTGACGTAATTCCTGAGCCTAACGGTAAGCTCAGCAATTAAGCACGCTTGAAAAGCACCCAATAGCCAAAAATAAAATTCAAAGCAAATTAGTAATTGGTTATTTGGCCTTGCGATCAGGTAAATTAAATCGAAAAAAAAGAACAATTAGTTCATGACGTCAAGGTTTCGATCCTGATTAGGATCCTCATCAGGACGTTAAACAAATCTTTATTATTATCTGTAAAAAATGACAAAACAAAAATTATTATAAAAGTTATTATGAATTCTATTGTAGTAAATATATGAGATAAAACTTACATAATGATGAAGCAATTTAATAAAAGTTTTCCAAATTTGATTGGTTAAACACCATGCACATAATGCTATTGAAGAGGTTATAGAATAAGTCGATGGTATGAAAATTATGAAAACATTCACAAAAAAATTATTGAAATTAAAAAATAAAAAACCTCATTCTATAAGCGAATTCAGAGCTCAACATTGACAACGAGAAGTAAAAAAGAGAAATTAAAAGAGTAAATACAAGCAACGATATCGTTGTCGAAGTGCATCGTTGACAGTTTAGTGACTTTTTCTAGTGAATCTTTCCCTAGTGACTTCCACTAGTGAATTTTCCCTAGTTACTTCTGCCAGTATAAAGTACAAGGTCAATCCAGAAACAAGAAACTTTTCACAAAATTATTTCATGTAAAAGTTTCAAATTACTGAGACAAATCAATGTGAATCTCTAATTAAATTGTTGTAAATATTACTAAGACCATTAACATCTGATCTGAAATTCACATTGTTGCAATCTTTTGAAATGTAACACATTTAGAGTAGATTGCGCTTATAATAATGTCCCTCATGTTCCAGGACCTTCACATTATCAAAGTCAAACTTGTGGTCGTTATCCCACGAGTGTCTCGTCAATGCAGTATGTTTAGATGGGGATTGGTTGATGTTTTTCATGTGTTCTTTGATCCTCTGTCCTAGAGCTCTCTTTGTTTGACCAATATATGATCCATTACATCCCAAACAATGGATGCTATAGATCACATTAGTCTTGTCCAAGGCCTGTATAGGGTCTTTTGATGATTTCAGATAGTTGCCGATTTTGTTGTTGTTAGATGAAATTAACGTTAGATCCAATTTACGGGAAATCCTCGAGAGATTTTGGGTTAAACCTTCAGCATAAGGTAACACTATGCTAACTATTCTGTTATCATTCTTGGTTTTTCCTTTTACTTTTGTTTGAGATGCCTGCTCCAAACTCTTCACCCGTTCATGGATCCAAAAATCAACAAAAGAAGGGGGATAGTCGTTCATTAATAATGTGGATTTGATCAATGCCAAATTATCTTTCAAGAATGAGTGATGACCGAGTTTCCATGCACGATCAACTAGCACAAAAACTATGCGCCTCTTTTGTGTTAATGGGTGATGTGAGAAGTAATTAAGGAACCTCCCAGACCACGTGGGTTTCCTATACCAATTCGTAATGATCTTGTTGTTCTGATGGATCAAAAGAACATCCAAAAAGGATATCTGGTTTTCAGATTCTATCTCATGGGTAAACTTGAGTCTACCATGGTATCCATTAAAAGTCTCCAATACGTCATCAAGCTGATCGCAAGGAATGGCCATGATTATGTCGTCGACATGTCTTTTGTATAATGGTAGGAAGAAATCCAATCTCTGAAGACATTCATATTCTAAGTCCTGCATTACAATGTCTGCCAATGTTGGAGCTAATGGAGAACCCATTGGCAAACCAAAGATCTGTTTATAGAGTTTATTATCAAATGAAAAAGATGTCGTATTCATTATGAACTCGACAGTATCAATGAACTCTTCTAAAGGCATCATCAGATTCAAGGAATCCTTTCTTTTCTCTAGTGCACTTCTGACCAACTCTATTGGGATATTCGTAAACAATGATGATACATCTAAAGATATTAACATGTAGTTGTCTGGCATCTCAACGTCCTTGATGAAGTTCACGAACTCAAAACTGTTTTTCACTGAAGAGAAGAAGTCAATACTACTATGTAGTATTATTCGATGTAAATATGACGATAGATTATAAGTAGGCCCATTGATAGAAGAGACAATAGGTCTAAATGGTGTATCCTTCTTGTGGATCTTCCCGTACGAAAAAACGATATATGGAGAAAATATATTCAGTAATATATAATAATTGTATTATCATATATTAAATCATACATTGATGAATATATGAATTTATATACAAATATTCGCCCAAGGAGTAATATATTTTCATATTTAAATAGCAATATATGGCATTTTATTGATAATTAGTAAATCCAAAAATATATGAGTTATATATAACTTTGAATAGGACCAATAAATATATGTAATTTATATAGTGCGATTATAATGGCAGTATATGGTGTTATGATCTTAATTACTTTGCTCAAGGATCGTTCGTCTCTTTTGTTGTTCAGGATATTGTTTGTCAAGGAGTTTCGTGCACGTGTGAAGAATGAGTTTTTAGAAGACCGTTTTAAATGAAAGTAGATTTAATTAAAGAAAAGAAATTATTGTACAGTATTGAAAAAAGTGAAATTAAAGAATTAATTGCTCGATTGGACTGATTAATCGGCACTTGAAATAAAGAAAAGAAATAAGAAATTAATTAAACGTTAGATAATCTGGAGTCGTCTTCGTATTTTCGTTGTATTCGTTCCGTTCGTTCACGCTCGACTCCCCGTCTCTCACGTCGTTGAAGATCCTTCCGGGATTTTAGGATTTTGCCCCCTCTGGTAATTCTGAGTTACCTTTCCGCGCGAGAATTAAACGAGTGTAGAATTTTGGTGTTTATCACTCGGCCATCAGACTACTGGTGACGTCCTCGGCACCCGTTGTTGGCTGTGTATTTTTCTGCCAGTACCTTATTCGTCTGATCCAACCCCCAGACGCTCTGGTGCCTTTCTTGTACGGGTAGATCGTCTTGCTGATTTTGGTCCCCCTTCGTGTGACTCTTCGTCTGCGGATGTTTTTCTTTCGTCGCCAATCTTTGGTAGTTCTTCAGGTTCTGAATCCTCTGATCCTTCTCCTTCGTCCTGAGCCGGTCTCCAGATACGTAATTGGGTGATGTGAACTGTGGTAGCGTATCGTCTACCCTTTTGGTCTTCTCGCAGGCTCACCACTCGGTACGTGTCACTTGGTAAGACCTCGAAAATAACCAATGGTCCCCTGTATGGTGGGTGTAACTTCAAACTCTCTCCAGTGGCCTGTGCAGCAGTCAGCATGTATACGATGTCCCCTTTCAGTAGAGGTGCTGTTTGTACTCTGTTTTTGTCGTAACGCGACTTCATCTTCTGCTGTGCCATCTCAATTTGCTGGCGTGCTTCTGCTTGTACTTCTTCTGATGCACGGTACCCTACATCACTTTCGTCTGTGAGCAGTCGTAATAAACCTTCATCGTGCTGCCATGCGTATCCATGTAACACTTCAAATGGACTCTTTCCAGTAGATTGATTGGGTAGATCGTTGAGATCGCTCTCAATTATTTTCAACTCACGATCCCAGTCTCGTCCCTCTTCATCTTCTAGACTGGCTTGGATAGCTGGGAGTAAAGTCCGATTTACTCTTTCGACTTGTCCGTTGGCTTGGGCTCAACGTGGTGAATTTAATGTGTGCTTGATCCCATGCTTCTCACAATAATCTGCAAACTGATTCGAGGTAAAGCTCGCACCTCGATCTGTGATGATACGGATCGGCGTTCCGTATTTGAGGATTAATTCGTCCATCATCTTCAACACTGGTCCCACCTTGGTGTCCTTGACGGCCTTTAAGCAGATAAACTTCGTTAGGTTATCAATTATTACGAGTATGTACTTGTTTTTCTTGGTTGACGTTATGAAATGTCCAAGATGGTCCATGTGAATTGTGGCAAAAGGTCTTGCCCCTGGTGGAATAGGGTTCAACATGCCGGGTTGACGTCCTGCTCTGCTTTTGGTCATGATACACTGGATGCATCCATGAATATGTTGCTTGACGTATCGTTTGACACCTGGAAAATAATAATTTTGTAATATTCGTGTGACAGTTCGTTCTACTCCGGGGTGACTCTGCAAGTCGTGATGTCGGATGACAATACTCTTCCTCAATGTTCTGGGTATCACGTACAGCCACTTCTCTCCCTTCTTTCGGTACAGTATGTCACCCACTAGGTCGTACTCGCTGACTTCACTTCGCTCGTGGATAGCTCTTTCCTTTTCTTCTTTCTTCAGGATTTCTTTCTTTCTCTTTAGTTCTGGATCTTGATATTGATAAAGCAAAATCTCGTCCTCTATGTTTGTTGCGGTGAATACCATTCCCAAGTTACGTTCCATCTGTTCCTCATTCTCGGCTGGATCTGTTGGTGCGCGACTGAGAGCGTCCACGTGCGCCATCTTCGTCCCAGCACGATGCTCTACCTCAAAGTCGTACTCTTCTAGGGCATCTGCCCATCTTGCTGACTGTACGCTATTCATCTTCGTCTTGTTGAGATAAACCAATGCTTGACAATCGGTTATTACTTTGAAGTGGATATTGATCAATAGCGGACGTAATCTGGAGATGGACCACACTACGGCGATCATCTCTAACTTGGATGAGTGATATCTTGACTCGACTTCTGACGTTCTTCGGCTTACAGCGTATGTGAGGTGCATTTCTCCACCTGGTTGACGTTGGAGTAGCATTCCAGCTAATCCTTTGGCTGATGCGTCTGTGTGAAGCTCAGTTTCATAATCGGCGTTGAACGGCTTCAGGATTGGTTGCTTTACTAAGTTGTCTCTGATGTCTTCGAAGGCTTCTCGGTGCTCTTGGGTCCATTGGTATACCACGTTCTTCTTCAACAATCCCTGCATGCTTGCGGCTCGCGTAGCGAAATGTGGAATAAACTTTCTGAAGAAGCTGGCTAGCCCCAGGAACCTTCGTACTTCATGTGTGTCTTTTGGTGCAGGGAACTCGGCTATCGCCTAGAGTTTTCCTCTTCCAGGTTTAATTCCGGATCCACTGACCTCCATTCCCAGATACGTGACTTCGGGTACTATGAATTGACATTTCTTCAGTTTTATCGTCAGCCCCGCTTGTCGTAAGGCTTCCATCACTTGTCTCAATTTCCCCTTCAGCTCTTCCCAGTTTTCTGCTGAAATTAGCACGTCGTCCAAGTAGAATTTGGCGACTTTATTTCTCAATGGGCCTAGTGCTTGCTGCATCAATTTGCTGAAATGAAAGGGCGTGTTCATTAGACCAAATGTCGTTCGTGTAAACTCACCCGTTTTATCCGGGGTGATAAATGCCATCTTGTGTCGTGCTTCCTTGGCGAGAGGCATCTGCAGATAACCATGTGCAAGATCTAGTGAAACAAATACGTTATGTCCTGATATTTCCGCCATTCTCCGCTCTTCTTCTTTACCAGGATTACTGGGCTTGCATATGCAGAATTGGTCTCGGTCACGATGCCGTTATCTTTCCACTCTTTGACAATAGCTCTTATTATCTCTCTTTCTTTATTGCTCGCCGCATATGGTCTGGAGTACACGGGTCTGCTTCCAGGCTTCTCCATGATATCCATCTCAACCAGACTCGTGCAGCCTAGTTCGGTGATATCCTTGGCAATACAATCTCGGAACTCGTTCAATATCTCCAATAATTCTTCTTTCGTCTCTGCTGTTACGTCTTCACCGACTTCTACCTCGTCAGCTGTAACTGGTGTTTTCTCCAATTGTCTCGTTATCACTGGAAGTTCTTCCGTCTGGATGATGTTGACTCGATGCTCTTTTAGACTCTCTTCTTTCGTACCAAAGTTCAGAAAAGGTATTTGAATTTCTTCTCTGTTCTTTTCCAAGCTGATAAACTGTATTGTCCGTGGTGGTAGTTTCTCTGCTGCTTTGAAGTTCATTGTAGCCATCGCTGTCTCCATGTCATGTGGTACTGGAACTTGTTCGAAACTAAGCGTATCACCTACGCGATGATAATTGACTGTCGATGCATCAGTGAAAGGTCGTCCAATGAGTACGTCCGTTGGTTGCGAGTCATCAGGCACAACTCTCACTCGAATCTCATTCACTGTTACGCCTTCGATGGTCACATTGCTCATGACGTAACCCGGTGATCGTACCTTGAATTGAGCTGGTCCAAAGCTTCGGAGATCTTCTGTACTTGGGGTCATCTCCATCTGGTTGACAAGTACCATTGTAGCTTTAATAGTACACTCGGAACTGCCTGTGTCTATTTGGCCTGTGAGTTGGTGTCCATTGATAGTCACTTCCTTGATGTAACGCGCAGCGGTATGGTTTGAACTTGATGATACGCGTTTGACTTCTGGAGCGTTTGAAGACGTTGCCGTGCATTGTTTAGCGTAGTGCCCAGCTTTCCCACAGCGTTTGCACTTTGCGGGAATTGAGCAGTCTCTGGAAAGGTGTCCGTACTTGTTGCAATTGAAGCACTTGGGCTCCCCTCGCTCGTTTACTGATGGTAGTTTGTACACATCAGAGTTTGCTGCTTGTGTGCTCGTTGAGTTTTGCGTTGGCGCTTCTGACGTTGCTGATGCAGAATCATTCGTTCGTCGTGGTTGTTTCGGGGTCGGCCCTTTTGCTTTCGATTCTTTCGTACCCTTCTCTCTTTTAATACGTTCAACTCGTTGTTCTGCTACTCGTTCTGCTTGTAGCATATAATGAAGCAATTCATCTGCATTTTGATGGAATGTTGCCTGCATCGCTGAACTCAAATCTTTAGATCTCACTCCGACTAGGATCTGTTCCTTGATTTCTGAAAAACTCAATGGATGTTCAATGCTAATTTGATGACATAATTCGAGTTTTGAGAAGAAGTATGCTCGAATATCTTCACCTGTTTGTTGTACTCTCTGCTTCATTCGTTCCCAACGTACCGTTAAACTTTCTGGAGTAATGAATACCTTTCGGAACTCCCCCTCGAATGCGTCCCACGTTAGCATTTTCTCTCGGTTAACTCGCCACCAATTCCGCGCCCCACCTCTCAGGATCATCTTCGCTGCTGTGAGTGTAATTTCATCTCCCCAGCGTTGGGTTTGTTTGAAATCTCTCAGATTGTTGATCCACTCTCTGGCTCGTGCGTTGTTCTCTTCCCCAGTGAAGTGTCCAATATTCTGTGATAGATCTGGAATTACCCCATAAATTCGGTTATTAATATTATTTTCGTACGTGTTCGAATTAATTAATGATGGTGCAGTATTGTTTGCATTTTGGTTGATAGCTTGACTAATTCCTGTGGTAATCCCCACAGTCAATCGGTGGAACATCTCTTGCATGGCGATATCTCGTCTGCGATTCTCTTCCTGTATAATTGTGTAATACATATTATTAATTTGTTCATAATTCCTTTCATTATTCGTACCACCTCCATTGCTTGATGGTCTTGAACTTGGCGGGTTATTTTGGGGGTTATATGCACTCTCTCGGTACTCTTCGTACGCCTGTTGGTGATAACGGTAATCTGCTGTACCGGCAACGTATGGTGATCCCGTAGTGCCCCGAGATGGCGGTGCCATCGTGTTTTGTGCTGACGGTAGACTAGAAGGTACTGAATGATTGGTAGTAATTGGAAGGGTTACCTGTGGTTGTCCTGTCATATTTTGTGGTTGAATCACCGGCGTTGGTCTCGTGATCGTTGCTGTTGTGGGTGTCGTCACGGATGAGGTGACGCTCGTTGAACACGCGGGAATTAACGGTGGCGTGATGAAGCCCCCGCTTCTCCTCGTCCCCGCTCCTCTACCTCGTGATGAAGGGCGAAAATCGATGCCAATCGATGTTGTTGGAATACTTCCTATGGTTGTATCTGGCGTGATGTCCATATCTACTCCTTCTAGGTCGTCTTGAAACATGTGGGCGTTATTTATGGCGAACTGCTCGAATTCGTTGTTCGTTAGAATTCTATTATTTAGTTGTGTCGTTTCTCTTCCAGCCGCCATTTTCACTTCCGTGCCGGCATTCTCATCACTTCTCCTTGATTCGATAAATCTCGTATGAAGTTTCTTCTTGGTTCCAAGTCCTTTGGATCCCACTTCTGAATTGTTATGATCTTAATTACTTTGCTCAAGGATCGTTCGTCTCTTTTGTTGTTCAGGATATTGTTTGTCAAGGAGTTTCGTGCACGTGTGAAGAATGAGTTTTTAGAAGACCGTTTTAAATGAAAGTAGATTTAATTAAAGAAAAGAAATTATTGTACAGTATTGAAAAAAGTGAAATCAAAGAATTAATTGCTCGATTGGACTGATTAATCGGCACTTGAAATAAAGAAAAGAAATAAGAAATTAATTAAACGTTTTAATCTGGAGTCGTCTTCGTATTTTCGTTGTATTCGTTCCGTTCGTTCACGCTCGAATCTCCGTCTCTCACGTCGTTGAAGATCCTTCCGGGATTTTAGGATTTTGCCCCCTCTGGTAATTCTGAGTTACCTTTCCACGCGAGAATTAAACAAGTGTAGAATTTTGGTGTTTATCAATGGATTTAATATTTTTTAAATACGACAAATTCAAATATATTTTATGAAACAAGCAAATTAGTTTTTATTTTTACTAAAAATTGGCAGTACGTGTTTTTCTGTTTTAAATTCATTTCTTCAAGATTTACGAGTATGACCACATTGTAATTCCACATGATACCATGATCACTTGAGCATCGTAGTACTTCCATCCCGACTGTGGCTGCTTCCCTTTTTTGCTTCCACGCCAGTCAACAACGTAAGAAATGTCATTATCTTCACGATCGATATTAAAATTCTCATAATCAAAATCTTGTATCCATTCAACAGGAATACCGGGCGTACATTGATTGTTATTCCCTCCACTAATCCATTTCACTAAAGCAAATTTCTTTCTCTTTTTACACATCTCCTTAATCCACAGAATTAGTTAAATAGTTTTGTAATTCAGCTAATACTAACACAATGACGTTTAGATGTTCATTTATTTTTCAGAACTCTGAAGAGAACGTGCTTTCAATTAAATTACGTACTTCAGTTGCTAAGCTGATATGTATAGCAGATATATAATCATTCATATATAACGATAAATGTAAAAGAATATATGATACTCAATGCATGACTCAATATATAATCAAAACATACAATTATATTATATGTTGAAAATATATTTATACTTATACATAATTTCGGCACTATATATGGCCACATATTTTCATATATTCTCAGATATATTTTTCCAATATATCGTTTTTCCGTACGGGTTAGGAAGTGCATACATTCTAGGGCAAACTGCATTCGTGCATTTGATCGTTTTACTGAGTGATTCTGAAATGTAGCTATTTGATAACCATTTTGAAACAATTTTGTTGTTAGTCCTTTGAGTTTCTTGTGTACAATCAGATCTCATAAGTCTATAGGTAGTAGTGTCTTTCAACAACAACCTTACAGCCTTTTTGTATTTATCAGCATCAAGAACTACTGTAACATTCCCCTTATCAGCTCTAGTTACAATAATGTTCTTATGTTCATTCAAGAATCTCTTTGTTTCAATGATTCTTCTATCAGGTGTAATGTTGGACAATTTGGTCTTATAGTTGGTGATGGCATTAACCATCTTACCTCTGAGAATATCTCTGTCTTTTTCAACCACTGAGCTCATCTTAACTTCCAGTCCAGTGATAAATTTGTGAGTAGGAAAAGTCTTCTGATCAAAGTGGATCGCATGTTTATGACCTAACGCCAAAAATTCAAGCACTCCAGGAGGAATACTAACGCTACTGAGATTTTTTATCCATTATATACATTCCAGTGTGACCTCTTAGAAGACTAGTCAACCTTTTTGACGTCAAAATCATGCCAACCAAAATTGCCACCCCAAGTATATTCTACTGGTTTCCTCTCTTCGACTAGTTTATTGTATTCAGCTAGGTAACAGTCCTTCAATTTTCTCCTCAAGTTATCAACATGTAATCTTTCAAATTCCAGAAATGTCTCTAATGTAGTCGGTGGTAATGACTAGAGTGCTGAGACTTGTAATTTTTCAATTTTACTTCTTGTTGATATTGAACTTTCTTGTGCATCTCCTATCAGAATGTTGAGAATTTTAAATTTGAGAATCTCTTGAGTACGAAATAGTTTATTTTTGTGAGACGTACTTCTCACGTAAAAATGTGATAAATTAAAAGATTTTAAATGTTTAGGTAAGACTTTAGAATGTCGACATCTCAATAAGAAAGTGATTTCATTCATTCCTTTGGTTTCTTTATGTAGCTCAACTTTTAGTTGTTTTAGTGTAGCTAAGATGTTGTTACCATATTGTGATTTTATGTGTCTGAAAAAACCTTGAGAGTCAAAAGTCTGATGTTTCTGGCCTTCCATAATAGTACAAATTGGATGATAGTTGACCGTAAACTTTTTAAATCAGTAATTGATTATTTGGCCTTGCGATCATGTAAATGAAATCAAAAAAAAAGAACAATTAGTTCATGACGTCAACGTTTCGATCCTGATTAGGATTCTCATCAGGACGTTAAACAAATTTTTATTATTATCTGTAAAAAATGACAAAACAAAAATTATTATAAAAGTTATTATGAATTCTATTGTAGTAAATATATGAGATAAAACTTACATAATGATGAAAGTAATTTAATAAAAGTTTTCCAAATTATGTGCATGGCTTTTCACCAATCAAATTTGGAAAACTTTTATTAAATTACTTTCATCATTATGTAAGTTTTATCTCATATATTGACTACAATAGAATTCATAATAACTTTTATAATAATTTTTGTTTTGTCATTTTTTACAGATAATAATAAAGATTTGTTTAACGTCCTGATGAGGATCCTAATCAGGATCGAAACGTTGACGTCATGAACTAATTGTTCTTTTTTTTTTTATTTAATTCACCTGATCGCAAGGCTGAATAACCAATTACTAATTTAAAAAGTTCACGGTCAACTATCATCCAATTTGTACTATTCAAAACAAAACCAAAATCAAAATGGGCGCCAGGATGTATCTCAACATCCGATCAATCTTATATTGATCTTAATAACGACAACAAAATCGAAAAAATCAAATGATTTAACGACAAACTCAAATACTCCCTTATTAAGCACGAACTAGTTCAGTCTCCCCCTCAGGGTCGCTGTTGTGGGTTTAAATAAGGAGCGTAAATAATTTCAAACAAAATAATTTAGAGGATAAAATAAAAAATTTTATATAAAAAAAAATCAATTATAAATGATTAAACCCCTGCGTTACATCGGTGAGTGCGCAGTACAATAAATGAAATATTATAAATTTTTAAACAAATAAAACAATTCAAAATAAATAAACAATTAGTTATAAACGAATTCTTCGAAACCAAATTTAAAATCAAATTAATCAAATAAAAAAAATTTGATTAATTAACAAATTGATTAATTCATTAATTAATCGTCAAAGCATAATAAAGTCATTGAATACAAAAAAATATTCAAAGAATTACAATCAAATTCAAATTCACAAGAAATTAATGGTGCTGCCACCTACAGTCATCTTTCGCAACGAAACGAAAGTAACTAGTGTCCCTAGTCTAGTGCCCCTAGTGACAATTTCCCTAGATGTGACTGTCGCCACAATGATATGTCAACAATGAAATTAATTAAATTAATTTCATGAAAAAAAATAATTTGACCGACAAAATTTCTCAAAAATATTGAATAAAAGTAAAAAAAATAATTACAAAATCCAATATATTTTACAAAGTCACGAGACTAAAATTCCACAATGAATTTCAATCAATTAGCTTTGGCAATAACGCCCAAATATATTCGTTAATTGAATTTTCTTAATGCGTGACATTTTATCCAAACAACAAAAAAAAAATTTTTTTTTTTTTTAATAAAAAAATTTTTCCTCGAGAAACGAGAGCAAGAGTTCAAAAATTATTTTAAAAAAATTAAATGTTTCCGAAAATTATCAAATCAATTCGCCGATAAATGGTATTTGATTTCGCGGCGTCTTTTCTACATGGCGTCATTACAGTAACAAAAAAAAATTGAATTTTCATGACCACGAAATCAATCACCGTACAAAATTTAATTAACCAAAAATTTGCTCACCAGATTATGCCAAATTAACTTCAATGTGAACAATATTTTTTTCAAATTTTTAATTGAACGACAATCAGTATAACTAAATCCAATGAATTAATTATTCCAAACGTGAAAATGGTGGTTATACAAAATTGTGCAAAGAGACACGACAAAACATGTGTCTACTCTACGGCACACCAAACGAGAATCAGCGACAGCAAGCGCTGTACACCAGCTAAGGCGTCTTTTCCAGGAAGGACGTTCTTTATTGGTCAATCCCGAAATACGTCATTCAATACAGCTTAACCTGACGTTAAGTATTTTCCTTTTTCAATGACAATATATTCCAACGAAGAAAATTGAGAAACTCCAAGTCGATGACATTAGAGTTGGGACAATTTTATCTAGTCCAAGGATGCAACCAAAGTTAATCTAAACGTCTCAATTAATTCTTCCGATGAATCTTGTCATTGGCGCCAAAACTTTCGTCCAATTAACCAACTCCTTGGGTAATGTATTCCCTCATCATCGTCCATCTGGTGTCTCCCTCTTCCAGTCGTGAGACATCAACTCAACTGACGATAATCCAATCAGCGTTAACAAAAGAAATTAACCAATCGGCATTAGTTTTACATAATTTCTACTACTATTGAACTCTCGTGATTCGTTTGTTTTGATTCTCAGTTGGTGGTGCCAAAACTATTAAAAATTCAAAATTAATTACGCGCCCAGACGACAAAAAGTAACGTAATCGAAATATTACGTTACAATACATAACTCTTTGGCTGAAAATGGGGTCAAAACAGCTAAAATAGCTTCTAAACACTCTCTTGATTTTGTGTCAAATTTTGTCAAGTCAAACGCTCATTCAATATTTGATCTTCGCGGCCTGAGTATGGCGTCGCCACCATCGTAGGCACGTCGCGCCACTCAGCTGATGCGTTTCACTCTTCGAGTTGTATGTCTCATGTTTTATTTTCAAATTTTCAAAATACTAAAGAAGAGTCATTATTCCATGAGCATTCATATATTCACTGATGAATATTAATTATTTTATGTTTTTCACATTACTTCATCCAATTTTTGGCATAAAATAAATATAATTCAGATATAAGATAAAAAATAATTTATCGAGTGGTACAGCAAAAGGAAACTGTAAATATTGTATATATTCTTCGGAATAATCTCTTTCTCTTGTTTGACAGTTGTGTGGTTTGAGGTGATTGATTTAAAAATGAATGGAACTTGTGAATAATGGAGAGAAAGAGTAGAAGTGGGAAAAAGAAAACAGATCCCCCTTCAGCACCTTCAGATGAAGAGGTTGATCTTTCAAGAAATCCAGAAGTTTTTACGAATAAAGATATGGAGAATTATTTTAAGAGGCAGGTCAGTCAACTACACTCAATGGTGAATCTTGATTCACTCCTTCAAAGAGATGGTGAGAACTCAACTGATCGATGTATTCCACTAATGACAATCCGTGCAGGTGAAGAATTCTCACAACCATTCAATCGATCAGAATTATCGAATGACTTAATGGAAAATTTAATAATGAAGACTTCAAGTCTGTCGATATTCGAGGATACTCCCAGTGATAATATTTCAAAAAGTTCATCAACAATTTCAAGTATTGTTCTGCGGAAAAAAAGTAGGAAAGCTCCTCAAGTATTGAGTGAATTATCGAGCATCGCTGAACATCGATCTTCCATTGACTCAATCCACAATACACAATCAGGAAGTTGGATGACTACCCAGTCCTCCCGAAGTATTGGAAATAATAGTTACGGATCAGAAATTGAAGTCGACATGAGTGAGCCTTCCAAGGATGAAGGAAATATTGAAGATGATTCGAATGTGAGTGAAAATAATCTATGCGATTTTCGAGAGCATAGTTTGGAGAACATAGAGACCCCACCATCACCACCTAGGCCTAAAAAAATTCATCATGTTCCGGCAGTACCAGCAGAATGGAAGAAGAACAAGAGACGCATGAATAGGAATAAAGGACAGGCCTATGTTGGACATAAAAACCAGCATCAGTTTCATTGGCATTTGATTTTTTCTAAACTAATCATTATTTTACATATATTGTAGGTCAAAATAAGAATCAAACAGTCGTGAGTATGTTGGGTCATGCCTTGCCCGACATCCAGCCCTTCAGTCAGTTCAGCTGAAATTTCTGGGAGCGGGTCATACCTATATGCCGTGTGACACAGCTCATTCAGTAATTGAGAAAGAGGTAAGGAGAACTCGCATCGATGTACCACAGGATTGGATCCCAGTCATCAGGAAGGCATGTTGGAGTAACCCCTACACAACTGAGCAACTTCTTTTCCATCATTTTAGAGATTTTAAGGCTCTGACAGATAGGGTGATGCCGAAGAATCTCAAATGTACTGATGGGACATCAATTAAATGGTCAGAAGTGAAAGAATTCAAAATGGAGCGAAAAATTCCTGGGACAATTTACGTGAAGTCGCAGTTCTCCAAACCCTACAAGACGTTTGCACTGAAGAAGAAATTGAAAGTTACCGAAGTTGATCCATTGTATATGGATGAACTGGGGATTGACCCAGTTAAGTTGCGAGATTTGAAAATGATTTGTCGAAAAAAACTCATTCCACAAGAGAAACGAGCAATTTACATGAACTAGAAATCGTCTGGTGATGATGATGCTGCACCAAATCAAGATGGACGTGCACGTATCTCAGGGAAATGAGGCGAATGACTGCTGCGCTTTTCTAATTAATTTTTTTATTTAAGGCACTGAAATCTTCAGAGCATTATCTGCCGTTTGTTGCGTTTTGATATTGAATAAAATCATTTTTTCTCATCGATTCTGCACTTCCGTTCATTTTTTGAAATCTATACTTTAACTCCACTAGAATATTCCATACAAAACGTCAATTCTCGTATAGCTATTCTCCCATTATTCATTCCAGGAAATAGGTGAAAAATCCAAAAAAGTACAGATAAATCCTTTTGGTTCAACTCGCGCGATTTTGAACCAAAAGGTCGTATAAACACTTCATTCAGGGATCATCTAGGATGATTCAGAATCATCTGAAACGTGGAGATTTACTATTCTCTAAATGAGTGTTTATACGATCTTTTGGCTCAAAATTTATAAAAAAAAATCAAAAAAAGTGCGTATACGACCTTTTGGCACAACTGCTGAGGAATCTCCGAGGGCTCCAACCCTCTCGACGATTACTTAGCAAGTGAGAAAAAAATATATTCAAACGTTTCACGACAATGATCACTCCCATCAACTGGAGGGTGAGCAATCACTGCAGCCCAGATTCAAACTGACGTAGAAGACGGAGAGACCCAAGAATAACAGCCTTCTGCATCTGCCCAACTAACTGGTAAGCACGGGATTTACACGCTGGAATGATGGATAGTTTAGACACAAAAGTCTTCTTCATGCCTCCAAGGAAACCGATAACGAGGACAGCCAGCTTCACGCTGAAGCCACGGTTCATCTGACAAAGCTGGAACAGAAGATCTTGAAAGTTTCGCCACTGCTCCTCTTCTTTCCGCTCCATATTTTTTCCAGCAGGAGCAGAAAATTCAATGACATAGATGACCTTGTCATCGAAATAATAGAGGATGACATCAGATTTGGTTGCTCCAATCGGCCTGATGGTGGTGAATGAGGAGTTCCAATATATTTTACATCTCTTATTCACCACAACGGACTCAATTTTTCCTGGTACATACCACAGCACTGGTGTCTTGTCTATCGAGTAAGAGTGCCGCAGGAAATAGTACAACACTCTTAAAGCCGCATTATGTCGATGGATATATCCAGAGACTGCTCTCACTGGACACGCTGATAAAATCGGCGCAAGCGTCGCTGGTGCCCTCTTGCAGACCCGGCATGCAGTGTCCGGAACCTCGAGGCCCATAATACGGCTACGATAAACGAGGGTGTTTATGACACCATCCTGGCATGCAAAAATAAATCCCTTGGTTTCTGACATCAGACCAGCGGACTTGAGAAAGTTGAATTTCAGCTGGACCGACAGACCCTGTTCTTGCACATGTCTGAAGAACCTGCCATGCATAGGCCTGTCTAAGTGCTGCTGAAACAAGTTATGCTGTTCGGCAGCTCCGATGATTTGCTTACGCTGGAGCTTCGTTTTCCGCACGATGGAATCCGTGGTCGTATCCCCAGACGGCAAGCAGAACTTCAAACCAAGGGATTCAGTGGCATGATTTGCTGCCTTGTCAAGATGTGCTCCAACTCCCTGGAGTTCATGATTATGCACGGACATCAAGAGTGAAACCACACTTTGCTGAACGTCAGACGCGAGACCAAGGACTAAAAAATCATGGAGGCACTCCAATCCCACGAGGCTCCACCCACCTTCTCCACGAGGCATATATAATCGTAGCGTAGAGGACCGAGGATGAAGATTGCGATGCAAGTGCATCACTTTCCACGTCATAACATCCAGTTGTTTCAATCCATCTCTCCCCCATTCGACAATGCCGAAGGAGTAGAGTAAGACTGGAACAGCAAACATATCAGTAGCGGTGACTTTATTCTTTCCAGAAAGTTCTGATTTCCCGATCCTCTGGAGTCGTCGCTTATATCCACTGCAAAGAGCCTCTTTCATAGTTTCAACATTGATCAATGATCGTTGATCGAAACTGAGGTAACGATAAGACTCTCCAGCACCAAGATGATGAATGGCACCCCCATCTACTAACTGAATAACTCGCTCCCTATCCTCAAGCCTTCTTCTCTTGAAATGAAAGACAGTACATTTGTCCACTCCAAAGGACAATAAGTGGCCACCACCTCAATGAGTAAGTTGAGCTCTCTCATTCCAGATGCAAACAATTTAAGATCATCCATATAATATAAATGAGAGATCTTATGCACCCGGTGACCAGGACGACCAGCCTCATATCCCCGCGCAGTTCGGAGGATGATCGATAGCGGCAGCAGTGAGATGCAAAACAGGAGTGGACTCAAGGAATCTCCCTGGAATATACCTTTCCTGTACTGCACCACTCCAGTAGTAACCTTCACCTCACCAGATGTTATAGTGAACCGAGTCTTCCAAAGTGGTACAAGACCTCTCATACATCTCACAATATCTTCATTCACCCCACGGCACTCGAGCAAATAAAGTAAAAGCTGATGGCTTGTACTATCGAATGCCTTGCAGTAATCGATCCAGACAGCTGACAGATTACGCTTGTACTGAATCGCATCCTGTACAAGGCTACGATCAACCAGCAAGTTCTCTTTACAATCCGACAGTCCGTTTTTTGCGCCACGCTGTTCATAAATCAGTCGCCATGTGGGGTCCACCTGCACCAAAATACGCTCATACAGAATCTTGGTGAATATCTTGTAGAGTGCATTGAGACACGTTATGGGCCGATAGTTCTCCGGATCAAACAGATCACCCTTCTTCGGAATGAGCACTGTCCTTCTCTCCAACAGCCACTGCGGAATTGGAGAGCTCCCGTTCAAGAAGGACAGAACACCCGAGCCAGATGTTGATGGGTCGAAGTAAACTTCTTCCACTAGAATATTGTCGAGCCATCTGGCCCAGGTGCAGAATGGTTTTTCGTGCCCTTCAGCACCTCACGAATTTCCTTCACAGTAACTGGTTGACACTCATCGCCCTGTCTGTGATGTTCACTACAGAATGTGACAAAGTGTTGTAGAGCAGGAGTATCTTCATGGAACTCCGGCTCATGACTATACCAGACTCTCCAGAAGTTTTCAACCCGGTCAGCCGTCGGCGCTTCTCCAGAAATAGGCGTGGCAGGCTGAAACCATCGACGGGGATCGATCCTGAAAGTGGAATTCTCTGTTGACTGCTTCATCCACTTCTCTAAGGATTGTTTGATGATCCCTAGAGCTCGCACTTTCCCGACAAAACGCCTCTTGATAACAAGAAGGTTCATCTTGTTTAGCGTGTGATAATGGTACCTCAGGTCAGCGCTGATGCGATGAACCTTCTGCAAAAAAGCCCGACCACTTTGGAAAGAGCTGATCACACACTGAATGCGGGACGCCTGTCTCCGTGCCATGTCCATCTTCTCCTGGAGCTGTGCACAGCGCCTACGCATTTCTACAATTCGCAGTGATTTATTACTATGAGTGCGTGGAACCAATTTTGCTGCATGTTCATACACAGCCCAGTTCAAGCTGAGCAGGTCTACATCTTTTAGGAGACTGTTTGCCAGGTTGACGTTCACTGATGCCAGTTGTTGTGGCTTAGGAGGAATTTTGCTGTTGATTGTCCTTCTCGTGCTCATGTCCTCTGGTCTCTCATCGTCTGATCTCTCGATATCTTCTCATCTTCTGATATCCTCGGATCTCCTGATTTCCTCACGCTGTTGAGAAGCCTGCTGAGTAGTGTGTATCGGGGAAGGACCAATGAGAACTTGATTGTTTTCATCAGCCCCCTCACTAGTTGAGTCCCTTCGAATCCAGCGGTTCGTATCCGTGCCACGCCAGATATGCCGCCTGATTCCGCAGATATTTTTGCGTATAATGCGAGAATTCGGGCTGCATTTCACATCACAAAGTCTGCATTCTGGCCATATATCCCCTCTGATGCGGCACACTATCCACTCAACACTGCATGAGGTCTATCTTTAGATCCTCCGTCCATCTACTGCGTCCATTGACGAGCGTAGGTCGTTCCATTGGATCCGATCGTTGATCCCTCCCAACTGATCAATGATCCCCATCCGAAGGGGCACAGTTATGGTGGGCCGTACTGCGGTTATTTGACGTGACCGAGTATACAGTAAATCAGGGGGTTAGCCCGATGTACCGATGACTATTGTGAATGGTTCATACAAACCATCTGGGCGATGAGTGCGTCACGTCCTCTATGCCATCAAAGCTGATGGCTTGATTATTATCATTATTATTATCATTAAAAAGTGGGAAACTTCTGTCTTCTCTTCCACTATCTCCAACACTGATTCTCGACATTCTCTAGCTTTTTGGCTCCCTTGGCCAACGTTCCTGCCAAATGTCAGCCAGCGTTGGACCAGCTCTCCGCATGCTGTTCATTCTTCTAAGTTCATCCGCAGCGTCCTTAGTGCTGGTGATTTTTTATTGAGAGGGGAGAATTGCTCTCGAGTCTCAACTCTTGATTTTCCCTATACATTTGAGTGAATTTGAACGAAATATATGGAATAACTAGGGGTGAGCAATTGCTCGCTCGCTACGCTCGCTCGCGAATAGAGGAGTGCGTATTTGCTCGCTCGCGAATGGAGGAGTGCGTTATTGCTGATTAGAAGGAATTAGTGAGAATGTATTGTGCGACTTCAAGCCACACTAAGAACTTCCCGATAATTTCTCTCACTACTTACTATTAGAAAAAATAATGAATGATAAAAACGATAAATAACAACAGACATGATCGTGGAAACTATCACGATATGTTGAGGAAATCTCAAAATATGGACATCAATAGAAAAATCATTTTTTCCTTTTCGAGGGTAGTGCATAGACTCCTCTTTTTGAGAAATTAAGAACAACTTGATAATGTTTTTCGTAAAAAACTAAGAAAGTACTGGGTTGATTCCGATCAAAATCTAATGACCGCGAATTTGTGTCAAGATGCTTCGATTACGACATCCATCACCTCGATCACATTATTGATTTATGAGAAAACGTGAACGAAAAAATTAATCACGGACATACACACACACACACACACAAACACACACACAGACATGATGGTGAAAACTATCAAAAAATGTTGGGGAGGTCTTAAAACATGAAGATCGATCGAAAAATCGATTTTTCATTTTCGGGGCCATTACATAAACTTCCCTTATCGGGAAGTTAATTAGTGAGATCTCCAATGTCCTTTGACCTTACTCTCGGCATTTGCTGATTTGGCTCCAAATGTGAGCCCTAACCTCCCTGGTTACTACGAGATATTGAAATATTGCTATTCCAACGCAAAATATATTCAATTTGAGGTTTTTCCGCCCGCATGACTCTGAAAACTGTAACAGTGCTTTCATGTGACATGCTATGACATGTTTTGTAATATACCCACACTTCATGACCATTTAAAATATGATATGTGATGCCTGAAAGAATATGGCATAATCCATGAGAAAACGATATCGATTATGAGATTTCGTCAGCTTCCGTGAAATCAAAATATGTCATGAAATATCAAAAAAAAGTCACAAATTTTTGGAAACAAATGATATTTTTTGACATACCGTGGTGGGATCAGTTTCTGACACGTTAAGCAATTTGTCCTGAACTATAAGCTAGCACTTACAGGTTTTTCTAGCGATTTTCGATTCAATCATTTCACCCTTCAACTCACAGTTCTCGGTTTCTTACAAACCATCCAATTCATTTTTATTCTAACGAGAATAATTAATATACAGGATCTAATTACCTCGTTCCTTTGGATCAGTTTCTGACAATGAAAAATGCACTTGGGCCAGTAAGTGACGCACGCCTGGACCAGTTTGTGACGTTACCTTCGGGAATTAGTGAAAAAACGCATTTTAGATAATATTTTCTTTATTAAAGTGATACAAAACAATTGAACATTCAATAAACTCAGAAATAAGTGAAATAATGAATCAATAACTATAGATCCTTTCATGGCTCATTAATAAGCTCTTTCTTTATCTCTTTGGTGATTCTTTCTTGTTTCAATTCTTTTGCGACCTGACGCTGCTCCTTCTCCATTCTTCTCTCTTCTGCATCTCTCTCCTTTTGTTCTTTCTTAATCCTTCGATTTTCTTTCAACATTTCTGCATGGGCTTTCTTTAACTCCTGGTTCCTTAATCTCTGCTCTCGCTTCAAGCGCTGGTCTTCCTCTTTCCTATTTTTCTCATCAGCTTTCTTGTGATAATCATTCCATGCGTCAGAACTTACAACTGACGGTAATTTTATTTTTGTACGCGTTTTACGTCCCGATGATTTCGTTCCAGAAGGCCAATACAAGGTATTTTTGAATGGAGAAGTTATATCTGGTCGCGGACACCGATTTTCAAGTGAAGAATTCTCTGTTCTCATAATGGAGCTATCAATCTTGACTTTCGCTTTACTCGAATGTGAAGATTCCTCCTTAATAGAGTCATTATTATCTTCATCTTTATATTCAGTAACCTCGATATCGCTCTTAACAATCAATATATTTTGATTATCATCAACAAATGACTCGTTTAACTGAGATAAATCCTCTGCTTTAGTAAATTGCACTGATCGTTTCGTACAGCTCTTCTCAAAGTTTCTTAGTTTTTTATCATCTGCAGCATCAACATTGACATTCTTCTTGAAAGAAGGAGACATATCTGGCAATGGACACTTGGTTTCATGTGGAGAGTCCTCGATCTTGCCCATGCGTCTATCAGTTGAACTTGTTCGTTCACTCCAACGTGAAAACTCTTCATCAACTGTGTCATCATTGACTTTATCATCAGGTTGATTAGCACCGACGTCACCTTTGATAATTAGTATCTTACTCTTATCTTTACCATTTGATTGGTTTAACTGATGTGAGACACTTGCTGCGGTAAATTGCACTGATCCTCCCATTGAATCTTCATTAAGAGATTTTGAATCTTCATCACCTTTTTTATCTTCACTATCATTCGTATCTCGTCCTCCTGAAGCACATGATAATTTCTCCACCGAATAGGAAACTTTCTTCTCTTCATTGCAGACTTTTGACAAGAGTTCATCAACTGTTTCCTGTACTAGAATGAATTCACCATCTTCTGTTATGTCGAATATCATAATATCATCTTCATTCCCTAGCGGTATTGGTAACACCGTGAAAACGCGGTGTAAACACAGTGTTTTTACGGTGTTAACACCCTTTCAGTGTTCACACCGTATAACGACGGCGTAACTACGGTGTATACACAGTGTTTTTTGTGCAGTTTTAACACTCAATTTACACTGTGTATATGCGGTGTTTCGAAGGTGTTTTTACGGTGGTTCCACCGTGTTTCAATGGTGTTTTAACGGTGTTCCTAGAACTCAGAAAACTAGAATTTCTTAATCTCTGCCATTTTCTCCCATTTCCCAATTCGTACATGATATCGAAAATGGTAAATTTACATAATTAATGATAGATGTATACTTTGTTATCAGTATTCCACTCCATTTCAAGGTTTAAAGTTCGTGGAATATTCGAGATTCAACTTCTTTTTTAATATTCAATTCAATTATACGTGATAATTAATTAAATATCATGGGAGATCGGAAGATTATGAATACGATCCTGAAATATGGTCAATTTACGACGTTTCACTTATAATTCAACCTTCTTCAGGCTCTTGACTTTCTTAGTATTTCATCAAGAGAATGCCAAGAGCTTGAAGAAGCTTAAAGTATAAGCGAAACGTAACGAATTGACAATATTTTAGTATTTTGCTCATAACCTTTCAATCTCCCATCATATTTGATTAATTACTACATACGTGGAAATGAATTCGATTATCAAATTGTGAGAATTGAATCACTCTTGAATAAATTCTTTTGAATTTGATCTGTCTGAGGAAAATAGAACGCGAAAGACATATGGGGAACAAAACTTATATTAGATTGCAATTATATCTTAATGGCGCAGACGGTAGGTTCACAGTCTGATAATCTAAAGGTAGTAGGTTCGATCCCCAGTGGATGTAATTTTTTTTTCTTGTATTATTCGTATAAATTTATTATTAATAAGGAATTTGGGAGTAGAAAAAGTTCATTTTTATGGAAACATTTCACTAGTTGGCATAATAATAGTGAACAAAGATTGGTGAGTAACGATCAAAACACCGTGAAAACACGGTGGGACCACCGTAAAAACACCGTTGAAACACCGTATATACACTGTGTGCATTGAGTGTCAAAACTGCACAAAAAACACCGTGTTTACACTGTATTTACACTGTGTTTACACTGTACTTACACCGTGTGACCAATACCGCTAGGGTTGCCATTTATTTCTAAACTCTGAGATTCATTCTGTACAATATTGCAGTTTCCGAGCAATGCCTGCAGACTAGGGATAGCGTATCTATGACTATCTGATGAAGTATCCAGCGACATCAAGCTTTCATCCTTGATTGCATCTTCTCGATCATTTTTAACCTGAAACATGAATGTCGACCACTTTCATCAGCATGAATTAATTTTTACTAAACAAAATTACTTGAGGAAAGGGAATGTTTATGAGTTCAAAACAATGAAAGAAGTATTTTTTCAATGAGTGGTGGAATTCCGGGATCCTTGATAAATCGAAAATACAAAATTATTTGTAGAAGAAAACTTATAGTATGTACCTCAGAATCATCCATATCATCGCCCAAGTTTCCACCAACATCAGTAGTAGCATCAGCAGCTTCAGCTTGTTCCTCACGTCCTTCATTTGCAAGTTCGTGATTTCCAACTCTTCTCCAGAAATAAAAAAGGCCCTTCAAATCTTCTGGTCCTGTCCATTCACTGTTTTTTTGCACATCTCTGAAGGTTTGGAGAATTGGACTTTCGATATTAGCCTCAATGAATTCAATATAACTCATTTTTATGGGATTTTTGGGAGCTGGTGATTTTGGAAGAATATTTAGCGATTTCTTGAAATATTTTCCATAGTTCACAGCATTTTCTGAGAATGGATGCAGCCCTGTAGCTCTGAATCCACTTCTAAGAATCGAAGTGTGATTAAGTTCAACCAGAGCTTTTTCCAATACACCAGCAAATGATTCCCTTTTTAAACGTTCGTCATTGTGCTCCAATCTCCAATCTCGAACTGTGCTTCTCCATACTTTCTTCAATGGACCGAAAAAAGCGACGTCCATTGGTTGAAGAATGTGGGTTGCATTGGGATACAATGCTATTAATATAATGCCATTGTCCCTGCAGAAATTACTTAATTCCAATGTCATATGGGAGACATGACCATCGATGTATAGAATAACCGGTAATTCAATGTTATTTTTCATCAACCAAGGATGGAAGATGTTGGCAGTCCACTCAAAGAAAGATTCAGCAGTTTCCCACCCACTCTCCGATCGTCCAATAGCTCATCGTTTTGGCATTGCAGCTGAGATATTTTAAGGGATTCGGACGTTATTGAATATTACCATCGGAGGGAGAAGTTCTCCAGCAGCATTACCACAAAACAAAGTGGTTATGCACTCTTTCTCGTCATTATTCACGAAACTGTATGCAACTTTGTCTCCTTTGTGTACAGGAACTCTGTCTTCCTTTGGACTGAGGTAGAATGCTGATTCGTCGCAATTAAAGATCCGTGAACCATCAATCTCTTGGAGTCCATGTGCCTTCAAGTAAGCTCCTACTTCCTTGAACCATGCACGTATTTTTTCTTCACTGATACATGCTCCAGTATAGAGTAAATTTTATGCCAATTTCTCTGAAATCTCTGTGTGACGATCTAAGAAAACATCGAACCAACGTCTTCCCGAACGATTATTCTTAAAAAGAGTCTTTTTCTTCAATTTTCTTAACAAGAGTTGAACACTGTTCAACAACTGATTTTTCGTAACCGGAAATCCATGGTCACTTACCTATACTATCCACTTTACCAATTGAACCTCTTCTGCATCGCCTAATATAAATTCTAGTCCTCTTTTACGTTTTGTGGGCTTCAACATTCCTTTTTTTTTGTATAGCAATGTGGTCCTTGGCACATTGAAAGTTCTGCTAATGAAACTAATTGATTTTCCAGCCTTAACTTGTGCCAATGCTTCTTGCAGTGCCACTTCAGTATACTTCTCAATTTTCTGATTTTTTTTAACTTTTCCCCTGAAAAATATTCAATAAAATAAATATTTATGAATTTTAATTGATAAATGTGGGAGGTTAGAAAACTGACAGGACTGACTGTCAGAAAGTGAAACATGGGTACTTTCGAGTTTACCGGTAATTGACATGTTAATTTCTCCACGAAATTAATTATGACGACATTTATTACAGTTCTATCATTGAAAAAATTTAATTATCTATATAATGGTATATTATTTAATATAATTCATGCTCACATTATGAAGATAATGAGCGAACACTCTGTTAAAACCTCGGTGTTAAAAAATCACTCGCGTGGGCGACTGCACTGGTGCCGGCATTTTTAACCGTTTAATTTTAAAAATTGGCGAATGAGAAATTCGTGTCAATTTCGACCAATAAAAATAAAAGACTCCATAGGTTGCTTCGCATAAGGATGTATATATGTAATATAGATATGAACTTTGAAATCGTCAAAACTATTGTCACTAACGGGAAAATTGGCACATACAGGGGCACTGTCAGAAACTGATCCAACCACGGTATGCTTAACAAACAAGCAGGAGCTTCACCCCATGGGCATTTTCGTAAATTTCAACCCTCATTATTTCCTTGATAATGTCTTTACTATTACAAAATTTATCATGAAGAACATTTAATATTATGCCAATACAATTGGCATGAAGCTTCTGAATGGAACTTTTCACTCTTCATTTTTCATAAATTTGAAGTGATATCAGGATGAATAAGGTCTTATTTATTGAGCAAAGATTATCTACTTTGTAATGATGAAATGATAAATACTAGTGACCTTAAAAAAAATTGAAAAAAATTTGAATTTCTGAAGAAAAAAGAAATTTTAGCATTCTCGTAGAAGAATCCTTTGAAAAATCTGAAATTTTTGAGATTGGTGATGATCATCTAAATTGATCTTTCAAGCTCAACTTGGATATGGTCAGACAAGCAATTCCGTGCATATACGCTCATTGCATGGAATAATTTTTCAAAAATGTCTCAGGAGCTGTTCGGTCGATTACGTTGAAATTTAATATCGAAATTCGCACTCATAAAATGTGCAAACACACGAAATTTGAAGTCTCTAACTCAAATATTTTTTAAGCTATCGCGATAACCGTGATTTTTCAAAAATCACAGAAAAAAAATATAATAAAAAAAGTAAAAAAGAGAGCACTGGTCACCCTTGAGGTTTAATGTGCGCCCTATCCGTGCGCATCTCCTCGCGGAGGATAGACGCTGCAAATTGATTTTTCGCTAAGAAAACTCGAAAAAACGATTTTATGGTTATTCACTTTTTCTCGAGAACCATTGAATCGATTTAGCTGAAATTAAATAGCAAAGTTGGCACTCATAAGATGTATAAACACACCAAATTTGAAGTCTCTAGCTCAAATATTTTTTAAGTTATCGCAATAACCGCGATTTTTCAAAAATCATAGTCAAAAAAATATTTAAAAAAAATAAAAATCGGAGCTCTGGTCACCCTTGGTGTTTAATGTGTGCCTCATCCGCGCGCATCTCCTCGCAGAGGATAGACGCTGTAAATTGTTTTTTCGCTGAGAAAAGTCTAAAAAACGATTTTTTGACAATTCGCTTTTTCTCGAGAACCATTGAACCTCATTCCCTCAAAATTTCATATCGATACATGCAGCCGTTTCCGCATAAAGTGATGAAATGTGTCATCACACACACACACACATACATACACACAGGCATGTAAAAAAAAATATTTTTTCCGACATTTTAGATCATAATCCGATGAAATCTCAAATTCGAAAAAAATGACGATTACAAGGCTTCTATTCGGAAGCAAAAACGTCGAATTTTAAATGTTAAAACTTGGTGAGATTTCGAGAGGGAATTTTGCCGACGATGATGCCCAGGTCCATGAGTGGTGCAGAAAAAATGGCGAATTCACTATAAATTTGCGAGGTCATTAAATAATTGAAAAATGCCCGTTTATTAAGCCGATTTGGCTAGCGTTCCTTTCATTCAATAAAATCTCAACTATTTACACTAATTATTTGCTTTATTAGCGGTGAATTTACTGAACATAAAACAGGATACGTCAATTTTTTTGCTGACATTTTCCGGAGAATATCTCCGAAAATAAGGAAGATAGGGTTTTTTTTCACTGTTCTTCTATGAATATTGAAATTCTCTACAAAGTGGGATGAAAGTTGGTGTTCATCCTGTTTGTTTGCGTTCATCAATTCATCTCGTTCAGTTTTCGAGGTACTTTCAAGAAATATGTGTTAAAGAAATGTGATAGTCCAGTTTTACCTCTTTGCCATCGAATTTCCTATCGTTTTCAACGTTTTCGGCATCTTTTGAATTTTTTGTAGGACATTTTCAATAATAATTTCCTAATAATATAGATAAGGATATTTTTATTTTTTCTCGGAAATCTTTTCAGCTCGAAGGAAGTTTGGTCTGGACTACCTCTATTTCACAAGTTTCACTTGTAGATATAGGGTATGACTTGGGTTATTGTCTTGAGTGCATTCTGATTTCATGGATTCTCCCTGGGGATTATAGACATCCGCTGATTCTCAAATGGGAACTGATGAATTTGATGGGAGAAGAAGTGCATCAACAGTGGGCCATTTACCTTGGGGAGAATCAAAAATTTTTCAGTGATTTTTTTGGAACAGCTGGAATTGGCATGGTAAAGCAAATTATTTCTGAATTTATATCTTTCACTGCATGAATAAGTAGCGAAGAGGTGGAACAGGAGAAGTCAATTTTCTTTCAACAGCTCTTCTCAAATGTCTCGGAAGCTAAGCAAGATAGGATGAATTCGTTTGAGTTCTTGGTGTAGCTCTTCGTGTTTTCTACAAAAAAGTATTGCAGTGAATTACACTATCTTCTTTAGTTTCCGGATCCCCCTGGAAAAGGCTGAAAAAAGAAATCGACTCATTCTGTTTCAACTCTTTTCTATCGAATTCTTATTAAAATGTTAGTAATTCGATTGTAGGAAGATCTTGGTAGTCCGCTTGTTTGTGGAAATTTCATGACTGGATTGGTTGTACAAGGAGAACAGCTGACAATTCCAAAAAAACCTTCAATCGTGATGTCCATAGCCCCCTACATGGAATTTATTGATAATATTGTTCATGGTGAATTCTAGTTTGAACGAAATTTAATGGTCCCAATTTTGAAGAGTTGCCACTGCTGTATCATAATCGTATTATTAATTATGATAATAACAATTCGATTCTATTCAGATGGTCTATGTTATGATCCAAATTATATAAAGAATAGAATTCCATTTTATTAAGAAATGATAAACAAAAGGAGTGGCATTGGTAAGGCGACGAAGTGTAAGCTCAGCACTTCAAGTCTGACTCCACCTCCTTACGTTGTCGCTTACCTCACTGGGAGTTAGGTAATGCAACACCGAAGGGGTCAACAATTCGATAATATATATAAACGATGGCCGGAGGAGTCTCTTGGCCGTTAATTCGCGAAACAGTAACGTGTATTATTTTTAAATTGTACTTAGTTAATAAAGAATTAAATTATTTTATCTCTCGTATAGATTCTATTATTTTAAATCAAACCCTTCAGGGATAACATTTTTGTGGCAGCGAAGTTTAGACAGCAGCATGATGTACGACTGTCAAGAATTTTACGAGGAGAGGAATTTTTTGAGTTTTTTATTCAACCTTTACGTTACTATAGTTTTTTTACTCTCGAGAGAAGAACTAGACGTTATCACATAACGTGAGGAATTAGCAGAAGAGTCTTTAGAAATAGACAGCTGATTTATTTTCTGTTGAGATCGATGATAATTATATTTCTTTCTCGAAGGAATTTTATTGACTTCGAATGAGTCAGACATCGTTCTCAAGGATTGTTGGTAATTTGCCTGGTGCACTGAATCAAATGCGCCCTACCACTAGGAGAACATTGCATTTTGGAAATTTGAGTCCTGTCCCAGAAACCTAGGAGCCTGCAGAAGTAAGAACTAATCAAAGAGAAAGATATTCACGTGGAGTGGAAACTCAACGCATTTATAATCAATCGTTTGACGGAAGCTTGCTCAACAACATGGATCATCGTGGAGTTGACGGAAAAGCTGGAGAAATTGCAGGAGTGAGGACCATAAATGGTCAAGCAAGGAATTCGACTACATGTCAGGATGTAGAGGATTCGCCAGTCTACAAAGAACAATTCAGTACTCCTCATTTGACGACACCGTTTTCAGTTCCGGGAGGATCTTTGATAGTCAGAAATTTTATGCCAGAACTTACTACGGAACAGCAGCTCAGAAACGAAAACAATCGATTGCGCAATGAAATGCGTCTAGCTTGGAAAAATGACACCGAGAGAGAAACCCTGGTAGATGACATTTTGCGACAATTAGACCTTGCAGAAGGTATACTTCAAGCAGAACAAAGAGAAGAAGAAGACTTAAAACGACAGTTACGTGATGCGTGTAGAAGAGTCAACACACGTGGTACGGATAACTAGGAATTAAGGCCTAGAACAGACAGAAATCCTCATCAAGATGATAATGAAGAATTTCTTTGCCTGAAATCCACTTTACAGTTAGTAAGAGACTAATAATATTTTTTATACTTAATACATTAAATGTATATTTACATGATGAATATAATGTAAATTTCGCCACCAAACCTTCATTTTGGCATAATTCGTAAAATAATATTTTTTTATACTTAATACATTAAATGTATATTTACATGATGAATATAGGGTCGTGGGTTCAAATCCTGCTTGCGCATTACATATTTTTTCCGGAATTCGATTCTCTTCAAAAATTATTAATAAAAATTAATTTATTAATAAATTTATTTGTTTAATGGCGACATTGCCTCGTGGATGGGAGGTAGAGAAAAGATGTGAGAATCAAAAATTCGATGGTAAATATAGTAACTCGCAATAGCTCAGTGGTAGAGCACCTGACATGCAATCAGAGGGTCGTGGGTTCAAATCCTGCTTGCGCATTACATATTTTTTCCGGAATTTGATTCTCTTAAAAATTTATTAATAAAACTTAATTAATTAATAAATTTATTTGTTTAATGAGGATTTGAACCCACGACCCTCTGATTACATGTCAGGTGCTCTACCGCTGAGCTATTGCGAGTTACTATGATTACCATCGAATTTTTGATTCTCACATCTTTTCTCCACCTCCCATCCACGAGGCAATGTCGCCATTAAACAAATGAATTTATTGATAAATTAATTTTTATTAATAAACTTTTAAGAGAATCGAATTCCGGAAAAAATATGTAATGCGCAAGCAGGATTTGAACCCACGACCCTCTGATTACATGTCAGGTGCTCTACCACTGCGCTATTGCGAGTTACTATATTTACCATCGAATTTTTGATTCTCACATCTTTTCTCCACCTCCCATCCACGAGGCAATATCGCCATTAAACAAATAAATTTATTAATAAATTAATTTTTATTAAGGTATTTCGGTCGAATTGGGATGAAGTCGGTTGTCAACCATAATACATTTTTTATTAACGCACAATTTACTACTTAAAAGCTGTGATAATTTTTTATTTATTAAATGAGAAAATATTATGTGAGCTTTGTGGGGCTTTTGAATGGAAAATTAATAATTAATTCCGGAAAAAACAGTAGAGACTTAACTTGACTAATTCCCTATTCTAGGGAGTTACCTAACCTCACTGACGTATGGGTTATTACATTGTATTCACGAGTTTTCTTTTCCTCGCTTTAACCTCTTTTGCTTCCGAATGAAAGCATTGTAAACGCGATTTTTTTCGATTTCTAGATTTCATCGGAATATGACTCAGGATGATCCAAAACGTCGAGAAATGATATTTCTAAAAAATGTCTGTATGTGTGTGTGTGTGTGTGGGTGTGTGTGTGTATGTGTGACAGATATCAGCTCAGCAACGGTAATACTTAGTGAGCTGGAAATTTAACAATAGTTTCCCTCCCCATGCAAATTTCTGTCAGTGAAATTTGAGCGAAATTGGTTGAGTACTTTTCGAGAAAACTCAAATTTTTGAAAAATCGTTTTTTCGACTTTTCTCCGCGAAAAATTGATTCACAGCCCCCACACTCAGCGATGAAATACATCTCATTTGAACTCACAATTTTCACTCGGGGTAAATTTTGCTCAGATTTTCCGTTTGCAGATAATTTCAATTACAGTGTTTTTCATCCTGAATTTACTATACACGATAGCTCAAAAACTATTTGAGTTAGAGACTCCAAATTTTGCCAGTTTGTGCATCTAAGGAGCGAAAAGTTTGGTATGGAAATTGGGCGAAATCGCTCCAGTAGTTTCTGAGATTTTGGCCAAAACCCATTCTATGAAAAGAGGTTATATCTCGAAAACTATCCAAGCGATTACATCCAAGTTCAGCTTAAAAGATTCATCTCAATGAGCCCCACAAATGGTGATAATTTCAGATTTTTCAGAAGAAGTCTCTTGTAAGGGTGTTCGATAAATTAATTTTCTCAAAAATCACGGTTTTTCTTAGCTTTCTCCCTAAGAACACTACTATTTTTTATTTCACCATTCGAAAGTAGACAATTTTTTCTACAAAATGAGTACCATTTCATCCTGACGACAATCGGAAAGAATAGAAATCCTATTTGGAAACCGAACGTCAATTTTTGTGTTCCATCATAGGATCTGAATTTTCATCTAATATTGAATTTTTATGTACCATGTGATATTATTGCAATTTAATCGATTATTCTGAGCTGATATTTGTAGGGATCTATAAGTGCGTATTTCTTGCGAGAATAATGTTATTTTTTGAGCGATTGAAATTTTTATGGAGATTTGATTGATTATGGGTAAAATCCCATTCGGAAGCATTTTGCCAATCGAATTGGCAAAATATTAAATGTCCCACAAAGAGTGGGGCTTGCAAATAACGCACATGGGGTGGAACTCCTGCTTGTTCAATTATTAATTAAAACTTTATTCAATGTCAATTAAAAAAAAAAGAATTTAACTTCACTTATGTGGATAATATGCATATAATGTTCTCTGATTCTGTAAAATATTGCACTGGACCGAATTCAAAAGAAACGTGCGCGGATGTGCCGCCATTTTCTTACCACTAGTCACTTCTGCTAGAGAGAGAGATCCAATATGTCACAGTGGAAGCAGCCACGGACTCACATTAAATATTATAATTAAAAATAACCCTGCGGTAAATAACCTAAAATAATTGGGAAATATGGTCCATAGATATCAAGGTTTATAGTGGTGATTTTTTTTATGGCCCTTAAACGATTAATTTCGCGGAAAGATTGAAATTTTCGATAGCTGGAGTGACATCTGAGCCTCATGCGCCATGAGAGCAATGCAAAATGAATTAATTTTATAAATTAATTACGCCGAAACTACACGGGCAATAAATTTAGGATCTTACAGACAGGTAGAGCAAAGCCAGCTCTTTCAATAGGATATAAAAAAACATGGGGTTACACGTGAAGCCCAATTTGACCGTACTACCTTAATAAATTTATTTGTAAATATGCAAGAAAAAAAAATTTGAATCAATTTTATTTCCCAGGTCCCTATTCTGCATATTTACCGGGTGCTTATTAGCTTCAACAGAGGCTTGAAGAGGATGTGACCAAGTTCGCAGCACGTGCAGAGCGTGTAACAATGGAGCTGGTTGAAGCAATCCAAACTGTTAACACAGATTTGGATGAAAATAGGATTTTCATAGGAAAATCCAATTTGGATGAAAATAGGAAAATGCGTCATCACACACACACACACACATACACACAGACATTTTTTAACAAGCAGGAGCCCCATTACTTGTGCGTAATGTGAGAATACATCTAATATTCTGCCAATACAATTGGCAGAAAGCTTCCGAATGAATTTTTTAATTTCAAATCTACCATCACTGATCTTATTCATATTAATCACGTCAATTCATGTTCTTTTTGTTAAATATGATATCTCTTTGAATGTTCTGAAGATGATGAGAATCCCCTCGTTTGCTATGAGTAACAAAATTCTTTCTTATTGTCATATTTCTACTTTTTGGAAAATCTTGAGTCATATTCCATTGAAATCTTGAGCTTCAACTTCATAGTCAAGTTAGCTAACTCGAGTTTAGCCTTGCCCAAATTCAGCCTAATTCAAGGTTGCTTGTGATAAAATTCTCTGCAATGAGAAATTTTCAAAATTTGCGTAACTTTGAATTTTTTCTCAATACTAAAATTGTGCTACCAAAAATCGATACAAGGAAAATATAATGCATAGATAGCATGAATCAATCAAGTTGATATAAACTATCTCTTTTCAGAAGTTGAAATAATTCTTAACGATTGAAGAAATAATGACTACGAGACACATCAAATGTTCACGAGGTCATAATTGTAAATTTGGAAAAATATACTTCAATAATCATCTTTTTATAGAATGTTTGTCTGATCATAATTTGAGAGTATCGTTGGACAAATTTCCAAAAATATTGAAGATCGATCATGAACGATATATTTTAACTGGGATAGTGAATTTTATAGATTCAGATATCATAAGTGAAGAGAATATTGGACATTACACAGCGTATATTCTTAAATTCGATGAGTGGTATGAAGTAGATGATTTATCACCTGATCAAACGAATGGAAAAGATTCATCTGATTCAGACAATCCTCATCTATGCATATATATAAAAATTGGTAGTTGTGATTGAACGAAATTTATGTGAAGAGAACGTGATTAAAAATAATCTTATAATTTTGAAAAAAAAAGTATATAGTTGATCTCGTTATTAATTATCATCAATTTTATCATAGAAATGATTTTTTTTAGAATATATTAATATATTATCGTCAAAAACATACCTTTCATAAAACTGGGATTATTAACCGACGCAGCTGATACTTTTTCAACAAATATAAATTAAGAATGTTGAATTTATGCAAATATCAATATATTTGGGATATAAGATATTCTTCAAATTTGGCAAATGATTAAGTCACAACGACAATGGGTTCATCTTTCAATAAAGAAAGATTTACTTCACGATAATTAATTCAGATATATTGCCCTCCTCAGGGAAACATATAGGAAAATGGAAATTCATGGAGGATCAATTTTGTGAATGGTTCCCTAGAATTATTATTTCAAGAATTCTAAAAGTTATAACACAAATGACGCATAGCCAAGACCTTTTAACCCTCTGAGGATTAATCCGCAAGCTTTATCTGGTCACAGTTGCTTTAGAAAATTCCTATTCAGGAGGAAGAAAGCAGAGACGGACCAATGCCCTTGAAGCGGAATGATAGACAATGTCAATCACACAATGTTTATGTCCGACAGATGAAACGAAGAGAGTCTTGAGTTGAAAGCTCATACCGGACGATAATTCAATAAGATTAGCATGATGATCAGCCTAACAAGCAACAAGGGACGCTGAAATCATCCACACAATGATTGATAAGAAAGAAGATGACATCAGAGCGCTACGTCACAGCGTCTGGAGACAATGTCCATGCTGAAGTGAAGCGAAAGTGGTTTGCAGCATCGTGCATGAATGATGTCACGGAGGTGGGTTTTTTAGTCAGTAAGAATCTGACACTACCCGCACCCCATCTGCGGGTGTCTCATGTAAAATTTTTCCCACCTCCACAAAAAAAAAAAAAAAAAAATGGCATCACTGATCTGTGCGTGGAATGCGAAAACTAAAATAGGCCTCAGAGGGTTAAGTTTGTTCCAAATATAATCAATTGAATAGTTTTGAAGATATAGCTTGCTTTTTCTGATGTTTCTATGCTGATATCTAAAAAACTACTGGACCGATTCCGCCCAGTTTCAATACCAACCTTTGTGCTCATCAGATGTATAACCTCACAAAATTTGAGGTCTCTAGCTCAATTATTTATTAAGTTATCGTGGAATCAAGATTTTCACGAAAAATTTATCAAAAGTTTTCTACTGGCTAAAATAAAAATCTGAGCTCTCACCACCCCGGGGGTCAAAGATGCGGCTCTTGGACGCGCATCTCCTCGCGGAGATTGGACGCTGTGATTCCATTTTTCATCGAGAAAAGTCGAAAAAACGATATTTCAACATTTTCATTTTTCTCAGAAACTATTCAGCCGATTTAGCTGAAATTTTCGTGAGAGCTTGGGGCACGCATGGCGAACTTATGGTAAAATTTTCAGATCGCTAGCTAACCCCACTTCAGAGTCAAGCGGAAAATGCGTCATCACACACACACACACACACACATATACACACATACACACAGACATTTTTTAAAAACGACGGATCTCGACGTTTTGGGTCATTTGCAGTCATATTATGATGAAATCTCAAAATCGAAAAAAATTACGATTACAAAGCTTCCCTTCGGAAGCAAAAACGACGGATCTCGACGTTTTGGGTCATTTGCAGTCATATTATGATGAAATCTCAAAATCGAAAAAAATTACGATTACAGAGCTTCCATTCGGAAGCGAAAATAGTAAAAATAGAAAACACTTATCGCATTATAGCTGTATTATATTTTTTTTTTGGTTTCAAAATCACGTTCGTATCAACTCTTGGATTTTTTAATCAATTTCAACGGTTGCCTTCACAGCCTCATCGAGTACTTTCCGTTTTTTCGCTTCTAGCTCTTTCACAATATCAGCTTTTGGGCTTTTCGTGTTTTTTTTCTTCTCTGTCTTTTTTCTGTTTTGCCGGATCTTCTTTGTACCACGCATGAGAATTGCGAGATGCATGAATTGAAGATTTTGTGACAACAAAATTTTCAAGTCCTCCCTTGGATTCAATTGCATCATAAATGGTCCTCTGTGCAACCAGAGAATTTTCATGTTGATTCTCAACTAAACATTCTTTGTTCACTGAGAAACTCCGTTCGACAACAACATTGCCATGCGAAAGAATCATGACAGTTTTAACAGAATACAAAAGCTCTTTATATTCTTCAATGCCACAAGATGTAATGAGATTGACCCAAAAATGATCTAGACGATTCTGTGATCGTTTAAACGACTTAAGCTTCTCCTGCGTGGCTGAAATCGCGCAAATGCGTTCATATTGATGATCGATTTTATCTGCTTCGTTACCAGATATAATTTCATTCTCTAGGTAAATAGGTAAAGCTGTAGACAGACGTTTTTTCCCAAGATCAGTTTGCAGTGCTACGGTTGGATTTAAACAAGAAACGGCTTTCAGAATTGGGAACTTCAACGGAGAACGAGCAAGAAGTTTTGAAACGAAAGTTTGAATGCACTTGCCACGTTGGTCTTCGAATTGCAATATTTCAAGATCAGTTACTTTGATATTCCCCAATTGGGAGCGCTTTGCTTGTCGAAGTGCAGCTTCGGTTCCATAATTAAGTTTAATCTCTTTTGCTGTAAGCAGATTCTCTTTTCTTGTTATGTCTATTCTCATTAAATCAGTTTCTCTCAAAACATCAGGCTCAACAATTTTCTCCATGGCTGATTTCATCACTGCATGAAGTTCGGTATAAAGGAATGGAGCTAGACGATGATCAGTTTGGAAATTGATGAGAAACGGTTGGAGATCACTTGCGAACGACTGAAAAAAAGCCAACTTGGGGCGAAGTAATTTGTGAGCTAACGCGTCAGTAATCACTTTGAAACTGTTACACTGTGGGGCTTTGCTGTTCTTTGTAACCACCTTTACATTTCGGCGAATATTCGGCAGTACTGCACAAGCTCGCTCAGCAACTGATATATTTCCAAGCCATCGAATTGCACAAAACTTCATGGGAAACTGTTCTAACTTGGAAGCCTCAATGTAGTCAGCTTTCCGAGCTGGTACATTTTTGAACAAATTGTATGCTGCTCGTAAAAACTCAATAACTTCCCCTTCAGTATTTTTTATACCTGCCTTGAATGCACAGTGCATCGTATGTAGCCCACAGCTGCTTAAGTCCAGTATTTTTGTTAGGGTCGTCCGCTAAATCATGTTTGAGATCGTTGAGAAACTTGAAATTCATATTTGGCCCATCCATAGACTTGTATCATCTTCCGGAGCATACTTGAGGGGATAGAGTTTTTGAATGCTGCAAGTAGATCCAACGCTGTCGTATGTCCCAAGAATGTAGAAGTCCAATATCTTGTCACAGTTTCATTTTTTTCTTCATCCCAGAAACGTACACAAATGTCCATTTGTTCCTTCGACATACCTTGTTCAAACTTTCATCAAAAAGGATTACGACGTGATCACATTTGTCAACCAACTGATCAATTTCGTCCTAAAAATATTTTGTCATGCCATAGGTTATTGTATAAGCTGCTTTGGCTTTGCTTAACTGCATTTTTTTCGCAATTTCACTATCAGGAAGTAATCGTGGCATCAACGATACACTAGTCACGATATTTCTCAGCGAGTTGTGAGACATAACCGCATGGAGACACCACATTATTTCTGCCTTTGTGATGGGATCTTTGACTACAAAGTGTTTAATATCTTGCGATTTCTGAGCAGGCTGAATCTCTCGCAATATTGCCGTGTTGCAGTGAGTCGCACAAGCAGAAGTACATTCATTACTGGGAGTCATTGGAATTTTCTGAATGATCTGTGAGGTATCAGTCGTTGACGATGATTTGTTGGTATCGATGAGAAGAATGTTTGAAGGCAGTTTCGTGTTGATAGATACTTTTTTTGAAATAATGTTGTTGTTGCTGAATATTGATGAGATAGAAGAGACTTGACAGTTGACAGTCGTTTTGTGCTTTTGTCCATTCATGTGACTCATCAGGGCCTGTTGACCCATATTGCTCAGAGAGAAAGTCGAATTACATATGTAACACCGTGCAGAAAATTTGTCAGTCGGAACAGGCTGCAACCATTTGAAGATAGCTTCATTCATCCATGTATCTTTGAAACTACATTTTTTATTATTCGGAGACATTGACACTGATTGACCCACTGGGCTACGGTTTTTCAGAAAGCCTGAAAGATAGAGAAAAAAATAAGTCTAAATTCAAACGAAATGCAGTAAAAACATTGCATGCAAAAATTTTAATTTACTCAAAAATATTTATTTATTGTCATGACATAAAACTAAATATAACCTCATTCGGATGAACCATTTTTTCCTCTCAAGATAAAAGTCAACCATATAATATAAAAAAAAATATTCTCCACTTACCCTCTAGTCAACGCACGATTTTAATAAACGTTCTGTGATGGATATGTACATTGCAAGGGAACCGAATAATTCTATTTTCAAATTTTACTACATCGTTAAAGCAATCGGCTCAAGAGGATGAGTCATTCCACGGTATTGCATGATTTTTTCATTTTTACTGAGGTATATAACAAGGCTATGGCAACGCCATTTGACACCTAGCGCTGAGCACGTTAAACGATCACCAGCTCTCGTTGTCACAGATCTTAGGCGTTCAAGCTCTTACTTTTTTTCAGTTGCGTCGCTGTTAGTAAATCATAATTTTGAAAAAATGTAGTGATGATATTAAAAGAATTAAAATTCCAGAAAAATCATAGAATTCCCTGACTTTTCCCTGACTTTTCGAGAAATATAAAATTCCCTGAATTTTCCAGGCTTCCGTGACCGCTAGACACCCTGTTCAAGTGCAAATTCTTGTAAGGGCTAACGATTATGAAACCTTGCATGAATCTTGAATTGGGGCCATCGAACTAGAGAAAACTATTTCCACCGATCTGGGGGGAAGATATATGCCTACTGGGAATACTAGTAATAATAGTAATAAAAATTATCAGGGAAGGAGCAGATAATCAATGGGGAGACAATCATCTGGAGGAGGTTGTTTCAATTGTGGTCAGTTGAGTTATGTTGCAAGAGATTGCAAAAATGGCAAAGGAGGTCAACGTAAAACAATATTGCCAGTTGCTGACCGACGCAGCGTCAACGCTTTTGCGCAAGCATGCAAATATTGTGGACATTCAGGGCATGATGCAATGAATTTTGACCGATTGAAAAAGAAATTGGGGCTACAAGAATCTGCAATTCTTGAAGCAAAGAAGGGAGCACCAAACAAAGTCAATAATGCAATGACTCGAAATCTGAATAATTCCAAAAAGAGGAACGACGCTACAGTGAAGGAAAATACTTTACCAGTAGGAGCCTTTCAAATTCGAATAGTAAATGTAGAAGAAGAAGATTCCAGTTAGAATGCTGTACAAAAAAACATGATGAAGGCAAGAGATCCATCAGCACAAAAAAATCATTTGATTTTTCCAGCTAAAGGATTGAAAGAGCCAACGATGTTTCTATGAGATTTAGAAGCGTCTGCATCCTTCATCAAATCAGGATTGTTACAAGATGATGTTAAAATAAATTCATGGAACAAACTACTGAGAGGAATAGGAGATACTGACGTCATAACAATTGGTACTGTAGTACTTCATCTGCAAATGAATGGAGAGGAGTTTGGACATCTGTTTCACGTTGTTCCGGACAATTTTCCATGCATAAGAGGAATCTTGAGAGAAGATTTTATTGAGGCTGAGGACTTGAAAATCACAATAAGTCCAGGACAAAGTGTCTCTATTAATGGAGTAAGTTTGAACTTCCTGAGGGGGAGGAAACCTCTAAAAATCAAGGCTAGAACTGAAAAATTAATTTGGGCTGACTAATCGAATTTCTCGGAGAATGTCTGACAGAAGCAAAAAATAATCGAGCAATCGTTTGCGTAATTAATATTACGAACGAAAATGTTTATTTGGATACTCCAACTGTCGACTTGGAAGAATCACCTAGCTATGACGCATTGGAAACTATGGAATTGAGAGGGACTTTAGTGAAGAAAGATCGAATTTCACTTTTGCATAAACATCTACGATTAGATGATTTGAACAAAGAAGAAGAAGAGAGCATACTCGAGATCCTGGAAGATTACAATTCCATCGTACAGCTTCCAGGAGATTCACCTGGAATTACGAATCATTTGGAACGTTCTATCCCTATAATGCCAGATAAGCCAATTGTGAATGTACGTTCACATCGTTTGCTGCATGCACAGAAAGAAGAAGTCGAGCGTCAGGTGAAAGAGATGGTAGAGAATGGGGTTGTGTAACCAAGTCACAGCCAATGGAATGCTCCATTGCTGGTACTTCCAAAGAAGCCGGATGCCTCTGGAAAGGTTAAACTGAGGGTTGTTGTGGATTTCAGAAGATTAAATGAAATCACTATGGGAGATTCATTTCCAATACCAAATAATACAGAAATTCTAGATCAACTGGGAAAAGCAAAGTATTTCTCAACACTAGATTTGGCCTCTGGATTTCATCAGATTCCAGTTAAAGAGGAGGATAAATGTTAAACTGCCTTCTCAACACCACTGGGACACTATGAATTCCATAGATTGCCTTTGGGGTCAAAGGTGGGCCTGCTCTGTTCTAGAGATTGATGAATTGTGTCTTAGCCGGAATATAGGGCTTACGTTGCTCTGTATACTTGGATGACGTCGTAATATTTGGAGCTACACTTGAAGAACACAATGAAAGACTACGAGAAGTTTTGCAAAAATTGTAAGAAGAAAATTTCAGACTACAGCCAGATAAATGTAACTTCCTGAGGAAAGAGGTCGTTTATCTAGGACATGTGATAAGTCAGTAAGGTGTAAAAACAGATCCAACTACAACTGAAACAGTAAAGGAATTTCCTGTACTGAAAAATGCTATAGGAGTCATGTTATTCCTAGGATTAGCAGGATATTATAGAAAATTCATAAAAGATTCTTCTAAAATAGCTCAACCACTTACTGAACTCTTGAAAAAGAAAACAAAACGGACCTGGAGTGATAAAGAGCAGCTTGCTTTCGATACTTCGAAGGAGAAACTGGTAACAGCACCGATTTTCCAGTATCCAGATTTTACTAAGCCATTTCTATTAACAACAGATACGTCTAATAGAGCCATAGGAGCAGTTCTTTCTCAAGGAGAAATTCGCAAGGACTCGCCGTGGCTAGCTATCTGAGAATTTGACCATATATTTGTCATGCATGCCTGAAGTTCTCACAAAAATTTCAGTGGGATCGGCCGGATGGTTCTTGAGGAGGATGGAAATGTCGAAATATCGTTGTTTTGACTTTTGTTGATGAAAAATGAAATTACAGCGTCCACTCTCAGCAAGGAGGTCCACGCTTATGAGATATACCTTTGTCCTCTGGGTTCGTTGGAGCTCAGATTCTCAGTTTATCAACTATGAAACTTTTGAGAACTTTTCCGTAAAAATCGCGATTCCTCTATAACTTAATCAATAATTGAGCTCGAGACCTCAAATTTCGTGAGGTTATACATCTCTCAGTTTTCAGGCTTTTGTGGCCATTTTCATAATTAATATGTTTGGCTCCCTTGCCAAGGAGAACAGTCTGCCTTGGCTGAACATCATATGGATACTGGACACACTATCCATTATGACCAAGCAAGAATGCTGGCCAAATCCCAAGGATACTTTGAGAGAAAGTATCGGGAAGGCCTACAGATCCACAAGAATCCTAACAGCTTGAACAGGAATAAAGGATACCAGGTGAACCCTATTTGGAAAACCGTCCTCCCACTTTCTTAATTGACCAGCTGATTAATTGAAAACTCCTGATTGGCTCTACCCCCACCCCTACTTACTCCCCCCACCCAGAAGGGGTATTAAGGACTACCCTTTGACCATGGAGCTCAGTATCGGAGCTCATGGCCCTGAAGATGCAGACTGCAACGTTTGCGAAACGTCGGCGCAACGCTGAAACCCAACGTGGCATCCATCCGGAAGCCGAATATACCAATAGGTTATACATCTGATGAGCACAAAGCTTGGTATTTAAGTTGAGCGAAATCGGTCCGGTAGTTTCATAGATATTAGCATAGGAACATCCGAAAAAGCAAGCTATATTTTTGAAACTATTCAATTAACTATATTTGAGATGACCTCAACCCTAAGCCCATTTTGGTTTCTCCATTCCTCGCACAGATCGATGATGGTAGATTTAAAATTAAGGAATTCATTCAGAAGCTTTCTGCCAATTGCATTGGTAGAATATGAAATGAACGATGTTCAAATTACGCACAAACAGTGGGGCTTCTAGTTTTCCCTCCCAAAGTAATATTGAATTAAATACCAGGTCATAACAAATCGCATGTACCTTTTTCTCACTGCTGGCAACCGGTGTAACACCTATTTTCAAACACCCTGTATTAAGTAGGTATGCAAATAAAAATAATAAGTAACTTTGAAGGTCCAGTCGATCTCAAATTGGCTCATATCCGAAGAGATTATAATGATCCTTCGAGTGGGTACGCTGATTCTGATTAGGGTGGTAGTGGAAGGACAGATAACACAAGCAGGCATTAACTCTTCGTGCGTTATTTGGGTTCTCAGATTTAATATTCTGCCAGAGCCATTGGCGGTAGGCTACCGAATGGAACTTTCAATCGATAATCCAATAATGACCATTTAAATTAATATGGATTGCATTAACTTTGTAACGGGGATTCGTCCAATCCCGTTACACTTCCGGCCATCCCTTTCCACACACACGGTTCGATAGCATGGGCGCCAGTTTATTCTTTACCGGAGGAATAAACAAAACTCACTGTGTGCTGGCTTTCCCTGGGCTCACCACGCTTAACCTCTTAGGGCGGTATTACCTTAAATTGGAATAACCCTCGTCCTGGGACAATGAACGCAGTCACTTCCTTAGACTCTTCGGTTAGCGGTATTTGCCAATAGGCTTGACTCAAATCGATAGTGGACAAGTAACAGGCTTGTCGTAACTCATCGAGTGTCACTGCCATATTCGGTAATGGATAGGCATCCTTTTTGGTTGCCTCGTTAACCCGCCTCATGTCGACACAGAAACGAATTTTCCCATTCGGTTTTCTGATCATAACGACAGGGCTTGCCCAATCACTATTGGATGGTTCGATGATGCCGTTGACCAGCATTTCATCAACCTCTTTCCACATGGCTTTGCGCATAATCTCCGCTTGCCTATGTGGCCTTTGCCTGATTGGGTCGTTATTTTGCACATCAATTTTCATCGGCGGCAGTTTCGATATCCCAGGTTTCTTTGAAACCGGCGGTAAAACCTCTTTGAGGACGCGTCGAGCCGAACAGCTTCCTCGTTTTGCGGTACTCTGAGACCGTTGCAAACACTAATGTTATTTGCGGTCTCTACCGGTGTGAAGACGAACTTTGCCTCCGGATTATCGCGATAGTACCACGTTTCACCGTAGAAATCTATCACCATCCGTGCTGCTCTCAGGAAATCGAGCCCGAGGACAAAGTCTTCCGTTAACGTTGGCATCCATAGTGTTTCCACTTTGGTTACCCGGCCTCCTAAGCCGATCGGTAAGTCAGAAGCCTCTTCGACTATTGTCAATTGGCCATTGGCTACGAGAACCCTTCTAGGCGGAATTCTTTTGAAACTTATCCCTAAAGAGGAAAGAGTTTCAATTCCTGCCTCGCCAGCAAACGTGCGTGTTGCTCCTGAGTCAACCAACGCTCTAATTTGCTCTCCCTTTATAGTAAGGGTGGCGTAGAATGCTACTGGTCGTGAAGTGTTAGCTGCACAGACGAGTATGTCATTCCCGGTAACAATTTCCATTGCTGGATTTTGATCGATATCCTTATATGTGTGCCTGTTACCAGACTCGGTAGTTTCCTCCACCACAACTTTTTCATTGAGCTTCTCAGGAAATAGGGAGCTGTCTGACATGCTGCTCCCTCTAGCGAGGTCCACTTCTCCTATTGGATCTTCGCGGTTCGCTTTTCGTACGATATCCGACGCATCGGGCTTCGTGGTCAGCTGAGTGACTCCTATGAGCCCGTTTAGCCGTTTTTTAGATTCGTCTGTTCACCTTGCGGTCTCGACTTCTTCTTTTCGTGACGACGATATCTTGGCTCTCTTGGTGGGTTCTTACAACTCCTCCAAGTATGCCCTTCCTCGCCACAATTCTAGCAGGAACGTCCAGAGGGCGCTGAAGACTTCCCTCTAGCGGTATTGGACTGACGTCCATTCTTTCGATATTTGAGAGGTCTCATGACTTCCAATAGGTCGTCAATCTCTCCCTCCTCTTCCGATAGCTCTTCCTCCTCTTTTTCACTTTCCACTTCCACTGCTCTGACTTGGTGCCTTGGGAATTTCTCGACGAAACTCTTAGACTCCTTGTATGCCAAATTTGGACATACAGCAGTTTCAGCTGGTGGAGGGGATCGGTAGTTTCGGGCACATTCGTAATTCCATTCATTACGTAACGCCTTATGCTCGAGATCCTCAATCGTTAGCCTGCGGTCAATATCGATTCCCGCTCGATATTTCGGTAGCATGTTTGTATATGCAGTGTATACTTTGGCCTCTTCGTCCAAAGGTGGCGTTATTTTCTTAAAATAACCGCGCACACTACGCATATACTCGGCCACAGACTCCTGCTGGCCTTGCGTTCGCCTATACATCTCATCTCTGAGACGGACCTGATAGTCTAGGCCTCCGAATTGTCGTCGGAACGCTTCTTTGGCTTCAGTCCAATTAAAGAACGTCATGCCACGGTACCATGTGAGTGCCGAACCCTTCAACAGACCCCTAAGGATATGTAAGAGATCTACCTCACGTATCGACAGCGAAACGAGTGCGTCATCTAGTGAAGAAATGAATTCTTCGACGTCTTCCTCTCGTTTCCCGTTAAACGATATCCCCCACCTTTTCAGGTGGTCGTGCGCAACATGAGCTGCGACTAGGAGGCCCCCTCGACCGAGTGGTCTTGGAGTGGCGTACCCCTCTGCCAAAGATGGCGGTGGTGATATCCCTCTCTGAGAAGCTGCAGCATCTAATTGCTGCCTTAGCTGCTCTGGGGTTGGCGGAGTAACTTCTACCCTAAGGTTAGTTCCTCTGGCCCTGCGGACTTGCGCCCATCTTTGCGGTATTAGCGCTGCAATTTGCTCTTGCATTGCTTTCACGATAGCCGCTAGCTCCTCCAGTGAGGTGGCTTGCACAGGACCTGGTTGTATCTCACCGGTCGGTAGTGTCCCCGGGGGTACTGCACCATTAGGCTGGGTACCTGGGGTCAGCGTTTCGCTGTCGTTAGTCATTTCTCTCGATTTCTCAAGTAAAAGGTATCGATAGCAGAATGGTTGATCAGACCAGTCTGAATCCGAGAGCCGACTGTTCCTCCTTATATACCCATTTTTCCCATGGAGGGGGAAATTTTTCGGGTGGGGAGGTCTTTCGGGTACGGGAGTTTTCGCTGTCGATAGCGTCGATAACCGTTTTAGTATATTTTCGTACCCACAGATGGCGCTAAACCTCTGTTCGATAGCCTCTTAGTACATTTCTGTACTAACAGATGGCGTTGTATACGCCATCCCTAGCCCTCACAGATGTGAATCTGTATTCGGACTGCGTTACCACGCCACGCATCCCTTTGGGGCGTCTTGGGGAGGGGAAAAAGGAAAAAGGGAAGGGCAAGGGGTGTTTTTGGCTCTAAAGCCACGAGAGCCTCTGATAGCCCTCAGGGGTTGCCATTACCCCTTCGACGTCGACGGTGGTGCCGCGTCTATCTTTGCAGTTTTGGCTTTGAGTAGTCTCTCTGCCGCTGCATGAGCTGCGTCTGCTTCGGCTTTCACCGCCGCTTTCGCTGCTGCGATAGACTTTGCCCCTTCTCCCGTTGATTTCCCCTTGGGACGACGATGTTTCGGCATCGTCTCCCTCGGTTCTCCTTTCGGAGGTCCGGGGCGCCCTCTAGGCACTCGCACATGTCGTGGGACGTTCGTACCAATGGCCGCCATGTACGGTCCTCTAGCCTTCCAGCCCTCTCTACAAGCCGGGCAGGTCTTGAGGGTCTTCCCCTCTCGTCCGCACCCTCCGCAGAAAGTGCCTCGAGGCTTCGGGCAGTCGGTAAGCCGATGCCCTGCCTTACGGCAGTTGCAGCACAAGGCTGGAGTGGCTACGGTAGCACCCTTCCTCGCCTTTCGAGCTTTTTTAGGTCTCTTCGGGGGAGGGGGAGTCTCCTCCTTTGCACCCGACTGAGGTGTTGTTTCCACCTCCATAGCCGTGATTGCCCCGGCAGATGTCACTGGCTGTCCCAATGACTCCGGCGAGTTCAATCCGACTTGTTTAGTCGGAGCAAAGGGGGGTTTTTGCATTTCAACTGCGCCACCTGGTGGTGCCGTTGAAGTCTGCAAATCCATCCCCAGAGCTTCCCTCTCCTTTACTTTGGCGTAAAAACGCCTCAGTAAACGAAGGTCACGAAGGACAGTCTCTAGGAGTGCATCAAAACTCTCCTTTGTGACTGTCGCTTCGTTGCGAGGGCCTGAAATTACTGGTTCCCCCACATGGATTTCCTCCAGTAATTTCTCCAGATCTTCTGTTGCCTCGGCAAGGTTCAGATCTGGTAGTAGGTCCGAGATCGAAGGCATGTCCATATTTGGACATTCCCCAATATCAGGGACACTACCATTCGGTAATTGTGGAGAGGTTCCCCTCGGGGGGGAATGCACAAGTAATGGGGCTCCTGCTTGTTTAGTTTTTCAAAGCCTGTAACTGATACTGGATTTTTATGCTGAATCCTCAAATCAAAATTTAAAAAGTTAAAAAATATTAAAAATACTTTTGTTATAATTTTTCGGCCTCACATCTTCTTCGTCTGATGTTGAATAATCAGAACAGGCTTTTTTATTCGATGTTTTAACAATGCGCAACGCAGTTTGGAGAGCACATTTATATTTGAATTTATTTTCATGATGGTTGAAATGGCACACGGTTTTTTCTTCCACTTTCAAATTATCGTGATTGGTCCAGACAATTACATTTTCTAAATTGACGACCTCTCGCGTAATCAGTGCTTGTAAATGATGGGTTTCTTCCTCTCCGATGGTGAAAATGTGATTAGCGTTTTTACACAGCTCTCGAATATAGTGTAAAACGTCTATTTCAGCATTCTCTCCATCAAACCGGTCAATCCCGTGCTTCTTTATTGTGAGGCTATTGTTTGCCTCACCCCAATAGGTAGTGAAATCAAGGTAAGAATGATAGGGACTAATGATCCAATGTCCCATGAAAAAACTATCCACATCCAGAACAGCTACTTCTTTAGGTAAATATTTTCCGCTGTGCCCGCGTCATCCCTGGAGTATAACAATGACGTCCATGGCGATGCGCTCACAACAGATTTCGAATTTATAATGAAGGGAGACGAGAAAAACATATGTTATATTTATTTATTTTTCAGGTAAATAGGGAACAGGTTGTATAAAATCTTTTCTGATAAAACGAGCTGGTATAGCCACTTTATCGCCTTTATATCTCGATAAAGTGCGTCTTTATGAAACGCGATCATTTCTTCATAAAAATCCTTAAGTAATTCGGGATTCATGCACGAAATTACAATTTTTTCTCGAGCTGCAGCGTAAATCGTACGGCTCTTAGCTAATATATACAAAGATAAGTCATTAGAATCAAGATTTGATTTTTTGACAGCTCCGAATCGTTTAAAATTGATTGTGATAATGCGTCTACAATTTTTTTCCTATAAACTTGTGAATGTAATCGACACAGACGAAACAGGTGCTCGATGATCCAGACTTCGTGCTCACAGGTATTGAAGAATTGGAGAAGGCGAAATTGACGGGGATCCATGAACCAGAATCAATCGGCTGATATTTCTGTCTCTCTCCTGGAGATGACAAATCGGCTCGAAAACATTGAACCCTCAACACAATTAAACGAAGCTTTGAACTTCCCTGAAAAGCTACACGTCCATCATACATGATAATCGGATCCCTGTTACTCTCAACATGCGAGACAATCAGTGCTATATTCCCTTTTTCAACGAGCTGTTGATACGCTACAATTTCTCCTATACTAGCTTGACCCAGTTTCACACCCGAAGCTCGCTGTAATTTTGCAGCAAAGTATTTTTGTTGGCTTCCAGCAGATGATCGTACTTGGTCCCATAGTAAGTCCGTAGGTATATTGTTTTTTTTGAATTGATATACCTTTCCAACTATAATCGATCGCGCTAAACACATGTTGTCTTTGTTTGCCATAGTTATTACACCATTGAACCGATTTCCACCACCACACCTCCTATTCCACGCACCACCACTCATTTTTGAAGTGAAACTTCTTTTGGGAGGGTACCAACTTTTTTCTCGCGTCACGAAACGAGAAACTTTGAGGGGAATGTGACAGTGGAGTAGTGTGGGAAAAGGAGAAGCAAGAAAGAGGAGAGTGCGTTGCTGGCGATGCCATTCTAGCATATGCTTCAGCGGTGGAGAGGGAAGACGGCAGAAGGGGGGGGGGGGTAGGTTCTTCGCGTTGAGTGCTACGTGCATTCTCTTTTATACATATATGCCACTTTACACTTGGCTTTGAATTGAAATATCTCGAAAACTACTCAAGAGTTATCGAGACATGCTGTGAATGAAATTCAGAGGGAAGAGTAACGAATAAAATAAGCAAATCTCCGTTTTTCTGCGACTCGTAGTTAATAAGATATTAATTTTTTAATGAAAAATTCAGAAAAGACGTCCGAGCGCCCATTCATTTGCTATCGAACCTCGTCCATTAATACTGAACGACTCATTAAAAAATTGATATTTCGGAAACTACTGGTCGTAGAAAAATGGCGTTTTGCTTATTTTCTTCGTCAATCTTCCCTTTAAATTTCATTCACAGTATGTCTCTATAAATTTTGCATAGTTTTCGAAATATTTCAATCCAGAGCCGAGTGTGAAATGACCAATGGCCGATGTAGCGAAAATAGTCGGAGGTACCCAGCTATGCCCTTCGTCTACCGTATTATGAGGCTGGCATGGGGAAAATTCGAAAATAAACGTGTAAAATTTCTAAGTGCCAGGAGAATTTGTGATTGGATGGATGGAGAATTTCTCTTCAATTGTCAATGAGAAAGGCATTGGCTGATATTTTCATGATTCCGCTTGACAATTGATGTGATACTTCTCCCTGGAAAATGCATCGGCCCATTAATCCTGTTAACAGGACATTTTTGCCATTTGTAGACTCATAAGGTGTCTCCGGCATTGTTTTGCATTCGCTCTATGGAGCTGAACATCTTATCATGATTTTCTCGAGAATTCTCTCTCCATGTCATTTTTTGAGAATACTTGGAATCTAAGTGAGATAGCGTGACTTTATCTGAATCTTTTCTTTTGTAGCAGATTTCAAGAGCAAAGGAAAATCAAGATGAATATACGTATCTTCATTAGATTTCGATATATTCTCAAGAAAAAACTATTCAAACAATTCCTCTATTCATAAATCATTTTTTGGTCGTGGGCCTTTGATAAATATCTGGAAAACTGAGCGAGATGATGCAATGTTTATAGAATCTCTTCTCGTAGTTTTTAAAATTCTCTACAACAATCGTCATGAGAAAATTTCCATTATCTCCCTCAGTTTCCAATATATTTTCGGAGAAACGAATGTCAAAAACAAAAGAATATGATCTTAGTTTTTAGACAACAGTTACACGTTACTATAAATGAAGCATTAAAAAATGCAGCTAATGAATGGTGGGACACAGTCCAAGAAGAAATATTCGGATGGGGCGATTTCAAAGCGTGTTTTCTCAGTAGATTCTGGAGCGTTGAAGTACAGAGAAAAATTGAAAGGAATTTGTACAACGGCAGATACAATTGGGACGGAGGATTATCTAGAGTAGAATACGCTACGAGGATATACAATAATGCTTATGCTGTAGGCTTCGAAGAGAAAGAAATAATAACACAATTAGGAGAACATTTCGATAGAGAAACGTCCAACGCAATTTGGGGATGGAGAATAAAAACGCTAGGAGAGCTAATTCAACTTTCAGAGAGAGCAGACAATCGTAGATTTACCACAGGTCAGAGAACAGAAGCTCCAGCAGCAACGCCACTCAATACCAAAGGAAAAAATTGGCAAGCACCAAAGCAAGAGGACAAAAGACCACTTGGTAGTAAACCATCAACATCACAAAAGGAAAACTAGAAACCGTTACTGTGGATGAGATTCAAAATTCAGAATCTCCCACAGTAACGGTGTTCAACAATAACATCTTAGAAGAGATTCGAGAAGATTTACTAGCTGAAGAAAAGGAAAAAGAAAAAAAAGAAGAACAGCAATACCCCGAGATACGGATTTTATTAGCCCAAGTAAAGACGAAAGCGTTAATAGACTCAGGAAGCCAAATCACATGTATTTCCGAAGAGTTCTACGAGACCAACGTACAAATATTTAAAAAATGTCCAACCCTTCCCATAACAGGACGAAAGATAGTCGGGGCTTTGAAAGGTAAAACAGGCAAAATTAATAAACAGATAATGGCAGTCACACAAATAGGTGGTCTGGAAACCACGGTGATTTACCTTATCATACCGGGCTTAATAAGAAACTGTATCATCGGGATGGACACCTTAAAGCAGCTAAAAGCCACAATCAATCTCGAAAAAGGTTTGATCACTCTAGTTAAAGAAAAAACCAAATGGACGCTACCAATCAATCACACAGAAACGAGCGACGTAAAAAATAGAGAGAGAGAAGGAAGTTCCTTTGAACAAGAGATAGCGAGTGTCACTAAAAAATGGGGGGAAAAAGAGATTAATTGTATCTATAATGAGGATAGAGAAGAAAACAAAAAAGCGAGAGAAGAAAGTAAAATAACAGATGAACAATTACAAGAAATGGTCGATAAAGCAGAAAACTTGACCAACAGCCAAAGAGAAAGATTAAAAAAAATCTTACTGAAACACGGGAAAATTTTCGACAAAAAACCGGGTAAAATAAAAGACTATGAACACGAATTGAGTGTTATAAAAAATGCCAAGATGGCAAAGCCCAAAATATACCCGGTACCAATGAAACTACACAAAGCAGTAGACGAGGCCATACAAACAATGATGGAACAGAATATCATCAGAAAATCAAATAGCACATTCGTAAATCCAATTCTCCCAATTATAAAGAAAAACGTGTCAGTACGACTCTGCCTCGACGCCAGAGAATTGAATAAAATTTTGGAAAACGACCCAGAAAGACCACCAGATATTCAAGAAGTATTCCAACGATGTATAGGAGTCCAAATAATGACAACAATCGATTTAACAGCGAGTTACTGGCAGATTCCACTCACAGAAGAATCAAAGAAATATACAGCGTTCATGTATCGAGGGAAGTGCTACGAGTTCAATTACACGCCTTTCGACATTAAGACAAGTAACGCCAGCTTACTAAGAGGACTAGACACAGCATTATATGGGATCGGAGATTTCTTTCTCAATTTCGTTGACGACTTCATTGTAATCTCAAAGGACATCGAAGAACACCTTGAACATCTGGACACACTCTTCAATAGATTTGAGGAAAAAGGCATCACAATAAACGCAAAAAAGATACAACTCTTCAAAGAAGAAGCAAAATTTTTAGGTCACATTCTTAACAAGGAAGGCATAAAACCAGATCCAAAGAAAATAAAAGAAATAACACACTTTCCAGAACCTAAAAATGTAAAACAACTAAGAGGCTTCTTAGGATTAGTAGGGTTCTGCACAAAATTTGTAGAAAATTACGCAAAAATAGCAAATCCACTGTACGAACTCTTAAGGAAAGACACAAAATGGAACTGGACACCAACTCGCCAAGAAGCGTTCGAGAAAGTCAAGAAAATCTTCACAGAAGAAATAACACTGTACCATCCAAACCTCAACAAAGAATTCATCATTCAAACAGATGCAAGTGACACAGCGATTGGAGCGATTCTAGCACAATACGACGAAAAAAACCACAGGATCCCCATCATGTTTGTCCATCGAATCCTAAAAGGCCCAGAAAGAAATTATACGACAACGGAAAAGGAGCTATTAGCAATCATATACGCATTGGAGAAGTTTCGAACATATTTATATGGAAACAAAATTGTAATAACCGATCACCAAGCGTTAACATTTTTGAAAAATTGCAGATACCTAAACATGAGGTTAACAAGATGGGCGTTAGCCATCCAAGATTACGATATCGACATAAAATTCATAAAAGGAGAAGAAAACCAGGCTGCACACATTCTAAGTAACAGCGGAAATTACTCTAGCAAGAGAACCTTCCGAAGAAATTGAGGAAAGACTCCCAAACTTACAACAAGAGCAAGCAGAAGACCCCCGGTTACAAAGAATAAAAGAAAAATTAAGGCAAGGCGAAAGGTTGCAAAAATATGAAGAACAAGAGGGAGTCCTTATGAAAAGGCATGAGGGATGGAGAACGTGCATGCCTAGGCAATTAATCGAAGACTTCATCATTGGAACACATGAAATATACGGACATATTGGACCAAAAAAAACCGCTCAAATCTTAGAAAGATGCGTGAGTTACCCGCAACTACGAAGAAAAGTGAGACAAACATTAAAGACGTGCCACTCATGTCAAATTAACAAACACGCAAACCAACGGCTCTTTGCAGCACAACAGAATATTATTTCCGAACGACCAAGACAATTAGTAGCAATCGACATCTTCGGAAACCTCACTAGAAGTACCAATGGGTATAGGGCCATACTGGTGACCATCGATACGTTCTCGAAATTCGTAAAAATTTATCCACTGAAAAAGGTGATAGCGCCAGAAATAACGGACATTTTGGCGAATCAATACTTCCCAGAAATAGGGAAACCGAAAAAAATACAACACGATCATGGAACACAATTCACTTCTCATGCATGGATAAACTGGACAGACGGGCAAGAAATCACAAGAGTATACAGTGCGATAAGACACCCACAAAGCAATATGGTGGAAAGAGTCAATAGAGAACTCACCCGATTCTTCAGAACAATCATCCAAGAGAAAGAAGAATCGCATAGATCATGGGATCAGTGGATACCAATCATTGAGACATGTATTAACGAAGTTAAACATGAATCCACTGAGTTCACACCCATCGAGCTACAACTTCAAATACCACCTACAAACATATGGGAAATGTGGTTAAAACAAGAGGAAAAAGAAGAAATACCCTACGAACAAAAACTAGTGATGGCAAGAGAAAAATGCAGAAGCAAAGGCAGAAAAAGGGCAAGAAGACACGAAGAACAACATAAAATTCAGAGCATCCAAATAAACACATGGGTTTTAGCAGAAGCAAAAACAGACCGCATCAGGAACAATCAAGTAGTTCCAAAATTTTTGGCGATTTACGAAGGTCCGTACTTCGTAAGCGAACAAATAGCAGACGCAACGTTTATCGTGTGGAATCCATTTAGAAATAGAGAAAGAGGGATGTACCACATCAATAACCTGAAAAAGTACTATTGGAAAAGAGAAGAATATGAAGAACAACGAGAAAGAATGAGATTCCCGGAAAACGTCATTCCTCCAGAATTGTAGAACGAGAAATTCAGCAAAGAAAAAAACGGTAGCGGCGCCGAGCCAATCACGAGACGTCGCGGCGCCGAACCAATAAAAAAAAAAGAATAAACATAAGCAGGCCCATTATAAAACAGAGGGCAATACAGGAAGAACGTCAGTAGAAAATTAACAGTCAAGATGGAAGGACACTGGGCAACAGAAAAAGGAAAGCGAAAATATACATCAGGACGCAACAGGGCACCACAAGACAAAGAGACTCAGACAGAAGACGAACCGAACGGGACGATTAAGACAGCAGGAAAATGGATAGAGAGGAAATTCGGTGAAGCAGCACGAGGAGCAGCAGTACAAACAGCAAAGGAGAAAGTAAAAGTGAAGAAGACAAACAAAATACTCGACCCAAAAACAAGGACAGACGAACCAGAAGTGAGTACTCAAGGAAAATCAACGGAGGAAATCGAAAGAAAACCTCCCGCGATAAGTACAACAGGAAAACGGACGGGGTTGAACAGACAGGCACAAACGACGCAGACAATAACAAATTCAAAAACAATAGAGAGGGATCCGAGACTGCGACGCATTATCGAATCAGTGAACAAAAATAAACCGCCACCAAGAAAGACTACACAGATGTTGCCAGTGCTGCCAGATTTAGTACAGTGTCACCGAAAGAGAACAAATCCGACAATTATCACTTCGAAGACGAGACAGGCAGAAAAAAAAGGAGCAAGAAACAAAGAAAAAAAAAGAAGAAGAGGAAAACAACGGAAAGAGAAAGAGAAAAAGGAACTTAACACCAGAGCCACAAGAAGAGCTGATAGCAATCTTCGGAGGGGACATCTCAACAGACGACGAGGAAGAGGACAAAAGACCATGGAGGTGAGATTTGACATATACCTTCACAACGATTTTTCATTTTTTAATTGCAAATAAAATGAAGAATCGTTGGGGGGGAAGTTGTGACGGTAGTAAAAGGGGCGGGGGGAACAAACTCGTGGCTCTGAGACCACGAATTAGAGGAAAGTAAAGGGAAAGGCATACGTGCGCTCCCATTGGTCGAAGGAGAGCGGGTAGGGGTAAGGCAAGTGAGTGGGGTCTGGGCTGCGACTATATAAGTAGCCCGCAGCGCAGGCCGACTTCACTTCCCTCTCGCCAACGGTGGAAGACACCCGAGGCACAGCAACGGTGAATAACCCGAGCGAGAACGACGGCGTACAGCCCGAGTGAAAGCAACGGTGAATAACCCGAGCGACTTTCCCATCCTTAAGCAACGGTGAATAACCCGAGCGAGAACGACGGCGTACAGCCCGAGTGAAAGCAACGGTGAACAGCCCGAGCGATTTTCCCATCCGAGGGCGCAAGCCCGAATAAAAGAAGTCCCCTGGAATCACGAGCACGAACGAGAGGAAAACCAGCCAGCCAATCCCAGAACAGTAGCAGCCGACGCAGAGAGAAGGGGAAGGCAGGAGTGGGGAAGCCACCGCGCAGCCGCGACCTCGGACGAGTATATAAGGAGCTCGTCTCATCGAGGGGAGTCAGTCGTCTGCCGCCAGCGGCGAGAGACTCATCAAGCAACGGCGCCAAGCCCGAGCAAAACCCTTTCCCTATTAAACGACGGCGATAAGCCCGATTGAAATCCTTGTTTTAGACACGGCGATAAGCCCGAGCGAGTTTCCCTTTAGCGACGGTGAAGAGCCCGAGCGAGTTTCCCTTTAGCGACGGTGAAGAGCCCGAGCGAGTTCCCTTATTTTAGCGACGGTGAAGAGCCCGAGCGAGTCCCCCGCAACGGTGAAGAGCCCGAGCGATATCTTTAATAAGAATTTCGTTGCAGACGCGAAAGACCCTCGGCATCGCCTCCTTCTACAGCCACGACCGGAAGTCCCAGGTGAAGGGCTAGGGAATTATGACGGACAGAGTCCAGGAGTCACGGAAAGGACAGCACTAAAGAGAGGCAACGCTGGTCTCGTCAAATCATTTAAAGTACGGCAGAGCCTTTGACGAGCCAGCCAAAAATTAAAGAAAAGAGTTATTAAGAGTTAATAAAGAGAAAATCCTTTTCAAAGTACTAGTATTTGGATATATATATGTTTAATAAAAAAGTCAATAAAAAATCAAAAAATAATCACTGTAAAAGAGGATAAATGCTCCTCTCAAAGTGAAGTTTGTTTAAAGAAAGGAAAATAAATTATATTCTTTAGAGCATAAAACTTACTGTGTCGACTACCTTTCTTTCAATACTCTAGCTTTAAGTTTCTGGTTCGTGGACATAGACCCATCCACTCTTCTCGTATAGACGGCCAAAAAGTGGTACGTTACAGTATGTGTGTGTGTGTGTGTGTATGCGTGTGTGTGTGTGTGTGTGTGTGTGATGACGCATTTTCCGCTTTACTCTGAAGTGGGGTTAGCTAGCGATCTGAAAATTTTACCATAAGTTCGCCATGCGTGCCCCAAGCTCTCACAAAAATTTCAGCTAAATCGGCCGGATAGTTTTTGAGAAAAATGAAAATGTTGAAATATCGTTTTTTCGACTTTTCTCGATGAAAAATGGAATCACAGCTTCCAGTCTCCGCGAGGAGATGCGCGTCCAAGAGCTGCATCTTTGACTCCCGGGGTGGTGGGAGCTCAGATTTTTATTTTACCCAGTAGAAAACTTTTGATAAATTTTTGGTGGAAATCTTGATTCCACGATAACTTAATAAATAATTAAGCTAGAGACCTCAAATTTTGTGAGGTTATACATCTGATGAGCACAAAGATTGGTATTGAAACTGGGCGGAATCGGTCCAGTAGTTTTTTAGATATTAGCATAGAAACATCAGAAAAAGCAAGCTATATCTTCAGAACTATTCAATTGATTATATTTGGAACAAACTTAACCCTCTAAGGCCTATTTTAGTTTTCGCATTCCAAGCACAGATCAGTGATACTATTTTTTTTTGTTTTTTTGTGGAGATGCAGAGAGTTTTCTCATAAACAACCTTGAATTAGGCTGAGTTTGGGCAAGGCTAACCTCGAGTTAGGCCTAGTTTTACCGCGATATTGTGACGGGAATAAATACCCGTCAATTAAATTAGTTAGTTAAAATGAGAGTACTTTCCTCGCCCTCCCTACTCTAAGCTAAGAAGATAAGGTATGAAATGAGTGAATGGGAATTTATGGGAATGAATGAGACAATATTGCGCCCGGACTGCTGAAGATGAGTAGTTATCACCCAGAGGACAACGGAGGAGCAGCAGTGCCTCAAAAGTGCCAGGGCCAGAGGAATGTCCAGAAGTCCCGGAGAAGTTACTAAGAGCTAAGATTCAATTCAAATACGAGGAAAGGGCCGTCAAGAGGCTAGAGGACAGCACCAAATGGTCAGTGCTCCCGTAGTAAGAAGATTCAAGGCCAAAGCGACAATTACCATCTATCGTGACATTAACCCAGTTATCGACTGGATAACTGGGCCTGAGATATTGATTAGCGCCGCCGAGCGCCTCGATCGATACTGGCAACACTTCCAACCAATGAGCCACGACCAAAGGGGAATTCTCCACCAGGATTGGCTAAAATTAAGAATCCCGGAAGAAGCAAGCTGTGATTGGCTCCCTGACCCTGGACAACGACACTCTGGTCTTGGTCTTCATACATTTTGGTTCACTTCTTAATTTATCTATTTTTATTATTATAAATTAAGATAATTGAACTGAAATAAAGGACCCAAACTGACCAGAACAGGACTGCCGACGTTAGCAGTTTACTCAGAGCGATTCCCGAGCGTAATATTGTGCGTGAGTACACTTCAATTATTGTTTAAAGTGACAGGTGTGTGTGCGAATATTAGACAGGCGAAACACGTGTTTTTCCCGTACTGATTACGGGAAATAAATGGAATTAACGAGCCCGAAAGTATTGTTGGTGCAATAAGCGGGTCATTGACAGTCGGGTTATTAAATTACGAGTATCAAGTGCGCCCATATATAATAGTTAAATAATTATTGCAATCGCGACGTCCCCGGCTTCTCCGGTGACGCCATCTTGGCCACTTGAATATCGCCACGTGGCGAATAATCGGAAAACCCGAATATTGTTAGAATTAGGATCTGGACAAGTGAGTTGCAAGTACAGAAAAATCAAAGATAATTGTCCGAAAGTATTGAAACTAAATTTACCCGGAAATAATAGTTATTTTGCAAGTAGAGACAATTGTGATTTACGGATAAGGTTTTGTACGAGTGAGAGAGAGATGGAGTGAGTGAGTGGGGATATCGCTGGACACAGCATATTCCAATGCGCGGTACACTCGGTGTACAAAAGTACCGGGTGTGTCAAAAGTTCTTTAATACAGATTTTCATTGAATAAATATTGTAACATTTAAACATCTCAAATCGTCTCGAATCTTATCTTATTTCCAACGTATGCCCGAACATTAATTCCATAAATGATCATATCCCGAACATCTCCTATTTCAAATAATAAAACAGTAAAGCCCGAACAATCCTATTTCCTCTTTGGGAAGAACTCTCTGCTTTTGATTTAATTGATAATTAAATCGGTGAAATTCTAATAGTCTCTGATGAATAAAATTGGCCCGAACATTACAAAAACAAATTAATAAAAATTCAAATCAGTGCGTTGGCATTATTAATTTAATTTCAACGTCACAATATAATGGCCATTAGCTAATTTTCAATCAAAGTTAAAGTCGGATTAAGTTAATGGCGATTATCTTAATTCGACGGAGGGAAAGGAAAATGACGACTCAACCTTTTGAAATATTAAGTCCTCAGTGGGAAGAAAAGGAATTGAAACATTTTTTTCTATATTTTCTTCTGATTTAATCCATCAGCTTTAACTCTCTTAGACAAAATAATTTTTATAGGTCATGAATCCTATCACTGCAGGTACTCCCCCTACCTATATCACCGCCATATTTTCCACCACCACCAAATTAAGATGATCGGCATTAAGGTAATTTCCGACTTTAACTTAATTTTCCCTTAATCGCCATTATAGTAATGGCCATCATCTCGCGTTGAAACTGAGCCTTAGATAAATTGACTCTAAAGTTGAAGCTCAAGATTTCAATGGAATATGACTCAGGATGTTCCAAAAAGTCAAACTATGATTATAAAAAAGAATTTCGTTGCTTATAGCAAATGAGGGAATTCTCATCATTTCAGAACATTCAAAGAGATATCATATTTAACAAAAAGAAGATGAATTGAAGTGATTAATATGAATTAGATCAGTGATGGTAGATTCGAAATTAAAAAATCCATTCGGAAGCTTTCTGCCAATTGCATTGGCAGAATATTAAATGTAAGATTCTCAAATTACGCACAAGTAATGGGGCTCCTGCTTGTTTTTTTTTGGAGGTGGGAAAAATCTTACATGATCCACCCGCAGATGGGATGCAGGTAGTGTCAGATTCTTACTGACTAAAAAACCCACCTCCGTGACATCATTCATGCACTATGCTGTAAACCACTTTTGCTTCACTTCAGCATGGACATTGTCTCCAGACGCTGTGACGTAGCGCTCTGATGTCATCTTCTTTCTTATCAATCATTGTGTGGATGATTCCAGCTTCCCTTGTTGCTTGTTAGGCTGATCATCATGCTAATCTTATTGAATTATCGTTCGGTATGAGCTTTCAACTCAAGACTCTCTTCGTTTCATCTGTTGGACATAAACATCGTGTGACTGACATTGTCTATCATTCCGCATCAAGGGCATTGGTCCGTCTCTGCTCTCTTCCTCCTGAATAGGAATTTTCTAAAGCAACTGTGTCCAGATAAAGCTTGCGGATTAATCCTCAGAGGGTTAAAAGGTCTTGGCTATGCGTCATTTGTGTTATAACTTTTAGAATTCTCGAAATAATAATTCTAGGGAACCATTCACAAAATTGATCCTCCATGAATTTCCATTTTCCTATATGTTTCCCTGAGGAGGGCAATATAGCTGAATTAATTATCGTGAAGTAAATCTTTTTTTATTGAAAGATGAACCCATTGTCGTTGTGACTTAATCATTTGCCAAATTTGAAGAATATCTTATATCCCAAATATATTGATATTTGCATAAATTCAACATTCAACATAATAAACATTATAAACATATTGTAATATCATGAAAATTTTAAGAAATTATTCAATGTTATATAGATCAAAATTCGAGCAAAAATACATAGCAATATAAATACTAAAAAAATTAATATAAAATATATCGTGCAAAATAATTTTATTATATTCCGTGTCATTGAATTTATGAATTTAACATCATTTTATTTTGGAGCAGAAAATTATAAATATATTTATATAAAAATTATAATTATCAAAGAAATTGCTTAATCGTTATTTTATAAGTAGCTCTGTATATTCTTTTTCTTTTATTTCAATTTTATTTAATTGTCGGTACGTACCTCACTCACATACAATCTCACGCATACAAACCAAAAATAATTCAATATATATATATCAATATATATGATGTCGTCAATTATAATAATAATTAAATAATTAATTCAAATAACTCTTGTTCCCTATAAGATTTATATATTAATAACAAATATTGTATATTATATTCAAATATAATGAAATTCGAATGAATATTCACGTGAATTAATTTTACGAAATGAAATGAAATATTAAGACTGTGCACAGTACAAAAGACGAGAAGCAAGAGAGAGTTTAAAATTCATCGGGACCTCGTCTCACCGATCATTGAGTCACGTGTCTTCCCCCTCCCTCTGAGGATTACCATGGTGGGGAAATGAGATTTGTGATATCATTACATTATCCCCCTTTTTCCTCATTGAAATGGTAACATGATAATGAGAAAAATCATTGATTGTCCTTTGTATGATTATTGCAGTTTTAGTTTAATTTGCATATAATCTGACGTCTTATCTCCCTTGCTGCTGGTAAATCCCTTTTCTATTAATGCACAACTGATATTCTTCTTATTCAGTCTCTTTTAATATCATTTGATGGATGAGGAAACGCCACATGTTTTGCCAAGCTATTTCCTCTGTTTCTCACTTATCATAATTATTATTTTTTTTTATATCGTCAATTTTATCATATTAATGATATTCGTCTGGTACCCTTTCTCTCTTGCATGGATCTCATCGTAAATTACATTAATACATATAATACGAATATTTTACAAGTTATTAATTACATTCAGAACATAATAGTCAATTACATCAATTGTGATTTTTTCATCATTCATTCAATTCCTTTTTCTACAACAACTTTAACATTATACTTGGTAATGGGACTCATCTTAAAATACCGCAAGCAGGATGAATTTTTATATATATATATGTATATATATATATATATATATATATATATATATATATATATATATATATATATATATATATATATATATATATATATATTTTTAGTTAATTGGCCGATGAAATACCACGCTCAACATATTTGCGCAAACTCGTACGATTATAAGTTCCTTTCATTTCTTTATCGCCTTTTAAAGTACCCAGAACAAACGCATTATTGCCAATAATTTTATTTATCACATAAGGACCTTCGTAGAGGTGAAAGAATTTATGGATGACTCGATCGGTATTACTTGATAGGTGGGGAACCCTGAGGAGCACCTTGTCTCCAACTTTTAAATCTTGTGGAGGCTGAATTTTCTGAGCATTTTTTCTTTGCTGATATTTTTTTCCAAGTTTTTCTCGTGCTAGTAAAATTATCTGTTCATGTGTTTTAATGGATGAATCTTGAGGGAATGATACCATTTCACGTACTTTATCTACTACGGGCTTACCATAATGTAACTCGTAAGGAATACATTCAGTACTACAGTGTACTGCGTAATTGAATAGATCATCAATAGTTTTCACGTGTTTTGCCCAAGATGTGTGTTTTGTTGTACAAAATAACCGGAACATTCTACCCAATTCACGCATCACCCGCTCAGTTGGATTTGATTGTGGATGTCTTATTGAGCAAAAGCTCGTTTTGATTCCAGCCTCCGATAAGTCTTTTGCCCATAATTTTGATCGAAATTGTGTCCCGTTATCTGCCAATATTCTTGATGGTTTTTGGACCTCATTTGTGTAATCATTTAAAATTTTCTTCAACACAGTTCTGGTGTTTGCCTTTTTGATTGGATAGAGCTTTACTAATTTTGAAAAATTATCTAGTACCACGAACAAATATTCAACTCCTCCAATTGAACGGGGAAGGGGGCCATAAAAATCCACTGTCACCAATTCACCCGGATTATATGATTTAATATGATTATATTCTCCCTCAACAGTTCTATTCAAGTGTTTTGTTCGTTGACAATTATCACAACTTAATACAATTTTTTTTACATCCTTAGACATGTTTTGCCACCAAAAATTTCTTTTAATTTGACTTGAAGTTTTGAATATTCCACAATGTCCTATACGCTCATGCTCAGAAATAATTAATGTCTCTCTTAAATCCACTGGCACATACAACCTCCAGACCCCGGAATTTCTTTGCTTAAGAAACCATATGTTTTCATGTTTATGCACTAAGTCACCATGTCTTCCATTTCTCATTGCCTCAAGTCGCTCAATGCCCTCTATATCTTTCTTTTGTTCTTCTCTAATATTTTTTAGATAAGCACGCATTTCTTTTTTTAGATTTAATAAACTAATTCCAACTAGAGTGTTACCCACTAAATATTCTTCTGTATGACTTTCACAGCACAATACCGCTGATATGGATAATTTTGTTGAGGTTTGCACATGAAAATTACCATCGGGATTACGACTAAAGAAATCAGCCACTATATTATCCACTCCACGACAGTGCTCAATCTCGAAAGTAAATTCCTGAAGCAAAAGATTCCACCGAGATAAACGTGAAGTGTGGTATGGAGATGTTGTTAAAAAGGTCAATGCTTTATGATCAGTAATTACTTTGAATTTTCGCCCAATTAAATAAACTCTCAATTTTTCTACGCAATATACAACCGCTAATAATTCGTTTTCTGTAGCTGTATAGTTAATTTCTGCACTCGTTAAACATCGACTAATCAATGATATCACACGATGCTGTCCACCATCATCAACTTGGTATAAGACACCGCTTATTCCTATATCAGATCCATCGGTTTGCTGGCGAAAAGGTCTCTCTAAGTCATAATGATTTAATTGAATACAGTTGACGAAATTGTCTTTTAAGCTCTGATATGCTTTATCATGAAATTCAGTCCATTGCCATTTTGAATTCTTTTGCAATAATACTCTGAATGGTTCTACATATTTCGCGTGAGTAATACTAAACTGCCGGTAGTAATTGCAAGCGTTCAAAAATTGCTGTAACTCCGTACGATTTTTGGGTGTTGCGAATTCTCTAATTACTCTAAGCTTTTCCGTTTCGGGTCTTATGCCTTCGGCCGACAGGATAAAACCCAAAAATTCAACCTCCGAGCAATACAATTTAGTTTTCTCCGCTTTTACCGTAAAATTACATTCTGATAACCGTGTAAGAACCAGATCCAGGTAATCATTATGTTGTATTTCATTTTTCGATGCAATTATGAGGTCATCAATGTAATATGTTAGAAAATCATTAAAATCTTCGCCCAATGATAAACCCAACGCACGTATAAATCCACTTCCCGCAGTTTTTAACCCAAATGGTATACGCGTAAATTGATAAAGAGTTGATCCATGAAGGAATGAAGTGTATTGACGAGAACTAACTTTTAACGGAACTTGCCAATATCCACTAGTTAAGTCTAGCGTACTAAATATGGTAGCACCTTTGAATTTCTGCATTAATTCTTGTATTCTAGGTGGGGTTTCGTTGTCCCCTTCAATAACGGCATTGATAAACCGAGCATCTAAGCATAAACGAATCGTACCATCTTTTTTTTTAACTATTCTCACAGGATTACAGTATTGGCTTACCGAACTTTCAATCACACCGAGTTCTAACATTCTTCGAATTTCCTGCTCCACTGCACCACGATATGCAAATGGGACAGGATACGATTTTCGAATGACCGGAGTATTGGTTATAACTTTAATTTCATGTTCATAAACATGAGTACAACCTGGCTTATTTGAAAAAGCCTTGGTGTGTCTTTGCATTAATTGCTTCGCCATGTCCAGCTGACGCGGATCCGATGCTGTGGATACTTCAGCGATTGAACCAGCACTCTCATCCATCTCATTTCCTTCTATTTCTATTATGCTATCTTTATACTTGTCCTTTTCATTTGTTTCAAGACTATCTGCTTGCATGACATAACATTTAATATCTTCAACACGAATCTGATTGATATTGTCTGAGAGTGTTTGAGTTGTTCACTGGTTTTTTGAATATTTATTAATGATTCGCGAGATTTAACCGGATTTTGAGAGGAGCGTGGTGTGAGTTAAAAAATGACGCGTGCACGAGATTTTCTATTTAATATTATAACTTTATTATAATTTTGCACTAATAAAATATCACAATTTTATATCACTTTTTGTTTTAACAATAATTGAATTGAGATAATCAAGAGTTTTGAGAGTTTCTATTAACTATTTTTTGATTGAGAATATCTGAGAAATTCTGAGAACACTTTTGCACTTGACGCGAGAATAGCTCTTTCGAGAATAAGAATGAGAATTCCAAGAAAATATGGCAGGTGTCCTGAATTAATTAATCTATCATTCGATAGATTGCGGGTCAGAACACCTGTCAATCAAGTGGCGCCTCGAGTGCCAAAGTTGAGTAGGTCACGGTCAGTAGGCCGATGACCGATAAAGAAATTTGAGTGGCTCTGTGTGAGTGTGAGTGCGTGAGTGTTTTTAATGGTTATTCGTCCATAACCAAACATTCTCCCCGCCGTCAGCAACTGTTGCTGACAAATTGAGTAAACTGAAACAAACAAAAAAAAAATTAATTTGTTCGAGATTAATTGAGAACTCTTGAGAACTTCACCAAGATCTATCTGAGCTGAACCAGTGCAGAAACACCAAGACTTGGGAGGCGTAAATTCCTTATTCGAGATGTCACTGCTTCCATCCATCATCGATGTCCTCTCGTGCGGGTCGTAAATCCTCACCAGAGTACGATGATGACTGAAGATGATGATAGATTGGTGCCGTGGAGATGTTCAAGACTCTTTTGTTGAGATTGGCAAAAGAGCGAGCTTGGCGATTGGTCTTTGTAGAATTGAGGTGGCTGTTTTTATGGTAACTACTCTAGTAAGATCGTCCTTCCCAGGATGTAGAGTAGTCACCCGAGCGAGAGGCCATTTTGAAGGAGGAAACCTCTCATCAGTGAGGAGAACTATTGAGCCTACTTTGATTTCATGAGAAGGATGGTGCCACTTTGAGATTGACTGGAGATGTTGGAGATAACTCGTGGACCATCGTTTCCAGAAACTCTGAACCTTTTGTTGAATGAGTTGCCAGCGAGAGAGACGATTGATGTTGAGATCTTCTAGTGAAGGTTCAGGGAGAACTAAGAGAGGTTGTCCAATGGGAAAATGCCCTGGCGTTAGCGCAGAGACATCATCAGGATCTTCAGAGAGAGGTTCCAGAGGTCGAGAGTTGAGAATAGCTTCTATTTGAGTCAGTAAAGTAGTGAGCTCCTCGAATGTTGATAGAGAATCACCAATGGTTCTCTTGAGATGGAACTTCACTGACTTTACTGCTGCTTCCCATTTTCCACCGAAATGAGGAGCACCAGGAGGATTAAATGACCATCTGGTTCCATCGTTGAGTAAGAGTTGAGCGATTTGATGAGATTCCTGAGATGCCATTGAGAAGAGATTCTTGAGATTTTTATCTGCTCCAACAAAATTTGTTCCACAATCAGAAAACAAATTTTTGCAGATACCGCGGCGAGATATAAACCGTCGATAGGCCGAGATGAATCCTTCCGCTGAGTAGTCGGAGACAACTTCGAGATGAACTGCGGAAGTGGCCATGCAAACGAAGATGGCTAACCAGCTCTTATGAGACTTATGACCACGCCCCTTAGCAGTTCTGAGTGATACTGGACCTGCATAATCAATACCTGTATTGAAAAATGCACGTACTTGAGATAATCGAGAAGTCGGAAGTTGTCCCATTAATTGTTGAGCTCTCACTCCTCTCTGTCGAGCACAAAGAACACACTTGAGAATAAACGATCTTACTGGAGCTCTTCCACCAAGAATCCAGTAATAGTTTCTGAGATGTCCGAGAGTAACTTGAGTCCCACCATGAAGAGTTCGTTGATGAGCTTCCTCAATGATGAGTTGAGAAAAGTGTGATTCTTTTGGAATTATCGCTTGGTGCTTATTATCGATCTTGAGATCTGCGAATTTGAGACGACCTCCTACACGGAGAACTCCCTGATGATCGACGAAGGCAGTGAGTCGATTCAACGGATGAGAGGTACTTAGTTTCTGTCCCCTGGACAATGCGAGAAGTTCCGTTGAAAAATGAGCTGCTTGAGTAGCCTTAATCCAAAAGATTCGAGCACGTTCAATATCATCAGGAGTTAGAGGAGTCAATACAGAAGAATTTGGGATTTTCTTGAGACGAGCAATGAATCGTTGGCATATTGCCGTGATTCTGAACAATTTGTTCACTGAGGAGAACTTGTTGATGGGATCCCAAATTCCTATATGTTGAATTTTCACGTTGAGAGTTACACCAGGCTTTTCTTCAAGATCGATTTGAGAGAGAGGAGTTGTGCTAAATACTGGCCAGGATGAGGAGTCTTTATTGAGCCAATGAGGACCTTGCCACCAAAGCTCATGAGAACATAATTGTGCTGCTGTCAACCCTCTAGAAGCACAATCAGCAGGGTTCACTTTACCAGGAACGAATTTCCATTGAGACGACGTGAGCTCTTGAATGAGTTGAACTCTATTCCTAACGAATTCCTTCCATCGAGAAGGATGAGAACTGATCCAAGTGAGAGTGACAGAGGAATCCGTCCACAAATATGTCGGGACGTCGTTTAACTTGAGTGTGTCCTTGACATATTTAACGAGTTTTGCAAGGAGAACCGCAGCTGTGAGTTCTAGTCGAGGAATCGTTAATTTTTTGATCGGAGCTACCTTCGTTTTCGAGCAAACTAATGAGATTCGAGTATCAGTACCATTCGTGACCTTGAGAAATACTACTGCAGCCATTGCTAGCTGTGAGGCGTCTGAGAATCCATGTATTTCGAGTTTTGAGTTATTGAGAATTCCAAGCCATCTAGGCACTGTCAATTTTGAGAGTTGTTCGAGATCTTCACGAAATTGTTCCCATTTATGAGTTGTCTGTGGAGAAACTTCATCATCCCAATCGAGTTTTTCTAACCAGATCTCCTGAAGTAACATTTTCCCCCGAATTACTACAGGAGCGAGAAATCCAAGAGGATCATAGAGTTGAGCGATTTCTGATAGAATGATCCTTTTCGTGATTTTCGACGTTTCTCTTGATTGAGACGAGAAGATGAAGTTATCTGAGGTAGGCACCCAAGATAATCCAAGAATTCGAGTCTGAGAATCTTCGTATGAGACGTGATCTTTCGAGATACTGTCAGGAGAGAGCCATTTGAGAAGTTCTGAGCAATTACTATGCCATTTAGCTAATGGCATTCGTCCTGCAGCACAGAGATCTCTAACTTGTTGAGCTGTCTTGATGAGTAATTCTGAATTATCTGCACCTCCACAGATGTCATCCACGTATCTTCCTTCAATTAATGAGTTAACAGCTAGAGGATACCGTTCTCCTTCATCTTCAACTAATTGAAGAAGAACTCGATTGGCAAGATACGGTGCTGAGCGCGTTCCATACGTAACCGTAGTGAGTTGGTACGTTACGATATCTCCATTTGAGTTGGTCCAGAGAATTTGCTGTAGAGGCCAATCATCTTCATGAACTCGAATTTGACGAAACATCTTAGTGATGTCAGTCATGAAGATGAGTCGATGTTGACGAGTCCACAGGAGAACGTCTGAGATGTCCTTTTGAGTTTTGGCCCCTGTATGGAGAATATCGTTGAGAGAACTACCTGAGCTGGTCTTAGCCGATCCATTGAACACGACACGCAACTTCGTTGTTTCACTACTCTCTCTGAGAACACCGTGATGAGGTAAATAGTAACTATGAGAAGAACCAGCCAGAGCACTCTGAGTCGTTTCAGGAACCCTCAACCCTCCTGATACCGAAATATCATGTGCCAAGGTCATTCCGTCTGAGCAAAGAGTGATCTGAGACTGTTTTTGACGAGTTGACCGATGAGAATCACTATTTACCAATCTCATGTGATCCAAATCCTTATATTCCTTGAGAAAATCTGAGTAGAGTGAGAAGAATTTCTGATCCTTAGAAATTCGATTGAGCATTCGTTTGAGACATGCTAGAGCAGTAGAATGAGAATCTCCTAACAACGAAGTTGAGTCTGAAAGAGGTAATCGAACGATATAGCGTCCTGATGAATCGCGAGAATGAGTTGTTCTAAAATGCTGTTCGCATTCGAGTTCTTCCTTTGTCAATTCTGAGTTTTTTGAGCTAGGAACTTCTTCTTGAACCCAGAATTTTGAGAGTAATTCGTTGAGTTGATCATTAGTTGTTGTAACATGGAAAACATTACTTGATGTTACATGAGATGGTCCGGTTGGCCCGAATATTATCCATCCAAAGATGGTGAGTTGAGCTACAGGGGAATCTGGACCTCTATTAATGACTCTTGGTTTTATGAGTTGTCCGAATATGTCAGCACCGATGAGAAGGTCGATCGGAGCTGGAGTTCTAAAATTGGGATCAGCAAGTTGTAATCCTTGGAGATAATCCCAATTAAGATCTTCAGCTGAAAATGTCGGTAAAGAAGAATTGAGATGATCGATTACGTGAGCAGACAATTGAATACGTTCTTTTGAGTGGATCGACTGTAGAGTGAGTTGTACTTCTCCATTGGTCGTCCCAAACGACGTTTCCCCAACACCAGTTAGGGTGATTGAGTTTTTTGATCTAATTAATTTGAGTTGTCTTACGAGTTTCTCTGAGATCATCGAAATTTCCGAACCAGGATCTAAGAGAATACGAACTTGTTGAGAATTTCCATTTGAGTTTACTAATCGGGCTAGACTAGTAGCTAAAAGAACAGCAGTTCGGAGTTGAGAAGACTTTTGTTGAGTAGAACACGAGATTGCCGTTTGGGATTGCAATTTTCAGTGAGAAGATGGCGCTGATGAGATTTCTTGAGCAGGCTCTTGATGCATTTGAGCAGTCACAACTGTACGGTTTGAGTTGGTCGACGCAGCTGATGAAGGAAGTTGAGAAACCTTACGTGGTCCAAGATGAAGGAGAGTATGATGCTGCTGATTGCATGTCTTGCCTTCTTCAACCGCTTTGCAGCGAGCTTGATTCTTGCAATTCCTGACATTATGTCTCCCCAAGCAGTTGTAGCAGAGATGGAGACGTTCAACCGCTTGCTTTCGACCAATCGGAGTGAGATTACGGAAACCCGTACACGAAACGATATAATGCTCTTTGTTACAATAAGAACATGTTTCCGATTGATCACCTGCTGAGTTTTCGTTTGAATTTTGAGTGGAACCTGATTGAGAAGACAAATTTTGAGGCACCTGTTGTTGCTGATGAGAAGTACTGCTGACTTGATTTACTTTTGCTCGAGGTCTCTGTTGTTGGTGATGTTGAGAAAGAGCCTGTGTTTTTTGACCGTTGAGCTCGATGCTCTCCATTGCTCGAGCGCGACAATTGAGAAACTTAAAGAGCTCTTTTGGTTTTGGGAACTCTTTAGTTGAGCTAATCTCATGTTCCCAAGCTTCTCGGAGCTTGGAACTTAACTTCGAGACGACTGAGAAGACAATGATAGGTCCCCACTCCTCAGTAGGAACCTCCAATGCATCCAAGGAACTAATAGCCTCAGTTACGCAGATAATCAGCTTGTTGAGTTCCCTGGAGCTATGAGAAGACATTTGAGGTGGATTTAATAATTTGTCTAGCAAATTAGTAATGAGAATCCTACGATTTTCATAACGAGACGTCAACAACTCCCAAGCACAAGCATAAGAATCTCCATGCATGGGTAAGTTCGAGATGATCCTTGCTGGCTCATCAGCAAGACTTGAACGCAAGTAATGCAGACGCTCGACATCTGAGATTCCTGCTTCTGTACCAGTCAAAGATAGGAAAAGCTCCTTGAAACCTATCCATTCTGCGTAACTTCCTGAGAATTTCGGTAATGGAATCTTTGGTAAAGATTTTCCATTTCGAGGAACGGTACCAACGAGGTGACTTTCGTTACCAGCGTCCCGACGAGATAGTTCGAATTGAGATGCCCCTAATTTATCGAGTCGCTGATTTAGTTCAACACGAGCTACATGGTACTTGTTGAATGTTTTTTCGAACAGATCTTCTTTAAAATAAGCATGTTCTGAGAGGGCTTCTGTTTTCAAACAAGCTGTAACAAGTTTCTCGTGTTGAGCTTCGTATTTTGTCCAATAACTCTCGAGAATGTCTAATTCAGCTTGTAAAGCTGAAGGACCCAATTTTTGTTCCTCTACGTTGAAAATACGATCATGAATTGTTGAAATTTGCCGATTTCTTGTTTGTTGAGAAGAAACGAGAATTTCGAAAGCCATTTTTAATTATTATTCAAGATTCGAGATGAAAAACCCAAAATTATTCACTTGAATGAATTAAGTTATACGAGAAGACCAATTTAATCTCTTTTGAAAATAATAATTAATTCAACTTCCCTTTTTGTTGATGAGAAGCTGTTGAGAATCACTGCGAAGTTGAAGAATTTCAAAAAAATTCAAAAAAACGCAAAAATTGAGTTGAGATGTCCTAGCAGCGCCCTCTGGTCAATTGAGAAGCTGATCGATGCGTAACTAGTTGAATTTTGAATTCCGTGGAAAACACGTTTGAGATCCCCAAGTTGAGTCACACTGGACGAATTCAAATTTCGAGAAGTTCAATGTTTGAGATGAGCACCACTGCCGAAAACGTTAGCAACACCACGCTCTCGAATTTCAATGATAAAAATTATAAAGAATGAGAAAATCCAATAAATATTCAATTTATCCGGCTCGAAGGACCAAAATGTTTGAGTTGTTCACTGGTTTTTTGAATATTTATTAATGATTCGCGAGATTTAACCGGATTTTGAGAGGAGCGTGGTGTGAGTTAAAAAATGACGCGTGCACGAGATTTTCTATTTAATATTATAACTTTATTATAATTTTGCACTAATAAAATATCACAATTTTATATCACTTTTTGTTTTAACAATAATTGAATTGAGATAATCAAGAGTTTTGAGAGTTTCTATTAACTATTTTTTAATTGAGAATATCTGAGAAATTCTGAGAACACTTTTGCACTTGACGCGAGAATAGCTCTTTCGAGAATAAGAATGAGAATTCCAAGAAAATATGGCAGGTGTCCTGAATTAATTAATCTATCATTCGATAGATTGCGGGTCAGAACACCTGTCAATCAAGTGGCGCCTCGAGTGCCAAAGTTGAGTAGGTCACGGTCAGTAGGCCGATGACCGATAAAGAAATTTGAGTGGCTCTGTGTGAGTGTGAGTGCGTGAGTGTTTTTAATGGTTATTCGTCCATAACCAAACAGAGAGCACTCGTTCAAACGACACGGATCCACCGCCAAGCCGTACACCACGCAGAACAATATATTTCTGATCATAGCCAATTACTACTTTATTACGTATACACCAGTCACTACCGAGCAATCAATTCTGATTAAGTCCCGGAACAATTAATACGGGATAATTAATTGTTATATTATTGATAACCATTGGCAACATCGTTTGTTGTCGAACAGTAGTTGTCTTTTTACTAACAGCAAGTGTGATCTGTACCCCAGTTACCGGAAGTACCTTCAAATCATACGAATCTTTTAATGAACGATAAAATTCTTCCGATATTCCCGTAATTTGGCTACCCGTGTCAATGAGAGCATTTATGTTCTGCTCATAAATCTTTACTTTGAGTTTTGGGCACGATTCAATGAAGATCTTTTGTTCTTTAACTGATGCAGATGGCCCGCGAATTTCGTTTTTCATTTCATCGACAAAATCTAGGAAATTACAATTGTATATTTCATCTTCGGTAGTGATGACATTCATGTGATATGGACTCCCCAAGATCCATAAAGAAACTGTTCCCCTCAGACCCATAGTTAGTAATATTGGTGGACCTACCTACAAACTAGCTAAATTCCTCACAGCACCTCTACAACAACTGACAGGACAAAATACTTCACATATCCAAAACTCACTAGACTTCGTTAATAAGTTGAAAACACTCAGAACTTGCCCTGAAGACATCCTAGTAAGTTTTGATGTAGAATCTCTGTTTACCAACGTTCCCATACCTGAGACTTTAGATATAATAAAAAACTCAAAAAAGATCCCCCCCAACCTTCTTCCTCTAGTTGAGCATTGTTTGACTTCCACCTATTTCCAATTCCAGGGCAATTTCTATGAACAGAAATCAGGAGCTGCTATGGGCTCTCCTATTTCTCCAATCATAGCCAACATCTTCATGGAAGATTTTGAGAATGAAGTCTTGAAGTCAGCTCCTGTGAAATCCTCTGAGTGGTTCAGATATGTGGATGATACCTTTGTTATCTGGTGTCATGGAAGAACAGCTCTCGAGGAATTTCTGGTATTTTTGAATGGACAACATTCTAATATTAAATTTACCATGGAGATTGAAGAAAACAATTGCCTTCCTTTTCTTGATGTGTTGGTCCAACGAAACCCCGATGGCACTCTCGGCCACCGAGTTTATCGCAAACCTACACACACTGACAGATACCTCAATGCCAACTCTCATCATCATCCATCGCAAAAGAATTCAGTAATCAGCTCCCTTATATATAGAGCTCTCACCATTTCCCAAGCCAGCAATTTAGATACTGAAATAAAACATTTAGAGACGGCCCTAAGCAAGAATGGTTACAAAGTCCAACAAATCAGACGAGTCACCGAACGACTCAAGAATAAGATCTCTTCACAAGAAGTAGATAGTCCTGAAGAAGACCAAGAAAGACCTAAAGTGGCTCTTCTCCCCTACCTTCAAGGTACGACCGACCGCATTAGCAAGGTACTCGGAAAACACAACATTCGGACGATCTTCCTACCCCCAAAGAAGATCGGGCAGATGCTGCCCAGTCCCAAAGATCCAAGACCACCTTTGAGTACGTCAGGAGTTTATGAGATTCCTTGCTCCTGCGGAAAAGTGTACATTGGTGAAACCGGGAGGATGATCAGTACACGGATCAAAGAACACCTACGGTGTTCCAAATATCGCCACCTAGAACAGTCTGCCTTGGCTGAACATCATATGGACACCGGTCGTGCGATCCAGTACGACCAAGCTCGAATGTTGGCTAGATCACAAGGATATTTTGAGAGAAAGTATCGTGAAGGCCTCGAGATCCATAAGAATCCTAACAACCTGAACAGGGATAAAGGATACCAGGTGAACCCTATTTGGAAAACCGTCCTCCCGGTTTTTTAATTGACCAGCTGATCAATTAAAAACTCCTGATTGGCTCTACCCACACCCCTACCTACCCCCTCCAGTCACCTTGAGGGGTATATAAGGACTACCCTTTACCCACGGAGCTCAGAATCGGAGCTCATAGCCCTGAAGATGCAAACTGCAACGTTTGCGAAACGTCGGCGCAACGCTGAAACTCAACGCGGCATCCATCCGGAAGCCACATCTAATAATAATTTATCTAAATGATTTTTTTTTTAATTACGGAAAATTGTCATTCAAAGGAGGAGTTGTCATGGAACACGATCGAAAAATATCTATGCTCCACCTCATAATTTTTGCTCTTTTGCTTCCGAATGGAAGCTTAACAATCGTAAGGATTTTCGATTTCGATTTTTTTGTTGCAAATCACTTAAAATGCTGTGGAGAGTCCGAAAATGATATTTAGAGAAAAAGTCTGTGTGTGTGTGTATGTATGTATGTGTGTCTGTGTGGATTTTTTTTTTTACTTATAAACGGTAAAATTTCAACCGAACAATCTCATATTTCTACTATATATTGGTTGTGATAAATGTTTCTTTTCGAGACCTCGTTACTTGGAATTCATTCAATATTTTTTGAGATATGACAAATTTTCGATTTTTTGAAAAAAATTGATTTTTCAAAAAGTTCTCATCCGATTTCATCCAGATTAATGCATATTATTCGACATCATATTCTGTCACTGCGTGAATTTTTTCAGATTTTTCTAATGCTTCGTTTTTAAGTTATGTCGATTTTTATCATTTTTCTTGCAAAATTTTGTTGTTTCAATAACAATCGGAACAATTGAGATAGGAATTCCAAATTTGGCTCACATATTGGTCTTCTGAACCTGCAGCTTGGGATCGTTATTGGACAGCATTGGAGGAATATTTTTTTTAGAAATGAGAGATTTTTCAAAATTTCAATTTTTTCATTTTTTCAAAATTTGCAATAAGTTTCCGAGTGATTTCATCCAGACTGAGGAATAATATCAGACACTATATAATATAATTGTGTGAAATGTTTCAGATTTTTCTCGTCATTAGTTTTTGAGTTATTCTGATTTCATTAATATTACATGAAAAATTTTGTTTGTTCGATAAAAAAATCCTATTAGAAATGAAGTAGTCAAGATATGAGCTTCGAATTTTACTGATATTTAGCTCTCAATCGAAAATATTGTCTTTTATGCAAAGTCGTTATGAATCAGTATGTTTAGTGTAACTGTCAAGAGCAATAAAGATAAGTATTAATTTCTATAGAAACTAATATTCATCTTGATTATCTGGGGCTCTCAACCCATATTCTTTTCAAAAACCCAGACGGAAAAATGGAAAAGAATAGGAACTAATTACAATCTTGATTATAATCTTTACATGAGTTCTTCATCTTCATAAAATTGTAGAATTAGTTATATTCGAAATTTCCGATTTACACTCGTTCCACTTTCACTTTTGGTGTCAGACATATCGCACGAATTAGTTCTTTTTCCTTGTAAATTATTAGTAGAAAAAAAAAATTATAACAATAATTCGATAATTGAAGAATAAAAATAACCTTCAGACATGAGACGTTATATCAGATATAATAAAGTTTATTGAAAATTGGTCACCAAGGAAACGTCAAAAACGGAATGAATCGATATCCACATAACATAATAATGAAATGTGCAATGGAATAGCAATTAAAATAAAATTATCCAATAATTCAGATTAGCTTATTACTCAATACTTTTCTCCTTTGAAATAAACAAAAATGGAAATGTATATGAAACGATTGTAAAGAGGAGAAAAATAAATGCATTCGGAAGCGACTTGCTAATAAATTAGCAGATAAAGCTATAATGATGTGGATAATGATGCAAGTTTCCACTTGTTTTTCTTGAAAAATTGCCATTTTACACTCGCCTTTAAATTGAAATATCTCGAAAACTATTCAAAAGTTATCGAGACATGCTGTGAATGAAATTTAGAGGGAGGATTAACGAATAAATAAGCCAACCTCCGCTTTTTCACGACTGGTAGTTACTAAGATATCGATTTTTGAATGAAAAATTCAGAAAGGACGTCCAAGCGCTCATTTACTTGCTATCGGGCCTCATCCATTGTTTCTGAACTACTCATTCAAAAAATGATATCTCGGATACTACTGGTCGCCGAAAAACAGCATTTTTCTTATTTTGTTCGTCAATCTTCCCTCTAAATTTCATTCACAGCATGTCTCGATAAATTTTGCAGAGTTTTCGAGATATTTTAATCCAAAGCCAAGTGTAGAATGACCAATGGCTCATGTATAAGAAGTTTCACTTCTGTCACGTGGGTTCCACGCACCATCTTTTCATAACAAATTTCAATCGCGTTATTTTTTTCACAAAATTATCGGCTACTTTTTGAAACTTGATCGCTAAAAAGAAAACCCGTATTTATCTGTATTTCATGTGTTACAGAAACCCCGCACACATGTTTTATTACTCTTATACTCACCTTAGACTCCAACCCTCTGTTCAACACCCACTTTTTATACTCAAATTTACTCTTAAATTTTCATAGCCTCCCAATACATTTGACCTCTTAAAATCCTGAAATATATTCTTTTTCCTTTTTCTCCCCGCATACCTACCTCATTCTCCTAGTCTCCTAATATTCATAGAATCTATGATGAGTCATATTTTCCACACATCACCCGCGACATCCCCCCTCCCCCCTTCGGAAGGCCCATACCAAGGGGGGCGGGGGGGCGGGCCCTTCTCGCGGTGGGCCGTGGCTCACCGCGAGAAGGGCCCGCGCTTTTCCAGCGCGACGGTGTCACGCCCAATTTCCCCGCTGCGGCAAAAATGTGAAGTAGTTCCCAGGCGTACGCCTATCTACTTTCGACGTTCTGGATCATTTCCAAAACTCGAAATCGAAAGATCCGACATTTACAATGCTTCCGTTCAGAAGCAAGAAGTTCAACAGATTATTTGTATCACTTCTCGAGAGAATAGATCGAGAGAAATCAATCGAGAGCTGGAGAGGCCAACATAAACATAAACAATGATTTCATAAAGAGAAAGAACTGAGGTTCCGTTGTCTTCAGGTACTGATACTTTTGGGTCTTGCCGATGTTAAAAAAATAGCTAGATTACCGATTAATGTTGGACTACCCCGAGATCAGAAGGTCGATTACGTCAAGATAATTACGAATATCGACACCAAAGGTGATTTGGGGGATCAGTGGCGTGGTCTCGCGAAATATCGTCCTTCCTCGTGTGGGACTCATCAGAGAAGCATCATCGTCACTAAATCGTGTAAAATCATCGAGTACTTTTTCGTAAGCTAACACCGAGTCGATAGACACGTGGCGGTTATCATGCACAATTATATTTGAGGTTCTGTGAGAGATAGTAGAGTCAGTGATTACGAAAACTGTCAGCCAGATACATTAATAAAGATTTACAACCGGTATTAATATATTTGTGCAAATAATAAACATTGAGTAAACTCATCCACGAAAACGTGTATGTATCTATCTATTGCGAATGAAACCGACGCCGATGTCGATAGACGCATGGTGTTAGTAATTAACAATTGTTTCGACAGTTTTGAAGAGAGCCAATCAAACCAGTGAATCGTTAATTTCCTTTAATCGCGACTTACAACCGGGATTAAATGAACAATATTAGTGAAAAAAGAGACTATTTTCGAAGAGAGACAATTAATCGGAAGTAACAATAAATTCAGTGCGGGCAAATTATCCTCGAGTATGTATATCTAGTCACGATATTCATTAAAAAGTTTATATTTTTCAATGAATCACGTGTCAAATATCACTGAGAAGCCGATCAAATCCTCATCCTTTTGGTGAATTCATTCTGCTTCGTGATCCGATTTACACGAAGAAATCCACGAAGGTTTCGGCAAGTTGCATCGAAATTCTTATGTAAGAATTCCCCAAAATTTAAGGAAATTCTTAACAGTCGAAAAGTTTTTAGTCTCTCATGAAGAGTTCACCGATGCGCTGACAGTTCAACCTCATGCTATTCAATGAAGTCTTTGAATATCAAAGTCAATCCATTGTCTATTGAATTCATTCATCTCCCATCCCCGAAAATGCTCGATTCGGGATTCTGTTTCTAATGTGTAGTATGCTATGTGCATTAACGCATTCACTGTTGAAGCTATTGTTGCAGACATCATCAGTATTTCATTTCTAAAATTGCTTAGCAATAGTTTCGTAGTCAAAAAGAGACAATGACTGATGAAAGAAATTCGGAGATCAACGCTTCTGTTATTTCATGGAGAAGAAAATCATGATAAGTGTTGAACCATGAACTTGAAAATTTCAAATCTGATGGGTGTTCCCTTACTCCTTGATGCTGAACTTTCATGAAACTATCAATCGACCCTATTCAGACAATGACTCACACGCGGTAGGCTCGGGTTTGATCTCCGCCGGTGACACTGGTGAGATCTAACCAGTACAAAAAGTCTTGATCGGTCGTTAAATACGCCAATCTAAGGTGTCGGAAACGCGACGTTAAATAATATTTAAAAAAAAATCGACCCTATCAGTGCGGAAAGTCCCGGGCTGTGTTATTGATTCTTGCACATAAGAAATATTTTCTATTAAGAATACTTATGCAAAGGCGAATGAATACTCCGAAATTAAAGGTTGGAAAGGGGATCATCAATTCTCATTTACCACTCATTACATCCTATTGTCCATGTCACTTCCATTACTCTCTTGATCTTCGGATAGGTCAAACATAAAGGAAGATGAATAACAGCAGAGAGGCTGAGTGTAGCTTATGCTTAGAACGTTATATGAGGAACTCTTACATGACAACAATCAAGTTCTGAATTGAGTGCCTTTGAAAGGAATGAATATTAATATTCCCATCTCCTATGAATGAGTATTTGATGAATGATATCCTATGTCAAACCCATTTATATATGTTCTGTTGCGTTTTAAGCCTAAACGAAATCGCAATTGCAGGACTTTCGTTCACCATTACCGCATTGGAGAACGAAAATACGCAAAGAACGGGAATGAATTTCCTTTCCGAGAATGAAAGTCATTCTCGTTCTCTAGATAGAGGGGAGAAAAATCCGAGGAACAATGTAATGTCCAAAATTTTGGACAAAAGAACGTTTATCCTAATTTTTGTCTCTTGCTTCTTTAAATAATGTAGAAATGGAAAATTCTTTCCTCTTTTCATCATTCAACAGCTTCGACCGGACATGCCCGTAAAAAGTAAAAAAATTCATCGCAAGAATTATTGCACTATGTGCAAAATTGACGCGAGGAAGAAAAGAAAGAATCACGCCACCCAAAGGCAATAACCTTCTATCGTTCACTTTTCAGGTGGTGTGATGTCTCCCACCAATAAATTACCAGGTTTTCCTAAAAGCAAAAGTAAAAACAGATTATCAGTTCAGATTGAGCGGTAATTGGGGGAAGACAGATTTCTGCCTCGCGTCCTTAGTGCTTCATCCCGCGAAACTGGTCGAAGTTATTGTGTTAGTGCCTAGAAACTATTGTTCCTCGTTCAGAGACTTTGTTTAACGGGAATATTATTGAATAATAGTAAATGATATTGAATATCCAATAACGGGGAAGATTTTGAAGTGAAACTTCTTTTGGGAGGGTACCAACTTTTTTCTCGCGTCACGAAACGAGTGTAAGGCTTTGAGGGGAACGTGGTAGTAGAGGAGTGAGGGGAAGGAGAAATTTTTGCTGCTGCCGTCGAGTCGCTCTCCGGGTGGTGGGGGAAGCCTGTGTTTTTGTTTTTATTTTTTCTTTTCAATACACGGAGAGAAAAATATGGAAATTTATCTAAATGATTTTTTAAAAAATTACGGGAAATTGTCATTCAAAGGAGGAGTTCTCATGAAACACGATCGAAAAATATCCATGCTTCACCTCATAATTTTTGCTTTTTATTTCTTGAAAAATTGCCATTTTACACTCGGCTTTGGGTTGAAATATCTCGAAAACTACTCAAAAGTTATCGAGACATGCTGTGAATGAAATTTAGAGGGCAGATCAACGAATGAAAGAAGCAAACCTCCGTTTTTTTACGACTCGTAGTTATTAAGATATCGATTTTTGAATGAAAAATTCAGAAAGGACGTCCAAGCGCTCATTTATTTATTATCGGGCCTCGTCCATTGTTTTCGAACTACTCATTCAAAAGATGATGTCTCGGAAACTACTGGTCGTAGAAAAACAGCGTTCTGCTTAGTTTATTCGTCAATCTTCCCTCTAAATTTCATTCACAGCATGTCTCGATAAATTTTACATAGTTTTCGAGATATTTTAATCCAAAGCCAAGTGTAAAATGACCAATGGCTCATGTATAAGAAGTTTCACTTCTGTCGCGTGGGTTCCACGCACCCTCTTTTTTTTCTATAACTGTGATTAGTGTTGGTAATTCTACATTTTAAAAAGGATTAAAATGTGAGGGAGAAAAATTGTCTTCTCCCTGAATTACAGGACTCATTTTTATCTCAACACACATAGAATAAAAAATCAAATATAAAATTCTTTCATCACTAAAATTCAAATCCTAGAAATATAAATACTAATCTTTATAAACCAAAATAATTCAAGAAAAAATTTTGATAAAATTATAGACAGAAAATCTAAACAAGTGTTATGCCCCATAAGCATTATTCAAAATTATTTAATTATTTCGTAATTACAGTAAAGAAGTTGAACACATTAATGAGTTCAACTCACTTCACATATTATTTGACTCCGCGTCTTATTGCTACATGTATAATCATATTGCAATGTGACACTGATAATTGACTATAAGAATCGAACTCACTGATGCTCGAGAGGTCAGTTCTCAACCAGACACGACATTGTGTCATTGTACTAGTCACCTCGGGGACTGGTACCTGTTATCTTTATATTCTATTATGCATAATGGATATTAATTAATCATTTAAATTAAATAAATATTTATCCTTTTCTAATAAACCCCCGAGTTAAAGTATCTACTCATTGTAGAGGGTATCTCTACAGATGAACCCAAAGAACCTACTCTTGGACCAATGCCAGTCCTAACATTTGGTGGCAGCGGATTTCTTCGAAGGCATAGACTGATCAACCATTGTCGACGACTACAGTGAGTACGAGAATAACTTGGTGAACTTTGGAAAAATCGCTTTCATCATGAGAGCAACTATCTTCGGATAGACTATCGCTAGATAGACCAAGAGAAGAGGACTCAAACCACCTCACTTTCAAGGAGGAAACAAGTCTATCGTCGGATAGAAAATCGTAGAGGTTATTGGCAATGAAAGCTCAGCTAAGATTATTGATTGAAAATAACTAGCATTAAATGACATAACATTTGTCATTCTTAACCTTTCACGTCCTACTTGTTATCCAACAAGGAAACATTCGAATCGTACAAGCAGCTTTTTGAATGATCAAATCTATTCGGAAGAATAGCACAGGATTTTAAGCTGTTGAAACAGTTAAAATCGAATCTCCGGAAGGGGGAGGAGAATCATAGAGGATTTCCACTAGAACCTAAAGGAGTTACGTCTCAAACGGAGACGAGGTTTGTTTAGACGGGGCCCACGTCGTTGACAAGTATGTCAGTTTTTGAAGATGCTTTGGCCACCGTGTCAATAGCAAATGGACGTATACCACGTCGTTGTTAATATTTGAAGATGCTTTGGCCAGTGTATCAATAGCAAAGCGACATATGATTGGAGTGCAAACATCACGGACCAGTATGTCAAGTTTTTGAAAAAAAGGATCGAGTCACAGATAGACACTTGATAGAGGTGTCAGTGTCTAGGGAATCACTAGTCAAGAAGACTTAAAATAGTGATGTCCACAGTTTTGAGCATAGTACGAAAGGTACAAGCTTTTTAGGGCCGGCCGGCAAAAGAGAAAAACATTCTCACCAATTGGGGGGGGAAGATATAAGTCTACTCAGAGTGCTAGACATTCTCAGGGAAACAACAGTTGATGCATAGGGAGACAATCATCTGGAGAAGGTTGTTTCAATTGTGGTCTATTGGACCATGTCGCAAGAAATTGCAAAAGCAGAAAAGTTATATAACTCTGGTAGAGTCTGAATACAAAATAACAAAAGCGATAGAAATCAGATTACGAAATTCTTGAAGGGACTACATCTGAATTTAAATGAACTGATTTAAAGGAACAGATGAGATCGTTAGCTCACCTACAGCTCGTGTTGAAAGAAAAGCTATGGGTATTGTCGAGATTTGCTTTTGGATTATGTTTAAAATAACTAATTCAATGTTCTGAGCATCAATTAAGAGCACAGAACTTCGAGCAAGTCGTAGTGCATAACTCAGCAGTAATGACGGAGCATGGAATAGGTCAGGGATTGACACAGAAAAGGAAGCAAAGAGGAAGAAAATATAGGTAAGAATGTGGCTACAACATTCAAAACCTTGAACCTTTCAGGAAAAAAAGAGACAATGTTACAAAGACGTCGCAGGAATGAAATTAGACATACAACGATGTTAGACCAGGTTCAAAAATTGTTTCACTTGAATTAAAGAAGAACGCACTACTGCAGAGTGTAGATTCTTACCAAGAGACCAGTATAATCAAGAGGTTAATCAACCAAATAACAAGTTTGACGAAACCATTTCTGGAAAAATTCAAACATTGTTTATTAAGCAATCATAATAATCGTCAGTGTCACAAGTCAAATATATAAGTTGGAATTTCGATGTCATCACATATTGCGACAGCCGAAAACAATGAATGTAGTACAGCGAGAAATGTAAACAATTTCACTGACGAACAAAAAGATGAGTCAGCTCAAGGATTACAAAAATTCAGTCAGCAGTCGAGAAAAATCCATCGCATCATGGAATACGGAATCAAGCGGAATCCTAAAGAGTGTACACAAACACAACGAATGATAAAATCAGCCAGTGTAGTTGACATAGAGAGAAAAAAAATATCATCTTGAGTTCCCAACAACTCAGGAAACAAACAATGTTTTCAGTAGATCTGGCACTATGATTTCATCGATCAAGATTGAGAAATTACATAACAGAGTTCCAATAATGGATGACGCCGATGTAATTCTAGGAATTGCTGAAAAAAAAAGTCTTGACATTGGGAGAAGTTATCATAAATTTGGAAGAAGATTTGGGACATGAATTTCACGAAGTATCCAATGAGTTTCTATGATCGGAAGGGATTCTCGGAGGGAACTCCCTTCCATGAGAAGATTCTAACCTAAAATTCAAGCCAGAAAAGTTTTGGAAATAAATGGGACAAGCTTCAGTTTCTGTAAAATATAAGAACGTAAAAAATGCATGAACGGACAACAAGTTAATTCAGAGCTGGAAGAAGATCAACTTGTGCAGAGGAAAAGCAGTAAGAGAAGATCGAGATAATTTACAAGGAATGTCTGGACAATTCAATAACTGACAAACCAGTTATCTGTACAGAGGAAGATTTAAACCAGAATTCTGAAATTCCGAGAAATGAGTTTGAGATTACTGAAGGACCTTACTGAGGCTGAATTACCACTGAAATACTGACCGAGATCCCAAGGCAAAATAATTTATGCAAGCAAGCTGAGTGCACGTTGATTGGAAAAGAACCAGATAAGCTGTTGTCATTTGCCGAAGGTTAAGGTCATAATATCGGTCAACAATGAATCATGTATTCGTAATATCCAAGAGCTTCAATAACAAGAGAAGATTACTCCAACATCAACGAGAGACTAATTCATAGATTTCAAAATATGTCAACTGCTTGTGGACTCAGATTTTGCGTAATTTCGACAATCGGTAAATATATCCATTTTTTTGTGATGCCACAAAGTGGGATGTGAGTCAAGATAGCAGTTCAATAATTCGTATTTGTCTTTAATGGATTGAATATAATGGATTACAACATCGTCGAGTCCACAAAGCAGAAATTATAAGATCGTAATTGTTTGGTTATGGACGAATAACCATTAGAAACACTCACGCACTCACACTCACACAGAGCCACTCAAATTTCTTTATCGGTCATCGGCCTACTGACCGTGACCTACTCAGCTTTGGCACTCGAGGTGCCACTTGATTGACAGGTGCTCTGACCCGCAATCTATCGAATGATAGATTAATTAATTCAGGACACCTGCCATATTTTCTTGGAATTCTCATCCTTATTCTCGAAAGAGCTATTCTCGCGTCAAGTGCAAAAGTGTTCTCAGAATTTCTCAGATATTCTCAATTAAAAAATAGTTAATAGAAACTCTCAAAACTCTTGATTATCTCAATTCAATTATTGTTAAAACAAAAAGTGATATAAAATTGTGATATTTTATTAGTGCAAAATTATAATAAAGTTATAATATTAAATAGAAAATCTCGTGCACGCGTCATTTTTTAACTCACACCCCGCTCCTCTCAAAATCCGGTTAAATCCCGCGAATCATTAATAAATATTCAAAAAACCAGTGAACAACTCAAACATTTTGGTCCTTCGAGCAGAATAAATTGAATATTTATTGGATTTTCTCATTCTTTATAATTTTTATCATTAAAATTCGAGAGCGTGGTGTTGCTAACGTTTTCGGCAGTGGTGCTCATCTCAAACATTGAACTTTTCGAAATTTGAATTCGTCCAGTGTGACTCAACTTGGGGATCTCAAACGTGTTTTCCACGGAATTCAAAATTCAACTAGTTACGCATCAATCGGCTTCTCAATTGACCAGAGGGCGCTGCTAGGACATCTCAACTCAATTTTTGCAGTTTTTTTTGAATTTTTTGAAATTCTTCAACTTCGCAGGGATTCTCAACAGCTTCTCATCAACAACAAGGGAAGTTGAATTAATTATTATTTCCAAAAGAGATTAAATTGGTCTTCTCGTATAACTTAATTTATTCAAGTGAATAATTTTGGTTTTTCATCTCGAATCTTGAATAATAATTAAAAATGGCTTTCGAAATTCTCATTTCTTCTCAACAAACAAGAGATCGACAAATTTCAACAATTCATGATCGTATTTTCAACGTAGAGGAGCAAAAGTTGGGTCCTTCAGCCTTACAAGCTGAACTAGATATTCTCGAGGTTTATTGGACAAAATATGAAGCTCAACACGAGAAACTTGTTACAGCTTGTTTAAAATCAGAAGCCCTCTCAGAACATGCTTATTTTAAAGAAGATCTGTTCGAAAAAACATTCAACAAGTACCATGTAGCTCGTGTTGAATTAAATCAGCGTCTCGATAAATTAGGGGCGTCTCAATTCGAACTATCTCGTCGGGACGTTGGTAACGAAAGTCATCTCGGTGGTACCGTTTCTCGAAATGGAAAATCTTTATCAAAGATTCCATTACCGAAATTCTCAGGAAGTTACGCAGAATGGATAGGTTTCGAGGAGCTTTTCCTATCTTTGACTGGTACAGAAGCAGGAATCTCAGATGTCGAGCGTCTGCATTACTTGCGTTCAAGTCTTGCTGATGAGCCAGCACGGATCATCTCGAACTTACCCATGCATGGAGATTCTTATGCTTGTGCTTGGGAGTTGTTGACGGCTCGTTATGAAAATCGTAGGATTCTCATTACTAATTTGCTAGACAAATTATTAAGTCCACCTCAAATGTCTTCTCATAGCTCCAGGGAACTAAACAAGCTGATTATCTGCGTAACTGAGGCTGTTAGTTCCTTGGATGCATTGGAGGTTCCTACTGAGGAGTGGGGACCTATCATTGTCTTCTCAGTCGTCTCGAAGTTAAGTTCCAAGCTCCGAGAAGCTTGGGAACATGAGATCAGCTCAACTAAAGAATTCCCAAAAACAACGGAGCTCTTTAAGTTTCTCAATTGTCGCGCTCGAGCAATGGAGAGCATCGAGCTCAACGGGCAAAAATCACAGGCTCTTTCTCAAAATCACCAACAACAGAGACCTCGAGCAAAAGTAAATCAAGTCAGCAGTACTTCTCATCAGCAACAACAGGTGCCTCAAAATTCGTCTTCTCAATCAGGTTCCACTCAAAATTCAAACGAAAACTCAGCAGGTGATCAATCGGAAACATGTTCTTATTGTAACAAAGAGCATTATATCGTTTCGTGTACGGGTTTCCGTAATCTCACTCCGATTGGTCGAAAGCAAGCGGTTGAACGTCTCCATCTCTGCTACAACTGCTTGGGGAGACATAATGTCAGGAATTGCAAGAATCAAGCTCGCTGCAAAGCGGTTGAAGAAGGCAAGACATGCAATCAGCAGCATCATACTCTGCTTCATCTTGGACCACGTAAGGCTTCTCAACTTCCTTCTTCAGCTGCGTCGACCAACTCAAACCGTACGGTTGTGACTGCTCAAATGCATCACGAGCCTGCGCAAGAAATCTCATCAGCGCCATCTCAGTGAAAATTGCAATCCCAAACGGCAATCTCGTGTTCTACTCAACAAAAGTCTTTTCAACTCCGAACTGCTGTTCTTTTAGCGACTAGTCTAGCCCGATTAGTAACCTGAAATGGAAATTCTCAACAAGTTCGTATTCTCTTAGATCCTGGTTCGGAAATTTCGATGATCTCAGAAAAACTCGTAAGACAACTCAAATTAATTAGATCAAAAAACTCAATCACCCTAACTGGTGTTGGGGAAACGTCGTTTGGGACGACCAATGGAGAAGTACAACTCACTCTACAGTCGATCCACTCAAAAGAACGTATTCAATTGTCTGCTCACGTAATCGATCATCTCAATTCTTCTTTACCGACATTCTCAGCTGAAGATCTTAATTGGGATTATCTCCAAGGATTACAACTTGCTGATCCCAATTTTAGAACTCCAGCTCCGATCGACCTTCTCATCGGTGCTGACATATTCGGACAACTCATAAAACCAAGAGTCATTAATAGAGGTCCAGATTCCCTTGTAGCTCAACTCACCATCTTTGGATGGATAATATTCGGGCCAACCGGACCATCTCATGTAACATCAAGTAATGTTTTCCATGTTATAACAACTAATGATCAACTCAACGAATTACTCTCAAAATTCTGGGTTCAAGAAGAAGTTCCTAGCTCAAAAAACTCAGAATTGACAAAGGAAGAACTCGAATGCGAACAGCATTTTAGAACAACTCATTCTCGCGATTCATCAGGACGCTATATCGTTCGATTACCTCTTTCAGACTCAACTTCGTTGTTAGGAGATTCTCATTCTACTGCTCTAGCATGTCTCAAACGAATGCTTATTCGAATTTCTAAGGATCAGAAATTCTTCTCACTCTACTCAGATTTTCTCAAAGAATATAAGGATTTGGATGTTATGAGATTGGTAAATAGTGATTCTCATCGGTCAACTCGTCAAAAACAGTCTCAGATCACTCTTTGCTCAGACGGAATGACCTTGGCACATGATATTTCGGTATCAGGAGGGTTGAGGGTTCCTGAAACGACTCAGAGTGCTCTGGCTGGTTCTTCTCATAGTTACTATTTACCTCATCACGGTGTTCTTAGAGAGAGTAGTGAAACAACGAAGTTGCGTGTCGTGTTCAATGGATCGGCTAAGACCAGCTCAGGTAGTTCTCTCAACGATATTCTCCATACAGGGGCCAAAACTCAAAAGGACATCTCAGACGTTCTCCTGTGGACTCGTCAACATCGACTCATCTTCATGACTGACATCACTAAGATGTTTCGTCAAATTCGAGTTCATGAAGATGATTGGCCTCTACAGCAAATTCTCTGGACCAACTCAAATGGAGATATCGTAACGTATCAACTCACTACGGTTACGTATGGAACGCGCTCAGCACCGTATCTTGCCAATCGAGTTCTTCTTCAATTAGTTGAAGATGAAGGAGAACGGTATCCTCTAGCTGTTAACTCATTAATTGAAGGAAGATACGTGGATGACATCTGTGGAGGTGCAGATAATTCAGAATTACTCATCAAGACTGCTCAACAAGTAAAAGATCTCTGTGCTGCTGGAGGAATGCCATTAGCTAAATGGCACAGTAATTGCTCAGAACTTCTCAAATGGCTCTCTCCTGACAGTATCTCAAATGATATTCGATTTTACGAAGATTCTCAAACTCGAATTCTTGGATTATCTTGGGTACCCGCATCAGACAACTTCATCTTCTCATCAACTTCAAAAAACGCATCGAAATTCTCGAAGAGAATCATTTTATCCGAAATAGCTCAACTCTATGATCCTCTTGGATTTCTCGCTCCTGTAGTAATTCGTGGAAAAATGTTGCTACAGGAGATATGGATCGAAAAACTCGATTGGGATGATGAAGTTTCTCCACAGACAGCTCATAAATGGGAACAATTTCGTGAAGATCTCGAACAACTCTCAAAATTGACAGTGCCTAGATGGCTTGGAATTCTCAATAACTCAAAACTCGAAATACATGGATTCTCAGACGCCTCACAGCTAGCAATGGCTGCAGTAGTATTTCTCAAGGTCACTAATGGTACTGATACTCGAATCTCATTAGTTTGCTCGAAAACAAAGGTAGCTCCGATCAAAAAATTAACGATTCCTCGACTAGAACTCACAGCTGCGGTTCTCCTTGCAAAACTCGTTAAATATGTCAAGGACACACTCAAGTTAAACGACGTCCCGACATATTTGTGGACGGATTCCTCTGTCACTCTCACTTGGATCAGTTCTCATCCTTCTCGATGGAAGGAATTCGTTAGGAATAGAGTTCAACTCATTCAAGAGCTCACGTCGTCTCAATGGAGATTCGTTCCTGGTAAAGTGAACCCTGCTGATTGTGCTTCTAGAGGGTTGACAGCAGCACAATTATGTTCTCATGAGCTTTGGTGGCAAGGTCCTCATTGGCTCAACAAAGACTCCTCATCCTGGCCAGTATTTAGCACAACTCCTCTCTCTCAAATCGATCTTGAAGAAAAGCCTGGTGTAACTCTCAACGTGAAAATTCAACATATAGGAATTTGGGATCTCATCAACAAGTTCTCCTCAGTGAACAAATTGTTCAGAATCACGGCAATATGCCAACGATTCATCGCTCGTCTCAAGAAAATCTCAAATTCTTCTCTATTGACTCCTCTAACTCCTGATGATCTTGAACGTGCTCGAATCTTTTGAATTAAGGCTACTCAAGCAGCTCATTTTTCCACAGAACTTCTCGCATTGTCCAGGGGACAGAAACTAAGTACCTCTCATCCGTTGAAGCGACTCACTGCCTTCGTCGATCATCAGGGAGTTCTCCGTGTAGGAGGTCGTCTCAAATTCGCAGATCTCAAGATCGATAATGAGCACCAAGCGATAATTCCAAAAGAATCACACTTTTCTCAACTCATCATTGAGGAAGCTCATCAACGAACTCTTCATGGTGGGACTCAAGTTACTCTCGGACATCTCAGAAACTATTACTGGATTCTTGGTGGAAGAGCTCCAGTAAGATCGTTTATTCTCAAGTGTGTTCCTTGTGCTCGACAGAGAGGAGTGAGAGCTCAACAATTAATGGGGCAACTTCCGACTTCTCGATTATCTCAAGTACGTGCATTTTTCAATACAGGCATTGATTATGCAGGTCCAGTTTCTCTCAGGACTACGAAAGGTCGTGGCCATAAATCATACGAAGGATGGTTAGCCATCTTCGTTTGTATGGCCACTTCCGCAGTTCATCTCGAAGTTGTCTCCGACTACTCAGCAGAAGAATTCGTCTCGGCCTATCGACGTTTTATATCTCGGCGAGGTATCTGCAAGAATTTGTTTTCTGATTGTGGAACAAATTTTGTTGGAGCAGATAAAAATCTCAAGAATCTCTTCTCAATGGCATCTCAGGAATCTCATCAAATCGCGCAACTCTTACTCAACGATGGAACCAGATGGTCATTTAATCCTCCTGGTGCTCCTCATTTCGGTGGAAAATGGGAAGCAGCAGTAAAGTCAGTGAAGTTCCATCTCAAGAGAACCATTGGTGATTCTCTATTAACATTCGAGGAGCTCACTACTTTACTGACTCAAATAGAAGCTATTCTCAACTCTCGACCTCTGGAACCTCTCTCTGAAGATCCTGATGATGTCTCTGCGCTAACGCCAGGGCATTTTCTCATTGGACAACCTCTCTTAGTTCTCCCTGAACCTTCACTAGAAGATCTCAACATCAATCGTCTCTCTCGCTGGCAACTCATTCAACAAAAGGTTCAGAGTTTCTGGAAACGATGGTCCACGAGTTATCTCCAACATCTCCAGTCAATCTCAAAGTGGCACCATCCTTCTCATGAAATCAAAGTAGGCTCAATAGTTCTCCTCACTGATGAGAGGTTTCCTCCTTCAAAATGGCCTCTCGCTCGGGTGACTACTCTACATCCTGGGAAAGACGATCTTACTAGAGTAGTTACCATAAAGACAGCCACCTCAATTCTACAAAGACCAATCGCCAAGCTCGCTCTTCTGCCAATCTCAGCAAAAGAGTCTTGAACATCTCCACGGCACCAATCGCTCATCATCTTCAGTCATCATCGTACTCTGGTGAGGATTTACGACCCACACGAGAGGATATCGGTGATGGATGGAAGCAGTGACATCTCGAATAAGGAATTTACGCCTCCTAAGTCTTGGTGTTTCTGCACTGGTTCAGCTCAGATAGATCTTGGTGAAGTTCTCAAGAGTTCTCAATTAATCTCGAACAAATTAATTTTTTGTTTTGTTTGTTTCAGTTTACTCAATTTGTCAGCAACAGTTGCTGACGGCGGGGAGAATGTTTGGTTATGGACGAATAACCATTAGAAACACTCACGCACTCACACTCGCACAGAGCCACTCAAATTTCTTTATCGGTCATCGGCCTACTGACCGTGACCTACTCAGCTTTGGCACTCGAGGCGCCACTTGATTGACAGGTGTTCTGACCCGCAATCTATCGAATGATAGATTAATTAATTCAGGACACCTGCCATATTTTCTTGGAATTCTCATCCTTATTCTCGAAAGAGCTATTCTCGCGTCAAGTGCAAAAGTGTTCTCAGAATTTCTCAGATATTCTCAATTAAAAAATAGTTAATAGAAACTCTCAAAACTCTTGATTATCTCAATTCAATTATTGTTAAAACAAAAAGTGATATAAAATTGTGATATTTTATTAGTGCAAAATTATAATAAAGTTATAATATTAAATAGAAAATCTCGTGCACGCGTCATTTTTTAACTCACACCACGCTCCTCTCAAAATCCGGTTAAATCTCGCGAATCATTAATAAATATTCAAAAAACCAGTGAACAACTCAAACAGTAATGGAGCGGAATTTTCGAGAAGTATTGAACGAGAAACACGAGAAATTAAGTTCAATCAGTTAATTTATCGGAAAAAAAATCTGAATCATTCATCAAATCAAATGACACTGATATCATACGGATGCTGGGAGAAAACCGATGATATTCTAGGAAACAATTGTTAAGAAAATTATTGATTGTGCCAATCATTTGGTATCAGAAGATTGAAAAATACCTCCAATGTACATCTCACACAAAAAGTAGTATCGGAAAATTCATTTTCTCACGGGATGCACAACTACGATTGATATTATGGACGATTGAATCAGTACAACATAAAAACAAGTTGGTATTTAAGAAATGGATAATACTGCAAATTCAGTCGATTACATAACGCGAACTCTGTATAAAACAGGAAAAGAACGACGTCAAAATTCGTCAAGTAAGCATCTAACTCACAGTAAAGGCATTACATTGGTTGACATTCAGATACTGACCAGCCTCAAGAAATACCAGGAAACAACAGTTATAAGAACGAAATGAGTGCATCCGTGAGTGCAAGAACAAAAAGATTTCATTTCTCATCAACATACAGAAAGTATCTAGGATTCTGGTAGAAGATGAAACTGTTTCATTAAGGAAAGAGCATTTCATTCAGAGTAAGAAATTGATGAATTAGACATCATTGAGTTTCATAAAACTAAATCATAAGATCAATCACGGAGATGAAATTGATGAAATCTCATTTGAAAAATTGAACAAGCAGGAGTTCCACCCTCGGTGCGTTATTTGCAAACCCCACTCTTTGTGTGACGTTTAATATTTTGCCAATTCGATTGGCAAAATGCTTCCGAATGGGATTTGACCCATAATCAATCGAATCTCTATAAAAATGAATATCTTTTCAATCGTTAAAAAAATAACATTATTCGCGCAAGAAATACGCACTTATAGATCCCTACAAATCTCAGCTCAGAATAATCGATTAAATTGCAATAATATCACATGGTACATAAAAATTCAATATTAGATGAAAATTCAGATCCTATGATGGAACACAAAAATTGACGTTCGGTTTCCAAATAGGATTTCTATTCTTTCTGATTGTCGTCAAGATGAAAAGGTACTCATTTTGTAGAAAAAATTGTCTACTTTCGAATGGTGAAATAATAAATAGTGTTCTTAGGGAGAAAGCTAAGAAAAACCGTGATTTTTGAAGAAACTAATTTATCGAACATCCTTATAAGAGACTACTTCTGAGAAATCTGAAATTACCACCATTTGTGGGGCTCATTGAGATGAATCTTTTAAGCTGAACTTGGATGTAGTCGCTTGGATAGTTTTCGAGATATAACCTCTTTTCATAAAATGTGTTTTGGCCAATATCTCAGAAACTATTGGAGCGATTTCGCCCAATTTCAATACCAAACTTTTTGCTCCTTAGATGCACAAACTGGCGAAATTTGAAGTCTCTAACTCAAATCGTTTTTGAGCTATCGTGTATAGTAAATTCAGGATGAAAAACACTGTAATTGAAATTATCTGCAAACGAAAAATCTGAGCAAAATTTACCCCGAGTGAAAATTGTGAGTTCAAATGAGATGTATTTCATCGCTGAGTGTGGGGGCTGTGAATCAATTTTTCGCGGAGAAAAGTCGAAAAAACGATTTTTCAAAAATTTGAGTTTTCTCGAAAAACACTCAACCGATTTCGCTCAAATTTCACTGACAGCAATTTGCATGGGGAGGGAAAGTACTGTTAAATTTTCAGCTCACTAAGTATTACCGTTGCTGAGCAATGAGCTGATATCTGTCACACATACACACACACCCACACACACACACACATACAGACATTTTTAAAAAATGTCATTTCTCGATGTTTTGGATCATTCTGAGTCATATTCCGATGAAATCTCGAAATCGAAAAAAATCGCGTTTACAATGCTTCCATTCGGAAGCAACAAGGAATATGAGAAATTGATTTTTAATTCATCTGACAAGCTTAAAGGCTTTTTGACAGGAGAAGACATCTGAAGGGATGATTTGAGGAGAAATAAGTCGAGACAGAAAGAGAAAAAAACGATTTGGAAAAGTCAAAAAGTAATTTGAGGTGAACAAACAAAAATGTGAGGTACGTAACAAGGGCGTGGAGCTTGAGTGTTGAGTGAACTTAGATTTCATCTTTTTAGGGAGAGAGGAGACTCGAAGTAGAAAATATAACCACCATATCTAAATGCAATTAGTACCATCCTTGAGGGTGTCAGCTACGGATCAGCCTCCGGGCATATCTGGAAACGATTGTTCGTAACGAAGAAAAAATTTGGACTCATCAGAATCGTGGGCAGAATTATGCGAATTCAACAGTAGATATCTATGTAATCGACCCAGTAAATAGATAAGAATGAGGACGAGTTAAAAAAAAAAAATTTAAAGGTTCTCACGTCACAGGCCGTTCAGCTTCATCAATTCGAAAAGATAATTGACCAAACTATTACTCATATTCTAAGATCTCAAAACAATAATCAGAACCAGAAACCATTTCTGATAGTGAGTTTGATAGGATAACCAAAGTCCTGATCTGAAGGTGTTTCACGGAATATTTATAACAGTGAGTATGGATATAAATGCAATGCATGGATATAAGATGGAGAAGAATGCATTACGTCTTTTCAGTCCATTCCATTCGGCTGAAAAGTAATTGAGATGAAGTTCGAATCAACAACAGCTGCTGAGGAATATCTAGAGCCAGGAAATTCTACGATGATGGGAGTGCGTAATTGAGAAATAATAAAGCCCTTTGAAGCCCTTGAAATTGATGATACACTCGTTACAACTGTCGAAAAGTATCAGGTAAAAATAGTATCAGTATCAAAAAAAATTATTTGTAAAATAACAATTCAAATAAAAATTTCAATGCAGAAATTAGGTGAAGCGGAGATCAAATTACGGCAGCGGACGACCATCGGGCGATGCACTGAAGCAAAAACGCTGACGCGTGCATTCTTTAACGTTCGTACGGACGGAGCATCTGGCAAAATGAAATATTAAAATGATATTTAATAAAATTCCAGAAAAAGGTTCGACGAAAATAAAACTTTACACTTTCATGGATTCCTAATCCATAAAAACAAGTTGAGACACAAGGACTCACTGAAATATCTTTATTTTAAGGATGAAGATAATTTTGGGAATCTTGAGAAGGATCTATTAGATACCTTGAAGGGCAGTCGAGTACTTGATTTATTTTTTACAATAAAAATAGATTTGACAGTACAGTTATATATAACAAAAATAAATACTAAGATCAATGAACTATTCATCAATTGGAAAGGTAGAAGTGATTCAGATGAAGCTCTCCCACAGGGAACATGTTCGATTCAGAGATCATTGACTAGGTGGGTAGAAAATGTCGAAAACGGACTGATTGACGAGAGCACCCAAACGACCATATCCGAGATAAATTCTCCACTCTCCTTCCCCCAACAGAATATATCCAGGCACGCCATGATAATAGCCATCACACAAGATGCAGTAAGGAGGAATGAATTCTTTTTTTGAGGAATCGCCGTACACTTAGCAGATGGCAAGGAACAGCCACTTTCTGACTCGACAGGAGTCGACAAAAGCGAGTGATTTTGGCAGGTTTTCATTCTCTTTCTTGGCACCATTCACTAATAGCAGGAAAAGAACCTTGCGGCTATCGAGTGAAGCCCCATAATAAGTGAGATGATTACTATTGAGGAGGCAAAATGAGAAAGGACCATTTTGATTTTTCTTTGAAAAACTCACCAGTTCGTTTGCTCCAACACATTGGAAATTTCGGCAGTAGAAGCGTATATAGCCTGGATAGCAACGAACTAACATCCGAAGATGACGTTGTACTGAACGGGGTTTTAGTGATCCTGACAGTGCTTATTTACTAACTGGAAGCCAGATAATTTGGGGATACTCTTTGCAGATGTGCAAATTACTAGCATATACTGAACCCTTATCTAAGATATAACTTATCTTAATTTACTACGGATGATTAGAGTACTTGTTTACGTGAAAATGCGGAAATCAAATTTGCCAGAAGTTTTCATTTCTTTCAATACACTGTCAATAAAAGCTACGTACAGTGAAATTCAAATGGTAGCGAATTCCATCGAACTCACACCAATTTATATTTGGAAACTTAATTGATAATACATCTAAAAATAGTAAAGGTCCAAAGTCAAATTCAATGTTGGGAAACACTCTTCTCAAAAAGGGGAAGATAAAAAATGGAGCTAAGTGCAGAATTACTCATATCCAGGAATTCTCAGTACAGACATCAAACTGATCATCTCCACGGAAGCTGTATCTGAACATGTCAAGAAAAGTAAAAAATGATCACCTACAGTTCATTCACTTTTTGTCATGAAGACTTTGCATGTATGACGAATTCGGCGACGCAGAAGTCCATTGTTCAGCTAATTCAGCAGAATGATCATGTCAACGACACCGAGGCCAAGTGCACGATAGCACTTGCACAACAGCTGGAGCAAATTGATGAGCTCAAAAGCACACCAATGAACTCGAATGGATTTCTTCCTATCCATCTGAATCTACAGAAACATTTATCAACAGAAACATACTACGGGAAGATGCAATTGAAGATTGCAGGGAAGAAGGAATACCGACGAAGAATTTCAATCAGAGAATCAGTAGTGTCAATCAAGAGAAGTAGAAACTCCAAGTCTCTACCATAGAGATTCTAAATAGAAATTTAATTGCAATTACCACATAAAAGAAAAAAAATATATATCGTCGCCTTAGAGTGAAAGGGGCGTAAGTGCCAAAAACACGAAATTCTGGAGTGAAAGGGGCGTATGTCCACTTATCACTCCAAAATGTTTTTTATGGCCTCTGGAACATTATTTGGATAAATGAAAATTAAAATAACAAAGTGGCGTAGCTACCAATTTTAAAATTAAAGAGACGTATCTCCACACTTACGCCCCTTTGTTATTCCCTTTTTAATCGCTATATAATTGTTAAAGTTAAAGTGAAAAAGACGTATCTCCGCTCTTACGCCTCTTCGTTTTTATAAATTTTTTTATCTCAGGAGAATTTTCGGAGTTACGCCTCTTTTGTTTTTAGGATTTTCTATTCCAATTTTGTGCACTTACGCCTCTTTGTTTTTACACACAGAAAACACTGAGCGTAGAACACGCACAGAAGTGCGTAATCTCTGCACATGTGGGCGTTCTTCACGTTCTCACAATCGAACGTGATTTACGCACACTCGGTGCGTGATGTACGCACACTTGTGCGTGATGTACGCATACGTGTGCGTGATCTACGCACGCATGTGCGTGTTCTACCCACACATGTGCGTGATCTACGCACACATATGCGTGATTTACGCACACATGTGCGTAATCTACGCACACTAGTGCGTGATGTACGTACACGTGTGAGTGATGTCCACACACGGTAAATAAGCGATATAGACGTTAATATGGGATCAAGAAGAAGTTTTTCCAGTTTTTCGTGATTGCCTTGGTGAATAAGTGAGATAGAGCGAAATAGGTATTAATATTGAATCAGGAGAGAGTTTTTTCAAGTTTTTCGCTAAAATCTTGGTGAATAAGTGAGATAGAGCGAAATGGACATTAAAATGGGATCACCGGGGAGTTTTTTCAGTTTTTCGCTATCATCTCGGTAAATAAGTGAGATAGAGCGAAATAGGCGCTAATTTGGGATCAGGAGGGAGTTTCTCCAGCTTATCACGATTATCTCGGTGAATAAGCGAGATAGAGCGAAATGGACGTCAATTCTAGAGAAGGATGGAGCTTTTCCAGTTTTTCGCTATTATCTCGGTTAATGAGCGAGATAGAGCGGAATGGACATTATTATGGGAGCAGGAAGGAGTTTTTCCAGTTTTTCATGACTATCTCGGTGAATAAGCGAGATGGAGCGAAATGGACGTTAATATGGGATCAGGAGATAGTCTCCTCAGCTTTCACAATCATCTCTGTAATTAAGCGAGAGAAGGTGAAATGAACGTTAATTTAGTATCAGGAGGGAGTTTTTTCAGTTTTTCGCGACTATATCGGTGAATAAACGATATAGAGCGAAGTACACATATGGAATTTTGAGAAAGTTTTCAGATGAAATAATATCCTCTAGATCCCAAATTAACGTCAATTTCGCTCTATTTCACTTATTTGCCGCTACAGTCGCGAAAAATTTAATCAACTCCCTCGTGATCCCAAATTAACGTCTACTCCGCTCTATCCCGCTTATTCGCCAAGATAATCACGAAAAACTGGAGAAACTCCCTGGCGATCTCATATTAACGTCCATTTCGCCGCATCTCGCTTATTCACCGAGATAATCACGGAAAACTAAAGAAACTCCCCGGTGATCCCATATTAATGTCTATTCCGCTCTATCTCACTTATTCGCCAAGATTTTAGCGAAAAACTTGAAAAAACTCTCTCCTGATTCAATATTGATATCTATTTCGCTCTATCTCGCTCCTTCGCCGAGATAATCACGAAAAACTGGAAAAACTCCCTCCTGTTCCCATATTAACGTCCATTCCGCTCTATCTCGTTTATTCACCGAGATAATCACGAAAAACTGGAAAAACTCCCCGATGATCCCATATTCACGTCCATTTCACTCTATCTCGCTTATTTTCCGAGATGTTAGCGAAAAACTGAAAAAACTCTCTCCTGATTCAATATTGATACCTATTTCGCTCTATCTCACTTATTCACTAAGATAATCACGAAAAACTGGAAAAACTCCTTCTTGATCCCATATTAACGTCTATTTCGCTTATTTACCGTGTGCGGACATCACGCACACGTGTGCGTACATCACGCACCGAGTGTGCGTACATCACGCACCGAGTGTGCGTACATCACGCACCGAGTGTGCGTACATCAGACACCGAGTGTGCGTAAATCACGTTCGATTGTGAGAACGTGAAGTACGCCCACGTGTGCAGACATTACGCACTTCTGTGCGTGTTCCACGCTCAGTGTTTTCTGTGTGTAGTTTTTTTCCGATGATTCGAAAAAAATGCAATGAAAACACTAAAAACAAAGGGGCGTATCTCCGGCACTTACGCCCCTTTGTTATTAGTCAGTGGTACTTATGCTTTTATGTTGTTATTTTTTTTTATTTCACTAATATTGCGTGAAAGGCCTTGGAAAGCCTATTGGAGCAATAATGGTGGAGATACGCCTTTTTGTTATTTTGAAAAAAAAAATCGGGAAAAATGGCACATACGCCCCTTTCACTCTAAGGCGACGATATATATATATATTTCTATTCTTAAAATAGTTCATTCGTACAAGTAAAAAAAAAAAATCTATGAAATATAATAATGAGAATTTTCGTTTGAGAAAATATTTTAAAACGTAAAACTTGTAAATAAAATTGTGAAATTCTAGTTATATGAGGCATATTTTTGTCTATAATAAGAGAACATTATCAGAGATAATAATTTTCTTCCCTGGGGGGGGGGGGGGAGGACTGTTATGCCCTATAAGCATTATTCAAAATTATTTAATTATTTCATAATTACAGTGAAAAAGTTGAACACATTAATGAGTTCAACTTACTTCACATATTATTTGACTCAGCGTCTCAATGTTACATGTATAATCACATTGCAATGTGACACTGATAATTGACTATAAGAATCGAACTCGATGATGTTCGAGAGGTCAGTTCTCAACAAGACACGACATTGTGTCATTGTACTAGTCACCTCGGAGACTGGTACCTGTTATCTTTATATTCTATTATACATAATGGATATCAATTAATCATTTAAATTGAATAAATATTTATCGTTTTCTAATAAACCACCAAGTTGAAGTATCTACTCATTGTAGAGGGTATCTCTACAGATAAACCCAAAGAACCTACTCTTGGACCAATTCCAGTCCTAACACAAGTATAAATAATAAAAGAAACCAATTTTTTTTGTTCAAAATTTGTACTAAAAGTAATGACTACACTCTTTAATTAGTTTTGGAACCTCGAGCAATAGAATTAAAGTACAACAATTTTTCTATAAAATAGAATCCAACTCCAATGTGTACTGTGTAAAGGGTGTTAAAGTGTTGATTTGATTGTAACAACTATTGAATGATGAATAAAATAGTGAAGATGAACCATACTGGAAGAAAATAGTAAAAATCCTGTAAATCCTCGAAATCTTTTCCTTGAAAATTGGAATAAATCATTTCCGCGAGAATATAAAAATCCAGCGTCGTCCATTGTAAATTACATAAATTAAAATCATGATTTCTACTTCATATCAGGTAAATAATTGCCCTTTTGACGCAAGGACAAATCTAGACATAACAACAGAAATAAATTTCAGTTCCGGGAAGGAAATCGAATTTTGTTCTTCAGGCATTTTTGGTCTCCCGAATGATGCAATACCGCATACCATTCTCAATTTCGTTCTCCTGAATGACGTGATACCGAATTCCGTTTTCCTCAATAACGTTTCTCCGCATTCCATTCGCGGAATTCCATTCGTGCGGATAACGACATTTCAAATTTTGTTCTCAATTTCGTTTTTTTTAAATATTATTCAGAATTTTGCTGTCCATTTCGATCCTGTCCTTTCTCGGTCTTGGGAACGATGACGAAAATAACGCGTTCTCCTTCCGTTGTTCATCGAAGTTGTTGGTCTCTATTAAAAACAATGAATTTCTTTGAGCTTTCTTCAAAATAAAATGGACACCTCAACTCAGCTTCATGTTCATTCATTATAGTGCGACATTTTTCGACGAATTCAGTGATTTGACAATGATAGAAATGATATAGAATGAAAATGAGTCGTGTTGAACTACCGAATGATGAGTACCTGCAATGAAATGACTACTGATGGAATAATCAATAACGGAATGATATTGTGTAGTTTAGACCTGGCACAATTGTTTGTACTCTTGTCAGAGTATCATTTTTGGAAATATTCAGAATTATTATGAGTCATATCAATCGACCTCAACGCTGCAATCGCACTTCAGACATGAGACGTTAGAAACTCGCGCTCATAACTGATAGTGGACGAAAATGGCTCAGGAAATAACGCTTCGAAGATTAGCTTTATGTTCACCGGAAGAGCACGTGATTATAACTAATCGTAGAAAAGTTATAAGAATGAGATTCGATTATTGAAGAAATACAGTTGCATTCTGAAACACTAGAGAGGTAAGGAATTTTGTTCAATTTCAAATCCCATGTAGTAGAAGGAATCAAATTAACTGAGTAATCTCTCAAAAGCAATGGAAGTCTATATTTGTGAAGAGATAGAGTATACTTTCCCACTCAGTGTCAGATTTTTCTTCAGGAGATAATCAATTCTCTATGCGTAGAAACTTTAGCAGCATATCGATCCTCACTTGTTTATAAGATTGAAATATCTCCCTGTTCAACGCATGAAAATTTCAATATCATTAACCCTTTCGTGCTCACATCACTCGAAACAGTACTGAGATACAGGCCCTTCCAATACATTTTAGGTGGTGTGAGTACAAAAGAGTTGAGGGGGGATCACGATGAAATTGAAAATTCTTTGGTTGATGGGGAGATCCATTAAGTGACATTTGGCATACGATGGGGTATATTAAACAAGCAGGAGTTTCACCCGTGCATTATTTGCGAACCCCACTCCTTGTGTGACTTTCAATATTTCGCCAATTCGATTGGCAAAATGCTTCCGAATGGGATTCTACCCATTAAGAATCGAATCTTTATAAAGATGAATTTCTTTTCAATTTCTCAAAAAATAACTCGGGAAAAATCGTCATATATGAACATAAATGTACATATATGAGACATATATGAACATATATGTACATATATGAACATCAATGTACATATATGAACATATATGTACATATACGAGACATGTATGAACATAGATGTACATATATGTACATTAGGCTGGCCCATTTGGAATGAAAAGTTGAATTTCAACAGACCTATTCTCGCATATGGTACTTCATAATATATGAGAATAATATGAATTTTTTCAGATTTTTGAAAACTATTCATCAAGCTCCGCTGATAGTCTTCATTTCTAATGACTATTTCTATACGAAATACACAAAAAAACTTTCCATTTTTATTTAACCACATAAGTAATTAATTTCTTATGAGCCCTTCGGGCAGAGGTCCTTATATGATGTTAGAAATAGGATAGTATTTTTTTTTATTTTGTTAAAACGTTTTTTAGCAGCAAAGAAACCCGCGATTTAGGCAAAATCAGAGGTTTTCAAAGCCATGTAATCAGCCTCCAAACTGTATGGATCCGTTGCAAACTTCATTGACTGATAGTTCAAACAATCAACTATCATTTGAAGAAATTCACGTAGAAAAATTCTGATGGCGGCCGCCATGGCGATTCTCTCCATGATGTTTCTTTCGATAGCTTTCCTTTCTATGGTGTTATTTTCCCATGGCGTTTTCTGCCATGGCGTTTTTTTCCATGGCGATTTTTTCCATGGCGATCCTTTCCATGCCGATGTTTTCCATTGCGATTCTTTCTATGGCGATTCTTCCCATGGGGTTGTTTGCCATGGCGATTCTCTCCATGGTGTTTCTTTCGATAGCTTTTTTTTATGGCGTTCTTTTCCCATGGCGTTTTCTGCCATGGCGTTTTTGTCCATGGCGATTCTTTCCATGCCGATTTTTTCCTTTGCGATTCTTTCCATGGCGATTCATTCCATGGCGGTTTCTTCCAAGGCGATTCTTTCCATTTTTTTTCACAGCTTTCCTTTCCATGGCGTTTTTTTCCTATGGCGTTTCTTTTCCATGGTGATTCTTTCCATGGCGATTCTTTCCATGGCGTTTTTTTCCATGGCGATCTTTTTCATCGCATTCTTTTCCATTGCATTTTCTCCATCGCGGAATTTGTCAATGCGAAATTTGCCATGGACAAATTTGCTATAGCTATAAATTTAATGGTGAATAAATAAAATATTTGTGTGATGTTTGAATTTCACAATCATAGAGTTTTCATGATTATCAAAAAATCCTTAAATTATAATGTCATTAATACTCAGAGTATTAGTGCAGATTTTTCCATAAAGATACTTCTGTGGAAAAATGTCTTCATGAAATCGAATTTGATAAAGAGGTTCTTCATAAAATGATTTCTTATAAAGTTTTTTTTTCATATGAATACATTTTATGAAAATATTTTCTATGAAATATATACATATCGTTACCCTAATGACAGAGTAACGCTTTCTATAAGGATTTTACAGCACTGACATGACTCTGTTATTAAGGGGACGATAGAATATTTTTCATCATATCATTTCTTTACATTTTCAATTTTTTTAGCTGATAAATCTTTGATGATTCGAATTGAATCATTCTGAAATACTTTGGCATTTAATTTCGGAGACTTAAGGTCCGCTAGACTGTCTTTGTTACTTGGTAATGCTAATCTGTAGTTTCTAGCAGTTTTTTATCATCATCATCTCCACTTTTTTCTTTTGTTATTCTCAAGTGCAGTCTATTCGCACTCCTCGTCGATTTATCCAACTCTAATGACATTTTTCATATCAATCAATAATAATTTGTTCGATTCAATTGGTCGAATGAACTTCAGGATTTTGAATCTCTTCATCCTCTTGCTTCTTCTTGTAATCAAGAATAGCCGAACTTCAAAATGTATCTTGCATCATTAATTTTTTGAATTTCCCCTCTTCACTTAGTAAAATCGACTCGGTCCAATGCTCCTTTTTTCTCTATTTTATTCAGCTTTACTGGATAGCTGGCAAAGAATACCAAAAATATTGACGACCCCAACAACAGAATGAATGTAGAATCCCTCTATCTCGCTTAATTTCTGAGATATTTTCAACCACAACGAAAAGAAAAAATCAATTCGGTCAATTTCACTTTTTTACTGGATTTTTTTTTTCAATTTCTCGGAAACTAAGCGAGATAGAGCAATTTTAGCTGAATCCTTTTTTATAGAAAATTTCAAGAGCTATAAAACAACTTGAGTATGACATAACTCTATCTGGCTTTGTTTTCAAGATATTCTTACAAACCATTGAGAGAAAAAATCGATTCATTCAATTTTACTTTTTCACTTCATTCATATTTTTATGAATATCTTGGCAATGAAGCGCGATAGAGCAATTGTGCCCCGATCCTTTTTTGTAGAGAATTTCAAGAGCTATGAAACAAGATGGGAGTAAAATGACTCTATCTCGTTTAGTTTCCGAGATATTTTTAAAAACAATTAAAAGAAAGAATGGATTCATCCAATTTTACTTTTCCACTGGATTCATTTAATTATGAATATCTTGGAAACTAAGTGAGATAGAATAATTTTGCTTGAATCCTTCTCTATTTATAGAGAATTCCGAGAGCTGAAAAAAAGTTGTGAGTAGAATCACTCTATCTTGCTGGGTTTTCGAAATATTTCCAAAAACAACTAAAAGAAGAAATAAATTTATCCAGTTTCACTTTATCACTGGATTGATGTGTCTTAGAATATCTTGGAAACTAAGCGAGATAGAGCACCTTCGCCTGGAGCCTTGTTTTGAGCGGATGAACTTTTCGTGGATTTTCCAGGGTGGATTGTGGGAGGCGGTTTTATGAAGGTGAAAAAGTAATAGTTGAGATTTACACTGAGCCGCAAGGCAAAACCGTTTTTATTCGAACGGAGAAAAGCCCGCTCGTCTAATAGATAAGATACACATCACTTTAAATGAATTAATTGTTGAGTTGACTTTGATTTTAATGTTCTTGGTGAGATTCAATAAACTTTAAATAGAGAAAATGAGATAATTAACACTGTAATTAACTTGAGAAAAACGAATTAACTTCGCGATCAAAAGGATACCACGCTGCGTCCAATTTGACCGTTCAGTTTAGAGTTAGAGTAGAATCTGGAGGGGATCATTCGCATCTTGACCCCCTCTTGATCAGTTGTCTGTTGATTGGTCAACTTTACCGGCGGGAGTTTGATTACGTTTCAAACATACTCCCCCCATTCAGCAGTGAGAAGCTGCTGAATTACCTCTTGATGACTTTCTGTTGATCCTCTTCTTGTTGGTCTCCTTCTTGATGATTCTCTAGTTGTGCAGATGCTCCCTGGACCAGGTAGTTTAGTTGATGATTACTGTCACGGGAAGCCACCCGTGTGACAGCCTTGTTGGGTGTTCTAGAGATAAGCATTGCAATGTTGATGTTTCTGCTAACAGTTTTGATCATTGAGTTCTGATCTTGATAAATTGTTAGCAAACACAATTGAGAATTGCTGGACAACTTCATTCTTGATGATTCGCCCGTAGTTGTCAGCTTTTTCGATTGATGTCTTCGTTGTTGACGTCTTCGTCGTTGATGTCTTCTGAGTCAGGCTGGAGATTCGCCTTCTTCGGCTAGTTGGAGACCTGTTGAGTTGATCGATGTTGATTTACACGAGAATGATGACTGTCCATTGAGTATATGGGCGCTCAGTTGTGGCTTCTGAATAGAGTAGTCGCAAGAGAGTGACTGTTACCTGGTCTTCTCGTGTCTTCTGACTTGTTGGATTTCGGTTGCTCAGATGGCCTTGAAGGGGGCGTAAATTCCTCAAGGTCATCTGGAATCCCGTTGATGAGATTGTTGGTAACCTTCTTCGTTGAGATTGTCGTTGGTCCATGATGTTGAGCCTCTTCATGGAGTACGACCTTTTAGTTGATGACACCTGGTTGTAGTATCAATGTGCACTAGTTGTGTTTCTTTTCTTGTTCTTGTTGATCAATACCAATGCATGCTTCTTCTGCGTTCCTCCTCTCTCCTCTCTCTAAATTGTTCTGCAGCTTGCACTGCTTGTTGGAGCTTCTGAATGTTGCGTTGTTTCTCTTCATCATTGAGTGCCACAGTCTTCGGTGGGATGCTCTGGAGAATCTTCATTGTTGTTGAATAAAATTCAGACATTGTTCCCCGTCGTTGGAGAACCTAAGAATTTTCTGGAATTAATTCTCCCTCCGTGGAGTTTGGTGAATGTCTGGATGATGAATCGTTGATGACTGTGGTTCTCATGTTGTTGATATCTCGACTCATGTTGGTATAACTCTCTATTGCCTTGTTGGATAAATTCTCGTTGGAGCACAATTGATTCTGCGTGTCCTTGGATAGATTGTAGAGCAATCTCTGATGACACCTGTAGAATCTCTTACAATTTCGTTCAAGTCGTTGGATTGCATCATTATCTGTCATTCTGAAAAGATAATAGAATAATGAGTAAGAGTGAGGGAGATAGAAATAGTATACCGCGTGATGTCGAGTCTCAATCAGCTGTTATGAGAAATCAATAACTGGGCGGAGCTTCACACTCAGCTCTGCCGCGTTCATCGAGGATAGTTGAAGGAGAGGCGATAGAGACCGCTCGTACTTTTGACGATGTCCGAAGATGCCCGAAATTCGTAGAGAAAGATATTTGATTTAATTCTCTCTTTTCGTTGGTTTTATTCGTTGTTTTATTTCTCAAGTGAATTAAATTTAATTCCAAGTGAGAGATAAATTTTAATCCGAGAATATCGATCGGTGTGACTTGTTTTGTTGTCCTCTCTATTGTTGAGCGTGAGCTGCCCTGTTAGAGAATGTGTTGGTGTCCAAACGTAAACACTGTTGGAGACCTTGATGCTACAGACACAGCAACTCACTCACAAATATAATATTCGTTGGGTTTCACATTTATCACAACAATTTTAATGTCTTTGAGATAGCTCGTGTGAACCCCGAAATTTGTTCACCACGAGCCGTCCCTTTTTTCACTTCACGAAATGCACTTCATCTCGTCCCACATATCCGGCTACTCGAAGGACCAATGTTTTGAGCGGATGAACTTTTCGTGGATTTTCCAGGGTGGATTGTGGGAGGCGGTTTTATGAAGGTGAAACAAGCAGAAGCGTTATATCCTGTGCGTTATTCGCAAGCCCCACTCCTTGTGCGACATTTAATATTTTGCCAATTCGATTGGCAAAATGCTTCCGAATGGAATTTTTATATAAATTATGCATGAGATTACAATTTATTTTTTTCATTATTCTAAATGCAGTAACGGAATTTGGTTTCACAACAATTGTCATAAGTGGACATTTGCACGAAGTAAATTCGCTTGTAAGGACAAATTTAATGATGGTTCGATCTTTGGTGAACTTTATTTATTCATGTTTACCACAAAAAAAAACAATCTTTCAATCATAAATGGAAGATCCTACGACAGATCTGAAAAATTGAAGTTCGGGTTCTGAATAGGATTTCTATTTTTTCTGAATGTCGTCAGAATGAAAAGGTACCTATCTTGTAGAAAAAATTGTCTACTTTCGAATGGTGAAATAAAAAATAGTAGTGTTCCTAGGGAGAAAGCTAAGAAAAACCGTGATTTTTGAAAAAACTAATGTATCGAACATCCTTACAAGAGACTTCTTCTGAAAAATCTGAAATTCTCACCATTTGTGGGGCTCATTGAGATGAATCTTTTAAGCTGAACTTGGATGTAATCGCTTGGATAGTTTTGGAGATATAACCTTTTTTCATAAAATGGTTTTTGGACAATATCTCAGATACTACTGGAGCGATTTTGCCCAATTTCAATACTAAACTTTTCACTCATTAGATGCACAAACTGGCGAAATTTGAAGTCTCTAACTCGAATAGTTTTTGAGCTAGCGTGTATAGTAAATTCAGGATAAAAAACACTGTAATTGAAATTATCTGCAAACGAAAAATCTGAGTAAAATTTACCCCGAGTGAAAATTGTGAGTTCAAATGAGATCTATTTCATCGCTGAGAGTGGGGGCTGTGAATCAATTTTTCGCGAAGAAAAGTCGAAAAAACGATTTTTCGAAAATTTGAATTTTCTCGAAAAGTACTCAACCGATTTCGCTGAAATTTCACTAACAGCAATTTGCACGGGGAGGGAAAGTGCTGTTAAATTTTCGGCTCACCAAGTATTACCGTTGCTGAGCAATGAGCCGATATCTGTCACACATACACACGCACACACACACACACACACACATATAGACATTTTTTAAAAATGTCATTTCTCGACGTTTTGGATCATTCTGAGTCATATTCCGATAAAATCTCGAAATCGAAAAAAATCGCGTTTACAATGCTTCCATTCGGAAGCAAAAAGTAATAGTTGAGATTTACACTGAGCCGCAAGGCAAAACCGTTTTTATTCGAACGGAGAAAAGCCCGCTCGTCTAATAGATAAAATACACATCACTTTAAATAAATTAATTGTTGAGTTGACTTTGATTTTAATGTTCTTGGTGAGATTCAATAAACTTTAAATAGAGAAAATGAGATAATTAACACTGTAATTAACTTGAGAAAAACGAATTAACTTCGCGATCAAAAGGATACCACGCTGCGTCCAATTTGACCGTTCGGTTTAGAGTTAGAGTAGAATCTGGAGGGGATCATTCGCGTCTTGACCCCCTCTTGATCAGTTGTCTGTTGATTGGTCAACTTTACCGGCGGGAGTTTGATTACGTTTCAAACAAGCCTTTTTTATGGACAATTTCAGAAGGTACAAGACAAGAAAAGTGTAACATTGCTCTATCTTGCTTAGTTCTCCAGATATTTTTAGAAACAATTGAAAGAAAAATTTGATTCATGAAAATTTCACTTTTTCACTGGATTTCTTTTTTTTAATGTCTCGGAAACTAAACGAGATAGAGTAATTTTGCCCTCATGCGGTTTTGTAGAAAATTTCGAAGGCTGCAAAAGAGTATGCGAGTAAAATCACTCTATCTCGCTTAGTTTTTGAGATATTTTCAAAGGCAATTTCTTAAAAAATCGATTTATCCAATTTATCTTTTTACTAGATTCATTATTTCATGCATATCTTGGGAACTAAGTCAGATAGAGCAATTTTACTCTGAACCTTCTTCATGGAGAATGTCACGAGCTGCAAAACGAGTTCAGGGTGAAATTACTCTATCTCGCTTAGTTCTCGAGATATCTTCGAAAATAATTCATTGAAAAAGTCGATTTGTTCAATTTGACTGTTCCACTGGATTTTTCCTTTTGAATATCTTGAAAAATAAGCGAGATACAGCAATTTCGCTTCGATCCTTTTTGTAGTAAATGTTAAGAGCTGAAAAAAAGAATGGAGACAAAATCGCTCTATCTCGCTTAGTTTCCGAAATATTCTCAATAATGATTAATAGAAAAAATTGATTCATCCCATTTTACTTTTCCATTGAATTCACTTATTCATGGATATCTTGGAAAATAAGTGAGGTAGAGGTATTTCGCTTGGATCCTTTTTCGTTTATAGAAAAATTTCAAGAGCTACAAAACGATTCGGAAGTAAAATCGCTCCATCTTCCTTAGTTTTCGAAATATTCCCAAAAACAATTGAAAGAAAAAGTAGATTTATTCAATTTCATTTTATCACTGGATTTATTTTTCTTTGAATATCTTGGAAACTAAGCAAGATAGAGCAATTTTGCCTTTGTGCTGTTTTGTCGACAATTTTGAAGGCTACAAAAGAGTATAGATGTAAAATCACTCTATCTCGCTTAATTCCCGAGATATTCTCGGAAATAATTGATGGAAAAAATCGATTCGTTCCATTTGACTTCTTCACTGGATTTTTTCTTTTAATATCTTGAAAACTGAGTGAGATAGAGTGATTTTGCCGAGATACTTCTGTGTGTAAAATTCCAAGATTTACAGAAAAATGCCTTATCTCACTTAGGTTCCAGAATATTCTCGAAAAACGATTTATAAAAATTGAAACAAACCCGACACGATTTTCCTCTGGCCGCACACGAGAACAGTTAACGAGGTTAAGCAGTTGACGAGGTTAAGCAGTTGACGCATGCGCACTGTGCTCGAGTACGCAGTATTGTCGAACTAGCCAAAGAGGTCACCTCCGAAGTCCATCTGAAGCTGAAATTTACATGTTGTAGCATAGGAGCCGAATATTTCCGAGGTTACTCCATCAGCCAGTACGACTTCACGCATGCGTCAACTGCTTAACCTCGCCAACTGTTTTGTTCTCGTGTGTATAGCCGGAGAAAAATCGTGTCGGGTTTGTTTTAATTTTTATCAATTGTTTTTCGAGAATATTCCGGAAACTAAGTGAGATAAGGCATTTTGTAAATCTTGGAATTTTCCACACAGAAGTCTCATGGCAAAATCACTCTATCTCAATCAGTTTTCGAGATATTTAAAAAAAATCCAGTGAAGAAGTCAAATGGAACGAATCGATTTTTCCAATCAATTATTTCCGAGAATATCTCGGGAATTAAGCGAGATTAAGTGATTTTACGTCTATACTCTTTTGTAGCCTTCAAAATTCTCCACAAAACAGCGCGGGGGCAAAATTGCTCTATCTTGCTTAGTTTCCAAGATATTCAAAGAAAAATAAATCCAGTGATAAAATGAAATTGAATAAATCGACTTTTTCTTTCAATTGTTTTTGGGAATATTTCGAAAACTAAGGAAGATGGAGCGATTATACTTCCGAATCGTTTTCTAGCTCTTGAAATTTTTCTATCAACAAAAAAGGATCCAAGCGAAATATCTCTATCTCACTTATTTTCCAAGATATCCATGAATAAGTGAATTCAATGAAAGAGTAAAATGGGATCAATCAATTTTTTCTATTAATCATTATTGAGAATAGTTCGAAAACTAAGCGAGATAGAACGATTTTGTCCAAAGTCTTTTTTTTAGCTCTTAAAATTTACTGCACAAAGGATCGGAGCGAAATTGCTGAATCTCGCTTATTTTTCAAGATATTCAAAAGGAAAAATCCAGTGAAATAGTCAAATTGGACAAATCGACTTTTTCAATCAATTATTTTCGAAAATATCTCGAAAACTGAGCGAGATAGAGTAATTTCACTCTGAACTCGTTTTGCAGCTCGTGACATTCTCCATGCAGAAGGTCCGGAGTAAAGTTGTTCTATCTCCCTTAGTTCCCAAGATATTCATGAAAGAATGAATCCAGTGAAACAGTAAAATTGGATGAATCGATTTTTTCTTTCAATTGCTTTCGAAAATATCTCGAAAGTTAAGCGATTTTACTCTCTTCTTGTTTTGAAGCTCTTGAAATTCTCCATAAGAAAAGCTCCAGGCAAAATCGCTATATCTCGCTTAGTTTCCAAGATATTCATAAATAAATGAATTAAAAAGTAAAATTGGTTGAATCAATTTCTCCTGTCAATTGTTTTGGAGAATATCTCAAACTAAGCGAGATGAATAGCTCTATCCCGCTTAATTTCCAAGATATTCATAAAAAATGAATGAAGCGAAAAAGTGAAACTGAATAAATCGTTTTTTTTCTCAATTGCTTCTGAGAATATCTTGAAAATAAAGCGAGATAGAGTGATGTAATGCCCATCTTTTTTTACGGCTCTTGAAATTTTCTATGAAAAAAGATTTAGCCAACATTGCTCTCTCTCCCTTAATTTTCGAGATATTGATGAAAGAAAATGAATGAAGCTGCAAAGTGAAGCTGGATGAATGGATTTTTTTGGAAATCGTTTCTGAGAATATCTCGGGATAAAGCGATTTCATTCTCATCTTGTTTTGTCGCTCTTGGAATTCTCTGTAGAAAAGGATCGATGCAGAATTGCTCTATCTCGCTCAGTTTTCAAGATATTTATGAAAAAATAAATCTAGTAAAACGTTAAATTGAATAAATTGATTTTTTAAGAAATTGCCTTTGAAAATATCTCAAAACTAAGCGAGATAGGGTGATTTTACTCGCATACTCTTTTGTAACGTTTGGCTTGACTGACCTTGAGCCAACGCGTTAAATGCACTGAAATTCCTTAAAATTGACCCAAATTTATGCTCCAAAATTTTCCCCAAATTACTCCCGATTAATTTCCCTTTATTTAAACTGGGCGCCAGTCGTTTTTCTGAAATTCTAAGAACTTGGGGGAAAACGACAAATCCCCAAGTTTTACTCTAATTCAACGAAATTACAAAACCCCAAAAAGACTCTAATTTTACCCGCTTTTTTATATGAAACTCTCAATTTATCCCGAGGGGGAGAGGGGACGATACCCTCTATTTGGGTATTCGTGACGACAAAAAACTATACACAAAACTCTTGACAAATTTTGACTCAAATAATATAAGTTCAATGTATTCAGAAAAATTAATTATATACACGTTAATTAAAAAAAACATGAAATATTCAAAGGAACTTTTCGTGATTAATTTTATAATTATTTCACACTAATTATTAACTCTAAATTTAACTCAGAATGACCAACAATAAATCCAATATTAGCCGGGTGGCCTCACCCGGAGCGGACGCTAACTCGACGTTTTCTTTACTTTAAATTCTTTACTCAAAATTCTTTACTCTAAACTCAAAATATTGATTGTACGGGGACTCGCGTACCTTACGTTATTTGTGCTGTCTTTCCTCCGTGTCGACCTCTCTTTATTTTCTTCACTTCAATCTTCTTTACGTAATTCTTTACAATTTTCTTTACTCTTGACTGAATATTCTTTACGTTCCTCCAAATTTTCTCTACACGATGTGATCGCCACGGTGTCCCGGGAGAAGAAGAACGAGTCTTCTCTCCCACGAGTTGGCATTGGGTTCTCTCGGCTGTTTCCGCTCAATTTCGGTGGAGCCGAGGCCCAACCCAACCAATTGTCCCGCGAGTCCCCCACTACTTTACCCTAACGTCACGGATTCTCCTCAATTCCGAGAATCTCGCGCCAATTCTTACTCTCAAATAATTCCAATATATATACTAAAAATAATCACAATAATTTGGTCAATCTTTTCCCGACAATTATAAACGGAAAAGTTTTGTCTTTGAATTCACTTGAGTCTTTTCTTTTCACACACATTACTTTAGTCTTTTCTTTCACTGACTCCAATGTTGATCCTGGCGATCTCCAGTTCCCTTCACTGTTGGCCAACATTCTTCCTAGTTGGCTGATGCTGGACCAAACGAGTGGATGCTGTTTCTTCCCAAGTTCCTCTTTGATGTCCTTGGTGCCGCTACTTCTATCTTTGGGACTGGGGAAATTTCTCACCAGTCCTGACTCCTGACTTTCTCTCCATTTTTCCGGAGTAATTCCAAACAAAAATAATTAGTGAGGTCACAAAATATGTTGACCTCACTCTGGACATTTGCTGTCTTGACTCAAAATGAGCCCTATCCTCACCGGGTACCGCGAATCGCGACCAAAACCGTGATTTTCGCGAAATTTCTTCAATATTTTAATTTTATTGATTCTGTGACGGTAAAAACCGTCACACTTTTGCAGCCTCCGAAATTTTCTACAAAACAGCATGAGGGCAAAATTACTCTATCTCGTTTAGTTTTCGAGACATTAAAAAAAAAAAATCCAGTGAAAAAGTGAAATTTTCATGAATCGAATTTTTCTTTCAATTATTTCTGAAAATATTTGGAGAACTGAGCGAGATAGAGCAATGTTATCCTTCTCTTGTCTTGTATCTTCTGAAATTGTCCATAAAAAAGGCTCCAGGCGAAGTCGCTCTATCTCGCTTAGTTTCCAAGATATTCATAATTAAATGAATCCAGTGGAAAAGTAAAATTGAATGAATCCATTCTTTCTTTTAATTGTTTTTAAAAATATCTCGGAAACTAAGCGAGATAGAGTCACTTCACTCCCATCTTGTTTCATAGCTCTTGAAATTCTCCACCAAGTAACGAAGACAGTCTAGCGAACTTTAAGTCTCCGAAATTAAATTTCAAAGTATTTCAGAATGATTCAATTCCAATCATCAAAGATTCATCAGCAAAAAAAATTGAAAATGTAAAGAAATGATATGATGAAAAATATTCTATCGTCCCCTCAATAACAGTCATGTCAGTGCTATAAAATCCTTATAGAAAGCGTTACTGTGTCATTAGGGTAACGATATGTATTGTAACGTAATATTTGGATTACGTTACTTTTTGTCGTCTGGGCGCGTAATTAATTTTAAATTCTGAATAGTTTTGGCACCACCAAGGGAGAATCAAAACAAACGAATCACGAGAGTTCAATTTTTGTATAAATTATGTAAAACTAATGCCGATTGGTTAATTTCTTTTGTTAACGCTCATTGGATTGTCGTCAATTGAGTTGATGTCTCACGACTGGAAGAGGGAGACACCAGATGGACGATGATGAAGGGAATCGACATTACCGAAGGAGTCGGTTAATTGGACGAAAGTTTTGGCGCCAATGACAAGATTCATCGGAAGAATTAATTGAGACGTTTAGATGAACCTTGGTTGCATCCTTGGGATTGATAAAATTGTCCCAACTCTAATGTCATCGACTTGGAGTTTCTCAATTGTCTTCGTTGGAATTTATTGTCATTGAACAGAAGAAATTATTGTCGTCAGGTTAAGCTGTGTTAACTGACGTAGTCTGGGATTGACCAATGAGAAGAGTCCTTCCCGGAAAAGACGCCTTAGCCGAGTACAGCGTTTGCTGTCGGCAGGATTCTCGTTTGGTGTGCCGTAGAGTAAACACATGTTTTGTCGTGTTTTGCACAATTTTGTAAAATCGCCATTTTCACGTTTGGGAAAATTAATTCATTGGAATTAATTGTCGTTTGATTAAGTTGAATAAAATATATTGTTCACGTTGAAGTAAATTTGGCATATCTGGTGAGCAAAATTTTAGTTAATTAAATTTTGTACGGGGATTAATTTCGTGGTCGTGGAAATTAAATATTTTTTTTAAAAAGCGTAATGACGCCAAGTAGAAAGTGACGCCATGAAATTAATTACCATTTATCGGCGAAGTTATTTAATAATTTTGGAAACATCAATTTTGTTAAAATAATTTTTGGAACTCTCGTGCTCGTTTCTCGGAAAAAAAAATATTTTTTTTTAGAAAAATATTTTTTTTTTTTTTGTTTGGATAAAATGTCGCGAATTGAAAATTTTCAATTAACGGAAATATTTTGGCGTCATGGCCAAAGATAATTAATTGGAATTTATTTTGGAATTTTAGTCTCGCGACTTGGTAAAATATATTGAATTTTGTTTGTAATTATGTTTTTTTTTATTCAATATTTTGAGAAATTTTGTTTGATGAATTATTTTTTTTTTATTTTTCATGAAATTAATTCAATTAATTTCATGCATTGAGTATAGTTGAGTCGGCCTTGACACCTAGGGAATATCGCTAGGGAATTTCTAGTAACTGAGCGCTAGGGAACAATAGTTACTTTCGTTTCGTTGCGAAAGATAACTGTAGGTGGCAGCAACATTAATTTCTTCTGAATTTGAATGTTATTCTTTGAATATTTCTTTTATTTGATAACTTTATTATGCGTTGACGATTAATTAATAAATTAATCAATTTGTTAATTAATTAAATTCTTTTATTTGATTAACTTTATCTTAAATTTGGTTTCAAAGAATTTGTTTGTAATTAATTGTTTATTTATTTTGAATTGTTTTATTTGTTTGAAATTTATAATTTTTTTTTTTATTTTTATTGTGCTGCGCACTCGCCGATGTAACGCAGGGGTTTAATAATTTATAATTAATTTTTTTTATATAAAATTTTTATTTTGTCCCCTAAATTGTTTTTGTTTGGAATTATTTACACTCCTTATTCAAACCCACAACAGCGACCCTGAGGGGAAGACTGAACTAGTTCGTGCTGAATAAGGGAGTATTCGAGTTTGTGGTTAATTATTTGAATTTTTGATTTTGTTGTTGTTGTTTAGATCAATTTAAGATTGATCGGATGTTGAGATACATCCTGGCGCCCATTTTGAGTTTGTTTTTGTTTTGAATTTTGTTTTGGCTATTGGGTGCTTTTCAAGCGTGCTTAATTGCTGAGCTTACCGTTAGGCTCAGGAATTACGTCACAGCTTTTGGCGCCCAACGTGGGGCCGTTGAAAAGTAACGGGAAAAATTTTTTTTAGTATTTTCGATTTTTATTTGGGGCCTGGAAAAGTAACGGGAGAAAAATTTTTTTTTTAATTATTTTTTTTTGGGCTATCAGAAATTAACAGTAGGAGTTAATTTTTTTTTTTGTTGTTTGTTAGAACGATTCGAATAGCGGTACAGTAATGATTTAATGGCATATCGGTCCATGTTAATCGCGATATAATTTGAGTCAAATTAATTGAATTTATTAGTTATTGTTTGGTAATGACTCGAAATTGTTCGGTATCGTATTTGAACGTTTGGTAATCAGTTATCGTGATGCAAAACGATTGGTAGTTATTTGTGGATGACGTTCAAGATAAATTGATAAAGATTATTGAGTTAATTTTAATTTTTGGTAACGTCTGACTACAATTCTGTCGTGTTGTACACGTTTCGATAATGATTACAAGAGTTTTGATAATGTAGAGAAATTGAGATAACGAGAGTTTCCAAATTATCATATTGTGTTTTGTGTTTGATTATTGAATTAAGATTAATCGAGTGATTCTCATAATCAACGATTTCAGGTATCTTAGTTCAATGGAAATGGCGGGAACGAGGAATCTTTTGTGATTATTCAGGGATGTCGATAATTCTGCTTCAGTTTGATGAATTAATGATTTCTGAAGAATATAGTAGGAATATCATTATGTTTTGTTTGTTATCTTGGGATTTTGTTGAAGTTTCGATTGTGAAATTTATTGGTTGTCGTGTGGTACACGATGGTCTTTTTGAGGACATTAGGTGATCGATGATTTGATTTTAAATTTTGACGAAAAAAACTTTTCAAATATTATATCGAGACATTCACCTGATGTTATTTTATGGAGAAGCAGAATGAGATATCGCATCTATGAATTTATGGAACGAGAATATGTTTTGTGGATGATTTTTTTTGTTGTGATTTTCTTTCACTTTCGTTTGATTTAATGCGTTTCGATTAATGACGAAAGTAAGAAGAGTGATTATTCACAGTTTAATGGCTATTGTGTTTAGTCAGTGAATAATATTTTGGTTTGTGTTGAGAGATATTCGAATTCGCGGACAATTTCGTAATAGTTTCGTTGAATTTGATTCAATTGAGTCGAACCTGACTTATGAAATTCTCTCAAATTTGGTTTCGTTTCGTTCTGCAGTGATCGCGTGAATATTGTATATAACGTTACAGCGAATTGAGATATAGGTCGTGGGTCTGATCAATTCACACTTGTGTTGAAGTTTGTTGTTGAGACAGTGTTAATTTTGTTGATCCTGATCAGATTGACAGGTTTTCATTGGTTTCTGTATTGTTGAATTATTTCTAATGTTTACGTTGATTTTGAAACTGAGACGAAATGAATCAATGATTTTACGGAGATTCACTCTGTTAGTAGTGAAGTGAGATCATTTTGATTGAGTTGAGACTGAGTGCACCAGTGTATCTTGACTCAGGTTTGGTGTTGTCTTGTGGACATTTCGAATTAGTCTAGTAAATGTCGCGAGGAACAACTCCTTGTTTTCTTTGCTTGGTTTGGAGTTACTGAGAATGAAAACAAAATTGTTTTCCGTCCTGACGCACGTGTTGCAGGAGGAAATTATGATTTGGATTGTTGGTTGTTTCGTGGACGTTTCAGACTGGCCTAGTGAATGTCGCAAGGAACAACTCCTTGTTTTCGTTGCTCGGCTCAGAGTATGCTGAGAATGGAAACAAAAAGGGTTTCCGTCCTGACGCACGTGTTGCAGAAGGAAATTGGATTTGTGATCATTGGTGAAATTCAACTGAGTATGCTGAGACGACAATAAAAGGAAAGTTCTCGAGATAATTCCGTCGTGCTCAGAAGTTGAATAATGATCGAGTAAGAAAAGACAATTTGATAGTGGTCATAAAGCGATGGTAACGCGTTAAATCGTCGACACTTTCAATGTCAGTTACGTATCAGTCTTGTGTTAGCTGGTACAGTTGTTTCAGATCTGTTATTATATTTTGGGCTAAGAGATGTTTGATTTTTTTTTTTTTTTAGTTCCGGTTTTCATTGGAAATTTCGTTGTGGTCTGGATCTTTTATTTCGTCTCGATCTAAGAGATGTTTGATTCTTTAGTTTCGTTCTGAAATTGGAAATCCAGATGCAGTTTTGATGGGTAACAGATCAGAAATTTTTGTGTATCGTGATGCTGAGAGTGATGGGTTCGAAGCATTTCGTAATTTTTTTGTTGACGTTTGTCATAATTTCGGTGTTAGAAGTCAAGTTCTGGATACCGGAGAAATTGCGAGATGTTGAAAGATTCATTCATTCAGTATTATGGATTTTGTGTTTGGAATTAATTGTTGGTGAAATTGAATCGTTCTTCAGTAATGAAGCGGTTGGGGGATCCAACGTTCATGAGTAGCGTTGTCAACTGGGTTCAATTTTATCGTTTGGACAATTCGTTTGATGAGTTGAATACGTTTCGTATTTGTGCAGAGACGTTTGTCTCAATTGAGGAATTAGAAATTATTTTCTGGATTCTGAAGACATGGCGAGACGTAAGAAATTCATCTATTCGATATTATGATGGTTGAGGAGAATGAATCAGTTCCAGTTGTGGAATGGTTGAGGGATCCAACGTTCTTAGTATCGTTGTCAACCAGATTCATTTGATTGGATTTTGTCATTTTTTTTTTATTTTTTTTTATTCTGACGTTCTGTCAGGATGGATTAATCTTTCGATAGTGAAGTAGTTGGGGGATCCAACGTATCTAAGTATCGTTGTCAACTAGCTTCATTTTGATTGATTTTCGAGAAAAATTAAAATTTTATATTGTTGTTGATTTTTGACGAATCTTGGAGATATTTCGTTAGTTTATTGTCTGGTGACGTTGTCCAGTCACGCAGATAATTTTGGTTTGAATTTGTATGTTTTTGGTCATATTTGTCTAATTTATTCTGTGGTCGTTTTGGACTGATCTGAAAATGGTTTCAGATTGATTGAGTTTGTCATCTGGTCATGAGAACTGATCTGATAATGGTTTCGTGACTGATCAAGTTGGCATCTGGTTTTGTGATCAATAAGTCATAATTCTGATGATGTAATGATGGTTTCGCAACCAGGTGAATGACAGTTCTATGATAGAATAATTCATTGAGATGATAGGTTGAATTATTATGATGTTGAGATGATTTTGTTCTAGTTTTGTTGAGTATTTCTAGGATTTCGAGATTATGATGATATCGGTCATATGAGGATCGAGAAAATGACAAGAAATGGTTAATGACAAGTTGATTATGAGATTCACTTGTTATTGATTGATTATGTTTGATTTTGTTTTTATGACATGTGATTGATTGAAATCTCGTCGATCAATGGTTTGTGATTTCGTTGGTGGTATAATTTTGTATCGTTCGAAATAATTTGTGAATTGAACTGTACAAAAATTAATTACGGCTTCCAGTCTGGGGGGAGTAAGTTGTAACGTAATATTTGGATTACGTTACTTTTTGTCGTCTGGGCGCGTAATTAATTTTAAATTCTGAATAGTTTTGGCACCACCAAGGGAGAATCAAAACAAACGAATCACGAGAGTTCAATTTTTGTATAAATTATGTAAAACTAATGCCGATTGGTTAATTTCTTTTGTTAACGCTCATTGGATTGTCGTCAATTGAGTTGATGTCTCACGACTGGAAGAGGGAGACACCAGATGGACGATGATGAAGGGAATCGACATTACCGAAGGAGTCGGTTAATTGGACGAAAGTTTTGGCGCCAATGACAAGATTCATCGGAAGAATTAATTGAGACGTTTAGATGAACCTTGGTTGCATCCTTGGGATTGATAAAATTGTCCCAACTCTAATGTCATCGACTTGGAGTTTCTCAATTGTCTTCGTTGGAATTTATTGTCATTGAACAGAAGAAATTATTGTCGTCAGGTTAAGCTGTGTTAACTGACGTAGTCTGGGATTGACCAATGAGAAGAGTCCTTCCCGGAAAAGACGCCTTAGCCGAGTACAGCGTTTGCTGTCGGCAGGATTCTCGTTTGGTGTGCCGTAGAGTAAACACATGTTTTGTCGTGTTTTGCACAATTTTGTAAAATCGCCATTTTCACGTTTGGGAAAATTAATTCATTGGAATTAATTGTCGTTTGATTAAGTTGAATAAAATATATTGTTCACGTTGAAGTAAATTTGGCATATCTGGTGAGCAAAATTTTAGTTAATTAAATTTTGTACGGGGATTAATTTCGTGGTCGTGGAAATTAAATATTTTTTTTAAAAAGCGTAATGACGCCAAGTAGAAAGTGACGCCATGAAATTAATTACCATTTATCGGCGAAGTTATTTAATAATTTTGGAAACATCAATTTTGTTAAAATAATTTTTGGAACTCTCGTGCTCGTTTCTCGGAAAAAAAAATATTTTTTTTTAGAAAAATATTTTTTTTTTTTTTGTTTGGATAAAATGTCGCGAATTGAAAATTTTCAATTAACGGAAATATTTTGGCGTCATGGCCAAAGATAATTAATTGGAATTTATTTTGGAATTTTAGTCTCGCGACTTGGTAAAATATATTGAATTTTGTTTGTAATTATGTTTTTTTTTATTCAATATTTTGAGAAATTTTGTTTGATGAATTATTTTTTTTTTATTTTTCATGAAATTAATTCAATTAATTTCATGCATTGAGTATAGTTGAGTCGGCCTTGACACCTAGGGAATATCGCTAGGGAATTTCTAGTAACTTAGCGCTAGGGAACAATAGTTACTTTCGTTTCGTTGCGAAAGATAACTGTAGGTGGCAGCAACATTAATTTCTTCTGAATTTGAATGTTATTCTTTGAATATTTCTTTTATTTGATAACTTTATTATGCGTTGACGATTAATTAATAAATTAATCAATTTGTTAATTAATTAAATTCTTTTATTTGATTAACTTTATCTTAAATTTGGTTTCAAAGAATTTGTTTGTAATTAATTGTTTATTTATTTTGAATTGTTTTATTTGTTTGAAATTTATAATTTTTTTTTTTATTTTTATTGTGCTGCGCACTCGCCGATGTAACGCAGGGGTTTAATAATTTATAATTAATTTTTTTTATATAAAATTTTTATTTTGTCCCCTAAATTGTTTTTGTTTGGAATTATTTACACTCCTTATTCAAACCCACAACAGCGACCCTGAGGGGAAGACTGAACTAGTTCGTGCTGAATAAGGGAGTATTCGAGTTTGTGGTTAATTATTTGAATTTTTGATTTTGTTGTTGTTGTTTAGATCAATTTAAGATTGATCGGATGTTGAGATACATCCTGGCGCCCATTTTGAGTTTGTTTTTGTTTTGAATTTTGTTTTGGCTATTGGGTGCTTTTCAAGCGTGCTTAATTGCTGAGCTTACCGTTAGGCTCAGGAATTACGTCACAGTATATATTTCATAGAAAATATCTTCATAAAATGCCTTCATATGAACAAAAAACTTTATGAGAAATCATTTTATGAAGAACCTCTTTATCAAATTCGATTCCATTGTAACCGTACGGAGGAATATTAATTAACTATTTAATATTCGGCTGCGTGGCTGACTCGATCCCTTGAATCACTCTCAATTCAATTGATCCAGTCACCCTGGTTATTTTCAGGTCCGGTCGCCAGGTATTTTTTACAGTAAACAAAAACACCAAAAATATAAGAAACACAAAAAAGAACTTGATTTTATTATTGTCACACATTTAATTAATTAATACACAGAAAACCAAAACTTATTTCAAACTCTTATAATTAATCACCTAACTATTCCTACGATTGCTTTGAACATAATTATTCAACTCTAAATACTTTTAAAGAAATTCGCATTAAATTTACGCACTTAAAGGAATCTATTTTACCGACTAAGTCCGTTACACTATTCAGAGAGAGTCCTGTCGCGTTTGAGAGTTTGAGTTTGACTACCTCTTGCGTTCCGCGCGCTCCTTATATATCCTGCCGGGCTATGGTTTTCCTTAATTAATCAATTATTAAATTTTATTTATTATAAATATATGTTTGAAATCCCCTCTCTTTGGGGATTACTTTAATGTATCCAGGTAGTCGATAAACCCTTTTCCCGCTTACTTTCTAAGATTCTTAAGATATATCCTAATTAACACAATTAATGTAATCCCCACTTTATTGGGATTACTTTAATATATGATTTTCCCCGCTAACTCTGTAATTAACTGAAAACGCGTAATTTCAGGCCTACATTTTTAAATCTTATTTTAACGCAATCCCTAGGCTATCCTGATTTCATTTATCCAGTCCTTTCGGTTTTTATTCTACATAACTGATTAATTGAGTGACTTAATTAATTCATTACGAATTCCCTATATATAAAAAAATAAACGCAACCCACACTCGTTCAGAGGGCAGCACCTTGCACATCGTCTGCCTCACCGAACATACACCCATACTTCAGTCTTTAACCCCTAGATGGCAGCACGAGTGACATAACCTGTCCACACCGGACTTTTCCCGTGCTGTCACACCATGAAGACTTTTTTCCACAGAAGTATCTCTATGAAAAAATCTGCACTAATAGTCTGAGTATTAATAACATTATAATTTAAGGATTTTTTGATAATCTTGAAAATTGTATGATTGTGAAATTCAAACATCACACAAATATCCACCATTAAATTTATGGTTATAGCAAATTTGTCCATGGCAAATTTCACATTGACAAATTCCGCGATGGAGAAAATGCAATGGAAAAGGATGCGATGAAAAAGATCGCCATGGAAAAAATCGCCATGGAAAGAATCGCCACGGAAAGAATCACCATGGAAAGAATCACCATGGAAAAGAAACGCCATGGGAAAAAAACGCCATGGGAAGAAAAGCTATGAAAAAAAATGGAAAGAATCGCCATGGAAAGAAAAGTCATGAAAAGAATCGCCATGTAAAAAATGCCATGGCAGAAAACGCCATGGGAAAAGAACGCCGTAGAAAAGGAAGCTATCGAAAGAAACACCATGGAAAGAATCGCCATGGAAAAAAATGCGATGGCGAAGACCTCCATGGAAAGCGGCAAATTTGTTATGGCGGCCGCCATGGCCGGCGCCATGGCGACCGTCATGGCAGCCGCCATGGCCACTGCCATGGCGGCCGCCATCAGAATTTTTCTACGTGAGAAACCAAAAAAAAATTCGAATTCCTAGAATGGAAAAACAGTCAACAAAGATTTTCCAATTTTGCAACACCGTCAAGTGCCTCGACTCATCAGCTGTTTTTACAACGGCCATAAAATGGAAAGTGAGAAGGCTGGTCAGCTAGGCAGACCTTTTTCAGAAGGGACAAATTCTTTTATTGCATGCAATAAAGAGCAGTATATACTTTGATTTTCAATGCAAAAATTCTATAATTTTGTATAATCTCAATGTGTAATTGACATTGCGAATACGATCGATTAATACCGATACTGGCCAAATTTGAGTGGTGAAAATCGGACGATTTGAAGTAGTCCAGACTTCTTCACACTAGTTGTTGAGTGTCAAGCAAGGAAAAAAACAGAAAATTTATTCAAAAATTAATCATTATTAATGAAAACCTAGTTCTTGGTGTATAAAACGAATTTGAAGGAGAACCTAGAAATTGTTATGATTATTTGCAATTTATTCCATAAGCACTGGTATTTCATTTCACTGTATCTCATGCTAAAAAAAATTATTGGATCGTAAATTTTTGTTCTTTTTTCGTTTTTTAAGACACTTTCCAGATTTTAATCTTTAAATTCGTGTAGGTATAGAACTACTTTAGAGAGAGATTATATTATTCACATTGTTAAGTCTTTTATTATCGAGAGTCTTGTATTTTATAGCAATACTAGAATTGGGACGCGCACTCCGCGCGCGTGTCGGGCTATATTGGGTGTTTAAATATGAATATGCTCATACTATATCTTCACCAAAAAATGTATTTCTTTACAGAAATACCAAAGGGGCTTTATAGAAATACCAAAGGGGCTTTATAGAAATACCAAAGTGTGGAGATACGTCCCTTTCTTTTTAAAAGTAGTTATGCCGCTTTGTTGTCATTTCAATTTTCAATTACCCAAATAATGTTCCAGAGACCATAAAAAATATTTTGAAGTAATGAGTGGACATACGCCCCTTTCATACCAGAATTCCGTATTTTTGGCACTTACTCTCCTCAGAGAGATGAACCGGATGCTACATCTAATGGACGTTCCTTTCTGCCTTGCTTTCCTATCTAAGAGAACTGATGTTGAATTCACGGATAACGTTCAAATATCATTGTTATCACCGATTACCGATTAACCATAGTGACATTATTTAGAGTCGAAACCTATTCTTTCTCTGTAATTTTCCGTCTGGGTTTTCAGAAAAAATGAGGGTTAAGGGCCCCAGATAATTGAAATAGCTTTTGGTTCCAAAATTTATTTCAATTACCCTTAAAGGTCGTGTATATTGGGACGTTTTTTTTGAAAGAGAAGTGCTGTAACGATCATATTTTCATTTTTAATTATATCTATACTATTGGAATATTCATATTATTATTATTTGTTGTATGAATGAAGAACTCGAAATGCTGTGGATTTTTGAAGGTGACAAACACAATTCCCTAAACCAGAGTGAACTGGTGTTCCTAAAAAAATTTCCCTAAAATTTCCCTATACTATACTATACTAGCTATACTATAGTATAGCTAGTATAGCATAGCTAGTATAGTATAGCTAGTATAGTATAGCTAGTATGGCTATACTAGCTATACTAGCTATACTATACTAGCTATACTAGCTATACTAATATAATATGACTATAGTCTAGCTAGGTTTAGGGAAAATAAAACGGTGACAAAAACTATAAATAGTCGAAAGACTAATCGGAATTGATTAAATTTCTTTATTAACTGAGGATATAAGACTTGAGTTATTTTTTTAATGGAAGACATCAAATGCGTACTCATATTAATTAGAAAATATATTTTATTAACATGAGGTATTGTTTACAATAACTGAAAAATTTGTGAGACGTAAAAAATATTAATCTCTCTAGAGTCCATTCCAAAATCTACGCCCATTTTCAATGTGTTCAGAGTAGCCTGGAACGAAAAATTGCAGAAAAACCATTGAATTCAGAACAAATCCGTAGGAAAACCCCTTATAGAGTAAAAAATAAATTGGCACTTATTTAGAATGGTTTCAGATTGAATTTTACAGATTTTTCTTTCATTAGAGTGATACTATATTTGAATTAAATGAGCCTTCACTACCTTACAAATCTTTATCATTAATTCACGGAGCACTTTTTCAAATTTAATGAACGAACTATGTAGTTAGAAATATATATTTCAATTTTTTGGTTGCATCATTATTCGTCGTTTGAAGACTTCGCAGGTAAATTGTTCAAATAATTTTCCAATGAAGAATTCAAACTTTCTTTGGAATTATCTGAACTTGCTTCTCGGAATTTCTGGACAATCAACATAATGTCTTGTTTACCGGCTTCATCTTTGCTAAGTAAGTCGTTGTATTCAGTTATTAGAGAAACACTTCTTCCAGCTAAATCATTAGTTTCATAAAGCGACTTCACTATTTTCGAAGCGACAATAAAATCTTCTCTTTCTCCCATGTCGTGGGATCACTACTCAAAAAACCATAATCTATTTTCAAAATTTCGAAAAACTTAATTGTATAAAGAGTTACGAATGAATCTAAGCTCAAATTCTCAATGGATTTTGTGTCTCTTATGCCGGATTCTCGCTTCTTCCTATCGTTTTTAAGGGCAGGTCACGATCTGATAGCTTCGCACATTTTCTTTTTGCACTCTACACTCACGCTCTGATCGAAGAAAGCAAAAGCAATCAAGTCTTCGGATAAATACCATAAGTGCTTTACAAATTTATCAAATACAGAAACACAGATTTTTGACGAGATAGGGCTAGTATTTCCTGTCAATTTCTCCAACAATTCCAAATCATTTTTTGGAGCTGTTACTGCGTCTGGAGCGGCAAACCACGATTTCAGATACATAATAACAATGAAATTCGAGATTTTTCTTACTGAATTTGATGTGAAATATCATTAATTTTTTTTTCATACCAGCATTAAATTGTCATATAAAAAGTATATTCAATATAAAGGAAGTCACTTAATGATCAAGTTTTATATAAAACATTACACACGAAATTATCAGTCAAAGTATTTGCCAAGAAAATACTTCCCAATATTTATTAAATATCTCACGCCAGGTAGTTCAGGCCAATGGCAATAGTAAGCCTCTTATTTATGACTTTAAGTGCCCATGACTCTGACCGGATATTTTTCCTACCTGACAATGGAGGTTCATTTGTGCCGTTTAACTTCTCATCAAATTTTATTGTCGAAAACTGCCAGTGGGTCAAAAATTTTCTTACAACTTCAAATAACGCACGGAGTCTCAAAAATAATTTTTAAAAATTTGAAAAAAATCACCGTGTCCTCCTATATCATAAACTCCTTTTTTCAAGGACAGGCATGGTGAATTTCAAAACTTTTTCCAAATGAGCCAGCCTAATGTACATATATGGACATATATGCTCATACGTTTCTCCGAGAATTCAGACAGCTATGGGCATATATGGACATACATGAAACATATATAAGCATGTATGAACATATATGGGCATACATGAGCATAGGTATGGGCATATATGAGACACATATGGACATTTATGGACATATATGGGCTTATATGAACATATATGGTCGTATGATCCTGTGGAAACTGAGCAGGTATGGGCATATATGAAGCACATATGGACATATATGAGCATATATGAACATATATGTGCATATATGAAAAAATGCTCACTCAATCCATATAAGAACGTGAAAATGATAAATTTGAATAATTAATGGTAAATGCACGTTCTTTCAGTTGTTTATCACTTACTTTGAGAATTTAAAATTCTGCCAGCATTCGAAAATCAGTTTTTTCGGTATCACTAAATTATTTACAATGATTCAAATAATTCAACTGAATTCACTTTCTCTAAGTCCGAAAGACATTGATCACTATATCAGGATTAAAATTCATCCAACAAGTATGTGAAATGCGAATAGCGAAGGTGGTAGGATGATGGACTCATCATGTGACAGTCCCGGGTTCGATCCCAGCTGGATGTTTTTTTTCTTTTCAATTCAAATTCGTTATTAATGAGGAATTGAGTGATCCAGGGAATCAATACTGATGTATTATGTTCATATATTAGAACATTTTGATGATATATTCCGGGAAAATATCAACAAAGATACCCATATATGATCATATATGCCCATATATGATCATATATGCCCATATATGATCATACATGCCCATATATGATTATATATGGGACTGCCATACCCGGGAAAAAATCAACACATATGTCCATATATGTTCATATATGAGATGACCATGCATCGTCATATATGCTAATGGACCATACATAACCATACATGACCATATACGGACATATATGTCGTATATGGTCATATATGCAAATCGACCGTACATGAACATATATGATCATATATGGACATATATGGGCATATATATGGATTTTTTCCCGGGAACAGTATTCTCGCAACAAATATGCACTCATATATTCCTACAAATATTGCTCCAGACTGTATCGATCTGTTCAGGATTCCATCTGCGATACTTGGAATTTACTTGGAAATCAAAATTTCGACTCAGAAAAGTCGATTAAATTGTGATAATATCATATGGTACATAAAAATTCAATATTATATGAAAATTCAGATCCTACGATGGAGCACAAAAATCGACGTTCGGGTTCCAAAGAGAATTTCCATTCTTTCTGATTGCCGTCAAAATGAAAAGGTACTCATTTTGTAGGAGAAATCGTCTACTTTCGAATGATGAAATAAAAAATAGCAGCTGTCCTAGGGTGAAAGCTAAGAAAAACCGTGATCCTTGAAAAAACTCATTCATCGAACACTCTTAGAAGAGACTTCTTCTGAAAAATATGAAATTCTTACCATTTGTGGGGCTTATTGAGATGAATTTTTTAGGCTGAACTTGAATCTAATTGCTTGGACAGTTTTCGAGATATAACCTCTTTTCATAAAAATGTTTTTGGCCAGTATCTCAGAAACTACTGAAGCGATTTCGCCCAATGTCAATACCAAACTTTTCGTTCATTTGATGCACAAACTGACAAAATTTGAAGTCCCCAACTCAAATAGTTTCTGAGCCATCGTGTATCCACAATTCAGGATAAAGGACACTGCAATTGAAATTATCTGCAAACGAAAAATCTCAGCAAAATTTACCCCGAGTGAAGATTGTGAGTTCAAATAAGATGTATTTCATCGCTGAGAGTGGGGCCTGGGAATCAATTTTTAGCGGAGAAAGATTGAAGAAACTATTTTTCGTAAATTTGATTTTTCTCGGAAAGTACTCAACCGATTTCGCTCTAATTTCACTGACAGCAATTCGCCTGGGGAGGAGAGGTACTGTTGGATTTTCAGCTCACCAAGTATTACCGTTCCGGAGCGATGAGCTGATATCTGTCACACATACACACACACACACACACACACACACACACATACAGACATTTTTTAAAAATGTCATTGCTCGGCGTTTTGGAACATTCTGAGTCATGTTCCGATGAAATCTCGACATTGAAAAAAATCGCGTTTGCAATGCTTCCATTCGGGAGCAAAAACCTAAGAAATGTTGAACACAAACCATTTTGCTCCATATTTCAAGATAAAAGATTATTTGGATTCATCTTAATAATGCCCCATGAACCATCATTTCACTCCGCTTGGGATTTTTTTTTGAAAAATTTTATGAGCCTTTCGAGTATGAAATCGAGATCCGTTCCATATTACAGATTATCGATCATTCGCAAATGAATTTTTCTCAATTCAAAGAATGCTTCTCAATTGAAAAAATTCCGAGCAAAGAATGAGTGAACTAAACAAATTCGTTTTCTCGTGATCTATAATCTGTAATGTAGAATGGATACCCAATTTTATCCTCGATAGGCTAACGAATATTTGAAAATAAAGGAAATCTAAATCGGATCAAGATTGCGGTCCATGGGGCATCATTAAGATAAAGCCAAACAATAACGTTTTATCTTGAAATATGGGGCAAAATGTATCTTGTTCAACATTTTTTAACATCCTCGAGATATCCCATCGTGTGCCAAATGTCACTCGATGGATCCCTTCATCAACCAAAGACTTTTGACTATGACCGTGGTTTCCCCTTAACTAGATTCTTGTCCTTAGCAATTGGAGCTTCCACTGAAGAAATCATCAGAACATAAAATCTGCTGTCACTAAGCTGATTGAATTTCTAAGTCTCAATTATCAGATGCACATTCTTCCTTTCTGAAGTCCAACCGATTTTACGATAATATCTTTGGAAGCTGAAAAACAATCGAAGTACCATCGTATTATCATCATAGATCGAATTTCATTAGAAGATTTTCATATTTCTCCATATTCTTGATGAAATGAATCATAAGTTTCTTGAAAATCACCAGAGATACAGAATCACAATTGGGGTGGAAATAGCATTGATGAACGTCATTATGATCATTTTCCCTAAAGTAGGAAATTTCGTTGAACATGCGGACGATGCATTGTTATTTTCTAAATTTTCACAATGATTGTAGCATCTTCGCATAGATGTGAAACTAGAAGCTGGACTCAATATTTCCCTTTTTGGGACGTTTTTAGGTGTCCGTGCCCTTTGTACGCCATGACTGGCAAATCTTTCCTGGCAAGCGCTGTGAGGGAAGCGTAGTGCATCTCAGCCATAGATGGCGATGGCGATTGCCCAACCTCAGCTGCCTCGTCTCTCACTATGGAATTAGCTGATGTTCCCCTCTTTTGGCCTAGCAGCCACTTTTTAGACGTTAGCTTTGCAATTTGCGGTTGCGCTGGCTTCATGATAGCTGTCAGCTCCTGTAATGAATGCTCCTGTATTAGCCTGCGTGACTGCGGTAGACAACAAAATGCCGTTGTTAGTCATTCTCTCTCGATTGCTCGAGGAAAAGTTTTCGGTGGCCAAAGTGGTTGATCAGACCATCTGTAATTCGATAGCCTATTCATTATTTGGACAGATTCATCCAAAACCACCACCCTCCCTGCCATCTCTATTCGCACACACATTTCGACAGCTTGAACGTCAGTTTCTCCTTTAGTGGAGGAATGAACGAACTCACTTTGTACTGATTTCCCCTGAGCTCACCGCGCTTATCCTCTCTGAGCGGTTTCAGGCTAGCTTGCTGGAACATCGGTTGTAATTACTCGGGAAATGACGGACCCCAGTGGGGGGCATGGGCAATCTATTCTTGGTGACTCAGTGTGCTTGTTATGGCAGAAGGGCGTGAATCTGGCCCCAGTTCCTCTAACAAGAAAAACTCAGCATTGGGTGTGGCACGATCACCCCTGACTGAGTCCTTTCGCAATATTCCTCTGATCTATCGTCACCCAGAGAATACCAGTCGTCCCCATCCACACAAGAAATGTCACGTAGCCACACTATGAGCAACCGATATATATATTATACCGAGATATATCGGTGAGGCTGCTTCTCCTCGACTAGAGATCTCTCCAGCATACCTGCGTCCTTCCTTCCAGACTACCGTCAAATCTGGAAATAGTTCTAACATTTTTAGTCGAGCGCTAGCATTTCACTTCAGCGTGCTCTGCTTAGTTGGAAGAAAATTTTCTTCCATTTTTAAAAATGGTTCGAAAAAGTACCAAAAAATGTTTTTTTTTTCTTTTTTTGAAAATTGCCCTTCATTTCGCGAATTTTGTGAAAATTGCAAACGTTTTTAGTTTAATGTGTGTTGAAGCACCCCCTAAATTTTCAAGCCAATCGGTTCGACCGTTTTTTTTTACCGAATGAACAAAGTTTCAGCAAAAATTAAAGGAACACTTTTTTGTTCCTTAAACACCAATTAATGATCATTAAGGCTGAGGATGTGTTTTCTCCGTTCTTTCTCCGTGATTTTCTGCGCGAAATTCGTTCAATCTCATCGAAAAAAAAAATTAAATAATCGATTTTTTTTTGCAAAAATCAACGAAAATTCGATTTTTTTTTGATCAATAAAAAATTAAATCGAGGGTTAAATCGAGAAATTTTTTTTGAAGTCCGTGGAACGGTTTGAAAGAATGAAAAAACAAGCAGGAGCCCCATTACTTGTGCGTAATTTAAGGATCTTACATCTAATATTCTGCCAATGCAATTGGCAGAAAGCTTCCGAATGAATTTTTTAATTTCAAATCTACCATCACTGATCTTATTCATATTAATCACGTCAATTCATGTTCTTTTGGTTAAATATGATATCTCTTTGAATGTTCTGAAGATGATGAGAATCCCCTCGTTTGCTATGAGTAACACAATTCTTTTTTATTGTCATATTTCTACTTTTTGGAACATCTTGAGTCATATTCCATTGAAATCTTGAGCTTCAACTTCATAGTCAAGTTAGCTAACTCGAGTTTAGCCTTGCCCAAACTCAGCTTAATTCAAGGTTGCAGATAATGCAAGGTTGAAGATATAGCTTGCTTTTTCTGATGTTTCTATGCTATGTGACGTAATTCCTGAGCCTAACGGTAAGCTCAGCAATTAAGCACGCTTGAAAAGCACCCAATAGCCAAAAACCAAATTCAAAACGAAACCAAAATCCAAATGGGCGCCAGGATGTATTTCAACATCCGATCAATCTTAAATTGATCTAAACAATAACAACAAAATCAAAAATTCAAATAAAATAACCACAAACTCAAATACTCCCTTATTCAGCACGAACTAGTTCAGTCTCCCCCTCAGGGTCGCTGTTGTGGGTTTGAATAAGGAGTGTAAATAATTTCAAACAAAACAATTTAGGGGATAAAATAAAAATTTTATATAAAAAAAATTAATTATAAATTATTAAACCCCTGCGTTACATCGGCGAGTGCGCAGCACAATAAATAAAAAAAAATTATAAATTTCAAACAAATAAAACAATTCAAAATAAATAAACAATTAATTACAAACAAATTCTTTGAAACCAAATTTAAAATAAAGTTAATCAAATCAAACAATTTAATTAATTAACAAATTGATTAATTCATTAATTAATCGTCAGCACATAATAAAGTTATCAAATAAAATAAATATTCAAAGAATAACATTCAAATTCAAATTCATAAGAAATTAATGTTGCTGCCACCTACAGTCATCTTTCGCAACGAAACGAAAGTAACTATTGTTCCCTAGCGCTAAGTTACTAGAAATTCCCTAGCGATATTCCCTAGGTGTCAAGGCCGACTCAACTATACTCAATGCATGAAATTAATTGAATTAATTTCATGAAAAATAAAAATAAAAAAAAATAATTCCTCAAACAAAATTTCTCAAAATATTGAATAATCAAAAAAATAATTTCAAACAAAATTCAATATGTTTTACAAAGTCGCAAGACTAAAATTCCAAAAATAAATTCCAATTAATTATCTTTGACCATGACGCCAAAATATTTCCGTTAATTGAAAATTTTTAATTCACGACATTTCATCCAAACAAAAAAAAATATTTTTCTAAAAAAAAATATTTTTTTTTTCGAGAAACGAGCACGAGAGTTCCAAAAATTATTTATAAAAAAAAATAATATGTTTCCAAAATTATCAAAATTAATTCGCCGATAAATGGTATTCGATTTCGTGGCGTCTTTTTATATGGCGTCATTACGCTAAAAAAAAATATAATTCTCACGACCACGAAATCAATTACCGTACAAAATTTAATTAAACAAAAATTTGCTCACCAGATTATGCGAAATTGATTTCAACGTGAACAATAATTTTTTTTTAATTCAAATTAATTAAACGACAATTAATACAATTAATTCCAATGAATTACTTGTCCAAAACGTGAAAATGGCGACTATGCAAAATTGTGCAGAGAAACACTACACAACATGTGTTTACTCTACGGCACACCAAACGAGAATCCTGCCGACAGCAAACGCTGTACTCGGCTAAGGCGTCTTTTCCGGGAAGGACTCTTCTCATTGGTCAATCCCAGATTACGTCAGTTAATACAGCTTAACCTGACGACAATAATTTCTTCTGTTCAATGACAATAAATTCCAACGAAGACAATTGAGAAACTCCAAGTCGATGACATTAGAGTTGGGACAATTTTATCAAGTCCAAGGATGCAACCAAAGTTCATCTAAACGTCTCAATTAATTCTTCCGATGAATCTTGTCATTGGCGCCAAAACTTTAGTCCAATTAACCGACTCCTTCGGAAATGTCGATTCCCTTCATCATCGTCCATCTGGTGTCTCCCTCTTCCAGTCGTGAGACATCAACTCAATTGACGACAATCCAATGAGCGTTAACAAAAGAAATTAACCAATCGGCATTAGTTTTACATAATTTATACAAAAATTGAACTCTCGTGATTCGTTTGTTTTGATTCTCCATTGGTGGTGCCAAAACTATTCAGAATTTAAAATTAATTACGCGCCCAGACGACAAAAAGTAACGTAATCGAAATATTACGTTACAACTTACTCCCCCCAGACTGGAAGCCGTAATTAATTTTTGTACAGTTCACTTCACAAATTATTTCGAACGATACAAAATTATACCACCAACGAAATCACAAACCATTGATCGACGAGATTTCATTAATCACATGTCACAAAAAAAAACATAATCAATCAATAACAAGTGAATCTCATAATCAACTTGTAATTAACCATTTCTTGTCATTTTCTCGATCCTGATATGACCGAAATCATCATAATCTCGACATCCTAGAGATACTCAACAAAACTAGAACAAAATCATCTTAACATCATAATAATTCAAACCTATCATCTCAATGAATTATTCTATCACAGAACTGTCATTCACCTGGTTGCGAAACCATCATTACATCATCAGAATTATGACTTATTGATCACAAAACCAGATGCCAACTTGATCAGTCGCGAAACCATTATCAGATCAGTTCTCATGACCAGATGACAAACTCAATCGATCTGAAACCATTTTCAAATCAGTCCAAAACGACCACAGAATAAATTAGACAAATATGACCAAAAACATACAGATTCAAACCAAAATCATCTACGTGACTGGACAACGTCACCAGACAATAAACCAATGAAATAACAAAACTGATTGTTAGTTATTTCGTTAATGAAATATCTCTAAGATTCGTCAAAATCAACAACAATATAAAATTACAAATTTTCCGAAAAATCAATCTAAATGAAGCCAGTTGACAACGATACTTAGATACGTTGGATCCCCCAACTACTTCACTATCGAAAGATTAATCCATCCTGACGGAACGTCAGACAAGAATAATAAAAAAAAAACAAAAAAAAATTACAAAATTAAATCAAATGAATCTGGTTGACAACGATACTAAGAACGTTGGATCCCTCAACCATTCCACAACTGGAACTGATTCATTCTCCTCAAACATCACACTATCGAGTAGATGAATTTCCTGCGTCTCGCCATGTCTTCAGAATCCAGAAAATAATTTCTAATTCCTCAATTGAAACAAACGTCTCTGCACAAATACGAAACGTATTCAACTCATCAAACGAATTGTCCAAACGATAAAATTGAACCCGGTTGACAACGCTACTCGTGAACGTTGGATCCCCCAACCGCTTCATTACTGAAGAACGATTCAATTTCACCAACAATTAATTCCAAACACAAAATCCATAATACTGAATGAATGAATCTTTCAACATCTCGCAATTTCTCCGGTATCCAGAACTTGACTTCTAACACCGAAATTATGACAAACGTCAACAAAAAAAATTACGAAATGCTTCGAACCCATCACTCTCAGCATCACGATACACAAAAATTTCTGATCTGTTACCCATCAAAACTGTATCTGGATTTCCAATTTCAGAACGAAACTAAAGAATCAAACATCTCTTAGATCGAGACGAAATAAAAGATCCAGACCACAACGAAATTTCCAATGAAAACCGGAACTAAAAAAAAATCAAACATCTCTTAGCCCAAAATATAATAACAGATCTGAAACAACTGTACCAGCTAACACAAGACTGATACGTAACTGACATTGAAAGTGTCGACGATTTAACGCGTTACCATCGCTTTATGACCACTATCAAATTGTCTTTTCTTCCTCGATCATCATTCAACTTCTGAGCACGACGGAATTATCTCGAGAACTTTCCTTTTATTGTCGTCTCAACATACTCAGTTGAATTTCACCAATGATCACAAATCCAATTTCCTCCTGCAACACGTGCGTCAGGACGGAAACCCTTTTTGTTTCCATTCTCAGCATACTCTGAGCCGAGCACCGAAAACAAGGAGTTGTTCCTTGCGACATTCACTAGGCCAGTCTGAAACGTCCACGAAACAACCAACAATCCAAATCATAATTTCCTCCTGCAACACGTGCGTCAGGACGGAAAACAATTTTGTTTTCATTCTCAGCAACTCCAAACCGAGCAAAGAAAACAAGGAGTTGTTCCTCGCGACATTTACTAGACTAATTCGAAATGTCCACCAAAACAACACCAAACCTGAGTCAAGATACACTGGTGCACTCAGTCTCAACGCAATCAAAATGATCTCACTTCACTACTAACAGAGTGAATCTCCGTAAGATCATTGATTCACTTCGTCTCAGTTTCAAAATCAACGTAAACATTAGATATTAGTTCAACAATACAGAAACCAATGAAAACCTGTCAATCTGATCAGGATCAACAAAATCAACATTGTCTCAACAACAAACTTCAACACAAGTGTGAATTGATCAGACCCACGACCTATATCTCAATTCGCTGTAACGTTAGATACAAAATTCACGCGATCACTGCAGAACGAAACGAAACCAATTTGAGAGAATTTCATGAGTCAGGCTCGACTCAATTGAATCAAATTCAACGAAACTATCACGAAATTGTCTGCGAATTCGAAATATCTCTCAACACAACAAGAATATTATTCACTGACTAAACACAATAGCCATTAAACTGTGAATAATCACTCTTCTCACTTTCGTCATTGATCAAACGAGCTCAACTCTACGACTCGTAACGTGACTCTGATTTCCACCATTCTGTATTTTCCAAAAACGTTAATACACTTGGAGTAAATCATCGCCTAAACCAATTACTAGAGGAATATTAACTGTTCACTAAACCCTTGAACTAATTCCTCAAACCAAACGAAAGTAGAAGAAAAATCACAACAAAACATATTCTCGTTTCATAAATTCATAGATGCGATATCTCATTCTGCTTCTCCATAAAATAACATCAGGTGAATGTCTCGATATAATACTTGAAATTTTTTTTCGTCAAAATTTAAAATCGAATCATCGATCACCTAATGTCCTCAAAAAGACCATCGTGTACCACACGACAACCAATGAATTTAAAATTCGAAACTACAACAAATTCCCAAAATAACAAACAAAACATAATGATATTCCTACTATATTCTTCAGAAATCATTAATTCATCAAACTGAAACAGAATTATCGACATCCCTGAATAATCACAAAAGATTCCTCGTTCCCGCCATTTCCATTGAACTAAGATACCTGAAATCGCTGATTATGAGAATCACTCGATTAATCTTAATTCAATAAATCAAACACAAAACACAATATAATAATTGGGAAACTCTCGTCATCTCAATTTCTATACATTATCAAAACTCATGTAATCATTATCGAAACGTGTGCAACACGACAGAATTGTAGTCAGACGTTACCAAAAAAAATTACAATTAACTGAATAATCTGTATCAATTTATCCTGAACGTCATCCACAAATAACTACCAATCGTTTTGCATCACGATAACTGATTACCAAACGTTCAAATACGATACCGAACAATTTCGAGTCATTACCAAACAATAACCAATAACTTCAATTGATTTGACTCAAATTGTATCGCGATTAACATGGACCGATATGCCATTAAATCTCTACTGTACCGCTATTCGAATCGTTCTAACAAACAACAAAAAAAAATTAACTCCTACTGTTAATTTCTGATAGCCCAAAAAAAAATAGTTAAAAAAATTTTTTTTTTTTTCTCCCGTTACTTTTCCAGGCCCAAATAAAAATCAAAAATTCTAAAAAAAAAATAAAAATTTCTTTTCTCCGTTACTTTTCAACAGCCCCAAATAAAAATCGAAATTCTAAAAAAACAATTCAATTCTTTCCTCCCGTTACTTTTCAACAGCCCCACGTTGGGCGCCAAAAGCTGTGACGTAATTCCTGAGCCTAACGGTAAGCTCAGCAATTAAGCACGCTTGAAAAGCACCCAATAGCCAAAAATCAAATTCAAAACGAAACTAAAATCCAAATGGGCGCCAGGATGTATTTCAACATCCGATCAATCTTAAATTGATCTAAACAATAACAACAAAATCAAAAATTCAAATAAAATAACCACAAACTCAAATACTCCCTTATTCAGCACGAACTAGTTCAGTCTCCCCCTCAGGGTCGCTGTTGTGGGTTTGAATAAGGAGTGTAAATAATTTCAAACAAAACAATTTAGGGGATAAAATAAAAATTTTATATAAAAAAAATTAATTATAAATTATTAAACCCCTGCGTTACATCGGCGAGTGCGCAGCACAATAAATAAAAAAAAATTATAAATTTCAAACAAATAAAACAATTCAAAATAAATAAACAATTAATTACAAACAAATTCTTTGAAACCAAATTTAAAATAAAGTTAATCAAATCAAACAATTTAATTAATTAACAAATTGATTAATTCATTAATTAATCGTCAGCACATAATAAAGTTATCAAATAAAATAAATATTCAAAGAATAACATTCAAATTCAAATTCATAAGAAATTAATGTTGCTGCCACCTACAGTCATCTTTCGCAACGAAACGAAAGTAACTATTGTTCCCTAGCGCTAAGTTACTAGAAATTCCCTAGCGATATTCCCTAGGTGTCAAGGCCGACTCAACTATACTCAATGCATGAAATTAATTGAATTAATTTCATGAAAAATAAAAATAAAAAAAAATAATTCCTCAAACAAAATTTCTCAAAATATTGAATAATCAAAAAAATAATTTCAAACAAAATTCAATATGTTTTACAAAGTCGCAAGACTAAAATTCCAAAAATAAATTCCAATTAATTATCTTTGACCATGACGCCAAAATATTTCCGTTAATTGAAAATTTTTAATTCACGACATTTTATCCAAACAAAAAAAAATATTTTTCTAAAAAAAAATATTTTTTTTTTCGAGAAACGAGCACGAGAGTTCCAAAAATTATTTATAAAAAAAAATAATATGTTTCCAAAATTATCAAAATTAATTCGCCGATAAATGGTATTCGATTTCATGGCGTCTTTTTATATGGCGTCATTACGCTAAAAAAAAATATAATTCTCACGACCACGAAATCAATTACCGTACAAAATTTAATTAAACAAAAATTTGCTCACCAGATTATGCGAAATTGATTTCAACGTGAACAATAATTTTTTTTTAATTCAAATTAATTAAACGACAATTAATACAATTAATTCCAATGAATTACTTGTCCAAAACGTGAAAATGGCGACTATGCAAAATTGTGCAGAGAAACACTACACAACATGTGTTTACTCTACGGCACACCAAACGAGAATCCTGCCGACAGCAAACGCTGTACTCGGCTAAGGCGTCTTTTCCGGGAAGGACTCTTCTCATTGGTCAATCCCAGATTACGTCAGTTAATACAGCTTAACCTGACGACAATAATTTCTTCTGTTCAATGACAATAAATTCCAACGAAGACAATTGAGAAACTCCAAGTCGATGACATTAGAGTTGGGACAATTTTATCAAGTCCAAGGATGCAACCAAAGTTCATCTAAACGTCTCAATTAATTCTTCCGATGAATCTTGTCATTGGCGCCAAAACTTTAGTCCAATTAACCGACTCCTTCGGTAATGTCGATTCCCTTCATCATCGTCCATCTGGTGTCTCCCTCTTCCAGTCGTGAGACATCAACTCAATTGACGACAATCCAATGAGCGTTAACAAAAGAAATTAACCAATCGGCATTAGTTTTACATAATTTATACAAAAATTGAACTCTCGTGATTCGTTTGTTTTGATTCTCCATTGGTGGTGCCAAAACTATTCAGAATTTAAAATTAATTACGCGCCCAGACGACAAAAAGTAACGTAATCGAAATATTACGTTACAGCTAATATCTAAAAAACTACTGGACCGATTCCGCCCAGTTTCAATACCAACCTTTGTGCTCATCAGATGTATAACCTCATAAAAATTTGAGGTCTCTAGCTCAATTATTTATTAAGTTATCGTGGAATCAAGATTTTCACGAAAAATTTATCAAAAGTTTTCTACTGGCTAAAATAAAAATCTGAGCTCCCACCCCCCCGGGGGTCAAAGATGCCGCTCTTGGACGCGCATCTCCTCGCGGAGACTGGACGCTGTGATTCCATTTTTCATCGAGGAAAGTCGAAAAAACGATATTTCAACATTTTCACTTTTCTCAAAAACTATCCGGCCGATTTAGCTAAAATTTTTGTGAGAGCTTGGGGCACGCATGACGAACTTATGGTAAAATTTTCAGATCGCTAGCTAACCCCACTTCAGAGTAAAGCGGAAACTGCGTCATCACACACACACACATACACACAGACATTTTTTAAAAACGACGGATCTCGACGTCTTGGGTCATTTGCAGTCATATTATGATGAAATCTCAAAATCGAAAAAAATTACGATTACAAAGCTTCCATTCGGAAGCAAAAAGAAGAAAAAATTTCCGCTTTCAACTCTCTTATCTCGTTATAACGAACGGTCATAAAAAATTTTAATCTCAATATTTCAAGAGTAGAGACTTCAAGCTTTCCAACCATTTTTTCAAAATCCTAATACGATGATTTTTGGCGAAGTTACAGCCATTTGAAAATCAGGCGAAAAACTGACAAAATTCACTGTTCCCTTAATTTTTTTGCTGGGTGTATTTCCACGAAAGATTTTGGAAGATAAACCGAGGGAGCGTTACGATCAATCGAGGCACTTCTCCCTACCATCATTATTTAACGTTGGAATGACGTTGTTCATTGATGTTGATGTTTACAAATGGACGATTTTTCTGGGTATTCCCGGATAATATTCAGGATTCGAGTAATCAGTTAATGGAACTCTGTTTTTTCAATTTTGAATTCACTATCACTGATGTGTGCATGGAGTGTGAAAACTAAAATAGACCTCAGAGGGTTGAGCTCATTGCAGAAAATAATCAATTGAATATTATTGAAAATATTGCTTGCTGTTGCGGCCACAACCCGGAAAGTTGTGATAAATTCAATGATTTTTTATCAATAAAAATAAGAGGAAAACGTCTCTAGTCATGGTTGGGATCGTGAATGCAAAATAAAAAAAATGTGGATTTGTCTTACCGTGGCAAAACACTGAAGTGTACCGATGTCTCAAAATATAAAAAGATTGATAAGATTAATGATAACTCACGCAGATTTACTGCTTTATAACCCCGAAGTATATTTCTATTCATCCATCAGATATAATCTGTTGTATCCCAGAATATTATTTATTGAAAGGAGAAATATTTAACCTCGTTAAATATTTCTCAATTGTAATCATTTGCATAATCTGTGAAGAAGTTGCACTTACTTCACATGTTATGGAAACTCAGCATCTTTACTCACTCAACCGTGTAATAATGTGACACCAATAATTTAATATAAATATCAGACTCCCTGATATTCGGGAGAGTCAGTTGTCAAAAACCATTTCACGTTAATCAATAATTTTGTATTAATTAAATCTGTAAATTCATTACTCAAAATGGGAACATTTTGATAATAGAGATGATAATTCATTTTTATTGATTCTCCGAGTTAAAGTATTTTATCCACTGTAGAGGGATATCTCTATAGCTCGAACCTACTCAATTTTCCTATGACTAAACGGGTCTAACAAATCGTTAAAAATAATCGTTCCGGAAAATAGAAAAGCTCGAATTCCATTGATTCTCACTGAAGATAGAAAGAAAATTTTTTTTTCTTTCAAAAATAAATCAAATCGGAAAATATTCCCTTCTTTTGACTTACGATAAGAATGAGAGGATTGGTTCTGGCATTGAATTGGAGATAAGATCGACTGGTTCTTTCTTGGTGATTGGACGTGAGCTGGACTTCTGCTAGCTGAAATTGGTTGGAGTCTCTGCTGTTTATGCTGAAGTTTCTTGATGAAATTCGGAGCGGTTCAGGACAAATGCAAAATAATATCAATACTACTGTTTAACTCGGGCGATTAAACTCGACTCAAGCCTCTATCACTGGGTGATCAAGACTAATTGAAACGAACTTTCGTTAGCTTGAGTGACTCTAAAGTTTGTAAAAAGATTGCAGTAGACTAGAGTCACGGTATGCTGGTACTTCTGAAGAGTCTACTGGAGAGCAGAGTAACGTTCTGAGTTAGACTTCGAACTGAGGGTTGTGGTGCATTCTCCATTTACTTCCGAATGGAAGCATTGTAAACGCGATTTTTTTCGATTTCGAGATTTCATCGGAATGTGACTCAGAATGATCCAAAATGCTGAGAAATTACATTTTTAAGAAATGTCTGTGTGTATGTGTGTGTGTGTGTGTATGTGTGACAGATATCAGCTCATTGCTCCGCAACGGTAATACTTGGTGAGCTGAAAATTTAACAGTACTTTCCCTCCCCATGCAAATTGCTGTCAGTGGAATTTGAGCAAAATCGGGTGAGTACTTTTCGAGAAAACTCAAATTTTCGAAAAATCGTTTTTTAGATTTTTCTCCGCGAAAAATTGATTCACAGCCTCCACTCTCAGCAATGAAATACTTCTCATTTAAACTTACAATTTTCACTCGGGGTAATTTTTGCTGACATTTTTCGTTTGCAGATAATTTCAATTGCAGTGTTTTCCATCCTGAATTTGCTATACATGATAGCTCAAAAACTATTTGAGTTAGAGACTTCAAATTTCGTCAGGTTTATGCATCTAATGAACGAAACGTTTGCTATTGAGATTGGGCGAAATCGCTTCAGTTGTTTCTGAGATATTGGCCAAAAACCATTTTATGAAAAGAGGTTATTCAGAACTGGAAACTATCCAAGCAATTACATCCAAGTTCAGCTCAAAGGATTCAACTGATTGAGCCCCACAAATGGTGAGAATTTCAGAATTTTCAGGAGAACTCTCTCGTAAGAGTGTTCGATAAATTAGTTTTTTCAAAAATCACGATTTTTCTTAGCTTTCTCCCTGGCGACACTGCTATTTTTTATTTCACCGTTCGAAAGGAGACAATTTTTACTGAAAAATGAGTACTTTTTCATTCTGATGGCAATCAGAAAGAATAGTAATCCTATTTGGAACCCGAACGTCGATTTTTGTGTTCCATCGTAGGATCTGAATTTTCATCTAATATTAAATTTTTATGTACGATGTGATATTATTGCAATTTAATCGATTTATTCTGAGCTGAGATTTCAAGTTCCAAGTAGATTCCAAGTATCGCAGATGGAATCCTGAACAGATTGATATAGTCTGGAGCAATATTTGTAGAAATGTATGAGTGCGTATTTGTTGCGAGAATAATGTTATTTTTTGAAATTGTTTCAATGGTTTTTTACAACTATGCCCCCTTCGACTGTTTTCGTCATTTTACACTTGGCTTTGGATTGAAATCTCTCGAAAACTATGTAAAATTTATCGAGACATGCTGTGAATGAAATTTAGAGGGAAGATTGACAAACAAAATGAGCAAACGCTGTTTTTCTACGACTAGTAGTTTCCAAGATATCATTCTTTTAATGAGTAATTCAGAAACAATGGATGAGACCCGATAGCAAATAAATGAGCGCTTGGACGTCCTTTCTGAATTTTGCATTCAAAAATCGATGTCTCAATAACTACGAGTCGTAAAAAAACGGAGGTTTGCTTATTCTATTCATTAATCTTCCCTCTAAATTTCAATGACAGCATGTCTCGATAACTTCTGAGTAGTTTTCGAAATATTTCAATCCAAAGCCGAGTGCAAAATGGCAATTTTGCAAGAAATAAAACGACTGAAGCCGACCCGAAGTTCAAATTCACATGTTGTAGCATGAAAGCCGCATATTTCTGAGGTCACTTTGTTGGCCAGCACGACGTTAACGAGCCATGCTGTAGGGATACGAGTGCGCATGCGCACATTCGTTCTCTCACTCATCTTATCTCTCTCTCTCCCTTTCTTTTCCCCCACCACCGAAGCGTGGAAAAAGTAACGCAACAGCGTTAAACGGAAGAACCTCGTATAAGAAGTTTTACTTCAAAAATACAGTTAAAACCAAACTCTTAATACAATTATATTTGTGAAATATGTGATTCATTTGATCGAATCTCCATTGTTTACGGTTGGTAATTTTTTCTCATACTCACTTACAACTTGAATTACATATTGTTTTCCATTTTCGTGCTTAGCAAGAATATTAGTATATTTTTCTGTCAATTTTACTGCTCTTTCTGCGGAATTATTGACTACTTTCAACTGTTCAACAATTCTCGAGCTTTTTAGATAATCTTGATTACTTGTCCATTTATCAACATTAATGTACCGAAAGTTTCTATCGATATGGAATCTTTTAGAAAATTTTAGAGAGTTAGAATTGATGAAATAATCAATTCCCTCAGTTTGGAACCATTTTAAATCATCTAAAATGAAAATATACCATTCGGAAGCATCAAATTCATCATTAACATTCAATTTCAGAGCCTCCACCATTTTTTGCTTTGAATCGCACAGATTTTTTCATCATAAAATAAGTGAGCCACTGCTTATTTTTCAAGGAAGAGAGTCTGAAGTTACGAGTTTTACACGTAGAGATATGGGAAGCCGATAAGTTCAGTATGGAATCTGTTGTACCTCGTAAGCGCTCTAAGAGATTCCATACTCCCCTTATCAGTTTCCCATATCTCTACATGTAAAAATTCTAGCTTTAATTTTTTTCTTCCGGGAAAGTAAGCCCTGGAATTACTTCAAATTTCGAAAGTACGCCCCTCCTAATTTGAAGGATGGACTATCAACATTTGGGAAATTTCTCAGTTTACGGAATTTCCTTCCACACAAACGGGAACCTCAAAGACGGGAATTCGTTCTTTTTCTCAACCATTGATCACTCTTCACTCGTACAATCCCTCTCTCTAACGGACTGAAGTTCAATTACCCCGAGTTCTCCATGTTTTATATCAATAATTCAAAATACAAAGCATCTTAGGTTAGAACTTATACACAAATGGGCGTATTGAATATTCTCTCAGCTTTGACCTCGAATAACTTTAAGGCAAGTAATTTTATCGTGATTTGACAGGAGAGCATTCTGTTGAGCGTTCAATTTCCTACAAGAATAAGTCCTAGATATAGCTGTGAATCTGTTTGTTTGAGGGGAAAAAAATCACAAGTAAAAGAATGAAAAATCCCATGTTATTTAAGGGGAGGGGGGTAAGGGCTTACGCGTGGACAAAAACTTTTTTTTTACGATTTTTTTTAGGCGCATGGATTGAGCGATTCTATTGAAACCTTTTGAAGATTATTAAGTACGGATTCAACAACATGAAGTGATTTTTTTATACAAAAATATCCACAAACAAGCCAGTGACCGAGCTTTTCCAAGAACGTCTTTTCAAATAGACGATTTGCGGTGATCACTGTATCTCAGTTGGAAATTATCAGAAATGAAAATCCATTGAAATTTAGTCGAAGTATCATTGAATCTTCCCCTCAACGATCTCCGATAATTTTTTTCTATTGCTTCCGAATGGAAGCATTGTAAACGCGATTTTTTTCGATTCCGAGATTTCATCGGAATATGACTCAGAATGATACAAAACGTCGAGAAATGACATTTTTTAAAAATGTCTGTATGTATGTGTGTGTGTGTGTGTGTGTATGTGTGTATGTGTGACAGATATCAGCTCATTGCTCAGCACCGGTAATACTTGGGAAGCTGAAAATTTAACAGTACTTTCCCTCCCCATGCAAATTGCTGTCAGCGCAATTTGAGCGAAATCGGTTGAGTACTTTTCGAGAAAACTCAAATTTTCGAAAAATTGATTTTTCGACTTTTCTCCGCGAAAAATTGATTCACAGCCCCCACTCTCAGCGACGAAATACATCTCATTTGAACTTACAATTTTCACTCGAGGTAAATTCTGCTCAGATTTTCCGTTTGCAGATAATTTCAATTACAGTGTTTTTTATCCTGAATTTACTATACACGATAGCTCAAAAACTATTTGAGTTAGAGACTTCAAATTTCGCCAGTTTGTGCATCTAATGAGTGAAAAGTTTGGTATTGAAATTGGGCGAAATCGCTCCAGTAGTTTCTGAGATATTGGCCAAAAACCATTTTATGAAAAAAGGTTATATCTCGAAAACTATCCAAGCGATTACATCCAAGTTCAGCTTAAAAGATTCATCTCAATGAGCCCCATAAATGGTGATAATTTCAGATTTTTCAGAAGAAGTCTCTTGTAAAGGTGTTCGATAAATTAGTTTTCCCAAAAATCACGATTTTTCTTAGCTTTCTCCCTAGCAACACTACTATTTTTTATTTCACCGTTCGAAAGTAGACAATTTTTTCTACATAATGAGGACCTTTTCATTCTGACGGCAATCAGAAAGAATAGAAATCCTATTTGGAACCCGAACGTCAATTTTTGTGTTCCATCATAGGATCTGAATTCTCATCTAATATTGAATTTCATGTACCATGTGATATTATTGCAATTTAATCGATTATTCTGAGCTGAGATTTCGACTTCCGAGTTGATTCTAAGTATCGTAGATGGAATACTAAATAGATCGATGCAGTCTCAAGCAATATTTGTAGGGATCTATCAGTGCGTATTTCTTGCGAGAATAATGTTATTTTTCGAGCGATTGAAGAGATATTCATTTTTATAGAGATTCGATTGATTATGAGTAAAATTCCATTCGGAAGCATTTTGCCAATCGAATTGGCAAAATATTAAATGTCACACAAAGAGTGAGGTTTGCGAATAACGCACAGAGGGTGGAACTCCTGCTTGGTTTTCAATTGTTGCTGCTCATTCATAGTGAAAATTACTATTTTTTTTTTACGGAAAATTGCGCCATTTTGTAGGTGGAAAACTCCCTTCATGTAAGAAAAAAATATTCAGAGATCGTTGGGAGGAAGATTCAATAATGCTTTGAATAATTTTTAATAGTTTATTTTTTTCTGATAATTTTCAGCTGAGATACAGTGATCATTGCAAATTGTCTATTTTACTCTTGGAAAAGCTCCGTCACCGGCTTGTTTGTGGATATTTTCACATAAAGAAATTACTCAATGTGGTTGAATACATGCTTGATAATGTTGGAAAGGTTTCAATAAATCTGCTCAATCCATGCATCTGAAAAAAAATCGTCAAAAAAGTGTTTTTTGTCCACGCGTAAGCCCTTATCCCTCTCCCGCTCATGAATGGGAAACGCATCATGTTTTAGGCAAGGTTTAATCTTAATGTTAGGGAGTTTTTCCGGTTTGATATTCCGTTTTAGGTCAAAAACGGAATGTCCTGGTGGTGGCACAACAAAAGAAAGCAACTTGGTAAATAGTGGACACCCGAACCCACATACACACGCACGGAGATTTTCTAGAAACGGCAGTTCTTGTCTTGGGTCACTTGCCGTCAGATTATGATAAAATCTCCTTTGGCCATGATAAAATCTCAACCGCGAAAAAAATTACCATTACATAGCTTCCATTCGGAGCAAATCCATTTCAAAATTTACAATGGACTGAATGAAAACATTGAGAATATTCAAATTATATGAAATGATACAAAGCTAACAGTTTTCATGTGCCATTATAGATAACCAAATTCTTCTGGGGTTGATTTAACGAATTTGTCGCTGCTCTAAGACCAGTGCTCTCCATCTTTCCTTTGTATTTCCCACTCACTGTCTTCGTCGGAAGAATATCGAGTATTTCCATTAGTACCTCACCTCTCATCAAGCTTCATCCAACTTCATTCAATTAAATCATTGGCAATTGACTTCATTTAAATCCTTTTGTTAGACTGTGAGCTTTGGTCTCACAATATAAAGGGAATTATAGGGAATTTTGGAAAAGGAGATAATAACTAACTAGGTAACTTCAAAAACAATGGAATGAGGTTAAAGTAATACTTTTTTTCAACATCTGATCTCCTCGTCTTTGAACAATACTTACTCTCTACTCAATACATACTTTTTATTTGGAGGAAACGCCCCAGAGGAGTTTCAATGATCAAAAGGAGGGGTTTTCTCATATTCGGAAATAATTACCACGGACCGTCAGTTGAACATCTTGTTGAAGTTTCTAGGGCTAATCATGACTGGGTCTGTTGCCACGGTGGAAACGACCAGCAATATGGCTGGTGCTTTAGCACGTGGCTGACGCTGACTTTGGGGTTAATTAACATGGGGCCCCAGGGGAATAATATCTAAATCACACCCGACAATAATGGGGAATTTAGGAAGGGATCAGGGAATTTCTTCCCCTAGTTATTAGCCCTCGAGAGGTACCTATGGAAAACTCAACAAGTTCATGGGCTGGGGGAACAACAATCGCTCTACCTCTATTTTCTTCTGAAGGCTCCGTCGTTCACTTGTCGTCGGGAAATAACATGGAAAACCTACTTCTCACTCTTTTCACACTACTTTCCACAATTCTTTTTTCTCTAAAATCTCAGTTATTGGGATATATCACTATCTCTACACGTGGTCGTTCTCTCTACAGTCGGGTCCCAAATGCCATGTCACGTCTCGCCGGACTGTCTCAATGTGGCTATTTCTCACGGTGATTCTTTTTTGAGTTCATCCAATAGCGCGTCGAGTACATCTCACGCCATTTCCAGCTCACTCGATTACTAGACGTATATCATTTTTGAAATTGAATTTTCAGAAGTGTTGAAATGACATCCATTGATTTGTCAAAAACAATCAATCACTTCAACTTTTTTCAAATCGGAAGGGAGAACTCAACAATTTAACAAAATTTTCACTTAAAATTTGAGATTCCAATTTTAAGTGGCTTTGCGGTCTCAAAGAGGGTGCGTACGTTCATGAGATTAGCTGATCTGATGAGAGGAGAGGTCCAGAATAAACTATGATGACTTTTCCTCCCACACCTTCAGTTGTATATCGAGACTCAAATCATCGCGTTGCATGATGGCAATTTGAATTTGAAAAATTAAATTAATTGACCTTATTTTCAAGAATTGCCTCAATAAAAATGAATTCAATGCACAAATTTGAAAAATATGGGAGGTACTCGAGACTGACCTCAGGTGAGTATCAAAGCTGACATCTTTCCACTTTCTGGGCAGCTGCTCTCAAGCATTAAGCTACCGAAACACCTCACAGCTCCAAATTCCAGAAACTTGTGGCCATGATGTTATTTAGAGCCAATTTATCTCATTCGAACAATTGAGGGGTTACATGGATTTCAAAATGTCTAGAATTCATTTATTTTTCTTCCCCATCCTCCAATGTGTCAAGAATTTTGGCCTGAAATTTCAAGTTAATCAGAGACAAACTGTAAGAGATAGAGCGTTTCAAAACTTCCCCCCCCCCCCGCCCAGTCGCTTTGATTTAGAAGACAACTTTACTCAGTTTTAGAAGTGAGAGGCTTGAATTTGACTCAGGTAAGAGCAGAGAGATGTCCTGAGCTCGCTATTGCAGCAGGACATCTCCCCTATAATGCTGGAATCGACGATTCCATGAAACTTCGGAGTCAAATTCTTTTTGCAGTGCATTGCTCCTCAAAATTTCAATCATGTTTTCCTCGAAACTATGTTTTTGGACTCGGTGGTCACGATATCTTAAAAGCAGAAGTCCATATCCTTCTGGATTTTTCGCGAATTTTTTAGATACTATTGACTTGGGCACTATGAGAGGATTTTTTGTTTTTCGAATAAGAACACATTTTACAAGAACCATATATGCACAATGTTTGATCTAAAATCGTTTTTTCTTGTTTGAAGCTCAACCGAAAATTGAAATTTCAATTAAAGAAAAAAACTCCCATTATGCATTAGCTGAACTCATCTACTTATCGAAAAAAATCGGTTTCTTGCTCTCAGATGAAGCGCTTTCAAGTTATCATGACCACGGCGAGAATACTTTTCTCAGAGTGCTTTCCGGAAATTTACTCGCACCAGCTGAATTGCAAGAATTCTCTAATGAAAAAGTCGGAAAATATAGTTTAGATATGGTTATATGACGTGTGTGAAAATTCAACAAATTGATCACTTATTGATACAAAAAAAGAGGAAATACAGCTTTTTTGACCGTCTGAACTCCATGTAACGCCTTAAATCAATTACTTCAATCATGATGCACAATTTAGGAACATTTGGAGGAGCTCCGGATTGATCTCGAGAGAGTATCGAAGTCCACATCTTTCCACTTTCCGGGTGGCAATTGTGCCATTCAGCTACCAAGACAGCTCGTACCCCCAAATTTCAGCAGCTTGTTCATGTCGTCACTATTAGCCAACTGTAGTATACAGAAATTGATTCCATCAACTATGTTACTTAATATCGTCATTCAGGATATCACTTTAAATGGTCTAGTCGGTCAGAAAAGCGTTGGGTCATGAGATCATCCGATCTGAATGGAGAGAAGTCCCGAATGAACATTGAGTCGTCTTGTTATCCGGTAGTCTGGCACTGTGGATGAGATCAATAATTCACACATGTTCGACTCAAAATCGATTATCGCCGTAGGCACTGATGAGATCTAACGAAGAAGCAAAGGCTTGATGAGTGGCAGAACACGCTAGTGAGGTGTTGAAACGTGACCTTTCATAATATAAACAAGTAGATAATAGTGTTGCTTTCCAACTGATATAGATTTTCTGTTAACACTTTAGTAATCTGCTTCCGAATAGAAGGTATCCTTCTCATTCCTGAAAAATTATCGTCTGATTGTTAACGATTAATAGATTTCACTGAAGAATTTGTTATCTATTCAGGAAATAGAACTCGATGATGGCTGAGAATAGGAGTTTTCAATATGAATGCATTTCATGCATTTTTCTCAATTCAGTCATCGAGAAAACGACACCGGTCTGTACTTTTGATTGGATTTACCTATGTTTATGTATTTCAACGCACTGAATCTGAATCTGAAGCCTGTTTTGTCTGTACACCCTCAAAATTTTGAGTAAATTGCAAGAAACCATAAAAATGGCTAAAAATTAGCAGTTTCGGTAAGAAAAAAATTTATGGAGCTATCGACCAAGTATGAGTTTTATGTATTTTGGTCAGCTGAATAGGAATATTGAGTTTATTCAACCATAAGCCGTTTGAAATCTACATAAGTTGCAAAAAAAACGGAAAATTGCGGAAAATAGCGTGTTTGAGTTGTTCACTGGTTTTTCGAATATTTCTTTATGATTCGCGAGATTTAATCGGATTTTGAGAGGAGCGTGGTGTGAGTCAAAAAAATGACGCGTGCACGAGATTTCTACATATAATTATAACTTTATTATAATTATCACTAATAAAAATATCACAATTTTATATCACTTTTTTGTTAATTTAACGATAATTGATTGAGATATTCGAGAGTTTTGAGAGTTTCTTTTCACTATTTTTAATTGAGAATATTTGAGAAATTCTGAGAACACTTTTTGCACTTGATGCGAGAATAGCTCTTTCGAGAATAAGGATGAGAATTCCAAGAAAATATGGCAGGTGTCCTGAATTAATTAATCTATCATTCGATAGATTGCGGGTCAGAACACCTGTCAATCAAGTGGCGCCTCGAGTGCCAAAGTTGAGTAGGTCACGGTCAGTAGGCCGATGACCGATAAAGAAATTTGAGTGGCTCTGTGTGAGTATGAGTGCGTGAGTGTTTCTGATGGTTATTCGTCCATAACCAAACATTCTCCCCGCCGTCAGCAACTGTTGCTGACAAATTGAGTAAACTGAAACAGACAAAACAAAAAATTAATTTGTTCGAGATTAATTGAGAACTCTTGAGAACTTCACCAAGATCTAACTGAGCTGAACCAGTGCAGAGACACCAAGACTTGGGAGGCGTAAATTCCTTATTCGAGATGTCACTGCTTCCATCCATCACAGATATCCTCTCGTGTGGGTCGTAAATCCTCACCAGAGTACGATGATGACTGAAGATGATGATAGATTGGTGCCGTGAAGATGTTCAAGACTCTTTTGTTGAGATTGGCAAAAGAGCGAGCTTGGCGATTGGTCGTTGTAGAATTGAGTTAGACGTCTTGATGGTGACTACCCTGGTGAGACCATCTTTCCCAGGATGTAGAGCTGTAACTCGAGCGAGAGGCCATTTCGTTGGTGGAAATCTCTCATCAGTGAGAAGAACGATGGAGCCGATCTTGATTTCGTTGGACGGGTGATGCCACTTCGAGATGGACTGGAGATATTGAAGATAACTAGTCGACCACCGATCCCAAAAGCTCTGAATCTTCTGCTGAATGAGCTGCCAACGAGATAAACGAGCAATGTTGAGATCCTCTAGAGAAGGTTCAGGCAGAGTTGAGAGAGCTTGTCCAATGAGAAAATGACCTGGAGTGAGAGCACTGACGTCATCAGGGTCCTCTGAGAGCGGTTCGAGCGGTCGAGAGTTAAGAACTGCTTCGATTTGAGCTAACAAAGTGGTGAGTTCCTCGAAAGTCAACAGAGAATCACCAATCATTCTCTTGAGATGAAACTTCACTGATTTTACAGCAGCTTCCCATTTACCACCAAAATGAGGAGCACCAGGTGGGTTCAATGACCATCTGGTACCATCCTTGAGCAAGAGTTGAGCTACTTGCTGAGATTCCTTCGAAGCCATGGAGAAGAGCCTTTTGAGTTCCTTATCTGCTCCTACAAAGTTTGTTCCGCAGTCCGAAAACAAATTCTGGCAGATACCACGGCGAGCGATAAACCGACGATAAGCAGAGATGAAACCTTCCGCTGAGTAGTCCGAGACAACTTCAAGATGAACAGCTGATGTGGTCATACAAACGAAAATTGCGAGCCAGCCCTTGTATGACTTGTGACCACGTCCTTTCCATGAGCGGAGCGATACTGGTCCGGCATAGTCAATACCAGTATTAACGAAGGCACGAGTTTGAGCGAGACGAGATATTGGGAGTTGACCCATCAACTGCTGAGCTCTTACTCCTCTCTGTCGAGCACAAGGAACACATTTGAGAATCAACGATCTTACTGGAGCTCTTCCACCGAGAATCCAATACGACTGTCTGAGATGACCGAGAGTAACTTGAGTTCCACCATGTAATGTTCTTAAATGAGCTTCGCTCATAATGAGTTGAGCGAAATGCGATTCCTTGGGAATTATAGCCTGATGTTTGTTCTCCACTTGGAGATCAGCGAATTTGAGACGACCCCCAACACGAAGAACTCCCTGGTGATCGATAAATGCCGTCAGACGAGTTAGCGGATGAGAAGTACTTAACTTTTGCCCTTTGGATAAAATGAGTAGTTCTGATGAGAAATGAGCTGCCTGAGTAGCCTTTATCCAGAAGATTCGAGCTTGTTCAATGTCACCAGGATTTAGAGCTGAGCTGAGAGACGATTCTGGAATCTTTTTGAGTAGTGCGATGAATCGTTGACAAATTGCTGTGATCCTTAGCAATTTGTTGAGCTCTGAATATCGATAGACTAGATCCCAAATCTCTCTGTGTTGAATTTTTACGTTGAGAATTACACCAGATTTTTCTTCGAGATCGATGTTAGGAATAGGAGTCGAGCTAAATTCTGGCCATGATGAGGAGTTTTTTGAAAGCCATTGTGGACCTTTCCACCAAAGCTTATGAGAAACGAGTTGGGCTGCTGTCAATCCTCGTGAAGCACAATCTGCAGGATTCTCCTTGCCTGGAACGTATTTCCATTGAGCTGATGATAATTCTTGAATGAGCTGAACACGATTCCTTACGAACTCCTTCCAACGCGAAGGATGAGAGCTAATCCAATGGAGCGTTACAGATGAGTCGGTCCATAAATACGTCGGAACATTGGAGAACTTGAGCTGATCATTGACGTATTTGACAAGTTTCGCAAGGAGAACTGCAGCTGTGAGCTCTAACCGAGGTATCGTTAGTTTTTTGAGTGGAGCAACCTTTGTTTTTGAGCATACCAGTGAGATTCGAACTCCATTCTCGTTGGTCACCTTGAGAAAAACCACTGCAGCCATTGCTGACTGAGAAGCATCCGAGAATCCATGAATTTCGAGCTGACCATCTTCAGTAATTCCAAGCCATCTTGGAACTGAGACATTTTTGAGCGCTACTAAATCCTCTCGAAAGTCTTCCCAAAGATGAGCCGTTTGGGGAGATACTTCATCATCCCAATCAAGCTTTTCGATCCACAACTCCTGTAAGAGCATTTTCCCTCTAATTACCACAGGAGCGAGAAACCCAAGTGGATCATAAAGCTGAGCGATTTCCGATAAAATGAACCTTTTTGAGATCTTCGAGTTTTTCGTTGATTTTGTTGAAAAGATGAAGCTATCCGAGCTAGGTAACCAAGAAAGTCCGAGGATTCGAGTTTCCGAGTCTTCATAAACACGTTGATCATCAGACTTGCTGTCAGGAGAAAGCCATTTGAGCAGTTCCGAACAGTTGCTGTGCCACTTAGCCAAAGGCATCCCTCCCGCGGCACAGAGATCTCGAACTTGTTGAGCTGTCTCGATGAGTAGTTCCGACGAGTCAGCTCCTCCACAAATGTCATCTACGTATCTGCCTTCGACGAGCGACGAGACGGCCAATGGGAAACGATATCCCTCATCTTCTGCGAGCTGAAGGAGAACACGATTGGCAAGATACGGAGCTGATCGAGTACCATAAGTCACAGTTTTGAGCTGATACGTCACGATATCTCCATTTGAGCTGGTCCAAAGAATTTGTTGTAGAGGCCAATCATCTTCATGAACACGAATTTGCCGAAACATCTTTGTTATGTCTGTCATGAAGATGAGTCGATGCTGACGAGTCCATAAGAGCACGTCCGAAATGTCTCTCTGAGTTTTAGCTCCAGTATGGAGAATATCGTTGAGTGATTTGCCTGAGCTGGTCTTAGCTGAGCCATTAAATACAACTCTCAGCGTCGTTGTTTCGCTGCTTTCCCTGAGCACACCATGATGAGGTAAATAGTACTGTTGAGATAAACCAGGCAGATCAGCTTGAAGCCCTTCAGAAACCCTCCACCCTCCTGATGCCGAAACATCATGTGCTAAGGTCATTTCATCGAGACGACAAGTGATTCCCGCCTGATTCTGCTGAGCTGGACTAGTCGACTTACTATTTACCTTTCCCATGTGATCCAATTCTTCGTATTCTTTGAGAAAATTCGAGTAGAGCGAGAAAAACTGTTGATCTTTCGAGATTCGGTTGAGCATTCTTTTGAGACATGCATGAGCTGTATGATGAGAATCTCCCAACAAGGAAGTTGGAGCTGATAATGGCAATCGAACAATGTAACGACCTGATTCATCGCGAGAATGAGTAGATCGAAAATGCTGCTCACATTCGAGTTCTTCTTTTGTGAGATTCGAGTCCTTTCTACCAAGAATCTCTTCTTGAACCCAGAATTTTGTGAGAAGTTCATCGAGCTAATCCGTCGATTGTGTGACATGATGTGAAACGACAGAGGTCACGTGAGCGGATCCCGTTGGTCCAAAGATAATCCAGCCGAAACTGGTGAGCTGAGCAACAGGAGAATTCAAATCATTTTGAATTATTTGAGGTTTTATGAGCTGGCCAAAGACGTCAGCACCAATGAGTAGATCTATTGACGCAGGAGTTCTAAAATGCGGATCTGCGAGTTGAAGGCCTTGGAGATGATCCCATTGAAGAGCTTCTGCTGAAAATGTTGGTAGCGAAGACGTGAGACGATCGATCGAATGAGCTGTGACTGCGATGCGTTCTGTTGAATAAATCGATTTAAGTTGGAGCTGTACTTGACCGTTGGTCATCCCAAACGACGATTCTCCAACACCAGAGATAGTGATGGAGGTTTTTAGCCTTTTCAGCTTGAGTTGACGCACGAGTTTTTCTGAGATGAGCGAGATTTCTGAACCCGGGTCTAAGAGAAGACGTACTTGTTGATTAGGACTCTCCGAGCTAATCAAAATTGCTAAACTTGTAGCGAGCAGAACACCGGGTCGAGAATTGAACGAGTCACTATTCGCAGAGCAGGACAGAGCCGTTTGGGATGCGAGATCTCATTGAGCTGGAGCAATCGATTGAGTGGATCCAGTTACATCGTCCTGTGCATGAACTTGAGCGTTTACGAGATTTTGATTAGAGCGGTTCATTTGATTTTGAGAAGGAACAAATTGACGACCAAGATGAATAAGGGTGTGGTGTTTAGCACCGCAAATCCGTCCGTCCTCCCGTCGAGCTGCACAACGTTTCTCGTTGCCACAGTCTACAGCGTTATGTTTGCCGAGACAATTGTAGCAGAGACGGAGCCGATCAATGACTTCTTTTCGAGCCACAGGAGATAAATCACGGAAATCAGTGCAAGAAACGATATAATGACCCTTCTCGCAATATGAGCACGGATAATTATTAGGATTATCCAAATAACCAGCTCTAGTGGACTGTATATACGAGCGATTGAGTTGTTGAGAAGGCGCCTGTTGATTTGTCTCCTGTTGAGCTGACGACTGTTGAGTTGAAGCCTTCTGCATGGAGACTTGGTTAACCCTTGCCGGAGGCTTGGGTTGCGAGCGGTTCTGTTGAGCTGATGACGGTGGAAGAGCGTTCATCTCGATGCTCTCCATCGCTCGAGAACGACCTCTGAGAAAGTCAAACAACTCTTCCTTCGTGGGGAACTCAGTCGACGATCCGATTTTATTCTCCCACGATTCACGCAATTTCGAATTTAGCTTCCCAACTACAGTGTAGACCACGACCTGGTCCCATTCATCAGTTGGAACATCAAGTGCTTTTAAAGCACTAAGAGTCTCTACTACGGTAGTGAGAAGTTGATTGAGCTCTTTTGAGCTGTGCGACGTCATTCGAGCTGATCTAAAGAGCTTCTCAAGTTGAGCTGAAACTAACAATCGCTTGTTCTCATACCTGCTTACGAGCGTATTCCAAGCTATTGCGTAAGAGTCATCTTCAATAGCGAGGTTGGCGATCAGTCGAGCAGGCTCTTCCTTTAAACACATGCGAAGGTAGTGCATGCGCTCAACATCCTCGAGACCAGAGTCATTTCCTGTTAAAGAAAGAAACAGATCTCTGAATGATCTCCATTCAGAATAGTTCCCTGAGAAATTCGGAAGAGGGATGTCCGAAAGCGAGCGACGTGTTGAGTGAGTCGAAGCGTTACTGGTCGAGTTGTTCCGGGTGGTGTCATTGAGAGCATGACCTCCAGCAGACTCATACAACTGGTTGAGCTGAACTTTGGCTGTAGAATACCAATCAAGAGTCTCATCGAACAGATTTGACGAGTAGTACTCATGTTCGAGTAAATTTTCAATTGAGCCGCTACTATCAATAATGCTATCATGAGTTCTTTCGAACTTGCTCCAATTAAACTCCAAGAGTTCCAGCTTCGCTTGAAGTGCTGCCGGCCCAAGAGCGAGAGTTTGAGCTTGATTATTTGCCATATAAACTTTTTTTATGTACTTCGAACGAGTCATTTGGCTGCGACATACCACATCCATGTCCCAAGATTTCTTGCTCATCTTGATTATTATTTTGTAGATGGAGCACGAGAAAAATCAACAATTGAAAAACGAGCTGAACGAGCAGACGAAGTTGAGCCAAAAACAAAAAAAATCGAGAAAAATTCACAAAAAATCGAAAAGACCAAATACTGTGCAGTAATGTCCTCTAGCAGCGCCTTCTTGAGTTGGTCTAGTCGAATTATTCCAAAAAAATTCAACAAATAATCGAGAAATCGTCGAGATGTTCCACAGCAGCGCCCTCTTTAGCCTCCAGTTGAGTCAATCCAGGAAAACCCGAGATTTCCAAAAAAAATTAAAAAATTTACCAAATGTTGAGTTTTCTTGTAGTGGTGCCCTCTTGAGCCGCCAATGATTGTGAAGAATCGACAAAATTCAAAAATTCCCAAAATTGTCCTAAATGTCCTTGAGAAGATCGATTGCAGCGCCACCTGGTCTCTGGAGACGTCGTTGCTTGAGAATTAACCGAATGATTGAATTGTCCTATAATTTGAATTTGAAATTCGCGGGTAAACACTATTGAGGAGCCCCGGAATGAGAACCACTGCACGAATTCAAATTTTTCTGAGGAGTCCGAACAAGATTTTAATGAGCACCACTGCGAAACCGCCAATTACACGCTCCCCCCGAAAAAAAAATGAGAAAAAACGATGAAAACTCCAAAAAAATCAAAAAATATATCGAAAATCCGGTTCGATGGACCAAAATGTTTGAGTTGTTCACTGGTTTTTCGAATATTTCTTTATGATTCGCGAGATTTAATCGGATTTTGAGAGGAGCGTGGTGTGAGTCAAAAAAATGACGCGTGCACGAGATTTCTATATATAATTATAACTTTATTATAATTATCACTAATAAAAATATCACAATTTTATATCACTTTTTTGTTAATTTAACGATAATTGATTGAGATATTCGAGAGTTTTGAGAGTTTCTTTTCACTATTTTTAATTGAGAATATTTGAGAAATTCTGAGAACACTTTTTGCACTTGACGCGAGAATAGCTCTTTCGAGAATAAGGATGAGAATTCCAAGAAAATATGGCAGGTGTCCTGAATTAATTAATCTATCATTCGATAGATTGCGGGTCAGAACACCTGTCAATCAAGTGGCGCCTCGAGTGCCAAAGTTGAGTAGGTCACGGTCAGTAGGCCGATGACCGATAAAGAAATTTGAATGGCTCTGTGTGAGTATGAGTGCGTGAGTGTTTCTGATGGTTATTCGTCCATAACCAAACATAGCGAAAATTGGAGGGGAGAAGCTTGTGCCTGTGACCAGGGCACGTCTACGTAGTAACGGTGGACGAGAAAATCATCTGGCAGGGTCCCTGGGTTACCGGCGTGTGTGCCATCATGGAAGGCACAAGCAATAAGTGCTCCACGGTGCCGCGACTTGAAATCCCAGTATCGGTGTCTGGTCAGAGTGAGCAAGCAGGCTCGCAGGCGTCATGACATCCACTGACTGGAACTCTTCATTAGTGGGTGACTTGGCTTCTGGAGGGTATACTATTACGAGAAGTGTCTCACATATGTGATGAAAGTTCTGATTGGTTTCGTTACATATGTGGAGAGTTTGGAGTGGCAGAGTACCGTAGACCTTTTTCAAACAAATTGAAAAACGTTCATGAAGATTGCTTTGGTATTCAAATTACCACCTGGAATATAGGTACCACAACTGTTACATCTTTTCGTTCTGTGGAGGTACCTCGGTACCACATAAAGCTTGCAGTCGGTGTCATACGATGTTGATTCGCTAGGAAAAGCTGAGAAATCAAGAGCGCTTGAAATTTTCGGAGCCCATGATATGGTCTGCACCAACCAATCAGAAGAACTGCTACTTTTGTGTACTATTGTCTCAGGTTTCACGTCGACAACTGAACATAAGATTCAATATCCCAACGCTTCTTCAGCTGTGAAACCTCAATAAAATTTGGTTGTCGAAGAAACTGCTACCCTTGAGTCAATGAATGAGGACGAAGAAGGGATGCAAGTTGACGACGTCTATGAAGGAAACAGTTCTGAAGGCGAAGAATACTTGCCCGATGTTGTTGGTGAAAATAAAGACCCTGATATCTCCAACCAATAAGAATTGAATGACCTTGTGCGAGATATAGGGCTATCCAAAGAGGAATCTGAACATTTAGCGGCTGTATTAGAGGAGGAAAATTGGTGAATGGTGAAACGGGATTCGTCCAATCCCGTCAAACTTCCGGCCATCCCTTTCCACACACACGGTTCAATAGCGTGGGCGCCAGTTTATTCATTACCGGAGGAATAAACAGAACTACTGTGTGCTGGTTTCCCCTGGGCTCGCCACGCTTAACATGTTAGGGCGGTTTCGGCCTAACCTGCTAAATCTTCGGTAGTAATTTGTCGGGTAATTACTAACCCCAATGGACGGCATGGGGAATCCATTCCCGGTAACCCAGTGCGCTGGTTATGGTAGAGATCTAGTCACAGTCCCTCTAGCGCAGACCTGGGCATATTTCAGGTAGTCGGGAGCTCCGCACCCTAATCCCATTACAACTCCTTCTACCTGAAGCCTAATCCAGTCGGTGCACCGACATTTTGGAGAGGGAGCTGAGTGCGAGTACGCGCATAATTTCAAGTTTTTTAGATATATTTCCATTCAACATGCGTAAAAACTCGTGATAGTTGTAATAGTATCTCGCTGAATTCAAAAGATATCCCCGAAAAATGGTGGCAAGGAATTATTATACTTTCGCCTATTCTTGGCTAACATTTCATCAATGCTACTTAATGGAAACCACGGGAAGGTAGTACACGGAGAGAAAAATTCATGAAAATTTATGATGAAAGTTCCAGAAAAATTACCAAACTGAGCAGTAACCATCGGATATAGTGGCCTCAGCATGAAAAAATGTGAAGCCAGTCTGGAAAATTTGACACTGACGGGTTCCCGTAGAAATTTCAGTCTTAGTGAATGAGAATTCAGTTCTTCTGAATGAAAATGTATGGGACGTCACAGTAATAATTCAAATTGCCGTAATAAAAATTCCGTTCTAATTAGTAAAAATTCTGTTCCATTCAATAAAAAATTCAGGTCCAGTGAATGGAAATTTCATCACACTAGCAGTGAAAATTCAGTGTCACAATGATGAAACAATGGAATTCGTATGTAAATTTTTTCTTGTATTGATCATCATAATTATTATTAATTTTTCATTATTCTTATCCATTTTTTATCCTAAAAAAAGAAATATTTTACATCCATTTTCTAACAATGAAGACTCTAGCAGAGATGAACGGTTTTTGCAGAAAGAAAAAAATGTTCTCGGCTCTAGTTTAAACATTGGTATGTCCAATGCCAAAAAAATGACAGGAAAATGGAAAATCGACGGTCCCTGCTCATTGAAGGAGAGGGGAGAATCGGACTGACCCAAGTAACAAGATTACCGCCCGGCATTGTCCGTACTAATGAAGGTCGAGAGCACCGGGAGCCCAAAGATCTCGATTTGCCCAGGTCTGCTCGAGCGAGAACAAGTCGGAATTGGGGTATTCCGTGATAGGCTCTGGATAAGCCCGTCCGCAGTATTCCTCTGATCTATCGTCACTCAGAGAATACCGGACGTCTCCATCCACACGAGAAACGCCACGTAGCCACGCTACAGACAACCAATGGTAACTCTTGCCGAAGCGAGAGATGGTAGAGGTTCCAGGGACGTCTCCCGATCTCTCGAGTCTGCCACCCAAGGCAGACTAAGTGATCCCCATGTTGTTGGGTCTATTTATATCGGCTGAGGCTGCTTCTCCTCGTCTAGAGGTCTCCCCGCATGCCTGCGTGATTCTTCCCCTCACACCACTGCCAGGCCCGGAGATAACTCCGACATCTCTAGTGGAGCGCCAGCATTTCAGCTGGGCTTCTGCCTTATCCTCAACCGCATATAAAACCCACTGACGTGTCAGTTAGTTTCCGGTAACTTTAAGGTGTCATCTTACGCAGATGGCACCGCGGTAGAATTGTTTAGCTGTTCATGTGTGAGTCTCCTCGAGCTTTACACTTGAATAGCTTCACCCGAAGGTGGCATAAGCCAATGCGATAGCCGTAACGAGAAACCTCGTTACAATGGGTAGTTTCACTCTGCCGACTATGTTAAAATTGATTCGGAACATTGCACAGATATGACCCCTCCGCTCACCTTCATTGAGCATTGATAAATTCAAATTGAACTTTCATTTATGATATTACCACCGCCAAACTCTCACTTATAGCATACATATTTGCTGATATGTAAATTGTGATAGTGACGGTGGACGTCAATATCTATATGCCAACTCATAGCAGAATTTCAAGATTAACAACTGAAAGGACAAATGAATTGGATACAAGTAGTTATTTCGGATCTTCATAGATGCTGATAAGTCGAAGAAACGCATTCATGCGTTCAGGAAACGGGTAGGTTCTCTCAAAGAGGTATCTACTCATTCTTCTCAAGTACCTCACCGGTTTCATCCCGCATTTAGTGATGCTGGCCTTCAGTTCTCTCCAGCTCTTGTCACCGAACTCAGTGTTAGCGCCATTTCTTGGATTGACATGGTGTACCTTATGGTTTACCCTCATATGGTGGTAGTCATAATCGAATAACCTCCGGTACCCAGGCCAACAGTCTGACTGGATTATTGAACCCGGTCTGATAAAGCTTCAGATGAGCCCAATGAGCGTGTTGGCCTCTCGATTGGCGACTGGTACGATGATCATTCGTCCGGTCCCTCTCTCGATACAGCCAAACACCCATTGTCCACCCTCGACTGATCTACCTCGAGCCAACTTTTTACCCCCTAACTTCGTCTCATCAACCTCTATTACTGGTCCAATGCCTCCCATTCGCTCATTATTTACTTCACTAGTCCATAACAGGAGTCTTTCATTAATTTTGGTAACCCAGAACCTGACAGTTTTTGTTGACAATTGTGTCTCATAACTTATCTGTCTCTGCATTATCTCGTCAATATTCAAATATAAATTGATGATCTTAAGGATGCTCCCGATGTTCGCCCGTCTTCCAGAAAGCCACGACTCATCATAGATACTCAGGTATGTCGAGCATCTTACCCTAACCCTACGACGATGGTTGTCACGCTCAAATGTCGAGTCGTTACACACAAAGGCTGTCAGTTCCTTGTTCATGATCATCATGTTCTCACATTTGTCACATGAAACATGAGACCCAATGACCCTGTGTGGCCTCAAGAACGTGATGCAGTCGATTTTGCTATCTGTAAGTCGGCAAACCTCGTCATACCTCATTTTTAGCGTTAGAATAAGGTATCAGAGAACATGTAAGATTTCAACCACGAAATAACTATGTACTCGAACCTTTTTAAGAAGAGGATAAATGCGACAACTGGACCAGCCCACCAAGTCAACAATCGTCGAAAAATTTCAAAAATTAAGCTAATTACACTATTTTTCAGCTGGCAGAGCTCTACTCCCCCTTTGTTAAAAAACATGGCAACTTTCTTGCCCTGACTTTTACTGGAGGAAAGCCCGATGCAGCTCGCCGTGACTTCCTCGTTGATTTTCTCTAAGCGGACTGTATATTTTAAGGTGTTGATGAATTTCTCGAATTTAACTGCCTCCGCACCCGGCCCTCAGGAACGAACAAATAACACAAACCTGAACGAACGAAAGGACCTAATAAAGGATTCTCAAATGATAATTGACACGATGCATTCTATGAAAATATATAGCTCTTTAATTTCGTGACTAGATTACACTCATGGATGAATTTCACTGACTCGAATAATTGTCTTTTATTGATAATTGTCTCTTTCTCGTTAAACTGATTTCTCACAATAATTTATATTAATCCCGGTTGTGAATCGCGATTAATTTAGATAAAATGTCTCAATTAGTGCTCACTCAAAACCCATAAAAACGACTCGTTGTTTTTCACCATGCGTCTATCGACTCGGCGTGGGTTTTCTCACTCACAGTCGTTGGTGAACTCGGTGCTACATTTTGCACGTTTCTCACTCAGGATCCAAAAAGTAAGTGACGCGTAAAATCGCGTAGTTACTCGTCTTTCTTTTTTTTTTAACAAATTTTATTTTTGAAAAAGGGTACATTATCTACAGTATTTACAATGACATTTAAAATAATCATGTTGGGAACAAAACAATTTTTTTTAACTACTCGTCTATGAGATTTAGAGTCAAATGGCTCATCGAGCTCTCATGACTTTACTGATCGGGGTGCTATATGAGTTTTTTTTTTTAAATTGATTTTTTTTCTTTTTTTTATGATTATCATAATTATGATTTCCATATATTTTTCTATGGTAGTAGAGGAATGGAAAAGGGATACTTTGACCCTAGTATCTTAAAAAACCATTCAATTGTATATGAGAAAAAAAAAGGTAGCGTTAGCCAGTGGCGTATTTAACATTTTTGGGTTCAGAACCTTCGTATCTATGTAATAATTAGTCGTATTACAAATAATTAACGTGAGATTATCTTTTTTGTTATCATAATTTTTTTTTTCTTATCCCATTGCTTAGCGTTTCTTCGTTCTGCTGAACTGCTCGAACCTTAGTTTTAATTTTTTGAATACCTCATTGTTGTGGTCATTCCACCAATATTTATTTCTTATGCGATAGAAGTCGTTGAAATCATTGGTTGGGATAGTTCGTGAGTAACGTGGGTTACTGTGTTCATTATGTTGTAGGGTTATTTTTTTATTTGGTTTATGCCGGCCAATATGAAAGATAATTGGGACATTCAGCTCGTTTTGAATAATACCGTGACTATCGTAGTAGGTGAAAAATTGAGGTTTTATGTAACCGGTTTGTGAAGCTTCTATGGCCTCCTGAGGATGATAGGCAGCTAAGGTGTTTATCGTTTCATTCTTTATTTTTGGGAGTTTTTGATAGTAGTCGCGGGTTAGTTTCAATATGTGATTGTCGATTCTAGGTACTTGAGCAGTATCATATAATATTTTGTTGCTTGTGTAATGTCGAAAATCAGTGTGGGCGGATCGATACATAGATAATGCCGTTCGAAGACATTTTCTTTCAAAGGACCTGAGATTTTCCATATGCCCTGCACCAATATTCCAGAGGACAGGGGTTCCGTACGTTAATAATGGGCGAATGAGTAATAGATAACAGATTATTTTTGCTCTTCTACTGATATGTCTGTTGTGAAAAAGGTAGCCAAGGGATTTGAATCTCTTCCGGGCTTTTTCAATTTGTGAATCCATGTGATGGATACAGCGGGCGAGATAGTCAATGAGAACACCCAGGTATTTGACGATTTTTTTGTTGGGAACATTTACTAGTTCATGAGTGTCCGGGTTGTGGGCTTTAATAAGAAAGTTTTTAATATATTTTCTATTTTTTTTTTAAATGTAGTGTATGGGTTTATGTATGAGTATGGTTTCGCTCTTTTCTGGGTTCAGTCGGAGGTTCCAATCCGAGTACATTTTGTTGGCCTTATCGACAAGATCTTCGAGAGTTTCATTAATAATACTAATGTCGTTATGAGTTACATATATTATGCGATCATCGGCAAAGGCTAGTGAATGAGTATTGTTTCCTGAATTTAAATCATGGGCATCTATCATATACGCTGTGAATATCGAGAACAGCAGCGGAGAGTTGACAGTTCCCTGCTGAAGGCCGTCGTGAATTGAGAATTTACTAGATAGTGTGTTATTGGCTTTGACATAAAAATATTTATTTTTGATCATGGTGTATATTGTGTTAATTAGTTCAATAGGATAATTTTTTCAATGTTGGTGTTTGATAACTATCGGTGGAATTTGATCGATGCCGCTAGAGATTTTATTAGGCAGCGTTTTTATGATGTTTTTGATCTTTGTTACAGAGGTAAAGTATTTTCTAATTTCACAGGGGAACTCTTTGCGGCCATTGGCCTTGTATTCGTTATTGAATTCGGTTATCGAGGTGTTATTGTTCCTAATATTATGGAATTCTTGCAAAGACATTTGTATTCTTCTGTCAATTGTTTCTTTTAATCTGGACCCTTCATTAAGATACCTGGGGGAGTTGATCCTTTCGTAATGTGCGCCGAGGATGTTTGAGACATCGGTGTTATTATTGATCACGTATTTATTGCTGATAATTGGGACTTCTTGAGAATTGCAATGTGCTTTGTTGAGTAATTCCGTATCGTTGATATCTATCAAGAAGTTGTTGATTTTTTGATTTGGCCGGGGCCTAAAAATATTATTGATCGTAGGCATGAATTTTTCGCTGTTTTTATGGTCAATTTTTTTATATATGTTTTCCCAGTGTTTTGTTATCGAGCTAGAAAAGGCTTGTTCAATTTGAGTCTTAATATTTTTTATTTTATCTTTAATTGCTAAGATGTTATTTCGATTCTCGTTGTTGTTTTTCAATAATTTATGGTAGGTGGTTAATAATTTCGATTTAATTCTGCTAAGTTTTTTGATGGAGCGGTTCTCATATTTGGTGATATTACCAGTTTTGTTGTTTTTCGGTACTTGGATATCAATGTTTGTTTGTATGTGGTTCGCAATGTCTTCAAGATATTTGTCTATTTCTTCTCGCGATAAGTTGCGATTATCTGGGATATGGGTGGAATATGAGTCATATATGGCCTGTTGAAATACCTCCCACTTAGTTTTTTTATAGATAGGGCGTGGCTCTTCATTACTTTGAAAAATATTTATGATGTTTTCGGTGTTTATTTTGGTGATCAGCGCTTTATGATCGCTGTCGTACATAAGAGTTTTGATGCATTCATTGTTTAAGTCTTCAAAGTTGATTTTCGAATCGGCTATACATAAGTCTAAAAATGATTTTGAGTTATTATATGTGAAGTCGTCAGGGGGAATGATGTTTATCTTGTAGTAACCTTCATATCGTACTTCCCATTCCCTCAGATGCCTTCCACGATCATTATTTACAGAATCGCCATAACAAATGTTTCTTGCATTGAAGTCGCCCATTATCATGTAATAATTATTTGGTAAATTAAGCCTAAGTTGTGCAAAGAGATTGTTGAGTTCACTTAGAAATAAGTTTTTATTGTGTAGTGCATTAGTTGCGTACATGCTAATAAGATATAATTTCTTTCAGCTATGAAAGGAAATGTCAATGATCGTGAATTCAACAATCTTGTTATTGGTTGAGAAGGGAAAGTTGATTTCTTTATATTTAATTATTTATTAATGACAATGGCTGTTCCACCGGAAAATTTAGAATTGTGCCTGTCGTTTCTGAATATGTTGTATTCATTGAAATATATTTTATGTTTAGTATTTAATTTTGTTTCAGTTAGTAAACATATATCAATATCATTTTTTTTGAGAAAATTTCCTAAAAAGTATCTACGCTGTTGTGAGACAATAGAATTGACATTTATTGAACAGATGGTGAGGTTGTTTGTACTCAATAATTGAAGATTATTTTGACTAGCCATTTTGTATATTATTTGAATTCAAAGGGTTTAAGTCCTTCTCGAAGCCAATTTTGGCTAGTATAAACTCGATTTTGTTTGTGTTGTCATTGACGTTATCAGACAATGTATTCATTTGCTCTGCTAAGCCCGCGACAGAATTATTGATAGTTGCGGTGAGATTATTCTGCAGAGCGAGAACCCATGGCGGGGGTTCACTGCTAGTGCTATCTTGGATATTTTGGAGTGGTTCAGATGGGGTGTTGGAAGAAAACTTAGCTGCAATTCTTTCGTTATTCTTATTTTGTTTTCCAAGTGAATCGCGAATGGTTTTGTTGTTTATGTGCGTGACTTTATGAGATTTGGAAATAGCTGGATTATTTTGAACTTGAACTTGCACTTTGTCTGCGTATGAGATTTCGGGAACTGTAAGTGCGAATTGTTTCACTTTTTTATTGGTAATTTCTTGATTTATTTTTTTATTCTGCTTAAACAATGCGATTGCTGTTTTACAAACTGGGCATCCTTTATAGTTAGCCGGATGACCAATTTGTTGGCAGTTTGCGCATTTCAATTGGTCTCTGTTACACTCTTTAGGTAGTGGACATTCAGAACTAGTGTGGTTGCCCGCACATTTTACACATTGTACTGTTAGTTGGCAGTTGAACTTGGAATGGCCAAATTGTTGGCACTTTTTACACTGATGAGGATCGGATTTGTTCAATTGTTGCCAGTAGATTTTTTGGTAATTTAGTTTATCAATTCTTTTGAGTTCAGATATGTCACTCTCAGGAGATACTTGGATAATAAAGTTGTTGTTATGATAGGATGTGTTGGTATTTTTCATTTTTATAACGTTAACAATCTTAACGTTTTGAAAGGTAATGGCAGATAATTTGGTTTTGACGAGAGCCTCATCCAGCTCACTCCTCAGACCTTTGAGAACAATTGATTTGAGTTTTTTGTTCTTTAGGGTATACCTGTAGAATTCAATTTGTCTTTGTGTGAGTACTTTAATGCATTGGTCATATGAGGTGTTCTTATTGAGATTAATGGTTGTGATGTTTTTGTTTTCTGGATGATTGGGATCTGCTTTTTCAACTGGGGACAGATAAAAAAAGTCTTCTGTGATCCCATTGATGGTAAGAAAGGTAACCACTTCATCGAAGGTGAGGTTATACACAAAAATTGGAGTTGGCTTGCTTTTATTCTGAGCGTTATTAGCGCTAGTATTATCGGGTGTTTGATTTGTTTTCTTCGTAGTGGGGGTTTCGGCGGTCTACATAATAACACTTTCACTGTCATTGTCTGCTTCACTTACAGTGTCAGAGAAATCTGAGATCACATCATATGGCACCTGTGAGCCATGGGTGTTGTGTGTTGATTGGTTCACATTTGAGGTAGATGGTTGATACTGGTAATTAACGCTGTTTGACGTGGTGATTACAATTGATAGGCTCTTAGCTTTGTTATTATCGAGCATTTCTGACACCGCGGCAGAGGAGCCATGTTGTTTCAATAGATTGCGATATTCTTTATCGTATGAAACAGATGTTAAATTTCTGGTTCTAGGCATCTTGGGGTTTTCTTGAACAAGTTCGTTGCTGATCCTTCGTTTTGATGCATTGTTTTTAGAAGCCTGACCTCTCCCCCGAGAGGAAAGGGTCTGCTTGGACATTCCACAAAGACGGAGGTTAACACTGTGTTCACGAAACCGTTGGATTAGTTATTGGGGGTGGTGCACACACTCGGGGTTTATATCTTATCATGATTGAAAGAATCAATTGATTAATAATGCGTTAGAAAGAGTTACTTAGACACTATGAATTTAAACATAAATTTTATTACCGGTTATTGGGAAATAATTTTGAGTTTAAAGTATACAATGTATACCGCTATCGGGGAATAATCGGACACTGTAGTTACTCGTCTCCCGCTGGTCACCAGGGCCAAGACGCCTCTGGTGACCATCAGGATAATTTGTATCAGATTGATGACTCGACCGCTCCTCGGATAATTCGGGATCGATCGATAATTAACTCAGATTATTAACACCCTTTACCGAAAATTCATGGGTTACTGTTCAGATGTGGAAGGCTTAGTTGATGAATTGAAACCAAGCACATACGAAGATGATAAATGGAGGCTTTTTATTGATTCATCTAAGAGAAGTTCCAAAGCTGTTCTTCTTCATAATGGAAACACGTATGCACTGATTCCAATAGCCCACTCGATCAAGCTGAATGAAACTTATGGAAACTTACAGATTGTATTAAATAAAATAATGTATTCGGAGCAATGGAAAGTTAGCGGTGATTTGAAAATTGCAATGCTTCTGTTGGGTCAACAATCAGGGTTCATAAAATATCCCTGCTTTTCATGCTTGTGGGATAGTCGACATCGGAAAAATCATTATGTGAAGAAAGAATAGCCAACGAGAGCGAACTTGGATCCTGGTTCTTACGATATGATACGAACACCATTAAGCTATCCTTCTAAATGCCTATTACCATCACTCCATATTGAGCTTGGTCTTATGAAGCAGTTCGCCAGAGCTCTGGGAAAGGATGGCAATTGTTTTAGATATTTGGGGGGAAAGTTTCCGGCTATAAGTGATGCCAAATTAAAAAAAGGAATTTCTCATGGGCCTCAAGCTCGAACTTTATTTGTGGACGATAACTTCGTCCATGAAATGAACGACATTGAAAAAGCAGCATGGTCACGTTTTAAAGATGTGTCACCCAATTTTCTGGGAAATGAAAAAATTGAAAATTACGAAAATGTAGTTGAAGAGCTGTTGGACAATTACGACACTATGGGTTGCTTTATGAATCTCAAATTGTATCTTTCACATTCTCACCTTCAACACTCTCCTGAAAATCTTGGTGAATACAGTGAAGAGCAGGGCGAAAGATTCCACCAAGACATAAGTGAAATGTAGAGTCGATATCAAGGAGAGTAGAATGTCGATATGATAGCAGATTGCTGGACACTAAAGAGAGATGTACCCGATGGAAACAGAAAGTGAAAAAGAAACCCTTTGCGTAAGTTATTCGAAGACAAAAGGGTTCGACACAAGCCAAGAACAGCTTGAAATCAGAAAGGTCGTACCTTATCTTCGTATGGTTTCTAAAGAGATTTTCTGCTGTGAATAAATTCCATTCAGTTAAATCAATTTCTTCATAATTATATATGCATATTCCGCATTAACTTATTTTTTTTGAGGGCTAACGGGCCAAATAAACTTTGAATTCATATTTATCTAAAAACAATTAAAATTTAAAATCAATAAAGAATGACAAGACTCAAGGAAAGACATCAAAATCTGAGAAGAAGAATTTAATTTCTAATCCGCAAATCGAATAGTGTAATATATATTTTGTTTCGATTGAAGAAGTGATTTTCATCACAACATGATTTTTTTTTATCTTCAAAGATTTTGTGCTGTTTACGTAGAATTTAAAAGATATATAAGCCGAACAGGATCAAGATTCAGATTCAACGGATCGAACTACATGAAAATCCTGATCGATCTTTAATCTAGCTCTACAGACTTTTTTTTATAACAATAACTGCCATTTTTTGCTATTTTCCGCAATTTTCAGTTTTTTTTTACAATTTACGTAGATTTCAAATGGCTGATGGTTGAATGAACTCATATTTGAATTCAGTAGACTAAAATACATGAAATTCATGCTCGGTCTACAGTTCCATAAATTTTTTTCTTACCAAAACTGCTAATTTGCGGCGATTTTTATGGCTTTTTGCAATTTACTTAAAATTCTGAGTGTGTACGAGCAAAACTGCCTTCAGATTTAGATTCAGCATATCAAAAGACATGAAGATAGGTAGGTCCAGTCAAAAATACAGATCACTTTTTTTTTGTGGGCCAGTGCTGTTAATGTTTCTTATGGATGCAACATTTCATTCTCTATTCACCCAGAACCTCAGTACCTTCGGAAGCACTGATACAACTTTTCTCAAACCATCGTCAAAATATGGAGTTTCGAAGAATCCATTGAAACGGTAATAACTCGAGAACTAATCATGCAAATAAGCTCGAAATTGAAAGGCATCTAACTGCTACAGCTCTCGAGATAATATATGAGAATCAATATCATTAATTGAATAGTTTCCAGAAATTTCGTGAAAACTCATTTTCCAAAAATGGACAAGTATCAAAAAATACTGATCGGATTCTCTTCGAGTCCAGCTTAAAAAATAGAGTTCATCGAAGAGAAGTTCCCCCAAAATATGAAATTTTTCTGTAAAACTGTTTTGCTGTAGTTGATGCACATACAGACATACAAACACACACAGACATGCGGTAGAAATATAATTTCCTCTCTTTCTAGACCATTTTAAGTATCTTCTGTTGAAGGAATTATAATTGAAAATTACAATGATCACATAGCTTCCATTCGGAAGGGAAAATAAATAGTAGAAAATCCAAGCTCACTCGGAAAATGCAACATAAGTTCGAAAATATCGTTTTAACTTCTTTGAATGGTAGTAACGAACACAAAATTGTGCAGATAAGTTCAAGCAACGCGAAACCAAAAACAAACTCCTCCATTATGTTCTACTTATGAATAATTCACTGTCAAGTAGGTAAAGTTGTGATTCAGTCGAATTGATCGAATTGTCTATTTCATGATTGTTATCAGCAACATTCCATTTTATCCACTGACATATGATTAGCCATGATTCTCTTTTCCATCCATTCATTGGCATTTAATCGAAAATTCAAGATCCCACGAGAAAAACTCACTTTCCTTTTGCCTCCAATATGAAATCCCAAGCACTTCATCAGATTTTGCATGAGACTGCATCCACCTACAGCATCTTACTCGTTGAAATCTGTTGAATGAATGAATGGATCTGGAATTTGAGTACAATCGGAATTATTAGCTCAAAAATTTCATCCTATCATTTGAAAAATATGAGTGGACTACTATTGATTTTGTTCCAGATCCTTGGAAACTAAACAGCAATACCCAAGAAGGATAGCGCAGAGAAAGCGAGAACTGAAATTCCTCCAAGTAGATAAAATGGAAATGATAAACGTGAGAACAGTGCTCTGGACTTTCATCATTTTGATAGCCATCATCTCTGTTACTGGTAAGATATGTCAAAGTAAGACATATATATTTGGAAGAGAAGGAAGATAGATTGCCAGATACTTATTTTCTGATTGCGAAATGTCCAACAATATTGTCACGTAGTGTCTTCATCCACGGTAAAATGAAAAAAATAGTGGAACTTCGATTGAATCCAAAATAACAAAAAAATCCGAATAAATTAAAACAACGTTAATTCTTGGGCGCCAGGACGCCCTCTCGTCCCGAATCAAAATTCAAAAGTACGACACGAAAAAAATCAAATAATTCTAGGTGAATGTCCGACTAGTCAGCAACAAAAGAATTTCGAAAATCCTAATGACCGCAGAGGTGGCTGGGTTCCCAAATTCACCTGTAGAAAAATCTATTAGAATACACATTTAGAAATGAAGAACAATCACTTTCGATTCCGTAATCATAATTAGAGCGTAATTTTCATCGTCCAGTGAAAACACGCCTTTATATTTTCAGTAATCAAAAATTTAATAAAATAATAATAAAAAACAATACTACGACAGCAAACCGTCATTAATAAAAAAATAATAAAAACAATTGATAACTAGGGATGAGCAATTGCTCGCTCGCTGCGCTCGTTCGCGAAGTGGGGTGCGTAGTTGCTCGCTCGCGAATAGAGGAGCACGTTGTTGCTCACTTGCTGCGCTCGTTCGTGAATATAGGAGTGCGTTATTGCTAATTGGGAGGAATGAGTAGAAATGTATTGTGATGTGTGTGACTCTTCGAGCCGCACTAAGAACTTCTCGATAATTTCTCTCACTTCGAGCCGCGCTAAGAACTTCTCGATAATTCTTCTCAGTTGTTATTGGAAAGAATGATGAATGAAAAGAATAAATGCAAAGAACGGAGCTGAGAAGGAGTGAACTTTCTCGTTTGTTCACGAAATTAAAAAGGGGCGTATCTCCAGCACAGATCTCTCTTCGTTATTTTAAATTCATAGTTGCATAGTGGCGTAGGCTCAGAAGAAATAATCTTATGAAAAACCATGAAAACCAAGAGGCGTAAGTGCAGAGATACATCCCTTTCATTTTATGATTAACGGTCGAGAAAAAAAAAGAAAATAAAATTTTTAGTTTTTAGGCTTTCGCGGCCATTGTCATTATTGACATCGTCGACCTAGAAACAAAAGGGCGTAAGCGCCAAAAAACCCACTTTTCAAAATGCCTCTGGAAATGTTTTTCATGCTTCAATGATGGAAAAAAGCGAATTGAAAAATTTGCGTAACAAAGAGGCGTATTCGCCAATTTTAGCAGGAATAGGGCGTATGTGCAGTATATACGCCTTTCTGTTATTAACTTTTTTTTTTGTTCTGCTTCATCTTCTTGATTTATTTCATAACAAAAGGGCGTATGTGCAAAACATACACTCTTTCGTTATTAATTATGACAGTTCATTTTTGGAAAGTTATGAAAATTAATGACAGCAAAAGGGCGTCTCATCGGTACTTACGCCCCTTTGATTTTAATTATTCCTAACGATTTTCAATTAATTTCGACAAGATTTAATAACAAAAGGGCGTATCTAAAAATTCTCGTGATTCATTGAAAAAATAAATATCCGTGATTTACGCAAACTTGAGCGTGATGTCCACATACGGTAAATAAGCGAAATAGATGTTAATATGGAATCAAGAAGGAATTTTTCCAGTTTTTCGTGATTATTTTGGTGAATAAGTGAGATGGAGCGAAATAGGTATCAATATTGAATCAGAAGAGAGTTGTTTCCGTTTTTCGCTGAAAGCTCGTTGAGTAAGTGAGATAGAGCGAAATAGACATTACTATGGGATCATCGGGGAGTTTTATCAGTTTTTCGCTATCATCTTGGCAAATGAGCGAGATAGACGGAAATGGACGTTAATGTGGGATCACCGGGAAGTTTTTTCAGTTTTTTGAGATTATTTCAGTGAATAAGCGAGATGCGGCGGAACGGGCGTTAATATGAGATCACCACGGAGTTTCTACAGTTTCCCGTGATTATCTTGGCGAATAAGCGAGATAAAACGGAGTGGACGTTAATTCGGGATCAGGAGGGAGTTGATTAGATTTTTTGCGACTATAGCGGCAAATAAGTGAAATAGAGCGGAATAGACGTTAATTTGGGATCAAGAGAATATTATTTTATCTGAAAACTTCCTCATAATTCAATATGTGTACTTCGTTCTATCTCGTTTATTCACCGATATAGTCGCAAAAAAACCTGAAAAAACTCCCTCCTGATACTAAATTAACGTCCATTTTACGTTTGCTTGCTTAATGACAGAGATGATTGTGAAAGGTGAGGAGACCACCTTCTGATCGCATATTCACGTCCATTTCGCTCCATCTCGCTTATTAACCGAGATAATAACGAAAAACTGGAAAAAATCTCTGGTGATCTCGTATCAACCTTCATTTCGCCGCATCTCGCGTATTCACCAAGATAATCACGAAAAACTGGAAAAACTCTCTCCCCCTCTAGAATGAACGTCTATTTCGCTCTCTCTCGTTTATTTAGCGAGATGATAGCGGAAGACTGAAAAAACTCCCCGGTGATCCCATACTAATGTCCATTTCGCTCTATCTCACCCATCCACCGAAATGTTGGCAAAAAATTGAAAAAACTCTCTCCTGATTCAATATTGATATCTATTTCGCTCTATCTCGCTCATTCACCGAGATGATCACGAAGAGCTGGAAAAACTCTCTCCTGCTCCCATATTAACGTCCATTCCGCTCTCTCTCGTTTGTTCACCGAGATAATCACGAACAACTGGAAAAAATTCCCGATAATCCTATATTAACGTGCGTTTCGCTCTCTCTCGCTTATTTACTAAGATAGTAGCGAAAAAGTGTCAAAACTCTCGGTAATCCCATATTAATGTCTATTTCGCTCTATCTCACTTATTTACCAAGATAATCACGAAAAACTGAAAAAACTCCTTCTTGATCTCATATTCACGTCTATTTCGCTTATTTACCGTGTGTGGACATCACGCACACGTGTGCGTACATCACGCACTCGTGTGAGTACGTCACCCACATAGAGTGCATACATCACGCACGCAGAGTGCGTACATCACGCACCGAGTGTGTGTAAATCACGTTCAACGGTGAGAACGTGAAGGACGCTCGCATGTGCAGAGATTACGCACTCCTGTGCGTGTTCTACGCTCAGTCTTCTCTGTATGCGTATGTGCAAAAGATACGCCCTTTTACCATTAAGTATTTTCTGCCTAATGGTTCGAATAGAGAAAAAAATAAAAGCAAAAGGGCGTATGCATTGAAAATACGCCCTTTTGTTTTTATGAATTATATAACAGGATTGCGCAATTGAGAATGAAATTAAAACAAAAGGGCGTATGTGCAAAACATACGCTCTTTTGTTATTATAAATTATATAGCAGGATCGCGAAATTGAGGATGAAATTAATAACAACAGAAGATACGCCCTTTTCATATTAATAATTGGAGATACGCCTGTTTGTTATTTAAGAAAAATAATGCCCCAAATAATCGGTGAAGTCGAGTATTAATCGATAGAGCAAAAACAAAATTACACCCTTCTGTTATTAAAAAAAAGAGGGTGAGTGGAACCCACGCGACAGAAGTGAAAGTTCTTGCACATTATGTATAGATAACCATAAATTATTCGTATCTTTTCAAATGAACAAGTGATAATTATTGAGAAAAGTGAGGATACGGGGTTAATCTCAAAGAAAAACAGAAAGAAGCACAGCTCAGCACATTTAGCTGTGTAATGAACACAACACTTTGAGAATTTGAGTATCTGCCTATAGTATTTTTGTTATCTGTTCACTATCAAATTATCATTTTTTTTCACAATTATGAAGTGTTCAGAGAACTAGATTTTTTTAAATCAGTTTTTTGCGAATACACCACAAATTGATCGAGATGAAGCAGTTTTGCTTCAATTCTTTCTTGTAGCTCTGAAAACTCTCTATAAAGAAGGATTCGTGCAAAACTGCTCTATCTCGCTTAAATTCCGGGATATTCGAAGAAAATTACGGATAAATCAATTTGTCAACAAACTTCATATTTTTTTGTTTTTGACATCCGTTTTGTCGAAAATATGTAGGAAACTGAGCGAGATAACGGAATTTTTCTCATTAGTTTTTCTGTAGAGAATTTTGGAAACTACAAGAAGAGTTTCTACAAAAATTGCATCATCTCGCTCAGTTTCCTAGATATTCATCGAAGTCCTACGACAAAAAATAGATTTATGAATAGAGGAATTGTTTTAATGGTTTTTTGCCTTGAGAATATATGAAAATCTAATGGAGATACGCCCATTTGCCTTAATCTTTTTTTTAGTTTTTGAAATCTTCTACAAAAAAAGAGATTTGGGCAAAATCACACTATCTCACTTAGATTCCGAGTATTCTCAAAAAACTACACGGAGAGAAAATTGCTTTCAAGAGAGAAAATCAGCTCCATAGAGCTGATGCAAAATACATTCCGGGGACATCTTATGAGTCTAAAAATGACAAAAACTGTCCTTTTGTCAAGAATTAATGCTTGAGCCGATTCATTTTTTAGAAAAAAGTGTCACATTAATTGTGAAGCGGTATCATAAAAAAATTAGCCAGTGCCTTTCTCTCTGACAATTCAAGAAAAATTCTCCATCCATCCAATGACAAATTCTCCTGGCACTTAGAAATTTTAGGTAGCCACTCAGAATCTTCACACGTTTACTTCCGAATTATTCTCATGCCAGTCTCATAATATGTTAGACGGAGGGGCATAGTTGGGTACCTTCGACTGTTTTCGGTACATGAGCCATTGGTCATTCTACACTTGGCTTTGGATTGAAATATCTCGAAAAAAATATGCAAAATTTATCGAGATATGCTGTGAATGAAATTTAGAGGGAAGATTGACGAACAAAATAAGCAAAACGCTATTTTTCTACGACCGGTAGTTTCGGAGATATTATTTTTTTAATGAGTGGTTCAGAAACAATGGATGAGGCCCGATAGCAAATAAATGAGCGCTTGGACGTCCTTTCTGAATTTTTCATTCAAAAATCGATATCTTAATAACTACGAGTCGTGAAAAAACGGAGGCTTGCTTATTTTATTCGTTAATCTTCTCTCTAAATTTCATTCACAGCATGTCTCGATAACTTTTGAGTAGTTCTCGAGATATTTCAATCCAAAACCGAGTGTGAAATGGCAATTTTCCAAGAAATAAAAAGCAAAAATTATGAGGTGGAGCATGGATATTTTTCGGTCGGGTTTCATGACAACTCCTCCTTTGAATGACAATTTTCCGTAATTTTTTGAAAAATCATTTAGATAAATTCCCATATTTTTCTCTCCAAAAAAACAATAAACACAGGCAGCAACACGAGAATGCCGGTAGCACGTCTAAACTTCACAATGTCATTTCAACACAGTTAATTTCAACACACAAATTCAACATTGCTTTATTTGAACATACATCAATTTCAATTTATTTTATTTCAATTTATTACACTCCAACATTAATTAATTCACACGGAAAAAAATTATGATTCAACACTAAATCGATTATATGTGGATATTATGTGCTATCCCACGGAAATAATCGAGGACATCATCTTCGTGGCTGAAGCTCACAACGACATTGCACTCTTCTCATTGCATTCTTTGAAGATTCACTGAATCAAATTTGAGAATTTTATCTTTTATAAATTGTTATTAATGATTTTATATAAAAATTTAATTTATTTTTCCCATTCATTCTTAAGGTGTATCTGTCCATATAGTAATGAAAAAAAGTTAAATTTCTGTATAAAATCGTTAAAAACCAATTTATACGAGATGAAATTTCTCAAATTTGATGAATTGAACCTGTAAAGAATGTAATGAAAAATAAAATAAGTCTTAAAAAACCAGAATAGAGGGAATTTTTGGTGACCGTTTGTTTTCATCGGTTTTCGGAAACAAAGAAAACCGAAATAAATTTTCAGAGGTGATTTATCCATACATTGGAATTGAATAAAATGATTTTGATAATGGGTGAATTGTGATTTTCTTGAAATTGTTTCGTGTTGAATTTGTGTGTTGAAATTAATTGTGTTGAAATGACGTTGTGCAGTTTAGACGTGTAACCGAGAATGCCGTAGCATCACTGCTACGTCATCGCTACCTCTCCCCTCCCGACCACGACTCCCCCTTCCGTCACCCCTTCCGCCTGCTAGAGTGTAGAGTCAGGCATCGCTGCTGACGCACTTTCCTCTACTCCTGCTCCCCCACCACGTATCTAGCTATTCCCCTCACACGATGACGAATTTTCGTGACGCTCGAAAATTGTTGCCCCCTCAGCAAAGAAGTTTCACTTCAAAAAAAGTGAAAAAAATGGCACTTACGCCCTTTTGTTTCTAGATCGACGATAAGTTTGGCTTCTCGATGGATGCCACGTTTTGTTTTAGCGTTGCGCCGACGTTTCGTAAACGTTGCAGTTTGCATCTTCAGGGCTATGGGCTCTGATTCTGAGCTCCATGGTCAGAGGGTCGTCCTCATATGCCCCTTCTGGAAGGGGGAAGGGGTAGGTACACGTGGGGGTAGAGCCAATCAGGAGTTTTTGATTGATCAGCTGGTCAATTAAAAAACCGAGAGGACGGTTTTCCAAATAGGGTTCACCTGGTATCCTTTATCCCTGTTCTAGTTGTTGGGATTCTTGTGGATCCCTAGGCCTTCCTGATACTTTCTCTGAAAGTATCCTTGGGACTTGGCCAACATTCTCGCTTGGTCATACTGAATAGTATGTCCAGTATCCATATGATGTTCAGCCAAGGCAGACTGTTCCAGGTGGCGATATTTGGAACATTATAGGTGTTCTTCGATTCGTGGGCTGATCATCCTCCCGGTTTCATCAATATACACTTTTCTGCGTAGCAAGGAATTTCATAGACTCCACATGTACTCAAGGGTGGTCTTGGATCTTTGGGACTGGGCAACATCTGTCCGATTCTCTTTGAGGGTAGAAAAATCGTCCGAATGTTGTGTTTCCGAAGAATCTTTCTGATGTGGTCTGTTGTACCTTGAAGGTAGGGGAGAGGAGCCACTTTAGGTCTTTTTCTGTGTCAGGACCATTCAATTCTTGTGAAGAGATCTTATTTCATAGTTTTTTGGTGACTCGTCTAATTTGTGGGATTTTGTATCCATTCTTGCTTAGGGCTGTCTTCAGATGGTCTATTTCACTGTCTAAATCGCTTAGTTCAGAAATAGTAAGCGCTCTGTATATAAGAGAAATCGTCTGTGAAGGATGGTGATAGAAATTCGAATTGAGATATCTGTCAGTATGTGTAGGCTTACGATATACTTGGTGGCCAAGAATGCCATCAGCGTTACGATGGATCAATACATCGAGAAATGGAAGAGGATTGCTCTCTTCAATCTCCATCCTGAATTCGATATTGGAATGTTGTTCATCCAGAAATATCAAAAATTCATCTAGAGCTGTTCTTCCTCGAGGCGAGATAACAAAAGTGGCATCCACGTACCTGAACCATACAGCAGGTTTCAGAGGAGCTGACTTCAATACTTCATTTTCAAAATTTTCCATGAATATGTTAGCTATGATCGGACAAATAGTGGAGTCCATGGCGGCTCCTGATCTCTGTTTATAGGAATCTCCCTAGAATTGAAAATAAGTTGAATTCAGACAATGCTCAACTAAAAGAAGAAGGTTCGGGGATATCTTTTTCGAGTTTTTCATCATTTCTAAGGTCTCTGGTATTGGGACGTTAGTAAACAGGGACTCCACATCGAATCTGACTAAGATTTCTTCGGAAGATGTTCTGAGTGTCCTCAGTTTGTTCACGAAGTCTATTGAGTTTTGTATATGTGAAGCATTCTGTCCTGTGAGTTCCTGGAGAGGTGCTGTGAGAAATTTAGCTGATTTATATGTCGGTCCCCTGATGTTACTGACTATGGATCTGAGGGGAACAGCTTCTTTATAGATTTTTGGGAGTTCATAAGGTCTTGGGGGGAATGATTCCTCCGTAATGAGAAGTTTGGTAGTCTCGGTTGAAAGACGAGCCTTCTTCAGGAGCTCAGGGGTTTTCAAAACGGGAACAAAAAAATTGATCACATGCAGACATACACACACACAGACATGATCGTAAAAACTATCAAAAAATGTTGGGGAGGTCTTAAAATATGGAGATCAATCGAAAACTCGATCTTTCATCCTCGGGGCCATTACATAACCTTCCCTTATCGGGAAGTTGATCATACAAGCACATTACAGTTTTGATTTCCATATCACGAGAAACTCTAGAAATTAATTTGAAAAAAAAGACATTGGAAATATGCCTTATTTCCTCTCAGGATTTCATCGAAAAATTGCTAAAATTGCTTCAGAATAGAAGCATTGTGAACGCGATTTTTTTCGATTTCAAGATTCCATCGGAATATGACTCAGGATGATACAAAACGCCGAGAAATCACATTTTTGAAAAATGTCTGTATGTATGTGTGTGTGTGCGTGTGTGTGTATGTGTGACAGATATCAGCTCATTGCTCCGCAACGGTAACACTTGGTGAGCTGAAAATTTAACAGTACTTTCCCTTCTCATGCAAATTGCTGTCAGTGAAATTTGAGCGAAATCGGTTGAGTACTTTTCGAGAAAACTCAATGTTCAGACTTTTCTTGAAAGTCTGGAGATTTGATCATGAGACGAGTCGATGGACATCGGGTCAACTCGGCCAATCTCGTATGGGCCACAGGCTCAAGCCGGTAGTGCTACGGAGAAGCACTTGGCAGTCTATCTAACGGAAATCAAGATGTAAACGCGTGTGAATCAACGGCTCACGGGCCTTTTATCTATTGTCTCGGTTCGGTCTATTATCAATCGGTTACTTTATCCATTAATTAACGGCACGGTTCATATCAATATTAATTATCATATGTATTTTATCCAACGAACAACAGTGCAAATTATATCTATTTTTATATAAATCCGGCTTCTTTCATTACTATCGATACCTGTCCCAATTTCAGACCAGCGTCGGTGCTATTTTGGGGGCATTTTATCTATTAAAAAATACAGTCCACTTAAAACATCAATTTTCGGCTACAACATCTAAGGTAAATCATCAAAACCCAAACATTGGTCCTTCGAGCCGGATCGGGTGGCTCGAAATTATCTATCGAAGGACATTGGTCCTTCGAGCCGGATCGGGTGGCTCGAAATTATCTATCGAAGGACATTGGTCCTTCGAGCCGGATAGGCCGGCTCATAAAAAATCCAAAAGGAACGGTGGCCAATTCTCGGACAATTAACATTGGTCCTTCGAGCCGGATCGGTGGCTCGAAATTATCTATCGAAGGACATTGGTCCTTCGAGCCGGATCGGCCGGCTCGGAATTTATGTATCAAAAAATTTCGGTGATTAAAAAACCACGCGGCGTGGTTACAGTGTCAGTGGAAAATCGGACAAAGAACAATTAATCTAATTAACTTTATCAATTGAGTTGGGCAGGTATCGCGGTAAATTTATCCAAAAAAAAGTGTGGTGTATAAAAAAGGTTGTGCTGTGAACATCGAGTGCGGATAAAAAGTTCGGTTAAAATCAAAAGGACGCTTCTAGAATAATCCAGTGACGTCATCGGCTTCGGTTTTGGGTAGCAACACGGCTATCGAATATTCTAGAATTTTATTTCATCATTTATTCGGAAATATTATTTGTCTCAATTTGAGGCAAAAGGGACAAACTGTGCGGTATCATAAACATTCGGTTTGTTTACACCAGTGGGTCGGTTCAAAAATCACGTGCGGTCAGTGTGATACACGAAGTGTTATTCGGATGGCTTCGGATCAGCTCGGCAGAGACAGCTATCTACATCTCTCTCACTCCGGGGTCGGCACGTATCGGCGGACATCGAACAGCTTCGGACTCAGTGGTCTGTCGACACACGCACAGTATCCATCCCCACTCCTACTATCCAGCGGAACGGCCCGGCAGTGCGTTGTGATAGTCAGGGGCCACTGTAGCAACAATGAATTGGGTACCCCCTCCCAAAGGGAATAATCCATTATCCAAGGTATCAATTAAAAATGACAGGAAAATCTTGGATAATTTGCAACGATTTTCGAATCAAGTATCAAGATTGAGGGAAATGGCAGTTTATCTGGAACTTTATCTTCGGTTTCTATGCATTGGGAATTTTATCTTGGGATCCAATTCATCAAGAATCTATTCTTCGGAATTGCATCATTGGTTTCACTCTATCCAAGGAATCAATCGGCCAGGGTGTATCATGGGGCGGCACAATGTAGAGGCCAGGCACATCTATATCTAACAGCGGTGGCAATGCATTTTTTAGTAATGCAGTTATTTAAAAAATCAAAATCGGGTTTATCAAATTCTCCGGAAAAGCAGACGATTATCAATACGGAGGCAGCGGCAATGTGAATTACATCGACATCGTTTACCACATTCATGGCAATAATTCATCGGCGGTTCCAGTTTATCAATTAGTTATCATCGGTTCCAGTTCATCGAAAAATTTATTATCGGCTTCATTCATCGATTATCAAGGAACTTATGGCATCCAGGACTTCGGATCAGCTGCTTTCGGATACACACGATGAAATTTACGACTTCATTCATGTGGCATCCGGAGGCAAGGTGGGACGCGGATTCATCATGCAGCGGCGATCATCATGCAGACGCAATTCATCGGATTCTTCATCAATATCATCAACAACGGGGGATAAACCAATCTTAAGTTGAGTATGCCTTCAATAATTATCAATTCAATTATCATACGGCTACTCTACTGGTTTCCCCCTCTCTCTTTTCACAGATTCATCAAGGAATAGTGCCGTGAAACAGGCATTCAATGGGAATATCACGGCGGCAGCATCAATTAAATCAGCATCAATCGTGAACGTGAAGGTCACTAACTCTCGGACCCAGACATTGGTCCTTCGAGCCGGATCGGCCGGCTTACAAATAATCTAAAAAATCATCCATCGAAGGACATTGGTCAAAAGAAGGTCACGAAAGAATCATCGGAAATAAGCTCTTCATCAACTACTACGGCTACTTCATCAATAACTCCAACAGTTGAAGCAGCTGATGAAACTGCTTACCATCGAGAATCTTCAAATCTTCAAGTCCATCATCAAGCAAATGAAGCGACGGTGCTTCACGGGTCAGGCGGCTCATTCTCATCAGTGGTACTGCTTGCTACTGCTAGAGTCCAGGCAATAGCAGCACATGGTACTGCAAAACTTCCGGCAAGAGCTCTGATGGATACAGGATCAGAGATAACTTGCATTTTGGAAGCATTGGCACAACGGCTAAGGCTCAATCGGATATCGGCATTCATCAAAATCCTGGGCATCGGTGGCAAAACCTTCACATCGTCCAGGGAAACAGTGGAACTCCATCTACAATCGAATCATGAGCCGGAACAGATTGTGAGAGTTGATGCTCACATTCTACCAAGGTCAACAGCACAACTACCATCAAAAGGTTGTGAATCATCATCAATCAATATTACGAAGGGACTCAAACTGGCGGACAACGACTTCCTCAAATCACGGCACATCGACATCATAATTGGAGCGGACAATTATGCCAACATTATTGGCAACGGAATAAAAAAGGCATCGGACGGCAAAATAGCTGCGCAGCTAACCATCTTCGGATGGGTCATCTACAGTCAAGTCAGCTGCATCAACAACGGCATCAGGAAATCCCTAACTGCAGTACGGGAGACCAGTGCAGATTAGCTATTGGAACTATTTCGGCGGTTTTGGTGCCTAGAGGAAGCCAACTACAATCGACATCCGGATAAGCTTTTCAATCAAGAAGAGCTTGAGTGTGAAGAATTCATCAAGAAGACCCATCAAAGGGATTCAACGGGAAGGTACATCTTCCGGCTTCAACTCAAATCCTCTGCTTTGGTGCTAGGAAAAGTTAGACCTAAGGCCTAAAGTCTTCTACATCACATGGCTCGGGAAATTATCAAATCATCCAATCTTCAACAAGTTATACACGGAGCTTCTGGAAGAATATCTACAAAGAAGACGGATCAGACCAGTGACCTGGTTCATATGGTTGGGTTTGGCACGAACATCTTACAAATGTTCTGACAAAACCAATCAAACCCGGCGGAAAAACGGTTATCCAAAGAAGACGAAGGTGGAATACATCTCACAGTCATCTCATCAAAGTCTAAAGGAGATAATCAAAGAATCAAGGGGACGTTGCATGGCGGGCGGCTCCTCACTTTATAAATGGGTGTTCAACATCATCAAGAGGCCTTAATGGCTTGGAGATATCATCAAATCAACAGGCTACTTTATCAATCAAAAATCCCGCGGAAATGGCACATTCGGTCTCGGCGGGCGGCAAACTCATCAACACAATCAACTATCAACAGCATCCAAAAATAATCAACGGATGAACTCGGGAATTATTCATCAAGTAATCATGAAGGTTCAATATCCAAAAGAGACTTCATCGAATGTCAAGCAGAAGCGGCATCAATCAATAACCTTGGCACAATCATCATGGAACGGGATAAAATCAACGGAGGCGATAACGGTTGCAAACGTTATCAAACTCTAAGTGATATCAAGTCATTTAATCATCTATTGAATGTTACAGGTTAATCACATCTCCATTAAGTATTCGGTCGACAGCTTAATTGAAAGAGATCCGGAATGTATCCATCAACGGAATCAGAGGCATCACTATCATCGTCGAATTAGTTTCGTCAGGTGACGAGGCGGGCGGTATGTTCAGACTTTTCTTGAAAGTCTGGAGATTTGATCATGAGACGAGTCGATGGACATCGGGTCAACTCGGCCAATCTCGTATGGGCCACAGGCTCAAGCCGGTAGTGCTACGGAGAAGCACTTGGCAGTCTATCTAACGGAAATCAAGATGTAAACGCGTGTGAATCAACGGCTCACGGGCCTTTTATCTATTGTCTCGGTTCGGTCTATTATCAATCGGTTACTTTATCCATTAATTAACGGCACGGTTCATATCAATATTAATTATCATATGTATTTTATCCAACGAACAACAGTGCAAATTATATCTATTTTTATATAAATCCGGCTTCTTTCATTACTATCGATACCTGTCCCAATTTCAGACCAGCGTCGGTGCTATTTTGGGGGCATTTTATCTATTAAAAAATACAGTCCACTTAAAACATCAATTTTCGGCTACAACATCTAAGGTAAATCATCAAAACCCAAACACTCAAATTTTTGAAAAATCATTTTTTCGATTTGTCTCCGCGAAAAATTAATTTACAGCCCTCAATCTCAGCGATCAAATACTTCTCATTTGAACTCACAATTTCCACTCAGGGTAAATTTTGCTGAGATTTTTCGTTTGCAGATAATTTCAACTACAGTGTTTTTTATTCTGAATTTACTATACACGATAGCTCAAAAACTATTTGAGTTAGAGACTTCAAATTTCGTCAATTTGGGCATCCAATGAACGGAAAGTTTGGTATTGAAATTAGGCGAAATCACTCCAGTAGGTTCTGAGATATTGGCCAAAAACCATTTTATAAAAAGAGGTTATATGTCGAAAACTATCCAAGCGATTACATCCAAGTTCAGCTCAAAAGATTCATCTCAATGAGCCCCACAAATGGTGAGATTTTCAGATTTTTCAGAAGAAGCCCCTTGTAAAGGTGTTCGATAAATTAGTTATTTCAAAAATTACGATTTTTCTTAGCTTTCTCCCTAAGAACAGTATCATTTTTTATTTCACCGTTCGAAAGTAGACAATTTTTCCTACAAAATGAGTACCTTTTCATTCTGACGGCAATCAGAAAGAATAGAAATCCTATTTGGAACCCGAACGTCAGTTTTTGTGTTCCATCGTAGAATCCGAATTTTCATCTAATATTGAATTTTTATGTACCATGGCATATTACTGCAATTCAATCGATTATTTTGAGCTGAGATTTCGAGTTCCAAGTAGATTCCAAGTATCGCAGATGGAATCCTGAACAGATCGATACAGTCTGGAGCAATATTTGTAGGAATATATGAGTGCGTATTTGTTGCGAGAAGAATGTTATTTTTTTGAACGATCGAAAAGGTATCTATCTTCATAGAGATTCGATTCATTATGGATAAATGCTCATTCGGAAGCATTTTGCCAATCGAATTGGCAAAATATTAAATGTCGCCCAAGGAGTGGGGTTTGCAAATAACGCACAAAGGGTGGAACTCTTGCTGGTTTCTGATGGAAATCATGTCTCAAGAATAAAGAATAAATTTGTTTCATCACTTTTTGGTAAAAAGTCCTTGTACCGACTTTATCTCTGGGTCGGTACCTTCAAGCTAACAAATTAATCTCACTTAAATAATTCACGACTGTTTAATTTATCAATTTATTTTATTCATATATTTTGGCTTATGGGGTTAACAATATTTAATGTAATAATTTGTATTAGAATTTAGGTTGAAAAAAAAAAAAAAAAAAAATTTAGGTTGATAGATTTTTTCTTTTGATGAAATGGATAAATAGTTATCCGCTTGTCTAATGTTAACTAATCGAGTAATTTCCAAGATTCGATTCAGAAAAGATAAGTTTTAACGTAAAAATAACTGGATATCTCAACGGAGAAAATTTGTTCAACTGAACGGGGTTTCACCAACAGTATTCGTACTGTGAGTGGATTGAGAACTGGCCCGAGTTTGCGCATTCAGGGATATATATACGGGAAGTTGATAGGGCTGACGAGCCTTAGGTCTGATGAACTGAGATTTCCGTGATTGGTTGGAAGGAGTTGAGAAGGGAGAAACCTTCTGGGATTGGTCCAAGCTAGGTTTTTCCGCAAGTCAAGGAGGGAGTGTTTGGGTTTCCCCACAGGTAGTAGTGGAAGTGTTTGGGTCCAATAAATGACACCGGTTGCAAAGGATTAGTGAGGGGAGGTCAAGTATTTTGAGGGATTAAAAGTAATAATCGTGAAAACAGTGGGGTTCCCATAGTTCCTGAAGTAATAAATTTCTTCAAGTCTTATCTTCCATAGGCTTAAATGAAGTTGGCAATCAGAGATCATAAGGGAGATCTCCAAGGTTCGTGTTAAACCTTGGTATTCATTTTTCTAGCGGTGCTCTACTCAACTCCTCAACTGCGGAGTACGACTCCGTCGGTAAGACAGTGACCGAGTATGATATTATTGGTAATGAGTCGCCCCACCAAAAAATGAATTACCTAGTTGTAGATGAAATAGAGTTCTATTGACTGTAAAGCTTGAAGCTGAAGGCCAGAGCAAGTAAGAAGCGGGAGAGGATGAAATTGCGACAAAATTATCTTTCGGAAAATATTTTTAAAACTCAGCAAACTGCGCGATTTTCTTGAATTATTTCTGTAGGTCACAAGCGTGGAGACTTATTATATTCACACCCTTCGTCACTAAAATGAGAGGAAGATGGGGTAAAATGAACAAATGGACAATGATTCTATTCGTAAGCTGAAGGGATTTTAGTTGAAGAATGTGGGTCAGAATTATTTCTTTTTTAATTTTTGGGAAAATGCACTTTTTCAGTCGATTTTTGAAAAAGTATTCCTCTCGAAAATGTCAAAGATTCACATTTTTGGCAATATCTCTGGTTCTGTTAGGCGTGGTGACCTGGAATTTATTTTAAATGAGAGATGAGCTCATTATGCAATTCAAATTGCTTTAAATCAATTCTTTTATTGCTCATAGGTCATTTTCTAAGAATCAGTTTTTGTCCTATATGTACTCAAAGATTGATGATTTTATGGCGATAATGCGCATATTTTATGTTTTCTGGAAATGCGTAGAATGCGAAATGATGAATGACATAAAATATGCTCAAGGTAAACATAAAGTGTGCTAAAAAAAAGAATCATATAATAGCTAAGGATTTCATTGTTCTGTCACAATTTTATTTACAAATTAACGAATTTGACCATGTTCTCATTTTATTATTATTATTACACGATAAGTGAGCGAGATAGAGCGAAATGGACGTTCATATGGGATCACCAGGCAGTTTTCCGAGTTTTTCGCGGTTATTGCGGTAGCTAAGCAAGATGGAATCAAATGGACATAAATTTGGGATCACCAGGGAGTTTTCCCATTCTTGCGCGAATATCTCAGTAAATGAGCGATATGGTGTGAAATGAACGTTAATTTGGAAAAATTAGAGTTTTCCTCAGTGTTTCACGATTATCTCGCTAAATAAGCAAGACAGTGCGAAATAGACCTCAAAATGAGATCACCGCTTTTAATATTAACTTGATAATTTTTGAGTTCTCACCTTTCATAATATTTAATTTCGATCAAATTTTGTAACATTAGGGAAAATTGGGGTAAGACAGACATAAGACATAAAATGGATACATTTGAGTTTTGATGCTTAAAATATAAATTTTTTCTAAAATCAATTAGAAATATTGAAGATGGATATTGTCTTATAATTTCAATAGAAAGCTGGGGAAATTTGTCGTAGAAATGACGTGTCTCAACTGAGATGCTGATCTTTGTCAGCCTCAGAGACTCAATTTTTTCCATTCCGGGTTGATGAGTGAATAAGGGAAAAGTCTCTTAGCGAAAACTAATTGTAATTTTTATGTAAATTCTTTCATACATGAAAGAGAAAAAATACATAGAGCATCAAATATGTTCTTCTGAGCGTGAGAATCATGCACTATTTTTAACATAAAATTGCCCCTATTAGTACATATTTTATGTGCAATAGTACATATTTCATGTAAAAGTCAAGTGCATAAAACGTGCATAATTAGAGCACAGTTTATGTGAAAAGCCAAATCATATTGGATAAAATTCTCAGTACATATTCTATGCTCAGCTTTTTCTGTGTGTAGACGTACTCTGATCTCTATTACGCGTCACTGGTCATTTGAATTCCTGACGGTCAATTTTCAACAATATTCAAAGAAGAATTTCCGGTTCTAATCATCATAGCTCTGAAATTGGCCAATTAGCGGAAAGATCGTACCCCATTTACATATAGCTTTTAAAAAATTTTGCTCAATTTTTCTGAGACTTATTCACATTTCAAAAAAATCACATCTCCTTAATAACGTGCTCAAAAATTGATGAAGAAATTGATTCAGAGTCACAGAAATTCGAGAAAGAAAATGATCTCACCCGTCTCTTCGTTTTTTAATTTTAGGTCTACGATAATCATAAGCAGCGATATTCTCAATACTCCAAAAATTTTAATCTCACTGTCATTTTACTCTTAATGACCGGATAGTGCAGTGTCACACAGTGCAAATTAATGTTCTAGGAGATGAAGGGGTGTCAATTCAGGTCAATGGGGAGGCGTGGGCCCAGCCACCTGAGGAAATCAGGTTCATCCACTAAAACCGTATGCAGATACTATACAGAGATTGGGAATTTCAGACTTTTTCATTATTTTTTACATTTCTTCAAATTTTTCAAGATTTAAAGGAATGTAAAAAATAATGGAAAGTTCTGAATTTTCAATTAATTTTTTGTTTCTAGGGTTTAGTTTATTCCTCATTACATATATTCTTCGCAGATTTACTGGATCAGATTTGAGAATTTCATCTTGTATAAAATGCTATCAACGATTTTATACAAAAATTAAACTTTTTTCCGATCGCACCTTCCAATCATCAGTGAAATAAAAAAAAACTTCTTGCCTTTTTCATTGGTCACAAATATAATATTCAAAAGTTCTACCGCATATATTTCTCGATAATAACTTATTGTAAGCTCTTCATTTCTGACATTTTCGTGTTACTCTAATTTTCTGAAATGGAAATAGGAAAAAAAAATTAAGTGAAAAGTTATGATTAGCAGAGTGTAATTGCATAAAGAATAATTCCGAAGTAATGATGAAAAGGGCTCAGGGAGAGATGGGATTAAATGGGCATTCCAATTGAACACTTTGAGATGGAGATTCTCTAGTGAATCTATTGGGAAACTGGGAAAAATTGTAGGAAGGAAACTCGTGTTAAAATGATATTTTTTACTTTTATTGAAATTTTCACTCTTTGACAAGTTTTTAAATGGTACGTCTTTCGAAAATGTAAAAATTTCACTTCCCCGGCAATATCTCCGGTTCCCTTGGTTGTATACAACCGATATAACGACCAGGGTTTGATCTCAATTGAGAGGTGAGGTCATTTCATCAATTTATGTAGTTCTTCTCTCCGATTTTTTCATACCGATTTTGTAAATATTTATTGGTCCTTCCTGAGAATCAATTTTGCCCCATGAATGATTGAGAAATTGATATTCTTTTTTCTTTTAACCTTATAAATTAATGGCAAATGAACTCACCTTCCATTGAAATTTAACCCCAGGTCACTCCTATCAGCGGAACGAGAAATGTTCCGGACAAACTAATTTTTTCGAAAAAAAAAAGAGTTTTATTTTCAAATTTTGCGCAAAAAATAGACTATTTGAAAAGTTGAAAAAAAAACTTCCAAAATGATTTCAATGAAAAATTCCCGCAGATTTTCAAAGGAAACATTAGGAAATTCTTATCTGCAATATTTCCATCGATTTTGCGTAATTTGCATCGTATGAAATGCCAGAACTAACAAATGTTCTTCTGCCCATTGCACTACACCTTCTACTATCATTTCGAACACTTAATTAATTCTATGTATTTCATTATGTAGATTCCAAGTTTATTAGGAGTGTGTTCGGTGCTTCTTTTGTCATATGTAAGAGAAAAAATTTGCTTTCAGGATTTTTTTTTATTCCTTCAGGATTTCTAAATTGTTATTTAATATCGGGAGAAAAATTATATAGATTCGGAACAAATTTCTGCAATCAAACTGCAAATGAAAATGCAGAAATGGGAGAGAAAATTTCAAGAGTATAATGTGTAATTCTAGGAATAAATAAAAATTTTCAATGAAGGAAAAGCTCAGTAGATATTGAGAAACAAAGAAATGTGTTGAAAATCTCAAATTTCCGGAAGGAGATTCTCAAGTAGTGAAAAAGACATTTTGAAAGTCTAACTCTCTTACTGTCTCAGTTAGGATAACATAAAAGTCGTGCTTTTTGTGGGATGTAAGCTGATTGAGAAAATTTTGATAAAATTTTGGCCGTGTGCGTATCTATAACAAAATGATCGTGCCAAAATGTAATTTATTTTGAGTATTCATTTTAGCAGGTTCACGTATCTGTAATATCTTTTTTCACTCACTGAAATTTTTTTCTTAAGTTGAAAAACTATACCGAACACAATTTCTTTCTCGTTGGATTGAGAACATTTTCTCTTCGCCTTCCTTTCAATTGAATATTGAGTAAAAAAAAAATCTCATGATTCAATTTCGCGAATTTTCAGAACAGCAGAAACTTCAACCAGAAATGGAAGTCGTAAGAGACAAAGAGGTAAAGGGAGAGAGAAAGAACGAGATGTGCTACTTAAACGTATACCATTTTGGATATACGAAAATTTAGTTTATTGTTTAGCCGTATCACTTGTGATAATGCCATAAATAGGAAAGTGAACAATTGATCCATTCGTTTCCAGGGAGCACCACGAGAAGGCAATCAACCCCGTTCCCCACCTCAAACTTGATAAACATGTTATTCATTGTACAGCATGAGGGATGCGCAGGATACTGAAGGATAAATTCGAATTTCGCTCAAGATTGAAATTTTAATACAAACAGTGCTATGAATATTCAAAAAGAAACGTATGGATTCTCACTCGGCATGTCAATTCAGTAGTGGCAGAATAAGAAAGAATAAATACAGTACAGCCTCGCTATTTGCAACTCATCTCGACATCAGAACCCCACTATTTGCAACTAGCCCCTCAACTCCTTTCAGTCCCCACCACAGACACTTAACTTCCCCTATAGCCAATAAGAATAAAGGGAAGGAGGGAGCAGTCCACCACGAATTTAAATGTTATTCCATCCGTGAATATATATATATGATATACCCATCTTTGAATGCATGGAATAAAATGTATATGGCATTGGCTTCAAATTAATTAGAAAAGTATTTTCTGTCGAAATCAGTTTCTTGTATTTCCTGTAGTTTGAATCTGTATCATGAAAGGAATAAATATGCACATTCAAAATTCCAGAAAAACAAAGAATGAATCATTTGGAATTATATCATGGTTGGATATGGTTCAAATGGATAGCTGGAAAAAAACTAATATTGGAAAATAACTTCTTTAACACACGGAAGTGACGAATGTGAGCTCAATCTCTGGTAGAAAGTAGTGGGGCAAGTAAGCGGGGCTAAAGTTGCAAACTGCGGGTGAAAAAGTTGCAAATAGCGGGGTAGTTGCAAATAGTGAAGCTGTAAATAGCGGGGTTGTGCTGTAGATTCTCTCGGCCAATAATTTTCCGAGAATGCTTTGGAAGCTGAGCCAGACAGTGCAATTCTGAGTTCATTCTTATTTGTAGCTCTTGGCATCTTCCACAGAAAAAATGTATGGGGAAAACTTCACTATCTTACTTAGTGTGCGAGAGAAGCTTGTAAAAAAACGCCAAAAAAATCAGCTTATCCTGCTTCTACTATTGAATTAAAATTTCATTGATAGCGTTAACTCTAAGAAAATGATACTAAGATACAGATACCTTCATCATTACAGTCCCTTTCTTCATCCTGATTCCCCGAAGCTTAGAGGCTGCTAATCACCACAAAAAAACAGACCATTATCAATCCTTTACATCGTATTCTTCTTTCCAGCATTACTGTTCATTGGCATTTCCCTCATATTAATGAATAAATTCTCGATAAGGAATAAAGCCTACTTGCAAAAATCAAAACTGAATTCTTTTTTTTGTGCGCTGGAATGACAATTTTTCCGTACAGTAGAATGATAAGTTCTCCGTCCAGTAGTGTTCCACTCAAAGTTTTAGTTAACTCCTATTCAATTCAAAGCCAGCCACATGTATAAACTGACCACTGTACCATAATTGATTCATCGTTCTACTGATGAAGGAGGTTTTTTAGTTTCTGATTTTGTTTATGTACTTGAAACGACTTAGCCCTTGCAGTGCGATTATTGATCTTTCTCTCAGAGAAAATTTTGACTTTTATGAGGAAATCCAGAGCTTCAACACGATGATTGTGACGAGGATGATCTGATATGAACCAATCTGGGTGAGAACTCTGAGTCGCTTGTTTTATTGCTTGCGGAATATTCTGCAGTACAGATGACGATGACCAGTGTTGTTCCCATATATTATCAAAAACCAACAATTGTTCATGCACAATCTGAGAGAATTCATCAGTTGGGCGAGTCAGTTTCGTTACTGCTGGAGCGTCTATGTCGATATTTTCAAATTCTCGGGACTCTATATGGGGCTAAAGTGATGTCGGTAAAATCAAAACTCTCTATATGGGGCATTCCACGCCAAATCGGACACCATTTGGCTTTTGCATCTCGGATATTTTTCATAATTTTTCATATTATAGTATCAGTTGAAAGAGGCCTCCCTGAATTTTTTCATTTTTTTTTGTAAAGCCGGTTCTGAGAAATCAATTTTTCAAAGAAAACGATACTTTTTCTAAAAATGCCCATAACTTTGCGAAAAATGGTCCGATTGGGACGTTTTTTGTTTTGAAAATTTGTGTTTTTGAACACAGTTTGCAAATAAAAAGTCAGAAAAATTTTTGAGACCGTATTTTTATAAAATTTTGAAGTTTTTAGTACAAAATGTCGATTTCTGAAAAACACGTACTGATTGATTTTCTTGCAAATTTTTCCTAAAAAACTGTCACTCATTCCGCAACTTTTGAGCCTAGTCTGATGATGGGATAATAATGGGATCTATTTTTTTCGAATTTGCCAATTTTTATGATCTACATTTCCATAATTATGACCGTTAATTTTCAGTTAAATATATTACAACATATGATTATGTATCAATTCTCATTCCATTCCTTCAAAATCGATTTCTGAAGGACATAACTAATTTTAAAAGTGTCCAGTTCATATGTGCGTTTGAAAGTTGGCGCTTTCCAAAGTCAATTGCAGCCTTAGATTACGGTCGGTAATGAAAATTGCGTTGGATAACCTAGCGGCTGAGTCTCGTTCGTGTCCCCGACCCCATATCAGGATAAGAATAGGAGTGTTGTTTTCATTTCCGTATTCACAGTGTCTCCTAACCTACAATAACTTCTTCCAAAGAAATATCTGTGGATTTCCACTATTCATTTTTTGAAAGAAAACAATTCATTTTGAAAATTTGTACGATGTCGAATTTCGGGATGTATAATTTGTGCTGTAATCCGTTACAATTGGAAAATCATAGAGTGAAGAAAAGTCTCCGACGTGCTCCTGTTACTCAACAAAATTTACATAATTTAAGTAATGATGACTTTCTGTGCACGTCGTGTAGAATGAAATTGGACTCAAGAAAGACTGCTCCTGTTGCTAATGATGATGAAGTTGAAAGTTAAGTCGAAGATGCTGTCACTCAAAACAATTTTTTAAATTGAAATAAATGATTGATCCCATTACTATTCACAATAAGGAGATGCGGATGAACAGCTAACCTCACAAACTAGTAGTCTGTCTCAATTGAGCTTAGAAACTGTGTTGCCTGTAGTTAATGATGCAATGGCATTATTGAATCAATCTCCAATTGTTAAAAAACAAGGTGATAATCAATCTTATTTGCTAAACAGAGTGCAAAAAGTATATCATGATTTGAGTACGACTTTAGGAATATCAAAAGACACTGACGATGCAAGTAATTCGAAGGACTTCTTGGAGATGATTGAAAAATTGAAAATGAAATTTATCGATAATAATACAACACGATCTGTAAAAATTTAGATCCTCACACTTCTTCCTGAAACGTGGGGTATATCCCGAATATGTGACCTAATGGGCTCTTCAAGATACATGGCATCTTTAGCTAGAAATCTCCGTGAGGAGAAAGGGATTCTTTCAACAGCAAATGCGAAGTTAGGTTGTTAACCAACTTTCCCAGACGAAAACCACTTATTGATTTCTCATTCAGTGAAGTTAAGTTGAATTTTTTAATTCCTAGGCCCATTATCGAGTGATATCAAATCTCAAATTTTGGAATTCTATGTTGATGATGAAATCAGTACGATATGTCTGAGATGAAAGATTATCTTTCCATTCGAAATGATGATGGAAAACGTGAACATACCCAGAAACGACTTATTCTCTCCAACTTGCGCGAATTATGTGAACTTTTTAAAGAACGACATCCTGGTTATCACGTTGGTTTCTCTAAACTTGCGTCATTACGTCCTCAACACTGCGTACTTGCAGGTTCTAGCGGAACTCACACTATTTGCGTTTGTTGTATGCATCAAAACGTCAAGCTGATGATGTTAGGTGAGTGTTTGTTAATAAAATTTTTGTCGAAGAATAATCATGATCTTTTATTGCAGGGTGTAATTTAGCAACTTTAACAAGCCAATTAGCAACACCAGTAAAGCTTTATAGTGATTGCTTTAGAATAATTATGTGTCAGCAACCAACTTCTGAATATTATTTTTCCAAATGTGATGAGTGCCCAGGAGTACATACTTTGAAAGATTTACTGTTGGATGTACTTGATCAAAATGGAGTTGATGAAATAACTTACAAATATTGGATTTCGAAGCCTCGTACAAGCTTGGAGACATTTGTGAAAAACTCAACAGATTTTGTTGACAATTTTTGTGAGAATATAACCGATCTCTTACCACATCATCATATTGCTAAAGAAGAAGCAAACTATTTGAGATCGTTAAAAGAATCTCTAAAAGAAAATGAGTACATCGTGATCTGCGATTTTGCGGAAAATTATGCCTTCGTTATTCAGAATGCGGCGTCTGGATTTCATTGGAATAACAAGCCAGTAAAAAACAGCCATGCGTAGCATGGCTTTTAAAAAAAAGTCGCCAAGTGCGCGTTTTTGGATTCAATTTGATGGGGCTAAAAAAGATTCGAAATCGTAGTGTAGCCCCAAGTACTCAGTGCAAACGGAAAAGCGCAAATTCCGAATTCAGTAGCAATAATAGAGAAAAACAGGAGCCGAAACAAAAATTCAGAAAACGTGCTTGGCTATGCTCATATGGTTTGATAGTGATCGCCCAGCCAAGCACGTTTTTTGAATTTTTGTTTCGGCTCCTGTTTTTCTCTATTATTGCTACTGAATTCGGAATTTGCGCTTTTCCGTTTGCACTGAGTACTTGGGGCTACACTACGATTTCGAATCTTTTTTAGCCCAATCAAATTGAATCCAAAAACGCGCACTTGGCGACTTTTTTTTAAAAGCCATGCTACGCATGGCTGTTTTTTTCTGGCCATTTCAATATTTTTGCAGCAATATCATCATCTATTGAATGAGAATATCTCAGGAATGATTGGACTTGGCAGAATTAAAAAAAAAAATTTTATGTAGAAAATTTCGAGCATTACAAACAAAGTTTCTTGATAACTTTCCCCAAAAAGCATCATTTGCCGATATTTTTTCACATTGAAAACTCAATGTCCGAGATACGCTTTTATAGCACTGGCCCTTTTTTGTAGAGAATGTCAAGATCTGAAAAATAGGTTACTGCAAAGAATTCACCATCTCCCTTGGTTTCCGAGATATTGAGTGAAAGCAAATGACGAAAAATAGAATTCTCCTCTCCTTAGCGGCTACTACTTTGTAACAGTAGTTTCTTCTGAATATGATACTCAGAAACATGCAATATCTCAGAAACTAAACGAGATAGCGAAATTTTTCTAGGTATATTTTGAAGCTCTTAAAATTCTCTAATGAAAAACTTCAGTAGAGAAAAGGCGTATCTCGCTTAATTTCTGAGATTATTCGCTGCGTTTCTTACAGCACAATGGAAATGCTCACACACAGAATGCTTACACACACAGGAGCCTCATCCATTCGTGAAGCTCCGCCCCTCTGTGTGTGTAAGCAACACAGTTACGGCGTCGTACTCTAGCAGCACTGGGTCGCATCTGTGTGCACGCACGCTACTACCCAGTCGCCGTTTCCCTATCCGTGTGGCAATACATTTACACTGTCCACACGAAACGTGTTTGGATATACTTTTGGGGCACCTATTTTTCCTTCAATGAATATCACATATTACAATTTAATAATTATATAATATTGAAGAGAATGATGAGTTGAATTGATATTAAAAAAATGAATTTTCTACATCTCGTATATTTTGAGTAACTCAATTTTCAATTTTGGGATGTAGCTTTCAGCCGTATATAAGAGTGCGGTAGCCCCTCGCGTGGTGTATAGAGTAAAACACGCACTTGGCGAGAGACGCTACCGCATCTCCTGATCAGGCAACAGTTTATCCAGTCGTGATTTACTAGAAGAAAATAATCTACTCATTCACAAAAGTGTAGTTATAATATCAGATTGCTTATCTCACGACGCAGTTGCTGTTCACGAATTCACTAAGATTACGACTAACTTCATCAAAACACTATCCAAAGGTGCCGCGACAGTTCTTCACTTCTCCGATGGAGCGCCTCAAAGATTTAAAAATTATAAAAATTTTGTGAATCTGAATTACCATAAAAAAGACTTTGGACTAGAAGCTGAATGGAATTATTTCGCAACAGCTCATGGCAAAGGGCCTTGTGATGGAGTAGGGAGCACTGTCAAAAGGATGGCAGCACGAGCAAGCCTTCAACTTCCATATGATGAACAAATTTCAACTCAACAATTATACGACTGGGCGGTAAAACCAAATTGTTTGCCGAATGTTCATGCTCGATTCTTCTCTAATAATGAATATCTCCAGGCTAGAGAATCATTAGAGAAACGATACACGAGAGCGAAAACAATAACAGGCACACAAAGATACCATTGTGTAATTCCGGACGGAGAAGGAACTTTGAGATTCAAAGAATTTTCGTTTTCTTCAGAATCACAAATTTTGAAAATATTCAAACGTGTAAGGAATTGAATGCTATCCAGTGAAAAAAATAACGAAATATAATAAGAACTTTATACTACTACTATCTTTTGCTTGCGATAAATCTGTAAACTAATATATAAACTTGAAATAATCATAATATATCAGACAATTTTCAATAAGAGCTTTTGTGTATAGTTTATTTTCTCAAATAATTTTGAAAATTCAAAAAAAAATAGATCCCATCATCATCCCATCATCAGGCTAGGCTCAAAAGTTGCGGAATGAGTGACAGTTTTTTAGGAAAAATTTGCAAGAAAATCGATCAGTACGTGTTTTTCAGAAATCGACATTTTGTACTAAAAACTTCAAAATTTTATAAAAATACGGTCTTGAAAATTTTTCCGACTTTCTATTTGCAAACTGTATTCAAAAACACAAATTTTCCAAAAAAAAACGTCCCAATCGGACCAGTTTTCGCAAAGTTATGGGCATTTTTTAAAAAAGTATCGTTTTTATTGAAAAATTGATTTCTCAGAAACGGCTTTACAAAAAAAAATGAAAAAATTCAGGAAGGCCTCTTTCAACTTTTTGTCAACTCCGATCTACATTCTTCGCATTTTGTTTTCGAGATGGACTTAAATGCTACGTAACCAGCAAAGAATGCAACTGCATTTCTCTCGTATAATGCACTTTTTGCTCGTGATTGATCGTAGTTCGATTCGGGGTGATCTCGTTCTTCGATTTCATCCACCTCTCTCTGAAAGCTGATATTCTTAAAAATCTAGCGCGATTTTTATGACGCTCACTCAAGTTACTTATGAGTGACCGTGAAGAGTTTCGATGAAGTTCAATTAAAGTGGACTGTATTTGATGTTAATGGATGATTGATGAATTTCAGGATAGTTTGAGGAATTTCAGGATAATTGGCGATGGTTTAACACAATGATAACTCGCGAACTTTATCAAAAAGATACTTTAATTTTGACTAGATTGCACTCGATACATGGATAAATTTCACTGATAATATTCTGATAATTCACTCGATAATTGTCTCTTTAATGTTCTTGATAATTGTCTTTAATTCACTGGTCTTGGATGATTTAAACAATGATATTAATTAATAATCTGAAGGATTATTGATGATGCGCGTACGAATTATAAGAAGATAATTCGTCCAGCGTTAATTAAATGATAATTGTCCGATAACTTCGATAGTTTAACAAAGATAATTCACACTGATTCTATTCGATAGTTGATAACGTTCATTACTATTCGATGATCGCATTTCCCTGCCGGGTTGTAAGGCCGGTCTTACATCGAAATGCTAGATAATGTCTTTTGTTAAAGTTGAATGTCTCTTTGATATGTAACAACCGAATGAAAACCCTTCACATTACACTATTCGCGTCTATCGACTATAGCGTCGGTTTATTACACCCGAAAAGTCTCTAACGATTAAGATAGATAATTTTCTTGATAATGCACGGATTCACGAAGAATCTGTCTATTGATGATGCACGTATTCACTAAGAATGTAGCTATTGATGATGGTTGATACGCGAAACCATGTCTTCACTGTTTCGCGGATCGATGACTAAGTTTTAATGATGAGTGACTGATTACACGAAAACACGTCTGGATGGTCCCGCGGCTCGTTGAATAAGCTCGTCTCTTGCCGAGACAATCGGCCTCATCGGTGTCGATGACGCCTTGGGTGATGTTTGGGCATCAATTGAACAAATTGATGACCCCTGATCCACGGGTAACCCTGGCTCAGTCGATAAACTAGCCAGGAATTTTAACCGATATCGCCATCATTATGCCGATCCACGTTATCAATATCTGATATAGAAATTTGAGCTATAGGCATATTCTTAAGAGCAGTCAAGCGCGATCCTGAAGAACTAGTGAGATAGTGATGATCATCAGATGCTGTATTCGTACGATCACCAATTTTGATAGAACCAACAGAGAGTGCATGACGAGTGGCGAGGCGCACCGTTCGCGCAGATGGATTGCGACAGTTCCCGTAGCGAGTGAGAAGCAAGGCAAACCAATGCTCAAGTCGATCTTGATTACCACGACCTGTAGCCAGTTTGAACTCAGAATATTCTTGACAAATACTCTTATAAACATCAAGAAGGGCATTTCCAGTCAATTGTAAACCCCAAAAACGGGGGGGTGGTGTTGATGGTCCAGTTGCACCTGGTTGCCACGTTGCTACCCATTGAACCATATCACCTATCAATTCTTCAATTTGAGGATTATCCTTGCTCAGAGGTCTCTGCGGATTTGTTGCATGTGTATTACATGAATTGCACGCATCAATTATATCATTCATTTTCTCAGCAAAGGCAGCTGTACTCGGTCATGTTCTTAAAGTATTGTCTTCAGTAGACCCTTCTTCAAGAGATTGTCCCCACAATTTTATTGCACATGCGTACCTTCGGCCCAAAATTTGGAACGCCCGTTTAACGTTCATAACTTCATAACTACTAGGATTGAGATGAGTCCCGCTGATATGGTTGAGTAGACTAGAAGTAGTTATCGTTTTATCATAATTACAAGCATCAACAAAATCATCCCACGAAGCCATTATTTTCCCATGGCTCCAGATATATTTATGTAGTCGTAAGGTAACAACCAAACGCTGATTAAGTGGGGGAAATCATGAGCTACAAAATACTCTCTATCATCAATAACAACGGTTGCTCGAGTAGCACTCACTTTGAAAATGGTGGAGTAGAGCCGTTGATTGTGCATCCCTTGATTACAAACTAGTAATCGGACATCAGCCCCAGCATCTCTTAGGAGAGAAAGGCATTTTTTGATAAGCGAAAAGATGTTTTCAGGACTCATCCCACTTTGCCCAACGAGGAAATAGGCAATAGGCTGTTTCCAGGGTGCTTCGGGATTCAAGCTAGTCAAATGGAAAACGAAAACATTCTTTGCGTGTTCGGAAGTACGCCCCAATGGTCCAAGATCTACTAATCCTTCAACTTCATCATATTTGGAGCAATATTCCTCGAATTCTTCAATACTCATTTCATCCCAGGACAAAGAACAAATGCGATGTTGTGGAGGGAGTTTCTCCATTGTTTGTTTGAGTTTGTCGAAAATTGGATGTGAAAAACCAGGTTTGATCTCGCAATGTGCAGTCCAGTTACGAACGGTACTCTCAGCAGGTAAATTAAGCTTAGCGTCCCGCAATCGAGAATATCCAGAAGCTCCATGATAGAACATGTGCTTAGCAAGATCCTGTTCATCAACAGTATATGGAGTATTTGGTTTATGGAATTGAAGTTTAACCATAGTCTCAGCCACAGGGCTAAGAGGTGGATCTGCATATTTCAATAGTTCTTCTATTGTCATATTCTGTTTGACTGTTTCTATATCACGATTGAGTTTCTCAATCTGGTATTTCAATCGTCGAATTGTCAATTTCGCATTTTCATGATTGGTTTGTAAACGATCGAAACCAGCCTGTATTCGTCTGTTGTATGCTCTTAATTGTACGTTCTCGGTTTCCAGCCTCATGATCTTGTCGGTCTCAGTCTCTTTGTGATCCGCAACCTTCTGTCCTATTGTTGAAAATATTCTCTGTTGATGAGCAGTATTCTCATCCATATTACTCTGATTGCTGGCAGAAGAGGATAGCAGTGAATCTATTTCCGATATTTCCTGGTTAGTCCTCTCCAAGGACACATTACGTGAAGTCTTGTAGAACGTCTCTCCACATGAGCCGATGTTTGATGATTATTGATGTGGTGTTATGGTTGGGGACTGAGGAGGAGTTTGTTGTAAAGGGTGTTTACCTGCATTTATTGTCAGTGAAGAAAGTACTGGTCTCATTGGTTCAACGTATGCAACGGGTATTGCATTCCACTTCAATGTATTTGAATCGTAATTTATAAACGCTTCGGGAGGGAAATGCCGCGAACAAAGTCCGTATTGTTGCTGGGTGCTCTTCCCTAACGACAATAGTCTTCGATTGTCTGTAATGTGACATAATGTTACGTGAATTAGATTAATGATAAGCAGTACTCGTTATAATCGCATACACAAATTCAAATTGAACCTACGTTGTCATAGGGGAAGAAATGTAGGCCCAAGAAGCATTTCCAAATGCTTCTCATAACGCAATGATTGGAAAAACGGTAAATGAAAATTTGAAATAATAACAGAAGGGCGTAATTAACAGATCGTAGCGGGAGTAGGATGTATTTTTTTCATTATTATTTATTCATTCTGTGCTTCATCTGTGACGGGTTTCTAATACCAAAAAGGTTTATCTTCTCAACATACGCCTCTATTATTGATGACCATGAAAAAAAATTTTTCTAGTCCGTGGAACAATTTGAAAAAAGGAGAAGAAAGAAAAAAAATTTTCCGCTTTCAACTCTCTTCTCTCGTTATAACGGATGGTTATGACCAAAAATTTTCATCTCAAGATTTCAAGAGTAGAAACTTCAAGCTTTCCAATCGTTTTTTTTAAATCCTGATCCAATGATTTTTTACGAAGCAACAGCCATTTGAGAATCACCCAAAAAACTGATAAAATTTACTGTTTCCTTAATTTTTTTGCTGAGTCTATGTCTAAACACCCAGTAGATTTTCGGCCCGATAGGCTGACCCATTTTTTCCCGACCAATTGAAGCTGTACCGAAAATTTAAAAAGCACGGTTTTGGCTCCTTTGCCTACAATTCTGAAGATGGAAAATGCTTTTTCGTAACAGTGGACTTTCGCAAGTTACACACGTATAGAGCTGTGAAATTATCGAATTCTGAGAAATTTGCAGCTTGCGAGCGTCCCCACTCTGCGGCCACCTTGACCTTCGTTTCGGGAAATTTAAAGGGCCAGGTATGATAAACTGAAAGACAGAAGGCGACCGCTAGCGCAAGAGGGGGGAAGGGGTACGGCGCACAGTGGTGGGGGAGGCACACAAACGACGGAAAAAGGGATTAGAGGAAATACACGCAATTTGCGAATATGCAGCTTGCAAGAGTCTACTATACTTTTTACAACTCCACATCAATAATTTAAGGAACGAATTGCGTCAGTATCAGAATCACCTAAAGTGCACCACGTGGAGGCTGCGTGGATGAATTTATCTTTCTTGTGTGTGTGTGTGTGTTTGTTATTGCATTTTTTAAGGACATCAGATCCCACGCAGGACACATAAGAAGCGTCGACTCAGCCATGCAGCCTCCACATAACATGCTTTGCGTAAATCTGATGCTGGTGGTATTTTTTTAATTCTCAATGCGAAATTGTAAGGAAAATAATGAGAAAAACGGTTTTCCATCATTAATGGATAATTATATTTTATTGGTGACACTGCCTCGTGGATGGGAGGTGGAGAAAAGATGTGAGAATCAAAAATTCGATGGTAAATATAGTAACTCGCAATAGCTCAGCGGTAGAGCACCTGACATGTAATCAGAGGGTCGTGGGTTCAAATCCTGCTTGCGCATTACATATTTTCTCCGGAATTTGATTCTCTGAAAAAATTTATTAATAAAAATTAATTTATTAATAAATTTATTTGTTTAATGGTTCCGATACTTCAATTTGTGGTGCAGCATGGACCAGTTGCGGAAAAAAAATTCGGTGTAATCAATGAGTTTCAAAATTCACAAGATGTTAACGCATACATTACGCCAGGAAAGAACATGAGTAATTTCTGCAATGTTCGCAGAAGCTGAAGTCAATTTTCAAAAACCCTAAAAAAATTTGCTTTAATGAAACCATTTTTTTGTTTTTTTAAATCAATTTTTAAAGTGAAGAAACTTTTTCAAGAAATCAATAAGATAGCGAACTTGTAGAGCATCAATCTAAGTTCATAAAACATACCACTTTCTCGCTGTGCGATAAGCAGTTCCCGTAATATCGATGATCAGAGGCGGAAGGGTGATTTCTTATTCAACATCCGATATTTCAGTGATAGAAGAACGTTACGGAAAAATTCAAATTGCAACTGAAGAATTAGACTGAACGCTACTGATATTGGTTGAGCCGAAATTTTTTTTTGAAACCCGTAGAACACTTAGGAAAAAAGGAAGAAAAATCGATTTCTTCTTTTCAGATTGATCAATTTTTCCGCCCCATGTTCAGCACCTTTTTCGTTTCATTGCGATCCGATGATTTTTCGCAAAGTCACAACATTTGGAAAGTTGCTGAAAATTTCTGAGAAATTTTCTGCCCCTTAAATTGTTCTGCTGGAATTGAATGAAATAACGAACTTTTTGTACAGATCTTTCATTCTTCCGTAATTCTTAAAAATCTTCATAAAAAAGGATGCGAACAACATTGCGCTATCTCGCTTAGTTTCTGATACTTCTTTTCATAGAAGAATCACGAAACAATTACTACATTATGTTCTACCTTTCACGACTGACTTCACTCTCGCATTATGTTATTTATCTTCAGACGATTATAATTGATTAATTGAAACTTTTTTTTAACTGGTTATACATTCTATTTAACCTTTCCACAGGAAATTTTGTGATCGTGGGTTTGACTTCTATTTCCTATTTTTTTTTAACGAACAGAATATTTTTTGCTACTTCTTTTCCAATGGCATCTCTATCTTCTATGACAATAACTTTTATATTCATTTTTTCAGAGTGTGAAATCTTTCCAATTCCTTTTTTGAAAATGCTAGGTTCTCCTTTGTTCTCTCCTGATTGTTGATGGACGATTTTTTTGTATCTCTCTAACAACTCTAAATTCTACAGTTTCCTGTGAAAAATCTACGCGAAGTCTTTGAAACTAGGAAAGATAAAGCCATTTCTCCTGCATCTTTTTTGTAGTTCATAAATTCTCTACAAAAAAGGTTCAAGACGATATTGCTTCATGTCCCTTAATTTCTGAGATATTTTACTGTGATGAATCGCAAAACAAGCCGGCTTGCCCTGATTCACTTTCACACTATCAACTTTATTAATAATAATAAAAGCAGCGAATTCGGAATTAACTTTATAATTGAACAATTCGACAGATGTATCTTCACATACCTGAGTTCTGTATCCATTTCTCTCGACGGTTGTCATCAGAAGGAAAACGATAAAAAGATTGATTACTGTTTAATTTTGTAACTTCACATCTGCGATGAGCACATCGATCACGTGCTGCTATTTTTCTTTCCATTTTTTTAAAATGAAAAAAAATTATTATTTCGCTAATGAATCACTGTGAGTGCCTTTATGATATATGGACGAAAATGAACTTGAGCCTTCAATGATGCTTTCGCCGGCGTATGACAGTTGACTATTGTTTTGATCTCTTTTTCTCTCTCTCTGTCTGGTACACACAACGGCAGTGTGCTTACATGCTCGCCGAGAGAGAAAAAAAATAGAGATGAACTTTTCGTGGCTCGACGGCGGGAAAATGCAATCGCAGGATTTCATTCTTTTTTCTGCATGATGCATTTGGAAAATAACGATGAGTATATATCATTTAGAATGATTATTCCTTGACATAAGTACTTAATGATTGCAAGATTTGTGTAAATATTCTCAATACATTGGAGACAATAGAATAAACTTGAATTTTTTTCTCCATTCAGAAATGTTTTTTTAATGGTTGATATTAATACATACTTAATATTTTTATAAGAAATATATATTTATTATTTATTACATGTATTATCTATTATCTATGATTCATCATTTTCGAGTATAGCCTTTAGGCTCTCTACATGTTTATGAATGATAATAAATAATAAAAATAATTGATATTTGCCTTGAATGAAAAAAAATTCATCCCCCCAATGTTTTATGCTCAAGAAAAAATATCTTTGAAATGCATTCCATTCCTTTTTCTCTTTTCAAGAACCAATTCAATGCTTAAACTTGAATAAAAATTCCTAAAGAATATTTTGAAATGTTAGTCCGTGGGTATTGTACTGATTGTATCGTGTTCGGACTCCGTCTTACTGACAAGTCCGTACGCCGCCTGTGCATCATTCTGTTTTACCGACGGAGTCGTACTCCGCTACGTAGTTGAGTGGCGTGCCGTTCAGAAATCGCTGTCCAAACTCTCCCATATACCTTGGAGATCTCCCTTATGATCTCTGTTGGCAATATTATTATTTTGAGGAAGAGGTGAGAGCGGATTTGCTTTATTGGCCTTGCAGCTGTGTAGAATCCGAAGCGAAAATTGTTGGTAAAATTTAAAAAGAAGAGTTAGTTAAGGTCAAATCGACAGTTTGGCTGTTCGGTCTGTGTACGGCTCGGCGGATCTATCGGGTTAAGCAGCATTGCGTCTGGTTACTACTTGGATGGGTGACCGCTTGCGGTACACAGATTCGAATGACAAACTGAACGATACGGTAGGTGTGACTATAGAGAATTAGTGTGCTTTTCTCGTCAGCGTCACAGAAAGGCACATTAAGGCTCTGTACGAATCCGACTGCACTGATCAGGTTTTTCCATGGTTTCCCTTGGTCCACGGCAAATGCGGGCAGTATGGCAAGAAGTCGATCCATGGAGTCGCATGGGGGGTGGGGAAAGGAAGAAGAAAAATTGTAAAAAACCGAGAAATTATACATGGCTAGAAAAAATAAAAAATAAAAAAATAGTTGAGGTCATTTTATGGTTGTATACAAAAGTATTCAGAGATTCTAGTCGTGTTTATGATGAATGGTGAAGAGATTGATTGATTGATTGATTGATTGCAGTTTATTACTGTACAGTATGTTGTACAAAATACTTAGTAGTTTACAATGAAAAGCAGCAAAGATTAAACTTAAAATTACTAAAATAGCAAAAGTAGATGACAGCACTACATGTGCCAAGTAAATTACAAGCAATTCATAATAACAAGAAATAAAAATAAAGAAGAAGAATAAAATAAAAACCGATTTGTTGCACACCAATTGCCCAAAAAAGTAAGATTTTGATAGCAAAGGGATGCCGGCGATAGTTATAAGAGTTTATTTGTGCAAGGGACTCCTCGTGGGTCAGAAAAAGGAAAATAGAAGAACAGAGAAAGACAGTAGATAAGTATAGATGTAGAAAAGTGTAGACGTATAGAAGTGCAATAGCAAGAGAGAGACTCAATGACCTGATTCAGAGGCGTTATTAAGCAGATAGGCACGAAGGGCAATTTTGAAACTAGGGAGAGTTGGGAGGTCACGAATCTCACAAGGCAAGGCGTTCCACAAGTACGCCGAGGACACCTGAAAGGAACGACGCATGGTTTCGGTTCGGAAGGGTCTCACCAACAAAGGGCTCACACTTCCCCTCACTGGACGCGTTCTGCCATCAGCCACTAAAAAGCTGACCAGGTACACCGGCTCACCGAAACGAAGGAGCCTGTAAACCTGCGATGCAAGAAAGTAACTCCTACGCATCCGACACGTCATCCAGCCCAACTCCCTTCGCAGAGGAGAAATGTGCTCATCCCTCCTTGTCCCAAAGATATATCTAATCCCCATGTTCACAAGACGCTGAAGCTCGAGGGATAGCTCATCCGATAGTCCATTATACACTAAACAACAGTAATCCAGCAAAGGAAAAACCAAGGACTCAATCAAGTGCTTGCGGAGCCCAATGGTAGTGCTTGCTCGAAAAAAGCGCAGGCGATACATAACCGAGTGAACACTTCTGGACCAACTCGCGATATACTCCTTCCACGACAACTTGCAGTCAAGCACCATCCCCAGGCTACGCACTGATTTCACAAATGGAACCCCAATTCCCCCTATGCTGACCGCCAAATCACTCAACGAATAAACTTCAGTTATGAAGTACAGTGATCCAAACATAATTGCCTTCGTCTTGGCAACATTGAGCTTGAGACCATTCTGTTCTGCCCAAGCTGAAACACACTCCCCCGCAGCACCTATACGAGACAAAGCTTCATCCAGATCCTCTCTACTGAATTGCAGATAGATCTGAAGGTCATCAGCATAGATCAAGTGCTGTATCTTCACTGGGAGGTGGTCACCAATGTCATTTATGAACAAGACGAAAAACAATGAACCAAGAACCGAGCCCTGTGGAACCCCCTTGTTCAACGGCAGAAAGGACGATCGGCCCCATGCATCACCCAGAGTCGCCTGTGATCTGTCACAGAGATAAGACGGAATCCACCTCAGCGCCGAAAGTGAAAAGCCATAATTACACAATTTCCGCAGTAGCAGAACATGATCCACCAAACCAAACGCCTTGCTGAAGTCGAAGAGAAGAAGTATTGTCAACTGTCGTTTGTCAATGGCAGAGCGTACGTCATCTGTTAGTTTCAGCAGTGCCGTCTGAGTACTATTGTGGGAACGAAAACCAGTCTGGAGAGGATCAAGTATTGAGCGCTCAGCAAGGTATCCAAGGATCTGCAAGGAGGCTAGTCTTTCCAAGACCTTGGACAGAAAACACAGCAGGGCAATAGGCCTAAAATCATTCGGAGAAGATGGATTTTTCACCTTGCCCGGCGCCACAATAAGAGATTTTTTCCACTCCGAGGGAAACGAAGAGATAGCGAAAGACTTGCTGAAGATGCTCAGCAGGAATGGCATCAACACCGGCAGCGCCGCGGCAACCACGGACCTAGGAATCCCATCACTCCCTTTAGCTTCAGAGGAGAAGTGAGCAACAGTATCACTTACCTCATCAGCAATAATCGGCCGGAATGAGAATCCCACGCCCACAGCACCAACACCACGAGCCACCGACTGAAGAAACTCATCCACCGCTGAGACCGTTGCGTCAAAAGAGACTCCAGCAAAGTGTCCATTCGGCACATCATGATCAAAAGCTGGAGGTTCATCTTTAGCTCTCGCAACACCTAGATGACGAAGCTCCTTCCAAATGAGCGCCGGGTCACTGAGAGCACCAATCTTCGCATGAAAAAACTGCTGCCGTGCACCCTCCACCTCACAGTGAGCAAGATCACGAGCCGGACGATACTCAAGTAACGCCGCCTCCGACCTCACCCGCCTGTAGACCCTATAGAGACGGTCTCTCTCAGCAACCAGCGACATTATACGCTCAGTGAACCACGGCTTGCGCTTAGTACCCTTCTTTACCGTTTTCAGTGGGACAGCAGAATCAATGGCATAATTGAGATTATTCGTCAATAAAAGTACCAGCTCATCTAAGCTCACTGGCTCATTGAACGAAGACCAATCGCGCGTCCCCAGTTGTTCATGGAACTTCTCAGCATTCATTGACTTGAAATCCCTGAAACACAGGTCATTTCGTGACACTGAGGGCGGGATAGACACCTGTATAGTCGCCGAGATCAGATCGTGACCATCCACAAACGGCACATCTGTCTGCCAATGAGACAGTAGAGTGTCCTCAGCATCTATTAAACAAAGGTCCAACCAAGTGTCCGAACTTTTCGTGTGATGCGTCGCACTGTGGGGGACTAAGCGGAGTGAATTGTCCGAGCAAAATGAACGTACGAAAGCAGCATCGTCACTGGTAGATGACAGCTGATCAGCATTAAAATCGCCGAAGATTACCTTTGTACTATACTCCTGCAAGTATCTCTCCATTGTCGGTACAAAGTTGCTACCATGAAGAAACGGAGCATGGTTCGGCCTGTAGACAACACCAACCAGCAACGGAAAAACTCCTCTGCAAGCAATTTCACAGAAGAGATATTCCGGCAAACCAGGCTTCCTCAACCAGAAATGTGTTGACTGAGCCAAGATTTTGACATGAAAGCACTTATTGATGTACAAGCACACCCCTCCACCACGAGTATTACGATCACAGCGGAAAAGTGTATACCCCTCAAGCTCAACAACGTCATCGCCAATAAGGGGACAAAGCTTAGTCTCAGACTTGGCAATTACGTGAAACGGAGGCCGAGAATCAAGGAACAACCTGACCCTCTCAAGGTGAGCCCTCACAGAATTTACGTTAAGATGGCAGACACGCAGACCGTCAGATCCCAACAGAGACGCCGACGCACTCACATCAGTACCAAAACCAAGCGAGACAGGAGCAGGAGAGGAGATAATTATGGGAGCCTTGGGAGGATTCACAGGAGAGTCCTTTAGAGTTGAAGTTGAACCAGGTAATGAGCCGGAAGAAGGAGTAGAAGGAGATGAAGAAAGAGCTGCAGAAGAAGAAAATGAAGTTGAAGCGTAAGAGAGAGCATGAGGCAAAGAATCAGAATTTACGAGGAGTCCGTCGAGAAGTTTTCTAATTCATCAAGCGAAGAAATCCGAGTCGTAGACTCCTCCTTCTTCCTTTTGATGAAGATCGCTCCATCTCGCACAAAGGTGAAGAAACCCTTCTCCTTGGATGCATTCCTGACAGCACAACGAAGTTCATGAAGGTCAGGCGGTAAAAATTCATTAATGTTAATGAAGCTAGGGCGAAGTAGTACATGCGCTCCAGCCGAACTTAAAAGCTCACCATCAAGTTGTGAAGAATGGAGGTTACCATGGTGAGCCTTGGCTGCCACCACACTGTGAGCCAGGATTCCAGAGGACAACTACTAGAGATACTGGTTTTCCATCAGAGCCAGAGTCAGAAGCCGAGTCAGCAGGCTAAGCTCCCGATCTACCATCTCCACTTGTCCTATTTAGTTGTCGCTTAGGACGGATTGGTCTGACTGAAACTATTTTCTCCTTCTCACAAGTGCAATACACAGACCGGATGATCACTAATGCCAAAAACTTGACATCTACCGTCTCTGCAGCATGTAATCCGGAAATCAGTATGTCCGGAGCTAACCTCGTTCTTTCTGCATTAATTGCTGCCAGGGAAACCGAGAGTTCCTTCATCGAGGCCTCAACAGAGTCAACCCGATTCGCCACAGCCTCTGGTACAGGAGCACCATCAGAAACACCACCCGTCGCTAAAGATTTTTCCATAGTACTGCGCAAGTCCCTCTGCTCAGCTTCCACCGCCACCATACGTTCGCCAGAACTTGCCACCTCTGTCACAACACCATCTACCTTACGGACCAATTCCGGGATTTTATCTAAAGCCGAAAGCTTTTCAGAGACCTCTCCCTTAACGACCTCCAAACGAGCCTCCAAACCATTCTCAAATTCCTTCGACCTTCTATTCATCTCAGCGAGCTGAGTCTCCATGCCAGTCTCAAACTCCTTCGACCTTGAATTCATCTCAGCCAGCTGATCAGATATTGATTTCAATGTCAGTGCCAAGATCTCCAGAGAGTCCACTACTGTTCAACAGCTGAGGCTCAAGTGACGATAAGAGAGCATCACTAATCGAACCACTTCGAGTTCGAGCTGCTATTGGTGAATTTGTCATATTCACACATCTCCGACAAACTCTGACCGTAGATGTCCCTCTAAAAATCGCGTGAAAGTTTGCACAAATCTCATGCAAATGCCTTTTACAGTCAAAACATTGTAGAATTCTCCCCTGGGTAAACTTACGACAAAATTGACAGCTCTTAATTGGCTTGGTCTTCTTCTCCTTGTCCTTGTCCGCCATTTCAATGAGAATTCACCGAAGAAAATTACCGACAAACCAACAAAATACGATGAAAGGCTCTCACAATATCAATGGACTGTCCACTGCGGCCTGATATCCACTGAGTTTGGGACTTACTGCAGGTAATACACCAGTGGTCGATAAGACAGGATCCTCACTTCAGCAATACTCCACAGGTGGCGTGCAGATATCGTTCCAGCAGGTGAAGGAAAGAGCGATGAATACAGCAGAGAGAGATAACAATAGTGTAGTTGAAGTTATGTACTCACGTGCAGTCACCCAAAAAAGATTAAATTAAGCAGGAAAAAACAACCAACAGCTTGGATTTATATCTCCAAATGTCGGTTGCAAAAAAGCGCGTGCAACAAGCTGCAACAGAAAGCACCCGAGGGCAGGATTGATGCAGAAAAAGAGTTTTCAAGGCACAGTGAAAAGAACAGTATGTCAATCTACTTACAGAGAAAGAGAGAGGGAGCGATTGGGGGAAAACTTGCGGAAAAATTGGTGGAAATTCTAATATTTTCGAATATTAAATTCAATAAATGAGAACTGTGGCTATGCGACTCACAATAGTTGTTAGGTTAAAGATAGGAATGGAACAGTCATCAAGTTTAGAAAAAAATTGAAGATGTTTCATTTTCAAATGTCGAGTGAAAATCGTGTGCCATTAATGGTCGAGGATTTTTTTACGTCATTTTTTCCATACGCATTTTTTTCCACTAAAATATTCCAAAATGTTTTTCCATTCATCTCATAATTCAATTGAGATGATGAGGAAATTTTTGGTAAGAATCATATATAAAACCCATTATGATGGAAATCATGTGTCAAATGTGACAAATGATTATTTTTTCTCCACTTTTTTGGAATGCAGCATTTTTTAAATCAAGATTATAAGAGCGAGTCCTTTTTTGTTCAAGTTAGATGCGTTTTTCCTCGAAATATTCGCAGTTCTATTAATCATATTCAGAAATTTCCATAACTTTCTTTTGAAAAACTGAGAAAGTACTGGATCGATTCCGATCAAAATCTGATGGCGAATTTATGTCAAAATGCTTCGATTACGACATCGATCACCTCGACCACATTATTGATTTATGAGAGAACGTGAACGACAAAATTGATCACGGATATACACACACACATACAGGGTGTTTCTGGATTGATAGAAAACCTTTTGGTATTTAATCATTTCTTCGGAAATTAATATTGTCGGGGATTTATGAATTTTATTGTGATGCAATTATTTCGCAAATTTTTTTGGAGAATTGGCGCCTCTAAAATTTTCAGTAATAATGTTTTTTTATCTTACGATGAATTATTATCAGCTTCCCGATGAGGGAAGTTTATGTATTGGCCCCAAGGATGGAAAATAGATTTTTCGATCAATTCACATGTTTTGACACCTGCCCAACATTCTTCGATAGTTTTCACGACCATGTCTGTATACAGGGTGTTTCTGAATTGATAGAAAACCTTTTGGTATCTAATAGATTGAAGCTCCAGGAATCTGGGGAAAATAGTGAAAATTCTGCACTTAGCCAATTTTGAATAATTAACGATTACAATGGGCCAATTAGAAGTGATTCCATTAGTACAGGAGATGGAATGGGGGGAGAATGGAAGTAGGGATAGAAATGTGGCAACATCGCATTCGAGTCTGGAGGGAAACAACATATGACGTGCGTCAGATGATTAGGCTCACGTCTGTCATAATTAATGATAAGTTCCTCATGTAGTGGCGTCCCTCTCCATGGGATAATATTATTTTTTACATTTTTCGAAATAATGCACGAGAAAAAGACACACTATTGATACAATTGCGATTAACAATCTCAGTAATAAATTCTCATTGTTACACACTATTGATACAATTGCGATTAACAATCTCAGTAATAAATTCTCATTGTTACACACTATTGATACAATTGCGATTAACAATCTCAGTAATAAATTCTCATTGTTACATTATAATTTCTCAACAAATTTTAGAAATTTTGTGGTGATCGAGCTTTCAATTTCCATAATTTTTTTCTCTATTTACTGACATGTTGTAATGGGATTAAAGGCCCATTAATTATGTTTAAAAGGTAAAATGAGCGTACTTCCCCTTCCCTCCCTATTCCGTAAATGATGAATGGATGAATGTATGAATGTGTGAAATATACAAGAACGAATGGACAATACGCTCGAGAAATGCCCGAAGAGGAAGAATGGAGCTGCAGGAGCATCACTGCGAGAGTCATCTACCCGGGAGCCTCAGGAGCCGCAGAAATCCCCGGAAATATCCAGAGAGACAGTCTAGAGCATGTGGACAGCCGGAGAGAGGAGAAATCCCGCATCAATTACTACAAGATAGCAAAACTGGCGGTCAATGAACCCGGATAAAAAGAACTGGGAAACCAAGGCCAAACGACAATTACCATCTGTCGTTTGGCATTGACCTAGTTATCGACAGGATAACTGAACCGAGGATATCGATCTGCGCCACAGAGCGCCTCGATCGATGCCCGAAGAATGCCTCAACCAATAGGAAAAGACTGAAAGGGAATTCTCCACGCTGATTGGCCAAAAATGAGGAACCCGGAAAACGAAGGCAGCCATGACCACTGACAACGTCACTCTGGTCCTGGTCAAAACAACGAACGTCCCGTATTTCACCCAACATCTATTTTTATTAATTATAAGTTAATAAATAAGTGGTGAATTTGGACGTTGAGGACCCGCAGGACTGCCTGAACTTCAGCAACGAGCTGAAATATTCTCTAGGGCGATCTCGAGCGTATTGAGTGAGTATTTCACTGAAATTGTACAGTGACAGGTGTGTATGTGTGCGAGTGTATAAATTAGCATAACCGCGTGGTAACAACCTAATGCCCGAAGTTAATTCCGTGTAATTAATTCCGGGGGCCCAAGTCATTATTTGAAAGTTAATTCTGAGAAGTATCAGTTTTTTTTTGTTATTATTTGGTCATCAAGTGCGCCCGGAAAAGTGAGAATAAAGTGTTGAGAAAATACAGCCGTCGCCGGCCTCACCGGCGACGCCATTTTGAGTAGCCGTGTCGACACGTGCACAATACTCACATAAATTCAAGTTTCTCACAAAATAACAATAAACTTGAGAAAATAAGCCCGTAGTCACTTGACGAATAATAATCGTCAAGTGATAGAAAAGGAATTAAGTTAAAATCTTGAATATTAATTGTTAAAACTTGATTCAACCGCGAGATAGGGAAAGTGTATGAGTGTGAGAGAGACGGAGAGTGAAGGAGTGGGGGGGAATATCGCTGGACGCAGCATATTCCTCACGATTGAAACACTTGATGTATGAGTTAACGGGTGTCTCATAGAAAGACTCTTCTTTTATTAGCATTATCAAAATACATTGATATTGTTGCCCGAATAGATGACTGAGTTAATTGGATTGCTAATAAATTGTCAACCAGAAAATATCTCAATTCAAACTCTTTTACCCCAATACTAGCCCGAACAGTTCCCTTGTCTCCTCTTGATAAAATAGTAAAATCCGGAATAATTGTAGTTCCCTGCTGGGGAAATATGCTCAAATAAATAAATTAACAGGTGAGCATCAGGATTTCAATTAAATTATTTTAGCCCGAACAGTTAAATGAAAATATTCAATAATTGAAATAAACAAGTAATTGGCCCGAACAAAAATATCGAAATAAGTCAAGAAATAGTAAAACAGTGCGTTGGGATCAGTAATTGAATTTCAACGTTACAATGTGATAACTCCCAATGGATTTTATGATTCAATCTCATTAGGCATGAACGGCAATGATCAGTGACAAAATCTTGGATTTAAAGTTTTTTTTAGAAATTATTGATTATTGCAATCAGCTTCCATTGGATTGAGCCACAGACATTAAGATCTGCCCCACAAAATTCACAATTTAAAACCATTTTGGAAGAATTCATGTGATTGCTGATTAGCAACTGCTGATTAGGACTTTTTCAGTTAGTTTTTTTTGAATATACAGTCGCAGAAATTAAGATCTACACTCCAAAATCTACAGCTTCAGACTATATTCGAAACAGATTGTCCGATTATAAGTACGCTTCGTGCACACTGCAACCTTGTTCCCAGCCTATTGGCACACTCACAGTTTATTGGCGTGCTCAAGCGCACTAATAGCAAGTTTGGAATACACTTGGGGTATGCTTAGTCCTTGAGAACTACTCAGCTAACAGTGGGTGCAAGTGAGATACTAGAAATAGCGTGCGTCTTCAAGGGTTAAAGTGCTTTGGGAATGTAGCTGGAATGCATGTGAAATGTACTTGGAGTGCACTTCAAGATCACTCCAAGTGTGCTCGAAGTGTACTAAGGATATGCTTGGAGTGCACTTCAAGTATCCTCCAAGTGCATTACAAGTGCCCTTCAAGTATACTCCAATGCACTCTCAGTGCACTTGAAGCTCACTTGAAGTGCATCCACACTGCCCTCGAAGTGCTCCTGAAGCACACGTCAGGTGCATTTAAAGTGCCCTCGAATTGCATTTGAAGTAAATTTGAAGTGCACTTGGAGTACATTCGAAATGCTCTTGAGAGGACGTGCACTTCACGTAAAGTGCATTTGGACTACACCTAAAGTGCATTTGGACTATACCTAAGAAGCGCTTTGAGTCCATTTGGAGTACACTTTGTTAGCCCTGAAGGGTTCGATTTATATAATAGAATTTATACGAGAGATAAAATAATTTAATTCTTTATTAACTAAGTATAATTTAAAAATAATACACTTTACTGTTTCGCGAATTAATGGCCAAGAGACTTCTCCGGCCATCGTTTATATATTATCGTTTTGTTGACGCCTTCGGTGTTGCATTACCTCACTGCCAGTGAGGTAAGCGACAACGTAAGGAGGTGGAGTAAGACTTGAAGTGCTGAGCTTGCACTTCGTGGCCTTACCAATGCCACTTGTTTTGCTTATCATTTCTTAATAAAATGGAATCTTATTTTATATATTATTTGGGTCATAACAACTTGAAGAGCACTTGAAGTGCACTTGAAATGCACGTGAGGTGCACTTGAGGTGCACTTGAAGAGCATGCGAAGTGCACTTAAAGTGTACGCGAAGTGCACGTGAAGAGCACGTGAAGTGCACCTGAAGAGCATGCGAAGTGCACTTGAAGAGCACGTGAAGTGCACTTGAAAATCACGCAAAGTGCACATGAAGAGTATTTAAAGCACACGTGAAGTACACTTGGGGTGTGCGCAGAGTGCACCCCAAGTACACTTGAAGCACACATGAAGTGCACCCCAAGGGCACTTGAAGCACACATTAAGCGCACTTAGAGTGCACTTGAGGCACACTTCATGTGCATGTGCCTTAGAGTGCACTTGAGGCACACATGAAGTGTGCCTCAAGTACACTCTAAGTCTCTAAATCTCTAATTTTTATGTCTAAAGAAATTAAATCCAGAAATCCATTAGGAGTTATCACATGTCAGTAAATAGAGAGAAAAATTATGAGAATTGAAAGGTCAACCACCACAAAATTTCTGAAATTTATTGAGAAATCATAATGTTACAATGAGAATTTATTACAGAAACTGTTAATCACAATTGTATCAATAGTGCGTCTTTTTCTCGTGCATTATTTAAAAAAATGTAAAAAATAATATTATCCCACCGAGAGGGGCACCACTACATGAGAAACTTATCATTAATTATGACAGACGTGAGCCTAATCATCTGACGCACGTCATATGTTCTTTCGCTCCAGATTCGAATGGAATGGTGCCACATTTCTATCCCTACTTCCATTCTTCCCCCACTCCATCTCCTGTACTAATGGAATCACTTCTAATTGGTCCATTGTAATCGTTAATTATCCAAAATTGGCTAAATGCAGAATTTTTTCACTATTTTTCCCAGATTCCTGGAGCTTCAATCTATTAGATACCAAGAGGTTTTCTATCAATTCAGAAACACCCTGTATACAGACATGGTCGTGAAAACTATCGAAGAATGTTGGGCAGGTGTCAAAACATGTGAATTGATCGAAAAATCTATTTTTCATCCTTGGGGCCAATACATAAACTTCCCTCATCGGGAAGCTGATAATAATTCATCGTAAGATAAAAAAAAATTATTACTGAAAATTTTAGAGGCACCGATTCTCCAAAAAAAATTTGCGAAATAATTGCATCACAATAAAATTCATAAATCCCCGACAATATTAATTTCCGAAGAAATGAAAAAAGTCAAATGACAAGAAACGAGAAAACTCATTACAAATCCCGTTATCTGACTTTTGCGAAAATTATGAAATAAAAAAAAACTAACGCTCCACGGAAAAACCGAAGATGGTGGTTACCGGCATCGCAAAGACGCTAGACAAAAAAAAATGTCCGAAATTATGCCGAGAATAAATCACACGCTCACCGGAGTGTTGTTGATTTATCCTCAAATCCTTTCACGATGTCCAATAAACTTTCAAAAAAAAATTCCTGATTATTCTCGACAAACTTTCAATTGAAATTTCATTGCAACGGTAGTTGTTGCTTTTAATTTCTCGAAAAATTACAACCAAAAAAATCACGTTTGTACTCGTTGTCCCCAGAACGGAAAGTAAGGGAGAATGCCGGCGTGCGTCGAAAATTAGACCGTAGGTGGCTCTTCCCAAATTAATCATGCAATGACGTTAAATATATATTTTCATCGCTGGTTCATTTTTGCTACTATTCCAGTGATTAATTTAGCGATAAAAGAATGAATCTCAAAATCTAACGTTGAAAATTCTGTACCAATTTTTCATATTCATCTGTTAATTAATATTCATCACAATTAATTATCATCGAGTTAATTGTATAATTATTGTAATGTCCTTGATTTTTATTTTCCGCCAATCAGGTGTGAGAATCCAAGTGAAAACTCCTCCTATGGATTTCTGCTATCTGCGTCGATAATCTAGTCCTTTCGCCACAATGGAGCTCTGCATGTAATTTTTCTTTTAATTTGTCGAAGGCTTTTCTCAGTGGATTCTTATGTATTTTGATATGGAGAATCCGAATCTGAAATTTCTTTTTTTGTAGGGTCACCCCGTTTTTTTATATTAACATTTCAAATGTTTATACCACGATATCTCGTAGCGTAATTTTTTTTATTTTTTTATTTTTATATCATAGAACTCACCATGGAAAACTGAAACAAAAATATCTCGGGCATTTTTTTTTATTATCAATATTTACGAAGATATTGCAATTTTTCAAGAAAAAAAGTCGTGCGAGACAATAAAACACGTTGGGTGCGCGCGCAGCATCTCACGGATACGCACGCACACATTCATCCCTTATTCTATTCCTTACAGACTATGAAAAAGAATGGGCATTTTTTCTGCCACTGCAACTATACATTTTCAGTACTGGCAGTAAATTTCGGAACATGTTTAAAACCGTACTCCAGACTCGTTCAACAGTCACTCTAGAATTGATTGTTCGATCTTATCTATTTTTAATAATTAATGGAAGAAAGTGGTCTTAGTTGAAAAAATTGAAAATAACAACGAATCATTTTTAGAATTTTTAATTCATCAGTATCAAAACTCAATAATATATGGTATCTTTACAGGCCGAATTTCAATCCTGATTGTGAGGATTTTGGCATGAATTTTTAATTCGGCACTTACAAAAAAAAGTACATGTCAAAACATTTTGTGCACATGTACAACTCTTTGTACTCCATTTAAGACAGTTGCACGATGGTACTAGATCATCAATAGAAGGGAATAAATTGGTAATTTTCTTTGGGTAAATGTCGTTTTTGATTATTTCGTAGCCAAAGTTAGTGAATTTCAATTGCACTCGATGAAAAGAATTGAGCAAATTCAGTTGTTTATGAGTCATATACCAAGCACGAAGAATATGTAATCTTATTGATGCACTTGTTGCAGGCAGTTCTCGAATATTGAAACTTGATCCATGATGGTATTCCCAATACCTCAATTGATCGAAATCCTGACAAAGACTATTTTTTCTTAACAATTTTACGAGAAATTGTTCCGCAGATTTCAGTGAATTTTCCATTTCCATCCTGGTGGTATCTAGATATTTTTGAACAGCAAATATGTATTACAATATACTCTTTATCTAAAATGAAGCAATTGTTACCTGTTCCAAACGTTGATAAATATTCAATGGGGTTGCTGCTGAGTGCTGCTTGCTTAGTACCAATTCTACTTGTATAAAGAGATCCAGTTAAATTATGGACTGCTACAATTGTTAGCATCAATTCAGGTGGATATTTTTGAGCCAATATACGGATACCAATAATTTTTTTTTTATTACCGCAAGCGTATTCCTACCATAATTCCTGTTGAATATGAATACAAACTCATTAGAGAATTCTATGGTTTTTTTGGCAAATATTAAAATTACAAGTAAAGCTAGGGATGGAGATAATATTATTACACAGAATTTTTCTTTAAAAAACTTACAGTCAGTCCTCGTGTAGCCCAAGCTGTCCAATAATTTAACAATAGAGACACGCAATCTGAATCCTCACCAATAATTTTTATCTGCTGATGGCCTTCATTCACAGCATGATCTGTATGAATTATCATACGATCATGTACTTCATCGACATATTTGTTCAATTTGTGTATACTCGTTTTGAGTCTTGTAACATCCGATGTTTCACATAGATGGTCATTTTTCCCGTTGACAATAATTTCTATGTTCTCTGTGAAACGGCTGAAATTTTTGATAATAAAATCAGATAAATAAGCTTGAAGTAAAATACAATTAGCTTCGGAAGACCAAAATTTTTTTTCTTGATTCGGCAGTTCAGTGTCATCGGTGATATTATTAACAATAATAGCATGTTACGATGTGATCGTAAAAGGGGTTTTTATCGTCGAGGCGCCCTCTCCCTCCTCCTCCGGACAATAAGAAATCCACCGTCGATAATCGATTTATCGACCGTTCGGAGGTAGAGGCAGCACCTGCCGGAGGCAGAGGTGAGGATTTTCACGGCTGTAGTGAAAATCCCCACTCCTGTAATAACCGTCAAAACACACACAACGTACATTAAGTCTTTTCAATATAATTAAGCATTTAATTAAGATAATTAGTGATAAGTGAATTTAAGTTAAGAACATAAAGACTCCACACGAGATTAGTGATAAGTGATTAGATAATTAAAAGACTCCCAGTGAGATTTAGAGTAAGATATCCGGAGGGAAACAACTGAGCTGTCACAAGTAAGTGTAATTCCGTTACCGCGTGCTCAGCCTCCGATAATTAAATATATATTAATTAGGGGAATATTTTGGGGTTGATTGATCCGGATAAAGTGAGGGATTAATTGTGGATAAATTGGGCCCATATTTTGGCCGGAGATATTAGGATTTTGAGTGAAATAACTCGGTGGAAAATCACACAAGTGTAATTGGCGTCTCCACGCCAATTAAATATCATTAGAAATAATCCACAATTATCCCGAACATCGGGACATTGAGTGACTTGAAACACCCATAGAATTGTGGGGAAGGAATTGATAATAAATTCATTGTATTATTTCCGGACGATTCTGGAAATAATATCTCATAAAAAGGGAATATAAAATCATCAACAGGTGTTGCCTCGTGCCACGCGGTCGGCCATATTGTATACCGGCCGGCACATTCAAATCATACGGGTACACTCTCAGACTTGCGAGTGGTCGCACTTCCAAAGTATACTCTCGGGCGGCAAAGTGTCGCACTTCTTTTGGCGCCAAATTCAAACGGTAGTATACCGGACTCTGTCACTTCTGGGTTAATAAAAGAGATATTTTGTATTCAAATAGTAATTTACATGATTTATTCCAAGAATAACCCCGAATATTGACCCCCAAGTAATTGACGGTGAGTCTGAACCCAGAGGGCGCCACAGGAAGCTGGACAACGTTGGTGATTCCGGATTCTCGTTGCAGAAGCCCTATTTTGAATCGGATTTGGTCTTTTCCGCCATTAATCACACACACACACACGCACCTATTACACACACACACACCTACTACACGCACACGCACCTACTACACACACACGCAACCTTCACACATACGGGGCCTATAATCAGACGATTTTGGGCCTCGTTACAGAACACGCACCTTACATAACGAGGCAGGAATTCCACCCGAATCTCTAGCCTCGTTACAAGCATCATTCTCATTTCTGAAAAAGAAAATTCAGCATTAGAACAACAACTTCAAAATTGTAACTTTCCACTAAATTAAAAGAAAAGATCAATATTGTTACCGCAAATATGCATTTTTCAATCGCGGTATCCTTAATGAAAACGTCTCCATAATCAAATCAACTCGTGCAACTTCATTATTTATCATTCCCGATATGATATTAATAAAATAGTCAGCTAATTCACTAAATGTTCCTTTGGGTAATTGTTTCCATTTGATTTGTTGACAAATGTTTAAAATATTCACAATCGAAACTGAATACTGCGATGGTCCATCACGTTCATATTCTGTTTTTGAACTTAATGCGTCGATGAGGGCAAATTTATTTTTATCAAATGCTATTGGACCGTCATCTTCGTAAAGGGGATTGGAATCTGATAATTCATAAGAGAATAAAATCTCCAAATCATAATGCCGTTCTCTAGCTAAGGCAATAATTCTCTGTGATGCTCGTAAATTCAAGGTTGATGATTCTTTTTTTTTTTGGTGCATTTTTTTTGTCGCATTTACTAAGGCCAAATTAGTTTTTCTCAAAGGATCCAAGATGCTTATCTTCTTTACGGCGTATATACGCTCCTCACAAAAATTTTCTAAAAGCTGACAACCAGTTTCAAACAAATTTATAATTGCCGTAGCATTCTCACTTGCAATTAATTCCCGTGTAGTAATATTCATTAAATCATTCTTTCCACAGTCAAAGGGATTTACTTTGCTCTCCAAATATTTTGCCATTTTCCCTACTAATAATTCACTTTCTTTGGTTATTGATGGAGAACATTCATAATGAGTCTGTAATTCATAGTTATCATCATAGATGAATGTAATAGTTTTCAATAAATTATCTATTGCTAATTGCTCATGATAAACTAGATTCCATCTAGTTACATAATTTTTTTTTCTCGGACCCAATAACACCGGCATCACTTTTAGAAGAACGGTTGATTGTACATTCAAGCCCTTGATCAGGAGGGATCGACGTGAACGGAGTATTCGTTTGCTTGAAGGTGAATTTTCCAGACTTGAACGCGTTATAAATTTCTGGATAAATATCAGGTAATGCGTCAAAGTCTTGTACACACAAAGGAAACCATCGCGCGTAATTGGTACGATCCAATGAATAAAAAATTTGTAAAGTCTGTTTTGCCGACTCAACATATAAATCCCAGTTCCCAGTCCTATCACTTCTGATCAAATTTTTTACCAACTGTATCATGATTAATCCATTATTCCAGTAACAAAACATCTTGGATTCGATACATCTGCGTTCTATGAATTCTTGGAAGTCCACTTTCAATTTATTGAATTTTTGGTCAAGATCAAAGTGGAGATTTTGGGCAGTATCATAGGACCCCTCAATTATCATTTCTTGTAGCAGTTGATAAGAAGATAATTTATCTTGATAATAAGTCAACGAATTTTCATTAAAAAAAGCTTCCAACCGCAGTCTTCTTAAAGCTTCACCGATTAAAGGAAATCCCTTCAATGATCTGGCGTAATTCGTCCCAGAGAGTACTTGTTCTGCTGTTGCAGGACCGAATGCTCCAGTTTCGACCAGCAAATTTTCTATGCCACTATTTTTGCTTCCGAATGGAAGCATTGTAAACGCGATTTTTTTCGATTTTAAGATTTCATCGGAATATGACTCAGAATGATCCAAAACGTCGAGAAATGACATTTTTTAAAAATGTCTGTATGTGTGTGTGTGTGTGTGTGTGTGTGTGTGTGTGTGTGTGTGTGTGTGTGTATGTGTGACAGATATCGGCTCATTGCTCAGCAACGGTAATACTTGGTGAGCCGAAAATTTAACAGTACTTTCCCTCCCCGTGCAAATTGCTGTCAGTGAAATTTCAGAGAAATCGGTTGAGTACTTTTCGAGAAAATTCAAATTTTCGAAAAATCGTTTTTTCGACTTTTCTCCGCGAAAAATTGATTCACAGCCCCCACTCTCAGCAATGAAATAGATCTCATTTGAACTCACAATTTTCACTCGGGGTAAATTTTGCTCAGATTTTTCGTTTGCAGATAATTTCAATTACAGTGTTTTTTATCCTGAATTTACTATACACGCTAGCTCAAAAACTATTCGAGTTAGAGACTTCAAATTTCGCCAGTTTGTGCATCTAATGAGTGAAAAGTTTGGTATTGAAATTGGGCACAATCGCTCCAGTAGTTTCTGAGATATTGTCCAAAAACCATTTTATGAAAAGAGGTTATATCTCCAAAAGTATCCAAGCGATTACATCCAAGTTCAGCTTAAAAGATTCATCTCAATGAGCCCCACAAATGGTGAAAATTTCAGATTTTTCAGAAAAAGTCTCTTGTAAGGATGTTCGATAAATTAGTTTTTTCAAAAATCACGGTTTTTCTTAGCTTTCTCCATAGGAACACTACTATTTTTTATGTCACCATCCGAAAGTAGGCAATTTTTTCTACAAGATCTTACCATTTGTGCCTTTTCATTCTGACGACATTCAGAAAAAATAGAAATCCTATTTGGAACCCGAACTTCAATTTTTCAGATCTGTCGTAGGATCTTCCATTTATGATTGAAAAATTGTTTTTTTTTGTGGTAAACATGAATAAATAAAGTTCACCAAAGATCGAACCATCATTAAATTTGTCCTTACAAGCGAATTTACTTCGTGCAAATGTCCACTTATGACAATTGTTGTGAAACCAAATTTCGTTACTGCATTTAGAATAATGAAAAATATAAATTGTAATCTCATGGATAATTTATATGAAAATTCCATTCGGAAGCATTTTGCCAATCGAATTGGCAAAATATTAAATGTCGCACAAGGAGTGGGGCTTGCGAATAACGCACAGGATATAACGCTTCTGCTTGTTAAAATATTTACCAATCGCAGTAAGCGCACATTTCACTAGATGAAAATTTCCCATTAATATACAGAGATCTTTGAACTGATCTGGGTAACGTAATTTAATGTCTTTAGCCACTCTGTAAACATCTTGATCGCAAAAAATGGGGAATGATTTCTGTTCTAACTGTCTTAAAACGTTATTAAAATTTTGCATTGCTGTATATACAGTTACATAATCTTTCATGGGATGGGGTAAAATGGGTAAGAAGCCTACAGCATCTACAGGACGTTCATCTTTATTTACAATTGAATGAAAAGCCGACCAGTTTGGTATGTTTTGCGTTTCATTTATTTTGGAAATTGAATCGGGAATTTGTGATAAGTTCATGCGACAAAGAGCCCATGTCAGATCATGTGTGCATAAATCGTAATAGAGTTCGGGCTTCATATCTGTAGTATTATAGCGCACTGGAAAATTATCGGGTATGATCAAAGGACCAGTGGGATCCTGAAATTCTCGAAGTTGTTGACATGGTAACAATTTATTAAATGTTCTTTCCCGTCTCGACACATTTGTTTCTGCAATTCTTGGCTTCCTATGAGTACTCGATTTTTCTTGAAATAAAACGGCAACTGTATCATGCGTGCTATCCAATCCTGAAACGGTTGTTGCATTATTATCAAAATTATCAAAAGCGCCAATAGAAAATTTGGTTGTATCAACGTGAGCAGGAATAGGCACATCTTCATTACATTTCAACGCCGTATAATTAGCAAGTCTAGTCTGAAATCGTTGCAATTCATCGTAACTGACACTCATGCCAAGACGATTAAGTTTTTTAATTAATGACGAACTTTTACAAGTAGACTGTACACATGATCCAATCATCATTTGCAGAGGCGTTTTTTTTCTACCATCAGTAAAAATATAAAACATCATATTAAACATACTTTTTATTCGTAAAATTTTACTCGGATTACTCTTTTCTTGCAATAAATCATCGTCTTCTTCTTTCTCTTCAGGTCCTAATATTAAAGATTCTTTGTGAAAATCATTTGGATCGATGCTATATAACTCCGAAAAAAATGTCAGCAGTGGCTCTGGTATTTTCATCCTTTCCCATGAATCTTTCAGATCTGTGGCATCACAAAAACTATCGTTTAAATCAAAGTCGTACTTGATTAGAGAGTTTTTAATTATATTAGCACTTTCTTTAATTGAACAAGTGGAATTCTTCTCATGAAGTTCATGAACTAGATCATCAACCGTTTTTGAGCTACTGAAGATAATTGACGGTTTATTGTATTGTTTTGGTGTAGAAATATCAATTTTATTTTGATAATATCGAGTAATATATTTTTTAATATCACGATTTTCAATTGGTGCTTTCGGATTCAATGCGTTCATTTGATCACGTAATTCACTTAAAGTGAAAAAAGATCCGGATTCTAAGCTGTCAGCAATTGAATCTATGATAATTTGAATTGCTTCTTCTTTCCCCAACATTACATTCAAATTTTCATCGTTCTGTGCACTTATAGAATCGGAGACATCAAATAAACAATATTGAGAATTGTCTTCGCTGGGCCCTGCTCCACTATTGTCATTATCGTTAGCATCACCACCTTCATCAGCTACGTGGACTCTTTTATGTACCTGAAGATCACTTGCACCGCGCTCATATTTAACTTGATAATTCCGCATACAATTACTGTGATACAGAATCCCAGCTTCACGCAATTTTTGAACAGTGTCCGGATGAGCTGTTCGATTATGAACATCATCGCGAAAAAAACGGGTTGATTTGATGAAGGCTTCAATGGATTTGTCCTCACTTAATCGAAACCGTCTAGTTTTCAAATACTTTATTTTAAAACGTAACGTACTTTATGCATTGATATCTACCAACTAACTAGTAACTGACTGGGTACTGACTGATGAATAATTAACTGAGTAAGTGAGGAATTCTTGAAGGACCAGAATTTATATAATACAATTTTGAGGTAGTAGTGGGGGAATAGGTAGGTCCTTTGAACATTTTCGGTTTTTCCTGAATTATCTTTATTTTTGTGAATTTCCATTGCATTTAGGGATGGAGGATTTAATCCCTTGGAAAGTTTGGTTGGGATACGTAATTATTGAGGACCCGATTAAGGATTAAGGGATTAGGCTCTCGGGGCGGTTTATTTGGGGCCTATAATTATCATGGGTTCGATAGGATTGGTTTGAAATAAAAATGTAGAGAAATGATAACGAAAAGACTTATGACTTAGAATTCTTTCAATGGAGATTTGATAAATTTAATGAAGATATGGAAAAAAGCCTAAGAAAAATGGAGATGAATTTTCGTGAAGTCTTTTTTCATTGCACCGATTCAATCGTGGAGAAAAAAAAGTCATGAGGATAATTATTCTATCCAGTAGAGAAAAAAAAGTATGGAGAAATAAGGAAAAGATTAACGATTTAATATTGAAATTGAATATTATTGAATTTTGGGGTAGTAGTGGGGGAATGGGTAGGTTGCTCACACACACAGAGGGGCGGAGCTTCACGAATGGATGAGGCTCCTGTGTGTGTAAGCATTCTGTGCGTGAGCATTTCCGTTGTGCTGTAAGAAACGCAGCGAATAATCTCAAAAATTAAGCAAGATACGCCTTTTCTCTACTGAAGTTTTTCTTTAGAGAATTTTGAGAGCTTCAAAATATACCTAGAAAAATTTCGGTAATTGGATACTATAGCTCTGCCAACTGAAAATTGGTGTTTTCAACGTTTTATTTCAAATTTTTTCTTCCGCCTTGCTTGTTGCGCCTATTCTAGGTTCGCATTGAGTTTGGTTTCGGAAAATTTTCATTTTTTAATTTTTTTTGCAAAATTATTGGGGTTGTCAATTTCGAGCTGAAAAACTTGAATTAATTCGTTGTGTTTAACAACTCAACGAATACAACATTCAAACGTTAATAAATTTTATTTCACAGTAATTTGGAAACAAAATAATAAATTCAATAGAGTAGAGTTTGATGTTTTGATTGAGCATGAGGTGAGGGGCGGGGTGAGAGGTGAGGCAGGTACGAAACAGTCGATTTCTTCCTGACAAAGACAGTTGGTGTGAAAACACAATGATAAACAGAGACCAATGGTCTTATGAAAATGGCAAATTTGGTAATTCAACCAAATGAGCCTTTTCTAGACCAGTATCATTTGAGTCTTCTGCAGTGAAACATCAAAACTGTGTGTTTTGTTTTAAGAGCTAGTTGCCACCACTGCATCTTGGTTTTTTTTGGAAAATCCAGTTTTTCAGATGAGTATTTTGAAGTTTCATTCAATCCGTATTAAATTTATTGAGGTTTTTTTTCGTCTTTTTCCTTTTTTTTCGTTACTATTTTTAATTGATATTCCAAATTGAAATTGTTCCACGCGAAGTGTACAAATTATTGACAAATGAATGAAAAGGTACATTTAAAAAGCACATTGTGCAGGAAGTACTTGTTTCTGTGTAATATAAAAATTAAATTTTTTATGCCCAATGAAGGTGGGCGGAGGTTTTTGATATATTCTTCATCTAAAATCCCGAGTGTCGTTCATAGGATGGGTCGTGATAGGTTCCTTTTCGAGGCCTATGCACCACTACGTCCACGTCGTGGCCTTGGGTTACGCCAAACGTGGTGATAATCTCAATTTTCATTTATTGTTTTTTTGGTTTAATTGGTTAGTGACTTCCAAAAAAAGTTAGTTGTTTTAGGTAAAAATTTAATTAGGATTGTGTCTGCTCGCCTTGAAATCTTGCTACTGGTCTCTGCTACATCGAAACACATCAATTTAATTCAAAAAAATTGGTAAAATAATTCAAATTTTTCAATAGTGGGGCAGAGTAAAAGTAGCCAATTACCAAAATTTCGCTATCCCGTTGAGTTTCTGAGATATTGCACGTTTCTGAGCATCATATTCAGAAGAAACTACTGTTACAAAGTAGTAGCCGCTAAGGAGAGGAGAATTCTATTTTTCGTCATTTGATTTCACTCAATATCTCGGAAACCAAGCGAGATGGCGAATTCTTTGCAGTAACCTATTTTTCAGACCTTGACATTCTCTACAAGAAAAGGCCAGTGCTATAAAAGCGTATCTCGCACATTGAGGTTTCAATGTGAGAAAATATCAGCAAATGATGCTTTTTAGTGAAATTTATCAAGAAACTTTGTTTGTAATGCTCGAAATTTTCTACATAAAATTTTTTTTTTTAATTCTGCCAAGTCCAATTATTCCTGAGATATTCTCATTCAATAGATGATGATATTGCTGGAAAAATATTGAAATGGCCAGAAAAAAAACAACCATGCGTAGCATGGCTTTTAAAAAAAAGTCGTCAAGTGCGCGTTTTTGGATTCAAATGATGGGGCTAAAAAAGATTCGAAATCGTAGTGTAGCCCCAAGTACTCAGTGCAAACAGAAAAGCGCAAATTCCGAATTCAAAGCAATAATAGAGAAAAACAGGAGCCGAAACAAAAATTCAAAAAACGTGCTTGGCTGGGCGATCACTATCAAACCATATGAGCACAGCCAAGCACGTTTTTTGAATTTTTGTTTCGGCTCCTGTTTTTCTCTATTATTGCTATTGAATTCGGAATTTGCGCTTTTCTGTTTGCACTGAGTACTTGGGGCTACACTACGATTTCGAATCTTTTTTAGCCCAATCATTTGAATCCAAAAATGCGCACTTGGCGACTTTTTTTTTAAAAGCCATGCTACGCATGGTTGTTTTTTTCTGGCCTATACTATATACATTTAGAACATATGATTTAATCTTTCATGAAATATGATTAAATCAATAAAGAATGATATCAATGATAGAATGCACTTCTTTCAGACAAAAACTGACACAATACGTTATAATTCACTTACCTGATAGTTTTTAGCAAGGAAATGACAGTTTTACTACGATTTTCTTGCGGATGAGATTGCGCCAAAGAATCAATTATCGAAAAACAAAGATCGAACAATCGATTCTAAAGCGAGTGTTGAACGAGAACGGAGTACGGTTTTTCGTATGTCAGTAAGGGATAGAATAAGCGATAAACGTGTGCGTGCGTGACTGTGAGACGCTGCGCGCGCACCCAGCATGTGTTATTGTCTTGCACGACTTTTTTCTTGAAAAATTGTAATATCTTCGTAAATATTGATAATAAAAAAAAATGCCCGAGATATTTTTGTTTCAGTTTTCCATGGTGAGTTCTATGAAATAAAAATGAAAAAATAAAAAAAATTACGCTACGACATATCGCGGTATAAACATTTGAAATGTTAATATAAAAAAACGGGGTGACCCTACAAAAAAATAAATTTCAGATTCAGATTCTCCACATCAAAATACATAAGAATCCACTGAGAAAAGCCTTCGGCAAATTAAAAAGAAATTGCATGCAGAGCTCCATTGTGGCGAAAGGATTAATCGTCGTACAGCAGATTCCTGTGATCCTCGTCCGTTTACAGGTGCCTCCTTCCGACGTGAAGAGAAACTTCGATGAAAGCGGGAGTATTCAAGGCGAAAAATTAAAAAAAAATCAATTTATCGATAATTAAAAAAATCTCTCTCTCGTTTCTCGGGACTTTCCGGTCTAAAAAAATTATTGTTCACTGCGATACCGGTCTAACCAAAATTCAATTAGTAACGCAAATATAGCGTTACAACTAACTTCCCCCAGACCGTAAGTGGTGAAAAACCCTCGGCAAACAAACCCAATAAACCACTATCAACGGATTTCCCGAAAAACTCGAAATCTTAGAACAAAACACAAATAAACCACGAAAGATAAACCATCACCAACGAATATGGCAGAGGAACAATAATACCGGTCAACACGATTTTTGGGTCTGACTTCTACATGTTGAATTTTTGTCTCATCGACCCTAAAAATGAAGAGACAATTTCTTTTCCTGATCAAAGTTTGCATTTGTAAAAACTAGAGCACTTCTTCAATTTTCCGGCAAAAATAATTGATTTTTCAATTTTTATTGTGATTTTACTTTAGATTATGATAAGAAAAATTTTTGCTGGATATCAGAGGCTTTTTTATTCAAGATTTGTGATGAACAATAACATTTCATTGTAGATTAACAAGAAATTAATGTCTAAAAGTGAACATTTTTTGTATTTCTTTTATGTTCGTGCGCGCTATCTCGTATTAAACCCCAAATATAGACTCCCATTATATTCTCGTTGTACTACCCTTGATAACGCCGCTCAAAGTCCATCACATCGTGATGAAAACGCTCTCCTTGTACCTCAGAGTAGACACCCATATTATCTTTAAATTCATCCACATGAGAATGTAGCATATGAAGTTTATGAGACATTCTGCAACCCATAATTTTGTAGCTTTGAAGCAGGATTTCAATCAATACTTTATAATTGTCAGCTTTATTGTTTCCAAGAAAACCATCAACCACTGCTTTGAAACTCTTCCAGGCTTTTTTCCACGAGCATTTAGAAGCTTTTTGAAGTCCTTCATTATTTGTTTTATTTTTAAATATTCGAAAGCTTTCGAATTTGGATCCAGAGTCTTGACGAATTGTTTCATTAAGCCTAATTTTATATGTAGCGGCAGCATCAGTATATCTTGGGGCTTTACGATTGGTTCCGCCTTGACGTTATGTTTTCCAATTTGGAATTCCACTCGATCAGGCCATACACGCTGCTGATAGTGCATTGAATCTGCTCTGCTGTCCCATAAGCAAAGGTGGCAAGGATATTTGGTATATCCACCTTACATTCCCATCAGAAAACCAACCATTTTAAAATTACTGATCACTGGCCATTGGTATTCTGTGTATTTTAATTTTTCTAGTATGATTTTCACACTCTCATAGCTATCTTTCAACAATACAGAATGTGCTAGAGGAATACTAGGTATTACGTTTCCGTGGTGAAGCAGAACTGCTTTTAAGCTTCTTGAAGAGCTGTCGATGAAAAGCCGCCAGTCAGATGCTACGAAGGGTATCCCGATTTCATCAAACAAATCAGTAACGCTCTTAGAGTAACAAATACCCGCTTCTTTCGTGAAAAAACAGGAAAGAGTCTCATGGCGCTCTCTTTGGTCAGTTATTTTCACATCATCTTGCAGCAAGTTCCATTGTTTTAGTCGTGAACCGAGAATCTCCGCTTTACTCTTAGGTAGGTTCAGGTCTCGTACTAAGTCGTTGAATTCACCAGAGCTGATAAAATGAGGCCCGAATCTCTGCGATTTCGTCGCGAACTCACTACCATCAGAGTTGGTCAGTGGTGTACTCGATTCTGTTGAACTTTGCGTCACTTGAACTTCAGAGCTATCTGAACGTGATGGCACAGGCAAACTTTCATCATGAGGTATCGGAGAAGACGTTGAGAGAAGATCAGGATAAAAAATCTTTTCATCATTTTCACCAGATCACCGCTTACTTGGATTAACCATACAAAAATAACAGTCGTGGACGTGATCACTAGGTTCCTTCCAAGTCTTGGCACTGCAAATTTCATGTGTCGGTTTTCTCCTCAATACCATGCTAGAAATAATATGATTATGACTAGTGTAATTCAAAATTTGCTTGAGATTTTCAAATATTTCAAATTCTAGTTTTTTACCTTCTAAAGTATTTTTGCAATTAACGCAGGCAAAGTGAGGTACCCAATTTTCATCTTGAACACTGATTTTAAGTTTAAAATAAGCTTCATAGGCTTCACTAAGCTTCAAATTTGTTGACAAAGCGAATTTTTTACTTCTAACTTTAATAAATTCACCGCAAATAAAGAAAAATGAATCAACATCATTTCTACACTGTCTTGATGCCATTTTCGAACTGAGTAATACATAAATACGTTTGTTACAGCTGTGATAGACAAGTAAACATTCGCTACTGTGACATTTACAATTACCAATATAGTTCACTTTCGCGTTAATCAAAGTGCAGCCATGTTTTGTTCCTAAAATGAATTACAATATCCTTATCGACGTGAATCAGACAAAAGCAAACTTTAAGAACTGAAAATAGAAATTTAAATGTTTTTCAATGTCTAGAATCAGAATTCAAGGATGAGAACAGAAACCCAGAAGAAAAAACTTTTTTGTTGACCAGTGTAATCAGTCACAGATACAATTTAACTCTTATTTATTTCGCCGATAATCTTTGGCGACAAAATAATACAATTGGTCCGAGACCCCTCCTTCTGCCTCGCCTTGTGCTGCGCAACAGGCAAATAATAATAAAAAAAAAAATACAAAAGAAAATGCTCAATTTCGGGCAGCGATATATAATAGAAAAAAAATACTGCTTTTCTGAACCTGCAGCAATAAATTAATTATAAAAGAAAACAATAAAAAAAATCAACGTTTGTAGCGCAAGCAACGATAATAATTGGTCCGAGACCTGTTCTTGTACCGAAACTATTTTTTTTTCTTCAATACAAAGTCCTTCTTGTTACGATACCAAAAAGGTGGCGTTGAACGATATTTCCTCGGGGAACAATAAGGACAGATGTCGCCATAAACACCTCGTGTGCCGCCAGACCGCTAAAAAGTACCGCGTGGCTCGACTGGACAACGTTCAGCGTGATGATCCGACGAACGACGGTTAAAGCAATAACGCACATCACACGTCTCCGGCCACAACTCCGGAACTTTGGCCAACCGATTAGTGAGATGATACGTGTTGAGCTTAGCCTGTTCCTTAGAAATGAACGAGCGAGGTTCAATTTTAAGCATAGGTTTCGGCTTCGGCATCTTGTGCGCCGGAAACGCAAGTAAGGCCTCCATGGGCTCGTCGATTATTCTCGGCCAAACTTGGCACGAAAAATCTCTACAAGCGAAGGTATCCGTCACTATGCCTCTTAAGACATTCGCAATAATCGTTTGCGTTGACATCGAACGCGTGGTACATGTTGTAGCCGTAATCATCAATTGGTGTATTTTTCTCCGCATCTTTCTCCGCGAAATTTCATAAAAACAAAGAAGCTCCAGGCTGACGTCCGTAATTAAGAAACGCAGGTCACGTATTCAAAGTACTATGATGAGCGGGATTATACGCAAATTTAAACTCCGATAAATAAACGTCCCACTCACGATGGTCTTGGCTGGTGTAACAAATTATCATACTTTTCAGAACGCGATTCACTCGTTCCACAGCATTCACCTGTGCGTGATAAGGCTGTGTTGTTACATATTCAATACCGAAACTCTTGGCCATCTCACGCATCTTCTCATTCGAGAACTCTGTTCCATTGTCCGTTAACACGTTGGCATCCAAAATACTCGTTGAATTCGGAACTAGATAAGCATCTTTCTTCGTTATTTTATTCAATTTTCGAAAATCGATACACATTCGATACTCATCTTTCTGACGAACCATTACCACCGGATTACTCCACGGACTATTAGATGGTTCAATAACCCCCATCTCAATAAGTTCGTCACATTGTTCCCTCATTGCCGATAAAACAGGCGGTGACATTGGAGAAGCTTGCTGTCTTATGGGCGAATGATCACGTGGATCTATAATATCATTTTGTTTCGTGGCCCTTGATTACGAGAATTACGCTGGTTCACATTCGGTGGAACATAAGCGCAATCTGTGTAAATCGTATCAGTCACGGAAGGTGGGATTGAGAGCTTGGATAAATTATGACGACGATCATCATCTGTGACCAGTTCACCAAACTGTTTAAATGTACGAAATTCACTCCGAGAAATGACTTGAATGTACTTGCATCGTAAATTAAAATACACGACATCTAATCTTGCTCCCTCCGATAAATTCTCATCTCCAGAAAGACTCCATAACAATCTCACGTTATAGTCACAATATAATCTGAACCACGCTCGAACTCGCCATGTGTACAAACCATAATGTCGTGAACTATATGACATTTATCCATTTCAGGATCTGAAAAACGATGAATCGAACCCCGTCGAAACTCTTCATAATTTCGGAATTAATACTGACGTTCCAACCACCAATTCATTGCAATGCCCCTTAACAGAATCAGCATCACACAGAACAACTCATCATCTCCCATTACACAAGCCTGTTCACAAATTGCAATACGATTCAAGAATACGTTAACACTTTCATTTTGTTGTCCCGCAAAATTTCAAATTCCAAGATTTTACCCGATCTTAGGCTGCTAAATTCGAATGAGTACGACTTTGATGATTTGAACGATCTTCCATATTCGAAACAAGTGCCGAAACTGGCGCAAACATTGGTACATCATTAACATTACATAGCTCAAGCAACGCAGCCGGAAACATTGATGGATGAACCCGCTGTGAAGCATTCACCGGTGAAGTTGGTGCAATTGGCTGCACTGGAAGACCGTTATTTCCCAAACTGTGCAAAAATGCTCCTGAATGTGGTGATCGTACACCACCAGCAATCGGGATTTGTGGAGAACTAAACCACGTTGAGTTTGACAAAGGTGTCTGAAAACCCTACGGTAAACCTGAAACCATCGAATTATTACTAGGCGTATTCAAATTCCTGAGTCCTGTACTAGCGATAGGAGTGACAGACGATTTGACAGTCGACGTCGAAATTCCTGTAATCGCCGTTACAATTACTTCGCTAATCGGTACATTCTGTTCACTCAAAATCGTTAAATGAATCGGACGCGTCGTCATGTCTTCTGGAGTCCATAATATATGTGGGTTCGAAGACCTTAAAACTGCGCGTGAGAGACGCTCTCTCAAATTCTTAATATCACCCGAATCATTTGCCTCGAAATAAATAAAAAAAAAAAAAAAAAAAAAAAAAAATTTGCCTCGAAACCGCGTCACATATGTTGCAAAGCAGACATCGACGAATTCTAGACCCAATTATCAGTCTGAACATGACTGGTAGACGACCCACTAGTATCTGTTTGACTCACCGGTATTCCATCTACCATTTTGTATTAATGAGTTTAAAATAATACAAAACAATACAATTTTCGTAAAAAAAAATTTAATTCAGTAACAAATTTCTGTATTCATATTCCAATCAATAGAAAAAAATTAAACCCAAATTCCTTGATTTCTTTCAAATATATCAGCCCTAAACAACAATGGCCGATAATTCAAGATATGCCACACGTTGGGTACCAAAAAAATGTCACGCATTTTTTTAATCCACGTTAAAATGAAAAAAATAGTGGAACTTTCATCAAATCCAGAATAACAAAACAGTCCAAAGAAATCAAAACAACGTTAATTTTTGGGCGCCAAGACGACCTCTCGTCCGAAATCAAAATTCAAAAGTACGACACAGAAAACAAGCAGGAGTTCCACCCTTTGTGCGTAATTTGCAAACCCCACTCTTTGTGTGACATTCAATATTTCGCCAATTCGATTGGCAAAATGCTTCCGAATGGGATTTTACCCATAATCAATCGAATCTCTATAAAAATGAATATATTTTCAATCGCTCAAAAAATAACATTATTCTCGCAAGAAATACGCACTGATAGATCCCTACAAATATTGCTTGAGACTGTATCGATCTATTTAGTATTCCATCGACGATACTTAGAATCAATTTGGAATTCGAAATCTCAGCTCAGAATAATCGATTAAATTGCAATAATATCACATGGTACATAAAAATTCAATATTAGATGAAAATTCAGATCCTATGATGGAACACAAAAATTGACGTTCGGGTTCCAAATAGGATTTCTATTCTTTCTGATTGTCGTCAAAATGAAAAGGTACTCATTTTGTAGAAAAAATTGTCTACTTTCGAATGGTGAAATAAAAAAAAGTAGTGTTCCTAGGGAGAAACCTGAGAAAAACCGTGATTTTTGAAAAAACTAATTTATCGAACATCTTTATAAGAGACTTCTTCTGAAAAATCTGAAATTCTCACCATTTGTGGGGCTCATTGAGATGAATCTTTCAAGCTGAACTTGGATGTAATCGCTTGGATAGTTTTGGAGATATAACCTCTTTTCATAAAATGGTTTTTGGACAATATCTCAGAAACTACTGGAGTGATTTTGCCCAATTTCAATACCAAACTTTTCACCCATTAGATGCACAAACTGGCGAAATTTGAAGTCTCTAACTCGAATAGTTTTTGAGCTAGCGTGTATAGTAACTTCAGGATAAAAAACACTGTAATTGAAATTATCTGCAAACGAAGAATCTGAGCAAAATTTACCCCGAGTGAAAATTGTGAGTTCAAATAAGATCTATTTCATCGCTGAGAGTGGGGGCTGTGAATCAATTTTTCGCGGAGAAAAGTCGAAAAAACGATTTTTCGAAAATTTGAATTTCCTCGAAAAGTACTCAACCGATTTCGCTGAAATTTCACTGACAGCAATTTGCACGGGGAGGGAAAGTACTGTTAAATTTTCGGCTCACCAAGTATTACCGTTACTGAGCAATGAGCCGATATCTGTCACACATACACACACACACACACACACACACACACATACAGACATTTTTAAAAAATGTCATTTCTCGACGTTTTGGATCATTCTGAGTCATATTCCGATGAAATCTCGAAATCGAAAAAAATCGCGTTTACAATGCTTCCATTCGGAAGCAAAAAAATCAAATAATTCCATGCGAACGTCCGACTAGTCAGAACAAAAGAATTTTGAAGATCCTAATGACTCCGGAGGCGACTGGGTTCCGAAATTCACCTGTAAAAAAATCTTTGGACTAGAAATACAGATTCAGAAACACAGATCAATCACTTTCGATTCAGTAATTGTAATGAGACCGTCATTATTCTTTTTAGTTCTGCTCTTCTAAAAAAAAAAATAATTCAGAATTACAATAATAATTGCAAATAAAAAAAACTACTTTGTTACTGAATCTTAAATTTTAAACAATTAAAATATTGCCGTTATCATATGAAACCTCACAAATAATTGATTTATCCTGATTCGATACAATGAAAAACGAAATCCAAATAATAATAAAAATAAAAGAATCAAAGAACCAGAATGAATTCAAAAGTCCCGACAAAATTCTCCCTAACATGACAAAACGAAAATCAAACAACACAATTCAAAATGTGGTTAAAAATATAGTCAAGAAATAATTTTTTTTTATACTTATTTAACGTCGCCATCTTTTCGCTAAGATTATGCCAATCAGTGACGGAGGTTCATGGTGTGTCTGTGGAAAAGCACTTGTAAATAATTTTACAGTGGTGCTTGTGTCATTCGGCAGAGACTAGGATTTGAACCCGGGTCTTCGAGTTGGTAATCCGATACTCTATCGAACGAGCCACTGTTCACCTGAATCAAGAAATAATGAAATCCAAATTTGAATTAATTCTGATTTCCCACGAAAAGCCTCTTACGGCTTTATCTCCGCCTGGACAATCAGCATCCAGTGGAAACACGCCTCAATATTTTCAGTAATCGGAAAATTTAATAAAATAATAAGAAAAAAAAAATTTTACAACAAATCGTCGCCGTTAAAAAAGTGATTAAAAAAAATAACAATAATAATTCGTCGTGAAATGGGAAGAAATAGAAAAAATTATTACTGAAAATTTTGGAGACGCCGATTGTCAAGAAAATTGACGAAATAATTGAATCACAACCAGTTTCATAAATCCCCGACAATATTAATTTCCGAAAAAATAAAAGAATAAAATAACGAGAAATGACAGAGTTGATTACAAATCTCGTTATCTGACTTTTGCGAAAATTATAGAATAAGAAGAGGAACTAATACGCCACGGAAAAACCGAAAATGGCGGTTACCGGCGTCACAAAGACGCTAAACGAACAACAATGTCCAAAATTATGCCAAGAATAAATCACATGCTTACCAGAGTGTTGTTGCTTCAGCCTCAATTAGATGAATCCTAAAATCCCTTCTCAATGTCTGATAAACGTCCAAAAAAATATTCCTGATTGTCCTTGACAAATTTTTAATTAATTTTTTATTGCAACAGTAATTCTTGCTTTTAATTTCTCGAAAAATCACTCCAAACAAAAATCACGTCTGTACTCGTTGTCACCAAAACGGAAAGTGAGGGAAGACGGCGGCGTGCGTCGAAAATTGGACCACAGGTTTGGCTCTTTCCAAATTAATCATACAGTGACATTAAAGATATTCTTTTATCGCCGGTTTATTTTTGCTATTATTCCGGTAGTTGATTCAATGATAAAAGAATGAATCTTCAAATCAAACGTCAAAAATTCCCTAACAATTTTCTATATTCATCTCCTAATCAATATCTATCATAATTAATTATTATCGAATTGAATAATTATTGTAATGTCCTTGATTTCCATTTCCCTCCAATCAGGTGTGAGAATCCAAGCGAAAACTCCTCCTACGGATTTCCGCTATCTGCGTCGATAATCGTGGTACAGCAGATTCCTGTGATCCTCGTCCATTTACAGGCGCCTCCTTCCGACGTGAAGAGAAACTCCGATAAACACGAAAGTATTCAAGGCAGAAAATGAAAAAAATCAATTCATCGATAATTAAAGAAAAATCCCTCTCTCGTTTCTCAGAACTTTCCGTTCTGGTGAATCAAAACAAATTATTGTTCACTGCGATACCGGTCCAACCAAAATTCAATTAGTAAGGCAAATATAGCAATACAATATGAAATGAAAATTACTTTTTGAATCCATTTCGAATTCTTTCAATTGAATTCCTGTTCAGAAAACTGCATGCATGTGGAGGAGATCATTATGGTTATGCTTGATCACCTGTTAAGTTCTACGATCTAATTGACAAAAAAAGAATGTATATTGTGTGACGTAATTCTGAGGTCTAACGGTAAACCTCACAATTAAGCACGCCTGAAAATAAAACCAACTTCAAAATTCAAAATAATCGAATACCATATGGGCGCCAGGATAATCTAAAATTATCCAAATCAATAAACCAAATAACATAAAATTCAAACCCAAAATACTCCCTTACTCTGCTCGACTGTCTCAGCGATCTCTCCAAGGTCGTTTGTTGTGGGTGAGAATAAGGAGTAGCAAAATAAAAAAAAATAAATAATTCAAACACAAAATATTTAGGGAAATCAAAAATGTAAATTTAATTTAATAAAATTGTTTAAAAAAAAATATGAATAATAATGAAAATAATTAAATAAACAATTTACTCGTGCACAGCACAATATTAATTATTTCTACGTCACAAGACGTTTTAATAGACTAGTTATTTTATAAAATTTCAAAAATTAATTAATAATTGAAAAGTTATTAATTAATTTATCGTAACAAAATTAAAATTTCAATCAGTAATACAAAATTTAAATTTGAATAAATTCTAGGGATTTCCCGCCAAATAAAGTCACTATAAAAGTCACTAGAAAAGTCACTAGAAAATTCCCTAGGGGACGCTACTACAATGTCCCTGATTTCCCCAACGACCTTGACCAAAAATAAATTTTCACAACGAAAATTTTTAAATATGAAAAGAAAAAAATAAAATGAATTACAAAAGAATAAAAATAAAAAAAAAATCCTTTTCCTTTTCTTTCCCAGGAATAAGAAGAAATTATAATAATTAATTAAAAAAAATAAATTGGTTATGTTTGATGACGACGTTTTATAATTAAAAAAAAAATAAAATAAATTATTTAATTGTCAACGAGAGATTTCCAAAAAGAAATAACGAAAAATAATTAATGAAAGAGAATTTTTCACACAAGAGTATGATCTCGGAAAAATAAACGATAATTAAAGTCGTTACAATACGACATAAAAAAAAATGGCGCGATAAAATTCTATCTAACACAGAAATTAATTTAATATTTTCGCTCACCAACAATATTTCAATAACTGCAATCTCAATTTAATCTTCCAACGAAGTGGCAAACCTTTTACAATTTATTTGCAATACTTTATTTCTCAATTAGTGAATTATTTTTAATAGAAATAATTCGACAAAAATTTTACACCAAACAATCGAGCACGCGTCCAGAACGAGAGTGACGCCATGTTGCTCTCGTTGGGGACAAGACACCGGCCGGTACGAAAGTTCCAACGTGGAGGGCTCCCATTGGTTGGTTAAATCCAACTGCCATGAGTTCAACAGGTGACCACTAGTTGTCACAATTTTGAATTTTCATCTTCCAACGATGAGAAACAAGAAACTCCCAAATTAATTTATTTGCGGAGTATGGTCAATTCTTCAAAATGTTGACAGATGATGCTGGAACCTTCTCCAGTCTTTCTTCTTGTCCTCATCCGATGAAGCAAAATTCCATATTTTCCTTTTGGCCAAAATCCAAAAGATAGCCCTTTTCCTTGTTGTATTAATCGTCCGTAAGGTGCTGCCCTCTTCCGCTCAGTACGAAATATCGCCGATGAGCGGTACAAATTCAAAAAGAATAAAAAAAAATACAAATTCATTAGATTATGTTTAAAAATTAATTATGATCTCCCATTGACAAAAAGGTGTTGACTCTCATCCTGGACACTTTTAAAACATAATTAACGCGCCCAGACGACAACAATGTAACGAGATAAAATATCACGTTACAATTGATAAGAAGTACGATGACAGTCAGTATTTCACTCAACACGTGATTTGGAACTAGAAGGGCCAGGCTGCTCGTTCACTTAGTCACATGCAAATTGGAGTAGGTAACTGCTTGCTACAATAGCTCGCAATTGCTGCTCGCTCGCTTACACATCAAAAATGCGTTATGAATGACGTCCTATTGATGTCTCAGAAATCGGAAGAGACTATACGAGAGAAAATTCTAAGGCGTTTTTTGAGAATCGCAAAATATAAACCTTTTAGAATTATGAGAACGTTCTAAGGGGGAGAAATCCTACATTTTCCTGAAAAGTCACGAAATCTAGATACGTGATAGCGTATCGGGCCAAGTATATGTTCGAGGCCCAAATGCAGAGCATACATATTCCTGACAGAACTTCCACTCCACTTTTTTCTTCATTATTCAATCACTTAAAAACAAGGTGAGCTACGCAAAAAATAGCCTTATTGACATCATCTAATTCGACATGGAGCATTGGAATGGTGATTTTTTGAAAACAATAGTTCAATTAAAAACGCTTCTCAGCAATGGCCGTGGAACATTTTCTGCCAATTTCATTATTGCGAAGTTACATTCCTCTTAAAAGTTTGGCAATACTGTCTTCCACTTTAATAGCCAGTCTATTAATGAAACTGGAGTACGATCCGGAAGTGGATAAAAAAAATCACCATTTGTCGGTGAGGAACCATCGACTTTCAAGAATTTATTGAAGAAGATTCTGAAAGCTTGCAGAAAAATTATGAAATCTGGAGAAAACAAGCAGAAGCCCCTCTACTTGTGCGTAATTTGAACATCGTACATTCAATATTCTGCCAATGCAATCAGCAGAAAGTCTTTGAATGAATTTTTTAATTGTGAGTCTACCATCATCAATCTGTACCTGTAATGGGAGAACCAAAATAGGCCTTATGGGGTTGAGCTCATCCCAAAGATGATCAATTGAATAGTCTTAGAGATGTAGCTCGCTTTTTTGGATGTTTCTATACTAATATCTAAGAAACTACTGGACCAGTTTTGCTCAGTTTCAATAAAGAGCTTTGTGCTTATCAGATGTATAACCTCACAAAATTTGAGGTCTCTGGCTCTACAATTCATCGAGTTATAGAGGTATGAACACTTTTACGGAAAATTTCTCAAAATTTTATACTGGATCAACTGAGAATCTGAGCTCCCACTACCCCAGGGGTAAGAGATGCCGCTTATGAGCGCATATCTCCTCGCTGAGAGTGGCTACTGATATTTCATTCTCCATCGAGAAAAGTCGAAAAAATGATCCTTCAACGTGTTCATTTTCCTCAGAAACTATTTGGCCGATTCAGCAAAAATTCCGAAGAAAGCTTGGGACACACATGGTCAACATGTGGTGAAATTTTCAGATCACTAGCTAGCCTGGTTTCAGAGGAGAGCGAAAAATGCGTCATGATGTACACACATACAGGGTCACATATACACTCACAGACTTTTTTTTGAAACGGTGGTTCTGGATGTTGCATGCCATTTGCAGTCATATTTTCATGGTACCCCAAACTCGAGAAAAATTACGATTAGAAATTAAGTCGTGTGAGAAGTTTCACTTCAAGAACGATTAATTTATCCTTCGCTGTCATCCACTCTTATCAACTCTCATCCCCCCTCATCCACTCGGGATAGATCCGACTCCATTAACCTTCTTTTGCCAACATTGTCGAATCTGATATGCAAGTAATATATGGTATGCACAGTAATAATATAGACGACAATGAAGATTTCTGGTGCAAATCGTATTTTTACCGTAAAATACGATATAATACCGTAATCTGCGATAGAGAATTAGTACTGAACAACACCGCTTCTTACCATAGAATTCAGTACTTTTCTATAATTTATGGAAAATACCATCAAATACTGCAGAATACCGTAATTCTGGTCTGTCACAGTGTAGTAAACTAACATTTTTGAACTTGCTATGGTTTATGTCTTCGAGCCAAAAAAAATATTTCACCTTTAAATGAGAGGGAATTATCTCTTTACATCCTGATTGGAATAATATACATCCATGAAATACAATAAATTGAAAATCATCTACAAAGTTTCGAAATTTTTTTTTTTTTTTATAGTTATTTAAAGTCGCCATGGTTTCGCTAAGATTATGCCAATTAGCGACGGAGATTCATGGTGTGTCTGTGGACAAAGCACTTGTAGATAATTTTACAGTGGTGCTTGTATCATTCGGCAGAGACTAGGGCTTGGATTCGAAAAAAAAAATTATTGATGAAACTTACAAATTATTTTTTGCAGCTGCAGAAAAATTCGGGAAAGTCTCTTTAAATGTCGAATAGTTCAGATTTCGGATAAGTAAACTCACTCTTCAATGCCCTTTGTAAATACAAAAATAATAATGAGAAGATTCACAAACAGAAATGGAAAATAATAAAGAATAACAATTTAACAAAAAGACTAATTAAGCAATAATGAAGAATACAGTTATAATGAATAATCAATAAATATCACAATTTGATAGATGCAGAACAGCTTCGAAACGTGACTGTCCCACTGCACTATAGGCCCAGAGTGTCTCCAACGCTATTGCCGGAGGGATGCTATGGCTCTTCTAGCCCAATTTGTTGAACTGCGATGTTTATCGTGCGAAAATAAAGATTCCTCGGAATTACGTAGGAATCAGTCTTTCCACCGGGCCCACATCGGTGGCCGTAGAACACTCAGTAGCACGCTTGGATTATTTCGGAAGAAGTCATCTAACATTTGCTATATTCTCAGCGAGGGGAATGAGATATCTGAAAATAACTGATACCATACTTTCTGCTATGATTCTAGATGGAGCGAGAGAGGGCAAATGCAATGGGAAGTGCGAAAGAGGGAAGAAAGCGAATGCCAAGTGTATCCAGTCTGGGAGACCTTGCAATCGTTCCTGCTTGAAGCAAGATGAGCCGTGCAAGAAGGTATTCATCAATAATTAGTGCAGCTATCAGCTGTTTTTATGAACTCACAAGAACGGTTTTGAACATTCATCGGATAGGGTAAATGTGGGTATTACTGCGGTTGACAATTCGAGACTGCCTTGAAAAGTATATTTTGAGTGATCATCAGAAGATATCGGCATACTCTTTTTCTCACTGATATACTCTTCAATTTTAATAAAAGGGAACCGTTTTTTGAACAGTAACTGACTATTGACATGAAATTAACGACAATTCATGTGTTGAAAATCAGAGGGATTTTTATGACGCTCACTCAAGTTACTTATGAGTGACCGTGTAGATTTTCGATAAAGTTCAATTAAAGTGGACTGTATTTGATGATAATGGATGATTGATGAATTTCAGGATAATTGGCGATGGTTTAACACAATGATCACTCGCGAACTGTTATCAAAAATATAACTGTAATTTTGACTAGATTTTCACTCGATACATGGATAAATTTCACTAATAATTTTCTGATAATTCACTCGATAATTGTCTTTTCAATTTACTTGATGATAATTGTCTTAATTTCACTGGATAATTGTCTATGCTTTTCACGAGTCGGTTGTAAGCCGACGCACGAGGGATAATTTAATAATCTGAAGGATTATTTGTTGATGCACGAATGAATCATTGAAGATAATTCATTTAGCGATAATTCTCTGATAACTGTCGATAATTTTCCACTAATTATTGCATCTATTAGATTTAATACACTGTTAATGAATGATATGAATTTAACACTCTAACTACATGAGAAAGAAAACGTGGTGATAAAAACAAACGTTGAAGAGCAAGTAAGTGACGCTACGCGTCTCTAAATTGATGGATGAGGTGGTCAGTGCCGTCACTGACCCCCGTGGCCAATATTTTAATTATTTTGACGATTGACTGACCTTTCCCTTGGTCGGTAAGGCCAAGATTTTTAACATACCGCCCGCCGTCGACGAGGGTCTGGAGGCGACCTAGTTCGATGATGTTCCTGGTTGAGGTTCGCTGCTTTTGGTTTTGTCTTCGTCGTCTTCTCGTTCGAGATGAAGAGCTCTTTCCAACCCTTCTGGTAGCACATCTCCTTCGTCGCTGAACGGGAGTGGGATGAGTTTATGTACAGGTCGCAGAACTATCTTTTCTGCAGTCCGACATCTGACGATTCTCACATGACCATCTCTTGCCACGTGAGGAACAACTACTCTGGCCAATGGCCATTTTGATGGTGGATAATTTTCGTCTGAGATGAGTACCAGTTGTCCAATTTTCAAATTCTCTCCAGGCCTCATCTATTTGTTGATGGCTTGATAACGTTGGATACATTCTTTGTGCCAACGATCCCAAAATTGTTGCACTCGATGTGCGATGATTTGGTCTCGACAAAGAGGTCTCGAGTTGACTACGGCTTCTACCTGACAAAGAAGAGTCGTAAATTCTTCATAAGTCAGGTATCTGCCTCCGATGATTCTTCGCAGATGGTATTTGACGGATTTTACCGCTGCTTCCCACTTTCCTCCCATATGTGGTGCTCTCGGAGGGATGAATTTCCATTCTGTCCCGTGATTGGCCAGAATTGATGCAATCGTCTTCAACTGCTGAGACTGCTGGTCGAAGAGATTCTTCAGCTCGATGTCCGCTCCAATGAAGTTTCCTCCATTGTCACTGTGGATGGTCCTACAGATACCTCGCCTTGAGGTGAATCTCTTGAAGGCTACAAGGAATGCTTGTGTCGTGAGGTCCGTCACAAGCTCCAGATGAATTGCTGATGTTACCATGCAGACAAACACTGCGAGGTAACATTTATAAGTTTTGGCTCCGAGTCCTCGATATCTTAGCACCTGGAGTGGTCCAGTAGAGTTTACTGCAGTTTGCTCGAATGCCCTTGATGCATTCAGGCGTTCACTGGGTAGCTGGCACATCAGCTGCTTAGCCCGGGTCCGCCTCCACCTGGCACAGATGATGCACTTGATGATGTACGACCTGACCGGTGCTCTTTCACCAACAATCCAGTATTGCTGGCGAATATGAGCTAAGGTCAGCTGCGTTCCACCATGATGACTTCTCTGACGATTAACGTAGATAATTGTGAAGTTCTTCGGATGATTGCTTGATGCTGTTCTTCATAGCCGATTTGAGCGTTCTTCAATCGGCCTCCAACTCGAAGTACTCCGACATCATCTAGAATTGGAATCAAATTTTTAATAGAATTGTTTGATGTTAAATGATTACCTCCTTTGATGATGTTGATCTCTTGATCGAAGTACAATGTCTGAGTATAGATTACCCAGTAGATTCTTTCGTTCTCCATCTCTTCTGGAGTGATGACTGGCGAGTCTGGAACGGGCAATTGTTTGAATTTCTTAATTGCTCATCGGACCCAGGCCGATATCTTCAAGAGTCTCGGTAATGATGGGTAGCGTTCCAAGAATTCATTAGGTTCTGGATGATTTACTGGAAACGATTTCCAATGATGGTTTTTCTTCTAGAGTCACTTCTGATGATACTTCAATTGCTGGTGTTGGCCATTGTTGTTGGTCTCGTTGGAGCCATTCTGGACCAGTCTACCAGAGATGATGCTGTGCTAATTGTTCTGGAGTTATGCCTCCTGAGGCACAATCCACTGGATTTTCTTTTCCATTGATGTGTCGCCATATTGCTGATGGTTGAAGGTCTTGGATCTTCTGCACCCTGTTGTGGACGAAATCTTTCCATCTAGATGGATGGCTCTTGATCCACGTGAGGGCTACAGAGGAGTCTGTCCATAGATACGTGGCAATATCTGGTTGTTCGATGATTTTCTTAACGTAGCCGGCAAGTTCTGCAACCATTACTGCTGCTGTCAATTCCAATCTTGGAATGGTCATCTTCTTCAAGGGCGACACCTTTGTTTTTGAACAGACCAAGATTGATGATATTTCTCCATTGGATTCAGTGATTCTCAGGTAAATAGATACACCCGTTGCATCATTCGATGCGTCAGCAAATCCACGGAGTTGAATTTCTTCGTTAATTGCCGATAAATGAAGCCATCTGGGAATCTTAATGTCTTCAAGATGCTGCAGACTATTTCTAAAGTCGATCCACGTGTTCTGAATGTGCTCAGGCAGGTCCTCATCCCAACCAGCTTTGATGAGCCACAGTTTCTGCATGATGATTTTCGCTCTAACGATCACGGGAGATATCAGGCCCAATGGATCGTAGATTTGAGCAATTTCGGAGAGAATTGTTCTTTTGGTGATGCTGGACTTGGTGATCGGCTTGGATTTGAATTGTAGCACGTCTGCTTTCTGGTTCCATTTGATACCTAGGACTTTGGTTGATGCTTCTTCCCAAAGTGATGATGTTGATGATGTTACTGATGAAAGTTGCAACTTGATGAGTGTCTCAGGCGTATTGCTACACCATTCCTGCAGCGGAAAGCCGCCCGCCATGCAGAGAGTGATCAATTCTCTGATGAGAGCTTCGAGTTCTTGATGATTGTCAGCTCCTCCGACGATGTCGTCCACGTAACGTCCTTTTTCCAGGGTTCGCGACGCCCTGGGGAACTTGTATCCTTCATCTTCAGCAAGCTGTTTCAAAACTCGAAGAGCTAGCCATGGAGCACGAGTGGTTCCATAGGTCACTGTTGTCAATTGGTATTTTCTAGCGGGACAACGTCCCGTCTGATAAATAGACGGGGGGTGACACAAGCTTGAATATTAAGCCACATGAGAGATTAAAAAATTAAGGATTGTTAGTATCCTTATGTTACTAACTTAGTGGAAACAGGCGTTCTGTGCCACAAAACTCTAAATATTTCACGAAGCTGCATGTCCGCGGACATGAAGGAATCACCGCCCCGAGGTACCCTGTGGACGCCATTCCAAAGTCATTTATGGCGATGGAATGGTGACGAAGTATTCCTCCGGTAGCACGATCGAGCCGGCAGTATCGGATTTTTCCGAGACTGTTCCCGGCAGCAGAGACTTATTATTTTTTTATAAACCCAAAAATAGTGGATCAGTTGATCCCCGACCAATGGACCGCACATGTCCGGGAGGCGTATACAATTAATTGTCAATTGGTATTCCCGCTGTTTCTGATGACTGTCTGTCCAGAGTATTCTTTGATAGTCCCAGTCTTTAGGGTCTACGTTGATTTGCCTGAACATCTTGGTGACGTCCGTCCCGAAGACCAGTCTGTGCATTCTGAACCACAGAAGAACGTCCGAACAGTTCGTCTGTAGTTTTGGCCCAGAATGCAGGATCTCATTGATGGATACTCCAGATGATGATTTCGCCGATCCATTGAAGACAACTCTGAGCTTGGTTGTCACGTTGTCTTCTCTAAGAACTCCGTGATGAGGAAAGTGTAATGGTTTCGATGATGGACGGTCAGCTGGTGCGTGAACCATATGCCCTAGATCCTGATACTCCTTAAGAAAGGCCTGGTATAATTCACTGAAGGCTGGTTCCTTTGATAATTTTCGTTGTAATTTCTTGAGAAAATTTTCTGCGATGTGTTTCGTTTCTCCAAGTGACTCTGGACTGGATTTGAACGGAAGTCTGACGACGTACCGTCTCGATAACTCTTGATAGTGTGTTTTGATGAAGTGTTCTTCACACTGTTGTTCTTCAAGTGTGAGGCCACTTGCTGATATTGATGATGTTTCTTCCTGCTCCCAAAAGCTTCTGAGCAGTTCGATGAGTTGCTGATTGGAAGACTTCTTCACCACAGATAGAGAAGTCATTGGATAGCAGCTGTCACAACAAGTTGGACCTGAAACAATCCACCCAAATGTTGTTTCTTGTGCTATCAACTGATGATTATCACTTTTGATGAGCCCTGGTTTGATTATCTTAGAATAATAATCAGATCCCGGGATGATATCAATAGAACCAGCTTTCTCATACATTGGATCTGCTAGTTCAAGATGTTGAAATTCGTTGATGGCCTTGGACTTGCAGGTGAACGGTGGGATTTTTGCTGTAAGCTTCTTCAAGATGTACGCCGTACATTCTATTGCCGGGTTGTAAGGCCGGTCTGACTGTAGAATGACAATAGCTGGCCCCTTGATGATTGTGTCTCTGTATGTCCAATGCCCAGGATGTTGATGGTCGATGCTTGCCGTGTCAATTTCAGACTAGAGGCAAGTTCTTCCGTGATGAATTCTGCCTCTGATCCTTGATCGATCAGAATTCGTGCTCTTCGGTGAATTCCCTTTGGTGATATTGCTGTCACCAATGCTGTTGCCAAGAATGTAATTTTCTTAGCTGCTGGAGGTGAGGATGATGACCTTGATGACGTCAATGATGTGATGACCTTATCAGATTGTCGATTTTTAGGCTGCTTGATGATGGCCGTGGCCTCTTGGCCTAAACTCGCGATGATTCTCTGATGTCGTCTGATTTCTTCCAATGAAACTAGGATCGTTGGTTTTCGACGGCTTCATTTCTTGTTACCGGTTGATGATTGTCTTGCTGCTGCGGCTGCTGCTCTTTTTTCTGCCAATTTTTTTGGATCACAGATGATGGTGTGATGCTTTTCACCACATCCTGGCTGTCTGCACAACTGCGTTGACTTGCATTTTAGCCATCGATGAGGTCCAAAGCAATTATAGCAGAGAGATTTCTCGATGACTTGCCGCAATCTCTGCTCAAAATTCATTGCTCCGAACTTCATACAATGTGGGCCCAACCAATGCTCCTGATCACAAACGACACACTTGGGCACAATTGGCTGCTTGTCATCATTTTGATTTTGCTGTGTTGTTCCCAGATGAGCTGCGATGTCTTTCGATTGCTGCCCCGGTGGCTTGTTTGAATCGCCTGCTGATGGTTTTGGTGGACGCTTGTTCGCTGGTGGCAATGGTGGTGGTGGATGACCTTCAAGTGCCATGGCTCGATTTCTCAGAAAACTGACGAATTATGATAATCGTGGCATCTCCTTTCGGCTTCCTTGATGAAGATCCCAAGGTTGACGAGTTGGGTCGTCAATTGATCATCTAATCCAGAAGATCATGTTCACGTCCCAGTATTGAACAGAAACTTCCAATGCCTTCATGGCTTCCAATGATTCATGAACCGTGTCCAACAACTTCATTAATTTTTTGGCATCCACACCGATGGGTTTCAGATTGAGGATGCGGTTCATGTGTTCAGCGATGATTTGTGGTGGATTTTCAAATCTGTCCTTCAGTGTTTCCCAAGTTACATGATAATTTGCATCGGATAGAGTGAGGTTGGTGATGAGTGCTGCTGCATCGCCTTTGATCGATGACATCAGGACCATCAGCTTCTCTGTGTCCGTGAAAGCTGAGCCAGCGATGAGTGACGTGAATAGATTACTGAAGAAAGGCCATGCCTTATAATCTCCTTCAAAAGGTTTCAATGCCATCCTTGGCAGCTCCGGCGATGATTGTCTTTTTTCCACTCGGCGTAGAAATTCTCCTCGCTTTGCTGCTTTCTCCATCAATCGGGCATTGAGATCCTTGTGATTTTCATAGATGCGTTGTACTTGAGCATACGTGTTCTCCCGAAAATATGCATGACTTGACAAATTCTCGGGCACCTGCTCGATGAGTCTCTCAAGGTATGATGTGAACTGCTCATAATTCTTTTCCAGAACCTCGTCCCAGGCTTGGATAGTTCTTATACCGGCGGTGTCTCTACCGTTGAGGTCTCTCAGTAGATAATTATTCCTCATAGCGCTCAATCTCTGTATCTGTATGAGGAAACGTCTTTTCCATACTGATGCACCTGTACTAGCTGTAGTTGATGGTGTTGCAGCGGCTTGAGGGACTTCTGCGCTAGGTGGTTGATGTACAAGAACCGGTACATTGACTCTTTTCCCCGTTTCAATGTCTTTTCCTTCTTGATGATTATCGATGATGTCCTCCGGGTTTTCCGAACCCTCCTGCAGGGGTTTCAGGTCAGGCGCGATGGATCTGCGTTGTGTTTTGATGACGATTCTCTCAATTGGTCGTGTTTTGTCACCATCTGATGATTGATCTTCGTTATTAAGATCATCGTCTTGCTCGTTTTCTATTTCGATGGGATTCAGTGTCACCTCTGGAATTACTGCAGGGGTTTCCTTTCCATCTCCATCGCCTGACCTGTCTGCCCCTGTAAGATCAATAGGATCTTTAATCTGTTCAGATATGATTAAATATTAGAAAAAAACTTATCTTTTATTTTTCTGTAGATAATGCACACTCTAAATCTGCAATAACTTTAATGAATTTCAAATTTGCCACGCGCTCAGCCTCTAACGCAGTAATTGAGCAGTTGGGCTCGTGGCAATCGATAAGTAGTGGGGAGAGTCTCTGGTCTCTCACTCAAGTGTTCCCCACTCAAGTGTACCCCACTCTAGCAGCCTGCTTCGATCAGGTTCAGATGCTTTCGATGATGCTCGTACGCTGTGACGTAGGCTCCCAACAAATTGGTGGGGATGCCGCTCGCTGCGAGTGCCCGGTTGTTCTCGTGAACCCGAAAATTCCCGACACTTGTTTGTTTCACCTTGCGACTTGTTTTGAGTCTGTAATGTAAACAAACGCGCAATACACTGATGAATTTTGTCGAGTTTTATCTCGCAAACAAAGCCCGAATATTACTCGAAATATTCACAACTAATTTTAAAGTTTTATTTCACTCCCGATCCACTAATACTTTTGAAGGGGAGGGGATGAGTGGAAAGGATAATTTTTTGATGAATTTTTCGATTATTGTCTTTAATAATTTTCTTTGATAATTTTCAGATAATTATGTTGCAAAATTTCGAAGCCGGATCACTCTGATCCGGCGCGAAGGACCATGTTAAAAATCAGAGGGATTTTTATGACGCTCACTCAAGCTACTTATGAGTGACCGTGTAGATTTTCGATGAAGTTCAATTAAAGTGGACTGTATTTGATGATAATGGATGATTGATGATCCAGTACTCCTGGGGAATATATGCCGAACTTAGCTGGGTTCTGCCATGCAGTGTCTTCCGATGTGCGTAATCGATGACCAGATGAGACAATCATGAGTCCCGTGGCAAAATAACTGGATGCTTCTTTTCTGGATCGAGAATGCGATTTTTTAACTACCTACCGAGCCGAAGTGAATGATCCTCGTCCAAGTGAGGAAATAGCCGTGACAGTGGGTGTCTGTTGGGTAGGGAGTCCCCCTGCGAGAGAAGTTCCCTCTCTTTTGCGTAGAATTGCCGTTGAGTTGTTCCGACCCAAAAAATTCTTGTTTCTTCCAATTCTTGTGGCTCTAGAACTGGACAATCTGGAACCAGTTGCCGAGTAAATCGATGATAGGCTCGAGTTACCGGTGCTGTAACTGCCAGGACCTTGGAGAGCGTGGAGTATCTCTCCATAATATTCATGACCTCTGCCGCCGGAGATAGAATGATTGGAAAAGCTTGAGCCGTTTCAGGCTTTTCTTCTAGGGCAGCTTCCGCAGTTGATCCGAGTGATGAAACTGGCCCCTGATTTTGTGGTTTGATTAACCAGTCTGGTCCATGCCACCACAATGGATGTTCTACCAGTTTCGTTGGAGAGATTCCCCGTGAACACAGTCCGCCGGGTTGTCCGTGCCGTTAATGTGCCACCATTGACCGTCTGGAACAAGTTCTTGGATTTTTGATACCCGATTACGAACAAATTCCTTCCAGCGTGATGGATTACTGTTGACCCAGGCTAGTGTCACCGGAGAATCTGTCCAGAGATGAAGTTGTAAAGTCTCCATCTCCAGCATCTTCTTGACATAGGCCGTAATCTCTGCCAGGAGGACCGCCACTGTTAATTCCAGCTGTGGAATTGTTATCTGTTTTAGTGGTGCAACCCGAGATTTTGCTAAAACCAGAATGACCGTTGGATCCGAATTTCCCTCCTGTACCCGTACGTAAACTGCGGTGCCCACAGCCGTTGAAGAAGCGTCCGCAAAACCGTGAAGCTGCACGCTGGTTGCCATTGGTTGGAGTTGAAGCCACCGTGGTAGCATTACGGAATCCAAGTGTGCTAATTCCTCTCTGAATGACCGCCACCGCCGTATGAATTGTGCTGGGAGAGTGTCGTCCCATCTGAGCTTGGCGAGCCAGAGCTCCTGGATCAGGACCTTGGCTCTGATGATGACCGGTGTTATCAAACCAAGCGGATCGAAAATCTGCGCGATTTCCGATAATACCGTCCGCTTCGTGAAGTTGGATGACCATTTGATCCGCCGAATTTGTTTTGCATGAAAACGATGGTAATTGGGTGGTGAGTCTGTTCAGGATGTGTGCCGTAATTTCTACCTGGTGTGTATGGTCAAATAATGATTGCAAATTGACCGTAACGACACCCCGAGTAGATCCTGACTCACTGCCGCAAATGCCCAAAATTTGGACCGATGAAGACAGCCGTTGTAGGTCAAGCTCTTGAGCTAATGCCTCAGAAATAAATGATAATTCTGAGCTTTGGTCAATAAGCATCCGTATGACCCGTTAAAGACCATGACTGGACAATGCTCTAGCTCTGGCCGTGGCTAGCAGCACCATCTGTTGCTCCGCCGCCGATGAATAGTGAAGAGTATTATGTGGTTTCACTCTCTCTAGAAGTTTCGCTGCCGTTGATGAAGAAGTGCCCACTGTTATCCAAGCTTGGCCTTGAAGAATCGTCGTAAATGAAGAAGTGCCAGCTGTTAGCCCAGCTTGGCCTTGAAGAACCGCCGTAGATGAAGAAGTTGTAGTATTGACCTGCCTGGTCAATGAACTGCTGTATTTATCCGCCGTACCGCCGTTGAATTTCTCTAAATGGACAAACACCCGTAGATTAGAACCGAGGGCAGTTCAAGTAATTGATGAAAATTATACTTAACGGGAGTCATCGGTCTGTTCCGATCAGGGCTTTTTCTCCGTGAAGTCCCTTGGATCTGACATGGTTTCCTCTCCCTCCGGTTTGTCCCCTGGGGATCCGTAGTGGATCAGAGTGTGATGCAACCCGTTGCACAAGCGGCACTGATACATGCTTGGACAGTTGTTTGCCAAGTGTTTGCCCGAACTGAGACAGTTGAAACACAGCTTTTTGTCTCGCACATAGTCTCTTCTCCCTTTGCGTCCAAGGCAGACGAAATCCAAACAACCAGCACCAAGAACGTAATCGCCACCGCATATACTGCACTTCGTGGGGTTCTGCTGATTGCCCCCGACAGGGGCGTTGTGTGCTCGGCCCGTCTTCTTCGCCTGCGGCCTCTCCGGTTGTTGTTGTTGACGATTGTCCTCACTCTCTCGTTCAACATTGTCCTGGCCGTCAGGAACTCCATCAGTTCCTTTAATGCTGGAGACTCTCTCTGGGATCCGAGTTGCCCCTCCCGAGCCTCTCTTGTCACCGGATCCATGAGCCCTTGGATTCGATAGCCCACGATCATGTCCCAATGCTCCGTTGGAGTACCAAGAGCCGCCAATGCATCCAGCGCCTCTTTGACCGTGTGTACAACCGTCAACAATCCCGTAGCTGATTTCTTTTTCAACTTCAGCAAGTTGAAGAGCCGTTGGAGATGGGAGTTGATGAGAAGCCGCTTGTTCTCATACCGACTGACGAGGCAGTTCCATGCTACCGTGTTGTTCTCGTCAGTAACCGTCAAGTTGGTGATGAGAGCCGCCGCATTGCCCTTGAGGGCCCTCTTCAGGTGGTGAAGCTTCTCCATATCGTCGATGTCACATTTCCCCACCAGGGACTGAAACATGTCCAAAAACTCCTTCCAGTCGGCATAATCCCCGTCAAATTCTTTGACAGGAATTGCTGGAAGTTTTGGCTCCGATTGCCCTGGCCTGCGTTCCGCCGGTGGTGTTGTAGGAATCAGTTGGCCCTGACGTCTTCTCCATGCCTTCTTGGCATCTGCGTAGGCCCGGTAAGTCTTGCCATGTACGTCATTCGTCATGTAGGCATCCGAGAATAATTCTTCCGTTGCTTCCACGGCGATGGTACCATGCATCTGATCAAACTGTGACCACGTTTGATCCGAAGTTCCAATTGCAGCACAACATCCAATAGCTGCATCTCTTCGTCCGAATCTGCTAACTCAAGTAAATATTTTAATGTATCACCACGACTCATCTGAGTCAGAATCATCATTTTTAGTTGAAGATCCATCAGAAGTGATGGTTTCACTATCAAAAGTGATCTATCAAAAGTCTTTGTTGATTAATGATGACCGATTGAGTTAAAGTAAATTCTACAATACCGACCGCCGTTTGTGTGAGTCACTACTGCCGATAGTATCACTAGTGCCGTGAGATACCGACTGAAGAGTCACTGGAATGGGGCCCCTTCTCCCTCTCCTGCCGCTTGAGTCGAGTAGACTATTGGTGTGTCGTAGTGGGAGCCGTTCTCCCTCTCCGTCTGTTCGTTCCGAGTGGACTGCCACTGGCCGAGCCGATGAGTGTCAAGAGCACACGAACGATGACACACACTTGTAGGAGTTTGTCACTAGGTGAACTCAAATGTCACCAAACAACAACACTGTTTGTTTTGATTCTTCGTCCTTCGGCCACGTCGTCTTTTTCTCAATAGAAAAGGATAGACAGTGACGCTATCGTCCAACAATGTCTGCTGAACCCACGCCATATTAATTTTCCGTTTTTCCGACCGATTTATTCACACCTTTTCACTGTTTAGAGCCGCTGATCCGGCTCGAAGGATCAATGTTTCGTCCAAAACCGGTTTTTGGTGCCGGTGGTGACCGGGAAAAGGGAATTATGGGAGGGTTTTTTGTTTTGAGAAAAAACACTGAATTTAGCCGCAAGGCGATGTCATATATTGTTACAATCGTTCAAATAAATAATTTACACTGCGTCAATTAAATTCACACTGAAGTTGATTCCATAAATAAGACCGAAAAGAGTGGACTGTATTTTTCCAAAACCGAATACCGTAAAAACCGGGGAATAATTAGTTATCACAAAACTGTTCTGTGCACGGTAACTGCCGTGAGTCAAGTGAAGACCTTGCCCTTGTTCTTCCACAAGGGGGGGTCAAAAACCCGAAGATTGTCCAAATTAGGCCGAAGATCTTAGTTTGGCAACTAATGGCCCCAACTGCCCATAGATGCCAGGTCCTTGACCGTTTCTAGGTCAGAAACCAGGCCCTTGTCGCAACAGACGCTAACTTGACGTTTCCTTTACTTTTTAACTTTTAGTAAAAATTCTTCACTTTAAACTCAAAATATTGATTTTTTTTTATAGATATTCATCCAAAAAGCAGCCAGAGTACATTTTCCATATTACAATTTACCTTAATAAACGAAAATGAACTTATTGTTGATGTTTTGCAAAAAAAGTTGCATTAGCGACGTGCTATGCTAAGACAATTGCTGTTTGCTTATGTGATCTTTTGTTATGATCAGGGCCCGGAACTTTGTAGATCTAAAAGTATTGCCAGCCCTGGCTGATACCTTGGTTACGAGTAAACAAACTTCATCAAACTTCAAAAAATGTCAGTTTTAATACCAATTTTATTTCAATGTTTTTAAATAAATTTTCTAAATTGATAACTGTGATGGGTGCAAAATATCTTGATACTAATCAAGCAAAATAATGCAGTGAATTGCGAAGGAGAGTGAATTCCAGAAATTGCATGAATAATTGGAAAAAGTCAAGCCGAGATACATGACAGGAGAAAAAAAATCAAAAATGGAAAACTGGTATGAAAACAAACCTTGTCCGTACCTGTTTCTTTAAATCTTCCTCATGTATTTTGGAAATCTCCCCGCTGTCTTTTCCAAATCTTATGATTATCTTTGTTAAGTATTTCTCAAGTCTTTTTGAATTTTTTCCTTTTCAGGACTAGGAAATCAGGTTAAGTAATGGGAGGAATGTATTTGGAAGAAGAGAAAAAAAATTAACTCAGATGGAGAGAAGAATTGTCTCATTGTCCTCATGAAGTCTTTCTTTGATCTTCCCTGAATCTCCCTCGAATCTCCTCTCTTCTACATTCATCAATCAGTTCAAAAGAAGATGGTGAAGATGTTGAGTCATTCCACGAAAGAAATTAGAAAATTACTGTTCAAAAGTATTTTTTGTTAACCCTCAATCACTAATATTGCTACACTGAGAAATAAAATCTTGTGACAAAAATTTCTTTATAAAAAATTTTTCTCCGCGATTTTCATATCCCTATATATCTAAATTTTCTGGAATTGAGAAGATTTTCATGGCACAAGAAATTTTTCTAAATATATCTTTCAACATGTGAGTAATACTCCTATTCAATAAAGAAATATTCAGCATTACTGTATTAGAAAAAAACAATTATCAATAAATAAAAAATTTTCTTTTTATTAATTGAACGTTCATTAACATGATGGAAATTAATTTATCTCAAAGTTGTTGGAAACCATAATTCAATTAAACAGAATTGCAATATCAATGAAGTTAATGAAAAATAAAAATGATAATTCCATCCAATTTTTGTGCCCTTCATTAGAATACAAGGAATAAATTATTCAACAAACTGTCTCCATAGTGTCCACGTCTACACTTTGTGAGGAATTCGTGTAGTTACCAGACATTTTAACGATGTGTTCTGTTGTTGAAATTGATGGACAACCAATGGCTTGTAGCCCTTCCACGTCCTTCTCTATAATAAAATTTCCATTACAAAATTTTTATTACAATTAACTGAATTTTAATTCAATTCAATACAGAAAATGAGGCTGCTTTCAATGCCAAACTGATATTCTGAAAGATCTGGAGAAACGTCTACAAGAAAAAATCCAGAAACTTCGTCAGCATCGTGGATATGCTGAAGCATTCCCATAATTTTTTCCACTTTACGATAATGAATTAGGATTCATCTGATTTTGAGGTCTTATTACTTCTAGGAGCAGGTGTACACATTGGGTTTCCTTTTGGATTTTTTTTCTACTCTAGAATCCTGCAGGAGGCTCATCCACGTTAAACATACAGTCATCATCAGATGTGTTGAGGCTTCTTCAAGTACTGGAGCACGTGAATCATGACTGCGAGTCCTCGCATTACGAGTGGTGTAGCTTGGTCTAGTTATAGAGGATTCTTCATTTGAGGCAGCATGATTTTTACTGTTGATGAGCAGCTCTTTGATATCATCAGCTTCGTGGTCAGCGTTATACACATCTGGAGACTTCTTAGTGGAAACAGAAGGTTCATCAGTGGAAGGATCATCAGCAAATATAGTGAAAAATTGATTCTCACATATTATTTTATACTTTTGAAAACCAAGAAAGTGTAATTTGTATTAATTTCATTATCTACAGTGAGAAAAAAAATTTGTGTAAGAAAATTCACTCAATTGAAGAAAATTCCCTCCACTCCAGAAAATTTCAATATATATAGATATAAAAATTGTGGAGGAAAATTTCCTAAAAAAAATCTTCTCAATTCCAGAAAATTTAGATATATAGGGATATGAAAATCGCGGAGAAAAATTTTTTATAAAGAAATTTTTGTCACAAGATTTTATTTCTCAGTGTAGCAATATTAGTGATTGAGGGTTAACAAAAAATACTCTTGAACAGTAATTTTCTAATTCTTTCGTGGAATGACTCAACATCTTCACCATCTTCTTTTGAACTGATTGATGAATGTGGAAGAGAGGAGATTCGAGGGAGATTCAGGGAAGATCAAAAAAAGACTTCATGAGGACAATGAGACAATTCTCCTCTCCATCTAAGTTAATTTTTTTTCTCTTCTTCCAAATACATTCCTTCCATTACTTAACCTGATTTCCTAATTTTCCTAGTCCTGAAAAGGAAAAAATTCAAAAAGACTTGAGAAATACTTAACAAAGATAATCATAAGATTTGGAAAAGACAGCGGGGAGATTTCCAAAATACATGAGGAAGATTTAAAGAAACAGGTACGGACAAGGTTTGTTTTCATACCAGTTTTCCATTATTGATTTTTTTTCTCCTGTCATGTATCTCGGCTTGACTTTTTCCAATCATTCATGAAATTTCTGGGATTCACTCTCCTTTGCAATTCACTGCATTATTTTGCTTGATTAGTATCAAGATATTTTGCACCCATCACAGTTATCAATTTAGAAAAATTATTTAAAAACATTGAAATAAAATTGGTATTAAAACTGACATTTTTTGAAGTTTGATGAAGTTTGTTTACTCGTAACCAAGGTATCAGCCAGGGCTGGCACTACTTTTAGATCTACAAAGTTCCGGGCCCTGGTTATGATGTTATTCTGAGTTGATGTTACCTCTCGTTTGCAGAGGTTTCGCTTTTTTCTCTCTTTATTAATGATATGCATTTGAAATGGAAAGGCTTTTAAAGCCATCTCGACTGTTTTGCAGAGGTTCAAGTTTCTCACGAATCTCTTTTATCTTTTCATCTTTATTCTGTAAAATAGCCAGGTTCAATTCATGTCCCCGCTCTGTGCTCAGTTTCATAATTATAATGCATTAATTCAACTGCCCATCTCTCAATTCGTGGACACACCTCCTTTTTCTCAAGCGTCAATTTGAGAGATGCACAATCTGTTACGATCTTGAAATGAATCCCTTGCAAATAAACACGAAAACGTCTCAGTGCATAGACAATCGCAAGTGTCCCTAATTCAAAACTGTGCATCCGGCTTTCAGTCTCAGTAGTTGATTTTGAGAAATAAAAAATAGGGTGGAACTTCGAGTCACCCTTCTTCTGAAATAAAGTAGCACTAAAACCCTGTGCACTTGCATCCGTATGGAGCTCTGTTTCATCGTGAAGACTGTAAATACTGAGTACCGGTGCCTCAATCAATTTTTCCTTCAGTATCTCAAAAGAGTTCATCTCATTCTCTCCAAATTTGAATTCAACTCCTTTGCGGACAAGATTGTACAATGGTCTTGCCAGCAAAGAAAAGCTCTCAATGAACTTTCTGAAATACGAAGTCATTCCTAGAAATCTTTGAACACTTCGAAAATCTTAAGGCACTGGAAACTCTTTAACCGCAGCAACACCGGCAGGATTTGGCTTTACCCCCTCCTCTGTAACTACATATCCCAAAAATTCAACTTTTGTATACATCAATTCACATTTATCAATACGAAGTTCCAACAAATTGTCATTTAACGCCTTGAACAATCTTTCCAAAATATTTAGATGCTCCTCCACAGTGTTAGTTGCTACCAACAAATCATCCATGTAAACTATAACTTCATTAGAGCGAATTAAATCAGCCAATGCCTCATTAACAAATCGCTGAAAGCGTGGTGGACCAACTTTGAGTCCGAAAGGCATTTGTTTACATTCAAACACACCGAAAGGTGTTGCGAAAGCTGTGTACTGTATTGAATCATCAGCCATACGAATATGAAAAAATCCATTCTTAAGATCAAAAGTACTGAAGTATTTTTTATCACGCAACAAACTAATTGAATCTTCAATCAAAGGAAGTGGATAATTATTTTTCGGTATCATTTTATTCAGATTTCGGTAATCAACACATAATCTTGATTCGCCATTTTTCTTTTTAACAAGAATAATTGGTGAAACGTATTCTGAATTACTGGGACGGATGATTTGTTTTTCTTGAAGAGCATCCAATATTTCCCGCAATTCCTCTTTCTCATGAAATGACAATCTTCGTGGGTTATAGTGAAATGGCTTCGGATCTTTGATACCTAATTTCAACTCCATATCTACTTTCGGTGTATCGGGTTTCACTGCTTCTACATATTCCTTCAGAAACAATTCTTTTACGGTCATTTTAATGTCTTCAGGTAAATCCGGATTAATATTCAATGAATCCGAAATGTTTCCATCACAATCAATATTCAATATTTCATGAACAGCTAGCTGCAACGGATTCATTAAAATCAAACCAGATTCCCTCAGAATATCACGACCCAAAACAATTGATGTTCTCATCGTTGTATCAGGAACGACCAATACAACTTGCCCTTTCCTTATTTCATCGTCAATAGTGATATCTACTCTAATTAAACCTTCTACAATAAGTTTTGATTGATTAATCTCCCGAAAAATTCGTGCAAACCCATCCGCGTCTTCAATTACAGTTTCTGGAACAAGGCTTCGCTTAATAAAACTAACTTTACTACTCGTATCCAACAACGTTATCAATTCAAATGTACACTGCACATCGTCCCGACTTATCTCATACTCAACGTCTCTAACAAAAGTTTTGTCTTCATCTTGAATTGGATCGATGACAGTCACCTGCTTCTCGTAGTCGTCACATGAATGTCAGCTCCAGAAACAATTGTCACTTGTTTCTTTATTTCTTTAAATGGACAATCTCTCACTTGATGATCCATTTTACCACAATGAAAACACGAGCCTTTTTCCCTTTTCAATTTACCACATTCATTCGACCAATGACCTAGTGCATTACAATTAAAGCACCGAACTGTTTTGCTTACATCACTCTTCCCCACTTTTGTCTCGGTTTTGCTCCCTGTCTTGACACCAACTATATGTGTATGAGTGCTTGACTTCACATCTTGTTTACCGATTGTTCTTTCGTCAAATTTCACTTGGGGCTTATCCTCACTTTTTAACGTAATTTTTACAAACTGTGAGGAATCAGAATATTTACTTTGTTCTCCCTTGTTCCCTTATTATCTCAACCGAAATTTTTAGTAATTATTCTAACTTTCACCTTCGGCCCCCTTGACACATCCTCCCCTTCCTCCAGCGTGGCTGTGAAACCCGATACGGCTCAAAATACCGTCCCCCAACCCGCCCCGTGAGTAGCTCAAAATAGAAATAGATATGGGCGCCAGATAGATTTTGATACTGCTGGACCTATCTAACCAGACCACGGTAAAATTCCGGTAACGGTAACGGTAAACTCCCGAGGGAATTGAGGAAACGCCAGAGAAAAGGGTGTCGGAAAAGGGGGTTGCGGCTTGTGCTAGGCTAGTTCAGTTTCGTGGAGAGAGGGCGTAGGTCTAGGGCACACTCAGAAGCCGCCAAAAATGAGATAAAACACCAATCCAATCCGAAGAAGAGATCCGAACCATAGGACGAGAGTTTGGGGCTAGGGATTGAGAAATAAAGAATTCGAGTCAATAATATCCTTACGTGTTCCGCTATTGCATCCAAGAATCAGAAAAATCATACAAAACTTTCAGTTATACATTAATTAGTACATTATTTACTTCATTACTGTAAAAGTAGCCAATGCTACTAGGAGAAATTGCGAGAAGCGCCTTTTCTTAAGAAACGTCCAAAAGATCGACTCAAAATCCCTTAACGACATTAGAAAGATCGAATTAATCGATAAGTCCCTTAGAGAATCTGACGAATCGAGAAAGTACTTAGCGTCTCAAATCGAGCGAGAGAGAGAGAGAATAATCGTACGGAACGAGAGAATTACTTAATTTCATCAATTTGGACCTAAAATCGCCCATAATGAAAAAATATAATAAAAGGTACAAACGTGCCCCAAAATCTTGTAAAGATAATTTTTAGATAATTATCTATCAGTTAGATTGGGCGGAATTCCCTAAAAGATACTCGCCACTAGTAATTAATAATTATTATTTTTAATTATGTCTACTAATTAACTCGTGCGCCATTGCGAAAGACTCATACGCCCTTACGTTCCTATGAACTGGCGGAAAAGATAACTGGCGGCACGATTAATCCCATCATTATTTTGAATTAGGCGGCATTTCCTTAAAATTGTTGTGAGGGAACCGAAAATGACCAGAAATACCCTAATTCCTTGATAGGTAGTGGGGATTATTCATTGTACAATAATTAATGCAAACATCCCAAAAGGTAACCCAAACTCGGAAAGTCTATCGAAAGAGTTCATAATAAAAGATGCTTTCCCTCTGCATTAATCGTGAGAGAATGTCTCAAGGCCGATGCTCTTGAAAGCGCGCCTAAATCTCTCCCTAGTCGGCTACTAGGGAGTTTCCCCTAGCCTAGGGAAGTCGCTGAGTTGCTGGTTGTGAGCGTACCCCAACTGCCTTCGCACCGACTTGGGTGTGAAGGAAAAAGGAAGAGAAAACGGCACAGAACGGAAAAGAGACATCGATGCCTGTAAAAAAAGGCACTCGAAAATTCCTAGGAATCCGGCTGGAATTATTTCTCCGAATCGAGAGGGGAAATAACTCAACAGCGTATTTACGTGAATGCTCGCTTTATTTCAGGTAGAAATAATATTCGGAAACATGTACGAGTGCGAGAGAGACAGCAATAGCTGCGAATTCAAAAGAATTCAAACAGCTATGCGTGTGAGAGAGAGAAGAGATAGAAAGGTATGAGTGTGAGAGAGCCAGCAATAGCTGCGAAATTAATAATTTCTAACAGTTATGCGTGCGAGTGAGATAGCCGTATGCGAGTGAGTGTGTGCGAGAGAGAAAGAGATAGCCGGCTCTACCCAAGCGTTGGAGAGCACGTGCTTCGCGGCATTGCATCAATTAATTGATGCATTGTTTAACCGCCTGAAAATGCCCCAAATTCCTGAAATAAAGTCCTGAAACATGTTTAATTTATTGATTTTCCCCATTATCTCCTCACTGGCCTTTAATTAATTAAAGGAAACCGGCCAGGAGAGATAAAGAGAGCCGGGGAAAATTCTAATAAATTTTGTGGCGCCACGAGGTGCGTGGCGTCATTTCTCCTTGCATTTCCCTGGTCCTTGGAAAATCCTAGAAAGTCCTGAAAATCGCGAAAATTGCACAAAACCATTCGCGAAATTGCCTCTAATTATTTTCTCAGTGGCCTCATTAATTTTTGAGGTAACCGGCCACGAGAAAAATAGAGGAAAACGAGGGAGATAAAAGGGACGCTACAACCACGTGTAGCGTCTCATCGTAAATTTTTATTCGCGGTGGTTAAATCGATGAAATTGTTCACACTTCGCGAAAATAAATTAATCAAACGGACTCACCATCATTCCCACGGGGTTAAGGCACCTTTTGGGGGAACACTTGGGGTTTTTAGGGAGACTTTTCCTCGCGAAAACACGAATAATACGTAGCGGATCACGAGAGATGTTCACTGTCTCGCCACTCTACTCGAACTGATTCTTCGAGGAGAGGGGAGTGAGTTGCGTTGAGTGGAGCGGTGGGGCCAGCTGCGTCGTGCTGCGCCCTCGCGCCACTCGGAGGTATTAATGCCGCACTCATGCGCATTTATTCGAGTGGGAGAATTCAAATACTCTTGAATTCTCCCATTTTTATCCTTTACTATTTCTTTTACTAAAATAGGGGAATTTTAACGGGATAATTTTGTAATCGGTAGAGGACTAATAGGGGGTGGTTTTGAGGGTTTCCTCGGAAACTATGGTGGCTTTACAGGAGGATAAAAAATTATTATTATGTGGGGAAATTGTTGGGAAAAATAGGTTTTGGGGGATACTTTTTTGGCTTATTATTTTTGAGCCTGTTTGGGGAGATGGTTTTCCCTTTCTTATGGGGAATAGCCGCCATCAGAGTGGCACGTCTCCTGGGGAATGAGCAGACTCACCTCGGCGATAACGTAAACCCAGTTTTGGCAATTCCTTTGGCAGGATGGGTTATTCCCTGCCTCCAGACCTTCCATCCGAGGGCCTGATCCATCCCACACACCTGGAGCGCGACTCCTTTCAAATCGTCCTCTGCACTCACCCCTGAGGACGGCCAAGAGGGTGGTCCGGAAGCTCCTAGGAAACACGTTATTTTGGTCAATTAACCATGGTGCTTCCGGGCCCTCTCTTCCCCCACAAGATAGCCAAAGGTACTGCCCTGCGGAAAAACTATAAAAAAATGAAGTGGCGGTACTATTGCTCTTTTATCGCGGGAATGAACGTATTTTCGGGGCTGTATTTAACTGAATCCTTAAGGGATCGTTATAATTCCCGTTTGAGAGAACCGTAAGTCAGTTTTCTCTCTTGACTTGGAGGTTTTTATACTCAATATTTTCAAGATAGCCATAGTCAGTTTTTCCTCTTGACTTGGAGGATATTTGAGATAACCTTGAGTCAGTTTACCCTCGTGACCGGGAGGTTTCTCGAGATAGCCGTTGAGTCAGTTTACCCTCGTGACCGGGAGGTTTTATACTAACTTGATGAACTTAATCAATCGCGCGGAATTCTCTCTCTCTACTCACGAATCTCCTTCCTCTCTAGCCTACAGGTGGCGTGGAAAGATACCACGTCACAAAACTCTCGTAACATTGTCTCTTTACTTTCAAACTTTTTTATCTGGGCTAGATCTTGTAAATGGGAATCGGGAATGCCATCAATTAAATAATCCACCATTTCTTTCTACTTAATTGGGACATCTTTGGAAAGCATCACTTTGGAATGATAATAATCGGCAAAACTCTCAGACCGTTTCCACCCTCTCGATTCAAATTTCTTTCTAAGTAAAATTCGCGCAGGGCGATGATCATACATTTGTTTTAATCCTTGAAGAATTTCATTTAAACTCAACCTTATTGATTTTTCGGTTTGAAACCACTCTTTGGCTTTTCCTTTCAATTTATTACTCAACAATATTTTCGCCCGATCATCATCAAGGTCGTAAGCTGTACACAACAGTCTTAACTGTTTTTCCCAGCTCTGAAACGTCCCAGCAGAACCATCAAACGTTCCAATTAATTCTAGCAGTAAATTAATATTTTCTCCTCGTTGATTATTGTTATTATTATTCTCTCTGTTCAAAGGTTGACGAAAGTATTGATTTTCACATTGAACTAATTCCAACTTACGTCTCAGGAGGTCATTTTCTCTTCTTAATAATTCCATTTCGAAAATTTCATGTCTCACTCGAAGATTCAACAAGTTTTCAGCATTATGTTCAGGCTGTTGTTGTGGTGGAAGGCGAGCTTCTTCCGGTACCTCAGAACCATCATTATCTGTATTATCATCGTCGAAAGGATTTTCGTTTTGAGCAGGAATCTCAACCCAAGCTCTTGTGGGATCGTTGTCGTCAAGTCTGCCCATAAGTTCTGCTTTCGTCCCAGCCGCTGATAAACCGCGTCTCCTCAACTCCGCTTTCAATTTCACGACAGTTACTGTAGTCGGATCCATAATTAACTGACTAAAAGTTCATAAAACCGATCACTTCATAAAACAGTCACCGCGTGGCTACACAAACTTTTTCCGTAACCGTTAGCTCACGCACATTTTTGAATCATCGTTCACAAGTTACTAGATTCAAAATTCACAAACGAATTATATATATACTCACTTGTATATATTGTGACGTAATTCCTGAGCCTAACGGTAAGCTCAGCAATTAAGCACGCTTGAAAAGCACCCAATAGCCAAAAACAAAATTCAAAACAAAACCAAAATCCAAATGGGCGCCAGGATGTATTTCAACATCCGATCAATCTTAAATTGATCTAAACAATAACAACAAAATCAAAAATTCAAATAAAATATCCACAAACTCAAATACTCCCTTATTCAGCACGAACTAGTTCAGTCTCCCCCTCAGGGTCGCTGTTGTGGGTTTGAATAAGGAGTGTAAATAATTCCAAACAAAACAATTTACGGGATAAAATAAAATATTTATATAAAAAAAATTAATTATAAATTATTAAACCCCTGCTTATTAAACCCCTCAGTTACCTAGGTGGCTGAGTCTGTAGTGGTTGTAACAATTGGCTTCTTGGACTGTTCATTATAGACCTCTCATAATCATCATGATACAAATGACTTTGCTCCAGAGCAGAAATTTCACTGTCGTCCATATCAGTGTTATTTGACTCGTTGCGGGTAGATGTCAAAAAACCAGAAGAGTGAAACAACCTAAATATAATATTTAGAATATTTTATCATTAGTCAATTGCATTTTTTTCCTATTTTTTTATAAAATCAATTAATTAATAATAAATAAAATTAATTAATAAATTAATTAATAAATTAATTAATAAATTAATTAGTGATGAATGAAGAATGAACTGAAAATCAATAAAGGCATGTATTACGCAAATAAATAAAAAAAAATCAATAGAAAAAATGAAAACAACTATCCGATAACTTGATAAGTGTTTACAAATTCTATCTAGACTATCCGATAAGTGTTGACAAATTGATATACTTCTTGATAATACGGGATTCACCCTTTGGCTTCCGTGTAGTACTCGGCAGTGAATCAAACTCATAACTCTGGGCAGAGTTCGCACTTCCAATTTTGTCTACGATAGTTGCTGTCTTGTCATCATCAATGACCTTAGCGTCAATGCGATTCGGTTTTACTTGGCTTTCTTCTTGGTCCGAATTCGTAGCTTCAAGGTTTCCAGCAATCGTGCTGCCATCAGAATTGGAAGAGGTTGGCGTTGTCTCGTTCGCATCATTAGACTCAACTTCAGGCTCCGTTCGTTGTTTTTTTGTGTTCACAGTATCTGATAGATTCCTAAAAAATAAAAGTTGATGTTAAATTTTTAACTAAAAAATTAGATTGGTTATTTTTTTATCATGATTTTAGAAGTTCGAGAAATATTTGGTTATTATAAACCGACTTTAATCGAGTAAATGGGGGCATCCCTTTTATATAATCAAGTGAAATGACAATTTCTTAGATTGTTTTTTTTTTATTTTAAAAATTTTGTTTTTGTAACTCATTTTTCTTAATTTTTATAATTTTTTTTGAAATTTACTTTTTTTTTTTTTAATTTTGTAAGTTATTTTTTTAATAAAATAAAAATTTCTTCAATTTTTTTTTTTTAATTTATTATTTTTAAAGAAAAATTTCTTTAATTATGAATATTTTTAATTAGTTTTGATTAATAAGGTCCAAGGGCGCCAGACCTTGTCCTCGATTGTTCGAGTGAGTTAAATACGTTTGAAAGATCGTTTAGCACTTGAGCTGTTCAAATGCAGTTTGTGTTACTATAATAGACACACGCAGATGAATAAAACAATAATAATAATTTTTTTTTTTTAAATTAATTTATGAGTTCAGTTAGAAGAGGTGCGTTACATCGGCGAGTGCGCAGCACAATAAATAAAAAAAAATTATAAATTTCAAACAAATAAAACAATTCAAAATAAATAAACAATTAATTACAAATAAATTCTTTGAAACCAAATTTTAAATAAAGTTAATCAAATAAAAGAATTTAATTAATTAACAAATTGATTAATTTATTAATTAATCGTCAACGCATAATAAAGTTATCAAATAAAAGAAATATTCAAAGAATAACATTCAAATTCAAATTCATAAGAAATTAATGTTGCTGCCACCTACAGTCATCTTTCGTAACGAAACGAAAGTAACCATTGATCCCTAGCGCTAAGTTACTAGAAATTCCCTAGCGATATTCCCTAGGTGTCAAGGCCGACTCAACCATACTCAATGCATGAAATTAATTGAATTAATTTCATGAAAATAAAAATAAAAAAAATAATTCATCAAACAAAATTTCTCAAAATATTGAATAATAAAAAAAAAATTAAAACAGAATTCAATATATTTCACAAAGTCGCGAGACTAAAATTCCAAACTAAATTCCAATTAATTATCTTTGGCCATGACGCCAAAATATTTCCGTTAATTGAAAATTTTCAATTCGCGACATTTTATCCAAACAAAAAAAAATATAAAAAAAAAAAATATTTTTTTTTTTCGAGAAACGAGCACAAGAGTTCCAAAAATTATTATTAACAAAATTAATGTTTCAAAAAAAAATTATCAAATTAATTCGCCGATAAATGGTATTCGATTTTGTGGCGTCTTTTTATATGGCGTCATTACGCTAACAGAAAAAAAATACAATTTTCACGACCACGAAATCAATTACCGTACAAAATTTAATTAAACAAAAATTTGCTCACCAGATTATGCGAAATTGATTTCAACGTGAACAATATTTTTTTTTTATTCAAATTAATTAAACGACAATTTAATACAATTAATTCCAATGAATTAATTGTCCAAACGTGAAAATGGCGACTATGCAAAATTGTGTAGAGAGACACTACACAACATGTGTTTACTCTACGGCACACCAAACGAGAATCCTGCCGACAGCAAACGCTGTACTCGGCTAAGGCGTCTTTTCCGGGAAGGACTCTTCTCATTGGTCAATCCCAGACTACGTCAGTTAACACAGCTTAACCTGACGACAATAATTTCTTCTGTTCAATGACAATAAATTCCAACGAAGACAATTGAGAAACTCCAAGTCGATGACATTAGAGTTGGGACAATTTTATCAAATCCAAGGATGCAACCAAAGTTCATCTAAACGTCTCAATTAATTCTTCCGATGAATCTTGTCATTGGCGCCAAAACTTTCGTCCAATTAACCGACTCCTTCGGTAATGTCGATTCCCTTCATCATCGTCCATCTGGTGTCTCCCTCTTCCAGTCGTGAGACATCAACTCAATTGACGACAATCCAATGAGCGTTAACATACAAAATTAACCAATCGGCATTAGTTTTACAGAATTTATACAAAAATTGAACTCTCGTGATTCGTTTGTTTTGATTCTCAATTGGTGGTGCCAAAACTATTCAGAATTTAAAATTAATTACGCGCCCAGACGACAAAAAGTAACGTAATCCAAATATTACGTTACAATATATATTCAGTTCCACGAAGGCGATCGACGCCATTAAACTTTATTCCGAGTTCACGTAATTTTCACTTTTTTTTTCAAATTCTAATTTTAATCCTAATTCTAATTTGAGCTCTGATCTCACTTCTGATTTGTAAAGATGGTCAGGTAATTTTAATAATTCCAAAAAGGCTCAGAAAATAATATTCAAATACGATGTCTTTATTTTATTCACTCAATTTACCGACAGTAAATTGACTCGATATCCGAATGTATCGGAAGCGTGTGAACGACTGACTCGTTCGTCAAATCACTCAAAAATATATATATCATGCGTCAGGACAAAGGTCTTTTCAAGGTATAGCACTATACCTTGAGAGGTACCCACACACTCACACTCAGTCATTTTCGTTTATTACTAAATTATTTCCTACAACTGGTTTCTCATTTGAATTTCACCTGTGACACAGATAATAATGGAGTTTGAGATGGGAGGCATGACAGAAACAAGGCTGAATCTTGAACAGTCTCCTATCTGATGGGGCCTATCATGAGATCATTAATTTCACATTCAACAATAAATTGACTTTTATCGTCAATTTTATTTTCAATTTCAACGCAATAATTGATGAATCTTCATATTTCATAATATTCTCATTATAATGTTATATTTTTCAGAGCAGCAAACAGAATTATTGCCAGTGCGATGATGGATATGTACGACAGTTTCGACGTGATGGCAAGTGGGATTGTGTCAGACCTGACGAATGTGACCAGAAGACGGAAGATCGTGCCTTCTCATGAATCTAATCTTCAAAACTCGACAGCGTGCTATGTCTTCAATTGCATGCTCTTCAATGTCAATATCTATCTTTGTCTATGGCTTGATTTGCATTTGAGTGTTAATGTTTCTTATAGTTTTATCCATAAAAATAATATATTAGATTTTAAGTGATGAAACCCTCAATGAAAAAAAAAGAAATTATGAAATCACAATTATTGAATTCCTCATTTTGATGGGCAGCAAGAAATGAATTGAAGGTTCTAGATAGCCCTGCACTTACAGAGGCTGAATTACGTTTTCGTCGTATATATCATCATAATGTATTTTATCAGTGTCCAAATTGTATTAATAATCTCTTATTGTTAAACATAGGACTGTCATGCATATTATTTTCATGAATATTATTTTTTTTCTTTTTTTTTGTGAATAAAAATGGCTCAATCAGTCGAGCATGAGTTTCCCGAAAGGGTAATTTATTTAATATGAAAGAAGAATTTTGCCCGACGTTTCTGCCTCGAATCTGAGACCATCTTCAGGGGCTACAAAGAGTCGGTAACAATATTCCATAAAACGTTACTGAATTATTTACAATTATTTTACAATACATTGCAAGATTTCCAGATAATATGAATATAAATGAAATTAAGAATGAAAAGATTCCAATACAGATTTTCAATTTTTTTGGTTAATTTTTTGTCAAACACCAAAACATTAAAGAATAAATGGTTTTTATACCTAATATAAATGTGAGCATTCTATTTCAGAGGTCTTATCACAAAAATATTAGTTAGAATTTCTCTTATAATTAAAAGTAGTAGATTATTCATTAAAATATCGGTGACAAATCAGTTTACCTGCTGTTTGTTTGATAACAGAAAGATAAGTGGGTTATTAAAAGCACTTTGATAATTTCTAGAGTTTTTGTTTGAAGTAACTAGAAATAGGTACTTATTTTAGTTCTTTTTTGATTGGTGACTTTATCAAAATGTAGTGTTTCTTATGCAATGAAATATTAGATAAATTAAAAACCGTTTTTTGACAGTCTCAAGCGTGTTTAAATGTAAAAATAGAGTTAACAATATTATGTTTTTGTTAATTTGCCAGTTATATAAAATTTTAAAAATATTAAACTTAAGATCACATGTTATTGCGATAAGACCTCAAATTATTTAAAATTTATTATTGCATTGTAATTTCTTGGTAGTTTAATTATATCAGTTCTGAAAAAAAAATAACCAAAAAAATTGAAAATCTGTATTGGAATCTTTTCATTTTTAATTTTATTTATATTCATATTATCTGGAAATCTTGCAATGTATTGTGAACTGATTGTAAATAATTTAGTAACGTTTTATGGAATATTGTTACAGACTCTTTTTAGCCCCTGAAGATGGTCTCAGATTCGAGACAGAAACGTTGGGCAAAATTCTTCTTCTATATTAAATAAATTTCCCTTTCGGGGAATTCATGCTCGACCGATTAAGTCATTATTATTTACAAAAAAATTATGAAACGGTCATACACGTTAAACATTTGAATATTATTGTAATAGGTGTGAATATATTGCTTTTCATTCATGAAACATCCTCTACGACAAATGACGAATTGCTGCAGGAAAATGATTGAAGCATATTCAAAAATCTTCCTACAATAATGTCATGACAGTTTACATGCAGCTGTCATGAGTCTACTAAGTTGAAGTAAGCTGTACGTAATTACAACTTATATAAGAAACATTGGTCTACATTTTCTCTTTCTGAAATTTCTTCCCGAATAGTTACAAAAGTGCTAACACCCGTGGTTACACCGATCACTCATCCTATAGCCTCAGTTCCAGGACAGTAACGATAACTCCACCGACAGTTGTTCCAACACTCACAACAATGCAAACATCCGTGGTAGCACCGAACACCCATCCTCTAGCCTCAGCTCCGAAACAGTAGCGACAGGTCCACCAACGGTTGTTTCAACACTTACAACAGTGCCAGCACCCACCGTTAAACCGACTATCGATCCTCTAGCCTCAATTCCGAAACAGTAACGACAACTCCACCAACAGATGTCCCGTCGGTGGAATTGGGAACTGCATAGCCTAAATCACCGATGGGTTGTGAATGTTTGATTCCATCTGAAGGATCAGGAATGCATACATTCTTGATCCGTATCACAGTCACTTTCAAGTGATTCATTTGTGGCTGTTCGAGAGGGTCGGCATCGATCGGAGGACGTTTCATCTCATTTGTTCCCTCGTATTTTTATTGCATTTACTCTGCGAGCTTTGGTCTCACAATAAAGAAGGAGATATAGAAAAAATATGGGGAAGAGAAGAAATGAACCCAAACTGCTAAAATTAGGATAGATAACACTGTATTCAGAAACCTATTCCTTTCTCTCCCTTTACAACCCTAGGAATTCTCTAGAATTCTCGACTTTTTTTTTTTTCATACTTATTTAACGTCGCTATTTTTTTGCTAAGATTATGCCAATCAGCGACGGAGGTTCATGGTGTGTCTGTGGACAAAGCACTTGTAAATAATTTAACAGTGGTGCTTGTATCATTCAGTAGAGACTAGGATTTGAACCCGGGCCTTCGAGTTGGCAATCCGACACTCTACCGAACGAGCCACCGTTCACCTCAATCCTCTGATTAATATTCGAAATCTCAGGCGATGCCTCAAGGGTGAAGCAGATTCGATGGGGATTAATTTGGTGAAGTTTGGTAGCAATTACCGGAAACTGCCGTCAAGTTACCAACGGTAACTACCACTCGATAAAATGACTGCATTCTGTCGCCACGGTAAGAATCTCCAACAATTCCGGCCGATTTTTCCAGCGAGAAAGGGAGGGAGAGGGCGAGGTTTTCTCCAACTAACGTCTTTTTGGTTATTTGATTGAATAATTGATCCAAGAGATTTGTCAGATCACTATGATTTACCGGTCAAGCCTCAGGGGAATCTCTTACACACAATCGAATGTAATTGTTGATAACTTCAATAATTAAACAGGGAAACTGCAATTGACTCTACTGGAATACGTGGGCGAGAAGAATGCAGAGAAATTTGGTACTCGTACCTGGGGTTCTTCTCAGGGATGATTCCGACCTCTGGGCTCCACTTATCCCTGAAATGACTCCTCTTAATCCTCTTTTCACTCCTCAGATAATTAATGTACAAGTTGAATTCCTCAATCACTTAAAATACTCGGGAAATTTCTTGCACGAAAATTATGCGATGCAAGAAGTGACAGCGTTGGATCCTGTGTGTCTGCGTGAGTGTGTGTGTGTCGTACTGGCCCGCAGAGAACATGACCGCTCTCCCTTGCTGCTCCCCCCCTGATCCACCGGATGGCACGTCGAGTCCCATTTTCGCTCGCATTTATTCCTCACATTCAGTCGCGAAGTTCATACGGGTTCGGTTAGGTAGAGAGTTGGCTCGAGGGAAAACCACTCGGTGACAACTTCCTTAATTTTTTCAGATGACTATAGCACTTGGCATGGCATAGTAGTCACTGGTTATATTAAAATAACGATATTTGATTATATAGCACAATTCGAATTAGGGACGGATGAAATTCACTTCTTGCTAAAAACGACTTGTCCTTTGACTGATTTTCATTGCATACATCCGGAGAGGGGAGACACGTTTTGGAACTATGTTCCGCAGAATGATTGCACCTTTGATAAATATGGCGTTTAATATAGTGGATTAGTGAATAAAACTGAAGATGAATATGATCGATGCGAACAAGCAGTTTATATTCTAGAAACGAAACAAATTAGCTCTGCAATAAGAGTAGAAGGGTGTAAACATGTTTGTGGGGATAGGATTATCAGAACTGGACATCCAAAGTTATTTCTGATAGAAACAGATCCGAACCACCTTGTTGTAAACCATGCATCATTGACTATGAATTTGGATCCTTCCGCGAATGTCAATTCGAAATTTGTTCATTCAGGAAGACATATTGAAATTCATATGGAAAATCTCTAGAAATAAATTCTTTTGCAAACGTGTGGAGTAGAAAGAAAAATGTCGAAAAATTCTTTAAAATTAGCCACCTTATTGCCAGATAAATTCGCGTATGGAATCATGAGGGTCTAGTTCATATGGCGGTAGTTTCAGGTGATATCGTGTATGTGATGAAATGTATGCCGACTGAAGTTCAATTGAGACATAAAGATAAATGTTTTCATCAGCTGCCTGTAAAGCGAAACAATGAAACATATTTCTTGATACCTAGAACACAGATACTCATAGATAAGGGAATTCGAATCCCTTGCGAAAATATTACACAACCCTATTATTTCCTGGGCAAAAACTGGTTCGAAATCACGTCAAGTCTAACTCCGGTCATACCACCAGATAAAATGAAACTAATGACAAATTTCACTTGGAACTATATGTCTCCAGTGTCATTAGCAACGAGCAGTATCTATCCGGCAGAAAAACTCAAAGATTTGAGGGAACACATCTTGTTTAAGATGAATGATAAAAGGGTTATCAACAAATTCGCCAGAGCAGCAATGAGGAAAGATGTGATTGATTAGGGTGAATCAATAGTTAGACTATTAAATCGAAATTCTCTGAAAAAAATGACTGAATCAGCATGGACGGAAACATAGGGCAAATTCAACACTTGCGGAAGTGTAAGTGCTGAAATAATCGGGATCATTATCATTGTAAGAATCATAAAAATATTAATTGATACAATTATTCATGCGTATGCATTACATACTGCATATGGCCGTTAATTTATATCAATTGGAGCTGTGTGGGATTCACTCACGAACCTCAAACTATTATCACTCGCGGGATGCACAGAAAATAATGAGATGAGGCAAAAATCACTAGATGAAAATGGTAACGATCAAAAGATTCATATAATAGACATTGAGTCCCATTTTCAATCAAATGAGATCTTGTCAACAGAAGCTTTACCATCTGCTCCAAAAATTGGAATGATATTTCAAAAGCAACCTACGAGTCTCGCAGATGTGAATAGTTCTTCACTGACAGTCTTTACTGCATTTGAACCCAAGAGAGACAAACAACTCTATCCACCAGTTTAATGATTGTTCTCGTAACTTTGATTAATTTCCTTTGCACCGAAAAATGAAGAATCACTCTCTGATGGATTGAATTGGCCTGCATTATATGAAGGAAGGGGAAACCGAGGATATGAGCCATAGCTAGGGCCGGGACGTTGGTTCATCGTTTTTACCCGCCTGAAGTTCACTCGATTCGAAAATATGTCAGAATATTTTTACCTGTCAGTCTGACATTTGGTAAATTGAATTTAATTGAATAAATTTAATAATTGAGTATTATTCAATAAAATTCCCGAAAGGCTAACTGCATGTAAGTATCCTGAAAAAGGTGGGTTTTAATTCAATTCATATTGAATTAAAATTCTTTGATTCCATAATCAAATTAGAATCCCGTGTTTTTCCTGCACTGGGAAAAAAAATATTTTGTTGTATGAAAATTGACTTAGTTGGAGAAAATTCACTTCACTCCAGAAAATTTCAATGTACATAGATATGAAAATTGTGGAGGAAAATTTTATTAAAAGGCAATTATTGTGCCACAAGAATTCATTTTCTCAGTGTGGTTTCTTGAAACATTATTTTTGAAGCTACTGGAAATCGCACATTTTTTATAGAAACTTTCTTTGTGGGCATTCATCCCCTCTACAAAAGAGGTTCCTCCAAATCATTATTCCATTATTTTCGATTATTATCAGTCCATTGCTCAGTGGATATATCTATACATAGGAGGATTCATTCCTCACTGAGGAGAAACATAATGAAAGAAAAATATATAAATTTTTTTATTGACTGACATTCTAATATTTTCCACAATCATTCGACGATTACTCACGGTAATTGAGTGATAATCGATTCGTGATTTTTGAAGTGTGAATAGTTAAGGATTTTTCTTTCGTCTGTGTATTGCAGAATTAGTGATACGAAAATTCAAAAAAATTATTCTTCAAATACCTATACTCATATGTCTTCAAGGTGAGGGTCGTCAGAAAATTATTACTCTGCCATACTCATTCACTTGACGACCTTACAACGATTTAAATCTTACCATTTCGTTCTGCGTTTCACTTCACTCTCGCTCTACAGAGCGAAGCGATACTTGGCACTATCACTTTTGATTCATTCAGAAGTGACCAGAGTGAATTTTACATGTCGGGAAAATTCAGTGTTCATAACTTTGATATTGTTGTTAATTACTAAATTACCTCTAGCTTGGAAGGAAATGTATTTGCATATTTATCTACTTTTCGGCAAATTCTCTGCATTTTTCTTCTGTTTAACTATCACTTCCAATGAGTGCAGGGGAGTAGGATCTGTTATGTCCAAATCAAATTAAACTAAAAACGGCTAAAAATTGTTGTTTTACCCCCTCTTTGAATTAGAACCGAAAGTTTAATACTTTTTAGAATTTTTTCTGAGGAAAGATGACCTTACGTCCCAGATCTGTCTGCCTATTCTCTGCAAGGTTGACTGCCTTGATTCCCTGGAAAGCTTTCTAGGTTTTGATATATTTCTCTTATAATGAAAATTACTCTTTTCTTTTTAAACTCACTTTTATTCGTTAATAATCCAATTTCCTGTCCTTCTTCACAATTCTTCACAAAAACAAATCTCCAAGAAAGAAAAAAAAAACTTCACAAATTTTATTTATTCGGTATCTAAGTCTATTTCTTTTTATTTATATCCACTCACACATTCAAAACGAAATTTCACACCAAAAGTTCATAAAGTTTTTTTTTTTCGTCCAAATTTTCTAATTTTGTTTAGCCGTACACATGAAGATTTTGACAGGAGGAATTTCCAAAAATTATTATTTTCAAATTTTCATCATTCTCAATTTTTCACACCTTTACAGATTACCGAAATGTAATTTATTGTTAGGTTGTAGCTTATTTAAAATTACTTCTATTTCAATGGTTATCTTTATTTAACAGTTAGATATTTTTATTTATAACGTATTTAAGAAATTTCCCTTTCGTTGGTTTTCCCCTGAGAAACTCCAGCCGTATTTTAGGGCCCTTTTAATCGAAAGATCCCAAACTACTACAGATTCAAAGATAAAGTTCTCCCAAGAAATCACATAAATCACTTTCGTACTTTTATTCGGAAATTGATCCTTTTCGCGGTGTCACTCGTCGTTTGAATCACCACATAAGTTAAAAACACGATTTCTTATTGATCCGATTCACGAGGCGATCTACACAGGAAAATACGCCTGTTATTTCCCGGGGTCTACTCCAAGAGTCCCAAAAGTAGAGAGTGTCCTCTTTAGAATTTTTTACTTCTGAAGAAAACTCGGTATAGAAGAGGTGGGGTTAGTGAAAGAAAAGAAGAGGAAGGAGAAAAAAAAATATATGAGTTGCAATTTCAAATTCCTTTAGTTGATTTACATATTCTTTTTTTTTCTGTGCTGACTGCATCGGTTGCTTTGCAATAGGTCTTTGCACTTCAAAAAGTCCTGAATCAACGGATTTCGAAACACCCGTGAGTTCATTGATTCCTTTTGTGCACTCACGAAGTTTCGAAATATATTTCCGGACATTACAGCCCCCGCTCCAGATCTATTTTCCGTATAACATGGAAATTACGATCTGGAGTGAGATTTGAAATATTCACCGTGAATTTAATCAGCGTCAGAAATGATGTGTAGCGTTTTTTTTATTTTTTTTATCATCGCATCACTGATGGCGCAATGCCCCCATTCCAGAGACTGCTGACCTTATTAGCGTACTACTGTGTCACTCGTGGCGCATCACTTTATGCAACTCAACACCTCTGGATCATTGGTCGACTTGTTTCATCAGCTGTTTTGTAATCAGAGATTCAACTTTTCGTATTTTTATTCCTGTGAAAATTTTGTAGAAATGAGTTAGTGCGAAAAAAACAGGAAAAGAAAAAAAAACAAAAGAAAAAGGAATGGAGCAACAAAATTTCAAATTTGACTTCTTCACAAGTGTAAATTTTCCTCTTTTTTTCCGTTTTGAGTTTGTTTTTTTTTTTTTCCTTTTTCGCCGTTTACACCCCCTCTGCCCAATTTTTGAAGATAAAAGATGATGAATTGATAAAAGAGAAAAAATTAAAGGAAAGTATGACTTTAAGGTGTAATATTTTTTTTTTTTTTTTTTTTTTTAATAATGAACTATGACTGCTGATGGTGTTCTTTTGGTTGAACTTTGTCCTGGCTCCAATATCTTCTCCACAGGTGCTAGTGGTGCTGGTCGAGTCGGTGCTGGTAAAGCTGGCAGGTTCATTTCCGACATTGAAGTAACGGAGATAGGGGGTTCATAGGCCTGCTGGGGCCTAGAAATGGTCCACTGTTTCATCCCTGTGTTTCTTGCTGCTGATTTCGAATTGGATTTAGCACAGCAGCATTTGATGCAGCTCAGAGGATTTACTCCTTTCTTATAAGCTGCCAGTCCCATTATTACCGTTATTATTGAGATAGCAAAGGTAATTGTTCCATTTGTTGCTGTGAATATACGGTGATCATAGTCCTCCTGATGGTCCAGTCCAATTCTATCAGCTTCCTCAATGGTTTCCTGCAGAGACTTATCAAAGATTCCATTTGAACCAATGGGAAGGTGTTGAAACTCCAGTGTTGTCAGAGGATTTATTTGTCTCGGCTTCATCTGTAGGATCGGAGCGATCTTTGATAGGTTGAGTGTTGTAGGCATCCCATGTATTGAGGGTAACTGAGTAGTTATTAACCCCAATCCTTCCAAAACTACACTACTCGATTCTCCAGTACATAATGGTTGAATCTGCAGAGTTCCGGTTCCATTTATTGTAATGCTTTGTGAGCGATGGTCTTCACATGTAATGTCCAGCTTCTCTGGGTTGATTGTGGAGTACAACCATCCGTCGTGATTTTTTAATTTTGTCCACTGCGTTTCTAAATTGTTTGTGATTTTTACATTGCACAATTGATACACCCTTGGATCTAATTCCAAATCAGGATTTACCAACAATGCAAATTCACAAGAGTTTCTAGAGCCACTTTTCCGTAGGGGTATTGTTTTTGGACAAGCCAGGCCATTTTCCAAGAGAATGCAGGAATTTAAATATTCTTCGTCAAACTGGTAATAGTACATGTTATGTCTGGTCGTTGCTATATATTTGTTCAGAGCATCTATATATGTGGCCACCATTCTGTCTCCTTGAACCTTTTGCGGGACCTTGCTGGGGATTACTTTGTAAAGCTCCATTGGGCTCGTAGATAGCCGTGGGACCTTGATGATTAACAGGAATTTCTTACCATGGTAGGCTGTTTCTACAGTACTGATCTTGTTCAACGTGGCTACATCAAAATGATCTCTCGATAGCAGAAAAATAGTGTTTGTTAATGATTTCTCCAGGTCCGGAATTATTCTCATCAATTGCTGGTTTTTAATTATTTCTGTTGATATTTTTCCATGCTTTGCTTCTTCCACTGCTCTCATAATTTTATTTGCCCCCTCCAAGTATTTTCTGGCCGCATATTCCGCCTCAATACTCATTATGCTTAATTTCTCTAAATATTCCAGATTTGAAATTTGCATCGACAAGTAACTCGTATACTTTGTGTAATTCCTGATTTCTCCTCCCGCTTTCCGGAGTTGTTGAAAATTCTTCTCATAAATTTCTTTCATGTTATTAATTTCAGCCTGAATAATGTGGGTGGTATTACCTATTAAATGAGTAATCTGGCGCTGATCCTGATACAGCTTATCTATTTCCTTGGTGATGTGTTCTTGATCGTTATAATCCATAGTACCGAACAAGTTCCTGGAAATGGTGCCGATGAACCCCAGCAATGGCGCTCTACCTACCCGATGTGGTCCTGTACCTTCAGGCATGTCATCCAGCAATGTTTTAAGATGGACCTTCACCTGAGCCAATTCCTTGTCATAGTCGCCTATAACTCTCATCCCAACATGGTCCTGACAGAGACTGTGATTCAACAATTTTTGGCATTCCTGTATGTTCTTTTCCAAGTATTTCAAGCCTGGGAGAGGAGCTTCCAATAAACCTTCCAAATCCAGAGTCAGCAGCAGCTTCCAGGTTATTGTTATTGATCTTATCTGACCCATGTTTTCAAAATAAATGCCCGGATTATGAGGTATTGAATGGAGTTGATAGAGCGATTCTGACCGGGTTATGTTTTGCGCACAACTTTGAAGACCCATGAAAATGATGAGATATATTGATAAGCCCATATTTGCTCTGAAAAGAGAAAGAGTTTTCGTTAGTGAGTCAAAAGATTTTTTTTTTTTTTTTTTTTTATATAAAATTTTCCCAAAACTGGCAACTCTGGTTCTGTTCGCGTGGACTATGTTCCTTATTTAAATTTCCCTGATCCAATTTTAGCTAGTTCGTCTGCCTGTTCATTTCCATAGACTCCCCGGTGACCGGGTATATAAACTATTTCTAGGTCCATTTTGGTTGTCAGCTCATCCAATTCCTTTAAGAGCTCCTGGTTCACCACAGGTTTGGCCTTTGCAGTTATCCATCCATTTCTCTTCCATTTTGGTACATGCTCATTTATGCAAGATACAAGGTACTGTGAGTCAGTCAAAATTCTTATTTTTCCGATATCGTGTCTCATGCAGATTTTACAGGCTTCTATGGCAGCCGCGGTTTCTGCCACAATGTTAGTGGCACGACTAGTCTTCATTGTTTTTGATGTATTCAGCGGATGTCCCCTCCCGAACCAAACTCCTATTCCCACGATTGCTTGAGGTGTCCCATTGAACGAGCACGATCCATCCACGAACACCATTTGCCTTTTCTGTAGATCAGATTTTCCTTCCATTCCTGCATAATCGGAAATTTTCAATTTATTATTGCCAGGGAAAAAAAAAATTAATTATATATATATACATATACACACATACACACATATACATATACATATATATCTCCTTTTTTTTTTATTTTTAGGCAGCACTGTTCAATGATTAGTTATTATTCCTCATTAGTCATTGCAGGGCTTGAGTTTGTCCGGATGCTTCATAAAGCGACGTCCCTCCTCTGTTTCCAAGTATACATTCCCCTTTTCCGTAACGTGCACAATCTCATATGGTCCAGTGTAGTGTTGATCCAATTTCCCTGTCCTGGGCTCTTTCTGCACATACACGAAGTTTCCCACCTTCAACTCCAGAGGATGGACTTTTTGGTCATAAAGTTCCTTCGAGTGTTCCTTGGCTGCTATCAGATTTTTATGCGCTAGCTCCTGGATCTTGTCCAACTTGGTAACCAATTGAACCATATAGTCATTGTAGGTGTCCATTTCTTCTTTACCTTCATGGATACCAGTGGGCATCCTTGCCCTTTTCCCGTAAATTAATTCAAAAGGGGTAAAATTGGTTGAACTATGGACTGACGTATTATAAGATAGCATGGCGAACGGCAAGAGTTCGTCCCACTCCTTGAATTCATTTGAGAAAGCTTTCAGGTATTCTACTAAACTATGGTGACTTCGTTCCAGTGAGCCATTTGACTGTGGCCTATATCCTGATGTAGTGATATGGTGGAAACGAAGTATCCTACTCAGTTGAGAAAAGAGTTTTCCGGTGAAACTGGTTCCTTTGTCCGACAGGATGATTTTGGGACATCCATACAATGCTATATATTGAGTAGCTAACGCATGTGCCAGTGTGTGAGCCTTTATGTCCCTGACTGCTACTGCCACACAATGTTTGGCGAAGTTATCCTGAATCGTCAGGATGTGGCAGTTTCCAGATGATGTTTTGGGCAGAGGACCCACGGTGTCAATTGATATCCTTTCGAAGCTTTCACTCGGGGTATCTGTGATCAACATTGGTTTTCTAAATTTGATCCTCTGGAGCTTCTCCAGCTGGCAGGTTCTGCATTTCTTTATAAATCTCTCGATTTCCTGTTTTAAACCTGGCCAGCAAAACCTCTCCCGAACTCTGTGAAAGGTTTTTACAATTCCTTTGTGTCCCCCAGGTAATGTTTCATAGCATTCCCTTATTATTTCTGGACGTAGAGCTTCTGGTGGCATATGAATTTTTCCATGACATAGGGTGAAGATAATGGAGGTGTTTCCAAATTCCTTCTCTAAGAAATACCTGATTCTTAAATCATCATCAATTTCATCCCCATTCATCACCATCCTGACTTCCTGAACCCCATACTTCTCTAACGCCAACTTCAAGTTCCGTAGACACAGCTTTAGGTGTTTATTAACCACTTGGTCGAAATGGTAACGTTTGACAATCATGGTGAATGTCCGAAATTTTCCACATTTAGTCACTATGACTTGTCCCATTTGTGGTTCCAGTTTCCGAATCTGATTGATGTCTAAGAGATTCAGATCTTGCAGCAATTTGGTGTTTTGTCTGGTGAATTCCCCATCCGCTGCTAGGAAGTGAGCTATATTCCCTCGTATGAAAGTCAACCCGTCTCTGGTCTCTTCAATATTGGGTGCTGGTTGATACTCCTCACTACTGGGGATGAAAATCTTATCTTCAAGACATTCTGCGTCTTCTTGCCTCTCTGTTCTCTTTGATGGCCCTGTCTTTGCGATGAACTTCGAGTATGTAAAACCCGGTATAGGCGTTTGTATTACCCCCGTGCAGTTTTCATCGGTGGTCGCAGGATTGTCTATTTTATTAACATTTTCCTGTATTATCCCCGTTGCTTCGAGGTTTTCCAGGAGAGGAGATGAGTTTTCAGAAGATATATCTCTTTCCTCATTTGCCAATACTTGCGTTGTTAACTTCTCTACCCCCAATCTTTGGGGTGACGATCCAGCCAGGGGGTTCTTAATCATTCGAGGCGACGGTATCAATGACTCTCTAATATCCTTCGGTTCAGTGATAACCGAATACCTTGATGATGATCCTGCAGCGTTTGGTTCCGGATTCACTTCCTGACTTTCATCATGCTCATTAATGAGAGTTGCCGAAGATTCTTCGAATTCCCTCATTTTCTCTTCAAAGTCTAAGATTGATTGTTCCAAGTCTCTGGAGAATTCAAGTCCCATGTCAAGGTTTTTTCTCTGATAAATTGCAGGAGATTGATAATTATCCCACTGGAGTGATTCATTTTCTATGGTTCTCTCCACTTCTCTACGACTATTTTCAAATTCTTCAAATCTTCGGAAGCTTTCCTGAAGATTTTCTAAATTGATTTCTTCTTCATCTCCTTCCTCCATCAAAGGCTCCGCCTCTACGAGTGGTGATGTGGGTAGTTCTTGTCGTTGTTGTTCTGGAACGAAGACCTCATCCTCTAATTCTTCACCTACGACTTCTTCCAATGTCGCGGGTGGTTCTTCAATGCCCTTCTCGTTCAGTTCTGGATTGATGTCTCCCTCATTAGGAGTCGACGGTGTTGGAGTATTTTGTTCTAGTTCAACAACCTCTGCTGATGCGGACGTCGCGTCCGACTGACTCACTTGCATATTTTTTCCTGCTGACGTTTGCTTGCGTATTCCCGCTGACGTGTTTGACCCAGATTTATATTCACGATTCAGCCTATATGAGATAGGTTGTCGTGAACCGCTGGCTTTCTCTGTCGTTCGTCTGAGTTTCACTCTTTCTCCCACAGAAGTGGAGGATGTTGACTGAGTTTTTGCTTGATTGGGTTCACTATGAATCCTAACCGTTCGTTTAGGGTCAAGAACCTTTGATGTTTTCTTCAGACAAGATTTCATTTCTTTAGTTATGGGCAAACAAGTGGCAAACAAAACTGTCTCTACTTGATTTTGCAGAGGATTTTCGGCAAAAATTTCTGCAAGTTGATTCTTCTTTTGCTTTCGAATTTCCACTTCAAAGATGAAGTCATTTAAATAGGTCTTCTATTTAACCTGCCGAGATGTTGGGTTAGTAGAGTCACGAAGCCAATTCAAAGCTGGGCTGTTCGTAATTATCGTGAATGGTACACCATACACATATGGCTTGAACTGATTCAATGCATATACCACGGCCAAGCAATCTACTTCTGTTGAGGTATACTTTGTTTCAGCGTCCCTTAAGGTCCTTGAAGCATAGAGGATTGGATGTTCATCCCCTTCATCGTCCTTTTGGCTGAGAATAGCGCCAATGCCTGATTCTGATGACGACACATGGACAACGAAGGGCTCCCTCATATCCGGATGATATAAAGGAGAATCTTTCGTGATTGCCCCCTTCAGATTTTGAAAAGCCCCTTCTTGTTCTGGACCCCAAATAAAATCCTGATTTTTCTTTAAGAGGTCATTCAATGGTCTTGCTTTTTCAGCATAATTCTCCACGAATCTTCGATAATAATTGCTGAATCCTAGAAATGACCTCACTCCATGCTGGTTCTTCGGTGGGGTCATCTCAGATGAGGCCCTCACTTTTGCCGGATCCGGCCTGATTCCTTTCTCATTTATGATATGCCCCAGATATGACACTTCTTTCATAAAGAATTTACACTTATCAGGCTGCAGAGTCAAACCATTACGCCTGAGGCTTTCAAAAAAATTTCTCAGTCTCTCTTCGTGTTCCCTAAAAGATTTAGAGTAGACTACAATATCATCAAGGTATACGTATAACTCTGCTCCTTTAAGTCCCGTTAAAGCATGGTCCATCATCCTCTGAAAAATTGGTGGAGAATTCTGTAACCCAAATGGCATCCTGGCGTATTCGTAATGCCCATTCGGGCCAGTAAAAGCTGTCTTTTCCCCATCTTTCGGGTCCATTTCTACTTGATGAAATCCACTCGCCAGATCGAAAACGCTAAAGTATTTTGCTCCTCCCAGTTGTGATAGAATTTGCGTTATGTCTGGGAGTGGGTATGAGTCTCCGATGGTCTTCTGGTTCAGATCCCGGAAATCGATTACCATTCGCCATCTTTTCCTTCCCTGTGAATCTGCTTTTTTTGGAACGATCCATAGAGGAGAATTATAAGGCGATTCCGAATGTTTAATGATTCCCTGGTCTAGCAAGTCAACTATCTGTTTATTGACCTCGTCTCTGTGCTGTGGAGGATATTTGTATTGCCTCTTATGGACCGGTTTGTCATCTATGGTCCTTATTTTGCACTTGAAATGCTTCGCCTTTCCCAATCTATCTCCTGGTAAATGAAAAACATCATCATAGTCCTGTATGAGTTGGACAACCTTCTGTCTCTCAAAGGTTTTCAAGCTTTGGTCCGGAAGGTTTTCCAGGACCATAATTGCTCTTTTGCTAGAGTTCTTAACCTCGTCGCAGGGTATATTCATGCAGCAGGATTCAGACACAAGTTCTCTTTTTTCATCTACCTCCATGGTGAAAGGAAAGATTTCTTGTGGCGGAATATTTATTTCGACAGGATACTCTCTAGTGTTGATCGCCAGAATACAGGCTATCCCATTTTCCACCGTTACTGCGCATTCTCCGAGGAATATACCTTCTGGCGTCTGAATTCGTGGGAGGTAGCCCTTTTCCAAGTCTACTGAACTGATACCTATCCCTATGACAGTTCTCGCTCTTGGTGGAAGAATAATTTTGTCAGTCGTCGGGTCCTCGTACCAGTTCAAGGGTTGATTTGGCCGCCTTGCTGTAGATATGTTTCTCTGCAGATAACGGATTTCTGCTCTTTCTTTCATCAAGAACTCTAACCCTAATAAGCCGCTTCCCTTGACCGGTAACTTGAAATCTACTACATGGAAAGGGACTTGGGACCCAAAGATTTTCAAATAAATGAGCCCACAGGTAGGTAACGCGTCCTCCGTTATTCCCAACGAGTATTTTATTTCAGGTGGCTCTATTATACTGTCCGGGTGAATGACTTCCTTCTCTATCAGATTTATGTCCGCCCCTGTGTCAATTAAAAATCTATGATGTTTGCCCAGTAATTTTGGGACCCGTAGATTAATTCGTGGTCCACCCCCGGTGAGTGATATCTGCGCCGCTTTTCCTTCAGTAAGTCTTTTAACACAGAAATGTATGGGATCTAAAAATTTAATATTCACAGTAAGGGTGTTGGTGCAAAAAGAAATATGGGCTTGCAGTTGTTTGAGCATTTCGTCCCCTATTATCGCGCCATAACCACCTGGCCTATGTGGTATAACATGGAACTTCACTTTCACTTGTGGATGTAACGGAAGCTCGATCGTTCCCAAAGATTCCATGGTGTCATTGGATAGACCAACTAGGGTTATAATCTCTTTTTTATTTATATTTATAATTGTTTTTAAAGACTCCTCTGATAGCAGATTAATCGATGCCCCTGTATCAATCAAGGCTCTAACTCCCGGAGTTCGAATCCATGGACCAGCGAGTAATATCTCGGGACCCCCTGATCCGAATCTGCACAATATTGGTTTTTTTTTATTGTTTGGGGTGGGCGCTCTTTAGAGTATGAGCATCCTGATTCGTATAGCTCAGCGTTGCACCCCTCTGCTGAGCTATAAACTCGTTTAAATGCTCTTCTGATAATGGTTCTGGGCCATTCCTATGCTCTTGAGTAGATCTATGATCACTTGATGACCTTTGTGTATTCCGGTCCCTCGAATTACTCCGAGAACTGGACCGGTACTGCATTTGTTGTGTCAGCTGATTTATTTGTTGTCGTTGTTCCTTCATTTCCACAGCCATATCCTTTAACATTCGAGTCAGCTCTCCCAGGTCATCCCTACCTTGACTTTGCTCTGTTGATGTTCTAGTTTCTTTCTGTACTTTATGATTTGCAGCTAGTATATTGGCTAGGTTCTGCAATTGGGAGACATCCACTCCTGTTGGGTTAATAACTTCTCCCTCGACCTGCTCATAAATGTTTCCTGCACTATCAAGAGAATATCCTGATTCTAGTGGTACGGTAAAACCTGCTGCAATATTCTGGTAAATAGGCTCGGTCGTTTGAGGTGGTGGGGGTGGTGCTGTGCTCGGTCTTGTCAGGATTGACACAGCTGGTGATTGACCCCTAACCGTCGGATGTGCAGGAACATACTCTCGAATTAATGCGTTTATTGTTTCCTGAATGGGGTTAAATCTCCTCTCCTGATGATGTTGTCTAGGGGTCCCTCCGGAGGGAGTAGGGGTAAAATAACTGGACTGACCTGGTTTTTGCGAGTTCCGCCCCCGATAGGTTATCGGGTAAGTCGTTGCTGACAGTGCGCTGGGCTGACGTGGGGGGTTGACTGGTTCTGCCGGAGGATTGGCTACTCCAGAATATGTTGCTATTGATGGATATTCCGTTACATAACGGTATTGGCCATTATCTGGAATCTCCACTGCAGGCACATCTTCCCCTGATTGTAAGTCCTCATTTTCCAGTAGAGCTGCTAAATCTGCCAACTTGGTTGGCTTATTCACCCTCAGCAACTCCTTTACAGTCGAATTCCCGTATTCTTTGAACCGATGGATTGCGGCCTGATTCAGGTACGTTTCAAAAACTGTCTTTGAAGCCACATCTTGATTTTCCACAGCACGTAAACCACACTGAACCAGTGCTGCCAGTCTATCCAGAAAACTTTCCAGAGGCTCATTTGAAAATTTTAATAAACAACGGATTTTATTCGCGTAGTACGTAAGGTCATATTTCTTCCTATATCTTTTATTTAAAATATTTAAAATATCTTCTACGGAATACAACGGCTTGTTTGTAACAGTTAGTTTTGCGGGAGGTAGGAGACGTTTGAGTATGTGGTAAATATATTCCTCCTTTTTCCCATTTGCAGTGGGAATGTGGGATAGATTAACCCGAACAGCATATTCAAACTCATCAAGAGTTGCGTGTTGATCTGTTCCCGAAAATACTGGTATACTATTTGCAATATCTCGCGCCCTTATGTAATCTTCATGGCTAGCTACAGGAGTAGCAGCTGCAGTAGCATTATTATCTGCGGGGCCATTTGTTGCATTCCTGTTATACGAAATATTCACGAATGTAGCATTATTATCTTGATCGTTCGGCATTTTGACTAATTTCAAAATCGTACAAGAATCAGAATAATTTTATGGAGAATTTGGGTACAATTTGTGAAATGTATTAAATGTATGAATAACGAAATTTTCAGTACATTAATTTTTGAAACAAAATAATGAAGATTAAAAACCGAATGATTGGGAAATCGTATTCGGTCCTACCGACTGCGCCATTTAATTTTTAGCTGTTATGTCCAAATCAAATTAAACTAAAAACGGCTAAAAATTGTTGTTTTACCCCCTCTTTGAATTAGAACCGAAAGTTTAATACTTTTTAGAATTTTTTCTGAGGAAAGATGACCTTACGTCCCAGATCTGTCTGCCTACTCTCTGCAAGGTTGACTGCCTTGATTCCCTGGAAAGCTTTCTAGGTTTTGATATATTTCTCTTATAATGAAAATTACTCTTTTCTTTTTAAACTCACTTTTATTCGTTAATAATCCAATTTCCTGTCCTTCTTCACAATTCTTCACAAAAACAAATCTCCAAGAAAGAAAAAAAAAACGTTCACAAATTTTATTTATTCGGTATCTAAGTCTATTTCTTTTCATTTATATCCACTCACACATTCAAAACGAAATTTCACACCAAAAGTTCATAAAGTTTTTTTTTTTCGTCCAAATTTTCTAATTTTGTTTAGTCGTACACATGAAGATTTTGACAGGAGGAATTTCCAAAAATTATTATTTTCAAATTTTCATCATTCTCAATTTTTCACACCTTTACAGATTACCAAAATGTAATTTATTGTTAGGTTGTAGCTTATTTAAAATTACTTCTATTTCAATGGTTATTTTTATTTAACAGTTAGATATTTTTATTTATAACGTACTTAAGAAATTTCCCTTTCGTTGGTTTTCCCCCGAGAAACTCCAGCCGTATTTTAGGGCCCTTTTAATCGAAAGATCCCAAACTACTACAGATTCAAAGATAAAGTTCTCCCAAGAAATCACATAAATCACTTTCGTACTTTTATTCGGAAATTGATCCTTTTCGCGGTGTCACTCTTCGTTTGAATCACCACATAAGTTAAAAACACGATTTCTTATTGATCCGATTCGCGAGGCGATCTACACAGGAAAATACGCCTGTTATTTCCCGGGGTCTACTCCAAGAGTCCCAAAAGTAGAGAGTGTCCTCTTCAGAATTTTTTACCTTCTGAAGAAAACTCGGTATAGAAGAGGTGGGGTTAGTGAAAGAAAAGAAGAGGAAGGAGAAAAAAAAAAATATATGAGTTGCAACTTCAAATTCCTTTAGTTGATTTACATATTCTTTTTTTTTTCTGTGCTGACTGCATCGGTTGCTTTGCAATAGGTCTTTGCAATTCAAAAAGTCCTGAATCAACGGATTTCGAAACACCCGTGAGTTCATTGATTCCTTTTGTGCACTCACGAAGTTTCGAAATATATTTCCGGACATTACAGATCTTTATCCTATTCCTCTCTTTCTAAACTATCGCTTGTAATGATTAAACGAGAGTGTATCATTTATTGGTGGAAAATTAAGTGTTCATGATCATTCAATCGATATTAATTGGCTAAATCGAGAATACACTCATCAGTATTAGGTTCGTGTACGTTTCAACTATATACTCTATCTAGTTCGTTCACATACTTCAGTTGACAACTGTACAATAATGGAAAAAAAGATAATAGGTCTATACTCAGTTTTATATATTTCTTAGGACTTACGCAGTGTTTTCATTCGTTCAAGTGTTTTCCTTAACAAGTAAAAAATCCACATTAGGTCACTCATTCTAAACGATCTCTGAGCGATAGAAAAATACAGAGTCAGTTTCCAGAAGAAAATAGAAGTAATGAATCTCTGTTACATCATTCTGGTCATCACTTCATCATGAGCTCATAGGTGAATAATGAATTGGAAAATGTAAATTCTGATTTTCTATAAATGAAGAATCCACTCTCGTTCTCTCACTGCGAATGATAGTTGAGCCAGGAAAAATTAGTAAAATCATTTCACTATTATCGACTAATCGCAGGCGATACTTGAGCGGAAGAAGAATTAGAGGAAAAGGCTAATATACATGTCATCTCGGACAGCAAAATTACATGTATATACACTAAAATTACATTATTTGTATAGAGTGAGCCAGGTGCTTTCCATAAATTTCTGGAACAGTCGATAATTACAATCGTCATACCGCCTGAATCGATGGGATTGGATTGACACAAAGTTTAATTGACGACCATAGGCCATAAGATTTTTTTGTTGTTGCGATGTCGAATGCAATCGTAATGGAATATGGTATTGAATGGAAGAATTGAACCGAGATCGGATGCGATACTGTTAGTGATGAACTGTAATGTTCAAAATTTGTGGGTAATAGGCGCATTCCTTTGCTCCTGCGATTTTATTTCCATAGAAGGAAATATTTCAATTCTGCGACCGGACGTGACCATATAAGGTAAACTATTTTCAACAATTATTGCACGGTGTGCAAGATTGAGGCGCGAAGAGACAATGTGGAAGTCACGCCACCCAGAGGCAATAACCTTCTGTCATTGCACTTTTCGGGTGGCGTGATATCTCCCACCACCGAAAGACCGAGTTTTCTTCAAAGAAAAACTTAAAATAATTAATCAGACATTATTGAGCGGTGATAAGGATAAAAGCAAAATTTCCTCTTCGCGGCCTTAGTGAATTATTACGGGAACTCGGTCGAAGTTGTTAAAATATTTCCGGAAACAATTGTTACTCGTTCTAGAGACGTTGTCGAATTGGAAAAATTAATCGAATAACTAGTAGATAATTTTAGAATATCAAACAACGGGCTAGAATTTAAAATATACTGGAAAAGTGTGGTAATTCTACATTTTAAAAAGGCAATTGAAACGCGTAGTGGGAAAAAGGGGTTTACTCTAAATTACAGGACTCATATCTAAAATAGAAAACTATATACAAGAAAAATACTAATTTGAAACTAAAGTAAAATCAGATTGAACTAAAATTCAAGATAATTGGAACCTTAATATATTTATATAAAACCTAAACAAGTATAAATAACGTGATAGAAGAAAATTTGTGAAATTCATCTAATCAATTTTGGGAACTAGAGACACTAACATTAAGAACAATAGAAATAGAGGAAACCTGAAAGTGTAAGCTATAAACAATATTTTATAAGACACGAATAAGATCAAAGTGTGAGACCTTTTGTGTGAAAAGAGTGCCTTTTTATTTTTGGATTACCATTGGATTACCAATAAAGGGGCAAAACTACAAAGAACCATTACTGTGAGTCAAGTGTTTTAATTTCATTCAAACCCAGAAAAACGTTCCAAGGCTATCCCAAATAACAAAAATAGTAAAAATCCTAAAACCCTCGAAATCCTTTTATATAAACAATCCTGGTGAGAATATAAAAATCTAGCGTCGTCCATTGTAAATTCTATAAATTATAATCATAACTTTAATCTGTTGTCCAAAAATTTCCTTTTGACGCAAGGACAAAATCTGGACATAACAGCTTAAAAATTTTTGGCGCAGTCGGTAGGACAAGCCTATTTTTCCATTATTCTCGCGATAATATTTCAAAACTATTCGGCTTTCTAAATTTTGATTCAAACTTAATTCAAAATTTTATTTCAAATTCAAACTAATTTAAAATTTTTGTTTGACATTTCAATCGATAAAATCAAATAGTAAGTTCAATTTAAGTTAGTATTCCTAAAAACCTAATTAAATTCAAAAATCTTTTTAATTAAACATGGCTAATAACTCCTCGTTTGTACAAGTGTCATTCAATGGCGATGCTGTGACCGGTGCCGTGAATGCTGATGGTGTATACGCTAATGTTGCGGCCACGCCCAGTCATGACGGCTATGTAAGGGCACGCGACATTGCGAATAGCATACCGATATTTCCGGGTACCGATCATCACGCATCGCTAGAAGAATTTGAATACGCGGTTAGAGCCAATTTAGGGTCGATTCCTACAGCGGATGGTGAGAAAGAGGAATATATTCATCAGGTCCTCAAAAGACTTTTACCACCCGCTAAACTCGCGGTAACACATAAACCGATACATAGTGTGGAGGAAATACTCACTTATTTGACAAAAAGATTTCGAGGTCAATATGATATCAGTTATTATGCCAATAGAATTAGAGGTTTATTGAAGTTCTCGGATGAACCCTTGGAATATTTTCTGGATCGGCTAAATTTGTTGGTTCAATTCGGTCTTCGAGCTATCGACGGCGAAGATGCAGCAACAAAAGCAGTATATGAAAGTCTGCTGAATAAAAAGGCCATCGCTAGATTCAAGGAGTACGGTAATTCCACTATTAAAGAGATAATTAGGACAAGAAAACCTAAGAAGATCTCTGAGATTGCTGATCTCCTTGAACCCGAAGACATCCGAGGCAGCCTTAGTTTGCCAGCGATGGAGGTCCCAAATAACGGTCGATACCGTTATGCAACCGAGTATCCATCCATCCAGGATCACCCAGAGGTTCTTCGTCAGCAAGTTCCGGTAGCTCACGGCCAGGATGTAGCAAGCTATATGCTACCACGATGTCATTCGAGTGGGGTTCCTCATCATCAAAAGCAGGGTCAGTCTACTTTAGCTACCCCTACGCCGTCGCAGAGCTATGACTCTAGAGGTCAGTCGTCAGCAAGTAATACGTCCAATCCCCAGCAAGACGCCATCAATGTGCTATTGCAGGATTACCTCTGCAACCACAGGACTCAGCCCCCTCCATCGTTTGGAACAGGGACCACCAGATCACCACCCCGACCACCAACGGCGCCTCCACCACCACCAGCAGTACCCCAGCAGCAATTGACAGTAGCCTTCGGTTCGAGTTACCAACCAGACATCACCACCTTGTTACTGGCGTACTTCAACTCTGTGAAGAATCCCGACCAGACAGGGCAGCAAGCTAAACTGGAGCCTCACCAAATTCAGGCTCTAGCCAATACGGACCCTCAGACGCTCCAAGCTTTAGCCAATATCATGGCAGCCCAGCACAAGCCAGTGGTTGAAACGCCCCCTCCAACTGGCGAGCCCACCAATGATATCGGTGACTTGACAAGAGTCTTAAAAGAACTTACCACCGAGATTAGGGACCAGCGTCGCCAGATGTCCAGGTATTTCGAGGAAAGATCAAGGTCTCGGAATAATTCCAGGGATCGGGGTTCTCCAAAGTCACCAAATGGAAAAGAGAACCCTGTGCAACCCAAGAAAGAGGCTGGTGTTTTATCAGCAGAGCATTTAAAACGAGTACATAGCTCGGCAGAGAGGTGCAATGCCGAGCTCCAGCACTCAGGACTGTCACTCGATGTCCAGCACCCACCAACAATAAAATTTAACATCTTGGGCAGATCGGGCGGGGGTGGACCAGAAATCTTGTTGAGAGGACCACTTTTAATACCAGAAGGAGTGCATGCATTGATCGATACCGGAGCTTCCATCAATATGGTATCAATCCACTCTTTAAAGAAGACGGTATTTATCGACACTACCGAAATCGTTGGTCTAGTGGGCCTGTCCAATAATACCATCAATTCCATGGGCACAATTAACATTCGGGTCCATCCGCAGGTCGATGTCAAATTCCACGTCATCCCTCACAATCCAGCGGGGATGGGAGCTATCATAGGAGATCCTATGCTTGAACAGCTCCAAGCACATATCTCCTTTTTCACCAATACCATCGCATTCAATACATCCCGACTGACCCCAATACACTTCTGTATTCCAACCCCGGGAGGAAGTGAGACATCGAAAATATCACTAAGCGGGGGTGGTCCCAGGATCAACGTGAGGATACCCAATACCATTGGGAAACGACCCCGAATTTTAATCGACACTGGAGCAGACATCAACCTGATAGAGAAAAGAGTTCTGCAACCCCGACTCAGAATTGAACCGCCAAGAGTCAAGTTTTTAGTAGGGGTTACAGAAAATGCTCTTCCAACTATCGGCTTGATTTATCTCAAAATCTTTGGTTCCCGTGTACCATTCCACATTGTAGATTTCAAATTGCCAGTGGAAGGTAGTGGATTGCTCGGATTAGAATTTCTAGTCCAGGAACGCGCGGAAATTAGGTATTTGCAGCAAAATATCACCACTGCAAGGCGACCTCACACTCCCATCTACTGGTACTGCGCCCCCAAGTCAACGGACGCCATCACTATTCCTCCACGCACCAGAACGGCAGTTGCTGTGGCAATCAAGACATCAAGTTCAGAGTTGAGTAGCGGCTATCTTCCCAGGATAGAAACCCAGGAAGGTGTTTTCATCGGCGAGTGTGCTGTTTCTGTAAAAGACGGAACAGCTTGCGTCTTTGCAATCAACACTCTGGATACACCTGTTGAAATTAAGATACCTCCACAGGAAATTTTCGACTTCGACATCCAAAATCCAGAGGAGGAAGAGATAAAACCACAGAATCTGAACCCCTGCTGCCTGGCGATCCCAGAGGAAGAAAAAACACGGTTAAAAGAAAGACAGCACCAGATCCTGGGAGCTCTTCCAGAACAAGACCTAAAGTCCTTTGAAAGACAAAAAGTGATCGAGTTAATCGGTGATTATGATGACGGTTTTCATCTGCCAGGGGATAAACTGGGAGCGGCAAGGAACTTCAGGTGTAAGATCAGAACCACCGATGAGAAGCCGGTACACAAAAGACAGTACAAATATCCACCACAACATCAGGCGGAAATCAACAAACAAATTGATGGACTCCTGGATGAGGGGATTATCCGAGATTCTGAATCCCCATACAACTCGCCGTTGTGGATTGTGCCCAAGAAAGCTGACTCTCATCGAAGAAAGCGCTGGAGATTGGTAATAGACTTCAGGGAGTTGAATCAGAAAACTATCGACGATTCCTACCCTTTACCGGACATCTCGCAAATATTATCTCAGTTGGGTGGATCAAAATACTTCAGTGTCTTCGACCTGATGAGTGGATTCCACCAAGTAAAAATGGATCCAAAGGATAGCGAGCAGACCGCCTTCACAGGACCAAGTGGGCATTACGAATACGTCCGAATGCCCTTTGGCCTGCAGAATTCACCACCAATATTCCAGAGGATGATGGACCACGCTCTGAAAGGTTTAAAAGGCACTGAACTCTATGTCTACCTTGACGACATAGTTGTGTACTCCAAGACCTTCACCGAACACAACGAACGACTGAGGCGATTCTCTGAAAACCTGAGGGTCAACGGTCTGACGTTACAGCCCGATAAATGCAGGTTTTTCATGAAGGAAGTGTCCTATCTGGGTCACATCATCAGCGAAAAAGGCATCAGACCGGATCCAGGAAAGATAAGAGCCTTGCAGGAGATGACTCCTCCCAAAAGTCAACACGGAGTAAGATCCTTGCTGGGTTTCAGCAATTACTACCGCCGTTTCATCAAGGATTACGCTGAAAAATCGAAACCCTTGACAGAACTACTGAAGAACGACATCAAATTCAGGTGGACAGAGGAACATCAACAAGCATTCCTAGAGTTGAAGTCGGCTATTACTGAAGACTCCTTGCTCTATCACCCGGACACCAGGGAACCTTTCTTAGTGCATGTCTCTTCTTCAAGCACAGGACTTGGAGCCATCCTGAGCCAAAAAGATGAGGAAGCAGACGAACATCCAATCTTATATGCCTCAAGGACATTGCGGGATGCTGAGACTCGATACACTTCAGCAGAGGTCGATTGCTTGGCAGTAGTCTACGCGCTGGCGCAATTCAAACCATACATCTATGGGGTGCCCTTCACAGTCACCACCAACAGCCCTGCTCTGAACTGGCTGAGAGAGTCCACGAGCCCTACCACCAGACAGGTCAAATGGAAAACCTTCCTGAATGACTTCATATTCGAAGTGGAAATCAGGAAGAACAAGCGTGACCAAATGGTGGAGATTTTCGCTGAAAATCCACTGCAGGATGGACAGCGGGAAGCAGTTCTGGTTGCAAAATGTTAACCAGTACAACCAAAGCTGAGATCTTGCTTGAAGAATGCTCGAAAGGTCACCGATCCTAATCGCAGAGTTAGGATTAGCCGTGAACCAACGCCGAACGTGACCCCTTCTACTTCAGGAACCATCGCTGAAAGAATAAGAACAAGAAGGGTCACAGAAAAGTCCACAGGAGCTCGAGTCCCTATTTCATATAGGGACGCTCGAGACTACAAGCCAAAAACGGCCAAACAGATAACGAGCAAATCGGGTAATCTAAGAGCTTCAGCACCAGCAGCAGGCACAGCTAAGGATCCTTCGCCAATCGTTGAAATGGATCCAGGCGCAACTCGAACTCCAAGCGTCTCAACGAAGGAAGCAGATATGCCTGTAGTTGAATCAATTACAGAGATATTGGAGACGTCACTCGAGGGGGAACCCATTGAAGACGAGGTCTTCGTTGCTGAAGAAGAAAATCTCAGTACACCAGCAATTATAGAGACTCAACCAGTAGCTGATTTGGAAGAAGAAGAGTCAGAAGAGGAACTGCTTAACGCACCCTTAACTCCAAAAAAATCACTGGGTGAGGAATCTCTTGCGTGGGATAGCTATCAACCATCCACGGAATATCAGCTGGCAGACTCAGATCCAGAAGAACTGGAAGACGAAAACCCTCAAGAGCCTCTGAAGGATTTTGAGGAGGTTGTAGACCTGCTCAACAGTACGAAATCCAGTGAGGCATCCGAAGGCACCTCCCGACAGGAAGAAACGCCAATTCCTTTGTATCAACTGAAGAGGCTGGGAGATGAACAAATGCGGGAGGAGGTCAACAACTCCATAAGGATGTTCGAGGAAAAGATGGCTAGGTTCCAGAAAGCTTCTCTCCAAATCACCGAAGAGAATGATGAAGATCAAGAACTTTCCACCAATACCTTGACCCCCGCAGAGGAGAAAAACACCACCCAGGATCAAACTACAACTGGTCAAGACGTTGCGCCGAGACATTCCATCGTCTCCATCCCAAGGTTGACGAGGGAATCCCTAATGCCATCACCGAGAACGATCAGGAATCCTCAAGCAGGGTCATCACCCCGTCGCCATGGACCAGAGGATCAGCCATCAACCAGTAAGGTAGCAGATGACAATGCCGAAACCGAGGGGCCTGCTATTGTCCAACAAGCAGATGAAACAGCTGCTGCATCTCTCTACTCAATGGCTCCTGATAAAAATGAAACAACAACAAGAAGACCCGCAGAGCTACCGGGGGTGATCACCCCGACTCCCAGTATGTATGCAGAGAACAACACCCCAATGCCAACAACGTCATCAGGAGTGGGTGTGGAACAGTACAAAATCCTGGAAGATAAAATCACAATTCCACTCAACGAGGAATACCAGGCCGCTGAAAACATCCAAGAGACTCGGGACGGCGTGACATTTGTCAGGGGAAATATTGCTCATTTCCTGGCTGCGAATGGAGAACCTACCAAACAAAATAACGAGCTACTCCGGGACCTGAACCTGATAAATATTGATGAAATCCGGAAATTAAAACCCAGAATAGGGCAGGTCATCGCAACTAAATGCGGGAAGTTCATGACATTTACGCTCATAGTGAAAAACCTACACTTTGGGACCATCAAAAACCAACATTTGAACTCGTGTCTAGCTAACCTGAAAGAGGCATTACAAAAATACAAGGTCAGCAGCCTAAGGATGGTTCAGCGAGGGGATGAGATCGATAAGGACATCCGCATCAAATATTTCCTGGAAAAGCATTTCAGAGACTATCCTGTCAATATCCTCCTGTGTCATGGAGAGATCAACCTACCGCCACCAAGCCTGAGAAAGGAAATCATCCGTGAATGCCATGAAACACTCCCAGCTGGACACAAAGGAATTGTTAAGACATTCAGCCGAGTCCGAGAAAGATTTTACTGGCCAGGGTTGAAACAGGAAGTGGAAAAGTTCATAAAACACTGTAGAACCTGCCAAATCGAAAAATTGCAGTTGATAAAATTCAGGAAGCCGATGCTCATCACCGAAACACCGAGTGAGGCCTTCGAAAGGATCTCCATTGACACGGTGGGACCTTTACCTACAACATCTAAAGGCTATTGTCATATCCTGACCATCCAGGACAATTTCACCAAGCACTGTTCCGCCGTCCCACTCAAGGATATAAGGGCACACACAATAGCGCACGCATTGGCTACCCAATACATCGCCCTATACGGCGGCCCGAAGATTATCCTCTCAGACAAGGGGAGCAGTTTTCTGAGCAAACTCTTTGGCCAACTGAGTAAAATCCTGCGGTTCCACCATATCACTACTTCGGGATACCGCCCTCAGTCCAATGGCTCTTTGGAAAGAAGCCATCATACCCTGGTGGAGTATTTGAAAACCTGCGCAAATCAATCTCAGGACTGGAGCCAGCTGCTACCATTCGCCATGCTGTCCTATAATACGACAGTACATAGCTCAATCAATTTCACTCCTTTTGAGCTACTATACGGGAAAAGGGCACGGAATCCATCAAATTTCCGGGAGCTGGACCAATCAACAGATACATACAATGATTACATGGTGGAACTGGTTACCAAATTAGACAACCTGCAAGAACTGGCCTTTCAGAAACTCGTAGAATCAAAGGAACATTCTAAGGCATTGTATGATCGTAATGCCAGACCTTTGGAAGTCAAGGTCGGAGACTTCGTCCACGTCTTGAAAGAGCCAAAGATGGGCAAGCTGGACCACCAATACACAGGCCCCTATGAGGTAGTTCACCTTACGGAAAAGGGAAACGTATATTTGGAAACCGAGGAAGGTCACCGGTTTATGAAGCATCCCGACAAGCTGAAGAGATGCGAAGAAGACTGAGGGGAACCAAACCCTCTATTTCAAATCTACAACTTGAAATTTAAAATAAAAAAAAGGGGATTTATATTTAAATTTGTTTTTTTTTGGTACATAAATGTATTTCTCCTATATCAAACCAAACACATAAGGGTGCATAAAGCAGAGAAGGGATGGTCCACGGAAAAGTTACATATTGAAAAGGAAAGATACTTAAACATAGATTCTATGACCGCCAGGCTAGAAAAGAAAATAAAAAGAGGTTCACCCCTTTCGGGGGTGTGAAAAAAAAAAATATCTATTTACAAAATTTTTTTTTATATATATCGAAACAAATTTTTTTTTTTTTGATCAAATATTTATTTTTTTTTTTTTTAATCTCCTTCAGGCACCAATAACCTCAATACTTTTTTTTGAAATGAATTTAATAAGGGCGAATAAATGTGAAGGGGCTGGCATGTTCAGAAATTCGTAGACCCAGAAAGGAATATATTAATGCATTAATGTTATGACCTCCACATTGGAAGCCGATCGGAAGGTTCGATCCCTTGGCTAGGGTGACAAACAACAAGAATATCTCATTATCCTCAATACACCTAATCCTTTCCATTTCCATAAATAAAAATTAGTAGAATCAAGGATATTGAGCGGGGGCTGTAATGTCCAAAATTTTTGGGTAATAGGCGCATTCCTTTGCTCCTGCGATTTTATTTCCATAGAAGGAAATATTTTAATTCTGCGACCGGACGTGACCATATAAGGCAAACTATTTTCAACAATTACTGCACTGTGTGCAAAATTGAGGCGCGAAGAGGCAATGTGGAAGTCACGCCACCCAGAGGCAATAACCTTCTGTCATTGCACTTTTCGGGTGGCGTGATATCTCCCATCACCGAAAAACCGAATTTTCTTCAAAGAAAAACTTAAAATAATTAATCAGACATTATTGAGCGGTGATAAGGAGAAAAGCAAAATTTCCTCTTCGCGGCCTTAGTGAATTATTACGGGAACCCGGTCGAAGCTGTTAAAATATTTCCGGAAACAATTGTTACTCGTTCTAGAGACGTTGTCGAATTGGAAAAATTAATCGAATAACTAGTAGATAATTTTAGAATATCAAACAACGGGCTAAAATTTAAAATATACTGGGAAAGTGTGGTAATTCTACATTTTAAAAAGGCAATTGAAACGCGTAGTGGGAAAAAGGGGTTTACTCTAAATTACAGGACTCATATCTAAAATAGAAAACTATATACAAGAAAAATACTAATTTGAAACTAAAGTAAAATCAGATTGAACTAAAATTCAAGATAATTGGAACCTTAATATATTTATATAAAACAGGGACCAAGAGCGCGTTCTTTTTTCGTTTTCGTTCTTCGATGGAAGAACGTAACGAAATTATAACGTTATTCAGAAGAACGAAATTGCGAACGAAATTCGCAATAACGTTATTCAGAAGAACGAAATTGCGAACGAAATTCGGAATAACGTTATTCGGGCGAACGAAATTGCGAACGAAATTCGGAATAACGTTATTCGGGCGAACGAAATTGCGAACGAAATTCGGAATAACGTTATTCGGCCGAACGAAAATGTGAACGAAATTAGATTTCGTTCTCGAAAACGAAATTCATTTACGTTTTTTTCGTATTTTTGCTCTACTTTTTGGTAACAAATGAAATTTTTTTGCATAGCAATTTCGTCCAAGCTTAAAAAAATGCATCGAATAAAAATAACTAAAATTTATTTAATAAACTATCGAAAACAATTCTACATTTTTTAACATAAATAATGAGTGAATAATCTTTCTTGGAAAATAGAATTTGCTGCGGAGCAATTCCAGATGTTCCAAAATGGATTATATAATGATAATAATAATATGTACGCCTTTTTTGTTATTATTATTTTTTCTTTTGCTTTATCTCTCTGCTCTATTGAATACCAAAAAGTCGTATTCTTCAAACATACGCCCGCTTGTTATTAATTATTATAGTAAATTTCTTAAGAGTTAAGAGAATTAAGAACAGTAAAAGGGCGTATTTTCAGTTCATACGCCCTTTTATTATTAGTGATTTCTTCATTGTCCCATATGTTCCAGCAATAGTTAACAAAAGGGCGTATCATCAGCATTTACGCCGTTTGGATTTTAATCATTCCTAACGATTTCCAATTCATTTTTAAATGATATAATAACAAAGGAGCGTATCTAGAAATTCTCGTAATTAATTAAAATAATAAATAATTGATTTTTCAAAATCATTCTCATCTTTGAGCAATCATGCCATGGACATACGCCCTTCTGGTATTATGATTTCCTCAAAAGGAATTCATAATTAATGAAAATAATTGAAAACAAATAGGCGTATTCATTGGAAATACGCCCTTCTGTTATTATAAATTATATGGCAAGATGTCGCAGCACAGGATAAAATTGATAACAAAAGGGCATATGTGCAAAATATATGCCCCTTTATTATTATCACGATGTGCAAATCTTAGAAATATTTAAAATCAAACAGGCGTTTGTAAGGGAGATGCGCCCTTTTTATATTAAATGATTGGACATAGGCTTGTTTGTTATTTGAGGGAAAAATGCTCTGAATGATCGCAAAAATCGAGCATAGTCGCTGGAGCGAAAAAATAATTACACCCTTTTTTATTTAAAAAAAATGAGAAAAATCGCACTGATGCCCTTCTGTTTTTAGGTCAACGATATTTTTATATAAGATCGTTAATGACAATTTATACGAGATGAAATTATCAAATTCGACGAAGTGAATCTATAAAGAATGTAACGAGGAATCGAATGAATCTTAGAAACAAAAAATTAATTAAAAATTTGCAGGAAAGCATACTGGAGCAAAAATGCTGGAATACGCTCCTTCCACACCAGAATTGAGCGTTTTTGACACTCACATCCTTTCTGCTCTAAGGCGATGATACAATAAACGTGAATAATTATTTTGGCGTTACATTTTTGTTAACAGTCAATTGTATCAATTCTATATATATAATCGGAATACAATTTTTTTTCCCCTTTTTCTTTTTCCAATTTACTCGGTTTTTTCTAACATGAAATGAAGCATAGATGCTTCATTGATATAAGTGATACATTCGCAGCGTGTAGAAAAACTAGAGGTGATTTTTGCTTCTGAATGGAAACTATGTACTCATCAGAATTTCCGTTTGTAATTTTTTTAACAGAAGATACCTAAAATGATGTAGATAGAGAACAAATGATATTCCTAGCGCATGTCTGTGTGTGTATGTGTATGTGTGTGTATATGTCTATGTGTGCATAAAGTCTCAATTACAGCAAAACGCTTTTGTAGAAGAATTTAATATTTTGTGGAAAACTTCTTCTCGACGAACTCTATTTTGAAAATCGTATTTTTTGAGCTTTATTTGAAGAGAATCCGATCGATACTTTCTGAGATATGTATATTTTTCGAAAATCAGTTTTTAACGGAATCTCTGAAAAACAATTCAACTGATGTTACTCATACTTATGCTCATATATTATCTGGAGAGTTGTATCAGTTAGATGCCTGTCAATTTTGAGCTCATCTGGATGATGAGTTCTCGAGTTATTGCTGTTTTAATGGATTTTAAAAAATTTGATACTTTGATGATGGTTTGAGAAAAGTTGTATCATTTTCATTCGGAAGCATATTGCTAAAGTATTAGTAGGAAAAACTAGATCAATTGAAAAGCAATACTATTTATCCTAATTTCAATATGACTAATTGAATTAAATATTATTACAGCAGCTACAATTCTTATTGTTTCTCCTTTTTGCGCGATAAAAGTTTTTTTTTCAATATCTATGAAACACTTCGATTTTCAAAAGCTAAAAGGGATTTTTCTTAACTGGAAATTAAATTTTAATTTGAATTTTTGCATCACTTTTTGGGTATTATTTGGTTACTATTTTTCTCCTTGTGATTTGTAAGTTTCTTCTTATTAAAATTGTGAGACGGAGCTTTCATTCTCAATTGAATGTCATTGCAAATAAAGAAATATCAGTATTCCTGTCTTTGGTTAATCGGCAATTAACAAATGATATACAGGATCAAACTCATTCATTTATATGTCTTTTTTAAAGCCCGAATAAAATCGCAGTATGGAAATTCTATTCTCTATTCCCGCATTGAGAAAGAAAATTCACGCAAAATGAAAATGAATTTGGTTCTCGGGAACGAAATTCATTTTCGTTTTTTGGGTAGAGAGGGAAAATACTGGATGAACGAAAATGAATTTCGTTCTCGGGAACGAAATTGAATTTCGTTTTTTTGGTATTTTCGTTTTCGTTTTCGTTCTTCTGAATAACGTTATTCCGCATTTCGTTCTCAATTACGTTCAGCCGAATAACGTTATTCTGAATTTCGTTCACATTTTCGTTCGGCCGAATAACGTTATTCTGAATTTCGTTCACATTTTCGTTCGGCCGAATAACGTTATTCCGAATTTCGTTCACATTTTCGTTCGGCCGAATAACGTTATTCCGAATTTCGTTCGCAATTTCGTTCGGCCGAATAACGTTATTCCGAATTCATTGGAGGTTATGCGGGATATTTGGACAAAATAAAATAAATAGTAAATGTCAATCTTTATATTTATTTACTAAATTCGCGACGTTTCGCTCCTGATCAGGAGCTTCTTCAGGCTCTAAAAATAAAACAATTAAGAAATTTATTTAATAACATAATTTAAGCATACTCAATATTCAATATTCTGGTTATTTACCTTTAGATAAATGTAAGTTGTCATAATATTAAAATTAAAATTGACAAACAAGGAGAATATTCCATCATCTCTTTTTCACTGTTCATTTTCAATTAACAATAATACTCAATAATTCACAACATTCAAAGACAAAAACTCAATAAATAAGTACACAAAACAATAAATTAATTTTTGACTAGTTGTGACTACTTTATCAAACGTGTGATGACTAGAATAACAAAGCTGCTCTGTGACAGCTGACGTTCTTTCCCTGTGTGTGTGGGTGTGTGTACCTGCTCTTGGCGCGCTTTCTCTTTTCGGTGTTCTTGAACATGATGAATTTCTATCTACTCTTTACACCTCTTTTGTCCATGAGTTAAATGCAATCAGTCCATTTATTTTTGATGTTTTTTCTGTATACTTTTTTGCCGATTCTCTTGCATTTTTCTTAAGACCTCAGCATAAACAGAGCTCAGGTTCTTCGTGTCAGTCCTATGATTCACAGTATCACTGGTTTTGATAAATATCATTTCACTGACATTTCTCTTCCACCAGTTTCTCTCATAGTCTAGCACTGTTGTTTCTTCGAACCTAAAATCGTGTCCATTGTCGAAATGGTGACTCGCCAGTGCTGTTTTGTTTTCTTTCAGTATATTGATGTTCTTACAGTCATACTGGTGTTGTTGGAGTCTTTTACCTAGCTTCTGTTTTGTCTGGCCTATGTATACCTTACCACATTCACACGGAATGCTGTATACTAGGTGTGATCTTTCGGTGGTCTCAGTTTTAGCTTTTATCTTGCTGTATAGTTGCTGGATGTTCACAACATTATAAAAAGCTAATTTACAACCATATTCACGCACACATTTGTCCATTTTATGTGAAATTCCCGCGAGAAAAGGGAAACTGCAGAACTTCGTTTTTTCCCGATTATTATCAATAACTAGCTGTTGTTGTTGCTGTTGTTAAGGTTGCAACCCGAAAAATACGTTGTTTTAAATGATTTTTCAATGGAGAAAATGAAAGATTATTCGTCTAATATACGGTTGCAGTTGTACCCAAGATTAAGATAATGGGGATCGGTTTGCCGTGGCAAAACACTGAAGTGTACCAATGTCTAGAGGATGCGGGTGTTTAAATAAAACTATGTTTATTTAGGATTAAATGCCCAGAACTAGTATATTTTCCATCCAACACCAAAATATTTTATTTGAGGATGAATCAAATGCCTAATTGATGTCAAAAACCAAGAAATTCGGAAGGAAGAAAAATAAACACTAATTATTGAATTATTAGGATGAACTTACAATCAGAAGTAAAAGAAACTAACAGTTGGAGCGGTGAGGGTTGATAGTAGTTGTTGGTGATGCGAGTTTTGTTCCTCCCGATTTAGTGAGGTGATCCTGGATGCTCCGCCTCGGCAGGTGACGTTTGGTAACGGATGATGAGTTGATGCGGTGATGTTGGAAGATGTTTTTGGTTCCACTGACTCCGATAGTTATTATTTCCCGTTTTTAGGAAGAAATGAGTTTCACTACTGTTTGGTAGTTCTTGAAAATCTCGATTTCCCTTTGAAAAAGGATAACCTTTTAAGATCGAGAGATGAAAATTCGGACAGAGTGACCAGTTAACGACTTGGAACTGAAGGTGATATCTCCAAAAAATGGAGCACCTTATATAGGTCAAATTCTCGGATCACGTGATTGCCCCTCCTCCAGGTGATGCATTGTCCGAGTCTGGCTATCTTTTTTTCGGCAGCCATGTTGGCTTTTGATAACGAGACGATATCGGGGATTAGTGGACGTCCCAGCGTCCACCTCTTTATTCTTTTTTTTTTCTTTTATCTTTAAAAGTAAATTCAAGAAATAATTTTTCTCTCTAAAATTATTTCTTAGAATTGGTTTAAAAATAGAATTCGAGAAATAATTTTTCTCTCTAAAATTATTTCTTTCGTTTTTTTTTATCATAAGCCCCTTTTGTCTCTTTTTTTCCTTGTTATCGACATCCGGTTTATATCTCTTATTGATTCGTTAAAAATCGTGAGACAAAGAGATATATTTTTTTCTTTTATATACTTAATAAAATAATCGATGAATAATGTTCCGATTATTTCATTCGATCCCTTTTTGCTTCATCCGGACGGGTCCGTAACACTGTTGTTTGGATATACTTGTCCTTTCTTCATTGATGCATTTATTCACCAAATTTGTTGGATAGTTGTTCATTTTAAGTATGCTCCTCACTTTATTGATATTCACTTCATGATACTTCTCATGACTTAGATAGATAGCTCTCTTTATAAGCCCTTTGACTACACCTAATTTCTGGATAGACGGATGATTTGAGTTGTAATTCAAAATTCTACCAGAACTAGTCGGTTTTGTATACCATTCTGTCTTCAGAGTACCATCTTCTTCCCGATGTACTTTTAGATCCAGAAATGGTAGAGCATTAGTATCATCTTCAAGTTCCATAGTATATTGTAGTTTACTATGAACCTTGTTAAAAGTATCCTTAAGTAACTTCATTTTCTCACCTGGTGCAGCTAGAAACGTGTCATCAACATAAACTTTAATGAACGGTACCTTAAATGTCAGTTGGTCTAGGGCCTTGGTTATCACGTGGTTCATCACTATGTTAGCAAGTATGGGGCTTGCTGGATTCCCCATCGCCGTACCGTCTAGCTGGAGAAAGATTTTTTCATTGAAAACGAAATAACTGGACTCAAAACAGAATTTTATAATATCTAAACATAGGTCCTTTGGTAGTTTAGTCTCCTTAGATATTTTTGCCCAGTCATTCTCCACTACCTCTAACACCAACTCCTTAGGGATGTTGGTGAATAGTGAAACTACGTCAAGGGACACTAGTTTATAGTGTGGATCCAGCTTTTCGCATTTCAAGAATTCTACGACTTCTCGGGAATTTTTCACCATATATGGGAGCTTATTGACATACTTTGATAACTGCCAGTGTAAACATCTTGCTATTTTGTTGCATGGTGCATCGATACAACTAACTACGGGACGTAGTACACAACCTTTCTTGTGTGTCTTACGCAAGCCATACAATTTTGGTGGAATTGCATTCGTAGTTTTTAGGTTCTTCTCTTGAGTTGTATCAATGATACCACCTTCCTTCATTCTTTTAACCAAGTTATTAGCTTGTGTTTGGAATTTTGCTGTGTGGTCTTTCTTCAGCACTTTGTATACGGTGGTATCACCAAGCATTTCTTCCATGGTGTTGGTGTACTCAATTCTCTCCATCAGGACAGTTGAGTTCCCCTTGTCCGCTCTCCCGACAATGATATTATCATTGTTTTTCAGAAACCTTCTTGTTACTTTTAGGTCTTGCTTTAATTGTTTATTCTTTGGTTTCATTGTTTGACTTTTATTAGAACAATTGGACAATATATTCACCATTCTAGCTCTCATTTCGTTCTTCTTTTCTTCTACAATTTTAGCATCCTTATCATTTATATCAGCACTCTGTACACACATTCCAATGCCCTTTATTATTCTTGGTGTCAACGTTATATTATCCTCAACTGGGATCCCAAATTTGGGCTCTAGTGATAGTACTCTCTCCACGGCATCTGGTACTTCTACTTTTGTGAAATTGAATATGCACTTTTTTCCTTTTTCGTTCGTTAAGGATTCAGTTCTTTTATTCCTCAGTGCCTCGAGTTTCAATTTATTCTCTTTTTTAACCGCGTGAATGTGGTAAGGTATAGATAGGCCAGACAAAACAGAAGCTCGGTAAAAGACTCCAACAACACCAGTAGGACTGTAAGAACATCAATATACTGAAAGAAAACAAAACAGCACTGGCGAGTCACCATTTCGACAATGGACACGATTTTAGGTTCGAAGAAACAACAGTGCTAGACTATGAGAGAAACTGGTGGAAGAGAAATGTCAGTGAAATGATATTTATCAAAACCAGTGATACTGTGAATCATAGGACTGACACGAAGAACCTGAGCTCTGTTTATGCTGAGGTCTTAAGAAAAATGCAAGAGAATCGGCAAAAAAGTATACAGAAAAAACATCAAAAATAAATGGACTGATTGCATTTAACTCATGGACAAAAGAGGTGAAAAGAGTAGATAGAAATTCATCATGTTCAAGAACACCGAAAAGAGAAAGCGCGCCGAGAGCAGGTACACACACCCACACACACAGGGAAAGAACGTCAGCTGTCACAGAGCAGCTTTGTTATTCTAGTCATCACACGTTTGATAAAGTAGTCACAACTAGTCAAAAATTAATTTATTGTTTTGTGTACTTATTTATTGAGTTTTTGTCTTTGAATGTTGTGAATTATTGAGTATTATTGTTAATTGAAAATGAACAGTGAAAAAGAGATGATGGAATATTCTCCTCGTTTGTCAATTTTAATTTTAATATTATGACAACTTACATTTATCTAAAGGTAAATAACCAGAATATTGAATATTGAGTATGCTTAAATTATGTTATTAAATAAATTTCTTAATTGTTTTATTTTTAGAGCCTGAAGAAGCTCCTGATCAGGAGCGAAACGTCGCGAATTTAGTGAATAAATGTAAAGATTGACATTTACTATTTATTTTATTTTGTCCAAATATCCCGCACAACCTCCAATGAAATCTACAAATAATATGGACGCAAAAACACAGAATAAGTTATTCCGAATTTCGTTCGCAATTTCGTTCACCCGAATAACGTTATTCCGAATTTCGTTCGCAATTTCGTTTCCGTCCTTTTTCGTTCATGAGAACGAAAACGAAAATAACGCGTTCTTTTTTCGTTCTTCGTGAAAGTTCTCGGTCCCTGATATAAAACCTAAACAAGTATAAATAACGTGATAAAAGAAAATTTGTGAAATTCATCTAATCAATTTTGGGAACTAGAGACACTAAAATTAAGAACAATAGAAATAGAAAAAACCTGAAAGTGTAAGCTATAAACAATATTTCATAAGACACGAATAAGATCGAAGTGTAAGACCTTTTGTGTGAAAAGAGTGCCTTTTTATTTTTGGATTACCATTGGATTACCAATAAAGGGGCAAAACTACAAAGAACCATTACTGTGAGTCAAGTGTTTTAATTTCATTCCAACCCAGAAAAACGTTCCAAGGCTATCCCAAATAACAAAAATAGTAAAAATCCTAAAACCCTCGAAATCCTTCTATATAAACAATCCTCGTGAGAATATAAAAATCTAGCGTCGTCCATTGTAAATTCCATAAATTATAATCATAATTTTAATCTGTTGTCCAAAAATTTCCTTTTGACGCAAGGACAAAATCTGGACATAACAGAACACAGCAATTTGGAAAGTCACAGAAGGAAATTCCTTTGTGACTATGCAGATGATTATTCTGCAATTTGATTAATTCTTGGCCATTAATTTGACCAACGTTACACCTGCTATGCGCAGATCTTACAGGGAGCAGAGGAACTGTCATTTATTCTAATCTGCTAAGTACCGTGGAAGTCTCCCCGAGGAGACGGAAGCGATACTTTCTGCGGAATAATGCTAAAAAGTGCCAATGTATGAATAACGCCACTTTTGTCATTAATAGTTCAAATTCTATTTGAAAATTGTAGAACAAGATGGAAGTAAAATACTATAAAAGAGACAAGATGGAGGCAAAAATGAAACATTTCGTATGAAAGTTCTATGAGCATGAACTGATGTCATTATCCTATCATTCAAAGATTTTGAAGAAAATTACTTAATGGAAAACGTGGAGTGCTATGAAAGTAACGCATTAGAGGGGACAAAGTTCATGATCATTAGGTAAGTACTGTCCCATTAATCAGAAGACTCTTAAATCGCTCATAAATAATAATATCAATTAAATGCTAGCAAAACTAATATGCTGGACCCACCCGAGATGAAAAATGAGAGTCTCCCAGAGACTCTGGAGACGCTTGAGCGTCTCTCAGAGACTCGGTGCGTCTCTGGGAGATCCACTGAACTCTTATGGTACACATTGGCCAGAGACTTCAGTATTTGGTCACGTTAAATTATCAATTTATTTAGTAGGGAGACTCAGAGATACTCCCGGTCACTACTGAAAAGACGGACACTTAGAATAATTGTTCTGAGTGAATTTTTTATAAGTTCGTCATTAAAATTATGATTGTGTATTTAATTTTTCCAATAGATAATTCCATCAAACAGTTAAAGAAATTTCTAGAAAATTCAAACTAAGTACTTTGAATCGGAAGTCAGAACACAATTACTTCTATTTTACTATTTTTTTTCTAAATTTTTTATTTTTATTCTTTTTCAGTTAAATTTACAGGAGCTATAATATAATTTTCTCCACCGGCAACTTTGATAGAAAAACAAACAAATAGAAGATTTTTAATATCAAGGGCGATCATTTCATTCGTCAAATTAGATTGATCAATAAATGATGACCGATGATTCGGGCCTGTGCAGAATTGGGGAGAAGTTCTAAATGGTTTAATTATCGCTTTATAATTCGTTTCTCACCCTGCGTTACAATACGATGTACATCGACAGTTTGAAGCCCGGATATAACAAATAACTACACCGAAGCAATGTACACCATCCAATTTATATTTGACACAGGCTGAATTTGTCTTTGTTGATCTTCCATACATCAGAGAAGTATACAAAATTCCTTTCGTCATCAGCCGATAGAAGATGCCAAGATTGGAGAAGTTGATGTTGGAAGCTCGGAGGAAGCTCAAAATATTGTTCGGGATCTCTCGTTCTTTTTTCAGAGGTCCAACAGCATACCAATTGGAGAAAATATTGATTGACTTGTATTTTCTAACATTACAGTTCAATCGTTTACAGAATTCTGACATGACACTCTCTGGATTTAAGTCTTCCACCAGTTGTGGAATACTCAGGTCATACGAAAGTCCAGTGGCAATTTGGAGACCTGTAAATCGGGTTCCGGAAATGAGGGTTTTCAATTCTCCATTGATGTTCTCAAATGGAAAACATGAGGTGACCCATAACGGGCCAAAATCTTCAACATTCTTTTTCATGTGTAGTAGTAAATGTAAATTGGCCGTCATATGTCTTCGGTCATACAAGCTGGAAAATCTTGCAACATAATCAATGAGTAATTCTTCAGCCATGGTTAGCATTTCTTCTGAAATACTTGAACTATTCAATAAGTACATGGCATTGACTAGTAGCAGATAGTGTTCCAAATAGGCCTTCGACATAATCGATTTCAAAATGGGAACGGAATAATAATAAAACCAAGTTTTCAGCTCTGAAGCTTTCAAGTAATGTATATGGTCTGATATTGACCGGGGAAGTCTAGGTATAAACATGGGAGGTATCATGGAGCAGACTTGTTTATCTACATTCTGTGCAGACTTAGCCAGTGACCATCTTTGGTCACTATATTTTGGTGAAAACCATAAAATGAAGAGTGCTTTCACTATTCCTAAATACACTGCATGCATGACATCAATCGCTGTGCATCGAATATAGTCTTTGGTAAATTTTGAAATAATACTTGGTCCTTCAACACCATAAGAATTCTCATTGCCATTGACAGCTTGTTCAGCAAAAGCGTTTGTCTCTGCTTGCGTTCGTTCATCCAAATGCCTTTGAAATGGGTATACACGGACAGTAGTGTCTTCAAATTGTTCAGATGGGATTTGACATTTTTGGCAACCATAGTCACCATTGTACTGCTTCATGTTGAGAAAAAGAGCTTTTGCTGGCAAATCACATGTCCCACAGATGACAAGAGCTTGAATTTCTAGATCGCAATTTAAATCTGGTACTTCAAAATGAACTCCAGTTTTTAATTCCTCCAAATCACGTGATACAGGTGCTAGAAACGATGGAGGAAAAGGTTTGGTAGGTCCCAACCAAAGACCCCCCAGCAACATATTTTCTTTCTTTATTCTGTCCTCTGGTGGTAACTCATTTATGACGAAGAAAAAAGGCCATATTTGAAAATTCGAAGATTTGAAAATTGAAACTCCATCGGTATTCCACGTCAGTGATAGATTATTTGGGTTCGATAAAACACCGTCCGGCTCTGTTAATTCTTTAGACACCTGGCCATCGTAAATATCCTCGTAATTATTCTCATTGGTTTTTACTCTATTGAATCGCTTCTGTAGTAAATGAAAAAAATCAGAGCGTTTGTACAACTTCTCAAGCTGTTCTATGACTGGAACATGAATAAAATACGAAACTTCAGTACCCACAGGACATTCTGGACAAGGCGTTTTCTCATCATTCAATTGTAAATAACAATTTGAGCAGTCATAATTGCGCTCTACTACTCCAAGATAATTTTCAAAATATTTTTTGAATAAATATGGTGTTTTCGTACAACGATTTGGGTCAAGGCAATGAAGTTCAATAAGTTGCAGAAGCTCGGCTAAAGCAACCCCTGTCAATCCATATCGCAGCTGATAACAAAGAATACCCAGCAAACGTTCTGATACAGTGATTCTAGCACCATCATACAAGGGAAGGTCTCCATCTTATATGTTGTTTTGCTCTCCGAAATCGACATCTCTGTCGTCTTCTCCTTCTTCATCAGCACTAACCCAGGTGGAAATATGCTTGACATATTTTGACAAAAAATGTCAAATTCTGATCAAATTGGACAAATGTTGAGAAAAAATCCGTCATAATTTGACCTATTTTCACAGAATCTACCATAAAATGTCATAATTTGACTGTTTTTGTTAAAATATGATGATTTTTGAGTATCAATTGGAACAGTATGTCATATTTTGTCAAATTTTCTCAGAAAAATTTTTGTCATAATTTGACAAATTATGACAGAATATGTCATATTTTGATTGTATTGTGTGGCAGACAACTCTGAGCCATTTGACATATTCTGACAAAAACGTCCAAAAAATATGAAAATAAGACAGAAAATGGCAAATTGTGTCATGATATGTGACTTTTTAACATGTAATGACATAATATTTCTAAAAGTGTCTATTGAATTTGTCATTTTCAGTCAAAAAATGTCAAATTCTGTCCGAATTATCATATGGCATATTTTGACCAAGCTTAACAGAAAAATTATGCCAGAATTTAACATAATTAATCATAAATTCTCATTTTTTAACGAAAAATATCAAATTCTGTCAAAATTATTATATGACAAATTTTAACTGAATCTTAGAGAGATTTTATGTCAGAATTTGACATAATAGCTCATAAACTGTCATTATCGGACAAATTTCGACATGTTCCTTCGGCATTTGTGTCATTCCTTGAATTATCCAAATATACTATAAGATGTCATGTCATAATATGTCGTACACCTTGATGAAGAATAAGGGATTGGACATGGCATTGCATGACACAAGTAGGAAAGCCAACACAAACGGGTACTATTCTTTTATGCCGTATGGGAACGACCCATACGGATAATATCAAAAATGCGGTAATCTTGTTGAGCATTATCTTTGCCCGACCAGATTCACGAAGAAAACTGCCTCGCCCGTTTGAATTTATGACTTCTCAAACGATAGCGGGCTTAGGGACTAGTTTTCTACAATGCGCACTCTAGCGGCGCCTTCGGAACTACCAGTTTCACTCATTTTCTGAAAAATTGTGACATATTTTGCCATATTTCCCCATTTTATGACTACGAAAATTATGACAGATTATGTTCGAAAGGGTATGATATTTTTCACGAAGATATTTTTCACATTTGATGACAAATCAGAATATGTCAAGAAATGTCAAGGAGCAGTCATAAATTTTTTCGAACAAATGTCATTGTTTGACATATGTTCGACAAAAAATGTTAAATTTTCAAAATTAATTTAATTCTTGGTCGATGAGAAAATCTGACATATCGGTTATTATTGGTCAGAAAACAAATGAAATTTCCTATTGTGATATGTCAAAAAATGAAATATAATGACAACACTTGGCATTATTCTCTGCAATTGACATATTTTATGATTTTTGTCACATTGTGAGATTTTTTGTCAAATTATGACATCCACATTGTCTCTAAAATATTTGTCCGAATTGATCATAATATGGCTAATTATGAAATATTTAAATTTGTTATAATATGTCTTAATATGACATATTTTGTCATATTCTTACACTTCATGTCCCTTAAAAATATGACAAATAATGTCTGAAAATTTATAACATATTTCATAAAAAAATGTCATTGATTATCAGAATTTGTCAATTTATGACAAATCAAAATATGTCATAAAATATCAAAAGACAGTCCCAAATTTTTTCAAACAAATGACATTTTTTGATATATGTTTAACAGAAAATGTCAATTTCTAACAATTTATGTCATTTTTGATCAATGAGCAAATCTCACATAGTCGGTCACAATCGGTCAAATAAGAAATTGACAAAATATGAGATGATATGTCAAAAAATGTTAAATTCATATAAAATAAGGAATTGTTTCTATCATTTGTCTTTTTTTCTTATTTTATGACAAAATTTGATATTTTTTGTCAAATTATGACATCCACATATTCTCTAAAATACTTTTTCGAATTGATCATAATATAGCTAATTATGACATTTTTAGATTTGTTATAATATGACTTCCTATGACATATTTTGTCCTATTTTTACACTTCATGTCCCATAAAAATATGACAAATAATGTCTGACAATTTATAACATATTTCACGAAAAAATGTCATTAATTATCAGAATTTGTCAATTTATGACACATCAAAATATGTCATAAAATATCAAAAAACAGTTTCAAATTTTTTAGAAAAAATGACATTTTGTGACATATGTTTAACAAAAAATGTCAATTTCTAACGATTTATGTCATATTCGATCGATGACCAAATCTAACATATTTGGTCATTATTGGTCAGAAAAAAAATGACATTTTTTGTCATAGTATGTCAAAAAAGGAAATATTATGTCAAAATTCATCATCACCCTGATTATTTGTCATATTTTGCCATTTTTCGTTACATTATGACATTTTTTGTCAAAATATGTCAAGCATATTTGCACCTGGGAAACCAGGTTTCATCTTCTTCTCCCTCAAAATAACTATGCAGCTCTTCATCTCCTCTAGAATCATCGGAATCCACTTCGTCAGCATTGTCTGTCTCGTCTGAATCGTTCAAAGAGAAAAAGAGAAAGATATGGTCAATGTAACTCCAGACGATACATGAATCAAGAAGAGGAAAACGAGACTCTTCATAAAATTATTTTTTTTAATTTTCAAATTCTTCACTCGGTTTTTCTTAAATATTTCGAAAAAAACCGATATCTGAATTTTCGACAATCTTCTTTACAGAGCAGGAAATTCCCCAGAAAAAGTCTCATTATGAAAATTTCTCTATCCCCCTTTACCACTTCGCCACCCCCAAAAGATTACAACCTCACAAAAACTAATTTTCGAATTTCAAAATTCTCTCTCTAATTTTTGGGAAATATCTCGCAGACCAAGCGAGATATCGAAACTTTCACAATGACTTTTCTTGTAGACCTTGAAATTTCACACGAAAAATATCTCTACCAGAATCCTTCTATCTTCCTCCGCTGTTCCTAACAAACTACACTCCTCACAAAACTCTAATTTTCAATATCGAAATTTTCTCTCCAGTTTTTCTTAAAGGTCTTCAAGAGTAATCGAGATATCAAAATTTTCATAATAACACAAAAGACTTCACGAAAAAATCTGGAAAAATCACTCAACAATGTAGACATATTGGAGCATCTCCTGCATTTTTCTTCAAATTTTTTCCTCAATTAGATGATGGTTCTTACCCCCACAAAAATCGTTTTAATGAAGTTCTAGAGATGTAAGATAAAACAGAAAATAATTTTTTTTTGTCATTGACTTTTCAGGGATATCACGAAAACTCAGTAAAGTAGCACAGTTTCACTCTTCGCTTCTTTGCAGCTCTTGAAATGCTCAAAGAAAAAGTATTCAAGTAAAATCGCATTATTTCTCTCAGTTTCTGGATATTTTCGAAAGATTCATGACAGAAATATTGTAGATAGATTTATTCATTCAATATTTCATTGAGAATGGCCTGGACATTAAGCGAGATAGGAGATTTTACCTTACACCTTTTTCTGTGGGAATTCTGAGAGATACACAAAAGGATGGTGACAAGAAGGTCATATCCTCATTAATTTCCGCAATATTTCTGGAAACCTATTGGATGGAAGAATCTTTCTGAAATGTATTTCTGAATTCACCATGTCCATTTTCACTCCTGCTACTGTCATTTTCCACACTTGAAACCGTATCATCTCTTCTGTAGATAAGCTCGTCCGCACTTCCTCTGGATGTGTCGTCCCCACTTGCAAAAGATTCATTTTCACTAAACACACGAAAATTCAAATAAATTCATTGTTTCTTCTGCTTCATCTCTGCCGAAACAATATTCTACTGTATTCATAAAAATCTGAAATTTTCGTACAAATCGACTCAATTTTTTGCCCACTTCTTTCCAGGATATCTCAAAAACTAAATAAATAGAGTGGGTTTGCTCTGATCCTATTCGTAGAGAATTATAAGAACTACAAAAAAGTTTCAGAGGAGAATCACTCTATGTCACTTAGTTTCTGAGGTATTAAAAAATTGATGATCAAAGAAAATAGAGTCGATTGGAAATGTCATCGTCACATATTTGCAATGTTTTTAGGAGCTCAATTTACCTTTGGACCTCTCCTGGAGTGTCATCCTGCGAACGGGATGAACGTTGCGGAAATGATATATTTTGTAAAAATCTCTGCTGATTCCTTCGCGAATATTGCGCAAAAACTAGGGGTGTGTTACGAATATTCCTATCAGTCATTCTTGAATTGAGGCTTTCTCTTGCTAAATAATAAATTTACTTTTGGAGTTGTGGACAAACTGTCACTGTCATGAAATCCAACCTCGAAGTCAATCAAGATGGCTGCTCTCCCACTACCACCTACGATGCATACGCAGCGAATCAAATGAACAGCGCGTAAAATAATTAATCTCATCAAATTATCTAAAATATTATTTTTAATGAAGCCGAAGTTCATTGCAACATTTCTGAAAATGTAGCAATTTAATATCATGTCATACTAGATTGGGAAAATGTATATTTTTGACTCGAGCAGTGCTGCCGCCAACGCTGAGAGATCCGATCCCCGCCAGAAATTGCTTGAGCCTGGAAAGAAGAAGCATTCTGGAAGCCTCCCGCTGGTCGACTCTCACAGGTACACAAGCATCGCCGCCATTTGCAAGTTTCGAAGCCAGGTTATTTTTTTCGTGGAAATTAAAATTTTCATGATAATTAGAATTAATTATCTGAATCCGTGAAAGTCGATTTTTTTTACAATACTCTAAGAATTAGTGAGAACGAAACTGAGGTTAGAAAACGCATCGGGCTATAAAGAAACTGCGTTTGTATTGAATAAATGCTGGCATTTATTCAAAGCCAAAACTTTGAGTCTTTATATTTTGATATCCTCAGAGCATTTACGGGCACCACGTGAATAGTGAAACAATTAATCAGCAATAATTCCATTGACTTGATTGGAAAATGTTCGTGTTGGTGTTCTTCCCCGATGAAAAGAAGAAGGATGTCGTTGAGGAATGCCAAATTTCAGTATCAAAAGGGAAAAAGCCGAACGTAGGTGATATCGTTGATGTTTTGTGGGATGGTTCCCCTTATCCAGCGAAGATTCTACAATACAGCTGTGAGTAATATTTGCACATTGTTTGATGCACCGAGAAAAAAAAAACTTGTGTCTCTTACGAAGAAAAATGTTGTTATGAAAGAAGATTCTTGTCACAAGAATTTGTTTTCTCAGTATATTATTAATGTTTTCTATATAAGAAGGGTTTGTTTTCTATTTCTTGTATTTTTTCTGCTATGTAGTATTTTTCCTTTCATAATTGATCTTACTCGGTAGCGAAGAGGTGATGCAAAATTTTTCTATTATTTAGATCAATTTAATTGACAGGCAGAGAGTGTGGAAAAATCATGAATTAAAGTGTTTCTTTATTTATTCGTTTATTTGATTAAATCAATGGGTCAGATAAAATCAAGAAAATTCATTAGCAAATAAATAAAACTATGGAACAACCATATTTACTGAGTTTTTTACTCTAAGTTAATCGAGTGATAAACGTCTATTGCATGTGTTACAGCAAATCGATATCATCTGGAAAAATTGAACGTCGACTCCCTAACAGGTGAAATAATCACGACTAAAAGCAAAATATCAAAGGACAAAGCTTCGCAGAGCGCTGAAAAGAAAAAGAAAGAAATAGTTGCCAAAAAAATCTTGGAGAGTAGCAAACAGAAAGTAAAGCAAAAATATGATGAACAGTTGCTCAATTCCAAACATGAATCTTCTGCAGAGTCAATCAATGAGGGACTTGCTGAAAAGAGAAGTGTATCTTCACAGAGAACGAAATCATCAAATACTGATTGCAAGAACCTTGCTTCTTCATCAAAGTACAGAGAGGAGGATGCTGAAACTAATCAGAATGAGAAATGTGCTATTTGGGATTCCTGTTCTGGCTGGCTTCCACACCTACACATTTTCATATCTTCACATGCGAGTTCTGCACATGAAAATGTGCACATTCCAGTCTTACACATAGTTTTAATTGCGGCTTTTTCAATGACACACATAGAGTCGCGACTTACACATTGGATTTTGAGAAAAAATAGATTTACACATAAATAAATTGCCCATTCGTTGCGCACTCATTCCAAGTGCACTTCCCGTTTTTTACACATTCATTAATAACACAATCACAACACACACATGAAATTCATCACTCCCGTGACTTACACAATATTTTCTGCACACGCGTGAAGTACACATGTGTAAAATTATTCTACACATGTGTAAATTTGAAGTTTCAAATTATATTAAATTTGGTGAGAGAAATATTTTCTCTCAGAAAACCGAATAAAAGGTATAGGGGCTTATTCCAAAAAGTCGAGAAAAATGACATTCTTCGAAAATATTAAGGAAAAAATACAGTTTTCAATGCAATAAATGGTGAACTCGTGTGAAATTTTGACCTGGATTCCTCTCACGCAAATTAAGAAATTTTGAAAAAATTATTTTCACAAAATTGCTATATCTCAGAAACTCTTCAGCCAATCTTGTTGAAATTTTTACGGAACATTCACCTTATCGAGACTCATATCTTGCCAAAATTTCAGATTTTTCTATTGCTCCCTATTCTTGAGTAATAGAGAGTCATAGTGCCGTACAGGCAGACGTACACACATACATGTCTACTGTTTCCCTCGTTATGATTTCTCGACGTTTCAGATCATCTTGAGTCCTTTTCAATGAAAATTGGAATTTTGAAAAACATTGTGAAAACGAAGCTTTCATTCGGAGGCAAAGAAGAAAGGAGCTCCTCTCATTTCTGTTCTGTCAGTAGTTGGAAAAAGGGAATGCTGTGGAGATCATTGAATTGACAAAAAAAGCTGCTCCGATTTTACAGAGATGCCGCAGAAGGTACAGCATAAGTAGCTTCACGTAAAAAAGCAGCAGAAGAAGGAAGAGGCGTCGATGATTATTCTGAGTTACTTCAGGAGCTCTCGGACCATTATGAGAATCGAAATAATTTTCTGGAGATGTTGGAGCCAATTGCTTCATTCAGACGTGTTAAAGAGCAGTTTAGTAGGTCTGAAGAGACTTAAGAAGGGTTAAAAAGAATGGAGAAAAGCGAGGAAGACTTTACTGCATGAATTCTCGTGGGATAATAAATAAAAAAATGTGACAAATACCTGTAAACATGGTTATTTTTTAAAAATACGATAGGATGGGCTGGAGTTAATTAGAATATTTGAGATTTTTTAATAGATTAACGAATAGGTGAGTTGATTGACTGCTCCAGGCTGCCATATTTTGATCGATGTGATCGATTTTCAAGTAGAACATGGCGGCCTGAAGCAGTCAACTCATCTTTTCGTTGATTTATTAAAAAATCTGTAATATTCTAATTGAACTCAGCTCACTCCATCTTATTTTCACAAAAATAACCATTTTTCAAGGTATTTTTTATATTTTTCATTCATTTTCCCGCGAGAAATTCATGGAGCGAAGTTTTCCTCGCTTTTGTCCATTCATTTTGACCCTCTTGCCCTCTTAAGAGAGGAAGTCTAGTTTCTGCTGACGCCTTATCAAGTCGAATCAGCCTTCAACCACCCAATAGAATTTCGGACTCATTATTGTGTCGACTTCTGAAAATTTCTGCTCGACTGGGACGAATCACGTTGAATTCGGAGCATCAGACAGACTAGATATCTGATTGATTACGAAGAAATTGAAAATATAGAGCAAGAGAAATTTGGACTGATAGAATCAATGTATTGGTGTGCAGAAATGGCAGAACAAGTGCAATTGGCAAAGCTGGCGTTTATTTCTTGATCAATCGAACTTGGCAGGGACTCGGCCGGCGAATCAGTGAAGATAAGATGAAAAAGAAGATCTTCATTAGCTATATGAACGAATCGGCTAATAGAGAATCTGGAATAAAATTTGATTAATTTATTTGCATCATTATTCATTATTCTAAAGAAAATGATCATGAACAGTTTATTAATCGAAAACAATGAGATTACAATCCTATCACGTTAAATTATGTGGAATGAATTTTCTCCCACTTTTTATCCAACAAATGCAAATTCATCAAAACTGAGATCTACAGCAGCTGGAAAATTTTAATGATTGACTATGCACTCATTTTATATCAATCCTGGACACTTAGATCCCTCCCTTTATGAGCATGAATAACAATTAAGTGAAAACCTTGAATAATTACAATTCTAACATCCGTTTCAATATTGTTAACGGAAAAATAATCATTTTCTGCTTGGTAAATGTAATGCTAGCTAACTAGCATTAGACTAATCTAATTGACAGTAGACTGCCAAAAGAAAAAAGGAAACAACAGCCACACTTGCTAAATTAATCATCCTTCACGTATCATTTCGGTGAAGTACTGTGGATAACTCTGGTGTCAGATACAGTATCATCTGCATTCAGATAATTGGGAGCAAAATTCCTGCAGCGAAAATTTTCAGGAAACGATTTCCTGAGACTCGACATAATGGACACCTTGAAAATCGGACTCCATATTGTGTAGTACATTCGTGGCATATCAAAACATGAGCACAGGGAAGGAATGCCATGTTAGCGTCATGTAGGCTGCAAACAGAACATAAAGCTCCGTTTTCTCTGTAAGAGATGCGGACAAAATCATTTCTCCGAACATTGCATACGGGACATCTCGTGAAACGATCCCTGTGTTCATCAGCACAATCATAGCACAACATCACATGACCACATGGGTCAAATGCTGTGTCTGGGACACCCATGCATACAATGCAGGAGACTTGACCACCACCTGGAAACCTCGGATTCTGCACCCCTTGAAATGTTACTCTCCGATCCTGTGCAGTCCGGGCCTGGGCAATACGTTCCCTGGCTAATCTCACTAGCGATGTATTTTGTGCAGCATCTTCTGTGTCAGTGCTGTTATCTTCTGGTTGTGGCATATTTTGTTCAGCATTCAGAATTGCATCATGTTGCAATTCTGGCTCATTTGCATTCAGTTCCGCATTGACCCGCTGATTCTCATTGGCCTGCAATTCTGGTTCTTCTAAATTCATGGCTTCATGGATCAATGGCTGTGGATTGACAGTGGGTTGTCTCCTGATCCTTTGACTCCGTCGTACTCCTTCACGGAATTGTGGTTGGATATTTTGAGGAGCTCGTTGAATCGGCGCCTCAAGATCCATGTCAGCTCTGACATTCTGTTGCATACCCTCATCATGATGTCCTAGATCGTTTCGCTGAGCTCCTCGGAATAGATCATCAAAATCATCGGCCACATCAGCATTCGGCTCTGCTTCAGGTGGTTCGTCGATGTCATTGTAATTTATTCGATTTGCATTAGGGGGTCTTCTAGCAGTAGGGTGTCTCCTAGGTCTTCCACGTCGCCGTCCACCAGCGCGAAGTGGCTGTTGGTCATTTTGCTGATCTCGTTCATGCAATGGAGCATCTACAGGATTTATTAGATTCGGATCAACATTCGGAACAGGGTTTCTCCTTGGCCTCCCAGGACCTCTACGTCTCGGTGCATTAGCTGCGTTCCTAGAATATTACGAGTAAAATATTTTGAGTTGGTCGACAAAAGTATTTTCCATTCTCTCATAACTTTTTGGAAACAATTAACTCTTTAATCAGTGCCGAGACTCCGTAGAAATATGTGAGAAAAATATAAACATCCCGAAATTTTTACTTTCTATACGACCTACCCCACTCGTCCTCGCTGTACACCACGTAATGCCTGTCTTTGATTGCCTATGTGCCTACCCCGAGCATTCCTCCGATTCCTCCTGACAGGTCGTCCTTCAGCAACATTTTCATTTTCTAAAAGTAGTCCAAAGAATTGTGGAATATCATTGGGGATTGGATTTCCATTCGGTTCTGTAAAATATATTTGAACGAATACAGTTTTGAGTTCATCCGGCTACTCATAATTCCCAGGAAATTGGTATACCATTGGGAGGCTCCAAATCTCCTGCTTCAGCAACTGTGGGTTCGTCATCTAGGTGACCATGATTATCAGCGAAAAAAAGATCCTCCAATTCTCTTCGTCGCGGTAATTCAATCGCGAAGTTGAAAAAATCGTGAATATTCAATCTGAAATGAATGACCATGAAATTGATATGTACTTTGCTATTGCAACTAAGGATCTAACCGTCCAGGAAGGTCAAACATAGCTTGCAAGTTTTGTATTCTGGTGTCCTCATTCAATTGTGCCCGAGTCCTGACATTTCGAGGCTGTTGTCCATCTAGTAATCTCTGCAGCCTCAGTGCCGTATGCCTCATTTCCGCGTGCATTTTTTCTGACGAAGATTTGAAGGAATTTCAATAATTGCATCAGCTGTAAGGTCAATGCACCAATTCTGGCCACTGTTCTATACAGGCTCAATTGAGGGCCATTTTGATTCTTTTAGACTCTATAGCTTGTCCTTTCTCAGTTACATGCCCAGAACTGTTATTCGCGTGCTACTAACATCACTTTCAAGTTACAGATTTATGATATAAGCTAAAACTCAGTTGAAACTAGACGAAAACATTCTCCAAATGTCCATAGCTGGTACATTCATCCCATATTCTGTCAGCAAATAATATATGAAATCGGCTTGATATTCTACTCATAATTATCAGTTTTTCTGAGGCTAGCAAAGCGAATCTCGTACACAATAACAAATAATGTGATTCATGAAGATAACGATAATGAGACGATTCAGTCGTAATAAGCTGAAAGGAGATGTCATTCTGACGCTAAGTTCCAAGGAATATCTAGGAATTAAACAAAAATTTGGCGAGCTTCGTAGCAGGACAAAGTATCACTTATGGTCAACTATAGGCGATAAGACTCTCCACAACTGAGTTCAGTTTCATCACTATCAAATTACCGAAAAATGCCCAAACATTAGTGTGAGCTCCACCGAAGCGACTCAGGATGTAGCGATTGAATGCCTCAGCGTGATTATTAGTTCGTACTGCATTCCTTGTGAAAACAATATGTGCTAGACCTCGCCACTGCTGTCTCAAGTATCTCCCAAAGTCTTGGGCAAGGGGATAGTGATCTGACAGTTGATCGAGATCTGTCAATATTACTACCAGTGCACTGTCCCAATGCTCTGGTGGAAGATGTGACAAAGCCCATGCCTTGTGTAACGCATCTTTTGGAGCTGTAGAGAGCCCTAATCGTCGCCATTTTCTTGTTGTTGCCTGTGAAAAATACCTCCAGATTATTATTATTATTAAGTAAGGGCAAACTGTATACTGTGAAATTCTTGATAGAAGAGTGAAACATTTTTTTCTCAGTTTATGTGAATGATTTCGCTAGCATCTACTTGTTTAAAATGAAAACTGCAACCGGTGAGAACTGCCCCAGGAAATGCTTCGCCTGCTGCCCCTATCAATCCAGCTTCGAAATCAGTGACAATACTTTCCAAGGACTGTGGTAAATTTGGGATCAATTCCTTGAGCTTCCTGAAAATTTCAGCATACAGTGGTTTTGTACGTCGATCCATCAATACATATACTGCGGCGAAGCCCTGAGAGATTAGTAAATTTTCGATCAGTGAATTTGGAGTTTCACCATAAGAGAGAGTTATGCCATGAATGTTCGTCTTTACGATATTAGTCTTACAGTGTTTGCTATCCGTATGTGGATGATGAGCAGTTGAGAAACACGTGGAGCAAAAGGTACCACCTGAAACCGTTGAAACATGGAATTTTCATGGAATTCGATAGAAAAAATTATTTGGCAATTGATACTGATGGAATATATTATTCCTCCTTGTAGAAAATGAGATCAATCAGTATTAGCATGATAAAACTATTTGAGGCTATTTTCATATTCAATGGAGATAAGTAAATAAGTCTAGATGGAAACCGTCGATTGACTATTTCAAGTTGAAAAAAAATCAACCTTAAAAGTTCCATCCATATGTAAGTGACGGGCATTATTCAACTGTCCAAGCATGGTATCTTCGATGAAGATGTGTGCAGTCGCATCACCATTGCGTTGGTCTTCGACATGAGCCATTCCTCTGTATGTGCTTTGTGTGAATCGATATTCTCTCAGAGGCTCCTCCATGTCAACCATCGCATGAGGGATTTGAGGACGTGTTCTGGCACGTTCCCTGGCAACAAGAGCATCTGATGCTCCTTCCGAAACCAATGAACGAGCTGCATTCGGGTAACTACATCACGGTAGGGAAATTTGAATCATGAACTGAAATATAGTATGGCTACTTAAGTGAGAATTATCAACTAATTTTTAACTTGCAGCAACTCACACTGGACTTAAATGGAGTTTTTGTACTGGAATTGATATTTCAGAGACTGCATAATATCTGCCTGATATCTCGACTAAATGAGGCTACTCATCTGAAGAGTAGCTACTCTCAGATGCCGCAAGAATATCACAGCATTCGAGGAACTCCGCATTCGTATTTTATCCATGCCAGAAATTCATAAGAGACACCCGGAGCAAGCTAGGTTAGTCATTTGCAAAAAAAAGACGAAGACCACTCCTCGAAAAGGTTGCTGAGTTCTAGGAATTCTGTACATAATTTTTTTTCCTCTTAGAAAACTTCTGAGACCCTTCTAGAGTGATTGATATTGCTCATATGTGGAGGAAATAGTCTCAAGCCCTCCCCTCCCCCACAGAAATGACGCAGCTCCCAAGAGATTCTGTATTTGCATCTGATTTCCCGTAGAAAACTGCCGAGAAACACCTAGTATTAGCTAAGCTGTTCATCTCCGAAAAGAATACTCTCAAATCACTTAGAAGTGCTGAAGTCTACAGGAAAATCCGTATTTCCATTTTACTTCTCTCAAAAATCCCCCAGAGAAACCTGGAGGGAGCTAAGCTACTCAACGATGAGAATAATACTCTCGAGTCACCTGAAAGTGTTGCATTTTGCGATGACTACCGTATTTTTATCATATTTCGCATAAAAAACCTCCGGAGAGACACCTAAAGTGTGCTAGGCAGCTCATCTGCGCAGAGAATAGTCCAGAGTTCCTCAGCAATGGTACTACGTCCGGAAAATTCCGTATTCTGATTTCCACTCCCCTCAAAAACCTCCCGAAGAACACCTGGAGTGAGCCAGGCAGCTCATCGTCGAGAAAAGCACTCTCAAACCACTTGAGAGTGTTTCAATTCATGAGCAGTTCTGCATTTTGATGTTATTTTCTTCAAAAACATCCCGAGAGACTCCTGGGAGGCGCCAAGCTGCTCAAAGACGAGGAGAATACTCTCAAATCACCTGAAAGTATTGCATTTCCAAGGAAATTCCGCATTTTCATTATATTTGTTTAAAAAAACTCCGGAGAGGCACCTAGAGTGTGCTAGACGGCTCATTTGCACGAAGGATAGTCTAGAGGTCCTCAGCAATGTTATTACATCCGAGAAATTCCGTATTCTGTTTTTATTCCCCACAGAGAACTTCTGAGGGATACCTGGAGCGTGTTAGCTTACTCATCTGAAAAAAAATACTCCGAAACCATGAATTTCTCGGAGAACAGCTGAACGGTCACTCATTAGCTGAGTGATTCCAGTGGAGCGCTAGACAGTTGCTAAGATTAGTTCATTATTCCCACATACATTCAGTGTGAGTTCTCAATTCGAAAGTATGCTCATTACTCTCACTGGGAACCATAGAGCATCAACTTTTACACCTACTCAGCTGCAGCCATACGATAGATGAGATCAGGTGGGTGAACCGTTTCGCGAGCCAGAAGAATTATGCGTTTTCTTAGGTGTACTTCTTCGATGAGGTGTGGGACTGGACGATGGTTATGATCATTATACAACCGTATTTCGCCATCGTGATTAATGTATAACAATGCCCGACAGCCTGCTCCACGGCGGGCACATCGTAATGTACCACGTTGCCGACGGTCCCGATGATAACTAAATCCTTGGCATATATAACGGGATGTTCCCACCTGTCGACCTTCGATCACCATCAAATCCTCCCGCGGGATGAGCTCACCCTCATCATCATCGACATCATTCTCAAACAGATCGTTCCAGGGATACTCTTGGTGCAATCCACCATTAATGTGATCTCCATCAATCACGTCATCTTCATCTATGATTTCCCCTTCTTCAATATCGGCATTCTCCTCAGGATTCAACTGTATATAATATTAAATAGATTGAAATTCTCATTTTTACTGTTATTTTTATCGTCCATGATGATAGATAATTAATTTAGAGGTTAATTGGGATATTGGACGATGAAATAAATATTCGAAGTCAATCTTCCCATTCATTTTCTGAAATTGCGACGTTTTGCTCCTGATTAGGAGTTTCTTCAGGCTCTTTACATTGATCTAAAGAGCGTGAAGAAGCTCCTAATCAGTAGCGAAACATCTTCATTTTAGAAAATAAATGTGAAGATTGATTTCGAATATTTATTTCATTGTCGAATATCCCAATTAACTTTCAAATTAATTCTCATTTTTTATTGAATAAATTTTGATCTGACCATTTTTGTTCAATCTCCTTGCCAATCGGAGTTTTTCTTCTCTTCCATTCGGTTTCAGACGATCGGGTTTTTCTTCAGTTTCACCAATGTCAAAAGAAAAGTAATCTCCTTTTTTTCTTTGCTCTGTCTACGTTAGATCAGCCGATCGTAAAGGGAAAGTAACGCGTTGTTAATATCTCGCATCGAAATGAATGAAAGATCCTGAATGTTTATTCCTGGTTGTTAAGCAACGGTCGTTAATTTTTCAGAAATGATAAATATAGACTCAACAGAATGATATCGATCCAGACTGAGTGTTCAGCCTGGAACGGATAGTAAAATTAAATGATTATTCCTATTATTACTTATTTTCAGTAGTAAAAAAATAAAGCAAGAGAAGTTGCTCTTTATTATCTTTTTCTTTAGCAGGGTGGCGATCGACCTGGAAAACCTGGCAAGTCAGGAAATTTAAAATTACTGGAATAGTCAGGAAAAAGTCAGCGAATTTTAATGTTAGTCAGGGAAATTCATAGTTTATTTTTTATTACCTCCTTATTTTTAAGATTTATAGATATTTAATCGAAAAAATTGCACTTTTCGATCAGTTTGAAATCTCCAAAAAGGTTTATAACAAATCAGAATTATGAAAATTCAACGCAGTTTTGGGGATTATTGTAAAATTCTAATAAAAAAAACTGTTTTCAAGAGTAACTAAGAATTTTAACGTAGGGAAACGTGAGGCAAAATGGACATTGTAATAAAAATATTGTAGATGGATTTCTTTGAATTATGTCATCGGGAAGCTGAGAGAATTTGAGTCGAGAAACATGTGCCAGAATTATTTTTTTTCAATTTTTGGTGAATTTGATATTTTCTGGCATTTTTAAGGGGTAAGATCCTCTCAATTTTTGAGCAAATTCAGTTTTTCGGGAATATCTCTGGTTCTATCAGTCGTAGCGACCTAGGACCAATTTTAAATGAAAGGTGAGCTTATTTTCCATCGATTTATGGCGTTTTGAGCTTCAGAAATATCGTTTTTTTACATAGTTATAGGACAAAAGCCGATGATCATAATTTTTCACCAAGGCTCTGATAACTATCCGAAAAATCAATATTTTCACATTCGAAACCCCATAAATCGATGGGAAATGATCTCACCTTTTATTTGAAATGGGTCCCAAGTCGCTAGGATCAATAGAACCAGAGATATTCCAAAAAACTGATTTTGCTCAGAAATTGAAAGGCCTGTTACCCCTCAAAAATGACAAAAAATGTCCAATTCTCAAAGAATTGAAAAAAATCAATTCTGGCACATATTTCTTGACTAACATTTTTTCAGCTTTCCGCTGGAATTATTAAAAAAAAATCATCTCCAATATTTCCATTCATTTAAGGATTTTTCCATAATAGATGCATAAAAAATCAAATGTGTCTATTTTACTCCGTGTGTCCGTATTTCCCCCACCTTCCCCTGTATTTGAATAATAATTTATTTTGTACGTCCTGGAATTTTTCTTTTTAATCAGGGAAAAGTCAGGGAATTTTGAAATTAGTTTTCAGTCGCCACCCTGTTTAGGATATCTCGCAAACTGATTAAGTGGAAGAAAAACGCTGCTCTGATCCGCCAGAAATGCTAGAGAAAGTGCAGCACCTGTGAATTTCGCTTCAAAACGTTCTTAAGGAATAAAGGGGATTGTTGGAGCTAGCTACATCATCCAGGAATGATGAAGAACAGCTGAGGGCTATTTATTACTTCTGTCCCACGTCTGCATGACAATTGTCAATAATTTTTAATCTTAGTAGTCCCTTTAAGTTTCGAATCATATAGAATAAATTTTTCAAATCATTAGAATAATAACAAAAGCTCAGCACGTCTTGTGAGTGATCAACATCGTGCCCAGTCCCTCTGTATTTTCCCAGCATCTCTGAATGACGATGAGGATTTTTCTGCTCTTCAAGAACGTTTCTTTGCACTTTCAAGAAATTTAAAAATATCAATTTTTGGAATTTTCAGATCAAGTTCTCCATTGACTACATTAAAAACTCTATTTTTTCCTTAATATTTGTGAAGGATATCATTTTTCTCGACTTTTTGGAATGAGCCCCTATACCTTTTATTCGGTTTTCTGAGAGAGAATATTTCTCTCGCCAAATTTAATATAATTTGAAACTTCAAATTTACACATGTGTAGAATAATTTTACACATGTGTACTTCACGCGTGTGCAGAAAATATTGTGTAAGTCACGGGAGTGATGAATTTCATGTGTGTGTTGTGATTGTGTTATTAATGAATGTGTAAAAAACGGGAAGTGCACTTGGAATGAGTGCGCAACGAATGGGCAATTTATTTATGTGTAAATCTATTTTTTCTCAAAATCCAATGTGTAAGTCGCGACTCTATGTGTGTCATTGAAAAATCCACAATTAAAACTATGTGTAAGACTGGAATGTGCACATTTTCATGTGCAGAACTCGCATGTGAGGATATGAAAATGTGTAGGTGTGGAAGCCAGCCCCTGTTCTCACATCTATGGTATTTTTCAATTTTTTTTTATAGGTTATAACTTGGTAATCCTGGATGGAAATGAAAAGTAGGATCAGTTACCACCGTAAACTTGGCAAAAACAGACGGATGCTCGGAAAATGAGAAAACATGATTATTACAAATGTTCCTCACCGGACATTTTTTTTTTTCAATAGAATCATGTGAAAAAAAACATTTCAGGCACTTTCTTCTAACTTTTTTCCTTGTTTACCTTCAATGTTTACAGGTACTATTGATCAGTGGACATGACATATGGGTCAATGAGGCAGAATTTTAGACAATTCGTAACAACAAAAAATACAAAGACCAACCGCGTGAAATGACAAGAGCACTATTGAAATGGTTAGCTGGAGAAGAAGCTCTGAGCAAGATGTGTGCTAAAGGCCAAACACACCATAAATTAGATGGAGACCTTGCAGAAGCAGTTAAAGGTAACGGGAAATTTTCTTATACTTTACTGATTCAGAGGGCCTCCTTGACAGGTCTAATTCTTTCAAATGTTTATTGAGTTGAGGAAATCCAAGTTGAAGGTCCAAATGATTTACTTTTTCCTCGTTTAAGCTATCGTAATTATTTTAATTACTTCGATTTTTCAAGATTTTATCCATATGAGAAAGATCTCTCCGATAATAGGATTTCATTAAATAATATCAAAATGTCCATTATTGTTCCGCACTTGACTCACGCTCTCATACCCTCTAGGACTGTGGATGGGTGAAAGTTTAGTTTTGAAACATCCAATATGGTTGCCATTGACTTTTTTGTATAATTAATTGAATTAATCATCGTTATTTTTCCAGTAACTAACATTTTTCATAATTCCAACAATTAATAGACGTTTGAATTTTATATGAGAAAACAAATAGTCTGTGACAATGAAGTGTTGTAGGGAAATTGAAACTTGATTTCGCGTTTGACTTTTAATACTAATTTTCTTTTTTTTGAAAAATTATTTGTGGCAGAAAATATTTAGTGACATGTGGAAAATTAATCTCAAAAAAATCGTCTCATGTTACTCTATGGTGAATGATCAAAATTGAAAAAAAAAACAAAATTACTGGACCTACTTGGATATCTTCGAACAAAAGGGAATATTTTTTTAAGGGCCCCTTCCGTAATACGCATTTTCCTCTACAAGAAAGTCTCTCAACGGAAAATTTTCATTTATACATTTTTTTTTATTTGATATAAACTTGGGAATATTGAAATTAACTAATTCTCTTTTGCTCTATCGTAAAATTCATGGGGAGACGCTAATTTTTATGTTTTTCTTCCAAAAGACTTCAAGGTATTCAAGAATTTTCTCCTGGACCTATCTTTTTCACATCCTCCTCTTTCCATTTAGTAATGAACGGATAACATATAATATGTTGATGTCTTATGCTCATTTTTTTTGGCAAATGTCTAGGAAATTAAGTGAGATAGCGTCATTTTTTCTCAATCTCGTTTCGAGAATATTATAAAGGACGTATCCCCACCAGTTTTCATGATATCCACAAAAAACCATCAGGAAGAAAATCAACCTCTTCTGTTTCAGTCCGTTATTCCTAAATTAAACTCGTTCATAATTTTTTCTGAATTTTTAATTAGCTTTCGCATAATTCATTCCAGCTTTCGTCAACGAACGCTATAAAACCAAAATTGATGCAGAGTTCAATCGAGTGGTGAATTTGATGTGTGGGAAATTAAGGAGAACACGTGAATCGACAAATCAATCAAAAAGCGCTAAAACCGACAAAGGAAGTGATAATACCGATAGGAAGCGAGCAAGAGGAGTAAGTGCAAAAGAAATTATCAGCTCGGATGAGAGTTCTGCATCTACCTCCTCTAAGAAGAAATATGCCACTAATAAAACTCCTCCTGGAGTAGTTCAATCTGACCATGAGAAATGTCAAACTAATGCTCATCAGAAGATGAAGAAGACTCAAGATACATTGAAAGATACTTCAACTCTGAAAGCTTCGATATCCAGAGGAATAAAGAGAGAGAATCATGAGCTAAGAGAGCCTGTTCTCCCAGAATTGGAAATTTCAGGTATTTCCAGGAGATCAAGCAAGAATTCTGTACACCTTAATGCGAGCGATGATAAAATCAAACGAAGAGCATCCACTCCTATGATTGATCAGAATTCACCATCTAAATACATTGTTCGTCAGCATTCCTCAAGCTCTTCGCTATCAATTGAGGACTCTAATCCCAGTTTTGTGGCGAAAGGTGAAAAGAAATCTAATGGACAGGAGGCACGATTGACTCTTAAAGGAATGTACACCAGTGATATCAACTTCAATCCGCCAGTCCAGTGCTCGTACAGCAGTGCTCCAGCCGACAAGGAGAATGTGCAATACACATTTGAATACACATCACCATCATCAGGGGCTGCATTTCAGCAAAACTTTACACCAGATGGGAGGACTCATCAACAATACTGGCAGCAGGGGATGTCATCCCCGTTTCAGTACCAAAATCCTCAACAAGGATACACAGGGTACAATCCTTATTTTTATGGTCACCAGGATCCAATGTTTGCGTCAAACTCACAGCAACACAGCAGCATGAATCATCAGGGCAATAATGCCAATTGGGGTAGTCAAGAGCCAATTTATTACACATATAATAATTTATGATTTATAAAACATATAGGTGTAGCGGTGAAAGAGAAAGAGAGAGAGACTAAGAGACATCTTTAACAAAATTGTAAAATAAAGATGTTTCTTCTAATAAAAAAAAAAAAAAGATGTTTCTTGATGAACATGAGTTAGTGTGCATATAATACGATATATAGCATAGAAATAATCGAGGTTTCTCGAGAATTTAAAAATTTGCGATTAAATAGTCACTTTTTTTTTATTTTTTTTTTTTTTTATTTAAATCATTAATACTTTTATTTTTTTCGGCAATTACTGTAAGCAATTCTCATATTGGAACACATAATGTAAAGCACCTGCAAAGACTCGGCATCATTTTGTAACGATTACTTTCTTCATTATTTTGTAACAATTAATAAAACAAGCAGGAGCCCCATTACTTGTGCGTAATTTGAGAATCTTACATCTAATATTCTGCCAATGCAATTGGCAGAAAGCTTCCGAATGAATTTTTTAATTTCAAATCTACCATCACTGATCTTATTCATATTAATCACGTCAATTCATGTTCTTTTTGTTGAATATGATATCTCTTCAAATGTTCTGAAGATGATGAGAATCCCCTCGTTTGCTATGAGTAACAAAATTCTTTTTTATTGTCATATTTCTACTTTTTGGAACATCTTGAGTCATATTCCATTGAAATCTTGAGCTTCAACTTAATAGTCAAGTTAGCTAACTCGAGTTTAGCCTTGCCCAAACTCAGCCTAATTCAAGGTTGCTTATGATAAAATTCTCTGCAATGAGAAATTTTCAAAATTTGCGTAACTTTGAATTTTTTCTCAATACTAAAATTGTGCTACCAAAAATCGATACGAGGAAAATATAATGTATAAATAGCATGAATCAATCAAGTTGATATAAACTATCTCATTTCAGAAGTCGAAATAATCCCATCTGCGGGTGTCTCATGTAAGATTTTTCCCACCTCAAAAAAAAAAAAAAAAAAAAAAAAAATGGCATCACTGATCTGTGCGTGGAATGCGAAAACTAAAATAGGCCTCAGAGAGTTAAGTTTGTTCCAAATATAATCAATTGAATAGTTTTGAAGATATAGCTTGCTTTTTCTGATGTTTCTATGCTAATATCTAAAAAACTACTGGACCGATTCCGCCCAATTTCAATACCCACCTTCGTGCTCATCAGATGTATAACCTCACAAAATTTGAGGTCTCTAGCTTGATTATTTATTAAGTTATCGTGGAATCAAGATTTTCACGAAAAATTTATCAAAAGTTTTCTACTGGCTAAAATAAAAATCTGAGCTCCCACCACCCTGAGGTCAAAGATGCGGCTCTTGGACGCACATCTCCTCGCGGAGACTGGACGCTGTGATTCCATTTTTCATCGAGAAAAGTCGAAAAAACGAAATTTCAACATTTTCATTTTTCTCAAAAACTATCCGGCCGATTTAGCTGAAATTTTTGTGAGAGCTTCGGGCCCGCATGGCGAACTAATGGTAAAATTTTCAGATCGCTAGCTAACCCGACTTCAGAGTAAAGCGGAAAATGCGTCATCACACACACACACACACACACACACACACAGACATTTTTTAAAAACGACGGATCTCGACGTTTTGGGTCATTTGCAGTCATATTATGATGAAATCTCAAAATCGAAGAAAATTACGATTACAAAGCTTCCATTCGGAAGCAAAAAATGGTTCATTATCACGAGTTAATAATTATATAATAATTAATAAATTAGAAAATATTACCGAGGGAGACTCGGAAAATATTTCATAGGCTCCTGCCAGCAGAGTTTCTTAACGGGAGACGATGCGTCTCTCCGTGAGAGACGGCCAAGAGTCTCCCGAAAGTCGCCCTCGTGGCGCGATTAGAGACTGCGTCTCCGCCGCAGAGACGACTCTCTCTAACGTTCGGGAGACTCTCATTTTTCATCTCGGGTACATTCATAACGATTTACATTGTAGAAGAGCTTTGTCTGAAATTTCAGGAACTGTGACATTCTAATCTCTTCTGGTGTTAATTAATGCCCGGCTTAATTGCTTGGCTAAAACATGCTTCGTGGCTATGTTTCTTGAGTATGGAGATGTTCATGGTAAAACTGTAGGAATCATTACATAAAAAAAGCACTGCCTAATGAAATTCCAATAAATCGGAAGAATGTTCATTAGAAAATACTGCTACATTCCCAATTGTTCATTTGTCATTCATTCCTTCAAATGATCATTCAGATAATGATGATGAATGAAAATTTGCCTTCACTCCCTTCCGGTTTCATTTTTCTGAGTTCTACTACTCTTCTACAACTATCGCTCGTGGTGAGTAAGAGAGAGAGAGTGGAATGCATCGTCTCCTTTGTTTCATGAACTATCACTCGCAGGGAGTCGGTGACCGTGGTTTTTTCATTTGTGAATAATCAATTTTTCATGATTTTTCACAATTCTCTATTCGAAAATTAGCCGCAAAATAACAACTTCGATGGTTTTTCGTTTGGAATTCTGTTTTTTGTTTCCCTTTACTCAACTTCCCTTCTCCCGATTTTGTTATTAGTGTTCGTGAAAATTTAGATAATAAAATGATCACAGCCAATCAGATTATTTTTTGAAAAGATGAATAGAATCTTGATTTTCCTCTTTTCCCGCTCAACCATTGTTCTCTGGCTTCACTTCAATTTTATTCCTGATTCTTCCATTCACGATAATAATCAGGAAAAACAACAATATTTTTTTTCACAAATAATAAAGCTATTCTCACTTACTAACCGTAAGCGATAGTTGAACGATCCCGAGATGGAAAATGAGAGTCTCTCAAACGTCAGAGAGACTCGTCTCTGCGGCGGAGACGCAGTCTCTATTCGCGCCACCAGGGCGACTTTCGGGAGACTCTTGGCCGTCTCTCACGGAGAGACACAGCGTCTCCAGTAGAGAGACGCATCGTCTCTAATAGATAGCTTCATCGTCTCCCGTCAAGAGACTCTAGTAGCGGGAGCCTATGCGTCTCCCTCGAAAATATTTTCTAGTTTATTAATTATTATGTAATTATTGAAACGTGATAATGAACCATTTTTTTAATTAATTGTTGCAATGTAATGAGTGAAGTAATTGTTACAAAATAATGCCGAGAGTCTTTGGAGGTGCTTTCACTGTGTGTTCCAATATAAGAATTGCTGTACATCTATCACAGTACAGTAAAGCGATGAAGCGATAATTAAACCATATAGAACTTCTCCTCAATTCTGCACACGCCCGAATCATCGGTCATCATTTATTTATCAATCTAATTTGACGAATGAAATAATCGCCCTTGATATTGGAAATCTTCTATGTGTTTGTTTTTTTATCCAGGTTGCCGATGGAGGCAATTATGTTATAGCTCCTGCAAATTTAATTGAAAAAGAATAAAAATAAAGAATTTAGACAAAAAAGGTAGTAAAATAGAAGTAATTGTGTTCTGACTTCCGATTCAAAGTACTTAGTTGGAATTTTCTAGAAATTTCTTTAACTGTTTGATGGAATCAGTTTTTGGAAAAATGAAATACACTATCATAATTTTAATGACGAACTTATAAAAAATTCACTCAGAAAAATTATTCTAAGTGTCCGTCTCTTCAATAGAGACCTAGAGTATCTTTGAGTCTCCCTACTAAATAAATTGATAATTCAACTCGACCAGATACTCAAGTCTCTGGCCAATGTGTACCATGAGAGTTCAGTGGATCTCCCAGAGACGCACCGAGTCTCTAAGAGACGCTCAAGCGTCTCCATAGTCTCTGGGAGACGCTCATTTTTCATCTCGGGATGACAGAAGGAGAGTAGCACTCAGAGAACCAGAAAAAAATACGATTTTACTATATTGACAATCGACTCTCCCTCACTGACTATTTGCGAAAATTGAACACGAACACGAACAATCGTAAAGTGGAACTGTAAAGTTGAAAAAAAATTTTAAATATTTTTTCATCGTTTCATCGCTGAATTTTTTATGGAAAATTGTCAAGAAATTACAAATAATGACTTCCCACAAACAACCAGCCCTTTGTTTTACTGCAAGCAATAGTTGAGCAAAAAAATACATATTAGAGAACAGAGTTGAACAACGGGTGATTATCGCAGTCTTGCCATGGCTGTTTCTTTGAAAATTGTAGAGTTATGGGTTCGAATCCTTACATCCAAAGCACGCTATCGCAAAAATTCTCATCGAACAAACATATCAAAAATTTAGGAAGAAAAGAGAAGAATGGAATGAATATACCGGAAAAATCAAAATTTTTGCTATAGAGTGTATTGAAATTTGCAGCATAAAATTGATAATGAATGAATTCACCGCGTCTTCAAGCTGGATTTATTTTTTTATTTCGTGTGACATTTTCTTCGATATAAAAGTTGTCTCCAACAGGCGAAACACTCAAAATAATTGGGCTTTATTCATATATAGGAAAAAAGTGATGATAACTATTTTTTTTATCATTGACGTACCCAATGGTCATAATTAATCATAATTGTTGGCAAGGTTTTGATAACAGGTCAATGGATACTAATACAATCCACCTTCGCTTTAACTTTTCACTGTTAGGTGCATAGAAAATATTTAAGTACACTATTTGTGGATAAAAATCAGGCACGGAAGGAATCTTACTTGATACTGTGCGGAAATGGGCCTTCACCGCGCGCTTCGCACTCAGTAAAACCTCGATTCCACACAAAAAAACAGAAAAACTATAAACATTACCCGTTGCGGAGGGCATTTTTAACGATTGTGATTACGTCACTCGGCTTCACCTCCTGAGGCAAACCTTACAATCGTCGAGATAGCCCTCCACGACTTTTAACGTGATAAACTCTTATCGGTATGAGAATTCCATGTGCGATGTTATGAATGATAGCCCATGCATTGCTTGTGGAAAATAGTTGTGTTTGTGATTTGCCTATAACCTGCTAACGTCTTTACAGCACAAGTTTTTTCCTGAAGTTCGCATTGGGAGCATGCTTGCATACAATTGAGTATTGATTTGACAATTCAACTATGATTATAACAAATCAAACCCCCTGTTCACTGAAAATTGTTTCGGAATATCATGAGTATATTACATTGAAATATGCGTTTTCCATTCATAAAAAATTAATTTATTTGGTCTCATTTCCATATTATAAGTAGAAAAACATTTTTGGAAAATCATCTTGAACATAACAATGTGAATAATTTTTAGTAGTTTCAACTAGCTTCAATAATGAGCCTTCATAGTAATATTTAAACAATGTAACATTACCAAATTGAAGTTCCATAATCGAAGTTTTAACAAATTTAACCCTACTATTCTACTAGCTCTTCGGAAGTGATGCAAGTGCTTCTTTGATTATCATATTGGTGAACCAATTTTTTCAATTATCAAATCTCCTCCTTCTCTATTGATGCTTTCGAGCACTTGTTTCCTTGAACGTTTGTGCATCTTCAATGTGAGTGATGTTGATTGTGCACAGTCAACTATTTCTTCCCCGAATTTTGACACTGTTTCATTTTCTTTTGCTGCTTCACTCCATTCTTGCTCTTTTGTCCCTACATGCAAGTTTTTTTTTTGGCTCCTCTCACTTTGGCCAGCCTTTTTCTTTTAATAATTTGCTATTCGCTTCCAGGCAGTGCAGAATTTTGCCTTTCTACAATGGCGCATGTTCTCCCCTTTGGGCGTTTTCTCAGTCTGTTTTTAAATGGTGTTATACTTAGTACAGACATTTCTCCTCTTTTCGCTCCCTCATCTTCCTCCTCTTCCTTCTGTTTACCCTCTCCTTCCTTTTCTTCCTCTTCCTCTTCTCTTTTTTCCTTCTCTTCTTCTTTTTCCTTCTCTTCAACTTCTTCTTCCCCTCCTTCTTTATCTTCTTTCTCCTCTTCCTCTTCTTCTTCTTCGTCTTCTTCATATTCTTCTTCTTCTCCCTCTTCTGTTTCTTCTTCTCCTCCTTGTCTGTCCAGCTTTTCCTCGTTTCTTTCCTTCTCAAGCTGTTCCTGCTCTACTGAGAATTTTTTTTCAACATCAGGCTCTTTAGATTTAGCTACTGCATGTAAAAATTCAATTCGGCCAATTTTTCCAGCAAGCAGTTGGTCGGTGCAGTTCGCAATTACCTTTTCCTTGCTCAAATCAGCTTTGCCGAAACTGATGTCAAATTCAGAACTTGCTCGTTGGTGGTATGCGACAAGTTTTTTGACCAATGCCCATGGTGATGGACGGCGATCGGAGAAATAGGCGTGCATTAAACGATTACCCGTTTCTGAGAAATTATTTGTTTTTATAGGCTGCTCAGATACATTCCATTTTTCGGGAGGCTGCTTGACGGATAACCAATTTCGCTGGAAGTAATTACAATAAGGGAGCATTCTCTTTCTGGCATTATCACTCAGTCCATCTAGAATTCTCATCAGCAGCGCTTGGTCAGCTTTGTGATTCAATGGTAAAAATGGCATCTCAAGTATTTTCATGAATGCATCTTTGACTTCACTGATCACTGCTTGCTCCTTTTTCTTCTCTTCTTCCTCAATTGCTGATAGTTTTTTTTTCAGGAATTTCCGCTGCAGCTTGAAAAGACGAACTTTCCGGGCCCACCTCCACTGGATTTGTTTCCAATGGAAGAAACATGTGACGAATTGTGACGAAGGCAATACGAGTTGCCAACCGTTCCGTTCGGCTGCTTCAAAATCCAGATGAATTCTTATCGGAAAATTGCGAAGCTCTGGAGCAAACTTATCCACGATACACTCAATCATCTTGTGATAATCGTTGATAGACTTCCGTTCCATCAGCGCGTACGCTAATGGCGCGCCGCGATAGAAGCAGGATACTTCAAATTTGAAGAGCTGAACTGTTTTAATTTTCGATGGTGTCTCATTGAATTTTCCACCTGAAAACCCCTCAATTGTATTTTCAATGAACTTGAGAACATGGCGACCCCATTCTCTGTTTCCGAAAACTACAGAAAATGATTTTTTTTTGTCGTCTACCGCCTTTACAAGTTCCGCCTCTAGTTGAGAGGTTCCTTTCCAGTTGTAATTAAGCACACTGCGATATTCTTCGGTTTTGAGAAGCCGTTCCAATTCTTCGAGATTCTTGGGTTGTGGAGGAGTTGATTGACTTCTGGAACGTGTTATGATATTCTTCAACGATGAGTAGGGTATTATCAACGAATTTGAATACTTGAGTGTCGATCTAGAATGAGAAAAAAAAACAAACATCAGGGAGTGACAACCATTATTGGACTAAAAAATGGGTTGATCAATGATCTTTCCTTCAATCATTTTTTTACTGTCAATTAAGGACTCTGGAGGGTAAATATGATTATGAAGGGAAAAGTTGGAATTTTTTGACATGGCTGAAAAAATGGTGTTGAACGTCTTTAATTTTCCTTAAATTTTTCATCCAATCGGTTTCCAAGTAATTAACGATTAAACTTGTGTCTCATACATGGGCTCTTATGCACAAAATCTATCTTAGCACGAGACTTTGTTACCGACTCAGGTGGTAACAAAATCTTGTGCTAAGACAGGTTGGGTTCATAAGAGCCCATATATAAGACGCAAGTTAGATCTTTAATTACTTTAACATCGATCGGATGAAAAATTTGGAAATAAATTAAGGTAAATCAAAACTATTTTTTTCATAACTGTTGAAAAAATTGAACTTTCCTCTGCATGGTCATGTTCACTTTCCAAACTCCTTAATACAACATAATCATTTGCATTCGAGCTATTCACTCTTCATGGAGGCGATCGTGGATACGGCGAGGTCGTTCACTACTTTGGGATACATCACGCCTCAAATCATTGAGGAACTCTTCTCTTTGCCGAAGATCTTTTATTGGACAACAAAAGTCAGAGTGATTTTCTTCCTTTTTCTGGATGAATTCACCTGTATTCAAATATCTACCTCTTCCGTTGCATTGTACTGAATTCTGGACTCTGGTGCATTTCATTCGCCTATATTAGTGAATGAATTAAAGTTCATTAGCTGGTATAACATTGACATCAACATTCACAACAATTTTTATCATCTCTTCACAAATGTGTATATGTTGATTTTGATAAAAAATGATCGTTCACTAAGTTGAATTTTGATACTTGGTTCATCGGGAAATCGAAAGCCTCATATTTGAGCTCCATAAAGTTAGCAGACCAGGGTCTTCTGATCGATCCGAAATTTTTGGGAAATAAGGGGCTTCCTAGGTGCTTTTTTTCTGCGCTCATTGAAAATTTTCTGCTTTAACGGTTCTGGAATAAAATCATTCTTAAAATTATGAACATTCATCTAGCAGACCAGTACAATCGAATGAGAATTTCGAGGACATGGAAATTCATAAATATTCAGGGGCTAATTTTCTGCGCAATTTTTTTTTTTTTTTGTAAATTTAATTAATTACATTATTAACAATAACAATAATGTAGCAGAAATCAGAAGAATAACTCCAGAGTTCACTGATAGCTCAGAAAGATTAAGTGCTCTTCATTTCAGTGAATTTCAAATTTTCTGCGCCACGTTGGAGGTGTTCAAGTGATGCAAATATGCAATGCACTTGCATGATGCAGCTCAGAGTATCACATGGTACCTGAAAATTCAATATTAGATGGAAATTCAGATCCTACGATGGAGTACAAAAATTGACGTTCGGGTTCCAAATGGGATTTCTATTCTTTCTGATTGCCATCAGGATGGAAAAGTACTCATTTTGTAAAAAAAATTGTACACTTTCGAACGGTGAAATAAAAAATAGTAGTGTTCCTAGGGAGGAAGCTAAGAAAAAACGTGACGACGATAAAAAACACTGTAATTGAAATTATCTGCAAACAAAAAATCTGAGCAAATTTTACCCCGAGTGAAAATTGTGGGTTCAAATGAGATGTATTCCATCGCTGAGAGTGGAGGCTGTGACTCAATTTTTCGCGGAGAAAAGTCGAAAAGACGATTTTTCGAAAATTTGAGTTTTCTCGAAAAGTACTCAACCGATTTCGCTCAAATTTCACTGACAGTAATTTGCATGGGGAGGGAAAGTACTGTTGAATTTTCAGCTCACCAAGTATGACCGTTGCTGAGCAATAATCTCATATCTGTCACACATACACCCACACACACACACATACATACAGACATTTTTCTAAAATGTCATTTCTCGACCTTTTGGATCATTCTGAGTCATATTCCGATGAAATCTCGAAATCGAAAGAAGATGGTGCATGGAACTCTGTTCACGCGGAAGAAGTTATACTTCCTTAGCATGAGCGGGAATTTATTTTATCATGTATTCAAAGGAGTTCATCTGGTACCGATTTAATTAGTAAGAAAAATCACCACGACTAACGTAGTGGGCTCAATGACTAGCGTAGTCATAACCTTTACAGCTGATATACAGGGTGTCACTAAATAAGTTTAAATCCAGTGAGCTACTGGTCGAGTAATTTATGGAGAATATTGGAAAAATATTCAAAAAAATCATTTGTTAATTAATTTTCAATTATTAATAAATAAAGTAGACCAATGAAACTTTGTGTTTCATTAAGTCGAAACGGGCGTGGAGGGGATACACAGACTACGTGCCATGATGATAGTGACGTGAATCTTACGTCTAGATTCACGTCCGTCATTTAACTTCAGGAGATGCACGTTCGTGCGCAACCTCTTTCTTGAACTGTAGTTCAATGATAGAAAACGTCAAATTGAAATGATCAGGAAACGCCGAAAACTGCGCATTGTGATTGCTGAAAAATCTAGTGCGTAGAATATCTCCAATTACACGCGAACATCATCCATTTTTTCCCAGTATGTTTTTCCCATGTTTTACATCATTATAACATTGGTTGTGGAAACTTTCTGTAAACGATGTTCATAAGGGAGCAAAAGACTTATCGTTTATGACTTAATAAATCCATGATGATTTGAACACAATTACAGGAAATTCAATCGCTGAAAATCTTGTTTCAAACAATTTCTGGATTGCCTCACATGAGTTATTTACTTTCCCATTTCCAAGGTTATGAAAAGTGATTTTCTCAAATTAGTTTGTTTGCTGCACAAGAGTGAAATTTTTGAGCGAAACAGAAAATCTATTCTTTCATCATCTAGAGATCAACGTCGAATCTCCAGAGAGTAAAAATTGAAATGATGGAAAAAAACTCATGAATTAGATTATGTTTTGCCAAAATTGATCAATTTTAATTGATTCTGGACGGTATTGTAGCAAAAACTTCCTTGTTGACAGATCCAACGAAGAATAATTCATAATGAACAAATTTTATGAAATAAAATTTAAAAAAACTAACTTTTCGTGAGAGGAATGATATTTCAACTAGGAAAATTCAGTTTTTTCAACAATTCAATACTCGTCCATTTCATATTTATTGATATTCTTCTTGAAATCATTATCATAACAATTAACATAGTGCAATTATCAATTTTTCCTGGGAATATTAAAAGTGATTTCATGAACAAAGCAACAATTTCTTGCAACATCAGAAGGGAAGTGGGATCGGGTAATACGCGGATAAATGATTAATTTCTTAGTTGGGTGCACATTTTCCCAATGACAGTGCGATATCTGCTGAGGCTTATTTGATTCTCGGGTAACAGAGTATTGATGCAATCTGCAAATAGTTGATTGTTCTCTTAAGTTCATCATATTTTCTTCCGTACACCAATCTTTGCAATTTATTTTGTTCCATTGGAATTTTCAACCTCCAAGGAAGTCACTATGACAATCAGAATTTTATAGGTCATTTTCAATTGATTGTTTCCATCATCAATATTTTCAATTATACCTTTTGCTTCCGAATGGAAGCATTGTAAACGCGATTTTTTTCGATTTCGAGATTTCATCGGAATATGACTCAGAATGATCCAAAACGTCGAGAAATGACATTTACAAAAAATGTCTGTATGTATGTGTGTGTGTGTGTGTGTGTGTGTATGTGTGACAGATATCAGCTCATTGCTCAGCAACGGTAATACTTGGTGAGCTGAAAATTTAACAGTACTTTCCCTCCCCATACAAATTGCTGTCAGTGAAATTTGAGCGAAATCGGTTGAGTACTTTTCGTGAAAACTCAAATTGTCGGAAAATCATTTTTTCGACTTTTCTCCGCGAAAAATTGATTCACAGCCCCCACTTCCAGCGATGAAATACATCTTATTTGAACTTACAATTTTCACTCGGGGTAAATTTTGCTCAGATTTTTCGTTTGCAGATAATTTCAATTACAGTTTTTTTTATCCTGAATTTACTATACACGATAGCTCAAAAACGATTTGAGTTAGAGAGTTCAAATTTCGCCAGTTTGTGCATCTAATGAGCGAAAAGTTTGGTATTGAAATTGGGTGAAATCGCTCCAGTAGTTTCTGAGATATTGGCCAAAAAACATTTTATGAAAAGAGGTTATATCTCGAAAACTATCGAAGTGATTACATCTAAGTTCAGCTTAAAAGATTCATCTCAATGAGCCCCACAAATGGTGATAATTTCAGATCTTTCAGAAGAAGTCTCTTGTCAGGATGTTCGATAAATTAGTTTTTTCCAAAATCACGGTTTTTCTCAGCTTCCTCCCTAGGAACACTACTATTTCTTATTTCACCATTCAAAAGTAGACAATTTTTTCTACAACATGAGTACCTTTTCATTCTGACGACAATCAGAAAGAATGGAAATCCTATTTGGAACCCGAACGTCAATTTTTGTGTTCCATCATACGATCTGAATTTTCATCTAATATTGAATTTTTATGTACCATGTGATATTATTGCAATTCAATCGATTATTCTGAGCTGAGATTTCGAATTCCAAGTATCGTAGATGGTATACTAAACAGATCGATACAGTCTCAAGCAATATTTGTAGGGATCTATGAGTGCGTATTCGTTGCGAGAATAATGTTATTTTCGAGCAATGAGATACATGAATAGCAATTCGATTCACCATAGATGAACTACATTCAGAAGCATTTTGCCAATCGAATTGGCAAAATATTAAATGTCGCACAAGGAGTGGGGTTTGCAAATAACGCACCGAGAGTGAGGCTTCTGCTTGTTTTTAATTCTTGAGAGGAGATTATGATTGATTTGGAAATCTTTGGAAGCTGATGGATAAGAACTTGGTTTGTTGTATTTAGTTCATATTGTAGAAATAGTCAAGTAATAATAGCAGATAAGAGCAGAGAATAATATGTAATCAAATATTAATAGCAAAATAATAGAGCAAAAACAAACCGATAAACCGTTTAACGATAGTGACTATTGTTAAAGTACAGTTGTTTTTCTTTAATTATTCTTCTGTAGCAAAAAGCAACGTTTTATGGATCAAGTGAAAAATCTGTTCCTGCTACATCTTTTTACAGTAAAAAGAAGAGAAAAATGAATATGTTGAATACCAAATATTCCCAGATACCAATGCTCAGGAATAGCCTCCAATTGATGAGACTTATCTCCCTTTGGGCTCATGGATTTCAAACGATCGACTCCGACGATTGTTTTCATGAGTCTTTGAGCTAGTTCATGGATATTAGGAGCTCCATCCTCGAAAACAATCTGTTTCACAATCATTTTCAAGGATTCGCGTTTCATGAAAACTCCACTATTTTCAATCAATTCTACAATTCGTTCTGCAATAAAAAATAAAGACTGAGATTATGCGAATATCTCTCGATTTCAATTTAACTATGTCCATTCTAAAGTATCGAACCGTCGAAATTACATGATGGCGACCGAGGTATGGAAATCTCGATTGTTGAGAACGTGGTTGATGAGCTGGGGGTGGCAAGTACGGAGGATACTCTGAGCTCATAGATGGTGAGTGTGAGCATGAATGCGTCTGTGAGGTCGATGTCGAATATTTTCGTGTATATAATTTTGATTCGATCCGTGAAGATTCATGCAAATCATGTTGTGAATTCACTGTTGAAGATGAAGATAGATAGAATGGTGAATGAGAGGGTGACTGTATTTGTGAGAATGAGCGGGTATAGGATAATGTCTGAGAACGTGAAGTCACTCGCGAGAGACATTATTCATGAATTGATGAATGATGATCGAGCTGTGAGCTTATTGATGGTGTTAAATTGGGATGAAGTTGGGAAGAACTCGATGGTTGTGACGAAGTACAAGGTATCTCCAAATCCAATTCCGATGATGACTGTAAAGGAAAATGTGCATGATTTAGATATTTTTTTTGTCGTTTAGAATCAATGTGAATAAAATCGAATGTTAGTGAGCTCAGGAGATCCAATTTCGATCAGTACCAAGATTTTCGCATTATCTTTACCTATTTCAGCGTTATCAAATTCTAAACACGTATTTTACCTCAGTCTTGCGAAGATTTGGGGATGAAAATGAACGAGATTTCATTCCCAATAGTTGCCCGCCAGCTGCCGCATTTCTGTGAGATATCTCCGAAGAGTTTAATTCTGAGTTTGATGGTGATGTTAATTGTGAGGGAGCTGCTCGTTTTGAAAGTTGTGAGCCTGATACGGATGGTCTTTGTGATGAGAAATTACTGGGTCTTGGTAAGTCTACTGACGAAGGAAGTTCTGTTTCTTGAGTTGAACTTAGTTACACAGTCATTGTTTGTTTTTTTGGGATCGGGACACGTAATACACCATATTGGTTTACGCTCAAACTTTTCAAGAAGTCTTCATCATCTGTTGGAGTTGCAATGTGAAATTAAAAATCAATTCTGGAATGTTATATTATTGGGAAATTGATGTGAATCATTCCAATCAATGAACAGCATCAATCTCCCTCAGTTAGAGTGCCATTTAACGAAATCTTCCTTCTTATTATTCTTCAATTTTTCGAGGGAATCATTGAGAAAGATGATGATGGTCATAAATTTCGGCAAAATAATGAATTTTAATGACGTAACCGAATTGGCTTATTCTCAGAATGATGATTAACTAATTTAATGATGAATTGATGAAGAATATTCTCGAAATATCATGATTTTTGAAAAATCTAAAATTATTGGACAATTTCAGTTATTCGCCAGTTGGAATTTGTTCAGTATAAAGATATTACTTAATTATTGAGCAAGTGATCAACATTTTCCATTTCGAATTATTAGAAAAAGTACAAAAATCCAAATTCTCAATTCTAAATCATGCCTATTTCAATATCCCATTAATTTCTTAAATCCCATCTTGAATTTACCATTCTCAGCAATTATTCGAAGAGCAGCATAGGTAGCACTACTGCCTTGCCATGGAGCCCGAATATCTGTTTTTCGACGAATGACTTTTTGACTCAATTCCACACTTGTAGACTTATCGCGCCAAAGAATTAAAAAATACATCTTTACAATTGTGAATTACCTATCGTTTAAAGAGATATGCAACTGAAAATGTCAATTTCTTCAATAACACATGCTCTTTTGTCTTGGTCTCCAATGTGCCTTCACGTGTTTCTGATATTGTATTTTTCCATGGAAATATCAATGAATAGTAATGCATGAGTGTTTCGGATAGTGTACTCGAGCATTATTCACACTGAGTGAGGATATCATTACCTTTTTTACTATTTCACACTTTCATGAAAAAAAATTATGTGAAGTCCTATTCACGATTGATTCTTCTTTTGATGGACTCTAGATGCACAGTGCAAGAGATTCTATAAAATATGGTATAAGTTGATTGCCATGGCTCCTGTAAAGTTATGAAAAATAGGAATATTGCTCTATTCTCATGCATCATCGGACATTATTTATTCTGACTGAGAAGTAGAACAGTTTCCATCCATTTTTACGACAAATCACCAATTTTGAAGGTCAAAAAACATGCCACGAATAAGTTGTGCGAAAGATCTTCCCCCAGCGTAGAGTGCCAATCACCAATGCTTATAATAATGTGATAGAGTTACTCTCATGTCATGTACAGTCGGACATTATTTATTTAACACACCAAAAATAACAATCTTAACATCTTTTTATCTTCATTTCATGAATATGAGTGTCATTAATAATTTTACCAACGGTTATTGCAGAGTATGCGGAACGATTCGAAAAATTAGTGATATGTATGAAAAAATAATTGTTTTATTGTTTTGATCATTGACAATTTTATGCATGATCAATACTGTTATCAATAAATATTGAATAAAATTTTTATTCCCTCAGTGTATGGAAAGTGAGATCAAAATTAGACATTTCGATAATTTGCAACTGTTATAACTTCGAATAATACAGTAGTAATTCGGAACAACACATTTACTTGAATATTGGAAGAGGAGATATCATACATTGATGATGCTCTAATACCCAATCAATCAATTGACTAAAAGATGTTCAAAATGACCACCTTGCTGAGCAGGACAGCATTCCAATCTTGTTATCAAGTTCCTTCTACAATTAACCAGCATCCCGGGAATAATACTTGCAATCGCATCCCGAATTCGAGCTTCCAGTTGCTCTACAGTGTTGATTTCTACAGAATACACTTGATTTTTGACCTGACCCCAAGCAAAAAAATCAAGCGGTGTCAGATCAGGTGATCGTGGAGGCCATCTATGAGAAGGCGGCTGATGAGCTCCAGTTCCAATCCAACGATCCCCAAAAATTTCTCTTAGTGTAGCAATATTTTGTCTTGTCCTATGAGGATGGGCTCCATCAAGCTGAAACCACATAATGTCACGAAGGTTTTAAGGGACTCCAGCTTCATCTAAGAGTTCAGGTAGGCGCTCAGTTAATAGTACATTGAAATTGGCTCCGTTCAAAGTTTCTTGATAGAAAAAAGGACCAATCTGGAAAAAATTGAATCGATTTATAATCTCATTCTAATTTTGATTGATGGAAACTCGGAATTCGTTACACAATGATTCTTTTAAGACTATGATTCGCTAAGATGTAACCAATAGCCACCAGCAAATAATAGACTGAATAATTTTTGGGTCTGTTGTCATTTGTAACTGATTGTCCTCGCCCTAACTACTATGTTGATTTGTTTGAACGTTAATAGACTATCACTGTTGATAATGGCTAGGAAAACAATTTCTTTCAGCTGGAAGCTGATGAATATTTTCCTCTCCAGTGGAAAAAGTAAAAATTCAATTCCTGAAGAAACACATCCATTAATATTCCATCTGCAACAATTAATATCGGCTTCTACTCATCCAAAACTTGAACTAAAATGATAGTAACATTACAATTAATGATATAAGAAGGAAAATAGATAGACTAATCATGACTGCTCATTAAGATCCATCCGTTAAGACATGATTTAAGAGAATTAATAAACTCGTTGTTTTCTTCTCATAGCTCTTACTAATTGCGTCAAAGCTCTCTAATGAAATAGACGGAATGATTCATTCACCTATAATTCATGAAAAACTAGACGTGAAATGCACAGAATAATCAGTGAAGATTATGATGCGTTTGAGTTAAATGTATTGAATAGAGAAGCTGAAAATATAGTAGATATGTCATTGAAAAATAGATGTTGATGTTTTGTCGTTCTTGTATATCCTTTCCTGACAGCGCATTGTTTATCAATGAATATTTGAAATTGTGACAAGTTAAATACAGTGATGAAAATTCATCAAGAAAAAAAAGATACTACTGAGTATAATATTCAAAATGTGGCTTATATTAATATTCCCTGAAAAAATGAGCGAGACATGTCACCAAACATTTTCAGAGGACAAATATAAATGTCGCATCACTTTGAATTGCAATGAAAAACACAGAAACACTTTGATCATTTTTACTGCTCACAGAGGCCTCCTAAATGCATGATGAAAATTGATACGGTCTCTTTTATCATCAATAATAAAAGATGTTCCAAGCATGATAATAAGGAATGACACAAAACATCTAGAGAAATAATTAATTACCTTATAATTACCAAGGATACCTAGCCACACATTGAGATAAAATAAATTTTGCTGACGGCGTTTAATGATAAAGGGATACGGATGATTCGCTCGGTCATCCCACTCATGTTCATTGTGCTGGTTGAAGGATCCACATCGTCCAAATCTGGCTTCATCAGTGAATAAAATTTGTGCAATGAAATGAGGATTACGTCGATGGTGTGTCAGGAACCAGTTACAAAAGCTAACTCGATTAGCTGTGTTAGGTCCAGAATAATTTTCGCTATTATCGGTGTTGCGCATTGTTTTATTTGCAACACTTTATTCTTCGCACATAAAGTGTGTCATGAAAGGTATCAACAAAATTTGTAATAATTAAATTGAGTTCATCGTGTCATAATTTGAATCGAGTTTTTTTGAACAAATTATCTGATGAATTGACATTTCAACATTTCAGAATGTGGAAATGTTGAACTCATTAATTGCTCGATGTATCAATTTGTACCGAAACTGCTACTCTTTTGCAGTGTTAGCAATTTCGCAATATTGAGTAATAACGAATTACCGAAGTTTACGACTGACCGAATTTTCAAAGGATGGTCAGTCTTGTTTGTGCCACCGAAATATTCAAAATTAAAATCTTCTTCGGGACTTAACTGCGAAATTGGTCTTTTCCTGCAAATGAGTTGTCAGATCATTCATTAGGAATAAAGTGACAAATGTCAAGTTGTGACATCAGGAACTGGGTTTATTGTGACCTTTAATCGAGTGTAGCCGTGTCAATCCCAATTAAAAAGAGTGTAATTAATTAAGAATTATCTTAAGTGAATAACAAGAACTCAGAAACTTAAAAACATTTAACAAACAAAATATTTAACCGTGGTATCCGATCATCTTTGGTTGAAACTCCTCAACACAGAAGAATAATCAAGGATCCACGACTATCATTAAGAAATAAGGATTATTAAGAAAGAACATTATTTTTATCAACAACATAGTGACAACAGACTTGTAAGTAGCAATCAGAATAAGGATTCTATTATTATTTTAAACAGTCATAAAAGTTTTCCAAAGGATCAAAATTTAAAGTTTTCTGTTTGTCATAAATAACAAATCAATCATTGATTTAAGTGACAAAAACCATTACGAATTAAATAGTAATATTTGTAATTTTTCACTGATTCAACCGTCCAATTGTAATAACTTATTGTAAAACCCGATCAATTATTTTTCTGAATTATTTATTTATTTATTTATTTATTTGTTTATTGCTCAACAGGAGAAAACTCTCCCATAGCAAGGGGGTGTCCCAAGCATTACAAAGTTCATACATGGGATTAAACATTGACGTATAAATTTTCTATCATGTAAAAAACAGTGTTATACAATAGTGTACAAACTAAAATTAGAATACAAGAGCTTATATTGGTGATTACAGTAGCGAATTCAAGCCAATACAGGCGGTTCAGATAGCGAATCACGTAAGGCAAGACAACGATGGACAAAATGGTAAACCTTTTTCATATTGCTGATGCAGCTGATGCCCACTGTATTCAGTACTGAAAGGAGCTGCTCTGGGATACTATCGCCCGTGATAAAACCACTCAAGTAATACGATCTGAACTGCCTGTACATAGGGCATTCCAGTAGGATATGGCTCACAGATTCATTGCTAAGGTTACAAGCCGGGCAAACTTCAGAAGAATCGATTATGAATTTAGATTTACCCAAAGATAGCCTCCAGGGACGGTTCCTGGCTAACCGTAGCTGAATAATTAGGTTCAGGAGATAACTAGGGCCTGAACGTATATAGGAAGGAACAGGGTCAGAGAACGATCTGGGGATAGGGATTTGGCAGTTTTGAGATGAGTGAAATCTTTCCAAATCGATCCTCTTTAAGTGTACTCGAAAACTCTCCACCACCTCGTCCCTCCTGCTCAACCAGAGGTCTGCTGAGGAGCTCTCGAGCAAGTGCTCAAACTGCACAATCTCGAGAACTGCTCTTAGTTGTAGGACCCAGTTGTACCTGGCGTCTGCGCTGGGGGTCCCCGACAATTCGAGTAATCTCAAAAAGCACATTCTAGGATATCTAGAGTCACCCATTTTCAAAATTTTTATCACCCAGTTGATGGTCAGTTTGAGAAGTCTAACACCGACACTCTGGAGGCCCAGTTCCAGTCTGAGTAAATAACCAGGGGTCTCACGTGGGAGCCAGAAGAGTCGTTTAAAAAAACCAGATTGGGCTCGTTCCAGAATGTCGTACAGGCTAAGGCCCCAGACAGGCGCCAAGTACAGGAGGGTCGAGGATACCAAAGCGTCGAATATCTTGAGCTTGCCCAGCCAGTCCTCCGCCTTAATTCTCGCTATAATAGAAGTCGTAACCGCCGCCGCAATGTTGGCTTTACTCAACATGGCGGAAGCTGACAGATTACCAAGAGAGGAGGAAGAGAATGTCATACCAAGATACACGTACGAACTGACATTTTTCTGAATTATAATAAAGATTAATGAATGTATAAAACTGTAGCGTCCTATATTTATTTATAATTTTAGCTTGCATGTTTGAAACAATATTTAATTTACTGATTGTCCTCGACGCTACGATCACGTCTCGGACATAACAGCTGCATCAGGTGGATATTGTGCTTGTACTTGGACATAATGATAGGGATACTGATTATGGTCGCACAAAGTCCGCCAAACGGTTGTGTTGGAGATTTGCAGTCTTCTGGCAACCCTACGAGTGCTTTCTCTAGGATTCTCTTGGAAAATCTCCAATATTTCCTCTTGGACTTCCTCTCGCACGTTGCCCATCCGTCCACCATTCTGCCGATTAGACATTGGATTATTGAATTTATGCATGCGGTTCACTGCTCCCAATATGACATTGACCGAAGGGTGCCGACCAGGGTAAATTTCTGCATACCTTCGAGCTGCGGCTGCAGCATTAAAGTTGTGTTCTTCATACAATATTATCATACGGAGATATTCCCCGAGATCATAGGCAGCCATTAGGTTCAATAAACCGTATCACTCAGAAGAAAATCACTGAAAACTCGAACTTTGTACAAAAGTCGATTGATAAGAACTAATTAACTTTTCAGTTGAGAATAGTTCATAAATCCAATGCTTCAATGAAATCGAATACTAATATCTTTGTATACTTATACAAATTGCAATAAAACTGCCGAGACCGAGAATGAAACCATTAAGGTAGTAGTCTAGTGTGATGGGTCAAAAAAATCGATTTTTTTTTACATTTTTTTACAGAGCAAAAATATGCTCTCAAATTTTCAGACCAAAATGTTGAATATTTCCACAGTTATGGGCAAAAGAAGAGAGCGCGCCTAGAGTGTATGAAAGTGTGTTGACACGCCAGCGGCAGCTGCTCTGACCGTCCCCTCTTTTATTCTTTTCATCTTTGATTATTAAAAACTACAGAAGCCAACTGTAAAGAGGCCAGAACCTTACGTAGGGCTCTTAAAGCTGCTGCTAATGATGATTCTGAAGAACCCGAAGGATTACTGTATGCACCGGGCATAGCTGATTGAATAATGTAAGTATTATTTGTTACCAAAACTTTAAACGCGATTTTCTCGAAACCATGTTTTTGAAATTTCGGGGAAGCACTGACTCAAAACTATTCAACTGATTTGGCTCAAAATCCAACCAGTTATTCTAGATACACATATCTAAATACCTAACCTTCAAAACATTTAATTTTTTAATAATAAATTAATTTTTTTTAACATTTCATCAACAAAAAAAATTACATTTTTAGAACTTTTTTTTCACAAATGCGCTATATTTTTTTTATTATGTATATTATTGGTTAGTTCATTAGAATAAAGTCTACATAACAATGATCTCTTTGAGTTTTTCATTTCAGATGACTACGGAAGGCTGTGTGCTTCCCGGAAACAGCTCATCATTTTTTAGGGGACTCCACTTTGACGTTAAATAATATAAATAAATAAATGTAAAATTAAATTAAAAAAACGTTTTTGCATCATTCAAAGTATTGGAATAAATATCTGAAAGTTTATAAACGATCGTATATCATTTACTTATAAAAAAAAAATCACGAAAAAACGTCGAAATTTCGACTCCACACTAGACTACTACCTTAAGACAATGACGAGATTCATCACTCGTGTTTCTACATTAACTGGCAATGTCATATAGATTGAATTATGAAAATCAACAGACAATCGCCACCGATTGTCACATATCATCACACCAGCTATCGTCATTCTTTGTTTCTCGAATTTTTGTAATGGAAATGGAGCAGGTGTCTTCTTTTGTTTTCGCTTGTCGAGTTCAGTGGAAAACTTCGAGTTTTTTCGCAACCATTTGCGCATTTCATCAATAATTAAATGTGTTTTTCGAAACAAAAGTCATTCTGATAAAATGAATTTATCCATGTTTTCTTTTCTCTTCAATTTTTGGAAAAAAATTCGGCTTGTAAGAAGAAAGACTTTTGACTCCAGTGAATATGCTCAATAGATTATCAAAATTATGTCTGATCCTCTAAATAATCGTGTTCTTCCATGGGTATTTGCAAACTATAATCACCACGTATTCAATTCCTCATTCATGAAATTTACAATGTTTGATTTATAATTTTGGGAATGCCATAAATAACAACGTGAATGTTTGACTGTCTCGAACATTTCTATCAAATGCAGTTCGAAATTTCAAGGATACTCGCAATACTCGACTGACTCCCTCCGGGATTCTTAGAACTTTCAAGAAAGAAAAGAAATGATTTGTATCATCATATCAATAATATCAATCCATCAAAACGTCCTGAAAAAACGTTCAACGAGAATGAAATGAATAGTTTAATGGTATCATCATGCACCATTGGACATTATTGAATTAAATTGGAAAAAAAGAATAGATCCTATACCGTTTCATAAATATTTCAGGATTCGGGAAATGAGAAATTATGCCACGAATGTATTACGGGGAAGATATCCACACACCGTGCAGTGCCAGTCTCTGATTCGCGTAATATCATAGAAAAATTACTCGCATCCTGTGCACAATCGGAGTTTATTTATTTAGCCTAAAACAGATAATAATTTTCACATGTCTTTTTTTTTATTTTTCAAGCATACATGACATAAATGAAAACAGAAAATTAGTGTATCGTAAGTGCACACTCTTCACACTCGAAGTGCACACCCTGTGTGCTGAAAGTGCACACTTTGTGTACCAAAAATGCACCGGAAGTGCACATTCTACGTACCAGAAGTGCTCTGGAAGTGCACACTCTGTGTAACAGAAGTGCACCAGAAGTACATCCTCTGTGTACCAGAAGTGCACAATCAGTGTAATGGAAGTGCACCAGAACAGTACAGTCTGTGTAAGTACACAAATGTACCGGAAGTGTACAATCTGTGTAACGGGAGTGCACCAGAAGCGCACCGGAGGTGTACCGGAAATCCCCCGCAAGTGCACAATATGTGTAACGGAAGGGCACCAGAAGTGCACATTCTGTGCACCAGAAGGGCACGCTTTGTGCATCAGAAGTGCACTGGAAGTGCGAACTCTCTGTAGCAGAAGTGCACACACTCAGTACCCGGAGTGCACACTCCGTGTACCCGGAGTGCACACTCCGTGTACCGGAAGTGCACACTCTGTGTACCAGAAGTGCATTCTCTGTGCACCAAAAGTGCAGACTCTGTTCACCGGAAATGCACACTCTGCGTACCTAAAGTGCACCAGGAGTTCACGCTGTGTACCGGAAAGGACACAGTGGACTAGACATCTACACTGTGTGCGCCGGAGCTGCACACTTTGTGTACCAAATGTGGCTGGAAAATGCACTCTCTGTGCAGCGGAAATGCACGTTCTGTGCACTGGAAATGCAGCAGAAATGCAGGCTCTGTGATCACAGTATTCGTATATATTGATGAGAGTTCATAGGGAAGGTACTTCCCTATGAACAGGAAGTGCACATGCTATGCACTAGAAGTGCAAACGACCACGCTCGAGATTAGGTCTTTACTTGCTCTTCAGGATTTCCAGGACTTGCCCTGTCTAACTAGAAAAAAGTCATTTTCTAATGACCACGAAACCAAATTTTCGTGCTACAAAAATCAAATTTCCAGCACGAAAATGAGATTAAATGGGAATTAATCAATTCCGTTAGTCATGATTGATCACGGCAAGTTTCAGTCAGCTTGGAGCGCAGAGTCTCGCTTTGAATTGAGTTTAAAAAAATTACACGCGAAATATACTCGACTAAACAAGAACGACAGACGTGAACCCAGATGCTATGTTCACGTCACTCACATCATGGCACGCACTCTGTGTATCCCCTCCACACGGTTTTCTACTCCATGAAACATGAAGTTTCATTGGCCTACTTAGAAAATTAATTATTCAAAATCTATTGAGAATAGATTTTTTTCAATATTTTTCTAGTGTTCTAGGTCCATTTCTGCACCAGCAGCTCACTGGATTTAAACTTATTTAGTGACACCCTGTATACTAGGAATGCTTCCTCAGCAATCATATTTTTTTTTTGTAAAAATACGAATTTATAGTAATAATTTTTTTGAAGATCAAGTAGAAAAGGGTCAATTCATGACATTTTCAGCTACTTGTGTATGACTTGATATGCAAGCGTAGTATACATTGTGTAATTCGGAAAGCATTCATATATTCTGCCGCTACTGTCATGCGAGTGAAATGGAGGTTAATCTCCAGAAAATTAGTATTTTTCGAGACAAACTAATTCATTCTAAAATCACCAAGTATCTAATGTATTTGAGAAAGCTCGTAAACTGTTCTTTACACATTGATTTATTCATTATGGAAGTTTCTCCTCTGAAAACCTGTTAATTGCCACGAATTTGATGTTTCTAGACGAAAACCTATGGGTTTCATAAGGGATCGTGTTAATTGAAAAAATCTTCATTCATCAATTTCTTCCGAACAAGATATCCGAAGAGTTTGAAATTTTAACAGATGACTTTTTATATTTTCAGAAGTATATGCAAATTTGTTCGGCTCCCTGCCTTTTTTAACCTGTAAGAAATTCTCAGTTAAAAATTTCTCAGCAAAAATTTCTCAAACCAAAAAAAATCCAACACAAAATTTTCTCATGACTATAATTTCTCACATTCAAAATTTCTCAGCCAAAAAAGAATCAACATAACATTCTTATGCAAAATCCATTTGAAATCAATAGAAAACTACATTTAATATGAAATATCATGAGCAACACCACGCAAATAATCATCGAGAGAAATTTCTGACTCGGTGTGCGCGAGCACTTCGTTTCACTCAGAAGTTTCACTCGCATCGGATTTGCGTAACGCACCTAAAGAAGTATAACTTCAAAAATCGCGTTAACAATGCTTCCATTCGGAAGCAAAAAAGTTGAGGATATAAGAGAGAAGACGCAAATGATAATGATTGAAGTTTTTCGTTATTTTTCTTACGCAAGAATTGGAAAATAAACGAGATCCGGCGAATTGGTGTTGAGCTCCCTTTATAGCCAATGCCAGGAGCTACAAAGAAGTATTCAAGAAACGGGCACTTCTCTGTGTATAGTATGTCGTCTGTAAAGTGTAGAAGTGAGTATGTCATCCACACGAGATAGGATGATCTCATAGAGGAGAGGTCAATCAGAAAAATTTTTGAGCTATCCTCCAAAACAGCACGGAAATTTTCTATTTTAACAAAACTATCTCCACACTTTGCTTCGCAGAAGACACGAATCGCCGCACAATGGCACGTCTTGAGACAGTCGTACGAAGAGGAGGGTGAATAAAAAATGAAATTTTGATGGAACTAATGATCAAATATGAATTTCCTCTTCCACGGGTAAAACCACAGTGAAAGTCATGAGAAACAGCAGAATGAGGCTCTCAAAGCAGAAAGTCATATGTCCCAAAAAGGGGGACACGACTTCTACGGCAAGAGATGATATGTGTAGAACACACAACGTTCTGCTGCCAGTGCAAAAATGAATGATCCCTTTATTAATTATCGAATCGCATTCCAGGAGCGAAGAGGTAAAACCGCAAAATTCTAAGTTTTCCTCTATTCGTTTTTTGAAGATATCTCGGAAATGGATGGAGGTGTGCCATTCTTGCTTTGATATTTTTTTGCAGCTATAAAATTTTCGTATAAGAAAGGATGTAAAGAGAATTGTGCTATCTCAATCAGTTTCCAGGGTATTCAGAAAAAAAAGTGATAGAAAAATAGTGTTACCCTCAATCAATGTTTTATAGCTGCGAAAAAGTGTGAGAATGGCGTTGCAATATTTTGCTTAGTCACCGAGATTTTCCAAAAAAAATAAAAAATTTATGCAGGCTAACGCTATTTTTCTATCACTTGTTGTTGCTGAATATCTTCGAAATAGCACGATTCGTTTCCTATCCTTCCCTATGAAAAATTAGCTCAGCTACAAAAGAGTTTGACAGCAAGAATGGCGTATCTCTATTTATTTCCAAAGTATCCTCAAAAGACGAAAGGAGAAAAAATTAGAATTTTCCTGTTTTACCTCTTTGCTTCAGAGATGTGATTTCATAATCAATGGAAAGATCATTCAATTCCGCACTGAAAGCATAAGGTTATAGTCCTACATATATGCCTTTTTATCATAAAAATGCCCATTTTGAGGCATTCGACTTTGTGCTTTTGGACGCTCGATATTTTTTCAAATGTAATCCTTCACGTCGTCAGTTCGGTAACAAATGGTCGTGAGTGGCAAAGACTCAAAGATGAAAATCAAAAAGTCGTATCTTTCAAGCCACTGCCCCAATTTATTTTCTGACATTCTGGACATTTTCCAAAATAAACGCTAATAACAAAATGTCGTATTACCAATGTAAAAGTGAAATAACTTCATCTCAATATTTACGTATTTTTGCTCTTATTGTTTTTTGATACAGGAAATAAATTGATCACTCTCTTATGCCATTTTGTTTTCAAGATTTTTAATATTGGGAGAAGTGAAGGGAAATAGACATTAGAATGAAACAGCTGGAGCTACATTTTTTCTGATGACTCCATTGGAAATTGAGGGAATTTGGGGTGGAAATAATGTCAGAAATAATTTTTTTGAACTTTTGAGAAATCCTCCTTTTTTTAACAAGGTTCAAAGGGGTACTGTAGCCGCTCAGGTGTGTAGAGTACATGACACACACACACTGACCGATTACCAAATACTTGTATAACCGAATTACGCGTTTACGATCCTTATTACACTTCGCGTAGAGGCTCCGACGAAACAACTTGTTATTCAATTCGATATTGATCGACATTCGGGCTTCTCATCCAGTCACGAGACGCTAGTCTCAAACGTTTTTGTATTTTGTGATTAGTTAATCAACAAATTCTCAAGAAGTGAATTATTGTGTCCGGAGTTAATCAATTAATTAATCCTTCCATATTAATTATTGATAACATTTCAATGGTGACCCCGACGTGATGCATCAAGGAGTGACAGTTTCTACTGATTAGTGCATCATAAAAAACAGTGAACCACCCAGTTTATTTATTAAAATACTTCACAAAACTCCGCGAGTGATAAAAGCACTCAAAATCCCGGAAATTAATTTTTTGTAATTAAAATAATTTTCTGCCGTGCTGAATTGAAATTTTAAAACGACATAAAAGTGCTCAAGGACACATAACTTTCGCCAAAAGTGAGTGTTACATGATAACAATTCGCGACGCGAGAACAATAGACGTAAAGAAAACACTCGGAAATTCAAAGCCGGAGAGAAATAAAATTTAATATTTAAATTCGAAAATTCGAAAATTGATGAATTTAAAAACATCAAACGGTGACATAAGTGCGAGAGGGAAGCAAAGTGCCGTTGAAATAAACAAGTTAATATATTGTCACGTATTTTTCATCCACGGTAATTAAAGAATTGCGTGAAACTCAAAGAAATCAAAATATCCAAATAAAATCAATAAATTCAAACAACGTTAATTGTTGGGCACCAGGACGACTTTTCGTCCGAAAATCGAAACAAACAAAGAAGTATCAAAATTCAATCCCCAGGTGATTATCCGACTAGTCAGTAACAAAAGGATTTCGAATCCAAAATCCTAATAACCGCGGAGGCGGCTGGGTTCAATAACTCACCTGTAATGTATTGAAAAGGAATACAGATTGCTAAATAAAATAAAATTCAATTTCGTTTTATGATTTTAATTCAGAGCGATATCTCTTTTAACTATGCTCTTTTAAAAAAAAATATTACAGTATAATAAAAAAAAAAAAAATATTTCCGTTACTGAATTTGATTTTAGTTAAACAATATTATAAATGTTTTTACTATCGGAAAAATAATACGAATCAATCGTTCAGGACTCTATATAATTTTATTTATCATAACAAAAAAAAAATAATTTTCAGAACTAATTCAAAAGTCCCGACAAATTTTCACTAACACAACAAAACAGTTATTAACAACACAATTTAAATTGTCGTTAAAAAAATTAGTCAAGAAAATTAAAAGTCAAAATTTGAATTAATTCTGATTCACGCGACAAGTACCTTAAGACTTGATAGTCGCATGGACGATCGGCGTCCTTTAAAATGCACCTTTATAATTCCCAGCGATAACTTGAAATGAATGAGAAATCATAATAATAAAAAAATTAATTAGACGAAACAATCGCCGTTATCGAATAAAAAAAAATAATAGAAATAATCAAAATTATCGTCTAAAAATTATCGCTGAAAATTAAATTAAATGCCGACCAAATTTTAATACGAAAAAATTATTTAAATCACAATTTATCAGTTAATTTTCCCGACAATAATTTTCCAAAAATAAAAAAATTAATTAACGAGAAACATTAAACCATTTGCGTTTATTTAATTTCGCGATTAATACAAAAAAAAAATATCACGCCACGGAAAATCCAAAAATGGCGATTACCGGCGTTGTAACGACGCTAACAAAAAAAAATGTCCAAAAACTATGCCGAGAATAATCACACGCTTACCGGAGTGTAGTTGATTAACCTCGAAACCAAATCCTTTCTTCAATCCTCCAGCTTCCCCGGTAATCATCCAAGAAAATCTCCAATTATCCTCGGTAATTTTAATATCTCCAAAAATAATAATTGCAATGGTAAGTATTGCGATTATTGCAACGGTAATTAATCGAAATTATTTACAGCGAAAATCACGTCTGTACAATATGCCACCAAAACGGAAAGTGAGGGAAGACGCCGGCGTGCGTCGAAAATTAGACCACAGGTGGCTCTTCCCATAATTAATCATCCAATAGCGTTCAAGATTTCTTTTATCGCCGGTATTGTTTTGCTTTTATTCCGGTAATTAAATAAATGATAAAAGAATAAATCTTATAATTTTACGTCAAAAATTCCGTTAAAATTTTCCATGATGATCTCTTAATTAATTTTTATCACAATCAATTATTATCGAATTAATTATGATTTTCCAGACGTCCTTCATTTCCTCAATTTTCCGCCAATCAGAGTAGAGAGTCCAACGCAAAACTCTTCCCATCGATTTCTAATTTCTGCGTCGATAACTTCCTGGAGCAGCTCTCTGTGATTCTCGTCCGTCAGCAAGCGCCTCCTTCCGGCATGAAGGAAAACTCCGGCAAGAGCGGGAATATTCAAGGCGGAAAATTCAAAAATAAACGAATTAATTAAATCAAAATACTCTTTCTTGTTTCTCGGGACCTTCCGTCTTGGTGATTTCAATAAAATAAACATTCACCGCGATACCGGTCTAATAACAAAACAAATATTTGTAACGGCCAAAATATGGCGTTACAATGTACAAAAAGAACTGTCATACTGACAGACCAAAGTTGTTCAAATCTCCCGCAGTTAACACAGGAGTCTCTGTGCTCTGTGGTCAGCTGACCGTTGACCAGAACCTGGGGAAAAGGGGGGGTGAGGCATCCATCTTGTCGTCTTTGGTTGTGGCATTATTATTATTAAAAATTATCACCACGTGTTGGCTTTTTGCATTTTGTCTGTGCAAAAATAACGATAATAAATCGATCTATCTAAAAGCCATAGTGCAACATCGGTCTCACTAATAGTAGCATCAATTTACATTATATATTTTTCTTTCTCAACAAGTCTAAAGTACAGTGAAAACTCTCAATTAATTCTAAACTACAAAACCTCATTATTTAAGTGACAACTGTACATAGTGTGAAATAAATAAATAGAATTTGGTAAAAATTAAGTGCAGAAATTGAATCCATAATTTCTTTCCACTCCAAGCATCCCAGCATACTCATCTGGCAGATTTAATTCCTGGCTAAATTTTAAACATGGTCCTTCGAGCCGGATGCTTGGAGTGGTAATAACCGTAAATTCAGTGTGAATTGTGGGGAGTCATTCACTTCTGGTGCATCGCTGAGTGCCCTGGACGTGGCACTGCAACAGAATCACGAGATTAAGGGACACACGGGTGCAATTTAAGCTCTGTGAAGTGACGCTTCGTGCTTGTGACCAGGGGACCCTCCATTTCGCGAGGTGCACCGTCTTCAAGTCAACTACCTCCGCTCTTCAACTCCACATCAAGTCTCATCGAAAGCAAACTGTCAGTTATTCATTTTTCTTTCTCACATACTATTATCCCCTTGGATTTCAATAGCATCTTTTTCGTCCTAGTAATTTTCTTTCGATATCTTCCAGAGATTATCCCTGAAGCCGACAACGATGGCCAATTTTGCCAATAAAATTGTGCTGCAGCAGTCACGCATCGACTTCATCACCAAGATAGCCGATGCGGCAGAAGCAGGGATCCTGGACAACATATCTCTACAATCCGCTCATGATAAACTCGCCAGGCTAGCATCACACTGGGAGAAATTCGAAGCTGATCACGAGAAACTCCTCTCCTCAAAGACCGATGTTACGGCCGATGATGAATACTTCACCAAGGGGGCATACACCTTGGCGCTCAAGGCCTTTGATACTGCTCATAGCGCTCTCTACGCCCGCATTGACGAGATTGAATCAAGAATGCCATCAACCGGTAGTGCACTGGCCAATTCTACCGCTTTCAACTTACCTCATCACCAGATACAGCTGCCCACAATTCCAATGCGTAAATTCTCTGGCAGTTTTCAGGACTGGAGACAGTTCCACGACATGTTCGTGGCTCGCATCGGAGGAAACCCGGCTCTCAGCAACGTGGAGAAAATGCACTATCTCAACGAGTGCCTTGAGGGTGAAGCCGCACGTCTCACTGCTAATATCAGCATTACTGATGATTCCTTCACCACCGCCTGGGACACCATTGTGTCCCAATATGAAAATAAACGAGTTCTCATCTCTGCTCAGCTGGAGAAGCTCTCCAGCATCCGCCCAGCTGATCAAAGTTCATCTCAACAACTAAGGTCTATCCTCAACACAGCTAATGAAGCCCTCAATGCTCTCAAGGCACTGGGATCTCCAATTGAGCACTGGGATCAATGGCTCGTGCATCATCTTACCAAGACTCTGGATCACTCGACTCGAGAATCTTGGGAGGTCAGTCTTGGAAACTCTACCGAATACCCTTCTTATGAGGACCTCAGAACGTTTCTCACAGGGCGCGTCCGCGCGCGTGAAGCCATGGAGTGTGGCGTCTCTCCCCTCCAGACTCGATACAACAGTGCTCAGGCAAAGAAAAAATCAAGCACCTCTCAACCAGCTCACGTTCATGCCATGCAACAGGAAGCACCTCCAGCACCCGTAGAGCTTAATTCACCCCCTCCAACTCAACTTCAATCAAGTGATTCAGCCAAACTAAAAAACTCACTCACGGAGAGTCAAAAGTGCAGATTGTGCCAACAGGATCATTTCATAGTCTACTGCCCAGACTTCAGAAAATTAACAGACACGGATCGGTTCAAGTGGACGCTCGAACACGACTCATGTACCAATTGCCTCGGCCGCCATGACCTCAACGCCTGTCGCAACTTGAAACGATGCACGTATTGCAAGAAGAAGCATCATTCCATGCTTCACCACGCTGCACAAATCTCCAGCAACAATTCGACTCTCAGTCTTCCACCGCCTCTAGCCGACAACCCTCCCCAAGAATCATTGTCATCATCTTCGTCAGCATGACTAGTTTCATCTGCCTCACTCAACTCGGTGCAACTACCTCGATGTCTCTCTAATCCAACTATCTCACCTAGATCCACAGTCTTACTGGCAACATCTCAAGCCTTGATGATACACCCATCCGGTACTTCTCACGCAGTCAGACTTCTCATCGATCCTGGATCTGAATTAACCCTCATCTCAAAAGAATTGGTACTTTCTCTCAATCTCACTATCTCCAACTCATACATTCCAATCGTCGGGGTTGGGAGTATCTCGGCAGGCGAAACTGCAGGGTCCATCTCACTCTCTCTTCAATCAATTCATTCAGCTGAACAAGTCCAGCTTCACGCTCACATCTTACCAAGACTCACAACGGAACTTCCAGCAGTGGTCATTCCATCACCCTCATGTCCTCATTTGCGAAATCTCGAATTGGCGGATCCGAATTTCTTCAAACCTGGCAAAATTGATATTCTTGTTGGTGCTGATGCGTATGGTCGCATCATCAAATCTGGCCTCAAAACAGGTGGGCCAACTGAACCCGTAGCCATGCAAACCATCTTTGGATGGATCATTCTTGGACCCATTGATGGCTGTCCCACCAGCAGACCAATCCACACTGGCCATCTCATCACCAATGCCCATCTTCACGAGGCAATATCCAAGTTCTGGGAACTTGAAGAAATTCCGTCTCCATTCGAGGGGTCTCTCAGTGTCGAAGATACTGAATGTGAGACTCATTTCCAATCAACTCACTCTCGTGACGCTACCGGGCGCTACACCGTACGTTTGCCATTCAGATCGACTGCTCCTGTTCTTGGGGAATCTAGACACATAGCCCAAAAATGTCTCACCCGAATTCTAAAGCGTACCGCTCAGAACCCTGAACTTCATCAGCTTTACAAGGAATTTCTCACGGAGTATGAAAGTCTGGGACATATGAAGAGAGTCTCCTTCGAAACTCCATCACAATCCTCATATTATCTCCCTCATCATGGTGTCCTTCGAGAGGAAAGCACCACAACGAAGCTGAGAGTGGTGTTCAACGGCTCCAGTAAGACGAGTTCTGGATTCTCACTCAACGACCTTCTCCACACCGGCCCCAAGCTGCAAGCCGACATTTTTGATGTGCTTCTTTATATTCGACGTCACCGATTTATCTTCACGACGGACATCAAACAGATGTTCCGTCAGATCCGAGTACACCCTGAGGACTGGGACTACCAACGCATTCTCTGGACTGACGATAATCTCACCCCTCAAGCGTTTCAACTCACCACAGTTACCTACGGCACACGCCCAGCACCCTACTTGGCTTGCCGTGTTCTCAAACAGCTTGTCAGCGACGAAGGCGAACGGTTTCCTCTTGCACTAGAGCCCTTCCAAAGAGGTAGCTATGTAGACGACATTTGTGGTGGAGCAGATTCTCTTGACCTTCTCAATGAAATTGCCATTCAGGTCGAAGCCCTGTGTCTCTCTGGTTGCCTCCCACTAGCTAAATGGAAGAGCAACCATCCTGGATTCTCCAAATTCACGTCCTCTGATCTCGCCTTAACTGCCTCGCATGAGTTCAATGAATCCACCTCAAAGATTCTCGGTCTCTCCTGGAAGTGTCATCCAGATATTCTGACATTTACTGGACATACAACTCACAAAGCAGCCATAACCAAGCGGACAATCCTCTCAGAAACGGCACAACTGTTCGACCCCCTTGGTTTGATTTCTCCTATCATCGTCAAAGCAAAAATCCTAATGCAGGAGCTATGGCTTGAGAAAATCCATTGGGATGAGCCTCTCACACCTCAGATGATTCATCGGTGGCAGCTTTTCCGCGATGAACTATCTGATCTCTCCCAACTAGAAATTCCTCGATGGATAAACGTCAGCTCAAACATCACCGAGCTGGAGATCCACGGGTTTTGCGATGCATCTCAGCACGCAATGGCTGCAGTAGTGTACGTGAAAGCCAAGTCTTCACATGCACAATCCCAGATCAGTCTCATCTGTGCGAAAACAAGAGTGGCTCCTCTTCAACGTCTCACCATACCTCGCCTCGAGCTGTCGGCCGCAGTTCTCCTCACCAAACTTGTAGCTCACGTTCAGAAGATACTTGAACTAGAAGAAGTACCAACTTACCTCTGGACAGACTCAGCTGTCACGTTGGCCTGGATTAACAGTGAACCCATGCGGTGGAAGGAGTTCATCAAGAATCGAGTCCAAGTCATTCAGCAGAATTTACCCAAAGCAGTCTGGAGATTCGTCTCGGGTAAGCATAATCCAGCGGATTGTGCTTCTCGTGGCCTCAGCCCCGTTCATCTCATCAATCATCCCCTATGGTGGTCAGGCCCAGACTGGCTCCTACAGCCTCCTCATCAATGGCCAAGATTCATCTCTCAAGACATCGATTCTCACGTTGACCTTGAACTGCGTCCAGTCACAACACACGTCACTATGGTACCTCCACAGCTACCACTAGACCAGCTCTTCACCTCCTGCTCAACACTCACCAGACTTCTCAGGGTCACCGCCACTGTCTTCAGGGCGATCTCACTCTTCAAAAACGTACCAAACTCTCAACTTAAGATCTCACCACTCAATCCAGTTGACTTGCACGCAGCCCTTATACACTGGATCCGTGCCACACAACAGGCCTACTTCAGAGCTGACCTCCGCAAAATTTCCAAAGGCCAGCCACTTGCGCGATCTCACGCATTTTCACGCCTTACAGCTCGTCTCGATTCATCCGGCCTCTTGAGGGTTGGTGGACGGCTTCAGAACTCTCAGTTGGAAGAAGATAGTAAACATCCTGCGATTCTACCCAAGGACTGCACCCTGTCCAGCCTCATCATCGCTGATGCTCATGCTCGAACTATGCACGGGGGCACGCAACTCACTCTCGCCTCGGTTCGTAAAAGATGCTGGATTATCGGGGGAAGAGCACCCATCAAGTCTTACATCCAACACTGTCTCACCTGTGCCCGCATCCGTGGGGTACGAGCCCAACAGCGAATGGGTCAGTTGCCGACGGCACGAGTATCACCTTCACTTGTGTTTGAGCACTCTGGAGTGGATTATGCTGGACCAGTCACTCTCAAGGCTTATCAAGGACGAGGCACTCGCTGCTACAAAGGCTGGATCGCAGTCTTCGTCTGTTTTTCTACATCTGCCACCCACTTGGAGATTGTCACCGATTATAGTTCGGAGGGATTCCTCAAGGCGTTTAGACGATTCACCAGTCGTCGGGGCATCTGCAGAACACTCCGGAGTGACTGTGGAACTAACTTCAAGGGAGCCGATGTAACTCTCAAACAATTGTTTTCCGGTATCTCAAAAGAAGCTCTTCATCTCCAACAGTTGATGGCCAATGATGGCACTCACTGGGTCTTCAACCCTCCTGGAGCTCCGCATATGGGTGGAAAGTGGGAGGCTGCCGTTAAATCGGTTAAATTTCACCTGCAACGCACTATCGCTGACACCCTCCTCACATACGAGGATTTCTCAACTCTCCTCACGCAAGTGGAAGCAGTCCTCAACTCTAGACCACTTAGCGCCATCTCCGAGGATCCTGAGGACATTTCAGCTCTCACCCCAGGACATTTTATTCGTGGATCTGCCATTAATACGATTCCTGAACCCGACCTCACAGCAGTACCAACCTCACGACTCTCTAACTTTCAGCGAATTCAGGAGCGATTGCAACACTTCTGGAACCGGTGGTCAGCTGAATGCCTCCAGTCCCATCAATCGGTGTCAAAATGGCACACATCTCATAACGACATCAAGGTCGGGTCTCTCGTCCTCCTCACAGATGAGAGGTATCCCCCATCAAAGTGGCCATTGGCCAGAGTAACTGGACTCCACCCTGGTCGAGACGGATTGACTCGAGTTGTCACTATCAAAACCGCCACCTCAACCCTCACTCGACCTATCACAAAGTTGGTGTTACTTCCTGTCTCAACTGCTGAGGAGGATTCTCAACCCAGCATTTCATCATCTCAAATTTAACTTCTCCAACCTAGTGGAGAAGGTGGGGAGAATGTTCAAATCTCCCGCAGTTAACACAGGAGTCTCTGTGCTCTGTGGTCAGCTGACCGTTGACCAGAACCTGGGGAAAAGGGGGGGTGAGGCATCCATCTTGTCGTCTTTGGTTGTGGCATTATTATTATTAAAAATTATCACCACGTGTTGGCTTTTTGCATTTTGTCTGTGCAAAAATAACGATAATAAATCGATCTATCTAAAAGCCATAGTGCAACATCAGTCTCACTAATAGTAGCATCAATTTACATTATATATTTTTCTTTCTCAACAAGTCTAAAGTACAGTGAAAACTCTCAATTAATTCTAAACTACAAAACCTCATTATTTAAGTGACAACTGTACATAGTGTGAAATAAATAAATAGAATTTGGTAAAAATTAAGTGCAGAAATTGAATCCATAATTTCTTTCCACTCCAAGCATCCCAGCATACTCATCTGGCAGATTTAATTCCTGGCTAAATTTTAAACAAAAGTGAACAGTGCTAGTGAACATTGGCATCAGAATAAATTCAATAGACACAACCATGCATCGAGTTTATCCGAAACAATTAAACTATCACAATATTTCTTCCACTCCAATTATTATCATAAATAATCTTATTTTTCTTCTTACAATTTTCTAGTGAGATAAACGACATGACAATGGGGAACGATCAAAAAGATGCCAAATCAGGCAATAACTCTGGCACAGGAGTACCAGTAACCGTGGAACACAGAATCCCAGAACCCACGAAGATCAAGGCTCAGCCGTTTAACACCGAACGACCATCGCTTTGGTTTGCACAGTTAGAAATGCAGTTCGAGCAGCATCTACTAGTTGAAGAACGCGAGAAATTCGTACAGCTTGGACCATTGTTGGAAAGCCAGGTAGCAAACCAGGTGGAGAGTTACATCGTCACACCTAGTGCGCGATCACCATACACTGACCTCAAATCAGTGATTGTGGAAGCGTACACGGGATCTGAAGAAGCACGTTTAGCACAACTCCTCAACAGAGAAGCACTTGGTGAGCGCAGACCCAGTCAACATCTCCGAAACTTGGTACCAGGCACTGACGAGAACATCATCAAAGCCCGTTGGCTATCTTACTTGCCACAAGAAGTGCGAATTTGCCTGGTAGCACAAGACATAGCCGAAGTGAAGGAGCTAGCACAAGCTGCTGATGGAATAATGGAGGTAGTTAAGCCAAACATAGTAGCAGCTGTTGTAAATCCTCCACCACCATCAGCTGATCCAACAATTGCCGCGCTGGTGAAGCAAGTGGAATACCTGACGAAGAGCTTCCAGTGAAAGTAAGCTTCCACTCAAAATAACAATAGATATGGGCGCCAGATAGATTTTTATACTGCTGGACCTATCTAACCAGACCACGGTAAAATTACGGAAACGGTAACGGTAAACTCTCGAGGGGATTGAGGAAACGCCCGAGAAGAGGGTGTCGGAAAAGGGGGTTGCGGCTTGTGCTAGGCTAGCTCAGTTTCGTGGAGAGAGGGCGTAGGTCTAGGGCACACTCAGAAGTCGCCAAGAGAACATAAAACACCATAAAATTATATAAAGAGATCCGAACCATAGGACGAGAGCTTGGGGTTAGGGATTGAGAAATAAAGAATTCGTGTCAATAATATCCTTACGTGTTTCGCTATTGCATCCCAGAATCAGAAAATCATACAAAACTTTCAGTTAAACATTCATTATTTCAGTTATACAAGTAGCCAATGCCACTAGGAAAAATTGCGAGAAGCGCCTTTTATTAAGAAACGTCCAAAAGATCGACTCAAAATCCCTTAACGCCATTAAAAAGGTCGAATTAATCGATAAATCCCTTAGAGAGTCGGACGAATCTAAAAAGTACTTAGTGTCTTAAATCGAGCAAGAGAGAGAGAGAATAATCGTACAAAACGAAAGAATTACTTAATTTTATCCATTTGGACCTACAATCGCCAATAATGTAAAAATATAATAAAAGGTACAAACGTACCCCAAAATCTGGTAAAGATAATTTTTAGATAATTATCTATCAGTTAGATTGGGCGGAATTCCCTAAAAGATACTCGCCAATGTTAATTAATAATTATTTGTAATTAGTTCTATTAATTAACTCGTGCGCCATTGCGAAAGACTCATACGCCCTTACGTTCCTATGAACTGGTGGAAAAGATAACCGGCGGCACGATTAATCCCATCATTATTTTGAATTAGGCAGCATTTCCTTAAAAATGTTGTGAGGGAACCGGAAATGACCAAAAATATCCTAATTCATCGATAGGTAGTGGGGATTATTCATTGCATAGCAATTAATGCAAAAATCCCAAAAGATAACCCAAACTCTGAAAGTCTATCGAAAGAGTTCATAAGAAAAGATAATTTCCCTCTGCATTAATTGTGCGAGACTGTTTCAAGGACGATGCTCTTGAAAGTGTGCCTAAATCTCTCCCTACTCGGTTACTAGGGAGTTTCCCCTAGCCTAGGGAATTCTCTGAGTCACTGGTTGTGAGCGTAACCCAACTGCCTTCGCACCGAATTGGGTGTGAAGGAAAAAGGAAGAGAAAACGGCACAGAACGGAAAAGAGACATCGATGCCTGTAAAGAAAGGCACTCGAAAATTCTCGGAACTCTGGCTGGAATTATTTCTCCGAATCGCAAGGAGAAATAACTCGACAGCGGATTAATATGAATACATGCTCTATTTCAGATAGAAATAATATTTGAGGAAATGTACGAGTGCGAGAGAGACAGCAATAGCTGTGAATTCGAAAGAATTCAAACAGCTATGCGTGGGAGAGAGAGAAAAGGTAGGAAGGTATGAGTGTGAGAGAGCCAGCGATAGCTGCGAAATTAATAATTTCTAACAGCTATGCGTGCGAGTGAGATAGCCATACGCGAGTGAGTGTGTCCGAGAGAGACAGAGATAGCCAGCTCTACCCAAGCGTTGGGGAGCATGTGCCTAACGGCATTGCATCAACCAATTGATGCATTGTTTTAACCGCTTAAAAATGCCCCAAAAATCCTGAAATAAACACCTAAAACATAACATAACAGAACATAACATAACTCTTGGGAGTGACCATGATGGCCGATAATTCACCAATTAATAAACACCTAAAACATATTTCATTTATTTATTTTTCCCATTATCTCCTCAATGGCCTTTACTTAAATAAAGAAAACCGGCCAGGAGAGATAAAGAGAGCCGGGGAAAATTTTAATAAAATTTGAGGCACCACGAGGTGCGTGGCGTCATTTCTCCTCGCATTTTCCTTGTCCTTGGAAAATCCTGAAAACTCCTGAAAATCGCGAAAATTACGAAAAAGACAGTCGCGAAATTTTTTTAAATTATTTTCTCAGTGGCCTCAGTAAATTTTGAGGTAACCGGCCACGAGAAAATGGAGAAAACGAAGGAGATAAAAGGGACGCTACAACCACGTGTAGCGTCTCATCGTAATTTTCATTCGCGGCGTTCGAATTTTCGTAAATTTATTAACACTTCGCGAAAATAAATTAATAAAACGGACTCACCATTATTCCCCACGGTGTTTTAGGCACTTTTGGGAAACTTGGGGTTTTTACGGAGACTTCTATCCTCGCGAAACATGAATAAAAATGCAGCGGATCACGAGAGATGTTCACTGTCTCGCCACTTTACTCGAACTGATTCTTCGAGGAGAGGGGAGTGAGTTGCGTTGAGTGGAGCGGTGGGGCCAGCTGCGTTGTGCTGCGCCCTCGCGCCCCTCGAAGGTATTAATGCCGCACTCATGCGCATTTATTTGAGTGGGAGAATTCAAATACCCTTGAATTCTCCCCTTTTTATCTTTTATAATTTCTTTTACTAAAATTAGGGAATTTTAACGGGATAATTTTGTGATCGGTAGAGGATGGATAGAGGTCGGTTCTGAGGGTTTTCTCGGAAACTATGGTGGCTCTAAGGGAGTATAAAAAAATATTATTATGTGGGGGAAATTGTTGGGATGAGGGGTTTTTGGGAGATACTCTTTGGCTGGTTACTGTTGAGCCTGTTTGGGGAGATGGTTTTCCCTCTCTTATGGTGGATAGCCGCCACCCGAGGGGAATGAGCAGACTCACCTCGTCGATAACGTAAACCCGGTTTTGGCAATTCCTTTGACAGGATGGGTTATTCCCTGCCTCCAGACCTTCCATCCAGGGGCCTGATCATTCCCAAATACCTAGAGCGCGACTTCTTTCAAATCGGCTTCTGCACTCACCCCTGAGGACGGCCACGAGGGTGGTCCGGAAGCTCCTAGAAAACACGTTGTTTTGGTCAATTAACCATGGTGCTTTCGAGCCCTCTCTTCCACCACAAGATAGCCAAAAGGTACTGCCCTGCGGAAAATCTATATGAAAAATGAAGTGGCGGTACTGTTACTCTTTTTTCGCGGGAATGAACGTATTTTAGGGCTGTATTCAACGGAATCCTCAAGGGATCGTTATAATACCCGTTTGAGAGTACCGCAAGTCAGTTTTCCCTCGTGACTTGGAGGTTTTATGGTCAATATACCCAAGATAGCCATAGTCAGTTGCTCTTCCTGACTTGGAGGATTTTTAAGATAACCGTGAGTCAGTTTATCCTCGTGACCGGGAGGTATTTATAGAGGTACCCGTTTAATTACTTTACCGGAATCACGCGAAATTCTCTCTCTCTACTCACAAATCTCCTTTCTCTCTAGCCTACAGGTGGCGTGGAAAAATACCACGTCACAATACGGAATTTGCTATTTCCATAAAAAATTTGGGAATGAAGCATACTAATGCAGTCCAGGCTGTACTTTCAAGAAAAAACACGAGAACGCGAGTCAGTAATGGTAACGATTCACTCAAACAACACGTCAGGTCGCCTCTTCATTCAAGACTTTAATTCAAATGAGCGATTCCTCGTGGATACCGGCTGTGACGTATCCGTCCTTCACCAAGGAAGCACCAAGACCGTAAAGCCAACCGAGTATCGCCTTTTTGCGGCGAACCATACGCCAATACACACTAATGGAACTGAGATACTAACATTAAATTTAAATTTGAGAAGAGATTTCACGTGGAAGGTTATTGTTGCAGATGTTGCCACGCAAATCATAGGAGCTGACTTCCTCAAACATTTTGGGCTTCTGGTAGACATAAGAAAGAAAACCCTACGAGACGAAAACACCAGACTCCAATCAGCAGGCACAGTGGACACTGCGACTGGTAATATTGAAACAATGTTATTAAATAAGCCCTCAAAATATTGGGAATTACTTGCAGAATTCCTGGATTTAACCAAACCAGCTGGCACCTCAGATATCATCAAGCATAGCACCAAGCATCACATTCAGATGACATCTGGTGCATCTGTAGCCAGTAAGGCAAAAAAATTAAAACCTGATAAATTAAATATGGCGAAAGAAGAACTTGCAAAGATGATGGAACTGGGCATGGCCAGGAGACCAAGTAGTCCATGGTCCTCACCACTGCACCTAGCACCGAAAAAAGATGGATCATGGAGACCATGTGGTGATTATGGATGCCTCAACGACAGAACAATCCCCGATCAATATCCAGTTCGATATCTCGAGGACTTGAACGCCAACTTGGCTGGAACAACGATCTACTCAATGATCGACCTTATACGAGCATTTAATCAGATCCCGGTGGCACAAGAGGATATCCCGAGAACGGCGATAATCACACCATTCGGTCTCTCCGAATTTATGCCAATGACGTTTGGGTTGCGCAACGCCGCGCAGACATTCCAAAGATTTGTGGATGAAGTTACCAGGGACTTGCATTTCTTCTTTGCATATATTGAAGACCTCTTAGTAGCTTCCAACTCGGAACAACAACACCTAGAGCACCTGAAAACCCTTTTTCAACGACTTCAATCAGCTGGACTTGTAATTAACGTTGATAAAACTGTTCTAGGTGAACCTGAAGTGACGTTCTTGGGCCACACGATATCATCGGCTGGAATAAAACCACTTGACACAAAAGTCAAGGCCGTAAATGAGTTCCCGAAGCCTGCAAACATCAAGGAACTGAGGAGATTCTTGGGAATGATAAATTTCTATAAGAAATTTATTAGAGGAGCAGCAGAACTATTGGCACCGTTGAATAAACTGCTGCAGGGTCCCAAGACTAAAAGTACTGTACCGGTCACTTGGACAACGAAGCTGAACGAAGCATTTGAAGCAAGCCAGCACTTACATCAGCAACATTCTTGGCACATCCAAGCCCAGACGCTGATTGGGCAATATTCACGGATGCATCTGGTGAAGCCGTAGGCACGGTACTACAACAACAGGTCAAAGATTTATGGCAGCCTCTAGCGTTCTTTTCCAAGAAGCTTGGGACTCCATTCAAAAATACATCACCTTTTGACAGGGAACTACAAGCGATATTCGAAGCTATGAGACATATCTAGCACTTGTTCGAGGGAACACGTGACGATCTACACAGACCACAAGCCTTTGGTACACTCATTCATGAAAAACACTGAAGAACGACTCCCAACTAGAACAATGAGGCTAAACTTTGCAAGTCAATTTACAACCGATATTAGGCACACTGCAGGTCCAGAAAACGTTGATGCTGATGCGTTGTCACGCATTGAGGAAGTCTACCCAGCCGTAGAGCAGCACCAAGACATCGCAATGCAGCATCTCCTTCGCAACAACGACCACGCACTGAATCTTCGGTACCTGGAACATCCAGAGTCAAGGGTAGCCATGTATTGTGACGTATCACAAGGCAGAACAAGGCCTTACGTTCCTGAGAACCTGCGGAGACGAGTTTTTCTCTCACTACACTGCCTAGCACATCCTGGTAGAAAAGGATCCATTAAACTGGTTGGACAACGCTTCGTATGGCCACGGATGAAAGCAGATTGTGATCTTTGGGCGAAAACACGCATCCAGTGCCAGAGAAACAAAGTTCAGCGCCATACACGTACTCCAGTTGCTGAAATCGAGCTCCCAACGCAGAGATTCGAGCACATTCATATAGACTTGGTCAGTCTACGACCATCAAAGAGCTACGCACAATGTCTGACAATTGTGGATCGATGTACCCGATTCCCAATGGTGATACCGCTGATTAACCAATCAGCAGCAGCAACCGCTGAAGCTCTATTGCACCATTGGATCGCGCTATTCGGAATGCAACTCCGGATAACGTCAGATAGAGGAGCACAATTTGTTTCTCATCTCTTCCAACAACTAGCGAAACTACTAGGCGTACGACACATTACCACCACGAGTTACCACCCACAGAGTAACGGCCTTGTGGAAAGACTACACAGACAACTGAAAGCCGCATTGAATTGTCATAATGACACCTGGTATGGCGCACTACCGGCGGTGATGATGGGACTCAGAGCAGCAATTAAAGAAGACATCGGCAGGCCACCCGCTGAACTTGTATTCGGAGAACCAATCCGACTACCTGGTGAGTTCATAATGCTTTCTAATCACAATGTTTCTGCTCTACAGCTCGTAAAATCCTTGAGAGAGAAAATGCGGACACTCCAGCCGAAGCAGATATCGAGACACGGATCCAAACCAAAATACGTACCGCAAGATCTTCAAAGAGCGACGCATGTATTCGTGAGAGATGATCATATCAGCAGCCAGTACCAATCTCCGTATACTGGCCCACATTAAGTGATCCAGAGAGGCCAGAAGACATTCAAAATACTGTTCAGAGGTGGAGAGACACTGATCTCGTTGGACGGACTGAAGCCCGCCTATACGATGCCCGGTGATGAAATTCAAATACCCGAGCATCAACCAAGACCTCCACCAGGCCAAATTCGGCCAACAAGACAGGCGAGAGCTGCAATGGATCAACCATCAACTTCAGCTGGTCAGGCTGGCCATGCTGGAGAGTATGAAGACCAACTCAACAATCCACGACCGCGTGGAAGACCACTGAAAAAAAAAGATTCCAGAACGAAATAACTATTGTAACGTGACTTTTTACCCGGGTGGATAAAAAGCCACTGCGCCGTCCCTCCTTCCGCCCCTCCCTCTTGAAAAGTCCCTTAATAAAAAAACCGTTTATGGGCGTCAGGGGGTTTTTGCGGAACCACCAAACCGGAAGTTCCTCGGCGGGCTCCGGCTCTACACGTTTACGGCTCCTCAATGGCCCGTAGCAGCCCGGAGTTCCGCCGAGAATGGCCGAAATAGGCGGAAGAGGGGAGGTGTTACTTTTCTCCCGGCTAACCCCCGAGAGAAAACCGCGACATGAGTCAGGGGGGGATCGGGGATGTTATCCCGATCCGTTGCCGTTCCTCCTCCAAAGAAACCAAAAAAACCAATCGACCAAAAAACTGAACGAACCTGAAAGAAATTGAGAAATGGGGGGAAAGGGGAGGAACCAGAAATGAGTACTCGAAAACACAAGAAAATCGGGTAAAATTAGAGTATATTGCCAATAGAATCCAAAAAAAAGAAAAATACATTCGTGTGAACTCCCCTTTTATTATTCCCATAACTTCCCTTAAACGTCTCAAAATGCGAGGGACTCAAAAAAATTTATTACTCAAAAAAAAGAAGAAATAAAAAAAATAGTAAATTCTTTGGAAGATCAAATAATATCCTGAAATTGACATTATTTTAGTTATGATTATTAACTGTACTGCAATAAAATGATTTTAGTTATGATTATTGAGTGTATCAAAATTACATTATTTTAATTATTATTATTTCTTTTCGCGGAAGTACAATAACCATCCAAAGGCACAATTTCTCGGAACTCGGCCGAGGTATATGAGTGTCGTGATACGGGGGTAAAGGAGGGGGGGGGGATTGGAATGTATCGCCACGGGATTTTGGCGATAAATGCTCCAATTTTCCATTTTCATTTTCTTGAATTAAAAATTCGAAAAAACGTAACAGGAGGGGCAAATTGGGACTCGTTGGGTTCGTGGGGATCAACCCCACCAAAGGGGATCGGTTTCGGATTTTTCCCGTGGGAATCACGGGAGTTACGGGCAAGAAACCACTTTGCCTACTCCAACGCAATGAGTGCGAGTGAGAGAGGCATAGGGCTGTATCGGCTGATGCAAAGCGTGGGGTTTTGGGGCCTTTTCTTCAATAGATAAAACGTGGTACAATGTCGAAACGGCGTGTAACGGGGCATCTAATTACTTAATTAACACGGGGTTAATTAATTACGTAACGGGGAGGGAAATATTAAATTAATGGGAATGATTTTAAGGAAAGGAGTCAGAAACGTGAAAATTACAAAATACTCCTCACCAAATCCTGTGGCGTCTTCTCCTTTTTTCCCTCCATCTCCTAGTCCTCTTTCTCCCTTTTCCTTTTTCTTTTTACCTTCCACTATAACTTCAATCCCACTAATCGTTTTTTTTTCCTTTCCCTTCCTCTTTTTTTTCTTTTACGACAAAAAAAACCACGCGCGAATATCCAACGGGTGATCCACGTGTTGCAATCACGGTTGGCGTACACTCGATTGACTTCGGTTCTCCGTGTCCTTCGACTCGAACGGTTCATGCCCCTTTCCACTGCTAGGGCGCATGACTCATCTTTTCGCGACGGGACAGTTTCGCGCATTTTTCTTTTGAATTTAAACGGGAAATCTGGGCTAACTTTTATTAATTAGATAAAATTTGTCGCGACCGGGCTATTTTTGGGCGCGCTTCTCCGGGGTTTTATTACTACTATTCTTATTAATTATTAGGGCACGGATCTTGTCCGCTGATGCCCCGTAAATTCTTCAACAACAACAAAATTAATTAAACAACTCTTTCAGGCATGGATCTTGTCCGCCGATGCCTCCTAAATACTACCGGACCTTTTCATACCCAAAAAAAATGTGATTGGCGTACGTTCAGGCACGGATCTTGTCCGCCTCTGTCTGTTGCCTCCCAATCCTTACTCAAAATTACAAAAATAACCGAATTTTCCTCGACTAATTTTCCCTTAAGGTTTACAAAAATCCCCTTATTGGAAGCGCCCTTCTTCTGGGCTTTTCGCGCGGTTTCCCATCCCTAGCCTCGCTTCCGCTTTAAACGGTCGCTTTTCGGGTTTTGTGACGGGGTTTTGGGGTATTTCGTTACGGGGATGAACGGGTTGACTCTACAAACTTTCTCAGGGGTTGTGCGTGATGGTTATTGCACTTACCTGTGCTCTGTCGATGTTCCGCGAAGAACGAGATCCTTCGGGGGTCGTTACACTATCTACTCGGAGAATGGAGAACTTCACCGCTGCAGATAAGCCAAACTTTCAATTCATTTTTGTTCTGTTCTATGAAAAACATTCATTAAATTTTTTTTGCGAGATAAAAAAAAACGACAATCAGGAGAAATAATTGATTTCTATTATTTTTACTCTTTTCTCTGAAACGATAATTAATTTTTCTCTATATTCTTCCAAAAAGGAAAAACAAAAAGAAATACGATTAATTTTTTTTCACTAATAATTTTTCGTCCGCGAAATTATATATTAATTATACAGATGAAAAAAAAAAATTTCCTCCCACAAAAATCTATTTTTTTCTATTGGACAAATGTACATAATGTAAATAGTAATTTTATTTTAACTCTTTGTCTAAAATTTTGTAAACAAAATTTTTCATAACCAGGGGAGGTATGTAGCCGCTCAGGTGTGTAGATTACATGACACACACACAATGACCGATTACTAAATATGTGTATAACCGAATTACGCGTTTACGATTCTCATTACACTACGCGTAGAGGCTCCGATGAAACAACTTGTCATTCAATTCGACACTGATCGACATTCGGGCTACTCATCGAGTCACGAGACGCTAGTCTCAAACGTTTTTGTATTTTGTGATTAGTTAATGAACAAATTCTCAAGAAGTTAATTATCGTGTCCGGAGTTAATTAATTAATTGATCCTTCCATAGTAATTATTGATAACACTTCAATATCCCTTTCCATTTCTGAAAACATTCACATTTTTCAACATGTCTCCGGTTGTATTAGTCGTAGCATAAAAATTCTGAATGGAGATGAAAAGTGAGATCGTTTGCCATCGTTTTATGGGGTTTTGACTTGGAAAATATCAATTTCCGAGATAGTTATGGAGCAAAAACTGATTTTGACAGTAGTGACCATAAATACCTCGAAAACCGATAATTTTATATTCAAAACCCGATCAATCGATGGCAAATAATCTCATCTTTCATCTCCATCCGGAATTTTCACGCTACGATTATTAGAACCGGAGATATGTTGGATGAAATTAATTTTTTTCAAAAATACGAAGGGCCCTTTGAACGTTGACCAAAAAAATTGGATTTCTGAAAAATACGAAAAAAAAAAATTCTGACACATGATTTCCACCGCAAATTCCCTCAGTCTTTGAAAAGAATCACTGGGAAAAATCTACCTTCGGCCGTTTCATTCTAATGTCCATTTCCCTCCACTTTAGTCAAAATTAATTGATTGAAAAATCTTGAACACAAAAAGACGTAAGAGCTTTATCAAGTTTTGGCTGTATTAAAATAAAAAAGCAGATGAAAAGTTACAAAATTCTGTTTTTGGAATTTAGAAAAGAATCCAAACTGTCATAAAATAAATTTTGGCAGGTGTTCCGGGAGATTCTTTTTATTCATTTTTGATTTTCGTTCTTGAATATGTGTGTGCGTGTGTATGGGTGTGTGTGTGTGTGTCGATTCTTGCATTTCAGATGAGAAAGAATTCGATCTAAATCATTCTATCTATCTTATGTTTCGAGATATTAAAAAAAATTGGGGATAAAATAAAATTAATTGCTAAATTTTGATCCGACTTACTTCTTCGGTCCTCTTTTGCGGCGTTTCGCTGACAATTTTAGATGAACCCTGTCATTTTCTTTCCCTCTAACACCTCGACCCGGATGCGTCATGCTGGAAGACACCGGAACAATAATGAGAAATCAATCGAATTAGTTCTTTCTTCATTGTACATTTATTTCAGAAAACAAAGAACTATACTTACGCGATTGTTTCCGTTGTGTGCTAGAATCAGCGTGAAATTCTTCACAATAGCCAAGTGTTGCTATTCTATAAATACAGTGATCGTCACCGCATGTCGAGTGATAACAGAGCGCCCTCACCGACCAATCACAACAGGCCAAACGGATCGTGGAAATTCCTGCAACGCGCAAATTACCCGCCCACTAGTATCGCCGGCTTTCAGTGTATTGTAGACAGCATGAGCGGTAGGTATCATTTCATTTGCTAACGGTTTTTCAATCATTTCTCGGTTTTGAAGGAAATATGAATGATAATTTAAACAGTGAAGTGTGTTGCATAATAATAAAAGTGCAGTGATTGAAAAAGTTAATGGTAATCAAACGATAATCCTGAAAATAACTATCAACTTGTAGGATTTTGTCGAGCCAATAAATGATGACAAAAAAATTCAAAAATTAGTATTTATGCGTTTTCGAGTTATCCACATATGCATATTTTTTTTTCTTTTAATAATTCATTTATTGAGAAAAAAAATTGTCCGGTGTCTGCTATTTTCAGTGTCATATAGTCGCCTTAAAAACAAAAGGCGACTAATTTTTGCTAATCATCACTTTCTCATCTGCAGATAATCACAATCACTGGTACGGGCTCCCCCATTTCTGAAGAGCTAGTGGGCAGCGTTTCGTGCCCATGGCCGCAGCTAACCCACTGCTATCGGGAAATTATTCTCGAGTGAGTATAAAAATAGGTAGATCAGCTAGCACGATTTCGTCTCACGCCATTTTGTAAGTCGCAAAATTCTCCTCAAAAAAATATGCAGGCAGGATCATGAAATCACCGAGAGAGGAAATTCTTTGGAATTATTGAATCCAATAGTTTTTCGAAAATATCTTGGCACCTAAGCAAGATACGGTGATTCATTACCCATCCTCTTTTGTAGGTCTCAGGCTTTCCCACCAAAAAGGATAGCAGCAAAATCGCTCCATCTCGTCTAGTTTCCAAGAGATTCAATGAAAACTTTCGATGGAATTAAATTCACTTCCTTTGTTCTGTGCTTTTATTGGAAGTTCCATTTTTATTGATTATCTCGGAAAATAAGCGAAATAGAGCGATTAATGCAATCGGTCAACTGGCTCATTTTCCGAGATATTCAATAAAAATGGAACTCCCAGCAAAAGCGCAAAAGAAAGGAAGTGAATTTAATTCTATCCAAAGTTTTCATTAAATGTCTTGGAAACTAGACGAGATGGAGCGATATTGCTTCAATCCTTTTTGGTAGGAAATTGTAAAAACTACAAAAAAGGATGGGTAATGAATCGCCATATCTTGCTTAGTGGCCAAGGTATTTTCGTAAAACTGCTGGATTCAATTATCCCGCAGGATGTGTCAATTTTCTCTTTCAGAGATTCATGATTTTGTCTGAATACTTATTTGAAGAGAATTTTGAGAGTTTCACCCTTTTCTGTAGTAAATCTGAAGAGCATCGAAAAAAAAGTATAAAATGGCTTTATCTCACTTACTTCCTGTTAGGAATAGGGGCCTTCCTTGTAGGCCCCTCTATTGTTAGGGTGCAGGTGTTCACCTCCTGGGGAGTGATTTATGGGTTTTCCGGCGTGAGAAAGATTTTCTCTGAGGGTGGGTGGCCGAGCTGGGTCCGCAAGCTGACGGAGGGCTTAGGGGGTGGGTGGTGGGAGGAAAATAGGGTGGTGGGTGGCGGGAGGAGGACAATAGGGTGGCGGGTGGCATGTGGGGTATCTTTGGAAAGGGGAGAATGAGGGGAGGAGGGTCGTGAAATAAAATTGTACAAAAAACAATATTTATGAACACGATAAAATTTATTCAAATTAAATCTTAAAACTAGGATACGATTAAGCGGGGCTTAGCATATTGATTAAAATGAGATAACCCTTTACCAGTCAAGTTCTGGAAAGTGTTTCTTGTATTGCGACGCTTTCCTTTCATCTTATGAGTAATAGATTTGAACATTTTGATAATTATACGATCGTTCCGTTTTGAATCATTAGTAAATAATCTATGAACGGAGTGTAAGTCCCCATTATTGCGAAGCAAGTGAAGCATAACAATGCAGTATTGGCCGCAAACATCAGACGATATGTCTCGGAGTCTTTTCTCGCACCATTCAAATATACGGCTATTTCTCCTAAGGCTTTGAGTGATTCCTGAGATGAAGGGTGGCATTCCGAAGCTGTCGAAATAGACTCCACGGCCATTGGGACCGAGATATATGGCTACCCAGTGTGTTCCTGGCTGTGTGTGATTATCGGTGTTGACAATGATCGCACAAGGCCTCGTCCACGTCCAGGGAACTCTGTCCGCAGGGTAGACACCTCCGATACCGACATTAGTAAACGGTAATGCTTTTCGCAGTTGTAGGGTATTCATAAAAGGAGGTCTACAGTTTGGAGCAATAAGCCGTGCTGCTCAAAAGGATGCTCGTATCTTACTGACGTATGTACTAAACCAAGATCATAATATATAGATGTTTCTTTTCAGCCGCTGTAGTCCATTATAACTTGTCTCGTAGAATCAATTTCTAATAAGTTGTCGTATTCAGCATATACAACGCAATTTACATTTTGTGTTATTGTTTCCGCGAAGCCTACCTCGATACGGACACATCTGCTCTTTACAAGGTTCCAATGACTTGCACAGCTTGCTGATAGATCTGGTGTTAAATCGAAAGCAAATAAACAGTAGCCGTCTGCATATGAGGACCGATTGATGCCATTGCTGTGATCGCTAAAGTGTGTCCCGGTTCCACAAAATACAGTGTTAAACGCTTCCACTGATGCTGATATATCCTCTGTGAATTTCGGTTGAAGGGGTTTTGTAGGTATTTGACGGCCATCAACGTTCAGACAAAGGAAATTAATACCAAAATTTCGGAAATTGAATGGATTCTTTTTTTTTGTAGCATTGAAACTGGCATTTTCCACAAAGCCTAAGATCATTCTTTTAGGTAATTGTTCTAAAATTACATTATCGATAGTTTCGCCAAGAATTCCGTTGTGAAGTACAAATGATTTTACTTCAACACGCCTTAATGGATACTTTGCCGTTGTTTTTGACAAGGTCTTCGCATGGGCTATCAGGATTCCAGGGCTGAGCTTAACACGCCTGACGATTAGTGATGCTTCCGTAATTTGAAGCTTGTAATTATGAGCTGTATAATCCATGAGACAAAAACTATCCTGGGCGCGGATAAAGCGAACCCTCATCTCCACACCATTCAATAAAAATTCATCTTGATTGAAAACATCGCAATGCAAATGTCCAATCATATCAAAAGTTTTGCCTCCTTTTGTAAAATTGTGTCTAGCAACAAGCCCCTCATCTTTGTTAGTTGCTGCAGCAACTTCTCTATCCATTGAACCAGCAGTATCCGACATCCGTAACCCCATTTGAAGATGAGAATTTTTAGCATCCTCGCCATAATTCAATAGTGTTTCAATGTAGGCTCTGTACGCATATAAATTGTTAGGGGGCGTGACAATTTTCTGATTGAAGAACACGTCCACTTGATTAAACATAGAATGTGAGAAATTATTCACTGGCCCTACGGAGTCTGCATCCACGGCAGTACCGTCAGGCTTCACTATTTTAGCCTGTATTTTTATCATAGTATGAGCTAAATCTAGATAGTCTTCCCCATGACCGGGTACAACGAATTCAATCGGAGCATCCTCGTCTATTGTTGAAATCGGGTTGTAATAAACGCATTGCGATTGTTTAATACTTGTTTGCGTTGGGGGCAGCGTGAAAAGGTCCAGCTCAGATTTTGCACACTCGGAGGAGTGAGAATGTAAGAACGACATTTTTGTTTATTGAAAAATATCGTAAACACTGCGTTTCTTATTCTTCTTCTTTAAAGTCTTCTTTGCCGTGTTTCTTCTTTTTGATTGAAGCACTCTTCTGTTTCTTCTTACTCAATCTTTTAAGGTTGTGGACACAACTACGACCAACTCGTTTCTGGGTGTTTCGACGTCTACGCTTTCTTTTATAACCCGAGCCCTGCATCATAGACGATATTTTCTCCGCGGCCTTCCTCTTCAAGATACGTCCTGACTTGGTTAATCGGTTCTTGAGCGCCACCTTCAGTGGTACTCTATTTCCCACATCTCCTATTAGGTTCAAGCCTGCACTGAGGGCTTCTTTACCAACAGTGCGTGCAGCACTACCAAAAAGAGGTAGGATGCGTCGAAAAAGTCCTCCAAGGAATGCCCCGATTCCATGGCTCCTTTGATAAGGGTTTCCAACATAAACTCGCCCAAAATTGCTGAATTCCTCAACAGCCCCTCCTCCTGCTTGATGCCCATAATATTCAAGATAGGGTGTCATAATTAATCGATTTTTTCGGAATGGAGTGTCACGTTTAAACGTCCGTACTCAAATGATATAGCATCCCCTTGGTTATCTCTTATATCTATTTCTATTGTGGGGAAGGATGATCTCATGATTGGTATATAATGAGGTCGTGAAAATGTTACACATCTTGTACTACCATAAGCATATTTAGCAGCATCCAGAGGAATGACGCGTAGCAGTGATGACACAACATCACCTGTGACATATGGTGTACACAAGTCTGAATAAATGAAAAGGCTCGAAGGAAGTGCACTCAGCAGACTTGCTGGTCGTTTGGCTCTGAGCACACGATTCTTATCTCATTTGAAATGAATGTAGTCAAACCCGAATATATTTGCGATTTTTCGAGAAATCCTCAGAATATGGACCATTGGAGTGCATTCTGGCCTCTTGCAGACACGTTGTAATGTAATGAAATTGGTTTTAGGGTCCCATCTAAATTGCAGGTGGTCTGCCATTACACCTATTCTATTTAAGGTCTCTACCAAATCAGAAATAGAATTATAGAGTGCTGACGGAAGAGGGACTTTAGCTGAATTAACACTAGTTGCTTTTAGCTTCGTAGACGTGGATATTTCGACAAAATCTTTATCTACGTCGATATATAAAAAACTGCAGGGAAATTGAATCTCGCTTAATGCTACCTCCCCATTCAATTCAATTTGACTGGGAAGAAGCGTAGTGAACTTCGATGCTGTATTAGATTCATAGTAGTCCATACTGCTATCACTGGGCAATACAACGTAAAACTCGTTTTTCCGCTATTTTCGGCATTTTTCCGCTATATTCTGGATGTTGACCGCAGGTATCCAAGAATTAAATTTGTCGGGGTATCCTTCCCACTTCACAAGCACTTCTTCATTCTTTCCCTTTCCTCTCGAGCGGATAACATGATCCACTATGAATTCTTCTTCTTCAATGTTTTTATTCACAGGAACTAGCTCTTGTTCATAGAAGATCCCATCAATTTCTTCCGAAGCTAAATCTTTCAATTCATATATTGAAAGAGATTGTTTCAGCAGACATCTATGTATTTCAAAAATTTCTTTCCTCCAATTATTCTCATATCCTTTCTCGAAGACGCCCCTAGCCTTACTGATGCGACCATGGTCTCCAACCCTATATTTTGTAACGGGCAGAAAGGCCCATTAATTAATAGTTAAAAGGGTAAAATGAGCGTACTTCCCCTTCCCTCCCTGCTCCGGATAGAATGAATGAATGAGGACCGAATGAGTGAGTTGTAAGATGAATGCTAGAAACAATGCGCTCGAAGGAACTCTGGAAGAGGGGGAATCGTAGCCGAAGGACCACCACCACTAAGATCATCAACCCGGAAGCCTCAGGAGCCGCAGAAATCCCCGGAAATATCCAGAGAGACAGTCTAGAGCATGTGGACAGCCGGAGAGAGGAGAAATCCCGCATCAACTGCTACAAGATAGTAAAACCTGGTGGTCAATGAACCCGGATAAAAAGAACTGGGAAACCAAGGCCAAACGACAATTACCATCTGTCGTTTGGCATTGACCTAGTTATCGACAGGATAACTGAATTGAGGATATCGATCTGCGCCACAGAGCGCCTCGGTCGATGCCCGAAGAATGCCCAACCAATAGGAAAAGACTGAAAGGGAATTCTCCACGCTGATTGGCCAAAAATGAGGAACCCGGAAAACGAAGGCAGCCATGACCACCGACAACGTCACTCTGGTCCTGGTCTTCGTTGAAGCTACTTCATAATTATTTCTAGTCGTAATTTATTTATTAATATATAAATAAATTACGTGAAGTGGATTGACGAGAGGACCCATAGAATCGCCCGGACTTCAGCAACGAGCTGATTAATCGAGCCAAGTTCCGAAGAGCGTATTGCGTGAGTAATCGAGAGATTATTATTGTGACAGGTGTGTAGAGTGTGTGTGGAATTATTCCAATCGAGTGGAATAATTCACTTAAATACATATATTTCGTGTAATTAGGCACAAGGGCCGGGCCCGGGATAAATAAATCATAGTGAAATTAAGGGAATATTAATTGAGAGTCTATTGTCTGTGCCCGAAATTAACGGACAGATTATTGAAGAAATACGGTCGTCGTCGGCTTCACCGGCGACGCCATTTTGAGCAGCCGTGCCGACACGTGCACACAATTTAGATAATTTCAAGTTCTTTTAAATCTATCGATAATCTTGAGAAAATAAGTTCGTAGTCACTTGTACAATAATGAGTTACAAGTGATTGAAAAAGAATTACGTCGAAATATTGTAAATTACTCGAGAAAAGTTGAATTAACTGGTAGATAGGGGAAACGCGTGAGTGTGAGAGAGACAGAGTAACGGAGTGGGGGAATATCACTGGACGCAGTGTATTCCCCACGTTTACTACACTTTGTATATAAGTTAACGGGTGTCTCATCAGAATAATCATCATTATTGTTTAAACTAACGAAATATCGTTGCCCGAACAGATAGTCTTTTCTTTTGTTAATATTAATAAACAGAGATTTGCAATAAAAGTCATTAAATATTTCAATTCGTGTCCCTCTTTTATTTGAAGTTAGCCCGAACACAGTAATTTAATTATTTCAGTAAATATTTGGCCCGAACAACAATAGGTAAAATTGAAACAAACAAAATTGCCCGAATACAGAAAATTCTAGGAAACAGTAATTATCAAAGGAAAAGTATTAGAAATCCACCCAGTGGTGTTGAAGTAATTTTCAACGTCACAATTTAAAGGATTCTTTACGGGGTTTTTCATTAATAAATCGTTTTTGTATATTTCGCCATGCCTGCGAAGCATTATCAATAGTAACTGCAGCAGGCGTCATTTTTATTGAAGAATGTTTCGAATGATTATAAGCATTGACAATTTTTTGTAATACATCTCCATATTTGTAAGTTCTAGAATACGGGAAATAACGCCACATTCGTTCTTTCAAAGTTCGATTAAAACGCTCTACAACAGCAGCTTTTATATCAGGATTACGAGCAATTCGAAATTTTATATCATTCTCCTTAAAAAATTTTTGAACGCTACTCACTATAAATTCTTTCCCTTTGTCTGTTTGTATGCCAACAGGCACACGACCGTCACTTCTTTCCAAAATCTTTTTGAAACCGTCAAGCACTTGTGACGCCGACTTATCCTTCAAAGGTTCAACCCACGCATATTTACTCAGAACATCTATAACTACCAATATATAACATATATCATTATTATAAGTTTTCAACGATCTAAGTTCTACCAAATCAGCCTCCCACACATCATCGATATTCGTAACAGCATAGTGTAAACGGGGGAATTTCCGTCTTATCGGCCTATGCAGAGTGTACGTATCCTGAGCATTCAGCCAGTTCTTAACATCATCTGCAGGGATTTTACGTTTATATTTCTCTAGAAGGTTTCGAGCCCCCGTGTATTCTTCAGGTTCTGAGGGACTATAATACGATTCTGACAACTTCTTTAGAAGAGGAGCCATTCTCTCCTCCTTTTCTTCTGAGTCGGGGGTGATAGGGGTTACCCGTAGGATTTGGGGTTACCCGTAAACTCCAGAGGTGTGTTTATCTCCCGAAGAAATTTAGCAAAGGCTTCCCAGCCCCGAGCGTGATGATTTTTTCTAGCGCGCAGGGCATCCTGCACAAGATCAATTATATTAGCCCCGGGAATCGACTGGCCATCCAACGCAGCAAACTGTAGGTTTGTTTCTGTCGCAGAGTGTTCTAACTGATTTTCAGGGACAAGATCCATTTTTTGAGCATGCATTATGACCGGTAGCAATTTTTTTCATTCCAGTTTGTCAAACTAGAGATGAAATGATTGTACTTATTATAGGACCTAGGAGCAATGGTAGAAGGGCACCACCTTTTTGATTGATGATTTTTTTCTTCTTTCCAAGAGGTTCTTTTTTATTTGCTAATTTTCTTAAAATTTTCTTATATTTCCTCAGATTTGCTTTCTCAGTCTCTTTCAAATCAACGTTCCCGTGCAATAAATTCAAAGCGCACTCGCAGATGCAACGAATCAAATCTTTATGAGCGTGTTTCAATAGAGCGCGACGCAGTTTGGGAGGAGCGTGAATGAGCGCGTACAACAGGGATGTATTTTTTTCACCCAGCGACTTACGAATGGAGCTGGATTCACAGTGACTTTTCTCAGCCATTACAATCTCACAACTGGTACATCCGTCGAGTTACCTCCTCCTTTTATAAGTGGACTCTTTCGCGGGACATAAACATAATGGTAGATGTTGCTAGGGAAGATGCAAGTTCTGAATCTACCATTTTCTGGTGTCGATTGTTTGAGATCGAGTAATAAATATCCATGCGCAGGTGTTGTAGCATCAAAATACGCTTCTTGTAAAAATTTCGGATCCTCAGGATATATCTGTCGTGCCAAGTGGGCAATCCGAGCTCGATCACGGGGGTTCTTAAAAACAATTATGTAATTAGTGTTTAATGAAATATCTCGCTGACCTCTACCTTGATGGAAAAGATTCTGCGACAGAAACATAACACTCAGATTTTTATGATGGCTGCCTTTAGTGAATAAATCCACAATGGCGCCATTCGATGATTCACGCATTAGATCATCAACAACTACGAGTTTTGAGAGGTTATCATCAAAATCACCAGATTTTGGGATTCCTTCTCGAAATTCAACGAAATTCTTATCATAATCCATATACGCACTGTACCATTCAGCATAATAGAATATCACTTTTTTTTATTTCCGTGTTACAAATTTCCTTAATTTCTTTCAAAAAACGCTTGACAAAAAATGTTTTCCCACAACCTGTAGGACCACATATCATGGATGTGAAAGGATGCTTCCATCTCGGATCCATTTTCACACATGAATAAATTTTATGAAAAACACTTCTTTTATAATAAAATCGTATAATTCTTAAGGGATAGTCCAGCATCCGAAATTTTCTACCTGGGAAGCGCGTGGGGGGTCCAAGCGCCAGCCGAAGGATCTACCTGCGGCGGGCGACCCATTGTTGTCCCTTAGCAAAAGAAAACCCCAATAGTGGGGGGGGGGGGGGTTGATGCATTTTTCCTATGCACGCCTACCGAAAATTTGGGTTTTCACTTTTCTTCCAAGATGCTGGGGTCAGTTTGAACTTCGTTGTTGACCATGTCACAACATCCCGAGTTTCCCGAGCAGAGCGGCTCCGGTGATCCATCCTTTTTGGCGTACGACGATCCTGGAGTTCAACAGGATGCGTACGATTATATTGAAAATTTCGATCCAGATTTATTTGCTGAGTCAAGTGAAATTGAAGTGGAAAATTTATTAAGTGATGCACGAATCTCCGAAAACGCTGAAGAATACATAGAAAATTTTGATCCTCAATTATTCGACCAGCCGATGAGAATCGACCAACCAGTGAATAGTAAGTATCAAAACAAACATTATTTTAGAGGTTGACAGAAGCGCAAATTAAATGTTTCACACATTACAGATGTTCAACCTGTTGGGGAAAAAGAAAGTCATTCAGCTCTGAGAGTATTACGCACATCGCGGGAACGTCTTAAGCGCTTCAAACTGGACACACATGTGATGGAATTTCGAATCAACCCATTACCTCGAGGTGCTTCTCCGGAAGATTGGATTGAATTTGCTTTTCGTGAGGTTTACAATAAAATTATTGACGTGGGTAGAGATGGCAAGAACCGTATGTGCTTGTCATTCAATTGTGCTAATATGCAAAAAGATAATGCTTGGGTGAGTCCTCGAGTTATTAATGGATATGAATTTGAAGATTTATGGAATCTTGTTAGTTCTGTTGCGCACAGTGCTAATGGTTTTGATTGCGCTGATACTTTTTGGATAAAGCTCCATGTAGCAGAAGTGCCAGCAGGAATGGCAGACCCTGACACAGGTAGAAAAATGCGGAAACGGAGCTCAGGCATGATACAAATTCTGAACACTGATAATTTGTGCCTACCCCGCTCACTCGTTGTTACAAAAATGCATGTCCAAAAGACAAATTCTAGAGCTGATTCAGGAAAAATGAAGAAACAATGGAATGTTATCCGGCAAGTCAAAGGGAAATTGCGACGAGAGGAAGCAGTAAAATTGACCGAGGCAGCCGGGGTAACGATACCAGAAAACGGATGTGGCATGGAAGAAATCAAACAATATCAGAGGTATCTTGCTCAAGAGGGGTATGCTATTATAGTATATTCATTGAAAAGAAACCGTAAACTACAACCCATCCTCTATGACGACACTCCCAAAGTTACTGCTAATAAAGTGGTCTTGTAAGGCACTTTGCGCATTGTATATTATGAGGAAAAAAAGCACTATGAACCGATTGTTTCTATTCATGCGTTTTGTGGTTCTAAATATTACTGTCAATACTGTGAGAAGCCATACGAATCGCCTGGTCACATATGTGACAAAATTTGCGATGGATGTTTGAAGAATCCTCCGTGTGATAGCACGATTGTGAATAAGCTGATATGTGAGACTTGTGCCCGCGAATTTCACGGACAACAATGTTTCGATCAACATAAATTGGCGGGTTCATACAGTGGGAAAAATCCAACAGTGTGTGCTAACATTCAGATATGTAAGACGTGCAGCACAAAGTTCTATCCTATCAAAACTCGACATGAGTGTGATAAATATATGTGTTCTCCATGCCATCAAATCGAAGACACATCCCACATCTGCCATATGCCTCTATTGAAACCTAAGAAACGTGGAACCGTGAAGCGCGTTGCGTTCGTTTTCTATGATTTTGAAACACGCCAAGATGACACAATGGACGGTAATGAAAAAGTGAACATACATGTGCCAACACTCTGCGTGGCTCAAACTGTATGTGATTCTTGTGCTGAGGAGAATGATGATGATATTGGTGGGGTGGCAAGGAACAGTCCATGTGAGGTTTGTAAAAAACGTGAAAATATTTTTGACGGAGATGATCTGGTTCGTGGTTTCGTGGATTATATTACATCGATGGGGAAAACATATAAGAAGGTAGTTTGCATCGCTCATAACGCGAAGGGGTATGACGCACAATTTATTTTACGAGACGTTATAAAACGGATAAATAATGAAATCAAAGCTATCATTAATGGAACTGATATAATTTTGATGGAATTTAACGAAAATAAATTTATCGATAGCTTAAATTATTTCCATATGCCTTTGGCTAAATTGCCAGAAGCTTTCGGATTATGTGGTATAGGGAAAGGGTATTTCCCTCATTTTTTCAATACTCATGACAATCAGAATTATGTAGGACCTATACCGGATAAGGAATATTATGGGTGTAACACAATGATTGTGAAAGATCGTGAAAATTTCTTGAAATGGTACGATGAGCGAGTAGCTCAAAATTATGAATTTGATTTCAAAAAAGAGATTCTACATTATTGTAAGCTTGATGTAACTATTTTGAGACGGGCGTGTATCAAATTCCGTCAATTGATTCTAGGAGTTAGTAATGTCTGTCCTTTAACGGAGTGCGTGACAATCGCCTCAACATGTATGCGAATATATCAGACGAATTTTCTGAAAGAGAAACAAATTGGTATCATACCACAAGGGGGGTACCGACTTAGTAAAACGCAATCTAGAGCAGCGATCGAATGGCTATTATGGCGGGAGCACGAAGAAAGACATAAGATAGTTCACGCAGGGAATGGTCGCGAGCATAGCGCGGAATCAGGACACCGCTTAGATGGGTATTGGAAAAATGAGTATACGGGTATAAAATATGTATATCAATTCGACGGGTGTTACTGGCATGGCTGTCCACGCTGCTTCAAATTCAATAGAGATAAAAAATTATCCCACAATGACACATTAGAAGGGCGTTATGAAAGGACTGAATCTACAACTCGAAAACTGCAGAATTTAGGCTACGAGGTTATTGAAATGTGGGAATGCGATTTCAATCGTGGGAAAAAGAATGACCCTATATTATCAACATTCTTGAGTGATACTAATCAACAATTATTCGCACCGCTAGATCTCCGAGAAGCTTTTTTTGGAGGGCGTACAGGGAATACTGTTACACATTATGATGTAAAAGGAAATGAAAAAATTCGGTACGTTCACGTGTGCTCATTGTACCCGTATGTGTTGAAAACAGGTATTTTCCCTCTAGGCCATCCTGAAATTCATGTTGGAGATGCATGTAAGAAAATATGTCCAAACAATGATGTATCGCGGATTGAAGGGATCATAAAATGTCGAGTTTTACCACCGAGGCAATTATTTCATCCTGTTTTACCTGTTAAGGCTCATGGAAAGTTATGGTTCCCACTTTGTCGTTCTTGCTACGAAGGATTAGTGCAAGATGATTGCCCTCACGACCGTCCTCAAGACCGTGAATTTCTGGGCACTTGGGTATCAATTGAACTACGTAAAGCTGTAGAAGTCGGCTATGAAATTCTAGAGATTAGCGAGATTTGGGAATATAAGAAAACAACACGCTATAACCCTGTAACACGCACGGGAGGCTTATTTGCAGGCTATATCGACATGTTCCTGAAAATCAAACAGGAGGCATCAGGCTGGCCTGAGGAATGCGTGAATGAGAAATCGAAAGAGAAATATATCGCGGAATATGAAGTAAAAGAAGGCATTAAGCTAGATAAAGATAAAATTGGAGAAAATCCAGGACTAAGGGCTGTCGCTAAACTTTGTCTGAATTGTTTATGGGGGAAATTCGGGGAGCGAGAAAATTCATCAAAAAAAGCGATAGTTCGTTCGTATCAAGAATTTGCAGAATTGATGTTTAACCCTAAAGTAGAAGTAACAGGGCTGCTTCCAGTTGACAATGATACACTCTTCATGTCCTGGAAGCATTTGAGAGAGGCAGCAGAGGTTTCTACGAAAGCGAATGTTGTGATTGCCGCGTATACAACAGCTCACGCGAGATTAAAGCTTTATAGCTACTTGGAGAAGCAGCAAGACCGCGTTTTATATTATGACACAGATTCGGTCATTTATGTGAGCGATGGGAGAAACGATTTACCATTAGGTAACTTCCTCGGTGATTTAACCGACGAAGTAAAGGGCTCCAAAAACGGTAGTTATATCAAATCATTCGTTTCCGGAGGCCCAAAATTTTACACCTATCGTGTACAAAATCCGGACGGTTCGATCGTTGAAGTTTCTAAAATTAAAGGAGTTCGCTCAAATTATGGAACAAGAGAGGAAATGAACTATGATTCAATCCGAGCCCTGGTAGTCGATAAAGCGAAAGAGTTTGAGATCTTTTACAAAGGGATACGACGTACAATGTACCACGACGTCGTTACAAAGCCTGAGAAGAAAAAAATTAGAGCCACGGGGCCCAAACGACGCTTCGACGAGGGTGCCACAACTCTTCCGTATGGGTTCAAAAAATCACGACAGAATTAGCAAAACAAGCAGGAGTTCCACCCTTTGTGCGTTATTTGCAAACCCCACTCTTTGTGTAACATTTAATATTTTGCCAATTCGATTGGCAAAATGCTTCCGAATGGTATTTTACCCATAATCAATCGAATCTCTATAAAAATGAATATCTTTTCAATCGCTCAAAAAATAACATTATTCTCGCAAGAAATACGCACTTATAGATCCCTACAAATCTCAGCTCAGAATAATCGATTAAATTGCAATAATATCACATGGTACATAAAAATCCAATATTAGATGAAAATTCCGATCCTATGATGGAACACAAAAATTGACGTTCGGTTTCCAAATAGGATTTCTATTCTTTCTGATTGTCATCAGGATGAAAAGGTACTCATTTTGTAGAAAAAATTGTCTACTTTCGAATGGTGAAATAAAAAATAGTAGTGTTCTTAGGCAGAAAGCTAAGAAAAACCGTGATTTTTGAAAAAACTAATTTATCGAACATCCTTACAAGAGACTTCTTCTGAAAAATCTGAAATTATCACCATTTGTGGAGCTGATTGAGATGAATCTTTTGAGCTGAACTTGGATGTAATTGCTTGGATAGTTTTCGAGATATAACCTCTTTTCATAAAATGGGTTTTGGCCAATATCTCCGAAACTACTGGAGCGATTCCGCCCAATTTCAATACCAAACTTTTCGCTCTTTAGATGCACAAACTGGCGATATTTGAAGTCTCTAACTCAAATAGTTTTTGAGCTATCGTGTATAGTAAATTCAGGATGAAAAACACTGTAATTGAAATTATCTGCAAACGAAAAATCTGAGCAAAATTTACCCCGAGTGAAAATTGTGAGTTCAAATGACATGTATTTCATCGCTAAGTGTGGGGGCTAGGAATCAATTTTTCGCGGAGAAAAGTCGAAAAAACGATTTTTCAAAAATTTGAGTTTTCTCGAAAAGTACTCAACCGATTTCGCTCAAATTTCACTGACAGCAATTTGCATGGGGAGGGAAAATACTGTTTAATTTTCAGCTCACTAAGTATTACCGTTGCTGAGCAATGAGCTGATGTCTGTCACACATACACACACACACACCCACACACACACACATACAGACATTTTTAAAAAATGTCATTTCTCGACGTTTTGAATCATTCTGAGTCATATTCCGATGGAATCTCGAAATCGAAAAAAATCGCGTTGACAATGCTTCCATTCGGAAGCAAAAAACAAAAAAATTCGGGAGAAATAAAAAATAGATTCAGATGATCAATAAAAATAAGTGAAGAAAAATAGTAAAACAAAATAGCTTCAAGAAGAAGAAGGAGAACGATGAATTTTATGAAGGTTAAGCTAGATCAAAAAGAAAAAAAAATGAATTTGAAAATTAATATATAAAAATCTTAAAAAATTGAGAAAAAGATTTAGAATTCAGCAAGAATAAGGTAGCTTCAGAGAGAGCAATGGATGCTATGAAGTATCAGGTAGATTAGGAAATGAATAAATGAATAGATTCGAAAAAAATATATGTATAAAAGAATTTGAGGAAATTTGAAAAAAAAAATTATTAAAATACAATTATTAGAAATTTTCCGATGAAAAAAAATTAGAACAACAGAAAAAAGCAATAAGAAAATTATGAAAAAAATTAATCTGAAAATGATTTTAAATTTTTTTGAAAACTCATAAAAATAAATAAAGGTAACAGAAAAAAATACTAGAATGAAATAAATTTAAGAAAAGCGATAGATTTCGAGAAAAATAATGCAGATCATATAGCTAAATGAAATTGTAGTATTACTATTTAATGTAACATAATTCTACACATGACAATATCTATGTATACTGTACTCTACAAAGAGTTCATATTTCATGTATTTCTGAATGAACCCTAATAGGGTTTGGAAGAATTAATAAATAAAAAGAAAAATATAACTAAATGAATGAATAATTAAATAGATCCTAAAAAATATGAGGAAAAATTGTGACACATTAAACAAAAATGTGAGAATCTAGAACGAAAAAAAAAGAAGAAATATGGGATAGACGGGAAGAAAATTAGCATAAGGTTGATTTGAGGAAAAGAAAAACCATAAATTTTAGAGAATAATCTAGATTTTAAAAAATTTATCAATTTATGTAGAAATAATAATAATAATAATGAAAAAAAATAAATTGAAGAAAAATAGACTTCAGGAAAAGTAAATTAGGTTTAACTAAATGTAATGTAGGATAAATAAATTTAACGTGAAAAATAATTGGCATTTCTCATGTATATTTCTATGAAAAATAAAAAACTTTGAAAAAATATAGTAAAAAAAACTGTAAATTTTATTTTAAATAGGAAAAAATGATGAAATTTCATATATATAAATCGTTAAAACCATAGAAAAATTGGTTAAATTCGCGGAAATCGTGCATATTTCTCTGAATAATCGGCAAATAGCACAAGAATATGATAAAAAACTATAAATTTGACTTTAAATGGAAAGAAATGATGAAATTTCATGAAAAATTTGAGAAAATGCAATAAAAAACATTAAATAATGATATTCCCTTGAAAATGCATGAAAAAGTGGAAAAAGATCAATAGATAGTAAAGATTCCATCCGGGATCGATGAAATTGAGGAAAAAAACAGCGGATAATGAAGATTTCATGAAAATCAATACAATTAGAAAAAAAAAAATAGATAAGGAAGTTTCCATAGCGAATCGATAAATTTGCGGAAAAATTTGCGAAAAGTCCGCTAGGGGGCAGTGAATTCCATTGGAAATCGATGGAAACTGCAAAAATCCATAAGTTTCGCGGAAAAACCGCAAGAGGCGGTAAATACCATTGGAAAACAATGGATACTGCAAAAATCGAGGAAATTCGCAAAAAAAATCCGATAGATGCCGGAAACTGTATGAAAATAGGCTTTATTTTATTTAAAAAGCCTGAAGACTGTAGAAAATAGAAAAAGTAGGTGTAGAAATTGATAAATTTGGTGAAAAAAAACTGCAGAATTCAACAAACTGTAAAAGTTCATATGTTTTTAAATAAGAACTGCAAAATTTTTGAAAAAAGGTGTCTTTATTTATAATTCCTATGAATTCTTGTTTCCTTTTTCTTCTTTTGAATATATTATACAATTTTTTTATCGTTACAACTTTTTTTTTTTTAATTTCAATTTTTTTCCTCAAATTTTGATTTTTGAATTTGAGAATAATTTTTTATTGAAGAGAAAAAAAAGCAAGGGTTCTTCTGAATAATGATGGAAAATTATCAATTTTCAACAGTTTTTTTTATTCAAATGAACTTAAAGCTACTACAAAATAATTTCATTGTTTCCTTTTTTCTTATAATTATTATTATTATTATTATTATGTTAGAAATCTTGCTAAATTATCGACTGATCCGAATTACCATCGGATCAGTCATCACATCAATCATCGAGAAAATTAGCATAATGGTCACTAGAGGCGCATTGACCTCTCTAGTGGCCCAGCAAACGAAAAGACGCGGGTTAACGCGTCACTGATCATCGAAAAATTGTACGAGCAACAACGTGTGTGAAAATCATCAAGTGCAAAAAAACCGACGATAGACGCGTGGCAATTAAACTTCTATGTTTAACGGTTTGAGTTGAGAAAGCAATGGAGTTAATTATCGAATTATAATTACGATTTACAACCGTAATTTAGAGAGAGTGAATTATCAAACTAAGTGAGAATAAGAGACAATTATCAGAGACAATTAAATCAAAGACAATAACTTCAGTGCGGGCAATTTATACATGAGTGTAATCTAGTCACTAAATTAAAGAGTTATATTTTTATAGAAATTACGTGTCAATTATCATTGAGAAACCGATCAAACACTACAATCCTTTTTTTATCCCTTTTGTTATTCCGCTTCGTCATCTGGAAGAGCCGGCGGGTGCAACCGTCATCGAGAGTAAGTCATCAGAGGGTTTCGGCGAGTTGCTTCGAAATTCTCTCTAAGAATTTCAATAAAATAAACGAGATTCTTAACATGGTCCTTCGAGCGGCCGGATGGTGACGGAGTAAAGAAGTGATAAAAATCAAAACATTTGCTGAAACTCATCAAAAATTTGAGACATTATTACGAGAGAAGTGCGGTATAATTAATTTAAATATTATCCCGAGTGAATTAATTAATAATCAATAAAACATTACAGTGAAATTAATTAATTTGAATAAAATAAATCTTTTCACCCGATTAAATTAAAGTGAATTTAATTGAAGTGAATAAATCGATAAAATTTATTTCGTTTAAAATAAGTGAAAATTATCGAAAGAATTTTAGTCAAAAATTCGAGAAAATAAAATCAAATAAAATTCGGGTATTTGAGAATAATAGAATCGGGCCAAACAGTGACAAAAACATTGAGTGTCGAGTTTGTTTACGTTCAAAAACGCGCGTTTTAAGCATCGAAAATTCATCGTGAATTTTGTGCAAGTGCGAGAGAGAGAGACTATCATCCCCACCAGCGCCAAACAGCAGTGACGCGTTTGACGTCAGAGCCGAGCATCAACGAGAGCCGTCGACTAGCAGCGAAGCAGGGAGAGTAGAGGGGATAGCCTACGAGTGAGGCACTGGCGCATCGACTGACGGGCAGCCACGCGCGCTATTCAATTGAATAGAGAGAAAAAGCATCGAATTTATTAATTCTTTCTTACTGCAATTAAGATAAGTAAATTTAATTAACTTAATTAACAATGGCTGATGGACTCGAGAAGCAGAGAAAGGTCCAGGAGAATGCAGAGGATGACAGCAAAGCTGATCAATCCAATCTTAATAATAATAATCAACCAATTAACAATGAGAATTTCTCGGAGAGTAGCACCTCTTCAGACGCAGAAGGAGAGAAAGCAGAGCTGCCAGCAAACAAGGGAGCTATACCAAAGGAACCGCGAGATACAATTAAAATAAAAACGAGACGATCATTACAAGCCCCTACATTTACATTACCGCCATTCGATATTACGCAAGAGGATGTAGATCGGCAAGAGAAATTAAATCAATCGCGTAATACACCACAACGTGAACAATACGAGTTGTGGACGAGAAAATTGAGCGTTCAATACACACGGTTACGCGAATTTAAATCAGATCTTGCAGCATTGCAATCAAAAGGCGCACACGACGTAACGTCACATTATTTAAAGAGAAAAGAACAGCTAGTAGAGTCAAATTATCAAATGTTCGTACATTATCACGAGAAGATTCTCGCGGAAATTCCAGAAAGCGTCATGAGGCATCCGTACTTCAGTGACGATGTTTTTTCCGAGTACTCACAATTGTATAACGAGATACAATTGACAATTGCGAATCAATTAGTACAATTACAACGAGTCGAGCCGAGAGTAGAAGATTCATCACGCGTCAAGCAAGCGGGAATCGCCGCTCCGAAAGTGGAAATTGAGCCATTCCATGGAGATTATACGAAATGGACAGCTTTTAGTGATCTGTTTCAGAACATCGTGGGCAGATCATCAATGGATGAATCAGAGAAATTCATCTACCTCAAATCACATGTGAAAGGACCAGCAGGCGCACTGATTGGTCATCTTCAAGTCTGCCGAGAAAACTATCAAGTAGCCTGGGAAATCTTGAAAGAAAGATACGACAATCCCAAGCACATCATCACTGAGCATTTGAATCGAGTATTTGAATTGAAGCCAGTCACGGAGAGATCAAAGGAGAATTTAATGAGCCTGATTTACACCTTCAACCAGTCACTGGGAGCAGTGAAAGCATTGAGCCAATCAGACCAACACTGGAATATCATCACGAGCTGCATGCTAAGGAGATTAATAAATGTAGACACCACACAAGCATGGGATCTGCAGAATGGATCCAGACAAGACTGGCCACCACTGAGCGAGTTCATCAAATTCATTGAAACTCGAGCAATGGCTTTGGGTCAACCAAAGCAACAGAAACAATCGACCAATAATCACAAGCCTCAATCCAATAAAAAGGTACGAGCACATCAAGGAATGGTCGATGAGAAGGAGGAGGACAAGAAACCACTCTCACAAAAAATGGAGTGCAAGGCCTGTGGGAAGAAAGACCACTGGATTGGTTTCAAATGTAGTAAATTCACAGGAATGAACCTGGAGAAGCGCATCAAACTCATTCAAGATGAGAAACTGTGTTTTAACTGTCTTGGAACTCACAATTTCAAGACAAAATGCAAATCGAACAAGCATTGCTTCGAGTGTGGACACGAACATCATACGATGATTCATGATCCTAGTAAGGACAACACGAGAAAGCCACTAGCAGATCAGAGAAATTCATCAGAAACTAAAGCCAGTGGATCTGGTTCAACACTATGAAGCCGAAGAAAGCCAACGATTCCAGCCAAGAGTAAAAAGAGAATCAAGAGAGAGAAAGTCATCGTTAACAAGGTCATCGAGAACAATCAACAACGTAGCAAATCAACAAAAAAGCTAACAATATTGGCTACAGCCAATGTGAGAGCATCATCATCTAGTGGAACTTATCGAAGAGCATGAGTACTGATTGATCAAGGTTCAGAAGTTTCATTTATCAGTGAGAGTTTAGCATCACAGTTGAAACTAGCAAGAACATCATCATCAATCAGCATCATTGGAATTGGTCATACAGAGTCCAATTCATCAAGAGGAAAAGCAACAGTTATTCTTCAATCAAATCGGCCTTACAACCCGATGATTGAGTGTAAAGTGTACATCTTGAAGAGATTCACGGCGAAGATTCCACCGTTCACCTGCAAGTCCAAGGACACCAAGGACTTTGATGATATCGAGCTAGCGGATCCAACATTCTGGAAGTCTGGGTCCATTGATATCATCCTTGGTGCAGATTACTACAGAGACATTATCAAGCCAGGACTCATCAAGAGACCTGATCATCAACTGATAGCACAGGATACAATCTTTGGTTGGATCATTTCTGGACCAGCCTGTTGTGACGATTGTTTTCCGAGAACTTCATCATCAGCAGTGAAAAAATCATCAAATCAGCAACTGATTGAGTTCCTACGAGGATTTTGGGAACAAGAAGAGATTTCCAAATCATCAGAAGAGTCACTAACTCCTGAAGAGCAGGAGTGTGAAGATCGCTTCAGAAGAACACACTATCGAGATTCAACAGGGAGATACGTAGTGAGAATCCCTTTTAAATCAAATCCAGAGTGTCTTGGAGCATCGAGACATGTAGCAGCAGCAATGCTGAAGAGAATGCAGAGAAGATTATCAACCGAGTCATCATTCACTAAACTGTACCGTGACTTCCTCACAGAGTACGAGGAATTGGGTCACATGGTACAGGCCCCAGCAGAGAGTACATCATCAACAATAAAAAATCCAGTATATTTTCCTCATCACGGAGTATTGAGAGAAGACAGTGTTACGACGAAATTGAGAGTAGTCTTTAACGGGTCTTCTAAATCATCAACAGGAGTTTCGATCAATGAGATCACGCATTCTGGACCAAAACTACAAGCAAACAGCTCAGACGTGTTACTGAGATTCAGAATGCCAAGACTGGTCTTTGGGATAGATATCGGGAAAATGTTTCGACAAATAAAGGTGGATCCTGAAGACTGGGATTATCAGAGGATTCTGTGGTTAAACAAAGACCAACAACCGTGTGAATACCAATTAACAACAGTCACGTACGGGACAACGAGTGCTCCCTGGCTAGCATTGAGAGTGTTGAAGCAACTTGCAGAAGACGAAGGCCACAACTTTCCTAGGGGAGTCGACACCCTAACGAAGGGAAGATATGTGGACGACATCTTCGGAGGAGCTGATACAGAGGAAGAGCTAGAGGCCCACATCAGAGAATTGATCAGTCTCTGCATGGCGGGCGGGTTTCCACTACAAAAGTGGTGCAGTAATTCACCGGACATCATCAAAAAGTTAAACTTGTCATCAAGTTCATCATCATCTTCAAAACTGTGGGAAGAATCATCAACAAAGGTACTAGGAATCAGATGGGACCAAAGAGCAGACGTCCTTGAATTCCTGGCAAAACCAATCAAGAAGACAATCATCACAAAGAGAAGCATTTTATCAGAGATTGCACAAATTTACGACCCACTGGGCCTGATATCACCAGTGATCGTTCGAGCTAAAATTATCATGCAAAAACTATGGCTAATCAAGGCAGGCTGGGATGAGGAACTGCCAGAGACAACTCAACATCAGTGGACTCAATTCAGAGAGAGTCTACAACATCTAGAGAAGATCAAAATTCCCAGGTGGATACATCTATCAAGTGAACCTATCAAACTGCAGTTACATGGATTTGCGGATGCATCAAACGACGCAATGGGAGCAGCAATCTACTTACGAGTCACCTGTGGAAATCAACAAATATCTACTAACTTGGTATGTGCTAAAACAAAGGTAGCTCCTTTGAAACGCATGACAATACCAAGGCTGGAGCTAACAGCAGCAGTGATGGTCGCAGAGTTGGCAGCATACGTCAAAGAGATCATCGAACAACCTGAGATTGAGACTTATCTGTGGACGGATTCATCAGTAGCGCTTACATGGATCAAGAGTCATCCATCGAGATGGAAAGACTTCGTCAGCAACAGAGTGCAGAAAATACAAGAGCTGCAACCAAACGCAATCTGGAGACACATCAATGGTACCAGCAATCCAGCAGATTGCGCATCAAGAGGAATAACTCCAGAGCAATTAGCAAATCATCATCTTTGGTGGAACGGTCCAGCTTGGTTGAATCAAGAGCAATCAGACTGGCCAACACCAACCATCAACATCGAGACATCACCAGACGTATCAATTGAGGAGAAACCAGCACAAGTACAAGCGTTTCCAGTACAACTTCCAGAGGAAAACGAGTTCCTCAGCAGATACTCATCATTAACGAGGATGTTGAAGATATGTGCATTGGTATTGAGAGCAAAAAACAAGTTCAAACGGAGACCATGCTCAGACTCTCCAGTAGCTACACCTGAGGAAATAGAGAGCGCAAGACTCTACTGGATTGTCTACACACAGAGCATCTACTTTGAGAATGAAAAACACCTTCTTACCACGAGACAGCCACTACCAACATCAAATCCACTAGCAAAACTCATGCCAGTTCTGGACGACAATGGAGTTCTTCGCGTCGGAGGACGCTTGAGGAATGCCAGAATTGACTATGAGGAGCAACATCAAGTGATTATCCCCAGAAAATCACAATTGACTAATTTAATCATCAGAGAAGCTCATCAAATTGCGCATCATGGGGGAACCCAATTAACACAAGCACAAATCAGACAGAGATACTGGATAGTCGGAGGACGAGCTCCAGTGAGGTCATACAGCTTGAAATGCATCATTTGTGCAAGATGGAGGCAAATACGAGCCAAGCAGCAAATGGGACAACTGCCCAGTGAAAGAGTTAACGCATCAAGAGCATTTGAGCATACTGGAGTTGACTTCGCCGGGCCCATCAACATCTTGAGTTATCGAGGAGAAAAGGCTACAACATACAAAGCGTATATCTCAGTATTCGTTTGTATGGTGACATCAGCCATTCATCTAGAGCTAGTCACAGATCTGACATCAGAGGCATTCATCGCGGCATTTGAACGCTTCACATCGAGGAGAGGAATTTGCAAAACATTGCACTGCGACAATGGATGCAATTTCGTTGGAGCAGAGAGAGAACTGAGAACACTTTTCGATCAGCAATCACAACAACTGAAGAAAATAGCATCAGTCATAGCATCACACGGAACTGAATGGAAGTTCATTCCACCCAAAGCCCCACACTTCGGTGGGAAATGGGAAGCTGCTGTGAAGAGCGTGAAGCATCATCTGAGAAGAGCCATCAGCGGAAGAAAATTGACATATGAAGAACTTACAACTCTTCTATGTCAAATTGAAGCCGTGCTAAATTCGAGGCCACTATGTCCACTGACGGATGACCCAGAGGACTATGAGGCACTTACACCGGGACACTTCCTGGTTGGACACCCTCTAACCAGTGTTCCAGAGCCATCACAACTACAAGCAAAACCTGCAACACTCAACAGATGGCAAATAATATCCTATCGTCTCCAACAATTTTGGGATCGTTGGCATCGAGAATGTATCCAGAGATACCAATCAATCAACAAGTGGATGAGGCCGGAGGAAAACCTCAAAGTTGGATCTCTTGTCCTCATCACTGATGAGAATTATCCACCATCAAAATGGCCGCTAGCACGAGTGGTGGTTCCACACGTGGCCAGAGATGGACATGTTCGCATCGTCAGATGCAAAACAGCTGAGAAGATCATCTTGAGACCGGTACACACACTTGTACCACTTCCACTCAACGTTGATGAAGCTATGACAACGCCAGAAGAGTTTGAACCTGTCCAAGACTAGGTCGCCTTCAGGAGTTCGTCGACGGCGGGCGGGATGTTAGAAATCTTGCTAAATTATCGACTGATCCGAATTACCATCGGATCAGTCATCACATCAATCATCGAGAAAATTAGCATAATGGTCACTAGAGGCGCATTGACCTCTCTAGTGGCCCAGCAAACGAAAAGACGCGGGTTAACGCGTCACTGATCATCGAAAAATTGTACGAGCAACAACGTGTGTGAAAATCATCAAGTGCAAAAAAACCGACGATAGACACGTGGCAATTAAACTTCTATGTTTAACGGTTTGAGTTGAGAAAGCAATGGAGTTAATTATCGAATTATAATTACGATTTACAACCGTAATTTAGAGAGAGTGAATTATCAAACTAAGTGAGAATAAGAGACAATTATCAGAGACAATTAAATCAAAGACAATAACTTCAGTGCGGGCAATTTATACATGAGTGTAATCTAGTCACTAAATTAAAGAGTTATATTTTTATAGAAATCACGTGTCAATTATCATTGAGAAACCGATCAAACACTACAATCCTTTTTTTATCCCTTTTGTTATTCCGCTTCGTCATCTGGAAGAGCCGGCGGGTGCAACCGTCATCGAGAGTAAGTCATCAGAGGGTTTCGGCGAGTTGCTTCGAAATTCTCTCTAAGAATTTCAATAAAATAAACGAAATTCTTAACAATTATTATATTTATATATTAACTATATTAATTGCTGAGGAATCTTCGAGGGCTCCGACACCCTTCGATGATTACTCAGCAAGCGAGCGAAAATATATTCAAACGCTCTACAACAGTGACCGCTCCCACCAACTGGAGGGTAAGCAATCACTGCAGTCCAGACTCAAATTGCCGTAAAAGACGGAGAGATCCAAGAACAACAGCCTTCTGCATCTGTCCAGCTAACTGATAAGCACGAGACTTACACGCTGGAATGATGGATAATTCAGATACAAAAGACTGCTTCATGCCTCCAAGAGAACCGATAATGAGGACAACCAGCTTCACGCTGAAGCCACGGTTCATCTGACGAAGCTGGAACAGGAGATCTTAATATTTTTGCCGTTTCTCCTCTTCTTTCCGCTCCATATTATTTTCAGCAGGAGCAGAAAATTCGATGACATAGATGATCTTGTCATCAAAATCATAGAGGACGACATCAGGCTTGGTTGCTCCAATCGGCCTGATGGTGGCAAATGAGAAGTTCCAATATATTTTACATCTTTCATTCACCACAACGGACTCAATTTCCCCTGGTACATACGGCAGCACTGGCGTCTTGTCTATCGCGTAAGAGTGCCGCAGGAAATAGTACAGCACTCTTAAGGCCGCATTATGTCGATGGATGTATCCTGAGACTGCTCTCACCGGACACGCTGATAGAATATGCGTGAGCGTCTCTGGTGCCCTCTTGCAGGCCCGGCATGCAGTGTCCGGGACCTCGAGGCTCATAATACGGCTACGATAAACGAGGGTGTTTATGACACCATCCTGGCACGCACAAATAAATCCCTCAGTTTCTGACATCAGACCAGCTGACTTGAGGAAGTTGAATGTCAGCTGGACCGACAGACCCTGTTCTTGCACATGTCTGAAGAACATGCCATGCATGGGCCTGTCTAAGTGCTGCTGAAACAAATTATGCTGTTCAGCAGCTCTGATGATTTGCTTACGCTGGAGCTTTGATTCCCGCACGATGGAATTCGCGGAAATGTCCCCAGAAGGCAAGCAGAACTCTAAACCAAGGGATTCGGCGGCATGATTAGCTGCCTTGTACAGATGTGATCCAACTCTCTGGAGTTCATGATTATGCACGAAGACCAAGAGTGGATCCACACTCTCCCGAACGTCAGATGCAAGACCAAGGACTAAGCGATCATGAAGACACTCCAATCCCAAGAGGCCATGCCAACCCTCATCGTGAGGCAAATATAATCGCGGCGTAGAAGACCGAGGATGAAGACTGCGATGCAGGTGCATCACTTTCCGCGTCATGATATCCAAATCTCTTAATTCATCTCTTCTCCATTTGATAATACCAAAGGAGTAGAGTAGGACTGGAACAGCAAACATATTAGTAGCGGTGACCTTATTCCTTCCAGAAAGTTCTGATTTCCCGATCCATTATTATTATTATATATATTGACTATATTAATTGCTGAGGAATCTTCGAGGGCTCCGACCCCCTTCGATGATTACTCAGCAAGCGAGCGAAAATATATTCAAACGCTCTACGACAGTGACCGCTCCCACCAACTGGAGGGTAAGCAATCACTGCAGTCCAGACTGAAATTGCCGTAAAAGACGGAGAGATCCAAGAATAACAGCCTTCTGCATCTGCCCAGCTAACTGATAAGCACGAGACTTACACGCTGGAATGATGGATAATTCAGATACAAAAGACTGCTTCATGCCTCCAAGAGAACCGATAATGAGGACAACCAGCTTCACGCTGAAGCCACGGTTCATCTGACGAAGCTGGAACAGGAGATCTTGATATTTTTGCCGTTTCTCCTCTTCTTTCCGCTCCATATTATTTTCAGCAGGAGCAGAAAATTCGATGACATAGATGACCTTGTCATCAAAATCATAGAGGACGACATCAGGCTTGGTTGCTCCAATCAGCCTGATGGTGGCAAATGAGAAGTTCCAATATATTTTACATCTCTCATTCACCACCACGGACTCAATTTCCCCTGGTACATACGGCAGCACTGGCGTCTTGTCTATCGCGTAAGAGTGCCGCAGGAAATAGTACAGCACTCTTAAGGCTGCATTATGTCGATGGATGTATCCTGAGACTGCTCTCACCGGACACGCTGATAGAATATGCGTGAGCGTCTCTGGTGCCCTCTTGCAGGCCCGGCATGCAGTGTCCGGGACCTCAAGGCCCATAATACGGCTACGATAAACGAGGGTGTTTATGACACCATCCTGGCATGCACAAATAAATCCCTCAGTTTCTGACATCAGACCAGCTGACTTGAGGAAGTTGAATGTCAGCTGGACCAACAGACCCTGTTCTTGCACATGTCTGAAGAACATGCCATGCATAGGCCTGTCTAAGTGCTGCTGAAACAAATTATGCTGTTCAGCAGCTCTGATGATTTGCTTACGCTGGAGCTTTGATTCCCGCACGATGGAATTCGCGGAAATGTCCCCAGAAGGCAAGCAGAACTCTAAACCAAAGGATTCGGCGGCATGATTAGCTGCCTTGTACAGATGTGATCCAACTCTCTGGAGTTCATGATCATGCACGAAGACCAAGAGTGGATCCACACTCTCCCGAACGTCAGATGCAAGACCAAAGACTAAGCGATCATGAAGACACTCCAATCCCAAGAGGCCACGCCCACCCTCATCGCGAGGCAAATATAATCGCGGCGTAGAAGACCGAGGATGAAGACTGCGATGCAGGTGCATCACTTTCCGCGTCATGATATCCAAATCTCTCAATTCATCTCTTCTCCATTTGATAATACCAAAGGAGTAGAGTAGGACTGGAACAGCAAACATATTAGTAGCGGCGACCTTATTCCTTCCAGAAAGTTCTGATTTCCAGATCCTCTGAAGTCGCCGTTTATATTCACTGCAAAGAGTCTCTTTCACAGTTTCGACATTGATCAATGATCGCTGATCGAAACCAAGATAACGATAAGACTCTTCAGCACCAAGATGATGAATGGCACCTCCATCCACTAATTGAATATCACGCTCCCCATCCTCAAACCTCCCCCTCTTGAGATGAAAGGTAGCACATTTGTCCAATCCGAAGGACATCCCCACCGCACGAGAATAAGCGGCCACGACTTCAATGAGTAAGTTCAGCTCTCTCATTCCAGATGCAAACAATTTAAGATCATCCATATAATATAAATGGGAGATCTTATGCACCCGGTGGCCAGGGCGACCAGCTTCATATCCCCGCGCAGTTCGGAGGGCAACCGACAGCGGCAGCAGTGAGATGCAAAACAGAAGTGGACTCAAGGAATCTCCCTGGAATATACCTCTCCTGTACTGCACCACTCCGGTAGTAACCTTCGCCTCACCAGATGTTATGGTGAAACGAGTCCTCCAAAGCGGTACAAGATCTCTCATACATCTCACCAGATCTTCATTCACCCCAAGGCACTCGAGCAAATAAAGTAAAGCTGATGGCTTGTACTATCAAATGCCTTGCGATAATCAATCCAGGCAACTGACAGGTTACGCTTGTACTGAATCGCATCCTGTACAAGGCTGCGATCAACTAGCAAGTTCTCTTTACAGCCTGACAGTCCCCTTTTCGCACCACGCTGTTCATAAATGAGTCGCCATATTGGATCCACCTGTACCAAAATACGCTCATACAGAATTCTCGTGAATATCTTATGAAGCGCATTAAGACACGTTATGAGCCGATAGTTCCTCGGATCAGACAGATCACCCTTCTTCGGAATGAGCAACGTCCTTCCCTCCACCAGCCACTGCGGAATTGGAGTGCTTCCGTTCAAGAAGGACGAAAACACCCGTGCCAGATGCTGGTGAGTCGAAGTAAACTTCTTCCACCAGAATATTGTCAAGCCATCTGGACCAGGTGCAGAATGGTTTTTCGCGCCCTTCAGCACCTCACGGACTTCCTTTACAGTAACCGGCTGACTCTCGTCCTTCTGTCCCTGATGTTCACGACAGAATGCGACAAAGTGCCGTAGAGCAGGAGTATCTTCATGGAACTCTGGCTCATGACTATACCAGTCTCTCCAAAAGTTTTCAACTCGGTCAGCTGTCGGCGCTTCTCCAGAAACAGGCGTGGCAGGCTGAAACCATCGACGGGGATCTATCCTGAAAGTGGAATTCTCCGTCGACCGCTTCATCCGCTTCTCTAAAGATTGTTTGATGATCCCTAGAGCTCGCACTTTCCCGACGAAACGCTCCTTAATAACATGGAGATTCATCTTGTTCAGCGTGTGATAATGGTACCTCAGGTCAGCACTGATGCGACGAACCTTGGGCGTAAAAGCCCGACCACTTTGGATGAAGCTAATCACACACTGAATGCGGGACGCCTGTCTTCGCGCCATGTCGATCTTCTTCTGGAGCTGTGCACAGCGTCTACGCATTTTTACAATTCGTAGTGATTCACCACTACAAGTGCGTGGAACCAATTTTGCTGCATGTTCATACACAGCCCAGTTCAAGCTGAGCAGGTTTACATCTTCTGGGAGACTGTTTGCCAGGTTGACGTTCTCTGATGCCAGTTGTTGTGGCTTAGGAGGAATTTTGCTGTTGATTTTCCTCCTCGTGCTCATGTCCTCTGGTCTCTCATCCTCTCATCTTTCAATATCTTCTGATCTTCTGATATCCTCGGATCTCCTGATTTCTTCACGCTGTTGAGAGGCCTGCTGCGGAGTTTGTGTCAGGGGAGGGCCAATGAGAACTTGATTGTTCTCATCAGCTCCCTCACCAGTTGACTCCCTTGGAATTACCAGCAGTTCGTATCCATGCCGCACCAGATATGCCGCCTGATTCCGCAGATATTTTTGCGTATAATGCGAGAACTCGGGATGCATTTCACACCACAAAGCCTGCATTCTGGCCATATATCCCCTCTGATGTGGCACACTATCCACCCAACACTGTATGAGATCTATCTTTAAATCCTCCGTCCATCTACTGCGTCCATTGACAAGCCAAGGTCGTTCCATTGGATCCGGTCGTTGACCCCTCCCAACTGATCCATGATCCCCATCCGAAGGGGACCGGTTGTGGTGGGCCGTACTGGGGTTAGTTGATGTAACCGAGTACACAGTAAGTCAGGGGGTTAGCCTGATTTACCGATGACTATTGCGAATGGTTCATACAAACCATCCGGGCGATGAGTGCGTCACGTCCTCTACGCCATTCCATTATTATTATATTTATATATTAACTATATTAATTGCTGAGGAATCTTCGAGGGCTCCGACCCCCTTCGATGATTACTCAGCAAGCGAGCGAAAATATATTCAAACGCTCTACAACAGTGACCGCTCCCACCAACTGGAGGGTAAGCAATCACTGCAGTCCAGACTCAAATTGCCGTAAAAGACGAAGAGATCCAAGAATAACAGCCTTCTGCATCTGCCCAGCTAACTGATAAGCACGAGACTTACACGCTGGAATGATGGATAATTCAGATACAAAAGACTGCTTCATGCCTCCAAGAGAACCGATAATGAGGACAACCAGCTTCACGCTGAAGCCACGGTTCATCTGACGAAGCTGGAACAGGAGATCTTGATATTTTTGCCGTTTCTCCTCTTCTTTCCGCTCCATATTATTTTCAGCAGGAGCAGAAAATTCGATGACATAGATGACCTTGTCATCAAAATCATAGAGGACGACATCAGGCTTGGTTGCTCCAATCGGCCTGATGGTGGCAAATGAGGAGTTCCAATATATTTTACATCTCTCATTCACCACAACGGACTCAATTTCTCCTGGTACATACGGCAGCACTGGCGTCTTGTCTATCGCGTAAGAGTGCCTCTTATTATTATTATTATTATATATTGACTATATTAATTGCTGAGGAATCTTCGAGGGCTCCGACCCCCTTCGATGATTACTCAGCAAGGAAGCGAAAATATATTCAAACGCTCTACAACAGTGACCGCTCCCACCAACTGGAGGGTAAGGAATCACTGCAGTCCAGACTCAAATTGCCGTAAGAGACGGAGAGATCCAAGAATAACAGCCTTCTGCATCTGCCCAGCTAACTGATAAGCACGAGACTTACACGCTGGAATGATGGATAATTCAGACACAAAAGACTGCTTCATGCCTCCAAGAGAACCGATAATGAGGACAACCAGCTTCACGCTGAAGCCACGGTTCATCTGACGAAGCTGGAACAGGAGATCTTGATATTTTTGCCGTTCCTCCTCTTCTTTCCGCTCCATATTATTTTCAGCAGGAGCAGAAAATTCAATGACATAGATGACCTTGTCATCAAAATCATAGAGGACGACATCAGGTTTGGTTGCTCCAAGCGGCCTGATGGTGGCAAATGAGAAGTTCCAATATATTTTACATCTCTCATTCACCACAACGGACTCAATTTCTCCTGGCACATACGGCAGCACTGGCGTCTTGTCTATCGCATAAGAGTGCCGCAGGAAGTAGTACAACACTCTTAAAGCCGCATTATGTCGATGGATATATCCAGAGACTGCTCTCACCGGACACGCTGATAGAATATGCGTGAGCGTCTCTGGTGCCCTCTTGCAGGCCCGGCATGCAGTGTCCGGGACCTCGAGGCCCATAATACGGCTACGATAAACGAGGGTGTTTATGACACCATCCTGACACGCACAAATAAATCCCTCGGTTTCTGACATCAGACCAGCCGACTTGAGGAAGTTAAATGTCAGCTGGACCGACAGACCCTGTTCTTGCACATGTCTGAAGAACATGCCATGCATAGGCCTGGCTAAGTGTTGCTGGAACAACGCGTTTTGTTCAGCAGCTCTGATGATCTGCTTACGCTGGAGCTTCGATTTCCGCACGATGGAATTTACGGAAATATCCCCAGAATGCAAACAGAACTCTAAACCGAGAGACTCAGCGGCACGATTTGCTGCTTTGTACACACGTCAATTATTACATAGGCAATTAACGATTACATACTACATAGTCCTATAGGATAGAAATAGTTATAGGGATCCTCGTGGATGGGAGGTGGAGAAAATATGTGAGAATCAAAATTCGAAGGTAAATATAGTAACTCGCAATAGCTCAGTAGGTAGAGCACCTGACATGTAATCAGAGGGTCGTGGGTTCAAATCCTGCTTGCGCATTACATATTTTTTCCGAAATTTGATTTTCTAAATAAAATTTATTAATAAAAATTAATTTATTAATAAATTTAATTGTTTAATCGGTAGAGCGCCCGACATGACATCGGAAGATCCTGGGTTCGACTCCCGGTGCAGGACTATCCAATTTTTTCTGGAATTGTTTTGAAATGCAGGGTGCAAATAGCCATAACCCTCCGGCTGACGCTATTTGCACATTGCACGTAAAAGTCACGCAAAGTATAATATACCAAAAATTTGATTAAAATTTAATTTTTTTTTTTTTTTTTTTTTTTTATGCTACCAGTATGTAGCAAATACATTACATATAAATTACATATGGCTGGATGTCGATCTTATTTTATTCGTACTTTTACAGATTTTTTTTGGTATAAAAAAGGATTTATGAGAAAAAAAAAAAAAAAAAAAAACAGTTATCAGAACATCGATCCGGGTTTTAACGTCACAAAATGACATCAGAACCTGTCAACAACACCGCTACCCATCATGTAGCTTTTTATTTCAAAAACAGTTATCAGAACATCGATCCGGGTTTTAACGTCACAAAATGACATCAGAACCTGTCAACAACACCACTACCCATCATGTAGCTTTTTATTTCAAAAACAGTTATCAGAACATCGATCCGGGTTTTAACGTCACAAAATACGCATACCATTAAACAATTAAATTTATTAATAAATTAATTTTTATTAATAAATTTTATTTAGAAAATCAAATTTCGGAAAAAATATGTAATGCGCAAGCAGGATTTGAACCCACGACCCTCTGATTACATGTCAGGTGCTCTACCGCTGAGCTATTGCGAGTTACTATATTTACCATCGAATTTTTGATTCTCACATCTTATTCTCCACCTCCCATCCACGAGGCCAATACATTCATAAAATCATATAATAATCATATAATAAGTCAATATGCGATGACTGACTATCATTGTTTATTTTGTAATCACGTCAATCCATGTTCTTTTTGTTAAATATGATATCTCTTTAAATGTTCTGAAGAAGATGAAAATCCCCTCGTTTGCTATGAGTAACAAAATTCTTTTTTATTGTCATATTTCTACTTTTTGGAACATCTTGAGCTTCAACTTCATAGTCAAGTAAGCTAACTCGAGTTTAGCCTTGCCCGAACTGAGCCTAATTCAAGGTTGCTTATGATAAAATTCTCTGCAATGAGAAATTTTCAAAATTTGCGTAACATTTCCATCTCAAAAAAAATGACACTTGATGAAATGTATAATCCATTAGAAGCTGACGATTATCGAATTATCGAGAGAGTATGTCGAATACTGACGTTGAGATATCAAAAGATGAAAACAGAAATCATAAGACAAATATTATCTTGAAAAATGGAAATTTGTGCTCGAGTTTCAGAAGAGAATCGTCACTATATTCCCTCAACAATACTTGTGGATTTGATAGAATCATTCCAATATTAATATCCGCTTGTGATCATGAATATTTCAAGAATGTAATTAATAATTCAAATAGCTATGAATTTCATTTCATAAAAAAAATTATAGAAAAAGATATAATTGATTTAGAAATATATGAAGCAAGGCTAGAGATTTTGTCAAGAATAGAGTATTTTTATGATAATAGGATTATTACGAATAGTTCGGTAACCCTCAATATTGCTTCCAATGTTATTGATATCTGTCAAAAAATATTTCATAATGAACCCAGCTACACAATAGAAGCACAATGTAACAATTGTGGTAGTGTTAATATTGATAAATTGTTAATTACACCGAATTTGGAAGCTATGTTCACATATAACTATACAAGATTCCCTCATGTTTTAAACATAACGATTGAAGAAATAATGACTACGAGACACATCAAATGTCCACGAGGTCATAATTGTAAAATTGGAAAAATATACTTCAATAATCATCTTTTTATAGAATGTTTGTCTGATCATAATTTGAGAGTATCGTTGGACAAATTTCAAAAAATATTGAAGATCGATCATGAACGATACATTTTAACTGGGATAGTGAATTTTATAGATTCAGATATCATAAGTGAAGAGAATATTGGACATGACACAGCGTATATTCTGAAATTCGATGAGTGGTATGAAGTAGATGATTTATCACCTGATTAAATGAATGGAAAAGATTCATCTGATTCAGTCAATCCTCATCTATGCATATATATAAAAATTGGTAGTTGTGATTGAACGAAAATTATGTGGAGAGAACGTGATTAAAAATAATCTTATAATTTTGAAAAAGAAAGTATATAGTTGATCTCGTTATTAATTATCATCAATTTTATCATTGAAATGATTTTTTTTTAGAATATATTAATATATTATCGTCACAAACATACGTTTCATAAAATTGGGATTATTAACCGACGCAGCTGATACTTTTTCAACAGATATAAATCAAGAATGTTGAATTTATGCAAATATCAATATATTTGGGATATAAGATATTCTTCAAATTTGGCAAATGATTAAGTCACAACGACAATGGGTTCATCTTTCAATAAAAAAAGATTTACTTCACTATAATTAATTCAGATATATTGCCCTCCTCAGGGAAACATAGGAAAATGGAAATTCATGGAGGATCAATTTTGTGAATGGTTCCCTAGAATTATTATTTCAAGAATTCTAAAAGTTATAACACAAATGACGCATAGCCAAGACCTTTTAACCCTCTGAGGATTAATCCGCAAGCTTTATCTGGACACAGTTGCTTTAGAAAATTCCTATTCAGGAGGAAGAGAGCAGAGATGGACCAATGCCCTTGATGCGGAATGATAGACAATGTCAGTCACGCGATGTTTATGTCCGACAGATGAAACGAAGAGAGTCTTGAGTTGAAAGCTCATACCGGACGATAATTCAATAAGATGAGCATGATGATCAGCCTAACAAGCAGCAAGGGAAGCTGAAATCATCCACACAATGATTGATAAGAAAGAAGATGACATCAGAGCGCTACGTCACAGCGTCTGGAGACAATGTCCATGCTGAAGTGAAGCGAAAGTGGTTTGCAGCATAGTGCATGAATAATGTCACGGAGGTGGGTTTTTTAGTCAGTAAGAATCTGACACTACCCGCATCCCATCTGCGGGTGTCTCATGTAAGATTTTTCCCACCTCCAAAAAAAAATAAGCAGGAGCCCCATTACTTGTGCGTAATTTGAGAATCTTACATCTAATATTCTGCCAATGCAATTGGCAGAAAGCTTCCGAATGAATTTTTCAATTTCAAATCTACCCTCACTGATCTTATTCATATTAATCACGTCAATTCATGTTCTTTTTGTTAAATATGATATCTCTTTGAATGTTCTGAAGATGATGAGAATCCCCTCGTTTGCTATGAGTAACAAAATTTTTTTTTATTGTCATATTTCTACTTTTTGGAACATCTTGAGTCATATTCCATTGAAATCTTGAGCTTCAACTTCATAGTCAAGTTAGCTAACTCGAGTTTAGCCTTGCCCAAACTAAGCCTAATTCAAGGTTGCTTATGATAAAATTCTCTGCAATGAGAAATTTTCAAAATTTGCTTAACTTTAAATTTTTTCTCAATACTAAAATTGTGCTACCAAAAATCGATACAAGGAAAATATAATGTATAGATAGCATGAATCAATCAAGTTGATATAAACTATCTCATTTCAGAAGTCGAGATAATTCTACCACAACAATCAATCATATCACATAAAATGCGGAAAATTACTGAGTACCGACGCCTAGTAGAATGGTCAATTATTCTCAAATTATTGTTCGCTAACAATAATTTCCAACAAATTATGATGATGTGGTACTGAACACTTGTACGACCGAAATCAATGCCTAACAGACGGAGGGGCGTAAATGTTATGCTTATAAACAGCATTTCCAAGAATCAGAACCAAAATATAAGTGCTGTTTATAAGCATAACATTTGCGCCCCTTTATTTCTAAGGTGATGATGGGAAAGTCTGTGTAACAGTCAACTGTCACAAAATTGTGAATTACGTTATTCGATTCATTCACTTAAGATACTCATTTCACGTTATTGAATAGTGCAGATTCATTTGACCAATCTAATTGCGATTATAATTGATCATTAACTAGTGAATACTATTCATTGAAAAAAATGGAAGAATATGAATATCGTAAGTTTTCATTTGCAATTGACAATAATTATCTACGAAAAATGATTTATTCAGATACTTACATATTTATTATTTGGATAGTTTTTGATGACGACTAGGATGAAGCTATGATTGAAGCATTGGGAGAGTTCAAGAAGAATTCCTAAAATCTATTGCATGTTTCTAACATCAAAATGAGGTAATTCACAGTAATGATTTCAAAATATTCATGTAGAAAAGTGGGATTAGGGAAAATTTTCGATTTTTGTTGTAAAGGCTTTCAGTGTCAAAAAAATTAAAAATCATGCTATGGTCGTATTAGCGAGAGCGTAAACATCGGAAAAGTTGGGAGCCAAGTTCCCCCACCACGATGGTCGTATGGGAAAACATAGTGATGTGGGAAGACAACTCACAGCGTTTTTCCAATGTTCACGCTTTCGCTAGTACGACAATAACCTACAGATATCAATATATTTGGGATATAAGATATTCTTCAAATTTGGCAAATGATTAAGTCACAACGACAATGGGTTCATCTTTCAATAAAAAAAGATTTACTTCACGATAATTAATTCAGATATATTGCCCTCCTCAGGGAAACATAGGAAAATGGAAATTCATGGAGGATCAATTTTGTGAATGGTTCCCTAGAATTATTATTTCAAGAATTCTAAAAGTTATAACAAATGACACATAGCCAAGACCTTTCAACCCTCTGAGGATTAATCCGCAAGCTTTATCTGGACACAGTTGCTGTAGAAAATTTCTATTCAGGAAGAAGAGAGCAGAGACGGACCAATGCCCTTGATGCGGAATGATAGACAATGTCAGTCACAGGATGTTTATGTCCGACAGATGAAACGAAGAGAGTCTTGAGCTGAAAGCTCATACCGGACGATAATTCAATAAGATTAGTATGATGATCAGCCTAACAAGCAACAAGGGAAGCTGAAATCATCCACACAATGATTGATAAGAAAGAAAATGACATCAGAGCGCTACGTCACAGCGTCTGGAGACAATGTCCATGCTGAAGTGAAGCGAAAGTGGTCTGCAGCATAGTGCATGAATGATGTCACGGAGGTGGGTTTTTTAGTCAGTGAGAATCTGACACTACCCGCACCCCATCTGCGGGTGTCTCATGTAAGATTTTTCCCGCCGCCCAAAAAAAAAAAAAAAAAAAAATGGCATCACTGATCTGTGCGTGGAATGCGAAAACTAAAATAAGCCTCAGAGGGTTAAGTTTGTTCCAAATATAATCAATTGAATAGTTTTGAAGATATAGCTTGCTTTTTCTGATGTTTCTATGCTAATATCTAAAAGACTACTGGACCGATTCTGCCCAGTTTCAATACCAACCTTTGTGCTCATCAGATGTATAACCTCACAAAATTTGAGGTCTCTATCTCAATTATTTATTAAGTTATCGTGGAATCAAGATCTGAGCTCCCACCACCCCGGGGGTCAAAGATGCGGCTCTTGGACGCGCATCTCCTCGCGGAGACTGGACGCTGTGATTCCATTTTTCATCGAGAAAAGTCGAAAAAACGATATTTCAACATTTTCATTTTTCTCAAAAACTATCCGGCCGATTTAGCTGAAATTTTTGTGAGAGCTTGGGGCACGCATGGCGAATTTATGGTAAAATTTTCAGATCGCTAGCTAACCCCACTTCAGAGTAAAGCGGAAAATGCGTCATCACACACACACACACACACACACAGACATTTTTAAAAAATGACGGATCTCGAAGTTTTGGGTCATTTGCAGTCATATCATGATGAAATCTCAAAATCGAAAAAAATTACGATTACAAAGCTTCCATTCGGAAGCCAAACGTAAAGAATTCGGAAGATCCAAGTTGCTTGGAAAACTGATTGTGACAACCGGAGTTTCCGAGCAGCTTATATATCCGGTGAAAAACCAGGATGAAGAGGGGATAGCACCCTTGAGACCATGCTCCAGAAGCAGACATCTTGGAAGAAGCGATGAATAGGAAAAAGATGCAGTTTCATGTTTTCAGGTTTTTTTTTTCAGACAAACCCACTTTCTCTCTCTCTCTCTCCTCTTGAAAAATACCCACTTTCTCTTTCTCTCCCCTCGAAAAATACCTTTGGTGGAGAAGCCTCCTTGAGAAAGAAAGAAGCACGAATGTTTCTTAGCGGAAAAAGTTTTATGGTAGGGGATGGGAAAAAGTTTTGGGCAAAATTCTTTCTTTTTTTCTTTAAATCAATTTTTTTTAGTTTTTTCCTTTACTTTTTTTCTTATTTATTAATGAAAATTCTTATTTTATACATTGTTTCTATAAAATAAGTAGTTTAAAAGCTAATGAGAATTGATTTTAAGGTTAATTGGGATATTGGACAATTAAATAAATATTCGAAGTCAATCTTCACATTTATTGTCTAAAATCGCGACGTTTCGCTCCTAATCAGGAGCGAAACGTCGCGATTTTAGAAAATAAATGTGAAGATTGACTTCGAATATTTATTTAATTGTCCAATATCCCAATTAACCTTAAAATCAATCGTATCATCATGGACGACAACAATAAGAGCTAATGAGAATATTGCGAGAATCTCAAATAAAAACGTTATTTGAGGAAAAAATTATTCATGAAAATTCAGATGAAATGAAAATGAAATTAGTCGAATTTTTATAAAAGTTGCGTGAAACTTTCGAAATCTAACCCTTGACGCAGCAAGCTCTCCTCCTCATTGTCGGGAATGTCTATGTGTAGATTAACCCACTCTTGTGGAGTAAATCGCGGACATCCTTCCGAAGTGATTGTGTCAATCGATGGAAGACGATTGACTGCGAAAAAGAAAAAAAGTAAAAAAATGAATTATTCATTCGAAATTTATAAAAATATCCTAAAAAAAAAGTTAATTACGGTGAATATTTACCGTAGTCGTCGAATTGTTCTTCGTCGAAGCACTCTGCCATGCGTGATACAGCATCCAGCGCAGCTTTTTGTTCCTGGCGAAGTTTATCGAGGGCTAGAAACTCTGCTTTCTTTTCTGCTGCTCTATTTAGGCGCCTCTCCCTCTCCTCTTTCATTTTATCCAGCCAATTTTTCAACGCTGAATGTAACGAACGATCATTTTTATCGTTGAACACTTTTTTAACCCGTTTTAACCATTCTTCGTCTTCCTTGGAGATCTTTCGTCTTTTCCTCACAGGCCCCCCGCTGACAGGTTGTCGATTTATGACAGGTTTTATTACCCTTACTTTTGGTAATTTCACCTGAGGAGTTTCGACGGTATCCTTCCTTGTTGGGAGACTCCCTGGGGCCACTTCATTGTTCTCGGCGCTCACTGTCACATTTGATTCAAACGGTTGAATCCACTTTCCACCGGGCACTTTTTTAATCACTTTATTCACTCTATTCACTTTTATTTCCACTTTTTGCTCCATATCGCGTGATGCTGATGCTCTGCTTCTCGAAATATCCAAAGGGTTGTGAACCATGGATAAACTGCTGCTGTTGGAGATGATCATGACCTTTTTTCAGATGGAAACTGTGCCCCAAATTTCAGACACTTTGCCGAAGTAGCCCCAATTTCCCGTATTCGGAGCATGGAAAATTGATGGGAGTGGGGATACGTGCTGCCCCCTTTTTCGCTAGAAACGCGTGGGCGAGTGGAAAATCAGAGCACGTAGTGGAGGGGGTTCACGCGTGTGTGGTCCATTTTCTGGCCTCGGATATTCGGAAAAACCCCCCTATAAAAAAGGTTCCGTCGGAAACTAGCGTCAGTTCATCCTTGACTTTATACCTGCTGCGGGATCATGGCCACCAACAAGTCAGTGACTGGTAGTGCACCCGAACAGCATGTGGTATTGGCGCAGTTAGTTTCTTTGAATAAATCCGACACAAAGCAACTTCGTGTCGGTTTACAATGGAGCACTGTAAAAGAATTTGGGCAGACAGTCCAGATTATTGCGTCACGCCCGCATCGTGCCGTAATTTCTCTAAGTGGTGAATAATGGCACCTGCTGTGCGAGGATCTCCCTCACTTACAACAATACTTTGAAACGTCGGGAGCTTCAACGGAGCTCCAAGGGCAATTCCTCGAAAAGATTTATGGAAAGCTGAATGTGCAATTCACAAACAGTTTCCAAAATCGTTCCATCACATTTTCCCCCGCCGATGGTGAACAAAAGATTGTGATGTTAAAACCAACAATTATGGAGCTGAAAAAGAAAGCATCGTGGGCCAATCAATGGCTGTATCATTTGAACAATTTGCCGATTGTTGCATACAAGGATTCTCTCCTTGATATCACCACACGTGTGGTGATAAAGCGTATGCCGTATAACGCATTACCGGAGGCTGCTCAGCTACGAGAATTCATCCAAGCCGATTTTGAGGACATCTTCAAGGGCAGTTATGCAGATCTACGCGAACGTTTCCCCCGATATAATTTAGAATATTTCTGTCAATTCTTCGGTGAATTATTCAATTTTGATTTTAATACTTTAAGCTACGCGTTAGGCAGTCCTGTGGAGGTGCCGGCCTTTTATATACCCTATGATTAGGACCGGAAACATTATTTAAATTCGAGTCTCACTAAGTTGCTAAGCAACTAGGATACTCGAATCAATAAATAAATTTGATAATTGAATCATATTCTAAATGTCAAAGTGACATTTGTGAGTTTTTGAGCGTTTGAATTTTGAGGTGACCTCTGAAAGGAGTTCTGAGGGGACCTCTGAGCGGAATTCTAAGGGGAACTTCGAGGGGACTTCTGAGTGGAACTCTGAGCGGAACTCTGAGGAGACCTCTGAGGGGACCTCTGAGCGGAACTCTGAGGAGACCTCTGAGCGGAACTCTGAGGAGACCTCTGAGGGGACCACTGAGCGGAACTCTGAGGAGACCTCTGAGGGGACCTCTGAGCGAAACTCTGAGGAGACCTCTGAGCAGAACTCTGAGGAGACCTCCGAGGGGACCTCTGAGCGGAACTCTAAGGAGACCTCTGAGGGGACCTCTGAGCGGAACTCGCGGCAAACTTTCAAATGCCTGAAAACTCGCAAATATCATTTTGACATTCCAAACTTTATTCATTAATGGCATTAAATTCCGTAAGAACCGGTGGCGAAAGGTGAAGAGCATTGTCTTTTGCAGTCGGACGATCCGAGTTCAAATCCAATGTGATTATTCTTTTTTTAACTTTCAATTAATCTGAAAAGTTAAAAAAAAAAGAATGTCGTTGGTTTTGAACCCGGATCGTCTGGATGAAAAGTATAACACTCTCCACCTTTCGCCACCGGTTCTTCTGGAAGTAAATGTGATCAAAGAGTCCACGATTTTCCAGCCCGCTCCCTTCGGCTCATCCAAATGATTCCTCCCAATTCATTTTATGCTTATTTCATTAATAATTGCATCGGAATTATTAATGAAATTAGAAGAATGAATTGGGATTAATCATTCGGATGAGCTGGGGGAATCGCAGGGGGAAGTTCCAAGGGCAAGCGGCTCGGTAAATTATTAATCCATTAATGGGATTAAATTTCATAAGAACCGGTGGCGAAAGGTGGAGAGCGTTGTCTTTTGCAGTCGGACGATCCGAGTTCAAATCCAATGTGATTATTCATTTTTTAACTTTCAATTAATCTGAAAAGTTAAAAAAAAAAGAATGTCGTTGGTTTTGAACCCGGATCGTCTGGATGAAAAGTATAACACTCTCCACCTTTCGCCACCGGTTCTTCTGGAAATAAATGTGATTAAAGAGTGCACGATTTTCCAGCCCGCTCCCTTCGGCTCATCCAAATGATTCCTCCCAATTCATTTTATGCTTATTTCATTAATAATTGCATTGGAATTATTAATGAAATTAGAAGAATGAATTGGGATTAATCATTCGGATGAGCCGGGGGAATCGCAGGGGGAAGCTCCAAGGGCAAGCGGCTCGGTAAATTATTAATCCATTAATGGCATTAAATTTCATAAGAACCGGTGGCGAAAGGTGGAGAGCGTTGTCTTTTGCAGTCGGACGATCCGAGTTCAAATCCAATGTGATTATTCTTTTTTTAACTTTCAATTAATCTGAAAAGTTAAAAAAAAACTCTCGTTGGTTTTGAACCCGGATTGTCTGGATGAAAAAGATAACGCTCTCCACCTTTCACCACCGGTTCTTCTGGAAGTAAATGTGATTAAAGAGTCGATGATTTTCCAGCCCGCTCCCTTCGGCTCATCCAAATGATTACTCCCAATTCATTTTATGCTTATTTCATTAATAATTGCATTGGAATTATTAATGAAATGAGAAGAATGAATTGGGATTAATCATTCAGATGAGCCAGGGGAAGCTCCAAGGGCAAGCGGCTCGGCAAATTATTAATCCATTAATGGCATTAAATTTCATAAGAACCGGTGGCGAAAGGTGGAGAGCGTTGTCTTTTGCAGTCGGACTATCCGAGTTCAAATCCAATGTGATTGATCCTTTTTTAACTTTCAATTAATCTGAAAAGTTAAAAAAAAAAAGAATCTCGTTGGTTTTGAACCCGGATCGTCTGGATGAAAAAGATAACACTCTCCACCTTTCGCCACTGGTTCTTCTACCAGAATAAGCGAATAAAAAGTACATGATTTACCAGCCCACTCCCTTCAGCTCACCCAAATGATTCCTCCCAATTCATTTTATGCTTATTTCATTAATAATTGCATTGGAATTATTGATGAAATTAGAAGAATGAATTGGGATTAATCATTCGGATGAGTCGGGGGAATCACAGGGGGAAGCTCCAAGTGCAAGCGGCTCGGTAGATTATTTGTCCATTAATGACCTTTAATTCCATAAGAACCAGTGGCGAAAGGTGGAGAGCGTTGTCTTTTGCAGTCGGACGATCCGAGTTCAAATCCAATGTGATTGATCTTTTTTTAACTTTCAATTAACCTGAAAAGTTAAAAAAAAAAGAATCTCGTTGGTTTTGATCCCGGATCGTCTGGATGAAAAAGATAACGCTCTCCACCTTTCGCCACCAGTTCTTCTGGGAGTGAATGTGATTAAAGAGTCCATGATTTACCAGCCCGCTCCCTTCGGCTCATCCAAATGATTACTCCCAATTCATTTTATGCTTATTTCATTAATAATCGTATTGGAATTATTAATGAAATGAGAAGAATGAATTGGGATTAATCATCCGGATGAGCCAGGGGAAGCTCCAAGGGCAAGCAGCTCGGCAAATTATTAATCCATTAATGGCATTAAATTTCATAAGAACCGGTGGCGAAAGGTGGAGAGGGTTGTCTTTTGCAGTCGGACGATCCAAGTTCAAATCCAATGTGATTATTCTTTTTTTAACTTTCAATTAATCTGAAAAGTTAAAAAAAAAAGAATCTCGTTGGTTTTGAACCCGGATTGTCTGGATGAAAAAGATAACACTCTCCACCTTTCGCCACTGGTTCTTCTAAAAGAATAGGCGAATAAAAAGTACATGATTTACCAGCCCACTCCCTTCGGCTCACCCAAATGATTCCTCCCAATTCATTTTATGCTTATTTCATTAACAATTGCATTGGAATTATTAATGAAATGAGAAGAATGAATTGGGATTAATCATTCGGATGAGCCAGGGGAAGCTCCAAGGGCCAGCGGCTCGGCAAATTATTAATCCATTAATGGCATTAAATTCCGTAAGAACCGGTGGCGAAAGGTGCAGAGCATTGTCTTTTGCAGTCGGACGATCCGAGTTCAAATCCAATGCGATTATTCATTTTTTAACTTTCAATTAATCTGAAAAGTTAAAAAAAAAAGAATGTCGTTGGTTTTGAACCCGGATCGTCTGGATGAAAAATATAACACTCTCCACCTTTCGCCACCGGTTCTTCTGGAAGTAAATGTGATTAAAGAGTGCACGATTTTCCAGCCCGCTCTCTTCGGCTCATCCAAATGATTCCTCCCAATTCATTTTATGCTTAATTCATTAATAATTGCATTGGAATTATTAATGAAATTAGAAGAATGAATTGGGATTAATCATTCGGATGAGCCGGGGGAATCGCAGGGGGAAGTTCCAAGGGCAAGCGGCTCGGTAAATTATTAATCCATTAATGGCATTAAATTTCATAAGAACCGGTGGCGAAAGGTGGAGAGCGTTGTCTTTTGTAGTCGGACGATCCGAGTTCAAATCCAATGTGATTATTCTTTTTGTAACTTTCAATTAATCTGAAAAGTTAAAAAAAGAAGAATCTCGTTGGTTTTGAACCCGGATTGTCTGGATGAAAAAGATAACGCTCTCTACCTTTCGCCACCGGTTCTTCTGGGAGTGAATGTGATTAAAGAGTCCATGATTTACCAGCCCGCTCCCTTCGGCTCATCCAAATGATTACTCCCAATTCATTTTATGCTTATTTCATTAATAATCGTATTGGAATTATTAATGAAATGAGAAGAATGAATTGGGATTAATCATCCGGATGAGCCAGGGGAAGCTCCAAGGGCAAGCGGCTCGGCAAATTATTAATCCATTAATGGCATTAAATTTCATAAGAACCGGTGGCGAAAGGTGGAGAGGGTTGTCTTTTGCAGTCGGACGATCCAAGTTCAAATCCAATGTGATTATTCTTTTTTTAACTTTCAATTAATCTGAAAAGTTAAAAAAAAAAGAATCTCGTTGGTTTTGAACCGGGATCGTCTGGATGAAAAAGATAACACCCTCCACTTTCGCCACTGGTTCTTCTGGAAGTAAAGGCGAATAAAAAGTAGATTGCTTACCAGCCCGCTCTCTTCGGCTCACCCAAATGATTACTCCCAATTCATTTTATGCTCATCCCATTAATAATTGCATTGAAGTTATTAATGAAATTAGAAGAATGAATCGGGACTAATCATTTAGATGAGCCGGGGGAACACAGGGGGAAACTCTAAGAACAAGGGCTCGGTTAATTAATTATCAATTAATTACCTCATCTTTTCCAAGAATCAGTAGTGAAAGGTTGAGAGTGTGGTCTTTTTGAGCCAGATGAGCCAAGCTTAAAACCAATGTGATTATTCTTTCTAAAGTTCCATTTAATCTAAAAAGTGAGCGAAAAAATAATCATATAAGTTTTGAACTCGGATCTTCAGAATCGAAAATACAACGCACTCCAACCTTCGCCATCGATTCTTCAAAAAAATGAAGTAAGTTATTGGTTGATATTCCAACCCACCGCCGTTTTCTCCATCTTAGAAATTGATCAGGAAATGACTGAACAGCAGCAGCCGTTCAGAAAACACTATCATTGAGGTATTCGCTGCAAGACAACTGTATGCACATAGCATATAAAAATGAAGTTTCCGACGTGAGACTATTCAAAAATGTGGCCCTGAAAAGGGCCATTGATTGGAACGCCTTGAAATTGGCCGATCCACATGTTGGTTCTGAAAAGTACCATTTTAGATACTCCTACAGGGGCTGAAAGCTGCTCGAAGTGACCGCCACCTTCCCGCAAGCACAGCTGAGCACGATCAAGCATCTCTGCATGCACTTGGCGTAGCATTTGGGGCGTGATTGTCGCAACAGCAGCATGCAATCGCGCAACCAACTCCATCTCATCCTGCAAGTTTGACCCATAAATTTGCTCCTTTAGGTAACCCCAAAGGAAAAAATCGAGAGGCGTCAAGTCAGGGGATCTATGTAGGAAAAGGAAAAGGGAACCAATGATGGAGAATTAGGAATATGGAAGTGGTATGTCCGAATCGTCCGCGAAAATAGAACTATTGATTGTTTGCAAAGCCACCATTATCAATAGATCATTCAGATGGTGGTACTATGTAAGTCATCAACAGTTCTATTTTAGATAATGTAATTACGAAAATTCAGACTCTTGAGGTGGGGCTCACCGTGCTGGCCACGCGACTGGTCCTCCCCTTCCAATCCACTACTCGGGGAACCAATTATGCAGCAGTCGCCTAACATTTCCAGCGTAGTGCGCTGGAGCGCCATCTTGCTGGAACCAAACGGCTCGGTCACCTGGACTATCACCAATGATTTCCGGCAAGGTGTTCTCCAGAAATGCTAAATAATTGTCTCCCTGCAAAGAAACGCAACAAAAATTATTGAAGCTGAGTCGATCTTATCTTTTTTCTCCTGAAGTGAGACAATTTAGTATAACTTACATTCAGAGGATCTGGAGCTAAGCGAATAAACACTTCATCACCAAGGATTGCTCCCCAGACATTCAGTCTCTGCCACTGAATCTGGAAAGCTCGTTGGCGGGATGCGTGCGGGTTTTCCTGCGACCAGACATGTGAATTGTGTGAATTCAATGTGCCTGTTCTGTCAAAACACGACTCATCCGACCAACAAACATTGCTGATGAAGTGAGGATCGAAGGCACTCTGGTCAACAATGAATCGGCAGAATGCCATCCGTGCTCTCTCATCACCAGGATGTAGTTCCTGAACGGGCGTGTACTTGAAAGGGTGGTATTGTTCCTTTTGAAGTACACGATGCACGGTAGACTTACTGGATCCCACTTCACGAGCGATCTTTCGAACGCTGGTTGTGGGATCTAGCTCCACTTCCTCCAAGATCCGCTCTTCCAAGGCGATCCTCTCACCAGCAACACCTTCTCCACCGCGTCGTGGCACAAGACGATTCTCTTCTGCCATTCGTTGATGGAGATCGATGAAAACACGCCGATTGGGATGGCGACGGTTGGGGAAATCACGAGCGTACGCATCCATTGCCATTTGGGCATCTTCCCCACACAACCCATAATAAAAATGCATGTCGCGATACTCGTGAGCCGTAAACATTTCGATCACTCAAAGAATACTTCCATGACAACTGCACTTATGGAAAGTCACGAAGAAAGTGAGGAAATGAAGAGCGGCCACGACAATCGAAAAGCGCGCTTTTCATTTGTTTAAAGAGACACAGCGAGTATGACGCGAAGAGCATTTCATCGTTCTTCCGTCTCTCTCTCACATTCTGCGAGCCGGGTGATGACACAGCTTTCTGTGAGTGTCATTCGCAGAATTTGCATTTTTCGCGATGTATTTTGGAAACTAAACGAGATAAAGCAAATTTGTAAAGATCATTTCTTCTACCTCAATGAGACGAAGAAAAGACGTTCCTAACAAATTTGCTCTATCTCGCTTAGTTTCCAAGATGGAGCCGTGAGAATAGTGCCGTGGAAAAAAAAGATTTTTTTTTTGCCGTCGGACAAATTTTTAAAATTTTTTCTCGGAAACTAATTGAAATAGAGTAATTTTTTAGGAGATCGATTTTATTTATCCTACCGAAATAATGAAAAATGATCTCTTGCAAATTTACTTTATCTCACTCGGTTTCCGAGATAAACGCCGACGAAAGTCAGCTGTGCAAGAGAGATCGACTGAGGTGGATTTAACGTTCTCTTTCTCTCGCACTCACAGTCATTTTTATAGGCAAAACGTTGATGTTCGGTTATCTGGGAAAATAAGCGAGATAGAGCAAATTTATAGAAGGAAATGTTTAAAGCGAGTTGATTTCCGGACTGGTCTGTGGGTGGCGAAAAGGCATGTGAATTAAGGTGTTGAGAGACTAGTTGAGAGGCACATGGAAAACTCATTCTTTATTAATGAGGAAAAACCAGCTTGTTGATAGATATAAAATTACAGATCACAATATGCTTGTTATAGTTGAAATTCACAATCATGCTCATAAAGTTGAATTACAATAATTATAGTTGAATTAATTAAACCAATAGTTCAATCTCTAATAGTTGATATAATCACGAACAATAGCACTTAATGCATCACTTTAAGTGTCTATCACTGCAATGTCTAATAGTTGATGTTCACGAACGATAGCACTTAAATCGTCACTTTAAGTGTCTATCACTTCAATGGCTAATAGTTGAGATTCACGAACGATAGCACTTAATTCGTCACGTTAAGTGTCTATCACTTCTTGATCACTCCCATTATCGTTGGACTCCATAAACGAATTGTACGGTCAAAGATCACCTGTCTTGTTGAGAGTTCAGTCGTAACTAATTTTTGGACTCCTGCGGGTCCAAGAGAGAGAGAGAGAGAGAGAAGGGGGGGGGGGGATTCGTGCCTTTACCGCGTTTATAGTGTCGCTAGACACCTTGAGACTGGCACTTTATAATTGGTGATATTTCTCGCGGTAAACTCACTCTGTTTTAAACATCCTCCCCCCATTCAGCAGTTGTAAGCTGCTGAATTATCCTCTTGATCAATAATTATTGACCAATTTCTATTTCGTTGGATTACTTCGAGTTTCTCTGTAGAGTCGTTTGTTGATGGCACATTTGTAGTTGATTCTCTGCTGCCTTGATACGTAAACAACACTGTGGTCTTTGTTTTGATTCAAGACACAATAGCTCACGTACCAGAATATTCGTTGGTAGCCTAGGCGATTACGTCACGCTGTTGTGATTCTGTGCTGGCTCATGTAGACCCCGAAAATTTCTTCACCATGAGGCCTCACCTTTTTTCACACCACGTTTTCTGCTCTTTTTTTTACCCACAAATCCGCTACTCGAAGGACCAATGTTTAAAGCGAGTTGATTTCCGGACTGGTCTGTGGGTGGCGAAAAGGCATGTGAATTAAGGTGTTGAGAGACTAGTTGAGAGGCACATGGAAAACTCATTCTTTATTAATGAGGAAAAACCAGCTTGTTGATAGATATAAAATTACAGATCACAATATGCTTGTTATAGTTGAAATTCACAATCATGCTCATAAAGTTGAATTACAATAATTATAGTTGAATTAATTAAACCAATAGTTCAATCTCTAATAGTTGATATAATCACGAACAATAGCACTTAATGCATCACTTTAAGTGTCTATCACTGCAATGTCTAATAGTTGATGTTCACGAACGATAGCACTTAAATCGTCACTTTAAGTGTCTATCACTTCAATGGCTAATAGTTGAGATTCACGAACGATAGCACTTAATTCGTCACGTTAAGTGTCTATCACTTCTTGATCACTCCCATTATCGTTGGACTCCATAAACGAATTGTACGGTCAAAGATCACCTGTCTTGTTGAGAGTTCAGTCGTAACTAATTTTTGGACTCCTGCGGGTCCAAGAGAGAGAGAGAGAGAGAGAAGGGGGGGGGGGATTCGTGCCTTTACCGCGTTTATAGTGTCGCTAGACACCTTGAGACTGGCACTTTATAATTGGTGATATTTCTCGCGGTAAACTCACTCTGTTTTAAACAGGAAATTTTTCTTTCTCGCATTGAGATGAAGAAGAAATATCTCCTGGGCATTCGCTCTATCTTGCTTAGTTTCCGACATAATTGATTAATAACAGGGACTGGTAACGTTACTTTAGTTTAGTTTAGTTTCCGGGCGAATAACTAAACGAAAGCGGTAACGTTAGTCGCAGTAACAAAAGTAGTAACAAAACTCGACTAACGTTAGTCACAGTAACAAAAGTAGTAACAAAACTCGACTAATGTTAGTCGCAGTAACAAAAGTAGTAACAAAACTCGACTAACGTTAGTCGCAGTAACAAAAGTAGGAACAAAACTCGACTAACGTTAGTCGCAGTAACAAAAGTAGGAACAAAACTCGACTAACGTTAGTCGCAGTAACAAAAGTAGTAACGAAACTCGACTAACGTTAGTCGCAGTAACAAAAGTAGTAACAAAACTCGACTAACGTTAGTCGCAGTAACAAAAGTAGGAACAAAACTTGACTAACGTTAGTCGCAGTAACAAAAGTGGAAACAAAACTCTACTAACGTTAGTCGCAGTAACAAAAGTAGGAACAAAACTCGATTAACGTTAGTCGCAGTAACAAAAGTAATAACAAAACTCGACTAACGATAGTCGCAGTAACAAAACTCGACTAACGTTAGTCACCATATCAATCAAACAGGCGTCCGTGGCAGCGGAATTTTACGTCCTTTTACAATTGAAAGACGATAATTTACGTTGGCTACTTTGATGTAATTGAGCGTAACCTGAACGTAATTTAGCCTCTTTGCCTCTCCCCTCGCATCGCGTCTTTACTATAGATTTACGTTTTTTTTATCGATTTCTCTCTTAATTATATGCTTGAAAATATCCCGTCATCACCGTTAGCGTAATTTCCTGAAAACGAAGTGAATTAAAAAAAAAAAAGAATTCGATTCGGTAGTTCTCGAAATACTCCAAGCGGTCACTCATCCAAGTACTGACCAAATCCAGTGCTGCTTAACTTCTGTGACCGCCTGGAGATTCCTCGTTATCTACTGCTAATCTGAAACATGGATACCGTGGACCATGAAACAAGGATAACGTAGGAGAAATAGCAACTAACGCAGCGACCAACGCCTACTTGTTATTATATCATCTCAATTCCAAATTTCAATTAAGGATAAGTGGGGTAAAATGCATATGAGAATAAAACCATTGGAGATAGATCTTTCTGATAACAGCATGGAAAACATGAGGAGACATTCGGTTAAAAATAAGCCCCAGAATTTTGCCATAGCTTGGAAATTCCAAATGGAGGTGAAAAGTGAGATCATTTGGTATGATTTTATCGGATTCACCATTGAAAAATAGCTATACCTGAAGTATTTATGAGCATTTTCATGAAAATCTGTGTTTTCTTCATAAATACTTTGAAAATCGACATTTGCAAATTGACAACTCCATAAATCATTCGCAAGTGATGTAACTTTCCACCTCCATTCAGAATTTCTACGCTATGCTCAATGAAACTCATGAGATTTCACATTTTTCTTTTTTTAATTTTGTCTTTGAATCTTGACCAAAAAATCATTTTTTTACTAATGACAAAAAATTATTCCTGACAGATGAATTCCACTCCAAATTTCTCCCACTTCCCACTGATTTCACGAAAAATAATAAATTCTTAATATTTTCACTAATTTCAAATTCTTTTCATAATGTTGACATAAGAACACAAACGTTCTACCCCACTTTTCCCCCTCTACTATCTTTCTCCCTCTTCGCTTTTTCTCCACCATTAATTTCGTGAATTTTCAAAATACAAAAAAAATGTACATTAAATCCACGTCAGAATCAACCGCATCCAACTGTACGTTCAAATACAATGATGGACGTCCAGGTTTTCGGGCCTTCTCAATGTATTCTGATGTTAAAAAATAGATTTTACGTCAGAATATGGTAACGGTACGTTCGGCATCCACAAAGATCAAAGGAATATGTTGAAAATTCGTCGAATCCGTCGCAAAAAATTCGAATCGGGTGACTAACGTTAGTCGAGTTTTGTTACTGCGACTAACGTTAGTCGAGTTTTGTTACTACCTTTGTTACTGCGACTAACGTTAGTCGAGTTTTGTTGCTACTTTTGTTACTGCGACTAACGTTAGTCGAGTTTTGTTACTTCTTTTGTTACAGCGACTAACGTTAGTCGAGTTTTGTTCCTACTTTTGTTACTGCGACTAACGTTAGTCGAGTTTTGTTTCCACTTTTGTTACTGTGACTAACGTTAGTCGAGTTTTGTTACTACTTTTGTTACTGCGACTAACGTTAATCGAGTTTCGTTACTACTTTTATTACTGCGACTAACGTTAGTCGAGTTTTGTTACCACTTTTGTTACTGCGACTAACGTTAGTCGAGTTTTGTTCCTACTTTTGTTACTGCGACTAACGTTAGTCGAGTTTTGTTTCCACTTTAGTTTCGGTATTAATGTGTTTCCGAGTAACTAAACGCAAGAAACGCAGTTTCGTTTCGTTACCGAGTTTTGTTACCAGTCCCTGATTAATAATATTTTGCATACGAAAATGATCGTGAGTGCGAGAGAGAGGGAACGTCAAATCCACCTCAGTCGTTCTCTCTTGCACAGCTGACTTTCGTCGGCGTTTATCTCGGAAACCGAGCGAGATAAAGGAAATTTGCAAGAGATCATTTCTTATTATTTTGGTAAGATAGAGAAAATTGATGTCTTAAAAAATTGAACCATCTTTCTTTTTGACTAAGACGACTGGTGATGCCCATGGGCTAGTGCTTGGTTCAATTACATCATTTTCTATCATCTCTCTTAATAGATCATAGGCTTTTTCTTGATAATAGATGGGTATTCGTCGTGAATTTTGTTTGATGGGTGCTGAATTTTCGATAATAATCTCATGTTCAAGTCCGTGATATTTTCCAATGTCTCTATTATTTTTTGCGAAACAATCTTGAAATTCAATCAGTAATTTCTTGCATTCTTGTTTTTGTTGAGCGTTCAATAATTTGATTGAATCTTGGTAAAGTTCAGTCAGGAATTCAGGGAGTTGATTGATTTCTGTGTCGATTTTGTTAACAGATATGAAATTTGTCGAGGAATGATCAAATTTATCCTTTAGAACGTTATGAAAGCCTTTTAGAATTCCTGCCTTTCCACAAAAATCTAATCCAAGAACGCAATCTTCTTTGATATTTGCAAAAACGACTTCCGTTAAGATTGCGACAGTACTGACGGAAATTGTAGCCTTTTTGATCGCTGTATAGTTAAGTTTATTTCCAGCGATAGTTCGAATCGAATAGTTAGTTTTGACATCTTCCATAGAGTCTAATTGATGATGGAATAATCGGGGGTTTACCAAAGAAACGTCGGAGCCAGTATCAACAAGCATAGAACAGGATCTATTATTAATTTTGCCATATAAAATTAATTTTTCTGGATTCGTTGTCTTTTGTAGAGCGTATACTTCTTTGAAGGATTGTACTGGTTCTTGATTTTCTTTGGTATCGTTCAGTGAAGTCAGTTCATCCCCCGCTGTACTGACTCTTCGTAGTTTTCCGGTACTTGATGTTGAGGCTGTTCTGATAATGAAGTTTCATCATTATTCGGAAGTACTTGTTGTGTAAAATAACTTCCCCTATTTTGGTTAGAATTATTTTGTCTTTGATTATTTATGAAATTTTGATATGGAGGTTTATTTCCATTTGGATTGAATTTTGGTTTATTTAGGTTCCGATTATTCCGTTGGTTATCGGTTTGTTGTGGACATTGATAACTTATATGACCATTTTCTCCACATGTGAAACATTTAGTTAGTTGTTTATTCGGAAAATTTCTTGAAAAATTCCATTGACCTGTTTTATTTCCGTTAATTCCATTATTTGAGTTGAATTTATTAAAATGTTTTTGTTGAGTATTTTCTGAACTGTTTGACTGTTCAAATCGTTGTTTTTTCTCAACTTCATAAATCGCTCTTAGTTCAGTAGCTCTTTGTAATGCTTCTCGAATAGATGAGATACGTTCAGATCGTAATTTTGTAGCTATTCGAGTGTTCAATAACCCGTCGATGAAATAACCACATGCTATTGTAGTTCGGGTAGATGCAGAAGTATCGATGAATGCGCGATTTGTTAATTTCTCGATTTCTCCGGCCTATGTGATGATGTTTTCTTCTCTTTTTTGTTTCCGTATCTTCAGTTGATTGAGATACATCTGTGCGTATTGTTTCTCTCCGAATCGGTTGTCTAAAGCCTCTTTCACTTTATGGAAATTATTAAGATCTTCTTCAGGAATCGAATCTAATAATTCACTAGCTTTTCCTTTTAGACATGCTACGAGTTGGACTGTTTTTGTGTAATATGTCCATTTGTTGTATTTAGCAGTGACTTCAAACTGTTTATAAAATTGAGACCATGAGGTGGATCCATCATAATCTCGTAATTTAATTTGATTTTTGTTATTTGAAGTTGAAATATCTATAGGATTTTCACGAATTGAAAGGTTATCACGAATTTCAAACGGTGGAAAATCATTATTTGTTAGGTGATTGTTTGTAGTGTTATTTTCAATTTTGTGTTCAATGTCATTAATTTGGTCTTGTATTTCATCGAATTTTATTGAAACTGCGGTATTGAATTCATCGCAAAGTCGAGTGTTAAAATTTTTTATTTCGCTATTAAATGTAGAGTAAAGATGGTCATTATTTGTTTCAATTTTGTTTTTAATGTAATCGGGAATTAATCCGAGTTGTTGTATGATTTCAGATCTCAATTGTGTAATTTTTGTATCAATTTGTTTACTTATCTGCTCAAAAAAATAATTAAGGTCCATTTCGGTGATAACTTTTCCTCTCAAGTTGCGTGAATCCGGTTCTCCCATCATGCTCCAATTTATTACTAATTGGTTTAGTATTCCTCTTTTTTTTATTTTTTTTCTATTATCTATTCCTGTAATCCCACTTCTGACACCAATGTTGCGTATTTAATCCTCGTTTATAAATAATTGGTTGTTTATTAATTGTATAATAAATATTTTATTCACAAGATGACAGGGATCCAAACATAAAACTCTCTTGACGTTCCACTTTTCAACTAACTTCAGAGATCAATCGATCGCTCAATAGTCCCTTCTTTGTTTTAAAGTCCATTTCATAACACTATAAAGGAAATTATAAAAACTAAAAGGCGTAAATGCCAAAATTCATGAGAAATCCTAACAACAAAAGGGCTTAACTCCAAATATTTCCATGAGATTAAAGCATTTTAAAAACAAAGAGGCGTAAGTGTGGAGATACGTCCCTTTCATTTTGAGATTAGTAGTTACACCATTTTGTTATTTCAATTTTCAATTACCCAAATAATGTTCCAGAGACCATAAAAAACATTTTGGAGTGAGAAGTGCACATACGACCCTTCCACTCTAAGGCGACGATATATCGACAGCATTTACTGAATCCCTGACTCTGACACCGGATGAATCGGCGGACAGTGCATTCTACACCGCTTATCACGCTAACAATGCATATAAACAATAAGCGTATGTCCTTCAAAGTATCGCCTGAATCTTTCACGCGATACTTCTTTGAATTGATTGATGATACCCCATACCTACCCCATCAGGCGTTTCTCTATAAGAAGAAAATTTATAAAGAGGAGTTTCCTTGGAGTTCGATCTCCTGTGAAAAACATCATCAACAATCGTACGAAATCACTTATCTTTTTTCCCGAAAAAGAGTTTATAGATAATTATCCTACAGATTTTTTTTTAAAGCTTATCAAGAAAATTCTGTCGGTGAATATTTTCAAGGAAAGTTCCAATTTATAAAATGTGTTCGATGAAGAATTCTTTATGAAGACTTCATGAAAAATTTTCATAGGTGGAGCTATATCTACCTCAGTGCCGATATATTTTCTCTAAACTGTTGAATGGAAAAAGTTAATAGGATGAGACTATTTTTCTCTCGATCGGTTTGTTGAGAATATTTCGAAAATTAGGAAAAATAATGTGATATTACTTGGATACTTTCTTGTAGAAAATTTGAAGAGCTACCAAAAAAAGCATCAGACGGAATAACGCTGTCTCGTTTCATTCCTGAGATATTGCAAGAAAATGATTTAAAGAAAAAATAGTCTTCTCTGGCTCCATTTTCCCCTCAAACTGTTTTGCAAAAATGGTAGTAAGTGCGTGTTTTTAGCGAAAAGGGGCGTGGCTCCCCCCCTCCCCCCTCTATTGTGCGTCGGTCCCATTGTAGGCCCCTCTATTGTTAGGGTGTAGGTGTTCACCTCCTGGGGAGTGATTTATAGGTTTTCCGGCGTGAGAAAGATTTTCTCTGAGGGTGGGTGGCCGAGTTGGGTCCGCAAGATGGCGGAGGGCTTAGGGAGTGGGTGGTGGGTGGTGGGAGGAGGAAAATAGGGTGGAGGGTGGCGTGTGAGGTGTCTGGGGAAAGGGGAGAACGTGGGGAGGTGGGTGGTGGAGAAATTTGGAATTTCGAAAGCAAGGAAAAATCTCGCAACTCCAGAAGTTCATTTTTCAAAACTACCCCCCTCCTGAAAAATGAAAAAATAAAGAAGAAAACATGTTTTCTTCTTTTGGTTTCCACCGGAAACATAAATTGCCCCAAGGTTAAGACAGAAAAAAATGCGAGAAAGCCCTTTTTACAAGAAAAAACCTAAAAGGATCGAGAAAGTTTTTCTTTCTCTCCTTCTCTCTCTCTCTCTTTCTCTCCCTCTAAGGAACAACCCGATGCAGAAAAATATCTTTTTTTTTTCACAGGAAACATAAATTGTCCCCCTAAAAATGCCTTACAGTTGGAAAAATGTCCCTTCTGGAAAAAACCGAAAGGATCAAGAAAGTCTTCTTCTCTCCTTCTCTCTCTCTCTCCCTTTCTCTCCCTCTCTCTCACTCTCTCTCTGCCGGAGTCCGTCTTTAGGATTCTACTATTTGGAGTGAACCCAGAAGAAAACCAAAAGTTTGTCTCTCTCTCTGTCTTTGCGGGAGTCCGTCTTTAGCATTCTACTATTTGGGGTGAACTCAGAAAAAAACCCAAAAGTTCTTTCTCTCTCTCTCTCTCTCTCTCTCTCTCATTCTGCGGTAGGCCTTTCCAGGAAAACAATTGAACGTTGGAAAGGACAAGGATGGGTCAAATAAATGAGAATTTTTTTTTTTTTTTTTAGAATTAAAGTTTCACATTTATTTTTTTTTTGCCTTAAATACGTTTTTTATACATATGTATCATAGGTAGGGCCGGAAACTTCATTTAAATTTGAGTCTCACTAAGTTGATAAGCAACTAAGATACTCAAATCAATAAATAAATTTGATGATTGAATAAAGTTTGGAATGTCAAAATGATATTTGCGAGTTTTCAGGCATTTGAAAGTTTGCCGCGAGCTCCGCTCAGAGGTCCCCTCAGAGGTCTCCTCAGAGTTCCGCTCAGAGGTCCCCTCGGAGGTCTCCTCAGAGTTCCGCTCAGAGGTCTCCTCAGAGTTTCGCTCAGAGGTCCCCTCAGAGGTCTCCTCAGAGTTCCGCTCAGTGGTCCCCTCAGAGTTCCGCTCAGAGGTCCCCTCAGAGGTCTCCTCAGAGTTCCGCTCAAAGTTCCACTCAGAAGTCCCCTCAAAGTTCCGCTCAGAAGTCCCCTCGAAGTTCCCCTTAGAATTCCGCTCAGAGGTCCCCTCAGAACTCCTTTCAGAGGTCACCTCAAAATTCGAACGCTCAATGAGCAAAAAAATACACAACTATTCAATGTGACTCCTCTTTTTTTTTTTTTTTTTTTCATATCTCAATAGAATTTTTATTTCAATAGAAAAAAAAATTTACAACATTTTTATAAAAAAAAATTGAAAAAAAAAACATGTGCCCGCAAAACGAGCGACACATATTCATTCAATAAAGTTTCTTCACTTTGGTGATTTGCGATTTTGCCCATCTTTTTCTCCAGCTTTGAGATATCCACTGCCAGCACCAAGGTTTTTCAGGCTGGTAAAAGCAGTGCTGGCGATAGCTTCATATTCCTGAAGATCTGGATGACCTGTAAATGCTTCCTTCATACATTCAGTAATGAGTATGTACAAGTTGGTCCTCGAAAACATGTATGGGCCATTTCTGAAGAGGGAATAATCGTTCCAAAGCTCTTTGCTAATGAATTGTCTAAAAGCCTTCTTGAGCGCTTCAAGCAAATTATTATAGCGTTTGTCGAATAAACTTTTGATGAGCTCTTTCGTTTCGTCGTAAATGTCCATCAACAGTAGAGATTCATCGAAATCCGTGAACTTCTGTTGCAGCTCGAACGGGATAATGTATTCTCGGAATATCCGATCGTTCACCATTTTTTTTTTTTTTATAGTGTGAGAGGGCCTTGAAGAGGGCATCATTGACATGGGCTGACACAATGCGATATTATTGTTGCAGCAAGGGCAGAGAGTCCGTCCATCGTGTCTTCGAACACAGCCCTTGCAGCAGATATCGCGGCATTCGAAAATGATGAAGCCGTCTTTCGTTGATCCTCTGCAAACGCGGCAAAGTATCTCCTCCATCGATAGCAACTTCTCAGGTCCCGGAGAGTTAGAAGGTTCAGGAGCATCGACCAGTAGTTGTAGTTCTTGTCCTGCTTCCCTCAACTGAGGACTCTTAGCATCAGCCTTCTTCTTCGTGTTCGAATTGTTTGACGGCCCAGGAGCATCGATCAATGGCTGCAGTCCTGTCGGTTCTTCCCTCATTCGGAGACCCTTAGCCTGATCCTTCTTCTTCGTATCCATTTGCCCCTTCTTCGGATTTTCTTTGCTTTTATCATTTGTGACTCCAGCTTTGGACCGCCTCTGGGGCGGTGTAACTGTGCTTTAGTTATTTCCTTTCCGATCACGCGGCATGATGAAGCGAAACTGGAAAAACTAAATGGTAACCAGGCGGTAACCACACTCAGCTGACTTTCGTCGGCGTTTATCTCGGAAACCGAGCGAGACAAAGGAAATTTGCAAGAGATCATTTTTCATTATCTCAGTGAGATAAAGAAAATTGATCTCTCGAAAAATTACTCTATCCCACTTAGTTTCCGAGAAAAAATTTTCAAAATTTGTCCGACGGCAAAAAAAAATTGTTTTTTTTTACGGCCCTATTCTCACAGCTCCATCTTGGAAACTAAGCGAGATAGAGCAAATTTGTAAGGGACGTCTTTTCTTCGTCTCATTGAGGAAGAAGAAATGACCTCTACAAATTTGCTTCATCTCGCTTAGTTTCCAAGATGGAGCCGTGAGAATAGCGCCGTGAAAAAAAAGATTTTTTTTTGCCGTCGGACAAATTTTGAAAATTTTTTCTCGGAAACTAAGTGGGATAGAGTAATTTTTCGAGAGATCAATTTTCTTTATCTCACTGAGATAATGAAAAATGATCTCTTGCAAATTTCCTTTGTCTCGCTCGGTTTCCGAGATAAACGCCGACGAAAGTCAGCTGAGTGTGGTTACCGCCTGGTTACCATTTAGTTTTTCCAGTTTCGCTTCATCATGCCGCGTGATCGGAAAGGAAAAAACTAAAGCACAGTTACACCGCCCCAGAGGCGGTCCAAAGCTGGAGTCACAAATGATAAAAGCAAAGAAAATCCGAAGAAGGGGCAAATGGATACGAAGAAGAAGGATCAGGCTAAGGGTCTCCGAATGAGGGAAGAACCGACAGGACTGCAGCCATTGATCGATGCTCCTGGGCCGTCAAACAATTCGAACACGAAGAAGAAGGCTGATGCTAAGAGTCCTCAGTTGAGGGAAGCAGGACAAGAACTACAACTACTGGTCGATGCTCCTGAACCTTCTAACTCTCCGGGACCTGAGAAGTTGCTATCGATGGAGGAGATACTTTGCCGCGTTTGCAGAGGATCAACGAAAGACGGCTTCATCATTTTCGAATGCCGCGATATCTGCTGCAAGGGCTGTGTTCGAAGACACGATGGACGGACTCTCTGCCCTTGCTGCAACAATAATATCGCATTGTGTCAGCCCATGTCAATGATGCCCTCTTCAAGGCCCTCTCACACTATAAAAAAAAAAAAAATGGTGAACGATCGGATATTCCGAGAATACATTATCCCGTTCGAGCTGCAACAGAAGTTCACGGATTTCGATGAATCTCTACTGTTGATGGACATTTACGACGAAACGAAAGAGCTCATCAAAAGTTTATTCGACAAACGCTATAATAATTTGCTTGAAGCGCTCAAGAAGGCTTTTAGACAATTCATTAGCAAAGAGCTTTGGAACGATTATTCCCTCTTCAGAAATGGCCCATACATGTTTTCGAGGACCAACTTGTACATACTCATTACTGAATGTATGAAGGAAGCATTTACAGGTCATCCAGATCTTCAGGAATATGAAGCTATCGCCAGCACTGCTTTTACCAGCCTGAAAAACCTTGGTGCTGGCAGTGGATATCTCAAAGCTGGAGAAAAAGATGGGCAAAATCGCAAATCACCAAAGTGAAGAAACTTTATTGAATGAATATGTGTCGCTCGTTTTGCGGGCACATGTATTTTTTTTCAATTTTTTTTTATAAAAATGTTGTAAATTTTTTTTTCTATTGAAATAAAAATTCTATTGAGATATGAAAAAAAAAAAAAAAAAAAAAAAAGAGGAGTCACATTGAATAGTTGTGTATTTTTTTGCTCATTGAGCGTTCGAATTTTGAGGTGACCTCTGAAAGGAGTTCTGAGGGGACCTCTGAGCGGAATTCTAAGGGGAACTTCGAGGGGACTTCTGAGCGGAACTTTGAGGGGACTTCTGAGTGGAACTTTGAGCGGAACTCTGAGGAGACCTCTGAGGGGACCTCTGAGCGGAACTTTGAGGGGACCACTGAGCGGAACTCTGAGGAGACCTCTGAGGGGACCTCTGAGCGAAACTCTGAGGAGACCTCTGAGCGGAACTCTGAGGAGACCTCCGAGGGGACCTCTGAGCGGAACTCTGAGGAGACCTCTGAGGGGACCTCTGAGCGGAGCTCGCGGCAAACTTTCAAATGCCTGAAAACTCGCAAATATCATTTTGACATTCCAAACTTTATTCAATCATCAAATTTATTTATTGATTTGAGTATCTTAGTTGCTTATCAACTTAGTGAGACTCAAATTTAAATGAAGTTTCCGGCCCTACCTATGATACATATGTATAAAAAACGTATTTAAGGCAAAAAAAAAATAAATGTGAAACTTTAATTCTAAAAAAAAAAAAAAAAATTCTCATTTATTTGACCCATCCTTGTCCTTTCCAACGTTCAATTGTTTTCCTGGAAAGGCCTACCGCAGAATGAGAGAGAGAGAGAGAGAGAGAGAGAGAAAGAACTTTTGGGTTTTTTTCTGAGTTCACCCCAAATAGTAGAATGCTAAAGACGGACTCCCGCAAAGACAGAGAGAGAGACAAACTTTTGGTTTTCTTCTGGGTTCACTCCAAATAGTAGAATCCTAAAGACGGACTCCGGCAGAGAGAGAGTGAGAGAGAGGGAGAGAAAGGGAGAGAGAGAGAGAAGGAGAGAAGAAGACTTTCTTGATCCTTTCGGTTTTTTCCAGAAGGGACATTTTTCCAACTGTAAGGCATTTTTAGGGGGACAATTTATGTTTCCTGTGAAAAAAAAAAAGATATTTTTCTGCATCGGGTTGTTCCTTAGAGGGAGAGAAAGAGAGAGAGAGAGAAGGAGAGAAAGAAAAACTTTCTCGATCCTTTTAGGTTTTTTCTTGTAAAAAGGGCTTTCTCGCATTTTTTTCTGTCTTAACCTTGGGGCAATTTATGTTTCCGGTGGAAACCAAAAGAAGAAAACATGTTTTCTTCTTTATTTTTTCATTTTTCAGGAGGGGGGTAGTTTTGAAAAATGAACTTCTGGAGTTGCGAGATTTTTCCTTGCTTTCGAAATTCCAAATTTCTCCACCACCCACCTCCCCACCTTCTCCCCTTTCCCCAGACACCTCACACGCCACCCTCCACCCTATTTTCCTCCTCCCACCACCCACCACCCACTCCCTAAGCCCTCCGCCATCTTGCGGACCCAACTCGGCCACCCACCCTCAGAGAAAATCTTTCTCACGCCGGAAAACCTATAAATCACTCCCCAGGAGGTGAACACCTACACCCTAACAATAGAGGGGCCTACAATGGGACCGACGCACAATAGAGGGGGGAGGGGGGGAGCCACGCCCCTTTTCGCTAAAAACACGCACTTACTACCATTTTTGCAAAACAGTTTGAGGGGAAAATGGAGCCAGAGAAGACTATTTTTTCTTTAAATCATTTTCTTGCAATATCTCAGGAATGAAACGAGACAGCGTTATTCCGTCTGATGCTTTTTTTGGTAGCTCTTCAAATTTTCTACAAGAAAGTATCCAAGTAATATCACATTATTTTTCCTAATTTTCGAAATATTCTCAACAAACCGATCGAGAGAAAAATAGTCTCATCCTATTAACTTTTTCCATTCAACAGTTTAGAGAAAATATATCGGCACTGAGGTAGATATAGCTCCACCTATGAAAATTTTTCATGAAGTCTTCATAAAGAATTCTTCATCGAACACATTTTATAAATTGGAACTTTCCTTGAAAATATTCACCGACAGAATTTTCTTGATAAGCTTTAAAAAAAAATCTGTAGGATAATTATCTATAAACTCTTTTTCGGGAAAAAAGATAAGTGATTTCGTACGATTGTTGATGATGTTTTTCACAGGAGATCGAACTCCAAGGAAACTCCTCTTTATAAATTTTCTTCTTATAGAGAAACGCCTGATGGGGTAGGTATGGGGTATCATCAATCAATTCAAAGAAGTATCGCGTGAAAGATTCAGGCGATACTTTGAAGGACATACGCTTATTGTTTATATGCATTGTTAGCGTGATAAGCGGTGTAGAATGCACTGTCCGCCGATTCATCCGGTGTCAGAGTCAGGGATTCAGTAAATGCTGTCGATATATCGTCGCCTTAGAGTGGAAGGGTCGTATGTGCACTTCTCACTCCAAAATGTTTTTTATGGTCTCTGGAACATTATTTGGGTAATTGAAAATTGAAATAACAAAATGGTGTAACTACTAATCTCAAAATGAAAGGGACGTATCTCCACACTTACGCCTCTTTGTTTTTAAAATGCTTTAATCTCATGGAAATATTTGGAGTTAAGCCCTTTTGTTGTTAGGATTTCTCATGAATTTTGGCATTTACGCCTTTTAGTTTTTATAATTTCCTTTATAGTGTTATGAAATGGACTTTAAAACAAAGAAGGGACTATTGAGCGATCGATTGATCTCTGAAGTTAGTTGAAAAGTGGAACGTCAAGAGAGTTTTATGTTTGGATCCCTGTCATCTTGTGAATAAAATATTTATTATACAATTAATAAACAACCAATTATTTATAAACGAGGATTAAATACGCAACATTGGTGTCAGAAGTGGGATTACAGGAATAGATAATAGAAAAAAAATAAAAAAAAGAGGAATACTAAACCAATTAGTAATAAATTGGAGCATGATGGGAGAACCGGATTCACGCAACTTGAGAGGAAAAGTTATCACCGAAATGGACCTTAATTATTTTTTTGAGCAGATAAGTAAACAAATTGATACAAAAATTACACAATTGAGATCTGAAATCATACAACAACTCGGATTAATTCCCGATTACATTAAAAACAAAATTGAAACAAATAATGACCATCTTTACTCTACATTTAATAGCGAAATAAAAAATTTTAACACTCGACTTTGCGATGAATTCAATACCGCAGTTTCAATAAAATTCGATGAAATACAAGACCAAATTAATGACATTGAACACAAAATTGAAAATAACACTACAAACAATCACCTAACAAATAATGATTTTCCACCGTTTGAAATTCGTGATAACCTTTCAATTCGTGAAAATCCTATAGATATTTCAACTTCAAATAACAAAAATCAAATTAAATTACGAGATTATGATGGATCCACCTCATGGTCTCAATTTTATAAACAGTTTGAAGTCACTGCTAAATACAACAAATGGACATATTACACAAAAACAGTCCAACTCGTAGCATGTCTAAAAGGAAAAGCTAGTGAATTATTAGATTCGATTCCTGAAGAAGATCTTAATAATTTCCATAAAGTGAAAGAGGCTTTAGACAACCGATTCGGAGAGAAACAATACGCACAGATGTATCTCAATCAACTGAAGATACGGAAACAAAAAAGAGAAGAAAACATCATCACATAGGCCGGAGAAATCGAGAAATTAACAAATCGCGCATTCATCGATACTTCTGCATCTACCCGAACTACAATAGCATGTGGTTATTTCATCGACGGGTTATTGAACACTCAAATAGCTACAAAATTACGATCTGAACGTATCTCATCTATTCGAGAAGCATTACAAAGAGCTACTGAACTAAAAGCGATTTATGAAGTTGAGAAAAAACAACGATTTGAACAGTCAAACAGTTCAGAAAATACTCAACAAAAACATTTTAATAAATTCAACTCAAATAATGGAATTAACGGAAATAAAACAGGTCAATGGAATTTTTCAAGAAATTTTCCGAATAAACAACTAACTAAATGTTTCACATGTGGAGAAAATGGTCATATAAGTTATCAATGTCCACAACAAACCGATAACCAACGGAATAATCGGAACCTAAATAAACCAAAATTCAATCCAAATGGAAATAAACCTCCATATCAAAATTTCATAAATAATCAAAGACAAAATAATTCTAACCAAAATAGGGGAAGTTATTTTACACAACAAGTACTTCCGAATAATGATGAAACTTCATTATCAGAACAGCCTCAACATCAAGTACCGGAAAACTACGAAGAGTCAGTACAGCGGGGGATGAACTGACTTCACTGAACGATACCAAAGAAAATCAAGAACCAGTACAATCCTTCAAAGAAGTATACGCTCTACAAAAGACAACGAATCCAGAAAAATTAATTTTATATGGCAAAATTAATAATAGATCCTGTTCTATGCTTGTTGATACTGGCTCCGACGTTTCTTTGGTAAACCCCCGATTATTCCATCATCAATTAGACTCTATGGAAGATGTCAAAACTAACTATTCGATTCGAACTATCGCTGGAAATAAACTTAACTATACAGCGATCAAAAAGGCTACAATTTCCGTCAGTACTGTCGCAATCTTAACGGAAGTCGTTTTTGCAAATATCAAAGAAGATTGCGTTCTTGGATTAGATTTTTGTGGAAAGGCAGGAATTCTAAAAGACTTTCATAACGTTCTAAAGGATAAATTTGATCATTCCTCGACAAATTTCATATCTGTTAACAAAATCGACACAGAAATCAATCAACTCCCTTAATTCCTGACTGAACTTTACCAAGATTCAATCAAATTATTGAACGCTCAACAAAAACAAGAATGCAAGAAATTACTGATTGAATTTCAAGATTGTTTCGCAAAAAATAATAGAGACATTGGAAAATATCACGGACTTGAACATGAGATTATTATCGAAAATTCAGCACCCATCAAACAAAATTCACGACGAATACCCATCTATGATCAAGAAAAAGCCTATGATCTATTAAGAGAGATGATAGAAAATGATGTAATTGAACCAAGCACTAGCCCATGGGCATCACCAGTCGTCTTAGTCAAAAAGAAAGATGGTTCACTACGATTTTGCATAGACTATCGTCAATTGAATAACGTAACAAAAAAGGATTGCACTCCTATACCTGCAATCAATGAACTGCTGGATGCCATTGAAGGTTATAAATGGTTTGCTATCATAGATCTAAAAAGTGGATATTGGCAAGTCGAAATGCGTCCAGAAGATAGAGAAAAAACAGCATTTATCATCGGGAATCAATTATGGCAGTTCAAGGTTCTGCCTTTTGGGCTCTGTAATGCACCAGCTACATTCACCCGTGTTATGTTTAAAGTACTCGAAGGATTACTTTGGATTATTTGTTTGATTTATCTGGACGACATTTTGATTTATGGCAAAACTTTTTCAGATTTAGTAACGAATATAAGAGAAGTTCTGAGTCGTCTTCAAAAAGCTAATCTTAAAATTAATTACAAAAAATGTAAATTCTTCCAGAAAGAGGTTCCATTTATTGGCCACATTGTATCAGACGGAGGAATTAAATGTTGCCCAGAAAAAATAGACAAAATAGTCAATTGGCCAATACCTTCAACAAAAACCACATTGAAAAGTTTTCTTGGTCTGTGCTCCTATTACCGAAGATACGTAAAGAATTTCGCCACAATTGCCAAACCTCTACACAAATTAACCGAAGATCAAACACTATTTAAATGGGATTCTATTTGCCAAAAAGCATTTGAACATTTGAAGAATATCCTGATCACACCACCAATTTTGAGCACTCCGATCAAGAATGGACAATTTATATTAGACACTGATGCCTCACAATACGCTATCGGTGCTGTTATATCACAAGAACAGAACAATGAGGAGCGAGTCATCGCGTACTTTTCCAAATGCCTTAACAATGCGGAGAAAAATTACTGCGTTACAAGGAAAGAACTTTTAGCAGTCGTAAAAACAGTAAAACATTTTTCACATTATTTGTTAGGGAAGAAATTTTTGATTAGAACAGATCACGCTTCGTTGAAATGGCTCTTATCTCTCAAGAATCCTGAAGGACAAGTAGCTAGATGGATAGAATTTCTATTCACTTATGACTTCGAGATCATACACCGTCCTGGTCGACTTCATGGTAACGCTGATGGTCTATCACGTCGTCCATGCGATTGTAAAGTATGTCAGAAAACGAACCATCAAGAAGAAATCTCCGATAAAATCATCTGTCAAACTATTATAGAGGATACAACGAATTGGAATGATTTACAAAATAAAGATCCAGTATTACATAAAATCATTAAATTAAAAAAACAAAACCATTATTCACAATGGGAAGAAATTTCCCATTTCAACCGAGATTTTAAGATTTACCTATTACATTGGGATTCATTAGAACTTCAAGATAATAAATTAGTCCGTCGTTGGGAATCACCAAATCAAAATAAAACGCTATACCAAATAGTAGTCCCTAAAATTTATATTCCAACAGTTTTGAATGAAACTCACAATTCTGGAGGACATTTTGGAGTTAATAAGACTTTAGCAAGAATTAGGAATAATTATTATTGGGCAACGTGCAAAGCAGACGTTGAAAATTGGTGCAGAAAGTGTAAGATTTGCTTTGCTAAAAAAGGACCACATCGAAAAACTAAAGGAGAAATGCAAATTTACAACGCTGGATTTCCGTTTGAAAGACTCGGGATTGATACATTAGGACCCTTACCAAAAACATTTTCAGGTAATCGTCATATTCTTGTCGTCACTGATTATTTCACCCGCTGGCCGGAAGCAATTCCAATTCCGGATATCACAGCTCCTACTATCGCAGAAGCCTTGGTTAAAGACGTTATATCACGCTATGGAGTTCCGCTTGAAATTCATTCAGATCAAGGTTAAAATTTCGAATCGAATATTTTCAAACAGGTTATGAAGATTTTAGGAATTACGAAAACCAGGACAACACCTCTTCACCCACAATCAAATTGAATGGTTGAACGTTTAAACCGCACCATCATGAACTATTTGGCTAAATTTTCCAACGATAATCAACGAGATTGGGATAAATGGATTCCATTATTCCTACTATCCTATAGGTCTGCTCGTCATGAAACAATTGGGTACACACCATCAATGTTATTAACTGGCAAAGAATTACGTCTACCATTAGATCTCATCAGAGGAAATTCTCCACAAAATCATTGTCAGACAACTCCGGAATTTGTAGAAGATTTAAATGAAAAATTAAACACAATCCACGAAGAGCTAAGAGACAAACTACAAATAAAAACTGAAAACATAAAATCAAGATTTGATCTCAAAGCACATATGATTTATTTCAAACCCAATGATCAAGTCTGGTTCTTCAACCCTAAAAGAGTTAAAGGAAAATGTCCCAAATTACAATCTGATTGGGATGGACCTTACAAAATCAAGAATAAAATCAACGACGTTGTTTATAGAATTTATAAACCTCCTCACGGAAAATGTAAAGTAGTCCATGTACATCGTATCGCTCCGTACGAAGAATAATTGAAGATTGATTGGAAGAAGACAAATCAATAATTATGATGCAACACGTGAGGTGACAAATAATGAATAAGATGACAAACAGCGATGAGTAGACCAACACTTATTTTGTAGACGAATTTACATAGAGGCAACAAACTTTACAATTATACAATTGAGTAGAGAAGACACAATTCAAGAAAGAAGATTCAAGAAAGAAGATTTAAGGAAGAAGATTCAAGACGAAAATTTCATTAAGGTGATGGATTATCACGTATAAGTTGAAAGCGTTTGAGCGAGTGTTGATGGTGGAAAGTCATTAATAACACATTTTACTAAGTCGTTAATCCTTTCTATTTCAGAAATTTAATCAAGAGGAGTTTCCATCACATCACCTTTCCCGATCCAAGAAGTAGGAGGAACTTCAACAAGGACATTCTATCCACAAGAATTCAGAATATTCATGGAATTGGAGCATGTGCATCAAAAAATAATAATTTAGAATCGAACCAGTTCTCTTTGTTATTTTCCATCTGGGTTTTTGGAGAGAACATGGGTTAAGGGCCCCAGATAACCAAGAAAGTGTTTCAACAAGAACACTTTCTAGGTAGCTCTTAACAGGTGATTGTCGGGACGACAATTTTGTGAAGAGGGGAATAATGTTATGAAATGGACTTTAAAACAAAGAAGGGACTATTGAGCGATCGATTGATCTCTGAAGTTAGTTGAAAAGTGGAACGTCAAGAGAGTTTTATGTTTGGATCCCTGTCATCTTGTGAATAAAATATTTATTATACAATTAATAAACAACCAATTATTTATGAACGAGGATTAAATACGCAACAATAGCATATGGGAATTTTGGGCATTGCGCCCTTCTGTTTTATGCGTGTTTTATCTAAATTATGGCACTTACGCCTCGTTGTTTTGATGAATTTTTTTCATTGAATTATTTTTCCGGACTTACACCTCTTTATTATTACTATTTTTCCAATGATTAGGAAAAATTCAATAAAAGAAAAAATAAAAGCAAAGAGGTGTATTTCCGGCACTTACGCCCGTTTGTTATTAGTGAGTGGCACTTACGCCTATGTTATTATACTTAATTTGTTTACTAAATTGTTTGAAATGTCTTGGGAAGCCTGTTCGAGCAAAAAGGTGAAAATACGCCTCTTTGTTATTTTTAAGAAAAAAATCGACAGAAATGGCACTTACGCCTCTCTCACTCTAAGGCGACGATATGAATGAGACAAATTGCAGAACTACGAAACGCGAACTAATTGATGTCTTTCAATGATCGGAGTATCTTGACTCATAGATAGCTGTCAACATAGAAATACTGGCGATAGTTTGTGCAATGTTGGATTTATCCATTCGCAGTGAGAAATGTATGCATTGATGCTCGCTAGTTACATACAATTGCTGTATAATTTCAAGCTGTTAGCAATGAAGAAATAAATATGTGATTATGTATAGTTACATATATCTATATAGAATTATATATAAATTTAAACAATTATGTATTTAAAGGAGAGGGTGGGACAAAGTGAAATGTGGGGGTGATGTGGAATCCGGGGGCATTCCCGTGGCAAAAGGTTGTAAGTGCTGGACACACGACCTTCTGCTTTCAATGCGCATTGAATAATCTTGTCATTAATTCTCAAATGGCATTTCAAGGATGAAGGAGTAAATTATGAGAATTCTCAGTTTTCCTTCATTAGTTTTTTGAGTACATCTGGCAAATGAGAAGAGATACGCCATTGTTGTTTCCATACTCTTTTGTAATCCTCAAAATTTTCTATAAGAAAGAATGGGAAGAGAATTGCGCTATATTGATGAATTTCCAAGATACTCAGTGAAACCAAGTAATAGAAGAATTGAGTCATCCGAGATAGATTTTCGATTTCAATGATTTTTCGAGACTATCTCCAGAATCAAGCGAGATACGTCAATTCTATTTGAACTCTTCTTCGTAGAGAATTTCAAGAACTACAAAAGAGTCTAAAAGTGACATTGTCCTATCTTGATTAGCTTATTGTTGAGCGAATTTTTTTCTCGTCCCCACTAAAGTCCTCTTAACCACTTAGTAAAGCTACAAGGAAAATATAAAAAGTTGCATATTTGTAATTACTTTTTTGAGAATATCACGGAAGTTAAGGGGGATAGTGCAATGTCACTTTCATACTTTTTTGTAATTCTTTAAATTTTCCAGGAAGAAGAGTTCAAATAGAATCGGCGTATCTCGCTTGATTCCGGAAATATATTCTTGATAAAATAATTGGAATAAGAAATCTATCTTGTTTCTGCCTAGACATTGAACGATCCCAAGGAATCATGATCAAACTACTTTGATTTATTTCAATCAGCCCAAGAAAAAAAAAGGCGAGAATTAAAATATGAGGATTTAAATTTCACCATTATCATCTGAATCCCGGTGGTACACTTGAAGAAGCAACGGATTAATATCCCAGAGACCCCGGGTTCGATCTCACTCGGCCGCACTTTTTTTTTCCTTTGAAAATTTCAATTATGTACAGAAAATTGTCGATTAGAGAATATAAATATAGAAAATCGCCCACATCATTCTATATAACTTCATATAAATATATAGAATATTATATAGAATTATATATAGCTGTATATAATCTTTTTTACTCGGGAAGATTTATGATTACATCAACGTCTGACAAAATGGGTAATTGGAATGATTCTAACTATGGAAAATCCAAATAGAAAATTTCTTTACACTATCGCTTCTTTAATGTTAGAGATTATTCGGAAATCATTCCATTGTTATACGCATTCATCTGACGAGCTCCTGGGATCTGTATCATTCGAATCAGCATTTTACTTCACTATCGCTCCACAGAAGAAAGCGAGAGCTAGAACTGTTCACATTAACTCGATTCTGCTGGGACGGGAATAAGAGAGGTCATAATTTTTATATTATTATTGATTGCCAAATTATCAACAAAATTAAAAAATATGCCCTCATTCAACGGTTTACTGTTTGGTAATTTACCTTGCATTTTCTTCTATTCAACTATCACTTGTAGTGAGTATCAGTGAATCTCTTTCTTAGTTCTTCTCTTCCTCAACTATCGCTTGCAATTATTGAAAGAGAGAGCTTCTCCCGAACGAGTGTGGAAAATGCATCGTTCCTAATATATTCCCATCATTGTCAATGTTTATAAAATAAAGAATGAAATAATGAAAGCAGAAGATTATCTCCCTTTCCCGTGTTGTGTATATTGCAGAATTTACTCTCCGATCCCCCTTATTAAATTATTTCATCCTAAAAAATGAAAATTCAAACTGGCTCATTCATTGCGAATGATACTTCAGAAAGAGGAAAACACGAACTCAGTTTCCAAAAGAAAATAAATATCATGAATCTGTTTTACAATACGAGTGATAGTTGCCTTAGGAAAAGAACAAGCAAAATCATCGCACTCTTGCCGTTTCATTGCTGGTGATATTTGAGCTGCAGAACAATTAGGGAAGAAGACGGAATATACTCAAATTAATTAAGATAGTAATACCTTGGTTTTTTCCCTTCACAATTGAGTTATTAATAATTCAATAATAATCAGAAATAATGAATTCCTGAGGAATAAAAAAATCTATCACACATGCATCCCTTATAAGCGATAGTTGAGAATGTTGAGTAGGTTCAGAAATATGAATGAAAAATTGATAAAAACCGATATATCATCTCTGCATTATGATTTACGCAATTCACTCGCTTTTCCAAAAATTTTTGACAATTCTCAACAAAGAGAGATAATTGAATTTACATGTACAATAATATTATGTAGTACTATAATAACATATTCAGACTATTCCATAGGCAAGAAATCATTCTTTATATTCACAGCTTTCTTCGTAGTCTCCGATTGCGAAATGATTTGAGTCGGTTTGCTACATGCAACCGATCGACCCAGAGATACCGGCGACAGTTTATCGATTACGATGATTTCAGTATCAAATCAATCTTGTGTTCGCGGGAAATGATGGAGGAGAAAACTTTCACACATTGAAGCTCCACTATATCCTTTCAATCACTCAATTAGTCCTCATAGTGATTCATTGACAGTTGGTCCTTGATTTCTGAACATTGGATGGTTGAGAACTTTGTCTCGGGTTCTGATCGCAAAATTAGCAGAAATTTTTTTTTTCGTACTTATTGCTGCTTCTAATGTGAGGAATCGTCATGAAATGATTGCATTGCTATATTTATTCATTCGATTTTTGGCAATCTTCACCATTCTATTCTATGTTTCACTTTACTATCGCTCTGCAGAACAAGGCGATAGCTGGCACGATTACCCTAATCCACTGGAAGGTGAACCAGAGTCGATTCTCTATTCAGGACAAATTTTGTGTTCATAGCTTCAACATTATTGATAATTGCTGAATCAGCACTAAACTGGAAGAATGTGTGTTGGTATATTCATCTATTTTGTAGAAACAAATCAATGAAAAAAGAAAGAGATCAAAATTTTTCATGAAGTCTATTTTATTTTTAATTTAACACTCAATAATTGTATGAAAATCTTGAACAATTAATTTTCCTCAAGGGAAAAGTCTCCTCGCACTCATCTCCTGTGAGGGGGGAGTTAGGACCAGAGAGTAAGTTCAGAAATAATCATGTGAAATTGATAAATTGCCATGCATTCTTTTTGTATTATGATTTCAAGAATTTGTTTATTTTTTCAGGATTTTTGGAATTGTCTAACGGAGATAGATAATTGTATTACATATTATAGTACATAAAAATATATCCTATGATATGCATTCAGGCTATTCTATACGTAAATTTTTTTTCTAATATTTACCGCATTTTTCATAGAGATTTGAACGATCGAATAATTTCAGCATTTCTACCATTTGAAATTATCGACCTAAAGATATTAACGACATTTTGTAGATTACGATGATTTTAACATAAAATCAATCTCGTGTTTCTCTATTGAAAATGAGAAATGTGTTGATGCAGGTGTAGAATGAACAGTTTGCTGGTAACATACAATTATTCCATTATTTTCGATTATTATCAGTCCATTGCTCAGTGAATATATCTATACATAGGAGGATTCATTCCTCACTGAGGAGAAACGTAATGAAAGAAAAATATATAAATTTTTTTATTGATTGACATTCTAATATTTTCCACAATCATTCGACGATTACTCACGGTAATTGAGTGATAATCGATTTGTGATTTTTGAGCTGTGAATAGTTGAGGATTTTTCTTTCGTCTGTGTATTGCATAATTAGTGATACGAAAATTCAAAAAAATTATTCTTCAAATACCTATACTCATATGTCTTCAAGGTGAGGGTCGTCAGAAAATTATTACTCTGCCATACTCATTCAGTTGACGATCTTACAACGATTTAAATCTTCCCATTTCATTCTGCGTTTCACTTCACTCTCGCTCTACAGAACGAAGCGATACTTGGCACTATCACTTTTGATTCATTCAGAAGTGACCAGAGTGAATTTTACATGTCGGGAAAATTCAGTGTTCATAACTTTGATATTGTTGTTAATTACTAAATTACCTCTAGCTTGGAAGGGAATGTATTTGCATATTTATCTACTTTTTGGCAAATTCTCTGCATTTTTCTTCTGTTTAACTATCACTTCCAATGAGTGCAGGGGAGTAGGATCTATATCCTATTCCTCTCTTCCTTAACTATCGCTTGTAATGATTAAACGAGAGTGTATCATTTATTGGTGGAAAATTAAGTGTTCATGATCATTCAATCGGTATTGATTGGCTAAATTGAGAATACACTCATCAGTATAAGGTTCGTGTACGTTTCAACTATATACTCTATCTAGTTCGTTCACATACTTCAGTTGACAATTGTCCAATAATGGAAAAAAAGATAATAGCTCTATACTCAGTTTTATATATTTCTTAGGACTTACGTAGTGTTTTCACTCGTTCAAGTGTTTTCCTTAACAAGTAAAAGATCCACATTAAGTCAATCATTCTAAACGATCTTTGAGCGATAGAAAAATATAGAGTCAGTTTCCAGAAGAAACTAAAAGTAATGAATCTCTTTTACATCATTCTGGTCATCACTTCATCATGAGCTCATACGTGAATAATGAAGTGGAAAATGTAAATTCTGATTTTCTATGAATGAAGAATCCACTCTCGTTCTCTCACTGCGAATGATAGTTGAGCCAGGAAAAATTAGTAGAATCATTTCACTATTATCGACTCATCGCAGGCGATACTTGAGCAGAAGGAGAATTAGAGGAAAAGGCTAATATACGTCATCTCGGACAGCAAAATTACATGTATATACATTAAAATTACATTATTTGTATAGAGTGAGCCAGGTGCTTCCCATAAATTTCTAGAAGAATCGATAATTACAATCGTCATACCGCCTGAATCGATGGGATTGGATTGACACAAAGTTTAATTGACGACCATAGGCCATAAGATTTTTTTGTTGTTGCGATATCGAATGCAACACTCGAGGCGATATCGAATGCAACAATTCTAATGGTATTGAGTGGAAGAAGTGAACCGAGATCGGATACGATACTGTTAGTGATGAACACAGCAATTTGGAAAGTCACAGAAGGAAATTCCTTTGTGACTATTCAGATGATTATTCTGCAATTCGATTAATTCTTGGCCATTAATTCGACCAACGTTACACCTGCTATGCGCAGATCTTGCAGGGAGCAGAGGAGCTGTCATTTATTCTAATCTGCTAAGTACCGTGGAAATCTCCCCGGGGAGATGGAAGCGATATTCTCTGCTGAATAATGCTAAAAATGCCAATGTATGAATAACGCCACTTTTGTCATTAACAGTTCAAATTCTATTTGAAAATTGTAGAACAAGATGGAAGAAAATACTATAGAAGAGACAAGATGTAGGCAAAAATGAAACATTTCGTATGAAAGTTCTATAAGCATGAACTGATGTCATTATCCTATCATTCAAAGATTTAGAAGAAAATTACTTAATGGAAAACGCGGAGTGCTATGAAAGTAACGCATCAGAGGGGACAAAGTTCATGGTCATTAGGTAAGTACTGTCCCATTAATCAGAAGACTCTTAAATCGCTCATAAATAATATCAATTAAATGCTAACAAAAATAATATGCTGGACCCACATTCATAACGATTTACATTGTAGAAGTGCTTCGTCTGAAATTTCAGGAACTGTGACATTCTGATCTCTTCTGGTGTTAATTAATGCCCGGCTCAATTGCTTGGCTAACACATGCTTCGTGGCCATATTTCTTGAGTATGGAGATGCTCATGATAAAACTGTAGGAATCATTACATAAAAAAAGCACTGCCTAATGAAATCCCAATAAATCGGAAGAATGTTCCTTAGAAAATACTGCTACATTCCCAATTGTTCATTTGTCATTCATTCCTTCAAATGATCATTCAGATAATGATGATGAATGAAAATTTGCCTTCACTCCCTTCCGGTTTCATTTTTCTGAGTTCTACTACTCTTCTACAACTATCGCTCGTGGTGAGTGAGTGAGAGAGTGGAATGCATCGTCTCCTTTGTTTCATGAATTATCACTCGCAGGGAGTCGGTGACAGTGGTTTTTTCATTTGTGAATAATCAATTTTCCATGGTTTTTCACAATTCTCTATTCGAAGATTAGCCGCAAAATAACAACTCCGATGGTTTTTCGTTTGGAATTCTGTTTCTTGTTTCCCTTTACTCAACTTCCCTTCTCCCGATTTTGTTATTAGTGTTCGTGAAAATTTAGATAATAAAATGATCACAGCCAATCAGATTATTTTTTGAAAAGATGAAAAGAATCTTGATTTTCCTCTTTTCACGCTCAACCATTGTTCTCTGGCATCACTTTAATTTTATTCCTGATTCTTCCATTCACGATAATAATCAGGAAAAACAACAATATTTTTTTTCACAAATAATAAAGCTATTCTCACTTACTAACCGTAAGCGATAGTTGAACGGTGACAGAAGGAGAGTAGCACTCAGAGAACTAGAAAAAAATACGATTTTACTATATTGACAATCGACTCTCCCTCACTGACTATTTGCGAAAATTGAACACGAACACGAGCAATCGTAAAATGGAACTGTAAAGTTGAAAAAAAATTTTAAATATTTTTTCATCGTTTCATCGCTGAATTTTTTATGGAAAATTGTCAAGAAATTACAAATAATGACTTCCCACAAACAACCAGCCCTTTGTTTTACTGCAAGCAATAGTTCAGCAAAAAAATACATATTAGAGAACAGAGTTGAACAACGGGTGATTATCGCAGTCTTGCCATGGCTGTTTCTTGGAAAATTGTAGAGTTATAGGTTCGAATCCTTACATCCAAAGCACGCTATCGCAAAAATTCTCATCGAACAAACATATCAAAAATTTAGGAAGAAAAGAGAAAAATGGAATGAATATACCGGAAAAATCAAAATTTTTGCTATAGAGTGTATTGAAATTTGCAGCATAAAATTGATAATGAATGAATTCACCGCGTCTTCAAGCTGGATTTATTTTTTTATTTCGTGTGACATTTTCTTCGATATAAAAGTTGTCTCCAACAGGCGAAACACTCAAAATAATTGGGCTTTATTCATATATAGGAAAAAAGTGATGATAACTATTTTTTTTATCATTGATATAACCAATGGTCATAATTAATCATAATTGTTGGCAAGGTTTTGATAACACATCAATACAATCCACCTTCGCTTTAACTTTTCACTGTTAGGTGCATAGAAAATATTTAAGTACACTATTTGTGGATAAAAATCAGGCACGTAAGGACTCTTACTTGATACTGTGCGGAAATGGGCCTTCAGCGCGCGCTTCGCACTCGGTAAAACCTCGATTCCACACAAAAAAACAGAAAAACTATAAACATTACACGTTGCGGAGGGCATTTTTAACGATTGTGATTACGTCACTCGGCTTCACCTCCTGAGGCAAACCTTACAATCGTCAAAATAGCCCTCCACGACTTTTAACGTGATAAACTATTATCGGTATGAGAATTCCATGTGCGATGTTATGAATGATAGCCCATGCATTGCTTGTGGAAAATAGTTGTGTTTGTGATTTGCCCATAACCTGCTAACGTCTTCACAGCACAATTTTTTTCCTGAAGTTCGCATTGGGAGCATGTTTGCATACAATTGAGTATTGATTTGACAATTCAACTATGATTATAACAAATCAAACCCCCTGTTCACTGAAAATTGTTTCGGAATATCATGAGTATATTACATTGAAATATGCGTTTTTCATTTATAAAAAATTAATTTATTTGGTCTCATTTCCATATTATAAGTAGAACAAGCAGGAGCCCCATTACTTGTGCGTAATTTGAGAATCTTACATCTAATATTCTGCCAATGCAATTGGCAGAAAGCTTCCGAATGAATTTTTTAATTCCAAATCTACCATCACTGATCTTACTCATATTAATCACGTCAATTCATGTTCTTTTTGTTAAATATGATATCTCTTTGAATGTTCTGAAGATGATGAGAATTCCCTCGTTTGCTATGAGTAACAGAATTCTTTTTTATCGTCATATTTCTACTTTTTGGAACATCTTGAGTCATATTCCATTCCTCAAAAAAAAAAAAAAAATGGTATCACTGATCTGTGCGTGGAATGCGAAAACTAAAATAGGCCTCAGAGGGTTAAGTTTGTTCCAAATATAATCAATTGAATAGTTTTGAAGATATAGCTTGCTTCTTCTGATGTTTCTATGCTAATATCTAAAAAACTACTGGACCGATTCCGCCCAGTTTCAATACCAACCTTTGTGCTCATCAGATGTATAACCTCACAAAATTTGAGGTCTCTAGCTCAATTATTTATTAAGTTATCGTGGAATCAAGATTTTCACGAAAAATTTATCAAAAGTTTTCTGTTGGCTAAAATAAAAATCTGAGCTCCCACCACCCCGGGGGTCAAAGATGCGGCTCTTGGACGCGCATCTCCTCGCGGAGACTGGACGCTGTGATTCCATTTTTCATCGAGAAAAGTCGAAAAAACGAAATTTCAACATTTTCATTTTTCTCAAAAACTATCCGTCCGATTTAGCTGAAATTTTTATGAGAGCTTGGGGCACGCATGGCAAACTTATGGTAAAATTTCCAGATCGCTAGCTAACCCCACTTCAGAGTAAAGCGGAAAATGCGTCATCACACACACACACCCACACACACGCACACACACACACACACACACATACACACAGACATTTTTTAAAAACGACGGATCTCGACGTTTTGGGTCATTTGCAGTCATATTATGATGAAATCTCAGAATCGAAAAAAATTACGATTACAAAACTTCCATTCGGAAGCAAAAACATTTTTGGAAAATCATCTTGAGCATAACAATATGAATACTTTTTAGTAGTTTCAACTAGCTTCAATAATGAGCCTTCATAGTAATATTTAAACAATGTAACATTACCAAATTGGAGTTCCATAATCGAAGTTTTAACAAATTTAACCCTACTATTCTACTAGCTCTTCGGAATTGATGCAAGTGCTTCTTTGATTATCATATTGGTGAACAAATTTTTTCAATTATTAAATCTCCTCCTTCTCTATTAATGCTCTCGAGCACTTGTTTCCTTGAACGTTTGTGCATCTTCAATGTGAGTGATGTTGATTGTCCACAGTCAACTATTTCTTCCCCGAATTTTGTATCGTTGATATAATATTATATCAATGACATGTTACGAACAGTAATTATTTTTTTAAAATTATTTTCTCGATTTTTTCTCACTCAACTTTTCTTCCTTCCTCTTGTACCTGTCTGAAGTCAATTTTTTCCCGACCGAGGACTTAATATACTCTTCCCATGCCACTAAATTTGATAACGGATCAATCATCTTATGTTCCATTATACGCCTCAAGATTTCTGTAAAATATAATTTCAAATTATATCTATTTGATGATATTATCGACTATTAAATCCTTTCATGGAAGCTAACTCCTCATCAGTGATTATTCTCGAGTCCTCTATCTGCGATGAAGGTTTAAAAACGAGTTTGTCCCTTACGTCTTCGTCCCAGAATTTGGTCACGATCATGTTGCACCGAAAGCTCATTCGATCAGTCTTTACAATCTCTCATAAGAAGGACCTCGACACTGAAAATCCATCAGTGATTTCAATCTGGAAACATAGAAAGTTATGTACAGTTAAATATTAATCTGATAATAATTTTCCTGCTAGTGCGAGTTCTCTAAGCAGCAGAAGAAACCTCATGGTTTAAAATGGATCAAACATAAAGAAAAGTTCTCTAATTATGGTCCGTATTCTGACACTTCAAAATTCCCAAATGGTAACAATGGCGATTCTCACAAATCCATCTGCGTTCACCGGAAATGACTCGGCGTTTGACCATATCAACTCATTATTCCCTTCTGTCTGACCTGAATTCCCATATTTATCAATAATTTGTTCATGTTCATCTAATTTCTCAGATTTATGATTGAGTTCTTCCTCCAGATGAGATGTATGATTCTGCAGCTCTTCATTTTTTTCCTCCAATTTCTTGTTCTTTTCCTGTAGAGTTGCAATAGTCTCCAGCAATTGTTGTTTCTGCAAATTCAGAGTATTAGAATATCTACAGTATTAGAAATATCCTTTCCAGCTCTTTCCAACATTTGAGGAAAAAGGTCAAAAACGATTCTCACTTTCAAACTATTTTAAACATGAAATGGATTAAGTGGAAATGTCAAATGAGTCAGACGTTGGGGGGAGCAGTATTTTCAGCTGAACTAAGTCCATGGAGTAGCAGAGAACGCTTTCATAATTATAGTAGTACGTGCATAATTGCCAGATCTATCGATATTATAACGGACGTACAAATATATTAACATAGAAAAAGTTTTTCTTCTAGTTTCACCTCTATATCTACGTCACTTGTCGAACAGCTATCCTCTCCTTCGAAAATTTTTTGTGCGAAATTATGAAGATCTTCATCGAGTTCCAAAATATCCTCGACTTCAAAATCCTATATAGTATAATAAATCAAATTATCATGATCATTATTATAGTGATTTTTAGGAAATTTTTTCGCAAAAAAGAAATTTACAATATTCTCAGGTGAATTCTCCTTATTCTCCGTAGATATCTCCAAATGATCAGCTGAGGTTGGCAGACACAACAGCTCTGGTTTTTATCCATAGTTCTCTGCACATTCATTTGCTGATATTTGTTTGTTATCTTAACAGAAGAAAAGCAAGCTTCAGCTCCATTATTGGTAATTACATGAAAACCAGCAGGAGCCCCATTACTTGTGCGTAATTTGAGAATCTTACATCTAATATTCTGCCAATGCAATTGGCAGAAAGTTTCCGAATGAATTTTTCAATTTCAAATCTACCATCACTGATCTTATTCATATTAATCACGTCAATTCATGTTTTTTTTGTTAAATATGATATCTCTTTGAATGTTCTGAAGATGATGAGAATCCCCTCGTTTGCTATGAGTAACAAAATTCTTTTTTATTGTCATATTTCTACTTTTTGGAACATCTTGAGTCATATTCCATTGAAATCTTGAGCTTCAACTTCATAGTCAAGCTAGCTAATTCGAGTTTAGCCTTGCCCAAACTGAGCCTAATTCAAGGTTGCAGATAATTCAAGGTTGAAGATATAGCTTGCTTTTCTGATGTTTCTATGCTAATATCTAAAAAACTACTTGACCGATTCCACCCAGTTTCAATACCAACCTTTGTGTTCATCAGATGTATAACCTCACAAAATTTGAGGTCTCTAGCTCAATTATTGATTAAATTATCGTGGAATCAAGATTTTCACGAAAAATTTATCAAAAGTTTTCTACTGGCTAAAATAAAAATCTGAGCTCCCACCACCCCGGGGGTCAAAGATGCGGCTCTTGGACACGCATCTCCTCGCGGAGACTGGATGCTGTAATTCCATTTTTCATCGAGAAAAGTCGAAAAAACGATATTTCAACATTTTCATTTTTCCCAAAAACTATCCGGCCGATTTAGCTGAAATTTTTGTGAGAGCTTGGGGCACGCATGGCGAACTTATGGTAAAGGTTTTCAGATCGCTAGCTAACCCCACTTCAGAGTAAAGCGGAAAATGCGTCATCACACACACACACACACACACACACACACACACACACACACACATACACACAGACATTTTTGAAGTGAAACTTCTTTTCCGAGGGTACCAACTTTTGTCTCGCGTCACAAAACGAGTGAAACAAATTGAGGGGAACGTGGTAGTGCAGTAGTGGGGGAGAGGAGAAATTCTTGCTGTTACCGTTGAGGCGCTTCGGGTGGTGGGGGGAGCCTGTGTTTTGTCGTTGGCGTGGGGAGATGACGTGTAAGCGATATAACAGTCTCAGGCTCTCGGTTTTTTCCTTTTAAATACACGGAGAGAAAAATATGGGAATTTATCTAAATGATTTTTTAAAAAATTACGGAAAATTGTCATTCAAACGAGGAGTTGTCATGGAACACGACCGAAAAATATCCATGCTCCACCTCATAATTTTTGCTCTTTATTTCTTGAAAAATTGCCATTTTACACTCGGCTTTGGATTGAAATATCTCGAAAACGATTCAAAAGTTATCGAGACATGCTGTGAATGAAATTTAGAGGGAAGATTAACGAATAAATAAGCAAACCTCCGTTTTTTCACGACTCGTAGTTATCAAGATATCGATTTTTGAATGAAAAATTCCGAAAGAACGTCCAAGCGCTCGTTTATTTGCTATCGGGCCTCATCCATTTTTTCTGAACTACTCATTCAAAAAATGATATCTCGGAAACTACTGGTCGTAGAAAAACAGCGTTCTTCTTATTTTGTGCGCCAATCTTCCCTCTAAATTTCATTCACAGCATGTCTCGATAAATTATGCATAGTTTTCGAGATATTTTAATCCAAAGCCAAGTGTAAAATGACCAATGGCTCATGTATAAGAAGTTTCACTTTTGTCACGTGGGTTCCACGCACCCTCTTTTTAAAAACGACGGATCTCGACGTTTTGGGTCATTTGCAGTCATATTATGATGGAATCTCAAAATCGAAAAAAATTACGATTACAAAGCTTCCATGCGGAAGCAAAAAGAGAGGACACGGAGAATATGTTGTTTGTATACCATACTCCAGTGAAATTTCTTTATCAATAAAGTGAAAAAGAGATGAGTAGGTCTCACGTGCAAAGACTTGGTTACCTGGACAAGGAGTGGGAAATTGTAGAAGATCTTTACCTTAGAATTTAGAAGCTGTAAAAATCTGATCTTCTGTGTTCTCAATCCCTAGCCTAATTTTTTGGCAAGAGCTTGCTATACGACGATTTTTCTCGACTGCAGAGATGCTCCTGAGAAAATCCGAGAAATTATTGAATTAAAAAATGCAGGATGTTGTTATGGAATCACAATTGCTTTTATACTTAATTAGTTATTTACAACTAATTATAAATAGTACTAGCTATTATTCTATTCCTGGTGGAAAATTGATAGTCAACAACTCCATAATTATTGTTGACAGACACTAAGGATGAAATAATGAATGAACCGTTGTTTCAATTCTTTTTTCTCTCGCTTTATCGGATTATGCTTTTCACTTTGTCTTCCTCAACTATCGCTTGTGGTAAGTGAGGGAGAGTAGAAAGCCGATTTTTTTTTCATTAACTATCACTTCCAGTGGACAAGTGACAGTCGATTTTTTCTCATTCATGAAAAATTGAATTTCTATAAATTCTTTATTATTTAATTATTGGATTCGTTTCCATGACATTCATGAATGATTTCGGGTATCTCATGGGATATTTGGTAATATTCTTTCAATATCCCACGACATGTGGAATTCATTTTCTATCATTGTTTATTGGAAAATTGACCATAAAATGATGAATACTGAATTTTTTCTTGGAAATTCTACTCTTCGTTCCCTTTTATTCAATCATCACTGAATTTCTTCATTGGTATTCATGATGAAATTTCTAATAATATGATAAAAGAGGTTTAAGTTATTTTTTTTCACATACTTCAAATTCTATTCTTCGGTTCTATACAATTAACTGTTGTCCTCTAGTTGATCGCTAACAGAAGTGCCGAAAAACAAATATCGCTATTCACGAATGGGAAAGCTACTTTCATTTACTGACTGTGAGCGATAGTTGGACTAGATAAAACAAAGAATCGCACTCGGAAAGCCAGAAAAATCGGATTCTGTTCTAGAATTTTCTCACTGATTCCCCCTTCCCTATATGATAATGAAAATTTATGAACAATAAATTTGTTCAAGATAGAAAATGGTATTATAAGATAAAAAACATTTTAAAATGTTTTTCTATCGCTTTTTCGGTGATTTCATCGTGGGAAGTTATCTGATGACTATGATTGGTGATTTTTCATGAATATCCATAACTCATTCACTGGAAATGATACTTGAGCCAAAAAAAACAGGATCATAACAATGAAGAAAAAGTCACTGTCGCCGTCTCTGAAATATAGTTACCTTCTTACACAGAGTTTGTTCGCTACACCCCATTTGATAACATCCTTGAACGAAGGGAAACCAGGAATAAAAGACCAATCAAGGTCAGCAGAATGACTACTAATGAAATAATAGTATATTACTTTACAAGTCGTCGGAGGGCTATTTTGAGGATTGTGAGATTTGCATCGCGAGGCGAAACCGACTGATGTAATTATTATCGTCAAAAATGCTCTTCGCGACGTGTAACGTTTATAGTTTTACTTGATTCTGTGCGGAAATGGGGCTTCACTGCGCGCTTCGGACTCGGTAGAATCTCATTTTCACACAAAATAAAGTTAATAAATTTCCACTATAATTATCCTTAGATAGACTTACCGTATCTTCAAACCGGATTGAGTTGTTGATTTCTTCTGGCATTGTTCTTTCGACTTCATTTTATCGTATTGAATTCCAACACGCTCCATCGGCAAAAGGAAAAATTATTCCAAACTTTTCTCTGATAGAAAATTCTTTCCCTACAGGAGGAATATGCAAAAAAAAGTGCTCAGTATAAACAATGAAAAAAGAAAAAAGCCACGAGAACGAGTTTCAATTTCTTCCATTGTTAATCGTTTCACTATAGTCCTCACTTCACTTCAAAATGACTTTCACTCTTCAGGTTTATTTGGGCAAAAGCTATTAATATACACTATTGCAAATGATAATCTACGTGTGAGACGTGCTTTTGCTACAAAGACTCCACGTGGACTGCTGAACGTGCTGCCCATTCCCCCATGCACTGCCTACGCACATCACTTGCGCAAAATACTTGCGTCTGCGCATTGCCGGAGGTGCGTTCAGAATGAACGAATTGGTAGAGGTTTGGTACATTTTTCCGAGTTCTCACCCGATGTCGTTCGGAATGGACAAATAGATGAATCATGCTACATTTTTATTTTTGAGACTCCAATTTGGGCATTTCTAACTTTTAGGCAATAACAGTTGATGAAATCCCGCCACTGACTTCTTTGTAGGGTATTTAATACTTGTGACGGTTTTTACCGTCACAGAATCAATAAAATTACAGTATTAAATAAATTTCACGAAAATCACGGTTTTGGTCACGATTCGCGGTACCCGGTGAGGATAGGGCTCATTTAGAGTCATAACAGCACATGTCCAGAGTGAGGTCAACCAATTTTGTGACCTCACTAATTATTTTTGTTTATTTTTGTTCAATTTAACTCCAAAATTTGGAGGAAAGTACGAGAGTTAGAACTGGGAAGGATTTTCCCCAGTCCCACGAATAAATTACAAGAATCAAGGATGATCCGGAGAAGCTTGGACAAGAGCAGCCTCCAAGGGATTGGTCCAGCATCAGCCAACTAGGAAGAATGTTGGCCAACAGTGAAGGAAGTTGGAGATCTCCAGGAACAGTGAAAAGTGTGAAAATAAAGACTAAAGTTATGTGTGTGGAAAGAAAAGACTAAAGTTTTCCGTTTATAATTGTCGGGAAAATATTGTCCGAGTTATTATGATTATTTTTGTACATTATTTGGAATTAGTTACTTTAAGAGAGATTTAAGTAAAGTCAGTGACGCTAGGGTAAAGTAGTGGGGGACTCGCGAGACAATTGGTTGGGTTGGGCTTCGGCTCTACCGAAATTGAGCGGAAACAGCCGAGGGAACCCAATGCCAAGTCGTGGGAGAGAAGACTCGTTCTTCTTCTCCCGGGACACCGTGGCGATCACATCGTGTAGAGAAACGTAAAGAAAATTGTAAAGAATTACGTAAAGAAAATTGGAGTAAAGAAAATGAAGAGAGGTCGACACGGAGGAAAGACAGCACAAATAACGTAAGGTACGCGAGTCCCCGTACAATTAATATTTTCAGTTTAGAGTAGAGAATTTTGAGTAAGGACTAAAAGTAAAGAATTTTGAGTAAAGAATTGAAAGTAAAGAAAACGTCGAGTTAGCGTCTGTTCCGGGTGAGTCCACCCGGCTAATATTAAAATTATTGTCACTCATTCTGAGTTGAATTTAGAGTTCATAATTAGTGTGAAATAATTATCAAATTAATCACGAAAAGTTACTTTGAATATTTCATGTTTTTTTTGCAATTTACGTGTATATAATTAATTCTTCTGAATATATCGAATTTCTATTATTTGAGTTAAAATTTGTCATGAGTTTTGTGTAAAGTTTTTGTCGTCACGAATATCCAAATAGAGGGTATCGTCCCCTCTCCCCCTCGGGATAAATTGAGAGTTTCATATAAAAAAGCGGGTAAAATTAGAGTCTTTTTGGGGTTTTGTATTATCGTTGATTTAGGATAAAACTTGGGGATTTGTCGTTTTTCCCAAGCTCTTAAACTTTCGAAAAACGACTGGCGCCCAGTTTAAATAAAGGGAAATTAATCGGGAGTAATTTGGGGAAAATTTGGAGCATAAATTTGGGTCAATTTTAAGGAATTTCAGTGCATTTAACGCGTTGGCTCAAGGTCAGTCAAGCCAAACGTTACATACTCCACACAAAGTTTCTATTACTTTTATTTCTATAATTAATCGTTCCCTCTGGTGGAATGGAAAAAATGTTAAGGAAACGCAAGTTTATGAATTTAACATCTTTTATTAACAAAGATAACAATTTTCCCGTAATTTCCTTCATGCTCATCTTATAGAATACAAAACTCACATAGTCATATACTTTTTCTATTTTTCCAGTACATCCCACAATTACTATTCGGTTTTCATAATTAAGTGGATTATAAGTACATAATTTAACTACCAGTTGATTAACGATGGAGACCAATCCTGCAGCGCACAATGAAAAAAAAACGTCCCTACGATAACCACCGTGAAAGGCCCGGTGCTGAAGGTTTGAGATTTTCAGAGAAGTCAGACTAAGATAACTCAAAAATTTCTGGATAAAAGGAGTATATGCACAATTGAAGACACTTCTAGGAGTAGTTTAAACGTAAAATAATGAGCTTTCACTCGCATTTTTGATTATTTTCTAAAAATCCAGCTTATTAACCGTAGAGGGTCTTACGTTCCACTAGTCAAAGATTTTTCATGTTGTGAGTATCAAATTTTGTTGAAAGAGTATTTGTTTCAATTCCATTCATTTGTTTCTGTCAATTATCGTGTACTTCAACAGCGCAGTCATGTATCAACACCTGATGTATTTTTTTGGCCGTTTAGCCAAGCCAAATCGTCGAAAATTGGCCAAGAAAGAGCGATCTATTATGGAATCTACATTTTAACGTGACAGATCGCTTTTGCTGCGGCAATTGTCGACGGAAAAGTATGATGCAGCTGAATAATATCGACCTGCTTTCGATGATAGTATTGTTTTACAATTGACCTATCCAGATTAATATATCAATTCACAAGGGTATATAAGCGTCATGAGTATTCAAAAACGAATCAGTCAAATGGTAACTCCTGACATAGAAATATTGGTCAAAAAAGGAATTCTAGAGTGCTGTTATTAGAAAATCTATTCTCTCGGCCATTCTCTGTAGGGAATTTTTCTCAAATGTGATCGTGAATTAGACTAATGGTATAATAAATCATTGGGAATAATACAATCAAGGTGAAAACTATGGATATCAAAGAAGATATTGAAAAAACGAGAAAGAACAATAAACGTGGCTTGCTTCTTTTTAATGATAGAAAATATCAGAAAGTCGCTGAAGTGAAAAATGGATGGTAAGTACTCTTATAACTCTATGTCGTATAGTCCTGGAATCGAATCGACCATTTATCGCTCGTTCACCTTATCAAACCAATGGAAAATGTGAAGATTGCTAGTAAATTCTGTATTCATCGGATATAGTGAATTGATGATCGCATGGAATGAGCACGATATTTACTTCTTGAATTTAACCACTTATCCCCTAATACATTCTGAAACGATCGTTTTTGATTTCGATAACTGATATTATCAATTGTGAATCTCCTGATTGTGTGATGGAATATACATAATTATTATTTGAAATTATGCAAATATGAAGCTCCATAAAGTTAGCAGACCAGGGTCTTCTGATCGACCCGAAATTTTTAGGAAATAAGGGGCTTTTCAGGTGCTATTTTTCTGCGCTAATCAAAAATTTCCTGCTTTAACGGTTCCGGAGAAAAATCATTTTGAAAATTATAAACATTCATCGAGCAGACCAGTATAATCGAATGAGAATTTCGAGTACATGGAAATTCCTAAATATTCAGGTGCTAATTTTCTGCGCAATTTTTTTTTTCTAAATTTAATTAATTACATTATTAACAATAACAATAATGTAACAGAAATAAGAAGGATGACTCAAGAGCTTCACTGATAGCTCAGAAAAATTGAGTGCTCTTCATTTCAGTGAATTTCAAATTTTCTGCGCCACGTTGGAGGTGTTCAAGTGTTCAGTGTTCAAATATGCAATGCACTTGCATGATGCAACTCAGAGTATCCGAATGACCATGAGTCGTCTTTGTATGCATTAGAAAATTTAAGGGCTCTTCATTTCAGTGGATTAGCAATTTTCTGCGCCACGTTGAAGACGTTAGAATGATGCACATATGCAATACACTTGCATAATTCAACTCAGAGTATCCGAATGACCATTAGTAGTCTTTGTATGCATCAGAAAATTTAAGTGCTCTTCATTTTAGTGAATTTCAAATTTTCTGCGCCATGTTGGAGGTGTTCAAGTGATGCAAATCTGTAATGCACTTGCATAATTCAACTCAGAGTATCCGAATGACCATGAGTCGTCTTTGTATGCATCAGAGAATTTAAGTGCTGTTCGTTTCAGTGAATTACCAATTTTCTGCGCCACGTTGAAGGCGTTTAAATGATGCAAATATGCAATGCACTTGCATAATTCAACTCAGAGTATCCGAATGACCATTAGTTGACTTTGTATGCATCAGAAAATTTAAGTGCTCTTCATTTTAGTGAATTTCAAATTCTCAGCGCCATGTTGGAGGTGTTCAAGTGATGCAAATCTGCAATGCACTTGCATAATTCAACTCAGAGTATCCAAATGACCATGAGTCGTTTTTGTATGCATCTGAAAATTTAAGTGCTCTTCATTTTAGTGAATTACCAATTTACTGCGCCACGTTGGAGGCGTTTAAATGATGCAAATATGCAATGCACTTGCATAATTCAGCTCAGAGTATTCGAATGACCATGAGTCGTCTGTGTAGGCATCAGAAAAATTAAGTGCTCTCCATTTGAGTGAATTTCGAATTTTCTGCGCCACGTTGGAGGTGTTCAAGTGATGGAAATATGCAATGCACTTGCATAATTCAACTCAGAGTATCCGCATGACCATGAGTCGTCTTTGTATGCATCAGAGAATTTAAGTGCTCTTCGTTTCAGTGAATTACCAATTTTCTGCGCCACGTTGAAGGCGTTTAAATGATGCAAATACGAGATGCCCTTGCATAATTCAACTCAGAGTATCCGAATGACCATTAGTTGTCTTTGTATGCATCAGAAAAATTGAGTGCTCCTCACGTCAGTGAATTTCAAATTTTCTGCGCCACGTTGAAGGTCTTTGAATGATGCAAATATTCAATACACTTGCATGATTCAACTCAGAGTATCTGAATGACCATGAGTCGTCTATGTAGTGTAACGTGATATTTCATCGCGTTACTTTGTTGTCGTCTGGGCGCGGTAATTATTAATTAAAAGTGTCCAGGATGGGAGTCAAAACCTTTTTGTCAATGGGAGATCATAATTATTTTTTTTATATATCATCTGATGAATTTGTATTTTTTATTTTTTTTGAATTGTACCGCTCATCGATGATATTTCGTATTGAGCGGAAGAGGGCAGCACTTTATGGACGAAAAATACCACACGAGAAAAGGGCTATAATTTGGAGTTTTGGAAAAGAAAAAAACTAAAGAATTTTGCTTCATCGGATGAGGACAAGAAGAAAGACTGGAGAAGGTTCCAGCATCATCTGTCAATATCTTGAAGAATTGACCATACTCCGTAAATCAATTAATTTGGGAGTTTCTTGTTTCTCATCGTTGGAAGATGGAAATTCAAAATTGTGACAACTAGTGGTCACCTGTTGAACTCATGGCAGTTGGACTTGACCAACCAACGGGAGCCCTCCACGTTGGAATTTTCGTACCGGCCGGCGTCTTGTTCCCAACGAGAGCAACATGGCGTCACTCTCGTTCTGGACGCGTGCTCGTATTGTGGCGTGAAACTTTTGAGAAATTATTTCTGTTAAATTATTTAACTACTGTGTAGAGAAATTATCATAAATTGTTGATAAAAGTTCGCCACATCTTTTGAAAGATTAATTAATATTGGAGTTGTCGAAATACTCGTCTGGTGAGCGAAAATAATAAACTAACTAATTTTTGTGTTAAAGAGAATTTTGGTCGAGCCATTTTTTGTTTTTTTTTCTTTTATTTTATTTTAATTTCTTCAAATTTTTTTTTATTGTCGTATTGTGACGACGCTAATTATCGTTTCTCGAGATCACTCTATTTTGTGAAGAAATTCTCTTTAATTAGTTTAATTTTTATTGTTTTAAATCTCTCGTTGACAATTAATTTAATTTTTTTTTATTATTCGAAAATTATAATTCGTTGGACATTATTTTTTTTTATCAAACATAACCAAAAATTTTTTTTTAATTAATTATTATAATTTTTTTTTATTCCTGAAAAAGAAAAGGAAAAGGATTTTTTTTTATATTTTTTCTAATTCATTTTCTTCTTTTCATATTAAAATTTTTATTGTGGAAATTTATTTTGGGTTAATGTGCTGGGGAAATCAGGGACAGCATTGTAGCGTCCCCTAGGGAATTTGCTAGTGACTTTCTTATAGTGATTTTGTTTGGCGGGATATCACTAGATCCTATTTGAATTTAAATTTTGTATCACCGAATGTCATTTTAATTTTGTTTACGACAAATTAATTAATAACTTTTCAATTATTAATTAATTTTTGAAATTTTATAAAATAACTAAAGTCTATTAAAACGTCTCGTTGTAGCAACCGCTACAGTACGCGTGTACTCAAAGAGCAGAAATAATATTTTCTATCTCTTATTATTTATACCTGTCTCGCTCTTGACCATTGTAACGCGTATTCTTTTCAATTCCCTTTTGTGTGGATATTCCGAGTTTCGGGTATCCTTATATGGTGATTATTAAATCACACTCGCGTATCGGCAGTTCACGAGAACGCATCTCAATCACCACACTATTGACTTGTATTATATCACGTAATTTAATAAACGCAATTTTATATATTTTAATTGCAGTGTTAGTGATGCATTTATTTATAATTAACCACATCACTACATTGGTGACCCCGACGTGATCAAGTGCAATATCGGTGATTACACAGTGTCAAATAATTATTAAAAATTTTCCGTTAATTTATTCAACCACGTGCACGTAAAAGCAAATAAAAAAGACGAAAGCACGCGTCCGTTGCTATACCGTTTCGAGTGTGCAAGTGAAAAAGTGAGTTGACAAACATTCCTCATTGAATTTTATTAACGAAGTGCACTAATTAGTTTTTATTAAAGACGTTTGAAACGCGTAATAAAAATTACATTTTACATTTAATACTGTGCGCGTCTATTTTTCGTGTCCAGCGACATACGTCATCAAAACATTGGCCCAACTGTCGCGGCTATACAGTACCGCGAGTGCGAGAGAGACAACGTGCCGCCCGCGTACGACAACAACAGACGCGAAGCAAAATAATCGAATTTAAAGACGCTTAAAATTTCACCGTGAGTGCGAGAGAGACACTAAATAATATTCTATTCTAATTCGAATATTACAGTGCGCGCGACAAAGACACAAAATATTTTTCGTGTGTTTTTACCAAGTTTTGCTAGCACATTGCTGAGCACCCAAAAGACGTTGTGCTGTGCGAGCATCAAAACAAAAGCCTTAATCGCTTCTACCGCGTAAATTTTATTTTATTTCAAAATTCATTTCTTTCAGTGTGAAATAAAATTTATCACGTGATGTGCCCGGGAACGAGGACAATAAATACCCCGTGGAAACATGCGCGACGAAAACATGGAGAACGACTCCATTAGTAAAATTTTTTAAAAATTATATTAAGTTCAAATTTTTTTTTTCAACAAACAAAAAAAAAAAACAAACAAACACACAACCACAAGTACAGACGACCAACAATATCGCAAAACGCATTTGCTATTCCGTTACAGCAACGATTCTTCAGCAACTCCTGAAGACAACAAAAAACTGATACAATGAAGCCGCACAAATCAAAATAGCAAAACAACGAGGAGCGACTACAGCTACAACAGAGTCAACAAGTTTACGTCACGAGCATCATCTACAGGCAAAATCATTATATATCAACCCCATTTTTCGAGTATCGCTAAACATACCGATGGATGGGACACAACGCTACAAAAACGATGGATACAGCCAAAACGCGCGTCTGTCCATCGCACATCACACGGCACCAACCTCGAGGAACACACTCGGTTACGCCAGGCTGCAGGTAAACAGACAATCACAGTGCACACGTCGTCTCTAAGTTCCGACAAGCACTAGTCTCGACCACACGCAGCAATCATCATCATCATCAATGATCAACATTGTCACGGATCCCAGCGTCGAGAGCCACTCCGCCAGATCAGAAAACGACAAGTACATCATTGAAACATCAACATTGTCACGGATCCCAGCGTCGAGAGCCACTCCGCCAGATCAAAAAACGACAATTACATCATCATTAATGCATCAACATTGTCACGGATCCCAGCGTCGAGAACCACTCCGCCAGATCAGAAAACGACAAGTTCAGCATTAAAATATCAGCATTGTCACGGATCCCAGCGTCGAGAACCACTCCGCCAGATCAGAAAACGACAATCAGCATCATCAAAACAAAAACGGCCTATGCTCATTGAAATACTCTACGCTAAAACAGTCATCAATCATCATCAAGAACAACAACAACTTTGTCAATTGATTCGGCCAAGAATGATTGACATTGTTGCTTTTACAGAAAAACTACAAAACAACAAAAATTTTCCGTTACGAGAGGAAAAACCACGCTCTCAAGCCCAGAAAACAGTTTCGCTGGGAACACCAAAAAATTTTTTTTTAACGTTACTTGGCACTCAAATTTTCGTGCCCATTTACAAGACAACAATAATTTTTTTTCTCTGTTACAGTATCTTAAAAAAATACGTTTTTTTTTCCAACAAAGGGAGCCATGTAGCAACCGCTACAGTACGCGTGTACTCAAAGAGCAGAAATAATATTTTCTATCTCTTATTATTTATACCTGTCTCGCTCTTGACCATTGTAACGCGTATTCTTTTCAATTCCCTTTTGTGTGGATATTCCGAGTTTCGGGTATCCTTATATGGTGATTATTAAATCACACTCGCGTATCGGCAGTTCACGAGAACGCATCTCAATCACCACACTATTGACTTGTATTATATCACGTAATTTAATAAACGCAATTTTATATATTTTAATTGCAGTGTTAGTGATGCATTTATTTATAATTAACCACATCACTACGTCGTGACGTATAAATAATTAATATCGTGCTGTGCACGAGTAAATTGTTTATTTAATTATTTTCATTATTATTAAATTTTTTTTTTTTTTTGAAAGCAATTTTATTAAATTAAATTTACATTTTGGATTTCCCTAAACATTTTGGTGTTTGAATTATTTATTTTTTTTATTTCCTTATTTCAACCCACAACAGCGACCCATGGGGTGGACGCTGAGTTAGTCGAGCCAAATAAGGAAGTATTTTGTTTTGGTTAATATTTGTTTGCTTAATTGAATTGATAAATTATCTGTTGGATAACTTTAGGTTATCCTGGCGCCCATTGGATTTTGTTTCGTAGGGTTTTATTTTCAGGCGTGTCTAATTGTCGGGTTTACCGTTAGGCCCGAGAATTACGTCACAGTAGGCATCAGAAAAATTGAGTGCTCTTCATTTCAGTGAATTTCAAATTTTCTGCGCCACGTTGGAGGTGTTCAAGTGATGCAAATATGCAATGCACTTGCATAATTCAACTCAGAGTATCCGAATGACCATGAGTCGTCTTTGTATGCATCAGAAAATTCAAGTGCTCTTCACTTCAGTGAATTACCAATTTTCTGCGCCACGGAAGGCGTTTAAATGATGCAAATATGCAATGCACTTGCATAATTCAACTCAGAGTATCCGAATGACCATGAGTCGTCTGTGTAGGCATCAGGAAGATTATGTGCTCTTCATTTCAGTGAATTTCGAATTTTCTTTGCCACGTTGGAGGTGTTCAAGTGATGCAAATATGCAATGCACTTGCCTAATTCAACTCAGAGTATCCGAATGACCATTAGTTGTCTTTGTATGCATCAGAAAAATTAAGTGCTCTTCACTTCAGTAAATTTCAAATTTTCTACGCCACGTTGAAGCCCTTCAAATGATGCAAATATGGAATGCACTTGCATAATTCAACTCAGAGTATACGAATGACCATCTTCTGTCGTTGTATGCACCAGAAAGATCGAGTGCTCCCTATTTTAGTCAATTGCTAAAACACTGAATTTTTCAATACGTGGAAAGTCGGCAAAAAGGTAAAAAAAATTACAATTCTAAAAATTCAATGCGGCTTCGGGTATTATTGTCAAATTCTAATAAAAAGTTGTTGCCAGTCATACCTAGAAATTTTAACGTACAGTCAAGTGGACAAGGCAATCGAACCATTCGAGATTGAAATTTTCTAACGATTCCGTTCAAAAAAATTGTAGTTGTACTTTTTCGGCTAAGTTTTAAAGGGGTTCTGTAGCGACCGCTACATTCGAGAACATCAAGAAACCGAAATTACCACACAGCTGGTCGGAATGGCTCAGTGGCTAAGAGTCACAGAATAGCAACCAAAGGTTCCCTGGTTCGAAACTTGGACCAGGCACCTTTTTTCTATCATCATAATGATTATTCCCCATCGCCTTCCGATGAGCAATTCACTGAAGAGATGTCGCATCCAAGTGGCGCGAAATGACAACAGCGACATCCCTTCAGTTCCTCTTGTGAAAATCGAAAAAGTTCATTTTTTTGGCAATATCAGCGGTTCCGTTGGTCGTAGGCACCTGACGTTGATCTCAAATGAAAGGTGAGCTCATTCCTAATCAATTCAAGAAGTTCAAATTTTTTCAAAATAAATTTTTCAATTATTTATTGTTAAAAATCATGATAACTTTACCGTGATCTTTACTGAAGGAAATCCGATGCAACTCGCCGTGATTCCCTTGATGTTTTTTTCTCTATTTAGTGGACTGTATTTTTTATTGCGGTTGATGAATTTCTCGAGAATTTAACTGCCTCCGCAGCCGGCCCTCAGGAACGAACAAATTACACAAACCTGAACGGACACAAGGACCTGTTGAGGGTTTCTCAAATAAAGTATAACTCGTGTATTAGAAAAATATATAACACTCTAATGATTCGACTAGAATACACTTTTGATCATTTTCACTGACTCTTTGATGTTTTTTGTATTTGATAATTGTCTCTGTATTTTGATAATTGTCTCTCACAAACTTTGATATTAATCACGGTCGTAAATCGCGATTAATTAGATAATGTCTCAGTAAATGATCACTCAAAAACCCAAGAAAACTACTCGTCGTTTTCTACCATGCGTCTATCGACTCGGCGTGGATTTTCTCACTCGCACTCGTTGCGATACTCGTGGTTACACTTTGCACGTTTCTCACTCAGGATCCAAAATGTAAGTGACGCGTGAAATCGCGTAGTTACTCGTCTCCCGCTTGTCACAAGGGTCAAGACGCCTCTGGTGACCATCAGGATAATTTTAAGAAGATTGATGACTCGACCGCTCCTCGGATAGTTCAGGATCGGTCGATAATTAACTCAGTTTATTAACATTCATGAATCATTTTCTGAAAATTCATTCTTGGCTCATAAGTACTTGAGAAAATTAATATTTTTCATTTGAACCCCATGAATTTCTGGATAATGAGCCCATCTTCCATTTGAGATCGACCCCAGGTCCCTATGATCAATAGAACCAGAGATATTCGCGAAAATCTGAGATTTTTCAAAAAAGGAAGGCTGTATTAAGTATATCGTGAAATTCACTTTGCCAAATCTAGCGCAAAAAATGAAATTTTTGAAAAATTAAAAAAAAATCACTTTCGACATATGATTTCCATGGGGCATTTTCCCATATTTCCAATGGGATCATCAGGAAAAATCTATCTCCACTATTTCCACCCATTTTGCGTAAATTTCATAGCATCAAATACCAAAACCGACCCGTGATTATTTTACCTCACGTTTCCCTACATTCAAATATTGTTTTTTCTTGTAAGTCTTGAAATTTTTTTTTTAGTCAGAGAAAAGTCAGGGAATTTTGGAATCAGTCTTCAGTCGCCACCCTGTGAGACGGCCAATAATAGTGGACGTAGATATAAAGACAACATAGACAATAGTATAAGTGCAGCAATGTTGAATCAGGGTCATGCAGTATCCGCAGCCTAATCTCTCTTGATAATATTCTTCATATATTTCGAAAATTGATGCTTCCTGCCTTTACTCATTATTTCGTTGATTTTAATGCAAAATTAAATCATTGAATTAAAGAAAAACAACGAAAGTCAAGAGAAATAGAATTAATCGTCATATATAAGGATCTTTATTATCATTCATCATGAAAAAATAATCGACGAATTACAATTATGTAGTGAGGGACACCTCAAAACTAGAAAGTACATCTTACAGAATAAAAAAAGTGAAAGAAAATAAAAGGGCAATGGTTTTTTCAATTTCAAATGCTAAATGTCTTTGAAAGAGTTTGTTGAACTACTTTTTACACAATTGAGTCCATGTCTATCAATGCCTAAATCATTCAAATTATTTTTTCAACACATTTCCACCATAGTGAAATTCCAATTTCTGCTCATACTGAATAGAATAAAAGGTTCGCACAAACTTTGGATATTTTTTTAAACGCTATGTTTTTTTTCCATAATGGAACCACTTACGATTTCTAAAACAATATGTTGAGTAAATTCCTGTCAACTGTGTTGCTGCTTTACATTTCACTGCTCTTCAATTCATGATAGCAGGAGGCTCGTAATTGATGAAGCCCCTTAATTTCAATTCCGACGACATAGAGAATTTGATTCTTTCAGGAATTGCATCGATTATCACTGAGCCCTCATTTCCCGAAACTATTGGCACAATCATCAAGAATTTTCCTGAAAAACTTAAAAGAGACGTAGTTCCGGCTGAGCAGCTACGTACTTGACACTTAGCAAGAGATTCTTCCTTCAAGACATCGTCCAATATCTTCAAATCATCAGCTCATTCAATAAGTTTGTTGAATGGAACATTTAACATGAAATGATGATTTTCGATTGGTGGCCACCCATTTCCACAAGAAATGGTCTGAATCACTTTCGAAATTTGAGGACCAAGTTCTTCACTCATGTCATTAATGGACGATTCACAATTTACAATGAAACACTTATATTCAGGATGTCCCGTTTTCCTATCGTCGAAGTGTTTTAGGAGGATATTACATCGCTCACCATAGATCCCAGTATTGATTTTCTTTCGAATTCTGACTTAGTCTACTAATGCTAAAGATGAATTGTCATTCTTGCATTGCTCGACTACGTCTTGTAAGAAATCTAGAGAGTCGACGGCTGCTGCCAGCGTGAGATGGAACAACGAATCGAATGCATCTTTCGCTTGTAAGTTGTACTTATTACTTTTTTTCCTAACTGCTTCCAGCATCAGTCCATCGCCACTCTTCAATAAGGGTGAGTTGCTCACAGGACCACCCAAATGGAAATGATGCGGTGAATAACTCTTTTGTAAATAAATTCCTCTGTGTTTTGCGGACTGTGCTGTATCTTCGGAATTCCTCTTCCTTTTCTTCATTTAAAGCATTGTTCCCTTCCGTTTCGATCCTCAATTTCTCAGCACAATCACGACATCGACGTCTCTGACCATATCTCTCCTCGTCATCAATCGCTTCTGAGCATTCCTCATGCAGATGTACAGGATTTCCACAGAGCTGGAATGAATCCGGAATTTTATTTGATTTTTATAAGCTTAAAAGGGGAAAAGTGGGGTAAAGTGGACACAAGGGATAGAACGGGCACGAATTGATTTCGGTATTCTATACTATGGAAATTATTCGAAATGGATGGAAATATTGGGGATAGGTTTCTTCTGATAACTCCATTGGGAAGATGAGAGTTCTCATGGAATTCATGTGTCAGAAGCTATTTTCTGGAATTTTTCAAAAAACTGATTTTCAGAGAATCTCATAAATATTCAAAAAATTGATTTGAAAAAATTAGGAACACACAAATCGATGAGAAATGAGCTCACCTTTTATTTGAGATGAACCCCGGGTCGCTACGTCCAACAGAACCGGAGATATCGCCGAAAATGTAAATTTTTGTGATTTTAGAAAAGAAAATCCTTTCAAAACTTGGCCAGAAAAAGAAATATCTCCATAAAATTAAAAAAAAAATATTTTGGCACATGCTTTTCACCTCAAATTTCTTCAGCATTTCAATGAAATCATTAAAAAATTTCTATTTTGAACCGCTTAATTGAAGTGTTTATTTTACCCCACCTTCCCTTATTCCAATACTCATTTTGTCGAGCTACTTACACATTTATGGGCATCCATTGGGGAATTACCATCAGCACAGGAGGGACGAGTGTCATCGACGCTATCATCAATTGGATTGTGTGGTTCTCCCTCGCCTCGTCCTGACACAGTTGATTCATTCAGCTGTGTAGACGATTGTTCTGTCTCACGTGTAAACTCGCGCTCAAGGCCACGATTGGATGAGTGTGTTGCACCATCATTGGCTCGACGTTTTTCCAACTTTTTATGCTCAGCGTGAATCAACTTCAAACGGTCATCATAGAAACCTTTCTGGAGTTTGCAGAAAGTATCCACACGAATCTTCGGTAAGCCTTTCGTGAGAACGTGCGTAACTTGAAAAAATTCATTTTCTCCTGGTGAACTTGTCGCTGGTATTCTCGCAGATGGAAATTTATCATAGTGTATGCAACTCCACATTGGTAACCGCTTCATCTCCTCCAGCAGTTTCAAGGCAAATTTTGGAACATAGTAGGGACTAGGTTCACTGCCGGGATTCAATCTAATATCTTCTTCCACCAACTCATCAATATTCTTACTCCATTGTGTCCATACATTCGTCTCAGATCCTTTCTCCTCATTGATCTCAAAAACCGGTTTTTCGTCAACTTCAAGATCTTCTGCCCCGCTAAAAAGTGAATCAATATCAACGACATCATTTGTGGAAATTTCCTGCATTTTTTGTCTTTGGATGTCGGAAGATGACTCACTACCATCGGGATTAGGACCGAAATTTTTACTTTGGGAGGTAGTTAGTAGTGACATGCACGTTGATCTCAACTCAGCTATATCACAGGACGTGATACATTTCCCAATGCCAGCCTTGTAGTAACGCGCTACATCTTGACGTACATCTTTCATCAAATCAACGAAGATTCCGATAAAGTGTGCTGCGTCAGCTCTTACCCAACAAGACGTTGATGAGTCTAGAGTCAAAAGTGAATTAAGATATTCTTCTATGGTGCAGAATGGTGTGAAAGCCCGTATGCAAGCGGCTTGAAGTGCCAAAACGCCATCGACAACAACTTCATTGGGTGGTGGCAAGCCCAATCCTTGCACACAACTGTTTAACCATAATAAAATGTCACGTGTAGTGTGTCTTTCACTCAACATTTGTAATAATGAAATTTGAAAATGTTCTGTCGGTACGATGGTATGAGTCAAAAAAATGGGACCGGATTTCGACCCATCTGGTCGAATAATAGGAGGATTTATTGAGCCAAAGCTATTAATACTGAGTAATAAATAGCTAGTTTCTGCTGCATATTTATACATTTCCTGTTGAGCAGCTGTAGAATAACATACCATAAAAGGATTTCTGCTCAACAAGACGATTTCACCTTTCATGGCAGTTGATCCCAAAGTTTCCAACGCTTTTATAGGATCGGGGTCCGAATAGTTTCGAACAACTGCTTCATAGCGTATTTGTCGCAATACCGATGCTGTTGGAATCTGAGCAGGCCATGGATCATCTTTCCTCATCAATTTACCAGCCAAATCCGCTTGATAAACTTTTGTTGTCACTGATTGTAATTTCTCACCATACTCTTTGCGTTTTGAACCTCTGACGTATAGCAGAGAACATATTTCATCTGGAGATCCTTTCGTACCAGAAGAAATCATCGTCATCACGTTGTCTTCAATTGTAATGAAGCAATCAAAATTAGAGCCGCAATTACAATTCCCGCAAAAATGTCCAGAAGAGTCATTATTAATAGTGTGGTATTTGAAGTGATATCCATGAGAAGATCGTGTATTGGCCTACATCTTTGTCATAAGAAAATCTTTCAAAACATCTGTAAGAATAATCATTTTTTGTGAATAAAATAACATTATTATTAATATGTTTGGCTTCCGGATGGATGCCGCGTTTGGTTTCAGCGTTGCGCCGACGTTTCGCAAACGTTGCAGTTTGCATCTTCAGGGCTATGAGCTCCGATTCTGAGCCCCATGGTCAATGGGTAGTCCTTATATACCCCTTCTGGAGGGGGGGGGGGGGTAGGTAGGGGTGGGGGTAGGTAGGGGTGGTGGTAGGGCCAATCAGGAGTTTTTAATTGATCAGCTGGTCAATTAAAAAACCGGGAGGACGGTTTTCCAAATAGGGTTCACCTGGTATCCTTTATCCCTGTTCAAGTTGTTGGGATTCTTGTGGATCTCTAGGCCTTCCCGATACTTTCTCTCAAAGTATCCTTGGGATTTGGCCAACATTCTCGCTTGGTCATACTGAATAGTATGTCCAGTGTCCATATGATGTTCAGCCAAGGCAGACTGTTCCAGGTGGCGATATTTGGAACACCGCAGGTGTTCTTTGATCCGTGTACTGATCATCCTCCCGGTTTCCCCAATGTACACTTTTCCGCAGGAGCAAGGAATCTCATAGACTCCAGATGTACTCAAGGGTGGTCTTGGATCTTTGGAACTGCGAACATCTGTCCGATTTTCTTTGGGGGTAGAAAAATCGTCCGAATGTTGTGTTTTCCAAGAACCTTGCTAATGCGGTCGGTTGTACCCTGAAGGTAGGGGAGAAGAGCCACTTTGGGTCTTTCTTGGTATTTCTCTCTTTCAGGACCATCCAATTCTCGTGAAGAGATCTTATTTTGGAGTCTTCTGGTGACTCGTCTAATTTGTGGGATTTTGTATCCATTCTTGCTTAGGGCCGTCTCCAGGTGTTCTATTTCGCTGTCTAGATTGCTTGGTTCAGAAATAGTAAGAGCTCTGTATACGAGAGAGCTTATAACTGAGTTCTTCTGTAAAGGATGGTGATGGGAGCTCGAGTTGAGATATCTGTCAGTATGTGTAGGTTTACGATACACTTGGTGGCCAAGAATGCCACCAGCGTTTCGATGGACTAATACATCAAAGAATGGAAGACGATTGTTCTCTTCAGTCTCCATTGTGAATTTGATATTGGAATGTTGTTCATTCAAAAATATCAAAAATTCATCTAGAGCTGTTCTTCCATGGGGCCAGATAACAAAAGTGTCATCTACGTATCTAAACCATACAGAAGGTTTCAGAGGAGCTGACTTCAATACTCCATTTTCAAAATTTTCCATGAAGATGTTGGCTATGATCGGAGAAATAGGGGAGCCCATGGCGGCTGCTGATCTCTGTTCATAGAAATCTCCCTGGAATTGGAAATAAGTTGAAGTCAAACAATGCTCAACTAAAGGAAGAAGGTTCGGGGATATCTTTCTTGAGTTTTTTATTATTTCTAAGGTCTCTGGTATTGGGACGTTAGTAAACAGGGACTCCACATCGAAACTGACTAAGATGTCCTCGGGAGATGTTCTGAGTGTCTTCAGTTTGTTCACGAAGTCTAGTGAGTTCTGTATATGTGAAGCATTCTGTCCTGTGAGTTTCTGGAGAGGTGCTGTGAGGAATTTAGCTAATTTATAGGTTGGTCCCCCGATGTTACTAACTATGGGTCTGAGGGGAACAGCTTCTTTGTGGATTTTGGGGAGTCCGTAAAGTCTTGGGGGAAATGATTCTTTCGGACTGAGGAGTTTGGTAGTCTCGGTTGAAAGTCTCGCCTTCTTCAGGAGCTCAGTGGTTTTCCTCTCAATCATCCGAGTTGGATCCTTCTTGAGTTTAGCATAAACTCTGGAATCACTCAGCATTGTTGAAATTTTCTTCGAGTAGTCATCTAAATCCAAGACGACCGTTGCGTTGCCTTTGTCTGCAGGAAGAATAATGATTTCACTATTCTCCTTAAGACTACGCAAAGCAAGACGTTCTTCCTTAGTGATATTATCACTGGGAGGAGCGGCCTTGTGCAGGATATTAGACAACTGTCTCCGAATTTCGTTGCTGGTTTCCTGAGGAAGGCTGTAAATGGCTGTTTCAGTCCGACTAATTATTTCTTTGGTGGGGACTCTTCTTGGGGCAACAGCAAAATTATGCCCTTTGGCAAGTACAGATACTTGTGTATCACTCAGTTGGTGTTTACTGAGATTCTTCACGGTGTGGGTAAGAATGGGGACTTTGTCCTGTGGGACTAGAGATTGGAATTTTCCTTTATGAATCTCAGTTCTCAACTCAGCAGTGCGCACAGCTTGTTCATGGGTCACACGATCAAGTATAGCCCAAAGCCGAGGTTCTAGAGAATGAGGCAAATGAAGGTGGAGATCCAGGTGAAAGGTGAGCCAAATCCTTCCTGGCTGATGTTATCCTTTCCTTGACAAGTCTCAAAGAAGCTTGGCTGAGAATGGTGGAGGCCTGCTTCGAGGGAAAAGGGGTCCTCAGATGGAGGAACTTAGGTACCACACGATGGTCACGGCACCTTTTTAGAAAGGATAGGGAGCACAGTTGGACGTGCAAGGACTTCCTAAGTTTGGTGAATAAATTCACCGACCCAAGAATAGCCTCTCCGTGGAGGCGTTTAATCTCAGTTTTTAGGCTTTCGCGGCCAATGTCATTATTAATATGTTTGGCTTCCGGATGGATGCTGCGTTTGGTTTCAGCGTTGCGCCGACGTTTCGCAAACGTTGCAGTTTGCATCTTCAAGGCTATGAGCTCCGATTCTGAGCTCCATGGTCAATGGGTAGTCCTTATATACCCCTTCTGGAGGGGGGGGGGTAGGTAGGGGTGGGGGTAGGGCCAATCAGGAGTTTTTAATTGACCAGCTGATCAATTAAAAACTCCTGATTGGCCCTACCCCCACCCCTACCTACTCCCCCCCCTCCAGAAGGGGTATATAAGGACTACCCATTGACCATGGAGCTCAGAATCGGAGCTCATAGCCCTGAAGATGCAAACTGCAACATTTGCGAAACGTCGGCGCAACGCTGAAACTAAACGCGGCATCCATCCGGAAGCCAAACATATTAATAATGACATTGGCCGCGAAAGCCTAAAAACTGAAAATAACATTATGTCCAAAATGCTGTGTACCTGACATTATAAGAGAAATTTACATCAACAAGAACGTATAAGAAGAGAAATCACATTTTCTATCCTGTTCAAGTTCCATAGTAATTTTACTATTGAAAACGGATACATTGGCTCTCTTCAATTTACTTGTGACCCTTTTTTTTTGTTTTCACCATATTATTTATAAAAAATGTACCCATAGTGTATAAAATCTCTCGGTACATTTTTTCCGATATGTCAAACAAAAGAGCATGCATTGGAGGACAGTAGAATTTTCTAGACAGCTTCTGAATAGTAGAAAATGGTGATTTTAAGGAAACCTATCAACTTTGTATGTAGGGTACTTCCTATGCTAAAGGAGAAATGATATTTACATAATTTTACTTGTGGAAAATAGATGATATTCGTCATCGTGTATCGTGCTGAAAGTGGGATAGACTCTTCGTTATAGTCATCAGTGCATTAAAATTTGATTAACAGATGGAATCATTTGTTATATTCATTGTTCATGAAACTGTCGAGAGTTATGATGAAATGAAAAAAGAAAATTCGAAACTGGAAATCTGAAATTATATATAGAAGCAGGTGGGATAAAATTGAGACAAGGGGTGAAACGGACATGGGTTCATTTTGGTATTTCATATCATAAAATTCATTCGAAATGGATGGAAATATTGGATAGGTTTTTTCTGATGATTCCATTGGAAAGATGAGAAAATTCCCCACGAAAATCATAGGTCAGAAGTAATTTCTTGAAATTTTCCGAAAACTTCATTTTTTGTGCAAGATTTGAAGGCTGGAAGCCTTCTGTTTTTGAAAAAAATTCTGCTTTCCGAAAATATCTCTGGTTGTATTGATCATCGTGATATGGAGTTGATCTCAAATAAAAGGTGAGCTCATTATCCATCGATTTATGAGGCTTGAGAAGAAAAATATCAATTTTTTCAAGTATTTATAGGGCAAAAACTGATTTTCAGGAAAAGACCTGTAAATAATCAAAATATTGATTAAAAAAACATTAGAATCACATAAATCGATGAGAAATGAGCTCACTTTTCGTTTGAAATCAACCCCAGGTCACTACAACTAATAAAACCGGAGATATCGCCAGAAAAATGGATTTTTCCGATTTCCGAAAGAAAAATCCCTTCAAAACTTGGCCAGAAAAGTAACATTAGTGTACGTTCATTTACATAGCTAAAGCATTCAAAATGACACTCTGATTGAACGGTTCAAGATAGAAATCTTCTAATTATTCCATTGGAAAGCTGAAGAAATTTTAGGCAGAAAATATGAGTCAAAGTTTTTTTTTCCAATTTTCGGAAAAATTTACTTTTTTGGTCAAGTTTTGAAGGGGTTTCTCTTTTAAAATTCGCAAAAATTCACTTTTTTGGCGATATCTCCGGTTCTGTTAGTCTCAGCGACTTGGGGTTGATCTCAGAAGAAAGGTGAGCTCATTTCCTATCAATTTATGTGGTTGAATTTTTTTTTTTAATCACATTTTCAAATGCTCTTCGGTCATTTTCTGGAAATCAGTTTTTGCCATATAAATACTTTAAAAATTGATAATTTTCCGTTTTCAATCAATGAGATTGATGAGAAGTGAGCTCACTTTTCATTTAAGATCAACTTCAGCTCGCCACGACCAATAGAAACAGAGATATCCTCGAAAACCTGGAATTAGGGTTTTTCGATCCAGGATCGATCTTCACCTGAATCGATTCTTTTTAAGGCAATCCTCGATTTTTTGGATCGATCTTTGACAGTCGATGAATCGATCAAATCGATTCTTTTGTGGTGAGATCGATCCAATTTGGCTTTGCCAACTTCAGAGCGGGTAAATAAAAATTTTTATGTTGGCAACAATACATACGGTTGTATGTAAAGCTGCCCTATACCCCCACTCTTCACGTAGTATACCCCCAGTCTTGTCGTAGTAATCGAACTTTCCCGACTAAACAATTTCAAAAGTGCTTCTAACCAATGAACATTCGTAACGGCGCCTACGTCATGGAGGGGATCACAATCACAGGTTTGCAATAGAGAATGGTAACTATATAAACAAATTATTATTCAATATTAACAACGAATTTATGAATCTCGTATTGTTGTAGAGCATGCCACGAGTTCGAGGAGAAAATTTTCTATTTATTTACAAATCAACTGGCAAGATCCTTTTCGCGTGGATGGATTGCCGCTAGATATGTATTTACGTTTTTTTCGTGAGTATCAAAATACAAATTGAAATAAACTAGTCCTGAAATACAATAATGTTTAACATTTTAGACGAGAATGTCTTCACTGAATGGTTCATTCGTCGCCTCGTGGCTGAAGGTCGTTTGAGTAATACAGAACGAGAAATGGACTTTTTTCATCGATCGTCAGATGGTATTTTCTAGTAAGTATTATAATATATGTGTCATCAAAAATCCTATCAACGGTGGCTACTTCAGTGCCGTGTGAAAGGCTTTTCTCATTGGCGTCAAACATTGTTACAGAAAATCGGAATCGTTTGAGTTCAAAGCATATTTCAATGCTTTTTTTCCTGAAGTCTCTTAGCTTCGACGAGTGGCACATAGATTGTTGATCAATCTTCTTTCATTACTATTTATTACTATTAAGAAACGATCTCGTTCAAATTTTTATAATATATATTATTATAGGAAGAATTTTTATGAGCTTTTATATATTCTAACGAAAGATAGCTTTTATATATTCTAACCAAAGTTGACAGGTGAATTCTGCTTCCACTTACGAGAAATCAATAAACGTAAATATTTTTTCATGTGTTCAAATAATTTCTCTATTTCATGTAAAGAGTACTGAATAATAAAGACTGTGAATTGAATGTCCCAGCCTTGTATCCAAATTCATTTTACAGAAAAAATCCTTCCATAGAATTTCTATAGTCTAAGTATTCATGAAAAAATACTCAGCTTCAATAACTATAAATAATCTATATTTTTATAATTATATGGACCTGAGAGAATATAAGAAAGAATCGTATAGAAGCCATTTAATCATTCGATTTTTGCATTTTCGAAATTTTAATTTCTTACAATTTAAAAAGCTAAAGAATCGAGAAAAAAATCGATCTGGCAAGAATCGATTTTTTCGTTATCGATTCAATTAAGAATCGATAAGTGGCAGTCCAATCCAATCCAATCCACCAGAACGATTTTTTTGTGTGAATTGAAAAACCCTACCTGGAATGTAAAAGAAAAAGAAGGCTTCCACCTTCAAATCTAACGTAAAAAATGAAAATTAAAAAAAAACAAAAAAATTGTTTTTGACATTTGATTTTCATGGGAAATTCTCTCATTTTCCCATTGGAATCATCAGGAGAAAACTATCTCCAATATTTCCATCCATTACAAGTCATTTTCATGATCATAGTATGAAATATCAAAATCAACCCGAGTACGTTTTACGCCTTATGTCTATTTTACCCCACCTTCCCCTATTCCTATATCGTTTTCATTTCTATATGAGACACTTAAAGATAATTTCATCTAGCACTTGTTACTCTTTCTCATCATATTGCACGTTCTCCATTTTCAGATGGAGAATTATCTACGTAAATTTTCTCATTTATTTTTTGTGTAACATTTTGCAATCATGAGATAGGGTCAGAACTAATATAATTTTCATATGTTACTTGGGATCGCTCTTTTCTTGAGCCTTACATGCTCAATGCCGGTTTTTTTGTCTATTTCTTTAATCGGTCGTTGTTCAATGAGAGATAAATATTCATCAGCAGGTTCCCGAACTGTGAAATTGAAATCATATTCCACACTCTCATTTAAAGTCCTCTCTGCAACCATGTTATCCACTTCTTCCTCGGAATCATTGCTCTTCACGTCCATTGGTGATTGTTTTCGGTAATTCTCATCTAGCTCTTTTCTGATTCGATCTTTATTACACGTCACATAAGTAAAAATTGAACGATTTGTCCGCCCATGCTTGAGTTCATTGGCAATATTTAAGCAGACTGAACCCGTGGCAGGAGCAATTATGACTCGATTCAGACCATCTTTCAAAAGAATCTCTTCTTTATACTTTTTTATTATAAATTTTGTTTGATCTTCATTATATAGTCGAAGGCGCCCCCGTTTACGCATTTCTTCTCCTCCAGATTCCGTGTTAGACATAATGTTTCTAATGTTGCCGTTCCAAAACTTGATCACTAGGAGAAATGAATTTTTTTTTTCATCAATTTTGTTCAAAAAATTCATTTTCAAACTGCATGCTGTATGATAGATATGATTATTCAATTTTTAACAACATTTAGAAGTGATTTTCTTTCTGATTTCATCAGTGAATCTTGAAAAGTTCAACACGTTCACCAGTTTTCAAAGATATAATCAGGAGATAACTCTGAATTCATGCACTTATATTTCTATATTTTACAGGTTACTTTTATTCAATGTTCAAAAGACCTAATAATCCTTGAAATAAATTACCAAATTTTTATTGAATTTTTTAAGAATGACTTACCTTGAAAATTACATGTTTTATTCCCTTAATGAGAATGAAAAAAGTGTCATCAATGCGCACACGTAGCACTTAGGAAAAACTTGCAGTCGGTGAGAATATAATGGTAATCGTGACCGTTTGCAAACATTAATGGCGGCGAATGTCTTTTGAAATTTTCATCCAATGTTGAGTACACGCCAATAAAAATAAAAAATGCGCGCCATGTGCACGTTTAAAACGTGTTGTTTGGCAGGCCAAAAACTGAACTAGGGTTGGCTGTGCAAATAATAGATGAATGGGCAGAATAATGAAGAGCACTTAAATTTTCTGATGCATAAAAAGTCGACTCATGATCATTCGGATACTCTGAGTTGCATCATGCAAGTGCATTGCATATTTGCATCACTTGAACACCTCCAACGTGGCGCAGAAAATTTGAAATTCACTGAAATGAAGAGCACTTAATTTTTCTGAGCTGTCAGTGAAGCTCTGGAGTCATTCTTCTCAGTTCTGCTACATTATTGTTATTGTTAATAATGTAATTAAGTAAATTTACAAAAAAAAAAAAAATAGCGCAGAAAATTAGCACCTGAATATTTCTGAATTTCCATGTACTCGAAATTCTCATTCGATTATACTGGTCTGCTAGATGAATGTTCATAATTTTAAAAATGATTTTTCTCCAGAACCGTTAAAGCAGAAAATTTTCAATTAGCGCAGAAAAATAGCACCTAAAGAGCTCCTTTTTTCCCAAAAATTTCGGGTTGATCAGAAGACCCTGGTCTGCTAACTTTATGGAGCTATGTTTGGTGAGTGTAGAAATTCTTCTGCATGAACCATCTCTTCAAACACTTCATCTGTATGGTTCAGAATTTCCACACTTCTCTTTGCGTCTTCAAAACATTACTGCACAAACTCCTCAGTTATTACTTCACCTTTATAATCATTGCCATCATCAATTTCTTGACCATTGGGAATTTCATCATTCTGCTTGTAGAACCTTGAAACGGAAGCGTCTTGCCGCAGAGTTCATGTATCTATGAAATTGATCTGGTATGTCTCCATATCCTGGAAGCTGGTTGATGGCATTCCCAGCACATAAGTGTTGAATGTGACTGTCGCACTTGATAATTTTTATTCCCGGTATTAGCTTCCTTAATCTCGCAGCAACAGAGTTAAATTGCTCATGCATAACATTACAGGTATCAGCACAAAATCCAATGATATTGGTTGTTGGCACACCAGCTACTTCAAAGGTTGCAATAACTTTATCACACAAAGATTCAGCATCAGCTTTCGAATATTCGTCACGGTCGTATACCGGAACCAATTCCCACAAAACATCTCGAATTTGATTAGATTCTTCATGGAAAAATCGAACAACTATACTGTAACGAGGTTTCTCGTTACGGCTATCGTATCGGCTTATGCCACCTTCGGGTGAAGCTATTCAAGTGTAGAGCTCGAGGAGACTCACACATGAACAGCTAGAAAATACTACCGCGGTGCCATCTGCGTAAGATGACACCTTAAAGTTATCGGAAACTAACTGACACGTCAGTGGGTTTTATATGCGGCTGAGGATAAGGCAGAAGCCCAGCTGAAATGCTGGCGCTCCACTAGAGATGTCGGAGTTATCTCCGGGCCTGGCAGTGGTGTGAGAGGAAGAATCACGCAGGCGCACGGAGAAACCTCTAGACGAGGAGAAGCAGCCTCAGCCGATATAAATAGACCCAACGACACGGTGCTCAGTTAGTCTACCTTGGGCGGCAGACTCGAGAGGATCAGGAGACGTCCCTGGATCCTCTACCGCTCACTTCGGTGAGAGTTATCGTTGGTTGCCCGTAGCGTGGCTACGTGGCGTTTCTCGTGTGGATAGAGACGTCCGGTATTCTCTGGGTGACGATAGATCAGAGGAATACTGCGGACGGGCTCATCCAGAGGCTATCGCGGAATACCCCAATTCCGACTTGTTTTCGCTAGAGGGACTGTGACTAGATCCACGCCCCTCTACCATAACCAGCACACTGGGTTACCGGGAATGGATTGCCCATGCCATCCATTGGGGTTAATAATTCCTCGAGTAATTACTGCCGAAGGTTCAGCAGGTTAGCCCGAAACCACCCTAAGAGGTTAAGCCTGGTGAGCCCAGGGAAAACCAGCACACAGTGAGTTTTGTTTATTCCTCCGGTAAAGGATAAACTGGTGCCCATGCTATCGAACCGTGTGTGTGGAAAGGGATGGCCGGAAGTGTAACGGGATTGGAGGAATCCCCGTTACAATACACAGTAGCGATTGTGTAGAAAAATTTGTAGTTTCATCAATACTAATAGAAAACATCGTATTTTTCAACATTGCTGTTACAGCCTTCTTGTGTACGGGAGCAATGACATTAACAAGTATTTTCCGTATTAAATTGCGGTGGAGATGGATTTTACGCGATGATGCCAATTCCTCCATTGATTTAAAGGAAATAGCCTTAAAGGCCCCCTCAGCAGTCAGTTGAATTTCAGCTGCAGTTTTTTTACGATCAAAATTTGCAATTATTCCATTTGTACTTTTCATTTGATGCTTTTTGACTGTTAATGATGATCCAATGCTGATTTCTGAGCGGTTAAAACAGTATCACATATGCGACACTTAGCTTTATGAGGGTTACCAGGAATTGGTTCAACCCAGTCGAAAGTATTCTTCCAGCTTAAACAATACTTATGCGCATAGATCCCATTCCCGAGAATTGAATGAATGTCCTGCCTCATAGGCTCTCCGGTATTCTTTTCATTTGCAACAGAAGCACGTTCACCTAGTACACGTAATCCCTTTAGAAAGACATCATTACCTTGGCGGGGACTTGCACTTCCTACTCCTAATGATTCAGCTTGCACAAAAAGACTTACATTGTGGATTATCGGATCTGGTGGATCTACGATGGAAAGTCCAGTAGGAACTTCGACGGAAACATTCCGATGTTTACACCTTCATTCAAGTTTCCAGCAATCGCTCTTCTTCTGTTGTGCAGATGCTCTGCACTTGTAGGATGTCGACCGAGCACATTTTTCTTCGCTACAAAACTTATTTGACAATACTTACAATAACCCTTGTTTGCATTTTCTGGATCCCCGCTCAGCCACTCTGAGAATTGTGGCTCTTTCTCCCAGACTTCTCTATAATTATAACTCGTCATGCAAAAATTAACCCCAGTTGGATTGAAGAACTACTAGGATTTGTATGGTGGGAAGGAATCTGTGAAAATATGGGAAAAGAAAATTAGAGAAACATGAGGAATAACGGAAAAAGGATGGATATCCTCGGATCGCTACAGATATATATAATTAAATTGGCGTATGATAGACGGTGGCGATGGAAATTCGAGTTTGAGGGATGCATTCCGAAGTCCCCGATAGTTCGATTAGAGATTATAAAAGTAGACAGGTAAAAGACCACATTTCCGGGAATAAACTCATTTAAGTATAAAAACAAGAAGAGTATCCGGTGCGCAGCTAGAGGTTTGACTCCCGGCTGGAGCTCCGAGGATTTTGCCTCTCAAATTCAATTATCAATCCATTTTGACCATTATATTAACTGGGTACGTTAAGTGGAGGAACAAAAAATATTTAAATTATTAATTCTTTAATTTTTCAATCACAATAATTTGAGAATAGGTCAATTAAGCTGGGCGCAACGTAGTATAGTGTATAATTAACAAAATAACAGCTTCGAGCATACAAATGCTCTGGTATAAAACTGCTGAACATTGGTAATAATACCAAAGTCAACAAGTCGGAGAAGAGAATGAGAATAAAAACATGATATTCGTTAACCCGTCAACAGGCGTATTCCGCCGACAGTCTCGAGGCGCGTGTAGAGCATTTTGCTTTTGCCTCTTTCACACCTGAATATTTCGAGAATTAAGCAAGATAGAGTGATTTTGCGTTAATCCTCCTTGGTAGATTTTGGAATTCCCTACCAATAAGGATCGAAAGAAAATTGACGTATCTCGCATAGTTTTCGAAAAATGAGAAAACAAATTGATCGGTCGAATTAGTAGTTCCCTATCCCTTGGAAGAAAACGTGAGCAAAAATCTCACGCACGTCCGCTGACGGATTAACTTTCGGAATATTGGCCCAAAACCGATAAAACTCATCGGTAGAAAGATGAAATAGGGAAAATCTATTGTCTATGATCTGTCTGTCAGGAATATCTCGGAGGCTGAAAGTCCTGGGCGAATCGTGCTCATCCCATAATGACGTTTTCGTGTTGTTCATGACATTCCGCAATCACGTCAAAAATGGATGCGAGAAGTCAATAAAAGTAATTAACCTGAAAAAGAGACAGAGAACGCTCCTAATAATCTCCAGTGCATGCCAAACCGTCCAACGTTTCTCCCCACACCCCGAACAAACGACCACAACTGACCCAGACATCGGCATTCTAGAGACGCATCAGTTTCAACGGAAGTCCAGAAAGACTCGAGGAGTGTACTCCCAAATTTCTTAACATCATCTCAAGAAATTCCAGCAAAATAAGTTTATAAATAATTTGAATTAGGCCATGTCTTTTTCTACCTCTCTTTAAGTTTCGAAATTCTCGATTCCTCACATTTAATATTCCCAGTCACTCAATTAGTGTATTACACTGTTGCCCTCGGTCATTTCAATATAAGGGGAGGAACGAGAGGATCGAGTGATTGCCAGAACATTGTATTGTTTTGTTATTCCGGAATGAATTAGGACATTTTTGTAGAACGGACGAGAGAATTGAAATAGCAGTTGTGATTGTTAGGAAAAAGTGTGGTAAAATGGGGATTGCGATGGAACCGTTTCACATGGGATAGTTCTGATTACTCTATCGCACACTTGAGAAAATTTCAGAGCAGATAACATGAGTCGGATTTTTTTTTCCTAACTTTGTATTGAATTCGCCTTTTCTGGAAGCGAATGAAGGGTAAACTCGTTTCGTCTTTTTTTTGCCACTTTTTCGAAGCCATGTCTGGTTGTACATATAGTAGCGACCTGGTATCAATCTACACTGACCTGTCAGTTCATTTCCCATCGATTCATGGAGTTAAAAAAATGTCAATTCTTCAGGTATTTATACACATTGTGTTGAAAATCATTTTTAGCTCTTTCCATACCTCAATTTTTTCCATTCTCGGAAATATTAATCGACGTCAAATGATCTCCTCGTTGATTTAAGATCAACCCCAAGTCGCTGTGATGAATAGAACCCGAAAGATTTTTGAAGAAATGAAATTTCCCAATTTTGTAAAGAATTATATGCTCAATTTTCCTCTGAAGAAGTCAAAATTTCAAAGAATTGTTGAAAATAAATTTTCGATCTCTGTTTTTCACCTGCAGTTACCACCGCTTCTCATTGTAATTATCAAGAGAGTCCTATCTTGAATATTCCGAATGATGTTTCTAATTTTTATTTATTTATTTAATATACAAGTCCTCCAAGGTATGTCCCTATGACAGGGGGGGGATATTACAATACTTCTCAGGTCTTTTCTTAGATAACATCTGTACATATGGTATTTTATATGCATTCAAGTCTACTTATGTTGACTGAGTTGACAAATTTTATTTTATATAAACATTGCCCTGAGTAATCTGAAGGCTCATCTTTAAGTATAAAGTGTAAAGTATAACAATACAAATATTACAATATTTCTCTTAGTTTCAAATATAATTAACAGAGTAACAATGTTGCGAGCAGGCGTGCAAAACTTCTTTTATTCTATTATAATAATTAATGAGAATTCATTAATTATCAATAAATTATTCTACACTACTCACTCGTTTTAGAAGATTGCAGCGGAAATAAAACCAGAGCAGTTGTTATCAGAGGCTGACAACTGCTCCCACTCTTTTACTCCGCGTACAAATTTTGGGACCGCGCCGTTCGAGATTAAGCACTAAAGTGCAAGGAGATTACGCGCAAAATAGGAATTTTGAATCGGAAAAAAATCAATGGATATTGTTTTAATTAATTGATGCACCAAAAATTTGCGTTTGATAATAATAAATGATTTATTCACGAATAAAAAGAGAAATGAGAACTCGCGGAGACACAATCGGGAGTGTGCAATTAGGAAACTTGGTTAATTTGTATTAGTTAACCAATAAACCCCTTTAATTAATAATAAAATAAGAGAAAACTTACTTTGAGGTATCGGGTAAGTAGGAAAGAGGAAGAGCTTCTTCTTTGGGATAGGGCTCGGTCGCTCAGTGACAGTTGGCTGCGGGCAGGTAGTACAGGTAGGCCGTGACGTCAGGGAATTCCCTCGATGAATGAAAACCAGTGGGCCTGTTGTCTCCTGCGGTAGCTGCTGGTGTCCACCAGTAAATCGTTGGGTAAACGATTTAGAACTTGTGACTGGGCAATTATCTCTCAGCCCCAAAAATAAGATACCGTTGAGTATAATTTTCGGTTTTTCCTCGATGATTTGAGAAACTGTAGGAGTTTCTCCAATGATTCCGACACTGATTCTAGTTGACTCAAAGTTATTCTCACTTGAGAATAATTAAAGTACGGCAGGTTTGAATTTGAATAGACTCGCGGGGTTTATGAGTAGAGTTCCGTTGTTGATTTTAGAATTCTGGATCGTTGACTGCCCCGAATTTTGGGTGGCTCTCCCTTTTATTAGCTCTTGATTGCGTCTCTGGAAGGGATGATTTTTCCGTTGGACTTCTCGCGTCTTCTCGCAGGTGTTGTTGTTCTCTAAGGGCTATAACTCTTGATTTTTTTCCGTGTTTAAGCCCTATCTGTCAATTTTATTTTCTTTAATTGCTTCAGGGGGCCATCTTTGTCTCCACTTTTTTGGTGACGCACGTGGTATTGTTTCCACTCTTTCCCTGCTTCCTTGTCGATTTTACGACTTTTCGGCCAATCATGCAGCTCGGAACACGTGGTTGACTTGCTGACAGCAGTTCCCTGGGCAACAGTTGTCACCGAGTTTCTCCTCTCTTCCCATCCTTGTCTGGTCCCTTTGTTTTTCCTATGGGTCAGTCTTTGTCTGGCCCACGCAGTTAGGCCTCCTCGGCTGCGTCAGCTGTGCAGTGATCCTCTGCATAGCTGAGAAGAAGGGAAGGGAAAAGAGGGAAGAAGGGCAGAACGGTTACGCCGTATGCTCGCTCTCTCTTTCTCCTATGGGTCTCAACCATCTCTTCTCCTTGTTCTTTGGCTGTGGGCCCACTAGCACGTCGTTGTCCCTTTTGTTTTATACCTGTTTTCCTTCTCTTGGTCTTTCTGGACAAATATAGTCCATCCAAAGAGAAGGAAAATAATATTTCTCTAAAAGAGAAAAATAAAACGTTCAATGTGCGCGACACTGGAGGGCTGGGTCGTGGCTGCTTCGCTTGCCTCCGGCGCTCTCTCTCTGTCCTATCGGGCCCAACCATCTTCTCTCCTTGTCCGGTCAACTCCCGCATTCCTCTCCGGTTGCAGTGACTACCTGCTTTCCCTTTTCTCCGTTTTCTGGAGGAATATTATTTTTAACAAAAAAAAATAGTATTCCTCTAAAATAGAACTTCACGCGTACGCAACAACAACATGGCCATTAATAAATTGATTAATTATTTAAGTATCGAGTGTAACAGGCATATATAAATCTTAGCGTCAGCGAGATGGTATAACTATTCATAGCTCGAGATGAAATTTCCTCATTCTTAAAACGTTTGCGACATATTGATAAATGTTCCTCATGTTTTCCCCGGAATTACAAGAAAAATGCAGTAGATTCACTAAGATATCTTTTTCTTTTAGTATATCTCTACTGCCCTGGGAGCAATTAGAGATTGAGGGTAACCAGTACAAACGGGGGGAGCGGTAGAAGGGACAACGTAGGAAAATATGGGCAACAGTTTCAGCCTCTTGCAGGTTGCAGAGGGGGCAGGTTTGAAGGGGGATGATACTTTGACTTATTTTATATGATGAGAGGGACATATACCTGAAGGTCGAGAGACGCAGTTGGGTCAAAGTACGGACATGGGCCCAAGGGTGTCTATCCACCAGGTGGGGTGGTACTGCATCTGTAGGTAATCTCGAGATAGGGATTTGTATGTTGAAGGATTGATCCAACTTGCTGAGATCCTTTCTTCTATAGTGAAGCTTTAGTTGAGTGACAAGATCATCCCTCTTGCTGCGCCAAAAGCGAGGGTTGAGGTTCTCCCACATGTACTCCGCACCTTCTATCAACAAATTATTTACCTGATAAACCCAGTTACGTTTCGCAAATTTACGGTGCCCTTCTTCATCTAATTGGGTGTAGCTGTGTTTGAACAGGGTAAGGTGCCTGTTGAAGCAGATTTTAGGTAATCTTAAGTCGTCCATCTCCAACATTTTTGTGATCCACCCCAGTGTTAGATCCTAACTGCTAAGGGAGCTAGATCTAGCTCAAGCCTCAGCAGATAGTTTGATGTACATCTGGAGATGCTGAAGAGTTTTTTAAAGAAGAAAACTTGAGCTACTTCAAGAAGTGGAAGATACCTCAAAGCCCAGACCGGGGAGCCGTAAGTTAAAGTGGAGGCAACGATGCTGTCGAAGACCTTCATACAGCTGGGCCAAGAGTCGGACCTAGCCTTGCTCAAGATGTTGAGGACATTTCCCGACGCCAAACGAGCTTTATGTATAGCCTCGTGCGTCGCACTTAAACCAAGAGCAGAACTTGTATCCTTGATCCCCAGATATGTATAGTGATCGACATCTTCAATTGCTTGTTCCCCAAAAAGAATGGGGTCCTCTTTTCTTGGTTTCCCCCCATTTCTACAGGTCAGGATGTTGGTTTTTGCGAGGTTGACTGTTAGCTTTTTATAATTAACGTATTCATATAGAATGTTTGCTATTTTTTGCGCTTTCACACGGTTTTCAGCAAAAAAGACCATATCATCAGCGAAATTTAGGTGAACGAGGTCGGTATAACCATCCAGAGGGATTCCCCGAGCCCCTCTCTCCAGGAAATAGTCTTGAATGTCAGAAATGAATAGTATGAACAGGAGAGGGCTCAAGGACTCTCACTGGAGTACACCGGCGGTGATGTCTGTGGTATCCGATAGTTCATTACCCTGTTTAACCTGAAGTCTAGCAACATCATAAAGGTTCTTCAAAATCCTGATGTACTTGGCACTGATACCTATTTCCTAAAGGGTAAACCATAGTTTTTCATGTTCAACCGAGTCGAAGGCCCTTCTGAGGTCGACAAAAAGAGCAAGTACAACTCTTCTTGGGAGTCTGAGTTGGAAGTCAACAGCAGAATTGAGGGTGTAAAGATTATCCAAACTACTACGCCCCCCAACGAAACCCGCCTGACACTCGGGTATAATCCCCTTTTCCGTTGCCCATTTTTCCAGTCTCCCTCTAAGTATCGCGGTAAAAAGTTTGGGAATACGGTTCACTAGTGCTATACCTCGATAGTTCGAGGGATCGGTCTTTCCACCTTTTTTGTGTAGCATAGTCATTAGTATACTTGACCATGATAGTGGAATCTGTTCTTCGTTCAAAATCTTGTTAAATAATACTGTCAAATAATACAACCAGTTTTCAGGTAATTGTTTTAGGAAATCATTGCTAGTTTCGTTGGTTCCAGGTGCCTTATGGAATTTGCAATTTGCGAGATTTTTCATTATTTCCTCTAGTGTAATTTGGGAGTCGAGAAAGAGGTCAGAAGTTCCAAAGAAAGTATATTCGTTAAATTCCTTAGGGCAGTACACATTCTGATAGAATTCATACCATCCATTCAGGGTGATTGAAAACTTCCTAGGCACATATCCCCTACAGAACTTGACAATGTCCCAAAAGGCCCCTGGATCCCGAACGTTTGCAAATTTTTCAGTTATTTCACTGCAGTAACATAAATTTTTGTATTTCAGGGAGTTGTTATGGACTTTTCGTGCATTACAATAACTTATTCGAGTGTTCGTCTCATAGTTGTTTGATGCCGTTCGAATTCTTAGTAGTTCCAGACTAGTAGCAGACTGTCTGCACAAGCTATCGAACCAGGGCTTACTATTAATATTGATGCTTCCTGAGTGAGTGTGAGTATGCATATTTAAGTTCAGTGCAGTCTCTCTGATTGCCTTGCAGAAATTATGGCTGATCTGGTTTATTGTTGTGCTATTAAAATTTATAATGATTCGTGGTGATAGTTCGAGAGCCTGCGCGAAACAGTCGGCAAAGTCGGGCTTCCATTTCAAACGCCTTACTGATTGTCCCGAGGCACCAGTCTCAGTGTTATAACTATAAGAATTGGAATTGAGTAAGTGTAAAGTGACTGGATAATGATCCGACAAAGTAACTTGAGTATTGACTAAGAGATTTTCTACATATTGTGTGTAAAAAGCTGATCCATATTAAATCGATTGTGCTGGTGCCTCCAGCTGACACATACGTGTTTTTACCAGGAAAGTCTCCTGCAGATCTTCCATTTAGTAATATATAATTATTTTGCTCCATGAAGTTTACAAGTGAAATAACTTTTTGATTGGTGAGTTTATGCTCTGAGATTCGGATGCCATGCAACCTGGAGGCTTCAAAGATTTCAGAAGGCCATAAATTTAATTCTCCAACCCAACAATTGAAATCCCCACCAAAAACCCAAGGATGATCGGGGAACTTAGGTCTCCACTCATCAATAAGTAATTGGATGGAATCAAGTGCCGAAACAAAATCAGTATCTGGTGCTAAATACAAACTAAAAATAATTAACTTAAGACCTACGTAACATGCTTCAAAAAGACCACCAATTTCACATTGGTGAACGATTTTGAATTCACAGACTTTTTTATTGGCTAGCACCACTAATCCACCACTTGCTCTGCCTCTTGTATGGGTCTTCTTCGCCGGTACCCAGTGCAGCTGATAGTTCTTTTCCCAGGTGGTTGATAAGTAGTAGGGGGGTTTCACTGCCCACGTTTCGTATATACAAATGATAGAGCGTATATACAAGTAGAGACAAAATCGGTGAGCTTACTGGGCCCATTTGAGTTCCAGAAGGTGATTTTGATTGTGTCCGTAGTTTTGGTGGTACTCTGCTTTACTAGTTTTCCGATATGTCTCTCCTTTGGTTCTGGTCCCCAGTGTTGTGAATTACTCGATTTCTCATGATGCTGTTTTTTTGGATGGAACGGAGCAAGAGATTGCTTGGTTTCATCCCAACTGTACCAGCTGTCTTCAATTTTTAGCTTCAAGTACCCCAGCGAAGTTCTTTTCTTTTTCAATTTCTCTCCCCTGGCGATTTTCCTCAACTTTCTCATGATGTCTGCTTCTCTAAGTGTATAGTCAATATCGATGAAGATGGTTGTGTTGCGCAGTGATTCTTTTTTACGATGTAGAACAAGTTGTTTGGTTTCCCAGTCTGTAAAGGTAACAAAGGCCATTTTGTACTCATCAATCAACTTGATTTGATCGATGCCTGAATTTAAATTAAATTTATTATATAAAAAAGTCTTAACTTCATCAACTGTGGATATCGACGCTGATGACAAGCCACGGATGACGAAATTCAACTTTCTCAATTCCCGTTCAGCGGCATCCAGCTTGTGCAAGGCAGTGTTGAGGCTTTGAGTCCAGTTCTCGTTTTTGATAGTGTCTGCATTAAATTGGGCTGTTTGGAGAGATGATGTTATCTGCTGGTCGACAAGTCTCCAGATCTCGGCTGGAACAATCACATTGTTGCCATTTTCAATTGCTGTGCGCCTGGCATCTATGTGGACATAGCGCTGTTCCGATTTAGCCTCATTTTTTTGTATTCTGTCGTTGAGATTCGTATAAAGTCCTGTAAGTTCTGTGAAATCTTTCTTAGAATCTTCTCTTACTTGATGTATTTCTTTGGAGATTTCACTGAGTTTGCTCATAATTTGTGACAGTGAGTTCTGGATTTCAGGAGTCATTTTGCTGGTTGATTTTGGGCTTAACGAATTGGTAGAAGCAAGACTGATATGAGTCACAGAATTAGTTGAAAGGTCATTTATCGGATTTTGATATGTTTTATTCCTCGACTTTTTTGTCGTGATCACTTGAGCAGGGGGAGATTTGAAGGGACGTTTAACGCCCTTGCCCTGCAGCCGGTCTAGTATACTGCTATGTGATGCAGATCTTTCCCTCGCTAAACTTTCCGCATTAGATAGTCTACCACGTCTAGAGCGGGGTGTATGGTATTGTTTGTTTACCTCCGGGGTGGGAGGTGCTGTAGCAACCTCACCAGTTAGTTTTTTCTCTGTTAAAGTCAGAAAAGACGAGTTCAAAGAGTCAGGTTTCGCTGTTGTACCGAGAATGTTGTTTTTTGTTAGTGTATCAGGTTGTTTATCTTTTCTTGATGATTCTTCGGCATGTGTCAGATAAGTGTAGGGTGCTAACGTAGGTAACACAGATTTCAACGAATTTTGTTCAACAGTACTCACATAGGTGTCGCGCGGGTTAGTATGATCTTTATCCATAGTTCGACCTTATGGTCAACTAGATATTCACATTCCATGGCAAAAACTGTTTCTTCGAATAACCTCAAAAAATGCACGTCAGTCTTGCTAGTTAGCAGAATATATTGTAAGACCGCGAAAAGCTGTGATTAATATTCTTAATTACTTGACACAATTTTTTCTTTCGATCAACACACTCAAGTAACAGGAGTCAACGATGGTTTACCAAAAAATACTTCAAATTGTGAGAGCCCAAAAAAGACCTTTCTACTTCAAAAATTTGCGCATGCGCACCCCTGAATGATGTTTCTAATGACTTACACTCAACAAAAAAAAAATTAAGGGAACAGGAAATTTTGTCAGTTTTTGTCGTCATTTTCAAATGGCTGCAACTTCGCCAAAAACCATCGGAGCAGAATTTTAAAAAACATGTTTGGAAAGCTTGAATTCTCTACTTTCAAAATCTTGAGATGGAATTTTTGAGCATCCGTTATAACAAGATAAAAGGGTTGAAGGCGGACAAATTTTTTTTCATTTTTTCAAGGTGCTCGACGTACTTGAAAAATTTTTTTTCGATTCGACCCCCATCAGATTCGTGTAGCCTGGCCTTTCAGCTTCAATTCTTATTTTTTTTGTTACGATGATTTGTTGCTGAGATATCGTCAATGGAATCAAAAAACACCCTTTTGTCTTGAATCGTCGGGGTCTCAGGAACTACTGATCGCATAACGAGCGGATGATACGATTCGTAAACTTGAATAATTTTCCTGTGAGGTTCTTGCACTGTTTCATTGGAAAAAATTCTCTTCCACTTTTGAAATTAATTCGAGAAAGGTACCGAAAAATGAAGTTTTTGATCTTTCTCGAAAATTGCCCTGAATTTCGCGAATTTTGTAAAAACTGCGAATGTTATGACGGTTTTTCTTTCTGTTGGAGTTTACCGTGTGCTGCAACCTCCCCTAAATTTTCAAGCCAATCGGCTGGACTGGTTTTTCTTTCCTGAATGAACGGAATTTCAGCAAAAATTGAAGGAACACTTTTTTTTTCTTCAAATACCAATTAATGATGATTGAGGCCGAAAATGTTTTCTCTCCGTTATTTCTTCGAGATTTTTTGTGCAAAATTTGTTGAATTTCATGAGAAAGCAAACAATGGAAAAACAAATCAATCAAAAAATGGAAATTTTCTTTTTTAACAATAAGAAATTTGGAAAAAAAAGTTTACCGTGAGAATCGGATTTGACTTGGAGAGATAGTGACTCAGAAAAAAAAGTTGCACGAAATTTTTTTTTCTATTTTTAAATTTTTTTTACTGTTTTTTTTTGTTCCATTGTTTCCTTTTCGATGAAAATCAACAAATTTTGCACAAAAAATCTCGAAGAAATAACGGAGAAAAAAATTTCGGTCTCAATCATCATTAATTGGTTTTTAAGGGGTAAGAATTGAAACTCTATTCCTACATCATTTTAGCTCCAGTCGAGTCTTTTTTACAGCATCGGTTAGGGATCGCTCGGAAAATTTGATGCAGTATTCGTTAGTTTCGATATACAAGTTATCGCATTTCGGTCCTATTCTCATCCCCAATTGATGCATGAGGTGCATGATTTTGAGCATAGGACAGATGGGATGCTGTTCTTGGAACCGTGAACTATTTTTTAACACAGAAAATTTTTTTTTTCGGATATCCTGGAGTGGTGTTACCCCTTAACGAACAAAAAAGTGTTTTTTTAATTTTTTCTGAAACTTTTTTCTCTCGGGAAAGGAAAACGGCCCAGCCAATTGGCTTGAAAGTTTAGCAAGCGTTCCAGCACACAGTAAATTGAAGAGAAACGCTAAAACATTCGCAGTTTTTACAAAATCCTCAAAATTCAATGCAATTTTCGAAAAATAAAAAAATCTTTTTTTTTGGTACATTTCCCAATTTTCAAAGTGAAGGAAAATTTTTCTTCGATGAAACAGTGCAAGAACCTTACAGAAAATTTATTCAAGTTTATGAATCTCATCTTTCACTCGCTATGCGATCAGTAGTTCCTGAGATATCAACGATTAAAGACAAAAGGGTGTTTTTCGATTCAATTGACGATATCTCAGCTACAAATGGTCGTAAGGAAAGGAAAGATTAAAATTGAAAGGCCAAGCTCCACGATCCTTATGGGGGTTGAGTCGAAAATTTTTTATTCAAGTCTCTGGACCAATTTGAACAAATCAAAAAAAACGATAAAAAATCTTTCCACTTTCAACTCTCTTATCTCCTTATGAGCGATGCTCAAAAAAATTTCCCATCTCAAGATTTTAAGAGTGGAAACTTCAAGCTTTCCAACCAACCATTTTTCTTCTATTGCGATCCCATGAGTAGATAGGGATACGCCTGGGAACTACTACGCATTTTTGCCGCAGTGGGGAAATTGGGGGCACCACCGTCGCGCTGGAAAAGCGCGGGCCCTTCTCGTGGTGGGCCGTGTGGTATGGGCCTTCCCAAGGGGGGAGGGGGATCTCGCGTGTGTTGGAAATATGACTCATCATAGATTCGATGAGTATTAGGAGCCTAGGAAAATGGCCACCGTCGCTGCTGGAAAAGCGCGGGCCCTTCTCGCGGTGGGCCATGTGGGAGTAGTGGGGTTTTCCCGAGGGAGGGAGAACTCGCGGGTGATGAGGCGATGTGTATCCTGAAATGTATCAGGAGAACATGAAAATTGAAAAGTAAATTTGAATGAAATTTGGGGTGCGATTCACGGGGATGTTGACTTTTTGGTGTAAAAGTATCAGAAGAGTAGGAAAATAGAGTAGGTATGCGATGAAAAAATAAAAATAGAATATATTTAAGAATTTTTAAAATAAAAATACCTTATAAACAGAAAGTGCGTGGAACATGTGGTCTCCACTGCACGGGCAAGAAAAATTGAATAGGAATGGAAATTCAGAAGCTCATTAAAATGCGCTTCTTTAGTCCCCAAACTTACCGTGTTTACCCTCTAAAAATTCGAAAAGAATTAGAAAAATGAGTATGGCTGATATGGAAATTACTCCTCTTAATGAGAGAGTATTTTCTTCCATCAACCACTCATAAAAAATATATCATCGTGGAAACATCGTCTCCAGAGAGTAAAAAAAAATGGATCTCTATGAGGACTTTGAAATTGGTAAGTAGAGAGAAATAATTTAACAATATTAAATATTTTGAAAAAATTTTTTATTATTTAATTTATGAATCTTTTTATTTTTTAGATGAAGCAGCCATCGCGAAAATTGAGAAGCTCATCGATAAACCTGTGGCTAGTATCAAGCCGCGACAGAAAAAGCAGACACGAACGTAAATAGCGTTAGAAAATATTTTTTAAACTATAAATTATTTTTTAAATTCAAAAATTAAATTTTTTTCCAGTGATGGTGACTAGTACACCAAATACGACTCCTTCAACACGTGTTGGACCCTCAGGACGTGCTCCATCGGTGGAATCAATTAATCTGGAACAATTGCCAGAAGTAATTTCGGTGAAGTTAATTACGTTGTCTCCGGCGGCGGAAATAATTACACTGGATTCGTCGGCAGACAGCGATTTAACGCGGCTTCTATCAACAGATCCAGCAGCTTCAGGATCCAGGAATGTGGTGAATTCTCCAACGCCTGCATCTCCAGCATCCACCAATTTTTCGCTTGAGCTTGATAACGCACTTGTTGCAGAATCAAGTCCTATGGACGATTCAGCCGAAGGATTATCTGCAGAAATCGGCTGTAAGTGAATTTAAAAATCATACATATTTTTTATCATTCTTCTTCTATCATTTTTTCTCCTCCCGCAGCTGGTGATGATGATGACTCTTCTTCGTGGCTTCGCTCAAAGAGGCCGCGAAAGGCCGTGAATGAATCGGCGAGGGAAAGGGTGCGCAGAAGGTTGTTTGATGCATCGTCTCTCGCTGCGACATCGAGTGCTGGGAAAGTACCTGGACCCCCGCCGGCTCTGGACGACCTAGATTCATCGGGGAATGACCTAGATGCATGGAGGATGCTGTAAGGTGGCTAGCAAAAGCCAACCTGTACAAAAGGCAACTGGAGGGAGACATAAAACGCCTGGCCCAATGGAGACAACAGAGAGGGGATCACTACGCCTGCAAAGAATACGGGTTGAGTGGCTGCTTTTGTGGGTGAAAAGAAACTTTGGGGAGAAAGTGCGGGCACGTGTGTTTGTGTGTGTGTGTTCTAAATGCCTGGCGTTTTCTAAAATTCTTAAAAGGACTAAAGGGAAAATGCAAATTACCCCTGGACCTCACCCAATATTTCAGGAGATGGTTTCACTCCTGTTTCTTCTACCGAAAGCAAAACATCGCCTGTGAAAACTCTTTAAAATATTTTAAAAAATAAAAACAAAAAATGTTCAACGGTATGAACGATCTTGTGCACTACTTCAACAGTGTTGAGCTCCGGGACCGCAACGACGACGCAGAGACCGCAGTTCGGTTTTTTGTGGAGGAAGTTGGCGATTACGTCAACTTTGGCTCCTTCCCGGCACGGATAGCGCGTCATATTCGCGTGTGGTTCCCGCAATATGTGGAGAGGGTAAAGAGAGAACATATTTCCTTTTATTGTTTAAAAATGTCATTTTATTATTGATAATTTTTTTTTTTCCAGGAAATGGAGCTTCAACGGTGGGAAAACAGTATGGACTTATATAGACGTATGCGAGATGGGGCCGCTGAGTCGTGGGACGAGGAGTTCCCACCACTCCCTAAACGGTCGCAGTTCCAGCCTGCCCACGTGGTGGCTTTTCGAAGGGCCTTGAGGAGAGCCAGGCAGCGCTGCGTCATAGAGCTGCAGCAGCGTGTAGCGGCGAGGAGACTCCGCGGCTCACGGCGAGAGCGCTGAGCATAAGTGTGTGAAAAAAAAAACGAAAGTTGTGCGCGAAAATTGTGAAAATGTGTATTCGTGTTTGCGCCCGCGAGTGTGGAAGTGTGTGTGTGTGTGTGAAAAACAGTGTATGAGTGAAAATGAGAAAAAAATGAATGAGTGCGTTTGAAAAAATACATATATATTGTCACGTATTTTTAATCCACGGTAATTAAAGGATTGCGTGTAACTCAAATAAATCAAAATATCAAAAAAAATCACTAAAATCAAACAACGTTAATTATTGGGCGCCAGGAAGACCATTCGTCCGAAAATCAAAACAAACCAAAAATATCAAATTCAATTCCCCAGGTGAATATCCGACTAGTCAGCAACAAGAGGATTTCAAAATCCTTTTGACCGCGGAGGCGGCTGGGTTCAAAACTCACCTGTAAATTTATCGAAAAGGAATACAGATTTCTGAATAAAAAAAAATAAAATTCAACTTTGTTTTTTATAATTTTAATGTAGAGCTATATCTTTCTTTTGCTATGCTCTTTTGAAAAATGAAAATAAAATAGTACAATAATAATAGAAAAAAATATTTATTTACTGAATTTAAATTTTGTTAAACAACATTATAATTGTATTCAATATCGGAAAAATAACATGAATCAATTGGTCAAGATTCTATATAATTTTATTTATCAAAAACAAAAAAAAATGATAATCAGAACTAATTCGAAAGTCTCGACAAATTTCACAAACACGACAAAACACTAATTAACTACACAATTCAAATTGTCGTTGAAAGAAAATAGTCAAAGAATAAAAAAAAAATCTCAATTTGAATTAATTCTGATTCCCGCGACAGGTACCTTAATGCTCCATAGTCGCATGGACGATCGGCGTCCTTCAAAAATGCACCTTTATAATTCCCAGCGATAACTCGGAATAATAAAAAAAATAATAGTAATAAAAAATAAATTAGACGAAACAATCGCCGTTATCGAATAAAAAAAAATAATAATCAAAATTTTCGACACAAAAAAAAATTATCGCTGAAAATTAAATTAAATGCCGACCAATTTTTCAATAAAATAAAATTAATTAGATCACAAGGTTTTAATTAATTTTCCCGACAATAATTTTTCCGAAATTAACAAAATAAAAATAAAGAAAAATTACGAGAACCGAGAATTTCAAATTCAAATTTCATTGAAAAAAAATCTAACACGCCATGGAAAATCACTAATGACAGTTACCGGCGTCGTGAGACGCTAATACAACGAAAAAAATGTCGAATTACTTTGCCGAGAATAAAACACACGCTTACCGGAGTGTTGTTGTTTTAGCCTCAAAATTTCCAGCTCTCCTTTCAAACCCCGGTAAATCTCCAAAATCCTTGGTAAAGGGTTTTCTCAATATTATAATTGCAACGTTATTAATTGCAGATTTAATTAGAGGTTATGTGGGATATTTGGACAAATAAAATAAATTGTAAATGTCAATCTTTACATTTATTTTCTAAATTCGCGACGTTTCGCTCCTGATCAGGAGCTTCTTCAGGCTCTAAAAATAAAATAATTAAGAACATTTTTATTTAATAACATAGGTTAAACATAATCAATATTCATTATTATAGATGTTTACCTTTAGATAAATGTAAGTTGTCATGATATTAAAATTAAGATTGAGAAACAAGGAGAATAATTCATTTTCTCTCTTTCACTGTTCATTTTACGATTAACTGCAAATACAATACTAATTCACAATATTCAAAGACAAAAAACTCAATAAATAAGTACACAAAATAAATAAATTAACTGACTAGTTGTGACTAAATTTTTACAAACGTGTGAAGACTAGAATAACAATGCTGCTCTGTGACAGCTGATGTTTATATCTGTGTGTGTGTGTGAGTGTACACGTTTTTGGCGCGCTTCATTCTTGGTGTTCTTGAACCTGATGAATTCCCACCTCGTCATTTTTTTCCTCTGTTGTCCATGAGTTAAATACAATCAGTACATATATATTCGATGTTTTTTCTATGTTCTTTTTTGCTGATTAACTTGCATTTTTCTCAAGACCTCAGCATGAACAGAGCTCAGGTTCTTAGTGTCCATTCTATGATTCACGGTATCACTAGTTTTGATAAATATCATTTCACTGACATTTCTTTTCCACCAGTTTCTCTCATAGTCTAGCACTGTTGTTTCATCAAACTTAAATTGATGTCCATTGTCGAAATAGTGACTCGCCAGTGCTGTTTTATTTTCTTTCGGTATGTTGATGTTCTTACAGTCATACTGGTGTTGTTGGAGTCTTTTACCTAGCTTCTGTTTTGTCTGGCCAATATACACCTTCCCACATTCACACGGAATGCTGTATACAAGATAAGATCTTTCGGTGGTCTCAGTTTTTGCTTTTATCTTGCTGTATAGTTGCTGGATGTTAGCAACATTGTAAAAAGCTAATTTGCAACCATATTCACGAACACATTTGTCCATTTTATGTGGCAATCCCGCGAAATAAGGGAAACTACAGAATTTCGTTTTTTCCCGATTATTATCAATAACTAGCTGTTGTTGTTGCTGTTGTTGGGAGATACTTGTCCTCTGTTCATTAATACATTTGTTCACCAAATTCGTAGGATAGTTGTTGATTTTAAGTATACTCCTTACTTTATTGATATTCTCTTTATGATAATTTTCATGACTTAAATTGATGGCTCTCTTTATAAGCCCTTTGATCACCCCTAGTTTCTGGATAGATGGATGATCCGAGTTGTAATTCAAAATTCTACCAGAACTAGTTGGTTTCGTGTACCATTCTGTTCTTAGAGTACCATCTTCTTCCCGATGTACTTTCAGATCCAAAAATGGTAGATAACTTTTCTGCGTCGATGACTTCCTGTAGCAGCTCTCTGTGATACTCGTCCGTCCGCAGGCGCCTCTTTCCGGCATGAAGAAAAACTCCGGCAAGCGCGGGAATTTCAAGGCGGAAAGAAATCAAATAAATCAGTAACAAAAAAATAATTATCGTTTCTCGTTTCTCGGACTTTCCGTTATGGTGGATGATAATAAAAAAAACTAATTTTCATCGCGATACCGGTCTAAAAAAAAATAACACAATTGTAACGCAAATATGACGTTACAATATATATATTGTGACGTAATTCCTGAGCCTAACGGTAAGCTCAGTAATTAAGCACGCTTGAAAAGCACCCAATAGCCAAAACAAAATTCAAAACAAAACCAAAATCAAAATGGGCGCCAGGATGTATCTCAACATCCGATCAATCTTAAATTGATCTTAACAACGACAACAAAATCAAAAATTCAAATAATTTAACAACAAACTCAAATACTCCCTTATTCAGCACGAACTAGTTCAGTCTTCCCCTCAGAGTGTCTGTTGTGGGTTTAAATAAGAAGCATGAATAATTTCAAACAAAATAATTTAAGGGAGAAAAATAAAAAAATTTTATATAAAAAAAAATTAATTATAAATTATTAAACCCTTGCGTCACATCGGCGAGTGCGCAGCACAATAAATGAAATATTATAAATTTCGAAACAAATGAAACAATTCAAAATAAATAAACAATTAATTACAAACAAATTCTTTGAAACCAAATTTAAAATCAAATTAATCAAATAAAAGAATTTGATTAATTAACAAATTGATTAATTTATTAATTAATCGTCAACGCATAGTCAAGTCATCAATAAAAAAAAATAGATTCAAATAGTGTTTTATTCATTGTTTCGACATGGGTCATATACAATGGAGAGTCAAGCCGGGTTCGCCGTTCCTTAATACATTCTGGCGATTTTACATTAATTGATTGATATAATTTATTACATTTCAATTAGATAGAGCATAATCATAGTCCAACTTCGTATAATTCTTAGCTTCTGTTTAAGTCTTATTATTATTATTGGATTATTAGCTAGATTAAGTAGTTCTTGGATATGTTCTCAATAAAGCTGTGAAAGGCTAATGCTTCTTTTTTATTCGGTGCAGTTAGTACTCGTCTTATGGAGTCAAATATATTATTTTGGGAATTTTGGGAATTTATTCTCTTCATGAATGAAGTTCTCTCTTCCTCGAATTTTGGGCAGTCGTGGAGTATGTGGAATAGGTCGTTGGGCCTAGGTTCATGACAGTTTTGACAAAAGGGTGACTCTTCTACTATTCTCATAATCGAGTCCTTCAGGATAATTCTTGGGAAGTTAGGGGTGATCAATCTGCATTGAGCGATTGTTTGTAGTATTTTTGTTGGGAGTTCGAGGTCAAGATAGGCCTGACGACCAAACGAGGGTTGTAGATGAGGATATACTGGAAGAGAGGAAGCTTCTAATCTTTCCCTGTCTCTGCAGGTTAGATCATTTTTAGCTTTTGTAAGAATTTCTTTAATGTTATTTTTCAAAATGCCTTCAGAGCAGAGGCTTTGAATGCCGGGGGGGTAATATTTTTGAATGAAGTTGTTAAGTTGCAGGCACCAATTGTATTTTTCTTTGGAGTTAACTCTGGTTGACATTTGTAGTAATTTCTGTAGACAAATTTTGGGGAACCTGTTATTATCCATGCGAATAATTTTCTCCAGCCAGTTAAGCGCCCGTTTGATAATACTGTATTCTAGGGGTAAAACACCCACTTCTATGCGCGTGGCATAATTAGGACAGCCTGGCGGGAGTTTCAGGACTTTTTTGTAATATTGAGACTGAAGAGAGTTTATTTCATTAATATAACGCAGTCCCCACACTTCACTGCCGTAGAGCATTATGCTAGTGGCTAACGCATTAAATAGATAGTCTTTTGCTGCCCACGTGTTTGAGCGAGACCGGTGGAGAATATTGATGATTGAATGAATGGCAGTTCTTGTGGCTATTTGACTTTTTTTGATTTGGGGCTCGAAGAGCCCTGATTTGTGGAAAATGCATCCTAAATAGCAGAATTCATCAACAATCTCCAGTGTCTCCCCCTCGCACGTGAATCGTAGGTTCTTTGGTATTCTACCCTTTCGCATAATTAAAATTTTTGATTTGGACTTATTTATTTTGAGTTTATTAGAATTGAAGTAAGAAGAGGCGATTTTTATTTTTTTCCGTAGGTCAACCTCACTTTCTGCAAAAAGAACCATATCATCTGCGTATGCTATACAGACGATATCGTTCTTGTGGTCAAGTGAGATGCCTCGAGCTCCATTGTCTCTCATATAGTGTTCGAAGTCTGCGATAAATAAAGAAAACAGCAGGGGGCTTAAAACCTCGCCCTGTAGGACACCTGTAGTAATTTCTACTGGCTGTGATAGGCCGTCGATCGTTCGTACACACAGTGTTGCTCGCTCATACAGACTTTTACAGATGTTGATAAATTTAGTACTTATACCTATTTTACTTAACTTCGCCCATAGTAAATTATGGTCAATAGAATCGAAAGCTTTTTCAAAGTCAATGAAGAGGGAGAAGATTTTTCTTCGGGGCTGGCTTAGGTGTATTTGGGAAACAGCGGATAGAACAAAAATATTATCAATGCAGCCGCGGCCAGTCCTGAAGCCTGACTGAAACTCTGGAAGTTTACCATTCTTTTCAGCCCAATTACTGAGACGATCGTTCAGAATTTGGGTAAAAATTTTTGCAATGCTATTAACCAAGGAAATACATCGATAGTTTGAAGGATCGTCAGCATCTCCCTTTTTATAAACCATTGACGCGTAGAGATTTGTCCAGTCCGCGGGTACTTGTTCCTGTGTTATTATCTTATTGAAGAATTTTTCAAGATATAAAATCCAATTATCAGGGAGATATTTGTAGAAGTCGTTGCTTATGCCATCAGGCCCAGGTGATTTGCCGCTTTTACACTTTTTGAGGCTTTTAAGAATTTCATCGCAGGAAATAGGCTGGTCCAAGTGGGGGTGGTCTGGAGTGGGAGGGAGAGGGTCAGAGGGAATACGCGGGGGAAAAAATTTGGAGAGGTATTTGTGCCAGACTTCTGGTTTAATATTGTTAGATTTTCGAGGTTTGGGGCTGAGTTTATTAATAGCATTCCAGAAGTGCTTGACGTTTTTACAAGAGGAAATGGCGCCGGTTATTTCTTGCATAAAGCCCTTTTTTTTTAAAGTAATTAGATCATAATATTTTTTTTTTGTCAGTTCATAGTTCTCAACTTTCAGAGGGTTGGAGAACTGCGATTTTTTACAGATTTTCAGGTCTTTTCGTAGTTTTTTCCGCATTCGGTTACATTCGGCGTCAAACCATGTTTTCTCACTCTTATATCTATTTTTGTGGGGGATTTTGGCCATTTTGAGAGCCCTAGCAGATTTTTTAATATCATTCATGACTTTCAGATTCAAATCATCAATATTCTCGGGGAGGTTATCACATAGTCCAGGCTGAGTTCTCATTTTGTCTATATAAGTATTCTTAAATTTGTTTTCCCAGGAGAATTTTTCTTCGGAAATTTGGGGGCTAGGGGTGACGTTGTTAAAGTAGGAGTCGAGGTGAATGATAATTGGGAAATGGTCAGATTTTGTGGGAGTAATTGCTACCTGGAAGTTGGAGATATTGTGGAGGGAGAACCCATTGGTTATCGCAAAATCTATAGTGCTCAAATTTTTATTTTTTTGGTGAAAAGTATACTGTCCTGGACTATCATTCGGAAGTCGGCCGTTTAATATGAATAACCCTTGTTCAAAGAGAAATTCTTGCAGTCGTTTCCCTCTTGTGTCCAGTTCTTTGTCAAGAAGCTCCCGAGATTTAATGGATTGGTCTATTTCTAAGATCAAGCTATCTTCAAGGCAGTTGCTGCTACCAATTCTTGCATTAAGATCTCCTAAAATGTAGAGGGGGGAGTGAGAATTCTGGGCATGAGCAGCGTCGACTGCTGCCTTTAGGGTGTTTAATGAGTTTTCAATTGGGTGTTCGCGGGAGAAATAGCATAAAATAACATTGAAGGATTTATTTTGATACAGGATTTCGACTGCAAGGATTTCTGTTTCCTTAGAGATTAGCTTATATCTGAATTTATTTTTGTTAAGCGCTAAAAGCAAACCGCCAGGAGCGTGGCCCTTCTTTTTGTGGTCCTTGGCTTCAGAGTAGATGAGGTGGTGGTCCTTGAGCCATGCTGGGGGGGTACTGAGTTGTTTAGTGAGCCAGGTCTCGGTGAACCCCATGATGTCAGAGTCTCCAGTTAAAGAAGAAATTTCCCAATTATTTTGAAGAAAGCCATGGACATTCCAGGCTATGATACGAATTTTAGAATTTGTTGAAGTGTCACTATGGTGGTTGTTGTGTTTGGGAGAGGTCTGATTCACGCAAGTGGGTACTGTCTCGTACCTCTTTTGCTGCTATCTTTGTTTATTCATTTTGAGTGTCTTGGACCTTGATGACCGAGGTGTTGTTGAATAGAATTGCTCTATAGACCTTTGACTAGCATCTGACGTGGAGCTTGTTGACTCTTTTCGCGGCCGACCACGCCCCTTAGTATTTGGGACCACTGTGTTGGTGTGCTTCTGTTTTTGTGTATCATTGTGGTTCTGAGTGGGGGTATTGACATCAGAGGCGATATTATTGCCCAGCGGTACGTCACCAAGGGATTGCAGAAATTGTAGGGTTTCTGGGTCATTCGAGTTTTTCAGTAAATTAACTGCTGTCTCAATACTCAGAATCTCATTGTTAAGAAGTAAATTGTCTCCTTTCAGCTTCACTTCAATTTTTTGTTTTTTTAGTTCGTATCTCATTTTTAGGAGCTTTTTCTTCTCCTCTCTATCCTCTTTAGATAGGTCATCTGCTATGGAAAAATTGAGTTCCTTGAGCTTGTTCATTTTATTGTAGAATTCTTTTTTAAATCGTGGAGCTAAAAGTTTGAGTAGGATGGGACGTTTTTTGTTTGGCGTCTGTTTACCTAGACGGTAAGCAGACGTCACACACATTTCTTGGATGTTGATTCCCGCTTTGTTTATGATGGACAATACCACACTAACACTACTTTGTAAACCTTCGTAATCTTCACTGACATTATATAATACCAGATTATTTGCGCGGTTTTCTTTCTCGGTTTTTGTAATTGTTTGCGTGATATTTTTCAACACTTTTTTCATCTTCATCTGGTTTTTATGGATGTCTTTTTGTTTTTCTTCGAGCTTCGTATAGTTGGCTGTCATCTCCAATTGATTTTTTTTAATTATTTTGACGTCATCATGAAGATTTTTGATCAAGCTCTCAATATGGGAAAGTTCTGCCATCGTGAGGGATTAATTAATTCTTTTTGACACTTTCACTTCTTTTTATTTTTATTTATTTATTTATTTATTTATTTTTTTTTTTTTATTTCGAATTTTTTATTATTTCTCTAATGGATTTACGCTTTTACAGTTGAATTTATATTTATTTCACTTTCTGAGAAAATAATACGTGTTACTAAGAAATACTACCAAAATTCGAGGGAAAAGCAAAACCGGAGCAAAACAAAAACACGTCTGTTCGGTTCGGCAGACCGCTTGAGACTCAAATAGATTCAAATAATTACAATCAAATTCAAATTCATAAGAAATTAATGTTGCTGCCACCTACAGTTATCTTTCGCAACGAAACGAAAGTAACTAGTGTCCCTAGTCTAGTATCCCTAGTGACAATTTCCCTAGATGTAACTGTCGCCACAATAATATGACAACAATGAAATTAATTAAATTAATTTCATGAAATAAAAAAAAAAATAATTTGACCGACAAAATTCCTCAAAAATATTGAATAATAAAAAAAATTAAAAAAAAACAAAATTCAATATATTTTACAAAGTCGCGAGACTAAAATTCAACAATGAATTTCAATTAATCAGCTTTGGCCAATAACGCCAAAATATTTCCGTTAATTGAATTTTCTCAATTCGCGACATTTTATCCAAACAACAAAAAAAAATATTTTTCTAAAAAAAAAATATTTTTTCTCGAGAAACGAGAACGAGAGTTCAAAAAATTATTTAAAAAAATTAACTGTTTCCAAAATTATCAAATAACTTCGCCGATAAATGGTATTTGATTTCGCGGCGTCTTTTTTTTATATGGCGTCATTACGCTTGTAACATGATTTTTCCCCCTAAAGGAAAAAATCACCGCGCCGTCCCTCCTTCCGCCTCTCTCCATTAAAAGTTCCCTTAATAAAAAAACCGTTGCTGGGCGCCAGGTGGTTTTTACGGAACCACCAAACCGGAAGTTCCTCGGCGGAGTCCTGCCCTACACGTTTATGGCTCTTAACCGGCCCGTAGCAGCAGGGAGTTCCGCCGAGAACGGAACGAAATAGGCGGAAGGGGGGAGGTGTTACTATTTTCCCGTCTAGCCCGAGAGAAAACCATGACATGAGTCAGGGGTGGAATCGGGGGTGTTAACCCGATCCGCTGCCATTTCTCCTCAACTAACCGAAAAACCAAAAAAAAACCTTCAAAAACGATTCCCTGAAACCGAAAAGAAACCTGAAAAGTTGAGAAATTGGGACAGGGAGAAAAAAAAGATACTCGAAACACAAGAAAATTGGGTAAAATTTGAGTATATTGCCAGAAAAATTCAAAAATTTACATTCGGTGAACTCCCCTTTTATTATTCCCAAAATTTGCCTTAAACGTCTCAAAACGCGCGAGACTCCAAAAAAAGCATTATCCCACAAAAGAAATAAAAAAAAATCATAAATTCTCGGGAATGTAAAAAAAGGTCCTTTAATTAATTTTATTATAGTTATTATTATTACTGGTGCTGAAATAAATTGACTTTAGTTATTATTATTACGGGTATCGAAATTCAATGATTTTAGTTATCATTATTTCGATTCGGGGAAGTACAATAACCATCCAAAGGCACAATTTCTCGGAATTTGTCCGAGGTATACGGGTGACGTGATACGGGGGGGAAGGGGGGATTGGAATGTATCGCCACGGGCCTTTGGCAAATAAAATGCTCCAATTTTTCCGTTTGATTTTTCTCAATAAAAAATTCGAAAAATGTAACGGGAGGGGCAAATTGGGGCTCGTTGGGTTCGTGGGGATTAACCCCATCGAAGGGGATCGGTTTCGGATTTTTCCCGTGGGATTTACGGGAGTTACGGGACAAAAACCACTTTGCCTGCCCCCACACAATGAGTGCGAGTGAGAGAGGCATAGTGGTGTAACGGCTGATGCAACGCGTGGGTTTTGGGGCATTTTCTTTTTTCGATAAAACCGTAGTAAAGTATCGAAACGGCGTGCAACGGGATATCTAATTAATTAATTAACAGTGGGAATTAATTAATTACGTAACGGTGAAGGCGAAAATTACATTAAGTTAGTGGGAATGATTTTTAGGGAGTTAGAAAATGGGAGAACAAAATGTGGGCTCACCAAATCCTGTGGAGTCTTCCCCTCTTTTTCCTCCATTCTCCTCGTCCTCTCTTCTTCCTTTCCTTCTTTTCTCCACACAAAAAAATACACTCCTCACTAAGTCTCTCGTTTCGTTTTTCCCCTTTTTATTTGTCGTCAAAAAAAAACCACACGCGAAAATGTACCGGGTGAACCACGTGTTGCACTCACGGTAGGCGTACACTCGACTGTCTTCCGTTCTCCGTGTCCTTCGACTCGAACGGTTCATGCCCCTTTTTACCGCTAGGGCGCATGACGTATCTTTTCGCGATGGGACTTTTTCGCGCATTTTTCTTTTGAATTTAAACGGGACTCTTGGCTAACTTTTCACTTATTATTAACTCTTTTTCGCGACCGGGCTACTTTTGGGCGCACTCCTCCGGGATTTCACAACTACTATTTTAAATAAATTATTGGGGCATGGAACTTGTCCACCGATGTCCCCCAAAAAATATTCAACACAATAACAAAAAAAATAAAACTCTTTGAGGCACGGATCTTGTCCGCCGATGCCTCCTAAATACTACCGGGCCTGTTTATACCAAAAAAAGATGTGATTGGTATACGTTGAGGCACGGATCTTGTCCGCTGTTGCCTCCCAATCCTTCCTTAACTCATAACCCAATTTTCCTACCTTAATTTTCCCTAATCAATACAAAAAAAATCCCCTTATTGGGAGCACCCTTTTTATGGGCTTTTCGCGCGATTTCCCATCCCTAGCCTCGCTTCCGCTTTAAACGGTCGCGTTTTCGGGGTTTGTCACGGGTTTTTGGAGCGTTGCGTTACGGGGAATACTAGGGCGTTTTGTGACGGGATTAATGGGTGGCTCTAATTTTTGTCTCTGGGGTTGTGCGCGATGGTTATTGCACTTACCTGTGCTCTGCCGATGTTCCGCGAAGAACGAGATCCTTCGGGGCTCGTTACACGCTAACAAAAAAATTAAAATTCCACGACCACGAAATCAATCACCGTACAAAATTTAATTAAACAAAAATTTGCTTACCAGATTATGCCAAATTAATTTCAACGTGAACAATATTTTTTTTTCAATTTTAATTAAATGACAATTAGTACAATTAATTCCAATGAATTAATTTTTCCAAACGTGAAAATGGCGATTATGCAAAATTGTGCAAAGAGACACGACAAAACATGTGTCTACTCTACGGCACACCAAACGAGAATCAGCCGACAGCAAGCGCTGTACACCGGCTAAGGCGTCTTTTCCGGGAAGGACGTTCTTCATTGGTTAATCCCGAAATACGTCATTCAGTACAGCTTAACCTGACGTTAAGTATTTCCTTTTTCAATGACAATAAATTCCAACGAAGAAAATTGAGAAACTCCAAGTCGATGACATTAGAGTTGGGACAATTTTATCAAGTCCAAGGATGCAACCAAGGTTCATCTAAACGTCTCAATTAATTCTTCCGATGAATCTTGTCATTGGCGCCAAAACTTTTATCCAATTAACCGACTCCTTCCGTAATGTCGATTTCCTTCATCATCGTCCATCTGGTGTCTCCCTCTTCCAGTCGTGAGACATCAACTCGATTGACGACAATCCAATGAGCGTTAACATACAAAATTAACCAATCGGCATTAGTTTTACATAATTTATACCAAAAATTGAACTCTCGTGATTCGTTTGTTTTGATTCTTGGTTGGTGGTGGCAAAACTAATAAGAATTCAAAATTAATTATGCGCCCAGACGACAAAAAGTAATGCAATCGAAATATTACGTTACAATATATATATATATATATATTCACTCCAATATGGCGCCGACCAGCTGGGTATCAAGCCACTGCACCCTCTAGGGTGCAGTGGAGCCTAATGTACAGCTGAGTCAGCAGGCCACAACACCCTCTAGGGATCAGGGGCCAAATACCCAGTTGGGCATGAAGTCACTGTGCCCTCTAGGGTGTAGTTAATGAGTTCTTCATTATCCACTGAAAACGTTTCAATTTGAATTTCATTACATATATATTGTGACGTAATTCCTGAGCCTAACGGTAAGCTCAGCAATTAAGCACGCTTGAAAAGCACCCAATAGCCAAAAGAAAATTCAAAACAAAATCAAAAACAAAATGGGCGCCAGGATGTGCCTCAACATCCGATCAATCTTAAATTGATCTAAACCACAACAACAAAATCAAAAATTCAAATAAATTAACCACAAACTCGAATACTCCCTTATTCAGTACGAACTAGTTCAGTCTTCCCCCTGAGGGTCGCTGTTGTGGGTTTAAATAAGGAGCATAAATAATTTTAAACAAAATAATTTAAGGGATAAAATAAAAAAAATTTTATATAAAAAAAATTAATTATAAATTATTAACCCCTTGCGTTACATCGGCGAGTGCGCAGCACGATAAATGAAATATTTTAAATTTCTAAACAAATAAAACAATGCAAAATAAATAAACAATTATTTACAAACAAATTCTTTGAAACCAAATTTAAAATCAAGTTAATAAAATAAAAGAATTTAATTAATTAACAAATTGATTAATTTATTAATTAATCGTTAGCACATAATAAAGTTATCAAATAAAAGAAATATTCAAAGAATTACATTCAAATTCATAAGAAATTAATATTGCTGCCACCTACAGTCATCTTTCGCAACTAAACGAAAGTAACTAGTGTCCCTAGTCTAGTGCCCCTAGTGACAATTTCCCTAGATGTAACTGTCGCTACAATAATATGTCAACAATGAAATCAATTAAATTAATTTCATGAAATAAAAAAAAATAATTTGACCGACAAAATTCCTCAAAAATATTGAATAAAAAAAAAATTAAAAACAAAATTCAATATATTTTACAAAGTCACGAGACTGAAATTTAACCATGAATTTTAATTAATCAGCTTTGGCCATAACGGCAAATATTTCCGTTAATTGAAAATTTTCAATTCGCGACATTTTATCCCAAACCAAAAAAAAATATTTTCTAAAAAAAAATATTTTTTTTCCGAGAAACGAGCACGAGAGTTCCAAAAATTCGTGGCGTCTTTTTATATGGCGTCATTACGCTAACAAAAAAAAATTAATTTCCACGACCACGAAATCAATTACCGTACAAAAGTCAATCAAACAAAAATTTGCTCACCAGATGATGCCAAATTAATTTCAACGTGAACAATATTTTTTTCAATTTTTAATCAAATGACAATGAGTACAATTAATTCCAATGAATTAATTTTCCAAACGTGAAAATGGCGATTATACAAAATTGTGCAAAGAGACACGACAAAACATGTGTCTACTCTACGGCACACCAAACGAGAATCCTGCCGACAGCAAACGCTGTACTCTGGCTAAGGCGTCTTTTCCGGGAAGGACTCTTCTCATTGGTCAATCCCAGACTACGTCAGTTAACCCACTATAACATGACGACAATAATTTCTTCTTTTCAATGACAATAAATTCCAACGAAGACAATTGAGAAACTCCAAGTCGATGACATTAGAGTTGGGACAATTTTATCAAGTCCAAGGATGCAACCAAAGTTCATCTAAACGTCTCAATTAATTCTTCCGATGAATCTTGTCATTGGCGCCAAAACTTTCATCCAATTAATCAACTCCTTCGGTAATGTCGATTTTCTTCATCATCGTCCATCTGGTGTCTCCCTCTTCCAGTCGTGAGACATCAACTCAATTGACGACAATCCAATGAGCGTTAACATACAAAATTAACCAATCGGCATTAGTTTTACATAATTTATACTAAGATTGAACTCTCGTGATTCGTTTGTTTTGATCATCGGTTGGTGGTGCCAAAACTATCCAGAATTCAAAATTAATTACGCGCCCAGACGACAAAAAGTAACGTAATCGAAATATTACGTTACAATATATATATTTATATTTTTCCTGGTAAAAGAATAAATACCTAGGTTATTCCAATGTAGGTTCGTTTATAATAAATAAATAAATAATCGAGAATTAAAAAATAAGAATTTTAGAGCTTTAAAATCTAGAAAATTTAAAATAAGAAAAATTCAAAAATAAAAAATGAGAGAATTTATTATTTATTTATTATTTATTAATAACCTGCCCCGCAGGGAACTCCGCCCTATAGCAGGAGGGGATTTTCAGCAAAAAAACAGATATTGTTACAGTCTTAGGCTAAGCTGATTTACATTGATACGTTGTAACCGGGTGAGTCGAGAATCGCGGGAGAGATACTCGACGCGCCATCGGACGGAGCCCGAGAGAGTCTCCCTGAGGAGCAGCCATATTGAGGCTGGCTAGAAAACATAACATGGCGTTGGGACTGGAGAAAGAAAGAACGACCACGTGTTGACAGAGTGTTTTTGTCCCTGTTTCAAAGTTTATAGAGTAATAGAGTTGTGTAGAAGGACATGAAAAGTGTAAGAGGATAGTGACGAGTGTTATTTCCGTGTTATTTCCCAACGAAGAGTGAAGGACAGAACCCTGGGCGGAAAATAGAGGTAGAGTGATTATTGTCCCCCCCACTCCCGTGAATAAGTTGGGTTTTCCAAAGACAACTCCTGAGTATTGACAATTGTAGACGGAGATTCCCCTGATTCCCCTCGAGTTCCCCATAATTAGTCGGTTGGACTAACAGAGTGTTCCCCCTGAGGCCCCGTGATAATTAACCCTAAATCCATTGTCAGCCACGTGTTCAGGCGCTGGCCATATTGCTGGTCGTTTTCACCGTGGCAACAGAACCGGTCATTTTACCCTGAGTAATTTTACCGTGACTGTCAACTGACGGTCACATTGGTCACTATTACCGAAGCCAGGCAAACCCCCTTTTTGATTGTTAGAGCACCCCTGAGGCTTTCCCCCCAATTAAAGAATAGTGTTTACTGATGAGATACTGAATAAACGCACTAGTTTAACTTAATTACAGTGTTCTTTGAGTTATTTATCCCCACTCCCGAAATTCCCTAAAATTTCCCTTTTATTGTGAGACCAAAGCTCACAACGTTAATATGAAAAGTAATCATTCCGGTTATATTTGAGTTATGCTATTTACAATGAGCTTAAACTGATGAGTGGAATTCCCTGATTCTCATCGCGTTAAGGAGGAAATAGTGAAGGTTTTTCAGATTTTGAGCATTGCAGCAGTTAGTGTCTAACAGGTCAATTAGTGAATTGTTGATTGTTGGGTCCACCTTTTTTTGGGGTCCCTGGGGAGGAGCAGTCAAAGAGGGGAGCCAGAATTTTCGTTGGCTATTATACAGAGGGTAACTCAACAGTATACGGCGTAAGGTTTCATGTTCATTTAGATTACACCCTTTCCATTTTCCATTAGGCGAAAGCTCATGGGAATTCCCACGTAGATACAATGACGAGAAGCGCATATTTGAAGTTCTGACCTGGACCATTGATTGAATGTATGGCCAAGGACACCTGTTCAATAAATAGGGAGCAGTGGTGTCAGACATTATTTTTGGGAAAGGGAATTGGAAGTTGACTGAGGATTGAAGAGATACGATGTCAAGCTGCTTGTAGTGTTGGGATAGTTTCTGGACCAGGTCAGCTTTGGAGCACTTCCAGTGCTCGGGACTTAAATTTTCCCACATGTTTTCAGCACTAATGAGCTTCAGGAGTTTGTTTACCTGGGAAACCCAGTTGTGTTTCTCAAAATAATTTTTTTGGCTGACAGTAAAACCGTTGGACATATTTTTGAAGAGAGCAAGATGCCTCATAAAACAGATTTTTGGAAGTCTTGTGTCTTCCATTTCAAGAATTTTAATAATCCAAGCCAGAGTTCTATCAAAGACTCGAACAGCAATAGGAGCCAGACCCAGCTCAAGACGCAGCAGATATCCAGGAGTAGAGATAGGTAGCTTGAATAATCTTTTGAAGTGAAAGGCCTGAGCAGAATTCAATAGCTCCAAATACCTTAGGGCCCATACGGGAGCTCCATACAGCATGGTTGCTGTAACAATGCTTTCGTACAGCCGGACACTGCTGGGCCATGAGTCAGATTTGGCTCTTGACAATATTTTGAGGACTGTGCCAGAGGCTATTCTGGCTCTCTGGATAGCAGCACGAGCTGCTCTCAGACCCAACGAATAGGAGGCAAATTCTAGTCCTAAATACGCATATGCATTAACTCTTTTGACCTCTGCTCCCCCAAAAAAAACGTCTTCTTTTGTTTTCGCTTCCTTCCCATTTTTAAAGACAACAAGTTGTGTTTTCTCTAAATTAACGGTAAGACCTTTAATTTGCACATATTCGTGAAGTACATTTGCCGTTTCCTGAGCCTCAGCTCAAAATGAGAGAATTTAGAAATTTAAACAAATTGAAAAATTAAAGACATCAGAAAACAAAAATAAGAAAATCCTAAATTAAAAAAAGAAAAAGTTAAAAATTGAAGAATTTATAAATGGAAAATGAAAGAATTTAAAAATTAAAAAATAGAAAAATAAAAAATTGAAACAAATTTCAAAAAATAAAAATAAGAAAAATGAAAAATTTAGAATGGAAAAAAATCAAATAGTCACAAATGCAAAAATGAAAAAAAAAATTGAAAATTCCAGAAATTTGTTATGTCCGGAAGGACTAATCAGCCGAGAATCTGATTATAAAACAAAGAAATTTAAATTGAAAGGAAGGAGTGATACTCTTACCTTTCTTCTCGGAAAATTAGTTATAATTTTCCTCGTGCTGGTGATTCTTTTATTTCAATTTTTACAGGTTTTTACTGAATTTGTTCTTTCTTTTTATTTCGTTTTAAGTCAAATAAGATAACTTTGAGAAGGAGTTAAGCGTGTAGGGAATTTTTAAAGGAATACTCTCTTTTTGACTATACCAATTTTCCCTATATTTTAACCCTTCTTCTGTTAAGTATTTTACAGATCTGATGAATTTATGAGGACTTGGATCTTTGTAATCTTTCACAGATTTTAAGATTACTTACAGTTTTCTGGATCCAGTCCTTTACAGTTGTTTTGTTGTTGGTTTATTAATTTTTCTCGTTCGCTGGTTCGAGAATTCGCATACAATAATTCGCACAAAGAATTAACACTTTGAGGCCTGAGGAGTCCGCGTGTGCCTTGGTTAATTTTCACAAGAATTATCCGGAATTCTGTACTTCACACAAAGAGTTTTTCGCTTGTCGAAGACCACCGCCGATTTTGCGTCTCAATAGATCAAAATTTGGAGTTACAGGGCACACCACAACTTGTCCCGAAATTATGATGAATCGGTGTTAACGAATATCTATTTAGTTATCTAAGACCGTACGAAAGTTAATTGGGAACCTTGCTCGTTCCCGGTAAAATCGCGACTGAGTAACTTTCGTGGTTTATTGAAAGATGTTTCGTTTTGTCGATTCATCACAATTTGTCGATTTCTTATTCTTGCGACACATTCTGGGTTTTATTAAATTGATTGCGGAAATGTTCCACTTTATTTGGACATTTTTGCAACTCATGCGTTCTCAATATTATTAACAAATGTCTAAAAGGAAAAATTTTATCTCATTTTGGGGTGGACATAACAGCCCCCCACCTTATAAGGTATTTTCTAACACCTTATAAGGTGTATGATTCCCCTAGATTCAAATGAGTCGGTAATGAGGATAATTTTTCAAATTTTTATTCATCATCGTCTCTAGCGTCACCCACGGGTGGCGGTGATGCACTCTTCCTCGCACGTTCAAGGCGTAATTCAAAAGTGCATACTCAGCACATTCCTGTTATCTTTGACAAAGTGTTCTGGAGTGGATTATTTAATTTTCAAGGTAAGATTTTATAACATTTATTAAATAACATTGAGTTTAATCTCCTTCGCAATTTCCCAATTCCCCGCTTTTCCTATCTCTCTCTATTTTCAAATATAATCTTGATTTATGGAATCGGTTTTATCGATTTCTCACAATTTCTCCCCGTCCCAAAAAAAAAAAAAAACATTATTTGAACTTTTATTGCTTTAATTCTAACAAAAGTATTTCTCTTTTGCAGATAAAAATTAACCCGAGAACCTTATCGGATTTTTGGATATTATCGAGTCTTTTCCGGAAATTGCTGAATTTTTAGAGGTAAGGCCTTATTTTTATAGTTATCTCTTTACTAGTGCATTTTAGGGTAATTCTCCAAGAGGCAAAAACCTTCGGCTTTCCGAGCCTATCGTTTTCGGTCCTGAGGAAATTTCCCTATTTCTCACCGTTTTCGAAATAATCTTGATTTTAGGAAATCGATTTATCGATTTCCCTTATTTTTTGAAATTCTTGAATTCTTATTGTTTTCCTTGTTTAATTCTAACGAAAATATTCCTCTATTACAGATAAAATTCCTCGTTGAGGATCCTGTCCATTTTTGGACGTTTTGGGTCATTTTTTTGAAAATTCCACATTTTTAGAGGTATGACTCTATTTTCATTATCATTTTCAAAACGGTGCGTTATAGGGAAATTTTTCAAGCGGCCGAAAACCTCGGGCTTCTCGAGCTCATCATTTTTAGTCCCTACGAAATTTCCCTATCTCTCGCCGTTTCCAAAATAATCTCAATTTTATGAAATCGATTTCCTTAATTTTTTGAAATTTTGCAATTTTCATTGTTTTTCTTGTTTAATTCTAACGAAAATATACCCCTGTTACAGATAAAAACTAACCCGAGGACTTTATCGGATTTTTGGATATTTTTGAGTCTTCTCCGGAAATTGCTGAATTTTTAGAGGTATGGCCTTATTTTTATAGTTATCTTTTTACTGGTGCGTTTTAGGGGAATTCTCCCAGAGGCGAAAAACCTTCGGCTTTCCGAGCCTATCGTCTTCGGTCGTGAGGAAATTTCCCTATTTCTCACCGCTTTCGGAATAATCTTGATTTTAGGAAATCGATTTATCGATTTCCTTTATTTTTTGAAATTTTTTAATTTTTATTGTTTTTCTTGTTTAATTCTAACGAAAATATTCCTCTGTTACAGATAAAATTCCTCGTTGAGGATCCTGACCATTTTTGGACGTTTTGGGTCGTTTTTTTTTTTAATTCCAAATTTTTAGAGGTATGACTTTATTTTCATTATCATTTTCAAAACGGTGCGTTTTAGGGGAATTTTTCAAGGGGCCAAAAACCTCGGGCTTCTCGAGCTCATCATTTTTGGTCTCTACGAAATTTCCCTATCTCTCACCGTTTCCAAAATAATCTTCATTTTATGAAATCGAGTTAACGATCTCCTTTATTTTTGTTTTTTGAAATTTTGCAATTTTTTTTCTTTTTTTCTTTTTTTGCCAAGATATTCAACTATGGCATCATACAATCAACGGTCCTTCTATGAGGGTCTGCGCTTCTTAGTATGGGAGCCTTCGGAAGAGGAGGCCATGATGTTAGAACTTTCCCCCTCGGTGCAGGAGCACTATTTGTGCTGGAGGGAGAACATTACTGACCTCGAGTTCCTCATCAGGCATGATCAGAGGTATAATTTCAGCTTTCACGCTGCGGAGGCGTATTACCTCCATCATCCGTATGTCCCCTCCACCGGAAGGTTCTCATTTGAGACTATTGTGGCTTTTTTGGCTTTCGTCCGAGGCATGTACTTCGATTATGTACGTAGTCTCATTAACTCATTCATTCCTGCACTTCTATACTTCTTATTTTATCTAATTATGTTTGCTATTTTTCTGTTCCAGCATCAACAACTCCTTCCCTACTACCGACAGTTTTTAGAGTTCTTGCGGGAGCTTTATGAAGGCTCCCTGTTTGACAATGTTATCTTCCGGGAACGTGCCTTCACGTGCATTTACCTTCACGTTTTGCACTTGCTTTTCTCGCGGTTTTGAGACGTCTCCCACAGGGGAACGACAGAGAGTACATAATGTATATGTGAAAAATTAATCATTCGGATGAGCCAGGGGAAGCTCCAAGGGCAAGCGGCTCGGCAAATTATTAATCCATTAATGGCATTAAATTTCATAAGAACCGGTGGCGAAAGGTGGAGAGCGTTGTCTTTTGCAGTCGGACGATCCGAGTTGAAATCTAATGTGATTATTCTTTTTTTAACTTTCAATTAATCTGACGAGTTAAAAAAAAAAGAATCTCGTTGGTTTTGAACCCGGATCGTCTGGATGAAAAAGATAAAAAGTACATGATTTACCAGCCCACTCCCTTCAGCTCACCCAAATGATTCCTCCCAATTCATTTTATGCTTATTTCATTAATAATTGCATTGGAATTATTAATGAAATTAGAAGGATGAATTGGGATTAATCATTCGGATGAGCCGGGGGAATCACAGGGGGAAGCTCCAAGTGCAAGCAGCTCGGTAGATTATTTGTCCATTAATGACCTTTAATTTCATATGAACCGGTGGCGAAAGGTGGAGAGCGTTGTCTTTTGCAGTCGGACGATCCGAGTTCAAATCCAATGTGATTGATGTTTTTTTAACTTTCAATTGATCTGAAAAGTTAAAAAAAAAAGGATCTCGTTGGTTTTGAACCCGGATCGTCTGGATGAAAAAGATAACGCTCTCCACCTTTCGCCACCAGTTCTTCTGGAAGTAAATGTGATTAAAGAGTCCATGATTTACCAGCCCGCTCCCTTCGGCTCATCCAAATGATTACTCCCAACTCATTTTATGCTTATTTCATTAATAATTGTATTGGAATTATTAATGAAATGAGAGGAATGAATTGGGATTAATCATTCGGATGAGCCAGGGGAAGCTCCAAGGGCAAGCGGCTCGGCAAATTATTAATCCATTAATGGCATTAAATTTCATAAGAACCGGTAGCGAAAGGTGGAGAGGGTTGTCTTTTGCAGTCGGACGATCCGAGTTCAAATCCGATGTGATTATTCTTTTTTTAACTTTCAATTAATCTGAAAAGTTAAAAAAAAAGGATCTCGTTGGTTTTGAACCCGGATCGTCTGGATGAAAAAGATAACACTCTCCACCTTTCGCCGCTGGTTCTTCTAAAAGAATAGGCGAATAAAAAGTACATGATTTACCAGCCCACTCCCTTCGGCTCACCCAAATGATTCCTCCCAATTCATTTTATGCTTATTTCATTAATAATTGCATTGGGATTATTAATGAAATGAGAAAAATGAATTGGGATTAATCATTCGGATGAGCCAGGGGAAGCTCCAAGGGCCAGCGGCTCGGCAAATTATTAATCCATTAATGGCATTAAATTCCGTAAGAACCGGTGGCGAAAGGTGAAGAGCATTGTCTTTTGCAGTCGGACGATCCGAGTTCAAATCCAATGTGATTATTCTTTTTTTAACTTTCAATTAATCTGAAAAGTTAAAAAAAAAAAGAATGTCGTTGGTTTTGAACCCGGATCGTCTGGATGAAAAAGATAACACTCTCCACCTTTCGCCACCGGTTCTTCTGGAAGTAAATGTGATCAAAGAGTCCACGATTTTCCAGCCCGCTCCCTTCGGCTCATCCAAATGATTCCTCCCAATTCATTTTATGCTTATTTCATTAATAATTGCATCGGAATTATTAATGAAATTAGAAGAATGAATTGGGATTAATCATTCGGATGAGCCGGGGGAATCGCAGGGGGAAGCTCCAAGGGCAAGCGGCTCGGTAAATTATTAATCCATTAATGGGATTAAATTTCATAAGAACCGGTGGCGAAAGGTGGAGAGCGTTGTCTTTTGCAGTCGGACGATCCGAGTTCAAATCCAATGTGATTATTCTTTTTTTAACTTTCAATTAATCTGAAAAGTTAAAAAAAAAACTCTCGTTGGTTTTGAACCCGGATTGTCTGGATGAAAAAGATAACGCTCTCCACCTTTCGCCACCGGTTCTTCTGGAAGTAAATGTGATTAAAGAGTCCATGATTTACCAGCCCGCTCCCTTCGGCTCATCCAAATGATTACTCCCAACTCATTTTATGCTTATTTCATTAATAATTGCATTGGAATTATTAATGAAATTAGAAGGATGAATTGGGATTAATCATTCGGATGAGCCGGGGGAATCACAGGGGGAAGCTCCAAGTGCAAGCAGCTCGGTAGATTATTTGTCCATTAATGACCTTTAATTTCATATGAACCGGTGGCGAAAGGTGGAGAGCGTTGTCTTTTGCAGTCGGACGATCCGAGTTCAAATCCAATGTGATTGATGTTTTTTTAACTTTCAATTGATCTGAAAAGTTAAAAAAAAAGGATCTCGTTGGTTTTGAACCCGGATCGTCTGGATGAAAAAGATAACGCTCTCCACCTTTCACCACCAGTTCTTCTGGAAGTAAATGTGATTAAAGAGTCCATGATTTACCAGCCCGCTCCCTTCGGCTCATCCAAATGATTACTCCCAACTCATTTTATGCTTATTTCATTAATAATTGTATTGGAATTATTAATGAAATGAGAGGAATGAATTGGGATTAATCATTCGGATGAGCCAGGGGAAGCTCCAAGGGCAAGCGGCTCGGCAAATTATTAATCCATTAATGGCATTAAATTTCATAAGAACCGGTAGCGAAAGGTGGAGAGGGTTGTCTTTTGCAGTCGGACGATCCGAGTTCAAATCCGATGTGATTATTCTTTTTTTAACTTTCAATTAATCTGAAAAGTTAAAAAAAAAGGATCTCGTTGGTTTTGAACCCGGATCGTCTGGATGAAAAAGATAACACTCTCCACCTTTCGCCGCTGGTTCTTCTAAAAGAATAGGCGAATAAAAAGTACATGATTTACCAGCCCACTCCCTTCGGCTCACCCAAATGATTCCTCCCAATTCATTTTATGCTTATTTCATTAATAATTGCATTGGAATTATTAATGAAATGAGAAAAATGAATTGGGATTAATCATTCGGATGAGCCAGGGGAAGCTCCAAGGGCCAGCGGCTCGGCAAATTATTAATCCATTAATGGCATTAAATTCCGTAAGAACCGGTGGCGAAAGGTGAAGAGCATTGTCTTTTGCAGTCGGACGATCCGAGTTCAAATCCAATGTGATTATTCTTTTTTTAACTTTCAATTAATCTGAAAAGTTAAAAAAAAAAAGAATGTCGTTGGTTTTGAACCCGGATCGTCTGGATGAAAAAGATAACACTCTCCACCTTTCGCCACCGGTTCTTCTGGAAGTAAATGTGATCAAAGAGTCCACGATTTTCCAGCCCGCTCCCTTCGGCTCATCCAAATGATTCCTCCCAATTCATTTTATGCTTATTTCATTAATAATTGCATCGGAATTATCAATGAAATTAGAAGAATGAATTGGGATTAATCATTCGGATGAGCCGGGGGAATCGCAGGGGGAAGCTCCAAGGGCAAGCGGCTCGGTAAATTATTAATCCATTAATGGGATTAAATTTCATAAGAACCGGTGGCGAAAGGTGGAGAGCGTTGTCTTTTGCAGTCGGACGATCCGAGTTCAAATCCAATGTGATTATTCTTTTTTTAACTTTCAATTAATCTGAAAAGTTAAAAAAAAAACTCTCGTTGGTTTTGAACCCGGATTGTCTGGATGAAAAAGATAACGCTCTCCACCTTTCGCCACCGGTTCTTCTGGAAGTAAATGTGATTAAAGAGTCCATGATTTACCAGCCCGCTCCCTTCGGCTCATCCAAATGATTACTCCCAACTCATTTTATGCTTATTTCATTAATAATTGCATTGGAATTATTAATGAAATTAGAAGGATGAATTGGGATTAATCATTCGGATGAGCCGGGGGAATCACAGGGGGAAGCTCCAAGTGCAAGCAGCTCGGTAGATTATTTGTCCATTAATGACCTTTAATTTCATATGAACCGGTGGCGAAAGGTGGAGAGCGTTGTCTTTTGCAGTCGGACGATCCGAGTTCAAATCCAATGTGATTGATGTTTTTTTAACTTTCAATTGATCTGAAAAGTTAAAAAAAAAGGATCTCGTTGGTTTTGAACCCGGATCGTCTGGATGAAAAAGATAACGCTCTCCACCTTTCACCACCAGTTCTTCTGGAAGTAAATGTGATTAAAGAGTCCATGATTTACCAGCCCGCTCCCTTCGGCTCATCCAAATGATTACTCCCAACTCATTTTATGCTTATTTCATTAATAATTGTATTGGAATTATTAATGAAATGAGAGGAATGAATTGGGATTAATCATTCGGATGAGCCAGGGGAAGCTCCAAGGGCAAGCGGCTCGGCAAATTATTAATCCATTAATGGCATTAAATTTCATAAGAACCGGTAGCGAAAGGTGGAGAGGGTTGTCTTTTGCAGTCGGACGATCCGAGTTCAAATCCGATGTGATTATTCTTTTTTTAACTTTCAATTAATCTGAAAAGTTAAAAAAAAAGGATCTCGTTGGTTTTGAACCCGGATCGTCTGGATGAAAAAGATAACACTCTCCACCTTTCGCCGCTGGTTCTTCTAAAAGAATAGGCGAATAAAAAGTACATGATTTACCAGCCCACTCCCTTCGGCTCACCCAAATGATTCCTCCCAATTCATTTTATGCTTATTTCATTAATAATTGCATTGGAATTATTAATGAAATGAGAAAAATGAATTGGGATTAATCATTCGGATGAGCCAGGGGAAGCTCCAAGGGCCAGCGGCTCGGCAAATTATTAATCCATTAATGGCATTAAATTCCGTAAGAACCGGTGGCGAAAGGTGAAGAGCATTGTCTTTTGCAGTCGGACGATCCGAGTTCAAATCCAATGTGATTATTCTTTTTTTAACTTTCAATTAATCTGAAAAGTTAAAAAAAAAAAGAATGTCGTTGGTTTTGAACCCGGATCGTCTGGATGAAAAAGATAACACTCTCCACCTTTCGGCACCGGTTCTTCTGGAAGTAAATGCGATCAAAGAGTCCACGATTTTCCAGCCCGCTCCCTTCGGCTCATCCAAATGATTCCTCCCAATTCATTTTATGCTTATTTCATTAATAATTGCATCGGAATTATCAATGAAATTAGAAGAATGAATTGGGATTAATCATTCGGATGAGCCGGGGGAATCGCAGGGGGAAGCTCCAAGGGCAAGCGGCTCGGTAAATTATTAATCCATTAATGGGATTAAATTTCATAAGAACCGGTGGCGAAAGGTGGAGAGCGTTGTCTTTTGCAGTCGGACGATCCGAGTTCAAATCCAATGTGATTATTCTTTTTTTAACTTTCAATTAATCTGAAAAGTTAAAAAAAAAACTCTCGTTGGTTTTGAACCCGGATTGTCTGGATGAAAAAGATAACGCTCTCCACCTTTCGCCACCGGTTCTTCTGGAAGTAAATGTGATTAAAGAGTCCATGATTTACCAGCCCGCTCCCTTCGGCTCATCCAAATGATTACTCCCAACTCATTTTATGCTTATTTCATTAATAATTGCATTGGAATTATTAATGAAATTAGAAGGATGAATTGGGATTAATCATTCGGATGAGCCGGGGGAATCACAGGGGGAAGCTCCAAGTGCAAGCAGCTCGGTAGATTATTTGTCCATTAATGACCTTTAATTTCATATGAACCGGTGGCGAAAGGTGGAGAGCGTTGTCTTTTGCAGTCGGACGATCCGAGTTCAAATCCAATGTGATTGATGTTTTTTTAACTTTCAATTGATCTGAAAAGTTAAAAAAAAAGGATCTCGTTGGTTTTGAACCCGGATCGTCTGGATGAAAAAGATAACGCTCTCCACCTTTCACCACCAGTTCTTCTGGAAGTAAATGTGATTAAAGAGTCCATGATTTACCAGCCCGCTCCCTTCGGCTCATCCAAATGATTACTCCCAACTCATTTTATGCTTATTTCATTAATAATTGTATTGGAATTATTAATGAAATGAGAGGAATGAATTGGGATTAATCATTCGGATGAGCCAGGGGAAGCTCCAAGGGCAAGCGGCTCGGCAAATTATTAATCCATTAATGGCATTAAATTTCATAAGAACCGGTAGCGAAAGGTGGAGAGGGTTGTCTTTTGCAGTCGGACGATCCGAGTTCAAATCCGATGTGATTATTCTTTTTTTAACTTTCAATTAATCTGAAAAGTTAAAAAAAAAGGATCTCGTTGGTTTTGAACCCGGATCGTCTGGATGAAAAAGATAACACTCTCCACCTTTCGCCGCTGGTTCTTCTAAAAGAATAGGCGAATAAAAAGTACATGATTTACCAGCCCACTCCCTTCGGCTCACCCAAATGATTCCTCCCAATTCATTTTATGCTTATTTCATTAATAATTGCATTGGAATTATTAATGAAATGAGAAAAATGAATTGGGATTAATCATTCGGATGAGCCAGGGGAAGCTCCAAGGGCCAGCGGCTCGGCAAATTATTAATCCATTAATGGCATTAAATTCCGTAAGAACCGGTGGCGAAAGGTGAAGAGCATTGTCTTTTGCAGTCGGACGATCCGAGTTCAAATCCAATGTGATTATTCTTTTTTTAACTTTCAATTAATCTGAAAAGTTAAAAAAAAAAAGAATGTCGTTGGTTTTGAACCCGGATCGTCTGGATGAAAAAGATAACACTCTCCACCTTTCGCCACCGGTTCTTCTGGAAGTAAATGTGATCAAAGAGTCCACGATTTTCCAGCCCGCTCCCTTCGGCTCATCCAAATGATTCCTCCCAATTCATTTTATGCTTATTTCATTAATAATTGCATCGGAATTATCAATGAAATTAGAAGAATGAATTGGGATTAATCATTCGGATGAGCCGGGGGAATCGCAGGGGGAAGCTCCAAGGGCAAGCGGCTCGGTAAATTATTAATCCATTAATGGGATTAAATTTCATAAGAACCGGTGGCGAAAGGTGGAGAGCGTTGTCTTTTGCAGTCGGACGATCCGAGTTCAAATCCAATGTGATTATTCTTTTTTTAACTTTCAATTAATCTGAAAAGTTAAAAAAAAACTCTCGTTGGTTTTGAACCCGGATTGTCTGGATGAAAAAGATAACGCTCTCCACCTTTCGCCACCGGTTCTTCTGGAAGTAAATGTGATTAAAAAGTTGATGATTTTCCAGCCCGCTCCCTTCGGCTCATCCAAATGATTACTCCCAATTCATTTTATGCTTATTTCATTAATAATTGCATTGGAATTATTAATGAAATAAGAAGAATGAATTGGGATTAATCATTCAGATGAGCCAGAGGAAGCTCCAAGGGCAAGCGGCTCGGCAAATTATTAATCCATTAATGGCATTAAATTTCATAAGAACCTGTGGCGAAAGGTGGAGAGCGTTGTCTTTTGCAGTCGGACTATCCGAGTTCAAATCCAATGTGATTGATCTTTTTTTAACTTCCAATTAATCTGAAAAGTTAAAAAAAAAAGAATCTCGTTGGTTTTGAACCCGGATCGTCTGGATGAAAAAGATAACACTCTCCACCTTTCGCCACTGGTTCTTCTAAAAGAATAGGCGAATAAAAAGTACGAGATTTACCAGCCCACTCCCTTCAGCTCACCCAAATGATTCCTCCCAATTCATTTTATGCTTATTTCATTAATAATTGCATTGGAATTATTAATGAAATTAGAAGAATGAATTGGGATTAATCATTCGGATGAGCCGGGGGAATCACAGGGGGAAGCTCCAAGTGCAAGCGGCTCGGTAGATTATTTGTCCATTAATGACCTTTAATTCCATAAGAACCAGTGGCGAAAGGTGGAGAGCGTTGTCTTTTGCAGTCGGACGATCCGAGTTCAAATCCAATGTGATTGATCTTTTTTTAACTTTCAATTAATCTGAAAAGTTAAAAAAAAAAGAATCTCGTTGGTTTTGATCCCGGATCGTCTGGATGAAAAAGATAACGCTCTCCACCTTTCGCCACCAGTTCTTCTGGAAGTAAATGTGATTAAAGAGTCCATGATTTACCAGCCCGCTCCCTTCGGCTCATCCAAATGATTACTCCCAATTCATATTATGCTTATTTCATTAATAATTGTATTGGAATTATTAATGAAATGAGAAGAATGAATTGGGATTAATCATCCGGATGAGCCAGGGGAAGCTCCAAGGGCAAGCGGCTCGGCAAATTATTAATCCATTAATGGCATTCAATTTCATAAGAACCGGTGGCGAAAGGTGGAGAGGGTTGTCTTTTGCAGTCGGACGATCCAAGTTCAAATCCAATGTGATTATTCTTTTTTTAACTTTCAATTAATCTGAAAAGTTAAAAAAAAAAAGAATCTTGTTGGTTTTGAACCCGGATCGTCTGGATGAAAAAGATAACACTCTCCACCTTTCGCCACTGGTTCTTCTAAAAGAATAGGCGAATAAAAAGTACATGATTTACCAGCCCACTCCCTTCGGCTCACCCAAATGATTCCTCCCAATTCATTTTATGCTTATTTCATTAATAATTGCATTGGGATTATTAATGAAATGAGAAAAATGAATTGGGATTAATCATTCGGATGAGCCAGGGGAAGCTCCAAGGGCCAGCGGCTCGGCAAATTATTAATCCATTAATGGCATTAAATTCCGTAAGAACCGGTGGCGAAAGGTGAAGAGCATTGTCTTTTGCAGTCGGACGATCCGAGTTCAAATCCAATGTGATTATTCTTTTTTTAACTTTCAATTAATCTGAAAAGTTAAAAAAAAAAAGAATGTCGTTGGTTTTGAACCCGGATCGTCTGGATGAAAAAGATAACACTCTCCACCTTTCGCCACCGGTTCTTCTGGAAGTAAATGTGATCAAAGAGTCCACGATTTTCCAGCCCGCTCCCTTCGGCTCATCCAAATGATTCCTCCCAATTCATTTTATGCTTATTTCATTAATAATTGCATCGGAATTATTAATGAAATTAGAAGAATGAATTGGGATTAATCATTCGGATGAGCCGGGGGAATCGCAGGGGGAAGCTCCAAGGGCAAGCGGCTCGGTAAATTATTAATCCATTAATGGGATTAAATTTCATAAGAACCGGTGGCGAAAGGTGGAGAGCGTTGTCTTTTGCAGTCGGACGATCCGAGTTCAAATCCAATGTGATTATTCTTTTTTTAACTTTCAATTAATCTGAAAAGTTAAAAAAAAAACTCTCGTTGGTTTTGAACCCGGATTGTCTGGATGAAAAAGATAACGCTCTCCACCTTTCGCCACCGGTTCTTCTGGAAGTAAATGTGATTAAAGAGTCCATGATTTACCAGCCCGCTCCCTTCGGCTCATCCAAATGATTACTCCCAACTCATTTTATGCTTATTTCATTAATAATTGCATTGGAATTATTAATGAAATTAGAAGGATGAATTGGGATTAATCATTCGGATGAGCCGGGGGAATCACAGGGGGAAGCTCCAAGTGCAAGCAGCTCGGTAGATTATTTGTCCATTAATGACCTTTAATTTCATATGAACCGGTGGCGAAAGGTGGAGAGCGTTGTCTTTTGCAGTCGGACGATCCGAGTTCAAATCCAATGTGATTGATGTTTTTTTAACTTTCAATTGATCTGAAAAGTTAAAAAAAAAGGATCTCGTTGGTTTTGAACCCGGATCGTCTGGATGAAAAAGATAACGCTCTCCACCTTTCACCACCAGTTCTTCTGGAAGTAAATGTGATTAAAGAGTCCATGATTTACCAGCCCGCTCCCTTCGGCTCATCCAAATGATTACTCCCAACTCATTTTATGCTTATTTCATTAATAATTGTATTGGAATTATTAATGAAATGAGAGGAATGAATTGGGATTAATCATTCGGATGAGCCAGGGGAAGCTCCAAGGGCAAGCGGCTCGGCAAATTATTAATCCATTAATGGCATTAAATTTCATAAGAACCGGTAGCGAAAGGTGGAGAGGGTTGTCTTTTGCAGTCGGACGATCCGAGTTCAAATCCGATGTGATTATTCTTTTTTTAACTTTCAATTAATCTGAAAAGTTAAAAAAAAAGGATCTCGTTGGTTTTGAACCCGGATCGTCTGGATGAAAAAGATAACACTCTCCACCTTTCGCCGCTGGTTCTTCTAAAAGAATAGGCGAATAAAAAGTACATGATTTACCAGCCCACTCCCTTCGGCTCACCCAAATGATTCCTCCCAATTCATTTTATGCTTATTTCATTAATAATTGCATTGGAATTATTAATGAAATGAGAAAAATGAATTGGGATTAATCATTCGGATGAGCCAGGGGAAGCTCCAAGGGCCAGCGGCTCGGCAAATTATTAATCCATTAATGGCATTAAATTCCGTAAGAACCGGTGGCGAAAGGTGAAGAGCATTGTCTTTTGCAGTCGGACGATCCGAGTTCAAATCCAATGTGATTATTCTTTTTTTAACTTTCAATTAATCTGAAAAGTTAAAAAAAAAAAGAATGTCGTTGGTTTTGAACCCGGATCGTCTGGATGAAAAAGATAACACTCTCCACCTTTCGCCACCGGTTCTTCTGGAAGTAAATGTGATCAAAGAGTCCACGATTTTCCAGCCCGCTCCCTTCGGCTCATCCAAATGATTCCTCCCAATTCATTTTATGCTTATTTCATTAATAATTGCATCGGAATTATCAATGAAATTAGAAGAATGAATTGGGATTAATCATTCGGATGAGCCGGGGGAATCGCAGGGGGAAGCTCCAAGGGCAAGCGGCTCGGTAAATTATTAATCCATTAATGGGATTAAATTTCATAAGAACCGGTGGCGAAAGGTGGAGAGCGTTGTCTTTTGCAGTCGGACGATCCGAGTTCAAATCCAATGTGATTATTCTTTTTTTAACTTTCAATTAATCTGAAAAGTTAAAAAAAAAACTCTCGTTGGTTTTGAACCCGGATTGTCTGGATGAAAAAGATAACGCTCTCCACCTTTCGCCACCGGTTCTTCTGGAAGTAAATGTGATTAAAGAGTCCATGATTTACCAGCCCGCTCCCTTCGGCTCATCCAAATGATTACTCCCAACTCATTTTATGCTTATTTCATTAATAATTGCATTGGAATTATTAATGAAATTAGAAGGATGAATTGGGATTAATCATTCGGATGAGCCGGGGGAATCACAGGGGGAAGCTCCAAGTGCAAGCAGCTCGGTAGATTATTTGTCCATTAATGACCTTTAATTTCATATGAACCGGTGGCGAAAGGTGGAGAGCGTTGTCTTTTGCAGTCGGACGATCCGAGTTCAAATCCAATGTGATTGATGTTTTTTTAACTTTCAATTGATCTGAAAAGTTAAAAAAAAAGGATCTCGTTGGTTTTGAACCCGGATCGTCTGGATGAAAAAGATAACGCTCTCCACCTTTCACCACCAGTTCTTCTGGAAGTAAATGTGATTAAAGAGTCCATGATTTACCAGCCCGCTCCCTTCGGCTCATCCAAATGATTACTCCCAACTCATTTTATGCTTATTTCATTAATAATTGTATTGGAATTATTAATGAAATGAGAGGAATGAATTGGGATTAATCATTCGGATGAGCCAGGGGAAGCTCCAAGGGCAAGCGGCTCGGCAAATTATTAATCCATTAATGGCATTAAATTTCATAAGAACCGGTAGCGAAAGGTGGAGAGGGTTGTCTTTTGCAGTCGGACGATCCGAGTTCAAATCCGATGTGATTATTCTTTTTTTAACTTTCAATTAATCTGAAAAGTTAAAAAAAAAGGATCTCGTTGGTTTTGAACCCGGATCGTCTGGATGAAAAAGATAACACTCTCCACCTTTCGCCGCTGGTTCTTCTAAAAGAATAGGCGAATAAAAAGTACATGATTTACCAGCCCACTCCCTTCGGCTCACCCAAATGATTCCTCCCAATTCATTTTATGCTTATTTCATTAATAATTGCATTGGAATTATTAATGAAATGAGAAAAATGAATTGGGATTAATCATTCGGATGAGCCAGGGGAAGCTCCAAGGGCCAGCGGCTCGGCAAATTATTAATCCATTAATGGCATTAAATTCCGTAAGAACCGGTGGCGAAAGGTGAAGAGCATTGTCTTTTGCAGTCGGACGATCCGAGTTCAAATCCAATGTGATTATTCTTTTTTTAACTTTCAATTAATCTGAAAAGTTAAAAAAAAAAAGAATGTCGTTGGTTTTGAACCCGGATCGTCTGGATGAAAAAGATAACACTCTCCACCTTTCGCCACCGGTTCTTCTGGAAGTAAATGCGATCAAAGAGTCCACGATTTTCCAGCCCGCTCCCTTCGGCTCATCCAAATGATTCCTCCCAATTCATTTTATGCTTATTTCATTAATAATTGCATCGGAATTATCAATGAAATTAGAAGAATGAATTGGGATTAATCATTCGGATGAGCCGGGGGAATCGCAGGGGGAAGCTCCAAGGGCAAGCGGCTCGGTAAATTATTAATCCATTAATGGGATTAAATTTCATAAGAACCGGTGGCGAAAGGTGGAGAGCGTTGTCTTTTGCAGTCGGACGATCCGAGTTCAAATCCAATGTGATTATTCTTTTTTTAACTTTCAATTAATCTGAAAAGTTAAAAAAAAAACTCTCGTTGGTTTTGAACCCGGATTGTCTGGATGAAAAAGATAACGCTCTCCACCTTTCGCCACCGGTTCTTCTGGAAGTAAATGTGATTAAAGAGTCCATGATTTACCAGCCCGCTCCCTTCGGCTCATCCAAATGATTACTCCCAACTCATTTTATGCTTATTTCATTAATAATTGCATTGGAATTATTAATGAAATTAGAAGGATGAATTGGGATTAATCATTCGGATGAGCCGGGGGAATCACAGGGGGAAGCTCCAAGTGCAAGCAGCTCGGTAGATTATTTGTCCATTAATGACCTTTAATTTCATATGAACCGGTGGCGAAAGGTGGAGAGCGTTGTCTTTTGCAGTCGGACGATCCGAGTTCAAATCCAATGTGATTGATGTTTTTTTAACTTTCAATTGATCTGAAAAGTTAAAAAAAAAGGATCTCGTTGGTTTTGAACCCGGATCGTCTGGATGAAAAAGATAACGCTCTCCACCTTTCACCACCAGTTCTTCTGGAAGTAAATGTGATTAAAGAGTCCATGATTTACCAGCCCGCTCCCTTCGGCTCATCCAAATGATTACTCCCAACTCATTTTATGCTTATTTCATTAATAATTGTATTGGAATTATTAATGAAATGAGAGGAATGAATTGGGATTAATCATTCGGATGAGCCAGGGGAAGCTCCAAGGGCAAGCGGCTCGGCAAATTATTAATCCATTAATGGCATTAAATTTCATAAGAACCGGTAGCGAAAGGTGGAGAGGGTTGTCTTTTGCAGTCGGACGATCCGAGTTCAAATCCGATGTGATTATTCTTTTTTTAACTTTCAATTAATCTGAAAAGTTAAAAAAAAAGGATCTCGTTGGTTTTGAACCCGGATCGTCTGGATGAAAAAGATAACACTCTCCACCTTTCGCCGCTGGTTCTTCTAAAAGAATAGGCGAATAAAAAGTACATGATTTACCAGCCCACTCCCTTCGGCTCACCCAAATGGATCCTCCCAATTCATTTTATGCTTATTTCATTAATAATTGCATTGGAATTATTAATGAAATGAGAAAAATGAATTGGGATTAATCATTCGGATGAGCCAGGGGAAGCTCCAAGGGCCAGCGGCTCGGCAAATTATTAATCCATTAATGGCATTAAATTCCGTAAGAACCGGTGGCGAAAGGTGAAGAGCATTGTCTTTTGCAGTCGGACGATCCGAGTTCAAATCCAATGTGATTATTCTTTTTTTAACTTTCAATTAATCTGAAAAGTTAAAAAAAAAAAGAATGTCGTTGGTTTTGAACCCGGATCGTCTGGATGAAAAAGATAACACTCTCCACCTTTCGCCACCGGTTCTTCTGGAAGTAAATGTGATCAAAGAGTCCACGATTTTCCAGCCCGCTCCCTTCGGCTCATCCAAATGATTCCTCCCAATTCATTTTATGCTTATTTCATTAATAATTGCATCGGAATTATCAATGAAATTAGAAGAATGAATTGGGATTAATCATTCGGATGAGCCGGGGGAATCGCAGGGGGAAGCTCCAAGGGCAAGCGGCTCGGTAAATTATTAATCCATTAATGGGATTAAATTTCATAAGAACCGGTGGCGAAAGGTGGAGAGCGTTGTCTTTTGCAGTCGGACGATCCGAGTTCAAATCCAATGTGATTATTCTTTTTTTAACTTTCAATTAATCTGAAAAGTTAAAAAAAAACTCTCGTTGGTTTTGAACCCGGATTGTCTGGATGAAAAAGATAACGCTCTCCACCTTTCGCCACCGGTTCTTCTGGAAGTAAATGTGATTAAAAAGTTGATGATTTTCCAGCCCGCTCCCTTCGGCTCATCCAAATGATTACTCCCAATTCATTTTATGCTTATTTCATTAATAATTGCATTGGAATTATTAATGAAATAAGAAGAATGAATTGGGATTAATCATTCAGATGAGCCAGAGGAAGCTCCAAGGGCAAGCGGCTCGGCAAATTATTAATCCATTAATGGCATTAAATTTCATAAGAACCTGTGGCGAAAGGTGGAGAGCGTTGTCTTTTGCAGTCGGACTATCCGAGTTCAAATCCAATGTGATTGATCTTTTTTTAACTTCCAATTAATCTGAAAAGTTAAAAAAAAAAGAATCTCGTTGGTTTTGAACCCGGATCGTCTGGATGAAAAAGATAACACTCTCCACCTTTCGCCACTGGTTCTTCTAAAAGAATAGGCGAATAAAAAGTACGAGATTTACCAGCCCACTCCCTTCAGCTCACCCAAATGATTCCTCCCAATTCATTTTATGCTTATTTCATTAATAATTGCATTGGAATTATTAATGAAATTAGAAGAATGAATTGGGATTAATCATTCGGATGAGCCGGGGGAATCACAGGGGGAAGCTCCAAGTGCAAGCGGCTCGGTAGATTATTTGTCCATTAATGACCTTTAATTCCATAAGAACCAGTGGCGAAAGGTGGAGAGCGTTGTCTTTTGCAGTCGGACGATCCGAGTTCAAATCCAATGTGATTGATCTTTTTTTAACTTTCAATTAATCTGAAAAGTTAAAAAAAAAAGAATCTCGTTGGTTTTGATCCCGGATCGTCTGGATGAAAAAGATAACGCTCTCCACCTTTCGCCACCAGTTCTTCTGGAAGTAAATGTGATTAAAGAGTCCATGATTTACCAGCCCGCTCCCTTCGGCTCATCCAAATGATTACTCCCAATTCATATTATGCTTATTTCATTAATAATTGTATTGGAATTATTAATGAAATGAGAAGAATGAATTGGGATTAATCATCCGGATGAGCCAGGGGAAGCTCCAAGGGCAAGCGGCTCGGCAAATTATTAATCCATTAATGGCATTCAATTTCATAAGAACCGGTGGCGAAAGGTGGAGAGGGTTGTCTTTTGCAGTCGGACGATCCAAGTTCAAATCCAATGTGATTATTCTTTTTTTAACTTTCAATTAATCTGAAAAGTTAAAAAAAAAAAGAATCTTGTTGGTTTTGAACCCGGATCGTCTGGATGAAAAAGATAACACTCTCCACCTTTCGCCACTGGTTCTTCTAAAAGAATAGGCGAATAAAAAGTACATGATTTACCAGCCCACTCCCTTCGGCTCTTCCAAATGATTCCTCCCAATTCATTTTATGCTTATTTCATTAACAATTGCATTGGAATTATTAATGAAATGAGAAGAATGAATTGGCATTAATCATTCGGATGAGCCAGGGGAAGCTCCAAGGGCCAGCGGCTCGGCAAATTATTAATCCATTAATGGCATTAAATTCCGTAAGACCCGGTGGCGAAAGGTGCAGAGCATTGTCTTTTGCAGTCGGACGATCCGAGTTCAAATCCAATGTGATTATTCATTTTTTAACTTTCAATTAATCTGAAAAGTTAAAAAAAAAGAATGTCGTTGGTTTTGAACCCGGATCGTCTGGATGAAAAGTATAAAACTCTCCACCTTTCGCCACCGGTTCTTCTGGAAGTAAATGTGATTAAAGAGTGCACGATTTTCCAGCCCGCTCCCTTCGGCTCATCCAAATGATTCCTCCCAATTCATTTTATGCTTATTTCATGAATAATTGCATTGGAATTATTAATGAAATTAGAAGAATGAATTGGGATTAATCATTCGGATGAGCCGGGGGAATCGCAGGGGGAAGCTCCAAGGGCAAGCGGCTCGGTAAATTATTAATCCATTAATGGCATTAAATTTCATAAGAACCGGTGGCGAAAGGTGGAGAGCGTTGTCTTTTGCAGTCGGACGATCCGAGTTCAAATCCAATGTGATTATTCTTTTTTTAACTTTCAATTAATCTGAAAAGTTAAAAAAAAAACTCTCGTTGGTTTTGAACCCGGATTGTCTGGATGAAAAAGATAACGCTCTCCACCTTTCACCACCGGTTCTTCTGGAAGTAAATGTGATTAAAGAGTCGATGATTTTCCAGCCCGCTCCCTTCGGCTCATCCAAATGATTACTCCCAATTCATTTTATGCTTATTTCATTAATAATTGCATTGGAATTATTAATGAAATGAGAAGAATGAATTGGGATTAATCATTCAGATGAGCCAGGGGAAGCTCCAAGGGCAAGCGGCTCGGCAAATTATTAATCCATTAATGGCATTAAATTTCATAAGAACCGATGGCGAAGGGTGGAGAGCGTTGTCTTTTGCAGTCGGACTATCCGAGTTCAAATCCAATGTGATTGATCTTTTTTTAACTTTCAATTAATCTGAAAAGTTAAAAAAAAAAGAATCTCGTTGGTTTTGAACCCGGATCGTCTGGATGAAAAAGATAACACTCTCCACCTTTCGCCACTGGTTCTTCTAAAAGAATAGGCGAATAAAAAGTACATGATTTACCAGCCCACTCCCTTCAGCTCACCCAAATGATTCCTCCCAATTCATTTTATGCTTATTTCATTAATAATTGCATTGGAATTATTAATGAAATCAGAAGAATGAATTGGGATTAATCATTCGGATGAGCCGGGGGAATCACAGGGGGAAGCTCCAAGTGCAAGCGGCTCGGTAGATTATTTGTCCATTAATGACCTTTAATTCCATAAGAACCAGTGGCGAAAGGTGGAGAGCGTTGTCTTTTGCAGTCGGACGATCCGAGTTCAAATCCAATGTGATTGATCTTTTTTTAACTTTCAATTAATCTGAAAAGTTGAAAAAAAAAGAATCTCGTTGGTTTTGATCCCGGATCGTCTGGATGAAAAAGATAACGCTCTCCACCTTTCGCCACCAGTTCTTCTGGGAGTGAATGTGATTAAAGAGTCCATGATTTACCAGCCCGCTTCCTTCGGCTCATCCAAATGATTACTCCCAATTCATTTTATGCTTATTTCATTAATAATCGTATTGGAATTATTAATGAAATGAGAAGAATGAATTGGGATTAATCATCCGGATGAGCCAGGGGAAGCTCCAAGGGCAAGCGGCTCGGCAAATTATTAATCCATTAATGGCATTAAATTTCATAAGAACCGGTGGCGAAAGGTGGAGAGGGTTGTCTTTTGCAGTCGGACGATCCAAGTTCAAATCCAATGTGATTATTCTTTTTTCAACTTTCAATTAATCTGAAAAGTTAAAAAAAAAAGAATCTCGTTGGTTTTAAACCCGGATCGTCTGGATGAAAAAGATAACACTCTCCACCTTTCGCCACTGGTTCTTCTAAAAGAATAGGCGAATAAAAAGTACATGATTTACCAGACCACTCCCTTCGGCTCACCCAAATGATTCCTCCCAATTCATTTTATGCTTATTTCATTAACAATTGCATTGGAATTATTAATGAAATGAGAAGAATGAATTGGGATTAATCATTCAGATGAGCCAGAGGAAGCTCCAAGGGCAAGCGGCTCGGCAAATTATTAATCCATTAATGGCATTAAATTTCATAAGAACCGGTGGCGAAAGGTGGAGAGCGTTGTCTTTTGCAGTCGGACTATCCGACTTCAAATCCAATGTGATTGATCTTTTTTTAACTTTCAATTAATCTGAAAAGTTAAAAAAAAAGAATCTCATTGATTTTGAACCCGGATCGTCTGGATGAAAAAGATAACGCTCTCCACCTTTCGCCACCGGTTCTTCTGGAAGTAAATGTGATTAAAGAGTCCATGATTTTCCAGCCCGCTCCCTTCGGCTCATCCAAATGATTACTCCCAATTCATTTTATGCTTATTTCATTAATAATTGCATTGGAATTATTAATGAAATTAGAAGAATGAATTGGGATTAATCATTCAGATGAGCCGGGGGAATCGCACGGGGAAGCTCCAAGGGCATGCGGCTCAGTAAATTATTAAGCCATTAATGGCATTAAATTTCAGAAGAACTAGTGGCGAAAGGTGGAAAGCGTCGACTTTTGCAGTCGGACGATCCGAGTTCAAATCCAATGTGATTATTCTTTTTTTAACTTTCAATTAATCTGAAAAGTTAAAAAAAAAAAAGGATCTCGTTGGTTTTGAACCCGGATCGTCTGGATGAAAAAGATAACACCCTCCACCTTTCGCCACTGGTTCTTCTGGAAGTAAAGGCGAATAAAAAGTAGATTGCTCACCAGCCCGCTCTCTTCGGCTCACCCAAATGATTACTCCCAATTCATTTTATGCTCATCCCATTAATAATTGCATTGAAGTTATTAATGAAATTAGAAGAATGAATCGGGACTAATCATTTAGATGAGCCGGGGGAACACAGGGGGAAACTCTAAGAACAAGGGCTCGGTTAATTAATTATCAATTAATTACCTCATCTTTTCCAAGAATCAGTAGTGAAAGGTTGAGAGTGTGGTCTTTTTGAGCCAAATGAGCCAAGCTTAAAACCAATGTGATTATTCTTTCTAAAGTTCCATTTAATCTAAAAAGTGAGCGAAAAAATAATCCTATAAGTTTTGAACTCGGATCTTCAGAATCGAAAATACAACGCACTCCAACCTTCGCCATTGATTCTTCAAAAAAATGAAGTAAGTTATTGGTTGATATTCCAACCCACCGCCGTTTTCTCCATCTTAGAAATTGATCAGGAAATGACTGAACAGCAGCAGCCGTTCAGAAAACACTATCATTGAGGTATTCGCTGCAAGACAACTGTATGCACATAGCATATAAAAATGAAGTTTCCGACGTGAGACTATTTAAAAATGTGGCCCTGAAAAGGGCCATTGATTGGAACGCCTTGAAATTGGCCGATCCACATGTTGGTTCTGAAAAGTACCATTTTAGATACTCCTACAGGGGCTGAAAATTGCTCGAAGTGACCGCCACCTTCCCGCAAGCACAGCTGAGCACGATCAAGCATCTCTGCATGCACTTGGCGTAGCATTTGGGGCGTGATTGTCGCAACAGCAGCATGCAATCGCGCAACCAACTCCATCTCATCCTGCAAGTTTGACCCATAAATTTGCTCCTTTAGGTAACCCCAAAGGAAAAAATCGAGAGGCGTCAAGTCAGGGGATCTATGTAGGAAAAGGAAAAGGGAACCAATGATGGAGAATTAGGAATATGGAAGTGGTATGTCCGAATCGTCCGCGAAAATAGAACTATTGATTGTTTGCAAAGCCACCATTATCAATAGATGATTCAGATGGTGGTACTATGTAAGTCATCAACAGTTCTATTTTAGATAATGTAATTACGAAAATTCAGACTCTTGAGGTGGGGCTCACCGTGCTGGCCACGCGACTGGTCCTCCCCTTCCAATCCACTGCTCGGGGAACCAATTATGCAGCAGTCGCCTAACATTTCCAGCGTAGTGCGCTGGAGCGCCATCTTGCTGGAACCAAACGGCTCGGTCACCTGGACTATCACCAATGATTTCCGGCAAGGTGTTCTCCAGAAATGCTAAATAATTGTCTCCCTGCAAAGAAACGCAACAAAAATTATTGAAGCTGAGTCGATCTTATCTTTTTTCTCCTGAAGTGAGACAATTTAGTATAACTTACATTCAGAGGATCTGGAGCTAAGCGAATAAACACTTCATCACCAAGGATTGCTCCCCAGACATTCAGTCTCTGCCACTGAATCTGGAAAGCTCGTTGGCGGGATGCGTGCGGGTTTTCCTGCGACCAGACATGTGAATTGTGTGAATTCAATGTGCCTGTTCTGTCAAAAGACGACTCATCCGACCAACAAACATTGCTGATGAAGTGAGGATCGAAGGCACTCTGGTCAACAATGAATCAGCAGAATGCCATCCGTGCTCTCTCATCGCCAGGATGTAGTTCCTGAACGGGCGTGTACTTGAAAGGGTGGTATTGTTCCTTTTGAAGTACACGATGCACGGTAGACTTACTGGATCCCACTTCACGAGCGATATTTCGAACGCTGGTTGTGGGATCTAGCTCCACTTCCTTCAAGATCCGCTCTTCCAAGGCGATCCTCTCACCAGCAACACCTTCTCCACCGCGTCGTGGCACAAGACGATTCTCTTCTGCCATTCGTTGATGGAGATCGATGAAAACACGCCGATTGGGATGGCGACGGTTGGGGAAATCACGAGCGTACGCATCCATTGCCATTTGGGCATCTTCCCCACACAACCCATAATAAAAATGCATGTCGCGATACTCGTGAGCCGTAAACATTTCGATCACTCAAAGAATACTTCCATGACAACTGCACTTATGGAAAGTCACGAAGAAAGTGAGGAAATGAAGAGCGGCCACGACAAACGAAAAGCGCGCTTTTCATTTGTTTAAAGAGTTACAGCGAGTATGACGCGAAGAGCATTTCATCGTTCTTCCGTCTCTCTCTCACATTCTGCGAGCCGGGTGATGACACAGCTTTCTGTGAGTGTCATTCGCAGAATTTGCATTTTTGGCGATGTATTTTGGAAACTAAACGAGATAAAGCAAATTTGTAAAGATCATTTCTTCTACCTCAATGAGACGAAGAAAAGACGATCCTAACAAATTTGCTCTATCTCGCTTAGTTTCCAAGATGGAGCCGTGAGAATAGCGCCGTGGAAAAAAAAGATTTTTTTTTTGCCGTCGGACAAATTTTTAAAATTTTTTCTCGGAAACTAAGTGAGATAGAGTAATTTTTTAGGAGATCGATTTTATTTATCCTACCGAAATAATGAAAAATGATCTCTTGCAAATTTACTTTATCTCACTCGGTTTCCGAGATAAACGCCGACGAAAGTCAGCTGTGCAAGAGAGATCGACTGAGGTGGATTTAACGTTCTCTTTCTCTCGCACTCACAGTCATTTTTATAGGCAAAACGTTGATGTTCGGTTATCTGGGAAAATAAGCGAGATAGAGCAAATTTATAGAAGGAAATTTTTCTTTCTCGCATTGAGATGAAGAAGAAATATCTCCTGGGCATTCGCTCTATCTTGCTTAGTTTCCGACATAATTGATTAATAACAGGGACTGGTAACGTTACTTTAGTTTAGTTTAGTTTCCGGGCGAATAACTAAACGAAAGCGGTAACGTTAGTCGCAGTAACAAAAGTAGTAACAAAACTCGACTAACGTTAGTCACAGTAACAAAAGTAGTAACAAAACTCGACTAACGTTAGTCGCAGTAACAAAAGTAGGAACAAAACTCGACTAACGTTAGTCGCAGTAACAAAAGTAGGAACAAAACTCGACTAACGTTAGTCGCAGTAACAAAAGTAATAACAAAACTCGACTAACGATAGTCGCAGTAACAAAACTCGACTAACGTTAGTCACCATATCAATCAAATAGGCGTCCGTGGCAGCGGAATTTTACGTCCTTTTACAATTGAAAGACGATAATTTACGTTGGCTACTTTGATGTAATTGAGCGTAACCTGAACGTAATTTAGCCTCTTTGCCTCTCCCCTCGCATCGCGTTTTTACTATAGATTTACGTTTTTTTTTATCGATTTCTCTCTTAATTATATGCTTGAAAATATCCCGTCATCACCGTTAGCGTAATTTCCTGAAAACGAAGTGAATTAAAAAAAAAAAAGAATTCGATTTGGTAGTTCTCGAAATACTCCAAGCGGTCACTCATCCAAGTACTGACCAAATCCAGTGCTGCTTAACTTCTGTGACCGCCTGGAGATTCCTCGTTATCTACTGCTAATCTGAAACATGGATACCGTGGACCATGAAACAAGGATAACGTAGAAGAAATAGCAACTAACGCAGCGACCAACGCCTACTTGTTATTATATCATCTCAATTCCAAATTTCAATTAAGGATAAGTGGGGTAAAATGCATATGAGAATAAAACCATTGGAGATAGATCTTTCTGATAACAGCATGGAAAACATGAGGAGACATTCGGTTAAAAATAAGCCCCAGAATTTTGCCATAGCTTGGAAATTCCAAATGGAGGTGAAAAGTGAGATCATTTGGTATGATTTTATCGGATTCACCATTGAAAAATAGCTATACCTGAAGTATTTATGAGCATTTTCATGAAAATCTGTGTTTTCTTCATAAATACTTTGAAAATCGACATTTGCAAATTGACAACTCCATAAATCATTCGCAAGTGATCTAACTTTCCACCTCCATTCAGAATTTCTACGCTATGCTCAATGAAACTCATGAGATTTCACATTTTTCTTTTTTTAATTTTGTCTTTGAATCTTGACCAAAAAATCATTTTTTTACTAATGACAAAAAATTATTCCTGACAGATGAATTCCACTCCAAATTTCTCCCACTTCCCACTGGTTTCACGAAAAATAATAAATTCTTAATATTTTCACTAATTTCAAATTCTTTTCATAATGTTGACATAAGAACACAAACGTTCTACCCCACTTTTCCCCCTCTACTATCTTTCTCCCTCTTCGCTTTTTCTCCACCATTAATTTCGTGAATTTTCAAAATACAAAAAAAATGTACATTAAATCCACGTCAGAATCAACCGCATCCAACTGTACGTTCAAATACGATGATGGACGTCCAGGTTTTCGGGCCTTCTCAATGTATTCTGATGTTAAAAAATAGATTTTACGTCAGAATATGGTAACGGTACGTTCGGCATCCACAAAGATCAAAGGAATATGTTGAAAATTCGTCGAATCCGTCGCAAAAAATTCGAATCGGGTGACTAACGTTAGTCGAGTTTTGTTACTGCGACTAACGTTAGTCGAGTTTTGTTACTACCTTTGTTACTGCGACTAACGTTAGTCGAGTTTTGTTGCTACTTTTGTTACTGCGACTAACGTTAGTCGAGTTTTGTTACTTCTTTTGTTACAGCGACTAACGTTAGTCGAGTTTTGTTCCTACTTTTGTTACTGCGACTAACGTTAGTCGAGTTTTGTTCCCACTTTTGTTACTGTGACTAACGTTAGTCGAGTTTTGTTACTACTTTTGTTACTGCGACTAACGTTAATCGAGTTTCGTTACTACTTTTATTACTGCGACTAACGTTAGTCGAGTTTTGTTACCACTTTTGTTACTGCGACTAACGTTAGTCGAGTTTTGTTCCTACTTTTGTTACTGCGACTAACGTTAGTCGAGTTTTGTTACTACTTTTGTTACTGCAACTAACGTTAGTCGAGTTTTGTGTCCACTTTAGTTTCGGTATTAATGTGTTTCCGAGTAACTAAACGCAAGAAACGCAGTTTCGTTTCGTTACCGAGTTTTGTTACCAGTCCCTGATTAATAATATTTTGCATACGAAAATGATCGTGAGTGCGAGAGAGAGGGAACGTCAAATCCACCTCAGTCGATCTCTCTTGCACAGCTGACTTTCGTCGGCGTTTATCTCGGAAACCGAGCGAGATAAAGGAAATTTGCAAGAGATCATTTCTTATTATTTTGGTAAGATAGAGAAAATTGATGTCTTAAAAAATTACTCTACCTCACTTAGTTTCCGAGAAAAAATTTTCAAAATTTGTCCGACGGCAAAAAAAAATCTTTTTTTTCACGGCGCTATTCTCACGGCTCCATCTTGGAAACTAAGCGAGATGAAGCAAATTTGTAGAGGTCATTTCTTCTTCCTCAATGAGACGAAGAAAAGACGTCCCTTACAAATTTGCTCTATCTCGCTTAGTTTCCAAGATGGAGCTGTGAGAATAGGGCCGTAAAAAAAAACAATTTTTTTTGCCGTCGGACAAATTTTTAAAATTTTTTTTCGGAAACTAAGTGGGATAGAGTAATTTTTCGAGAGATCAATTTTCTTTATCTCACTGAGATAATGAAAAATGATCTCTTGCAAATTTCCTTTGTCTCGCTCGGTTTCCGAGATAAACGCCGACGAAAGTCAGCTGAGTGTGGTTACCGCCTGGTTACCATTTAGTTTTTCCAGTTTCGCTTCATCATGCCGCGTGATCGGAAAGAAAAAAACTAAAGCACAGTTACACCGCCCCAGACGCGGTCCAAAGCTGGAGTCACAAATGATAAAAGCAAAGAAAATCCGAAGAAGGGGCAAATGGATACAAAGAAGAAGGATCAGGCTAAGGGTCTCCGAATGAGGGAAGAACCGACAGGACTGCAGCCATTGATCGATGCTCCTGGGCCGTCAAACAATTCGAACACGAAGAAGAAGGCTGATGCTAAGAGTCCTCAGTTGAGGGAAGCAGGACAAGAACTACAACTACTGGTCGATGCTCCTGAACCTTCTAACTCTCCGGGACCTGAGAAGTTGCTATCGATGGGGGAGATACTTTGCCGCGTTTGCAGAGGATCAACGAAAGACGGCTTCATCATTTTTGAATGCCGCGATATCTGCTGCAAGGGCTGTGTTCGAAGACACGATGGACGGACTCTCTGCCCTTGCAGCAACATAATATCGCATTGTGTCAGCCCATGTCAAGTGATGCCCTCTTCAAGGCCCTCTCACACTATAAAAAAAAAAAAAAAATGGTGAACGATCGGATATTCCGAGAATACATTATCCCGTTCGAGCTGCAACAGAAGTTCACGGATTTCGATGAATCTCTACTGTTGATGGACATTTACGACGAAACGAAAGAGCTCATCAAAAGTTTATTCGACAAACGCTATAATAATTTGCTTGAAGCGCTCAAGAAGGCTTTTAGACAATTCATTAGCAAAGAGCTTTGGAACGATTATTCCCTCTTCAGAAATGGCCCATACATGTTTTCGAGGACCAACTTGTACATACTCATTACTGAATGTATGAAGGAAGCATTTACAGGTCATCCAGATCTTCAGGAATATGAAGCTATCGCCAGCACTGCTTTTACCAGCCTGAAAAACCTTGGTGCTGGCAGTGGATATCTCAAAGCTGGAGAAAAAGATGGGCAAAATCGCAAATCACCAAAGTGAAGAAACTTTATTAAATGAATATGTGTCGCTAGTTTTGCGGGCACATGTATTTTTTTTCAATTTTTTTTTATAAAAATGTTGTAAATTTTTTGAAGTGAAACTTCTTTTGGGAGGGTACCAACTTTTTTCTCGCGTCACGAAACGAGTGTAAGGCTTTGAGGGGAACGTGGTAGTAGAGTAGTGGGGGGAAGGGGAAATTTTTGCTGCTGCCGTCTGGTCGCTCTCTGGGTGGTGGGGGAAGCCTGTGTTTTTTTTTTATTTTTTATTTTCAATACACGGAGAGAAAAATGTGGGAATTTATCTAAATGATTTTTTAAAAAATTACGGAAAATTGTCATTCAAAGGAGGAGTTGGCATTGAACACGACCGAAAAATATTTATGCTCCACCTCATAATTTTTGCTCTTTATTTCTTGAAAAATTGCCATTTTACACTCAGCTTTGGATTGAAATATCTCGAAAACTATTCAAAAGTTATCGAGACATGCTGTGAATGAAATTTAGAGGGAAGATTAACGAATAAATAAGCAGACCTCCGTTTTTTCACGACTCGTAGTTATTAAGATATCGATTTTTGAATGAAAAATTCAGAAAGGACGTCCAAGCGCTCATTTATTTGCTATCGGGCCTCATCCATTGTTTCTGAACTACTCATTCAAAAAATGATATCTCGGAAACTACTGGTCATAGAAAAACAGCGTTCTTCTTATTTTGTTCGTCAATCTTCCCTCTACATTTCATTCACAGCATGTCTCGATAAATTTGGCATAGTTTTCGAGATATTTTAATCCAAAGCCAAGTGTAAAATGACCAATGGCTCATGTATAAGAAGTTTCACTTCTGTCACGTGGGTTCCACGCACCCTCTTTTTTTTCTATTAAAATAAAAATTCTATTGAGATATGAAAAAAAAAAAAAAAAAAAAGAGGAGTCACATTGAATAGTTGTGTATTTTTTTGCTCAATGAGCGTTCGAATTTTGAGGTGACCTCTGAAAGGAGTTCTGAGGGGACCTCTGAGCGCAATTCTAAGGGGAACTTCGAGGGGACTTCTGAGCGGAACTTTGAGGGGACTTCTGAGCGGAACTCTGAGGAGACCTCTGAGGGGACCTCTGAGCGGAACTCTGAGGGGACCACTGAGCGGAACTCTGAGGAGACCTCTGAGGGGACCTCTGAGCGAAACTCTGAGGAGACCTCTGAGCGGAACTCTGAGGAGACCTCCGAGGGGACCTCTGAGCGGAACTCTGAGGAGACCTCTGAGGGGACCTCTGAGCGGAGCTCGCGGCAAACTTTCAAATGCCTGAAAACTCGCAAATATCATTTTGACATTCCAAACTTTATTCAATCATCAAATTTATTTATTGATTTGAGTATCTTAGTTGCTTAGCAACTTAGTGAGACTCAAATTTAAATGAAGTCTCCGGCCCTACTCATACACTGGACATCATTATCGTTCCATCCCGCGGGGATGGCGGCTCCTTGGTCACCCAGCATTCGTCGGAAAATATTCAATAAAGTCCCAGTAAAGCCCACATTTTTTACCAAAACATTTTCCATTTTTTGTTTGACAAACTCGGGAATTTCGTTGTCGGCGATGATTTGTCTAGCGGCAGTCACAACAATATCAATCGATTCTTCTAATTCCATACCTCTGGTCTCTAATCTAGTGATTGCGATATGGATAGTTGAAAATTTTTGATGGATAAAATTGAAATCCCGGGCAAGGTTACGTTTTCTCCATAAAGATTGAACGCGACGTACGACGGCTGAGTCAGGAATGATTGCATTCATTACTCGACTAATTTGCTGAAAATTTTCATGATAATAGGAGGCGGCTTTTAGCCACTCACCCCAGCGAGTAATGATTGGTTGAGGTGGAAGCGGAGTATCAGGTAACACTTCTTTAAATAATCTTCTTCTCTCAGGTGACTTTAAAAAAACTAATTTGGTATCTGCAATGACACGATTAACAACGTCGAAAGAACTTCGAATTTCCTCAGCAACTCTGTGAAAACCATGAGCAAGACATGTGACGTGAATTAATTTTCCATATTGTCTTCGGAGTAAATTTCCTGCAGCAACCATGTACGGAGCTCCATCAGAAAGGAAAAGAAGAACACGATCATTTTGAATCCCAGCAGGCCATAACTTGTATAAAGCGCTTTCGACAAATAGCACAATGTTATTAGCATCAGCTCTCGGTATTTCACTACACTTAATCAATCTTGGCGTACTTTCATTCCCAGGAATCAGTGGAGCAATTATAGCGTGTGCAATAAAACGTCCCTGCGCATCAGTTGTTTCATCTACTGAAATATAAATCGGATGGTTTCCAATTTCCACTCGAAGCTTTTGCAAGTTCATGTCGTACACGGTGTTTACATACGTTTTGCGTAATGTCGATGCGTCAGGTATCGTTTGCTGTGTATACTTCTCTAAAAACTCTTTAAACTTGACATTGTTTACTTTTTCTGATGGTATATCAGCAGCCATGAGCGCCTCACTCAATTCGTAATTAAATGTACTCTTTCGGACAGGACATGCTTCAACTGCATCTTGGTTGGCTTGCGGAGGTTCAGCACGAAGATTCGCGTTATTTATATGTCTGGCACTATCATGATGACGTCTTATGTCACGCTTTGTAACGTGATTGATGTATATCTTACAATGTGTACAATTAATGTTATTGTCACCAGGTTCGTACACTCCAGGAGGCAATTGCAGTTCTTGGCAGATGCATTGCCATTTTTGTTGAAATGTTGACAATAATCTAGGCATCACTTTCACAAAATTTCAATACTTGGTGAAGTGAAATATGTGGCAAATATAAAATGTTGACAAAATAATTATTCATTTGTTAATATTATTTTTAAATTAGCTTCATAATAATAATAATAATAATAATAATAATAATAATAATAATAATGATTATTATTTTTTTAAATTGTACTTGCATGAGCAACCTGGAATTCGTCCTTTTTATTTTTTGATAATAGTCATTATTATCCTGATGAGCAGCCTGGAGTTTGTCCTAGTGCTTAAGAACTTTCATTAAAAAAATGAGGATAACTTTATAATAACTTTTGAATGAATGAACCGATTTTCACGAGGTTGGCGAGATTCGACGGAGTTTTTGAAGCTCCATGAAAAATTTTCAAGTTTAAATCAATCGAGCCAGAAATTTTGAAGTAATTCCGAAAAAAAACTTTTTTCGGTTTTCTTTCGACAACGATAACTCACGAACGAATCAACTCATTTTGATCGACGTGGTTTTTTGATCGTAAGAGCTGATTAGATTTTGGAATTGATCGGTGAAGCCATTTAATAGTAATTCCAAAAAAACCTCATTTCAAAAAAATTTTTTTGTAGTTTTTTTGAGATTTCTCAAAATCTGCTGGTTCGAATCGGTCCAAATAGTATTCAAAATCTAAGTTTGGTCAAGCCCTTTCGAATGACACCAACCACGATTAAATAGGTCAAGCTGTTCAAAAGTTATGAGGGTCACACACAGACACGGTCACGGACATCATCGCGAAAAAAATCAGGGAAGCTTCCTAGGACCTCAAAACGTCAAGATCTGATGAGAACTCGATTTTCGAAAAACGTGGCAAAACCAATAACTTCCCGATTTTTGAAAATTTTCAATTTTCTTAGCGGAAAGGGGAAGTTAAAAATTAACAGGACAAACTCCAGGCTGGTCATTAGGATAATAATAAGGACTATTATCGACAAAATAAAGAGGACGAACTCTAACTGCTTATCAGGATAATAATGACTTTCACCAGGTGGAGCACCAGGACAAACTCCAGGTTGCTTATCAGGATAACAATAAGTACTTTTATTAAAAAAATATGAAACGAAGTCCACGCTGCTTTCCAGGGTAACAATGAAGACATCGATTAGTATAATAATTCCGGCCAGGAATTTGGTTCTGTTAAGACAATGAAAAAAGATTGGCGGGGCCAAGCTCTCTAATTGGTTGAAAAAAAAAAGAAAAAAATATTTTGAGATTTCGTACTGAAGGTGGATATCGCGCTAATAGTAAGGTTATCTATTTATTATTTTTTACAAAAATAATCAATTCAAACAATTTTCAATAAATTAATCTGAAATTTATTTATTTGAAAATGTTTTAACTATTTTTTTGGATTCTTTAAATTGTACAAAAACAGAGTGACACATCTATTGAATTTCTCGGTCGTTAACTGAAGTTCTTCGCACGTGTTCTGTTGTGTGAAGCCTGAAACCAATTAACGATTTTGAATATTTACTTATCTGTGCTATACCTATATTAACAACTTTTATATTATAAATTGAAATAATTTACTTTCAATAGTGTTAAGGGTGTTAGTTAACTCTAAATTAGAATGAATCTCAGTGAGAGTCAAGCGTTTCAATCGCTCCGCACCAAGAATGCTGCGCAACAGTCGTCGAGTCATCTCATTCGGTTTATTTTTGAATCTTAAAACATCTTGTAATTTTAGGCGCTCTATATGGACATTGCTTCCTTCTGTTAATTCAACCATGGCTTGATTTACAGTAGGTCTGTTCGATGGACGAGTAGATTCAGGGGAAGTTGTATCGGTACTGGTCGAAGCAGTGGTATAGTCAATAGCCGCAGCAACCACATTAACAACTACTCGAAAAATATGCACAATTGTATTAGCCATTCGGTAAATAACAGAAGCCGCAACATTTTTTGGAGTAGTAGAAATAGTTGGAGTAGCTTTTCGATCGACAGTAGAAGACGCAACTACATCCAGGGTAGTAGAAGCGGTTGGAGTAGATGTTTGGGAAAAGTCGAAACTGCAGCATTATTCGGGGTAGAAGAAACAGATAGGGTAACTGTGCGGTTGACAACAAAAGTCGCGGAAGAATCTGGAACCATAGAAGTAGTTAGAGCCGCTGGATGGTCAACATTAAAAGCCACAGGAGTAACTGGAACCGTAGAAGTAGTTGGTGTAGTTGTTTGGTTAACAGAAGCAGCCGCAGCAACAGAACTAATGTGAGAATTATCGGAACTGCAACCAGGAAAATTGTCCATAGCGCCGTTTTGACCAATAGAAGGAGAAGAAAATTGAACGGAGGCATCAAGCTTCAAACGATCATCCGAATAACCAATGATAATTCCGCATGTACTCACAATAAGACTTTCCAACCAAACAATATCTTCTGTAAATAGGGGAAAACAAAATTCATCGAATTAATTTAGGAGTATTAAAATTATTAAATTAAATTTATCAATGGTAAATCAATACAAAAAATTGAAACTTACTGCTTTCCGCAATTATAAAAGCGGACAGGTACTTTCGTCCCCATCTGACAGTTGCACGATTAGCCTCCAGTCGCTTATTAATTAGATTTGACTGAATCACACTTGTGGTTTTTTCTTCCGGCCAAAAAACTAAGGCATACATCTCGAAGAAACGATAAAGCTCAATGAATAATGAGAACGTCAAATATTTGAATGAATAATAAATGAATTAAAGGAAAAAAGCAATGTCAGATAAATGAACTGGACTTAGCACAAACTTCGTAAGAACATGAACTTAGCCGTTGTTTAACTGCACTAGCCGTCATTTATTTTTATATTTTCAATTGATTCCTTCAACATTTAAACCTTATAGCTAACAATAAAGTAAATGGTTAGAAATTATACCTCATTTTCACAATGAAATTCAAAGTTTTAATTATGATATGCAAGTAAATTTTTCTCAGCTAGACCTAGTTCAAAAAAATCTTTATCATAATTTTTTCAGCAAATTTTTCTCTATAAGAAAAGCCCAACGGCTCACTTGAGGACATTCAGAATAAAAAATTCAGAAATAAAAGCTCATTTAAAAAAAAAAAAATTAACAGTTTCAACAAAAATTTGCGCATAACTATTTCTGTGCTAGATTGAGGTAAAAACTGTTTTTGTCCGATTTTCTTCAGCTGATTTATCTTTATAAAATATACCTATTTCGTGAGCTAAGACGGTTGAGTATGAGAAGTTCAAAAAATGAAAGGTCATTTCCAGAAAAATTTCATAGTTTCAACAAAGAAACGAGCGTAACTTTTTCTGGCCTAGACTTCGTTCAAACACTTCTCTCGTTTAATGTGTTCAGCCAATTTTTCATTATTCAATAATCCCAACGGCTCACTTTAGGCCGCTGACCATGAAAAATTCAGAAATAGAAGCTCATTTTCACAAAAAAATTCACAGATTCAATCACAATAAATGTTTACTCTATAAAACAAGCCTATATTTGCTAAGCTAAGGCAGTTAAGTATAAGAAGTTCAGAAGTAATACTGATTCTCACAATATAATTCAAAGTTTCAACCAAGGTATGCGCGTAACTTATTCTTGGCTTGACCTAAGTCAAAAACACCTTTATTCTCTTTCCTTACTGGTATTATTTTAAATACTTATCCACGCCACTTCACGATTTCATTTACATTTGTTACAAATTTCAATCGCACATCCAATTCCTATTCAGATTTTGATACATGATTTCTTAGCTTTGCCGCTTTTAGCTGTTAAAAAATTTGATCCGGTGATTTGTCAGCATAATATGAAGCGAGATATCTAGCGAGGCCGTTAGCGCGATATTCAGCACGATATTTAGCGAAATCTTAGAAACCGAGATATTTAGCGAGATCGCCAGCGTGATCATCAGCGCGATATCGAACAACATCGTCAGCACGATATTGAGCAAGATATCCACTGAGATCGCCAGCGTGATATCCAGCAAGATCATCATCGCGATGTCATGCGAAATATCCAGCGAGACCGTCAGCGCGATATCAAGCAAGATATCCAACGAGACCGTCAACGAGATTCCAGCAAGACCGTCAGCGCAATGTCCAGCGCAATATCCGCCGACTATCTTCTTGCATGAGCGTGACCACCAAGATATCTCAACCTTACTGTCCATGCTGCTTACCAGCCTAAATATCGCTTTGCGAACCATCCTTTATATGTCCTTCTAAACAACCTCCGAAATATCCTATTTCATATTATTCTAACTTTTATTTTCATTTTTTTTGAGTAAAAATAATGTTTTTTTATACTTTATTTGCGAAGAATATCAGAAATCAATTACAAATATTATTTTAATACTTAAAATTGTTCTTAATCTATATTTTTCCATTGTTTTTATCGAATTCAACTATTTATTCAAATATTCTTCCAGCCAATCAAAATTGTCGTTACAAAAATCTGTCTCGCGCTTTTTTTAGCAGGACTAACTTCCTGACTCTAGTGATCAAATTAGCAGGTTCATGTCTTCATTTCGGCCATTCTCAATGCATTGTTAAACGTTTTCGCAATGCGCCATTATCAATCGTCAATGAGTACATGAGGAAAACATGTTTGATTTGTAAATCTTTAGATATCTCTTTGGCTGCTTATACTGAAGAGGTGTCCGAAACAGATAATGTATTAGATACAAGGTTAAATTATGCTAATGACTCTTCACAAGATTCAGATGATTCAACGTTGTCTTCGAATAGTGATTCATTTAGTTCAGTAGCAGCTTTGCTACGTGGACTTGTTGCTAAATTTGATCGTTTATCGAAACAAATGGCGGTGCAGAGTGCAACTATGAATGAATTAAAAAATGCTGATGGGAAAATGGAAAAAGATCTCAAAGCTGGCTTATCGCAGTTGAGTAGCAATTTCTCTAATTTAGATGGGAAAATGGATAAGTTCAATGGTCTTCTGGAGCAACTTAAATTAGATACAGAGTCTCATGCAGTCAGACTGAACTCAGTAGAGTCTGAGATTGGATTAATGAAAAAGAAAATTGAAACATTGGAAGAAAAACAATCGCAGCGAATTTCTGCAAATGTCCCAGAGTCTAATTTTCTTCAACATAGATTATTGAGGTTAGAAGCGGATACTGTAGCATCACACTTGGTAATGACTGGCGTTCCAGAATCTCCCAATGAGAACTTGCTCCAATTACTCCAAAAAATTTCTGCTGTTCTTTTTGTTCCTTTCAACTCGGGTGGAATTTTCTCGATTGAACGCATGGGACGGCCACGTGAAGATGCCAGATCTCGCGCCATTATTATTAAATTTCGTAATCGTGAGTTAGCTGAGAACTTTCTTATTGCTAAGCGGCAGGTTGGTCGCATACAGGCTAAACAAATTGATAAAAATTGGTCCAACAGTTTAATTTCTTTGGGTAAAAGAGCGACATCTGAGCTAATAAGACTTCGTAAAGAGGTTCAGAGTAAAGTTTCACATTTACAACCAAGATCAATTTGGTTTGGTGATGCAGCGATCCTTGTCAGAACTGCTTCTAGTCAAAAGCCAGTTGTTATTAGATCTGCTGCTGACATTGAAAGACTTATTGCATGAGATTCGAGTGGTATCACAGTTCCAAATAACAGTCATTCTTATTCTGCTGGTCGTAATATACGTGTTTGTCACTGCAATGCAGAATCATTATTAGCACATTTTGATGTGTTTCGTTTACATTTTATTAATAGTAATGTTGATATCATTGCTGTCTCAGAATCATGGTTGAAGGAATGGGTCCTGGACTCGCTCGTGATGTTACCTGGATATCAACTTTTCCGAAGAGACAGAGCTCGTTGTAGAGCCGGTGGAGTTGCAATCTACATAAAAAACTGCTGGTCAGCTAGAATAATTTCTGGTTTTGACGTGATGGGCGGCACAGTTCCTGAATATATGTTTTTAGACGTGTGGCTTCCAGGAAATCCAAAAATTCTACTAGGAGTTCTATATTGTCCACCTGGAGTAGGTCATCTAAATTTTTTTGAAGATGACTTGTCCGAATTAACCAGTATTTATCGTCATGTTATTATTGTAAGTGACTGCAATGCAAATTTCAATGATTCTGAATCCTATTATACACGACGGTTAGTCAATTATTTTAAATCATTAGATTTTCATATAGTACCATTTCAGTCAACATATCATCGTTTGAACACAGATACCTGGATCGATATTGCTGTGGTCAGTGATTCCGAAAGACTCATTTCTTCGGGTCAGTCAGATGTGCCGTTTTTGTCAGGCCATGATCTTATTTCTATCGAGTATCAATATATCAAGGAATCTGTTCCAGAGAACATTCAATATCAAAATGGACGCTGTTGAAAAAATATCGATCGTGGGGTTCTTGAAGAAGGATTATTAGCTACTGATTGGTCATTTTTAGAAGGTGATTTATCAATTTCACAGATGATGGATAACTTTGTTCAGTTAACAGTTAATTTAGTCGATGAGCAGTCACCAATACGACAGTTTCGTTGTCGAAAATTCACCGTACCAGGTATGGATTCAACAGTCAGAAATTTAATTTCTGAAGAAAAACGAATCTATCGGTCATGGCGTCGCACACGAAATCAGCTGACATATGATAGATATAAATTTTTAAGAAGACAGGTCAAGGCATCAATTCGTAACTTACAGAAGAGACATATTTTTGATTGTCTTTCTAAACAACGGCCTCCGAGAGATCTTTGGAAATGCATTGATGAATTGGGTTTGACGAGGCGGAGCAGAACAGCTGTCAACTATGGAGTGCCACCCGATGTAGATTTGGATTGTATGAATGATTATTTTGTGAGAGCAGCTTCGATAAACGAGAGTTCTGATTCTTGTAATCCTCCAGTTTCTACTATTGTGAGATTCTCTCAGGAAAATTTTGAGTTCCGTGAAGTTTCTCCATTTCAAGTTAACAAAGCGTTATCTGCAATAAAATCCAATGCTGTAGGTGTGGACGGAGTTCCTTTGAGACTCTTCAGAACATTTGGTAAAATGATCTCACATCCTTTGTCAGTCATTTTCACAACATCTTTGCAACGTGGAGAATTTCCTCAACAATGGAAAAGGTCATTGATTAAGCCATTGATCAAGGTTAAAGGCTCCCATAATGTGAGTGATTTTCGGCCGATTTCTCTGCTACCTTCTTTGTCCAAAGTCCTAGAAAAAATAGTTTTGGAGCAGTTGCTTTTCTACACTGAGCAGAATCATATTCTTGATCCCTTCCAAACTGGCTTCAGACCAATGTTGGGAACTCAAGATGCAGTATTACGTCTTCTGGAGGATATTCGTCAAGGATTTGATAGCAAAATGATTACCATTGCAGTTTTTCTGGATTTCTCAAAAGCTTTTGATTCAGTCATTCACAGCCGATTATTGGAGAAACTTCGAAACTTCAATTTCGGAGAAATGCCTCTTCGCTGGATTGCTTCATATTTATCGGAAAGATCGCAATCAGTAATTGATGGAACTAGGCAATCTGCATGGAAAAGAGTAGAAAGAGGAGTGCCACAGGGCAGTATTCTTGGCCCTTTATTATACACATTATATGCCTCAGATATGATTAACTGTCTTAAAACTTCGAAGCATATCTCATATGCTGATGATACAGTAGTTTATGTCACTTGTCATCCACATGAGGTTGATATAGTTATTAATTTGCTGAACGATGATCTTAATCGGTTATTTGTCTGGTGCTCCGAGAATGGTATTCGCTGTAATCCACAAAAAACGCAGTTGATGGTATTCCACACACTACAACAGGCATCATATTTGGAAATGGACACTTGGCCGGATGTTATATTAGATGGGCACGTGCTTCAACAAGTGAATATTGTTAAGTATTTAGGCATGCTTTTAACTCCACACTTACAGTGGACAGAGCACGTATCATCAATATGCATCCGTGTATTCAGATCATTGCGACGATTACGTGCGAATGGAGATCTCTTTAATGAATTCTTGCGTCGACGAATGGTGGTTGCTTTGATTCTTCCTATTTTTGATTATTGTGCTGTGGCTCTTACTGATATATCGGAACAGGAAAATCATAAAATACAAAGAGCATTTAACGCCTGCGTCCGTTTTGTTGCTGGTTTACGTCGATACGACCATGTTTCTGAAGCCAGGCGCCAACGAAATTGGTTAAATGTTGGAAACCGAAGACTTTTGCTAGCGGCAACCTTTATTTATAAAGCTGTCAAGTTGAATCATAAAAGTTTATTTGCGAATGAACTTCAAATCCAAGTTTTAAATGCAAGATTACGCCATAATAATCGTGACGATTTACTCTATGTTCGTACATCGAGAATTGCATCACATCAAAAGTCTTTCCTTACGACCGCATCAATTTTCTGGAATCAATTGCCTTCTGAGATAACTTCTGCTAGTTCGATAGAACAATTTAAAAAACTGTGCTATCAATTTTTAATGAATCAAGAGATCAGTACTGTGATAAATAACTAATGAGCAATTAATAGTTGCATTTATTGTGATTGCTAGTCATTTGTAAAAATTCAACTTCAGTGATAGCATTGATTTCATTAATAGTATTGATTTTATTTAACTAAGAACTATTCAATATTTCTGTGATACCTCAAATTTTGATCATTTTTATTGTAATGCAAATATCAATTATTAATTATTGATATATTTTTCATTCAATTCAATGTGATTTCTGTGATACCTCAAATTTTGATCATTTTTATTGTAATGCAAATATCAATTATTAATTATTGATATATTTTTCATTCAATTCAATGTGATTTCTGTGATACCTCAAATTTTGATCATTTTTATTGTAATGCAAATATCAATTATTAATTATTTATATATTTTTCATTCAATTCAATGTGATTACTTATTGTATATTTTCAATCTTATTGGCTCCGATGGGCATTCTAGCCTGGAGCCTCTTAAATAAATAAACTATAAACTATAAACTATAAGCTGTGCAAGAGAGATCGACTGAGGTGGATTTGACGTTCCCTCTCTCTCGCACTCACAGTCATTTTTATAAGCAAAACGTTGATGTTCAGTTATCTCGGAAAATAAGCGAGATAGAGCAAATGTATAAAAGGAAATTTTTCTTTCTCGCATTGAGGGGAAGAAGAAATATCTCCTGGGCATTCGCTCTATCTTGCTCAGTTTCCGACATAATTGATTAATAATATTCTGCATACGAAAATGATCGTGAGTGCGAGAGAGAGGGAACGTCAAATCTACCTCAGTCGATCTCTCTTGCACAGCTGACTTTCGTCGGCGTTTATCTCGGAAACCGAGCGAGGTAAAGGAAATTTGCAAGAGATCATTTTTTATTATTTTAGTGAGATAAAGAAAATTGATCTCTTAAAAAATTAATCTGCCTCACTTAAGGAGTTTGGGGAGTGATTGTAAATCGGGTGTGAGGGGACAAGGGAGGCTATTGTTCTCCAGCAGTGATCCAATCGTAAAACACTAAAAAAATTATTTTTCAAAGATTTTTTGAAAAATGATCCGAAAGTTCCGAAATAATGTTTTCATTGCTTTAGGATGGGGGAATTTTTCTTTAAATCAACGATTCAACGCAATAGAGCAATGCAATCAATTTCTGAAAGTCAAAAAACATCGAAAAGAGAGAATAACCGCGACAACGTTGTGGTCAAATTATTATTCCTTTTTCTCCGGTTGACAGCACTGAGAGCATTCGTCTCTCTCTAACTTTCGGGATGTGATAATTAAATAATTCAGTAGAAATCAATACATTTATATTTTTTCCGAAATTTGATTTTCTAAATAAAATTTATTAATAAAAATTAATTTATTAATAAATTTAATTGTTTAATGGTGACATTGCCTCGTGGATGGGAGGTGGAGAAAAGATGTGAGAATCAAAAATTCGATGGTAAATATAGTAACTCGCAATAGCTCAGCGGTAGAGCACCTGACATGTAATCAGAGGGTCGTGGGTTCAAATCCTGCTTGCGCATTACATATTTTTTCCGAAATTTGATTTTCTAAATAAAATTTATTAATAAAAATTAATTTATTAATAAATTTAATTGTTTAATGGTAATGGATCGGGTAACGAAATTGAAAAAGATGAAGCGGTGGAGCGGTAAATTAATAAGTGAAAAAGATTTTATTCGAAAATTCTGATTTATTCAAAATTATTCTAAATTTTCTGATGTATATCGCTTAACCTCTGGATGCTCATTTGAAATTACGCGCCAAATAAATGCGGTACAACGTTGCCGCCTTGCATTCACGGATGAAGAAAAATGTCTAAATTCGTCGATTTTTCATAACATTGAATTAAATATCTTCGTAAAAAATTAGACAGTTTAGAGGAAATTCCACCAGAATATTAAAGAAATATTCAGTGATCGAATCTTAATTTTTGTTTGGTTTTTCCATCGTTTTCTGAGCAGTTATAAATTTAAAAAAGTAGAGCTCAGAAAGCTATTTCTACTAAATTATTTTTCTTTAATTGTTTAGTGCAACAAACAGTGCAAAAATTTTTTTCCTATATTATAGGAGTTGACGATTCTGAGAAGTATTTCAACGGGTCTTTGACATAATAGAATGAATTTTCAAGCTATAATTAATTTTTTTCAAATGTTGGGTTATGTCACTTTATCATTTGTTATCATTTTTTTTCGTCGTAAATAATTAGATGAAAAATTTGAAAAAAATTGAGGTGATTTGAAACGACTTGTTTCATCCCTGTTAAAAAAATCAATTTTTTCCCGTCATTTCGAGTTTACTCCCCAAACTCCTTAATTTCCGAGGAAAAATTTTAAAAATTTGTCCGACGGCAAAAAAAAATCTTTTTTTTTCACCGCGCTATTCTCACGGCTCCATCTTGGAAACTAAACGAGATGAAGCAAATTTGTAAAGGTCATTTCTTCTTCCTCAATGAGACGAAGAAAAGACGTCCCTTACAAATTTGCTCTATCTCGCTTAGTTTCCAAGATGGAGCCGTGAGAATAGCGCCGTGGAAGAAAAATTTTTTTTTTTGCCGTCGGACAAATTTTTAAAAATTTTTCTCGGAAACTAAGTGAGATAGAGTAATTTTTCAGGAAATCAATTTTCTTTATCTCACTGGGATAATGAAAAATGATCTCTTGCAAATTTCCTTTATCTCGCTCGGTTTCCAAGATAAACGTCGACGAAAGTCCGCTGTGCAAGAGAGATCGACTGAGGTGGATTTGATGTTCTCTCTCTCGCACTCAGTCATTTTTATAGGCAAAACGATGATGTTCAGTTATTCAAGAAAATGAGCGAGATAGAGCAAATTTATAGAACCAAATTTTTCTGTCTCGCATTGAGATGAAGAAGAAATATCTCCTGGCCATTCGCTCTATCTTGCTTAGTTTCCGAGATAATTGATTAATAATATTTTGCATACTGTTGGGATATTTGATTGAAAGGTGATGCAAATAATAAAAGTGGATAACTGACAAAATGCTCTTTAATTAGTTCAAACGTGTTTTCTGTACATTTTGTGTAAGAAGAGCTGGAAGAAAAGATGAGTGAATGTGTGTATGTGTGTGTATTGACTGCGCTATCGATAGTTGATTAATCGATAACACAGAGTGTGTTATTATCGACCTTGGACAGTTTATGGAAATGACTTTACCCCAACACTCCCACTAGTTATTTCTATAATAATACTGTCTGTAATACTTTCACTCCATCACACTTAATTTTTCCCTTCAAACTTTAATTTTCATTACACTTAATTTTCCCCTCAGCCTCTCGAACTGTGTCTTTGGTAAAGGCTTGGTGAAGATATCCGCTAATTGATCTTCAGACTTTACGTGCACCATGTTGAAATTCCTGTTGCGATACTTCTCACATATGAATTTGTACTTGGTGTCGATATGTTTGGCTCGTGCACCGTACAGTCCATTCTTTATCCACTCAATTGCTGATGTATTGTCAATCAGAAGTATCGGAGTCTGCACGTTGCTACTTGTGAGTTCTCTAAAGAGTCGATTTGCCCAGAGGATTTGTGTAGTTGCCAGACATGCTGCCACGAATTCTGCTTCTGAAGTAGAGAGAGCAATAGTTGTCTACTTGTTTGAGCCCCATAGAATGGGTGTTTCACCGATTTTCATGATGTATCCAGAAGTCGAGTGTCTGGTGGAGCAGTTCCCTGCGTAGTCTGCATCGCAGTACGTTGTGATCTGATTTAACTTGTCACTTACGTGTATCTTTATTCCATAATCGATGGTTCCCTTGAGGTACTTGAAGATTCTCTTGACTGCGTTCCAGTGCACCTTCTTTGGATTTGCTGCATACTGACTCACTGTGTTCACTGCTTGGCTGATATCAGGTCTTGTCATTAGTGCTAAATAAAGCAAAGTGCCCACGGCTTCTCTGTAAGGGGCTTGCTTTATACTGAGTCAAGTCTTGATGATTATCTGCTGGAATAGATACCGGATTGGCCGCCTCAACCTTGAACCTCTTCAACATCTTAGTTGTGTACAGTTTCTGATGTGCTATCAGTGATCTATCAGTCGTTCGTTCGAACTGTATCCCCAGGAACATGTTGAGTGAGCTTACAGTGATTTCAAGCTCTTTCTTCAGGTTGTCGAGTAGCTCTGAGATTTTTCGAGGATCTTTGGACATCACCAATCCGTCATCAACATGTAGAACCAGAATTAATGTCTCTTGATTCCTCTCGGTGCTCCTGAATACACATGGATCTGTTTCTGTTGCTGTCATGTGGAATTTGCTCAGGCACTTGGTGAATCTCTCGTTCCAACATCTTGGAGCTTGCTTCAGACCGTAGAGGCTTCTCTGAAGCTCACACACTCTTCCTGATCCATCTTCGTGTCCTTCAGGCTGCAGCATGTACACCTTCTCCTCAAGTCTACCGTGCAAGAAGGCTGTCTTGACGTCAAATTGTTTAACGTGCATGCTCTGTGTGGTCATCGAAGCCAAGCACATTCTTATTGAGTCCATCCTAGCTACGGGGCTGTATGTTTCACTGAAGTCTACGCCTGGTTTCTGCTGGCATCCTTCCACCACCAATCTTGCTTTGTACCTATTTATAGTACCATCTGGAGCAAGTTTGTGCCGGAACACCCAACGATTCTTTAGCACGTTTGCATTGGCTGGTTTTTCTACAAGAGTCCATGTATTGTTCTTATTCAGAGCTTCTAGTTCCTCAGTCATAGCTGCCTCCCAGTGGATAGCGTCTTCACTGCTCTTGGCATCGGCATATGAAGCCGGTTCAGTTTGCTCTGCCATGTGTGCTTGGAGTGCTGACTGGTTGCCCTGTAGTGTGAAATTATCTTCCTGTAGACTTTGATCCAGGTCTGTATCTGTTGTACCACCTTGAGTCTCTTCTTGTTCATTATTCAGCATGTAGTCCAAGTCTCGTAGGCTTTCTTCTGATAGTGTATCATTCATCACCGTTATCAGTGACTCCTCGTCTTCTTCACTGGAAACTGATATGATTGTTGACCCTTTGCTTGAGCTTTCATCTTCAGTATCATCTTCATCTTCAGCACTATTATTGACTTCTTGAGTATCCTGAGGTTCCTCATCCGATTTGTCATTGTCTAGCCATCTCCAGGCAATTGGTTTTTCAGTGATTTCTTTGCTGGCTTGACTCTCATCAAATATCACATGGCAACGTGTCTCCACATTCCTCTTAGAAGGTATCCAGACTCTGTAACCTTTTTGATCATCGTCATAGCCAACTAGTCTTCCTTCAATGGCTCGAGATCCAAATTTGCCACGTCTGCTCTGACTCGGTATGTGTATGTACACGTCACATCCAAATCTCTTGAATTGTTTCACGTCTGGTTCTCGTTCATGCCATAATTTATATGGAGTTTTGCTCTTCTGACTGCTTGTTCCTGTTCGATTTAGCACAAAGACGGCTGTGTTGACTGCCTCTGCCCAGAGACTCTTCGGAAGATTGGTGGACAACAGCATTGATCTTGCTGCTTCAACGACTGTTCTGTTTTCCCTTTCAATTCTTCCGTTCTGCTCAGGCACGTATGCTACAGACTTCTGGTGTTTTATGTGTCTCTGATGGAGAATATTTTCCATTTTTCCACTGGTGAACTCGAGTCCATTATCTGTACGCAATATGTTGACAGTTTTTCCAGTTTCCTTCTCCATTCTCTCCAGATAATGCTCAAAATGAATTGGGACTTCACTCTTATTTTTCATGAAGAAAACATTACGATAATGTGAATAGTCGTCTTTTACGAGAAGAAAGTACTCGGCTCCTCCAAGAGATTTTGCCTCAACCTTGCCACATACATCAGCATGAATGATGTCTCCAACCTTTCTTGATTGGTTTTTGCTAGGTGGATGTGGTAGTCTGTGAATTTTCCCTGCAGCACATGGTTTACAGAACTCTCTGCCTCCCACTGTCTTGATGCCTCGCTCCTTCAACAACTTCTCCACGTGTCTATAATTTTGATGAGCTAGTCTCTCGTGCCAGGTCTTCAGAGTGTCAGGGTTCCCTCTGTTTTTCACTTGATCAGCAGACACCATAGCTTTCTGTGGTTTTTCCACTTTGAACCTCATCTTCCAGCAGGATCCATCTCTATCGCCCATTGCCACTGTCCTTTTATTGTCTCTAAACCAGGCCAACTTGCTAGTCACTTCATGAGTTATGCCCTTGTCGGTGGCAGCGATTGTTGAGAACAGATTGAACTTCAATCCTGGCACGTAGAGGACATCCTTGATGTGCTTTTGCATCCAGTTGCGGCCATCATGTGCAAGGATGTTTATATTTCCTCTTGCACTACCAATCAGACAGGCTCCGTCTCCAATTACCACTTCCTCGGGTTCATTCAGGATTCTCATGTCAACGAACCACTCTTTCCTTGGTGACATATGGCTTGATGCTCCTGAATCGAGATACCAGTCCTCTGGCGAACTCTCTGATGTCGATATCATGGATAATACGTGTCTCCTGACTGTATCGCTTGTGGCCTTTGCCTCTGTGTGCTGAACTCGTGCTACAAGTGCTCCACCGCGTGTATTGTTGTTTTTCGATTCTTGTTGTGGAGATTCTTTTAAATCTCTGGCCTTGATGCGACATTCTCTCTCCCAATGTCCTTCTTTGTGGCAGTAATGGCACTCTCCTTGTCTCCTGGGGTTCTTCTTCCTCCCAAATTTATCTCGATCATTCCTGGCAGCTAGAGCACCTTCTTTAGCACCATTTTGAGCATCTTGATGCTTTGTTCGGGCCTCTTCCGCGATCAGTCGTGCTTTGAGATTGTTCAGCGTACGTTCAGCTGCAGTTGTTGACTCCCAGGCTGTGCAGAAGTAATTAAGGTTGGGTGACAGTGTCAATAATATTTTTGTCATAATTGAATTATCTGAAACTGTCTCACCTAGAGCCCTGAGGCGATGCGCCAGATCCTGCACCTTGGAGATGTGTGCTGAGATGCCATCACTTGGGTCCCTTGACAGCATGAACCACTGCTGATGCAGCATGTGTACTGATGCCTCCGTCTTGTTGGCGTAAATGCCCTCCAACGTCTCCCACATTTCCTGAGCAGTGTCGCAGTTCATGATGTGTAGCATAGTGTCTTCAGTCATGCTTCCTGCGATGATACGTTGGGCTTTGCCTTCTTGTTTTTCCCATAGCATTAGAGCCCTTGAGTAATCCACTCTTTCATTTGCTGTAGCATCTGCACCTGGAGCTGTCGGCTTGGGATTTTCACCTGTCATTATCCCTAGTGCTTGAGTCGCCCGGAGTCGGATTTTTACTTGGAATTTCCAGAGAGCCCAATTCTCAATGCCTCTCAATTTTACTCCAGACTGATCTTGGTATGATCTGTCTTCGTCTGTCATTTTGGGGTATTTTTGCACTATTGCACGTGGCCGGCTAACCTCCAAAATGGTCTTCTTTTCGTTCTCACAATTTCACTAATTTCTTATTTAATTTTTCACAGAATACTATTCTCACTTTATTATTGCAACACCAATCTGGGCCCATAACCTGTTGGGATATTTGATTGAAAGGTGATGCAAATAATAAAAGTGGATAACTGACAAAATGCTCTTTAATAAGTTCAAACGTGTTTTCTGTACATTTTGTGTAAGAAGAGCTGGAAGAAAAGATGAGTGAATGTGTGTGTGTGTGTGCGTATTGACTGCGCTATCGATAGTTGATTAATCGATAACACAGAGTGTGTTATTATTGACCTTGGACAGTTTATGGAAATGACTTTACCCCGACACGAAAATGATCATGAGTGCGAGTAAGTGCGTCAAATCCACCTCAGTCAATCTCTCTTGCACAGCTGACTTTCGTCGGCGTTTGTCTCGGAAACTGAGCAACAGAGAGAAAATTTGCAGAAGATTATTTTTCTCTTGAAAAATTACTCTATTTCGTTTAGTTTCCGAGATAAAGTTTTCAAAATGTGTCCAACGGAAAAAAAAGCCTTGGCCCGGCTCATCCGAATGATTAATCCCAATTCATTCTTCTAATTCCATTAATAATTCCAATGCAATTATTAATGAAATAAGCATAAAATGAATTGGGAGGAATCATTTGGGTGAGCCGAAGGGAGTGAGCTGGTAAATGATCTACTTTTTATTCGCCTCTACTTCCAGAAGAACCAGTGGCGAAAGGTGGAGAGTGTTATCTTTTTCATCCAGACGATCCGGGTTCAAAACCAACGAGATTCTTTTTTTTTAACTTTTCAGATTAATTGAAAGTTAAAAAAAGAATGATCACATTGGATTTGAACTCGGATCGTCCGACTGCAAAAGACAACGCTCTCCACCTTTCGCCACCGGTTCTTATGAAATTTAATGCCATTAATGGATTAATAATTTGCCGAGCCGCTTGTCCTTGGAGCTTCCCCTGGCTCATCCGAATGATTAATCCCAATTCGTTCTTCTCATTTCATTAATAATTCCAATACAATTATTAATGAAATAAGAATAAAATGAATTGGGAGTAATCATTTGGATGAGCCGAAGGGAGCGGGCTGGTAAATCATTGACTCTTTAATCACATTTACTTCGAGAAGAACCGGTGGCGAAAGGTGGAGAGCGTTATCTTTTTCATCCAGACGATCCGGGTTCAAAACCAACGATTCTTTTTTGAAAGATTCTTTTTTTTTAACTTTTCAGATTAATTGAAAGTTAAAAAAAGAATGATCACATTGGATTTGAACTCGGATCGTCCGACTGCAAAAGACAACGCTCTCCACCTTTCGCCACCGGTTCTTATGAAATTTAATGCCATTAATGGATTAATAATTTGCCGAGCCGCTTGTCCTTGGAGCTTCCCCTGGCTCATCCGAATGATTAATCCCAATTCGTTCTTCTCATTTCATTAATAATTCCAATACAATTATTAATGAAATAAGAATAAAATGAATTGGGAGTAATCATTTGGATGAGCCGAAGGGAGCGGGCTGGTAAATCATTGACTCTTTAATCACATTTACTTCGAGAAGAACCGGTGGCGAAAGGTGGAGAGCGTTATCTTTTTCATCCAGACGATCCGGGTTCAAAACCAACGAGATTCTTTTTTTTTCAACTTTTCAGATTAATTGAAAGTTAAAAAAAGATCAATCACATTGGATTTGAACTCGGATCGTCCGACTGCAAAAGACAACGCTCTCCACCTTTTGCCACCGGTTCTTATGAAATTTACTGCCATTAATGGATTAATAATTTGCCGAGCCGCTTGCCCTTGGAGCTTCCCCCGGCTCATCCGAGTGATTAATCCCAATTCATTCTCCTAATTTCATTAATAATTCCAATGCAATTATTAATGAAATAAGCATAAAATGAATTGGGAGTAATCATTTGGGTGAGCCGAAGGGAGTGGGCCGGTAAATCATGTACTTTTCATTCGCCTATACTTTTAGAAGAACCAGTGGCGAAAGGTGGAGAGCGTTATCTTTTTCATCCAGACGATTCGGGTTCAAAACCAATGAGATCAATTTTTTTTCTAACTTTTCAGATTAATTGAAAGTTAAAAAGAAATAATCACATTGGATTTGAACTCGGATCCTCCGATTCAAAAAGACAACGCTCTTCATCTTTCGCCACCGGTCTTTTCAAAATTAAACAGTTTTATTCATTATTTGAATGCAGAGATGAGAGAGCGTTTCATCACACACTAAAATCTAGCTCTCTCTGTTGCATTCGCACAGCTGACTTTCCTCGTGGCTTCTCTCGTAGAATACGCGAGATAGAACAAATTTACATATCCTTTTTTTTCTTTATTTTTCTACCGGAAATGAGGGAAAAAGATCTCTTGTAAATTTGCTCTATCTCGTTTAGTTTCCAAGAAAAGCTGTGAGGAAAGTCAGCTGTGCAAATGAGACGGAGAGATTTGCATTTCAGTGTCTGAAACGCTCTCATTTCGTGTAGCTCAATGCGATACTCGATGAGCGTCGCATGAGCGACACAAGCTGCTCGGTCTCTCGATCTGGGAAACTAAGCGAGATAGAGTAATTTTGCAAGTCATCTCTCATTTCCATTTTTTTAAATGAAAAATAAAAGATCCTTAACAAAATTACCCTATCTCGCTTAGTTTCCGAGTTAATTCATATTCAATTTATCAATTTGCTTTGACTTAACAGTCTTTTACAAATGAGGTTTAGTGTCGGCATACAATTTTTGTTTTATGGATTAATTACACTTTTTTTTTTTTTTTTAATTCTTTTGACAATAATTATACTAGGATATTAGATTCGTTGAATACAATTGGTATTTTTTATTCATTCATTAATTTTTTTAGTTACATTTAAAAGAAAATTGTAAAGGTATTTCATATTTTTTATCGAGGAACAATTCAGTAAGTTGAGACCCGTATCTACCGGATTCTCAAAAATGGGGACTTTGGGGAGTAGTTTACTGCGCTCATCCTGAAATGCAGAGCATTCAGTGAGGAGGTGAAATAAATGGTTTGTTTTTTGTTGTGAGCAATGTGGACAATATGGATCTGTGCTGAATTTAATGTGTATATTTGTTGTATGAATTGAGGCTGGAATTTTTGTAGGTAGCAATCGACATTGCGCAAGAGTTGGCATTATTTTTAAAGGAATTTTTGCATTGAGGTAATTTTGTCTGCAGGTTGAAAGGTTAAGATAGGGATAGACATGTAGTGAAGGTTTTTTCAGTCTCTGTTTGTCGTTTTGTTGTAGGTCTTCAATAAGGCTTTTTATTATACCAGAAGAGTCTTCCTCGAAATTTGCAGAGTTGCAAAGTCCTCCAACTCCTGGAGGGAAGTATTTTATGATCTTGTTGTTTAATTGAGCGCATTCCGAGTTAATTCAAAATGAATGTTGCTGACGGCAAAAAAATTCATCGATATTTGTGGAGATTTTTTGAAAAAGAAATCTCGGAAACTAAGCGAGATACAGCAAAATGTCTAGAGAGTCATTTTTTTTATCTTACCAAAATAAAAAAAAATGATGTCTTGTAATTTTGCTCTATCTCGCTTAGTTTCCGAGATTTTTTCTTTCAAAAAATCTCCACAAAAATTGATAATTTTTTTTGCCATCGGCAAATTTCAGTCTGAATTAACTCGAAAACTAAACGAGATAGGGTAATTTTGCAAGGGATCCTTTATTTTCATTTCAAATAATAAGAATGAAGGATCATTTGCACAATTACTCTATCTCGCTTAGTTTCTGAGATGATTCTTAATTAATATTTTTTTATTTTTTTTCTAATGAAAGGAAAACAAAAAAAAAACAATTTTAGAACGAGAGAGAGAATAATACTCTCTCTCTCTCTTTCACCCTCTTTTGTTGAAGGGAAATGTGTTCGTGGTAGAAGGGGATCTAAGCTCCGCCCATTTCTCCCACTCATACATTTCTCTTCTACTCTGTGCCCCTATTGGGTACACTTCAACCCTGAATAACTCGGCAGGGGTGCTTCAGATCGAAAAGTCGCAGAGGACTTTTCGATCCAGAATTCCATCCTGAACCGAAGTTTACAGGGTCGACTAGAAGTCCTGGGACACCCTGTATATATATATATCATTAATTTATCTATTTATTATTACCATTTTTATTTTATAGAGTCTTTCGATGGAATATTCTTGGTGGATATTCGAATTATTCCATTACCTCATATGAATCCCTCCCTCTACTCATCGAGATCTCCGATCTTCATATCTCTGTAAGGGCTTCCTCTTTTATTTCTTTTCTAGAACAGTTCGAGAAATTTTATTACTCTCAACGTTTGTTTTTTGAAGGTAGGATAATTTACCCGAAGTGCATTTACGTGTCTTATAATTATTAAAATATTTTATGTATTAATTTTGTTTTTCTAGTTGAAATTTCCGCAGTTTCTCCCCATGAGCTTCCCATCCGAGTTCGACCGTTTCACCTTGTCTGTGACGAGTGGTGTTTTATCTGGTCAAAGCTAGGTCGCAGATTATTGTTTGGTTCTGGTAGGCATCAATTGTCCACTGAACACGTCAACGCGCTAGGTGGACTCCGTGCGTTCAAGGGTAGGCTGCAGGGCTAGTTACTTGTTTCAAATATCAAGGAATTCAGCGGGAATTCCCATTGGTTTGAGAAGCAAACCAATATGTTAATTACTCGCCATGCCCTTCAACTGATTTGGTGTGACGCTTTATGGGAATTTCACGTTTTCCGCCAATTTTTCAGCATTGAAGTGAGTTTTATCGTAAGCCGAATATTTTATTATTTTGTTTTGATTTATAGTTACTGTTTTATTTTACTTGTTTGCAGCTTCTTCCCTTCCATCATCATCAAATATTATTCCGGACACTCAGTTCGTTACTTCATACTAGATGGATGGTAACGAAGATGCCCAGCTTTCGTCTAGTGTATCTTTTGGAAAGAGAGAACAAGCTTCGGAAAGCAGAGGAATTTTTGGATGAGGGGCTCACTAACCAATTCAAATAAAATGAATGCATATGGGGCATTCCATGCCAACTCATCCTACCAATTGCCTTTGCATCTCCGATTTGACTGAAACTTGGGCATCTTTTTGTATCCTTCGAAAGAGGTTTCTGTGATTTTTTTCGATTTTTTTTTATCAAGCCACTTCGGAGATATGAATTTTTTAAAATTTCTGGTTTTCTTTCAAATAGCCGTAACTTTATGACAAAATGTCCAAAATGGGTCTTTTTGCTTCCGAATGGAAGCTCTACAAACGTGAAAATTTGGAAATGCTGGTTTTTTGTTGGGAACTACCTAATATGATTTGGAGAGATCGAAAATGATATTTAGAAAAAATGTCTGTCTGTGTGTGTGTCCGTATGTATGTCTGTGTGATTTGCTACATTAGATTGCTCCTAAATGATTTGGCCTAGCAACTTGAAATTTTGTCAGTATATTCCTGTCACTGAACTCTTTATTTTAAGTCCCACTTGATCGAAATCGGATGAATAGTTTTTGAAAAATAATTTTCAAATTTTTTGTTTTTTTTTTATTTCAAAAACTTCTTAATTGATTTCGTCCAAACTCACAGTGGATGATTCTCATCTCATTATTCAGTTGTGTGAATTTTTTCAAATTCTTCCTACCATTAGTTTTTTGGTTATTTTCGTTTTAAGGTTTTTTTGATGAAATTCCGTGGCAACACGATAGCCATTGAACTATACACAGGAGAAACTCCAAATTGAGGGACTTTCTAGTGCTACTGAAGATTAAGACTGGGATTGATTTTGGATCTGATTGAACAAAGAGTTCTTGAGTTACTCATAAAGAATGATATCTCCAAATCGTATTTTTGGACCTTTCAGTTTTCGTCGAATCTTTTCCAAAATTTACAACTGGGTGATTCACATCTTGTTATATAAGAAACTGAAAAAAAAGGATGTTCATTCAATGACTGGGAGAAAAACTAAATACTTATAGCTTTGTGTATGCGTATATGGATGTCTACATAAACACCAATATTACAATGACTTGGAGACAGTCTCATGGAGCGATGTGATGTTCCATTGAACAATTCTTTGAACGATCGTTCTCCAGATTGAATAACACGGGTCAACACAAAATTTGACTTTGACCTTGAAGCATAAAATTTCGATATTTTAGATCGTAATTAGACGGGGAAAAAATATATGGCATGAAAAAGTTTGCTTTTGTATGTAGGAGACTGATTGACCGATATTTTTTAAAATCTGTGGTTTTAATTTTCAATTAAAGATGAAACCATTCAAATAAATATGTTTATTATTTTTATTAAGTTTTACTATTAAAATAACTTACAAAAAAGTGAAAAATATTTTAAAAGTGCACGCTTTTACTTTTTCTTTTATGTTCATAATCACTTTCTCTCAATAAACTCCAAATATAGTCTCCCATCATGGTTTCATTGTATTGGCCTTGATAACGTTGTTCGAAACTCATAATGTCCTGATGAAAACGTTCTCCTTGCTCTTCTGAATATGCCCCCATGTTGTTTTTAAATTTATCCAAATGTGCATGCAGCATATGTACTTTTAATGACATCCTGCAGCCCATGGCCTTAAAATTTTTTAGCATATCTTTAACTAACTTTTCGTAGTTTTCAGCTTTGTTATTTCCTAAAAATCCAAAAACTACCGCTTTAAAACTGTTCCAACTCGCTTTTTGAGTACGATTCAGCAACGTTGGAAATTTTTCATCCTTGAAAATCTGTCCAATTTGCGGACCAACAAAAACCCCAGCTTTAACTTTTGCTTCTGATAACTTCGGAAAAAACTTTTTCAAGTATCCAAAAGCTTCTGAAGTTTCATCCAGTTTTTTAACAAATTGTTTCATCAACCCTAACTTAATGTGTAGAGGTGGCATTAACACTCTTTCCGCTTCAACAATCGGTTCAAATTTCACGTTTTGTTTTCCGATACAAAGTTCTGTTCTTACAGGCCATGACTGTTGAATATAGTGCTTAGCATCCGCCCTGCTATCCCACAAGCACAGATAACACGGATACTTTGTATATCCGCTCTGTAGTCCCATTAAAAATCCCACCATTTTAAAATCTCCAATAAGCTGCCAGTTATACTCGCGATACTTTACAGATTCAAGCAAGATTTTAACACTGTCATAATTTTCTTTAAGATGTACTGAGTGAGTGATTGGAAGAGATGGGAATTTATTTCCGTTGTGTAATAAAACAGCTTTTAAGCTTTTTGTAGAGCTGTCAATGAATAAACGCCATTCGCTGGGAACACAGGGTATGCCAATTTCTTCGAACATACCTTTTATGTTATTACAAAAACAAAGTCCATCTTCTTTTGTGAAAAATGTTGAGAATGTTTCATGCCTAGTCCGCTGATCCGTGATATTAACTTCATCAAGCAAATTCCACTGTTTTAAGCGAGATCCTAAAAGCTCTGCTTTATTTTTTGGCAAATTTAAATCTCTTATCAAGTCGTTAAAATCTTCTGTAGTAATGAAATGGTGTTTTGGTTGTTCTGGTGTAGGTAAAAACTCCTTATCTGAATTACTTTTATGAGAACTAAGAGATGAGCTACTTTTCTGCGATAATGGTTTCGGTGGCTCAGGTACTGGTCGTGTCAAGTCGTGTGCAATTGGAGCAGAAGAAGACTCAAGGTCAGGATATTCGATAGGTTTTGCATTTTTACCTCTACGTCTTTTACTCGGATTCACAATGCAAAAGTAGCAGTCATTGACGTGGTCTTTTGGTTCTCGCTAGATTCTTGGTATTGCAAATTTCATGGACCTTTTCTCACCTCGATACCAGCCTAAAATATAGAAATAAAAATTAATATGTCTATTATATTTGATTCACCGCTTAATTAAAAATTCCTTACCTTCCAAAGTTCTTTTACAGTAACTACAAGTAACATGTGGAGCCCATGGCTTGTCTTGATGTCGAATAGGACAGTCAAAATATGCTTCGTAAGCTTCACAAAGAACGTGGGATGTCTTTAGTTCGTATTTTATATCTCGAACTTTAATAAATTGACCACATATATAACAAAATGCATCAGCATCATATTTACAGTTTCGCGAGGACATTTTAACTTATTCTAGACTTGTACAAAACATTTGATCGTTGTTTATCACTCCAGTGCCGTCTAGCGGCACTACGCGAACATAGAAATCCCACTCTGATCGCGCGGTATTTTGGAATGTATTGAAATTAATTAAAATTCATAAAAAAATTCAAAAATGAGTATTATTACTATAACTATCACAAAAGCAAACTTTATACCAAAAAAAGGTATTTTCTTTTCGTTTTTGTGCATAATTAACCGAAAGATCATAAAATAAACTTTAGGACAAAGAAAGAGAATTTGTTTGTAGAGTCGTGTAATTACTGATCACGATTATTGGAAAAACTAATTCAATCCCATTTCCAATTCAGCATCGTTACGAACTTTGAATGAAGGAAGATGAAGGAAGGAATGACGGTCTGATTTTGCCATGATCCATGGTATAGTGAATAACCTTAATAAAAACAAGTAGAAACTATAGAAATTTACTCTCTGCGATCCATTAATGGATAATGAATAGATAATCAGACTTATCATAAATTTGGAAAATAGAAGATTTTGCTGAGGACGCATCTGTCCTCTTCTGATCAGGTTCCCACTGTTCATCTCTGTGGGCAGTAGGCTCTCAACTACACTTTTTTGGATCCCCGAGTTACTATTCAGCACTTCCGTCCCCCGTGTTAAGGACCCCCGACCTTCCTGGAAAAAGTTCTCCACGTGCCAGGGTCATCCTTTCTGCCAGGGAGCTCAGTGTGGTCTATACATAATATATCTTCAAATTTCCAAAGCTCTATTAGTCAAGTTATCAAATTCAACTAGTTAGGTTTATTAACATGATTCTAAGCTTTAAAGTCACCTCAGTTTAATTGCCCTAATTTCATCCTCAGATGTATTTTAAAGGAGTCAAGTTTTCCATTTAAATATTCATCTATTTTTTTAAATATTCATCTAACGGAATGTGGGAATTCATGGAGGGACTCTGAGATAGGGAAAAGTTGGTAGAAAAAACCCTATGGCACCGGGCTCGTCTTCTATCTCGAGAAGCTGTCTCGTCAATGCCTCACTCATCTTCCAATTTTTCAAGCTCTGCAGGCCGTATCGTTGAAGTCAGTTATGTAGTTTCGCCAGCCTGATTTTCAGTTATAACGTCATCCCAGTTAATTTTTCATACTTCTCCTCTACGTGTCTTCTAAAAGAGTCAAGTCTGCAATCTAGGTATTCCTGTTGTGCCTCTCATTTCTTATTTATGATGAAACCAGATTTGTGATCAAAAGGCTACATGATAAGCTTTAAAGGCGATTTTCCACTTGTTTTTTTTTGAAAATTCGTGTTTTTTGATGAATTTTCTGAAAATTTCATGCAAAAAATTATTCTTGATCATTCTGATCGGTTTTTATTTATTTCAAAGTTGAAACATGAAATTTAAAACTGTTTGTACCCTTCGATTTCTTTACAAAAATTCTCATCAATACTACTGCTAAAAACATAAATTTTAAGCCTAGTCCGGTAATGGGATAATGATGGGATATAATTTTTTTTGAATTTTAAAGTAATAAATTCCTTTTTGTTGTGTTTTTGTTACTGTTAATGTATTATCGACGTATTTTCAGATGAAATGTGGAAAAACCTCATACATGGAAATAATTGACACTTAAAGTCAGAATTCACATTTTCGGGGTAAATTGTATCAATAACCTGAAAATTTTTGGAATGAGATTTTTGAAACAAATGATATTGATGAACTGACATATCAATATTGGATTTCGAAACCGTGGACAACCCTTGAAACTTTAACGGCAATCTCATCAGAGTTTATCAGCGAATTTTGCAATAAAATTGAAGAATTTTTGCCTCATGCTTTTACTGCAAAATCACAAGCAAGATTCATGAAATCTCTTAAATAGTCTCTTGGACCCGATGAATTTCTTGTTGTTCATGATTTTGCTGAGAACTACAAGTTCGTTATCCAAAATGCAGTACCAGGATTCCACTGGAACAATGATCAGGCGACCATATTTACTGTGGTTATTTATTATTAAAAAAATGGTGAATTATTGCACAAAAGTTTCGCGATTATATCTGTATGTTACACGCATTCTACAGCAGTTCACGTTTTTTTGAAAACTGTTACTGATTTGATAAAATCTTTGTCTGATACTGCTGTAAAGATCTACTACTTTTCCGATGGAGCTCCGCAACGGTTCAAGAACTTCAAAAATTTTGTTAATTTATATTATCACCATGAAGATTTTAGAATATCCGCTGAATGGCATTTTTCCGCAAGCTACCATGGAAAAAGACCTAGTGACGGTGTAGGAGGTATATTGAAAAGGGCTACAGCCAGAGCTAGTCTTCAGTTGCCATTTGATAAACGAATTTCAAACGCCTGAAAGTTGTATGAATGGGCCATGCAGCCAAATAACTTGCCAAAAATTGAAATATGATATTCAAGTACTGCCAAATATGAAAGAACAGCAGAAAGTTTGAATGTACGTTATTCTTGAGCTAAAACGATCACAAGTACACAAAAGTATCATTGCGTTATACCGAAAACAGATGGATCTCTCACAATGAAATTGATTTCATGTTCAATCACAACATATTCTTGTAAAATATTCAAACGTGAAAAAAAAAATTCTCAGGTTATTGATACAATTTACCCCAAAAATTTGAATTTAATTGTCAATTATTTCCATGTATGAGCTTTTTCCACATTTCATCTGAAAATACATCGATAATACATTAACAGTGAAAAAACCACAAAAAAAAGGAATTCATTACTTTAAAATTCCTAAAAAATTATATCCCATCATTATCCTATTACCGGACTAGGCTTAAAATTTGTGTTTTGAGGAGTAGTATTTGTGAGAATTTTTTTTTAAAAATCGAAGGATACAAACAGTTTTAAATTTCATGTTTTAACTTTGAAATGAATAAAAACCGATCAGAATGAGCAAGAATAATTTTTTGCATGAAATTTTCAGAAAATTCATCGAAAGACACGAATTTTCAAAAAAAAAAGACCCATTTTGGACAATTTGTCATAAAGTTACGGCTATTTGAAAAAAAAACAGAAATTTAAAAAAATTCATATCTCCGAAGTGGCTGGATAAAAAAAATCGAAAAAAATCACAGAAACCTCTTTCGAAGGATACAAAAAGATGCCCAAGTTTCAGCCAAATCGGAGATGCAAAGGCAATTGGTAGGATGAGTTGGCATGGAATGCCCCATATATAAATACGTAGGAATCATTGTAATCTATAGTTTAGACATCTTGCTGATTAAGATATATACTAGTATAATGATAGTAACCCAGTTGACTCGAGGACAATCTGCACCATCTTGTTCCAGACAATGAAGCATCTGAAGAAGACAGCATTAATTACCGCATGTATAATTCTGGCAATACATCGAGTTGAGGGACTTATGGGCTATGATTGTAGTGGCTCTTCGCTGAACATTACAACGTATTCTTTACTTGATATCGCAGAATGTAAACTTTCGAACACCAAATCAAATTACACAGAGGTCAATATAGAGCTCATACAGCTGAACAAATACGAACATGTTGTTGTCGATGAGTGTCGGATAGAAATAGATCGCGGAATATTTTACTGTGGAATGCACTCCCATATTTCTATTGTTCAAAATTCAAGAAGGTGATATTTCCTAGATCTCGACCACAAGGATTGCCAGCGTCTACACGAAACCGGGGCACTTTTCTTATCAAGTAGAGCCGAAATGGTAGGATTAGTGAAAAATACCACAAACAAAAGAACAGTCATGCTAGCTGGAAAAACTGCTATGGACGGGTCTTGTAAAGGAGCCCAGTACAGCGAGGCAGCGACTACTTGGGAAGATGTCATAGTAGAAGCAGCTGTAGAAATCTATTACACTAGAGTAGATAGGGGTACATCTGGAGAGGAGTTCACCTTTCTGCCGCAGCGGGGAAATTGGGGGCGCCACCGTCGTGCTGGAAAAGCGCGAGTCGCGGTGTGTCACGTGGTATGGGTCCGTGGAGTGCTGGGGCCTTGCCAAGGGGGAGGGGGATCTCGCGGTGATGAGAAATATGACTCATCATAAATTCGATGAATATTAGGAGACTAGGAAAATGAGATAGGTATGCGGGAAAAAAATAAAAAAGAAAAAGAGATAAAAATACATTTAAGATTTCCATTTATTAAAAGACCTTCATCAATAGTATATCAAGTACACTTAAAATTAATGCTAGGAGACATGTGATAATTATTAATAAAAATACAATTGCAGCTGTCTGCGATTCATCAGTCATTTTTTCGCGCGTTTCAGCCTCGACATCGATGTTTTTCAGTTTTTTCAAACCTGTTGGCATTGGATTTTCATGCTGAACCCTCAAATGAATATTTAAAAAGTTAGAAAATATTAAAAATACTTTTGTTATAATTTTTTGGACTCACATCTTCTTCGTCTGATGTTGAATCATCAAGAGAGGCCTTTTTATCCAATGTTTTAACAATGCTCAATGCAATTTGGAGAGCACATTTATATTTGAATTTATTTAATTTATTCTTATGATAGTGGAAATGGCACACGGTTTTTTCTTCAACTTTCAAATTATCGTTACTGGTCCAGACAATTTCATTTTCTAAATTGACGACCTCTCGCGTAATTAATGCTTGTAAATAATGGGTTTCTTCCTCTCCGATGGTGAAAATGTGATTAGCGTTTTTACACAGCTCTCGAATATAGTGTAAAACGTCCATTTCAGCATTCTCTCCATCAAACCATTCAATCCCGTGCTCTCTTATTGTGAGGCTATTGTTTGCCTCACGCCAACAGGTAGCGAGATCAAGGTAAGAATGATGGGGACTAAGGATCCAATGTCCCATGGAAAAACTATCCACATCCAGAACAGCTACTTCTTTGGGTAAATATTTTCCGCTGCGCCCGCGTAATCCCTGGAGTATAACAATAACGTCCATGGTGATGCGCTCACAACAGACTTCAAATTTATAATGAAGGGAGACGAGAAAAACATATGTTTTATTTCTTTATTGTTCGGGTACATAGGAAACAGGTTGTATAACATCTTTTCTAATAAAACGAGCTGGTATAGTCGCCTTTATATCTCGATAAAGTGCGTCTTTATGAAACGTGATCATTTCTTCATAAAAATCCTTAAATAATTCGGGACTCATGCATGAAATTACAATTTTTTCTCGAGCTGCAGCGTAAATCGTACGGCTCTTAGCTAATATATGCAAAGATAGATCATTAGAATCAAGATTTGATTTTTTAGACAGCTCCGAATCGTTTAAAATTGATTGTGATAATGCGTCTACAATTTTTTTTCTATACACTTGTGAATTTAATCTACACAGACGAAACAGGCGCTCGATGATCCAGACTCCGTGCTCGATCAATAGCATCACCGTCGACTCCAGCATATAAAGGCGTGTTTGAGTTGTAGAATCCTGGAAATATATCGCAGGTATTGAAGAATTGGAGAAGGCGAAATTGACGGTGATCCGTGAACCGCAATTAATCGGCTGATATTTCTGTCTCTCTCCTGGAGATGACAAATCGGCTCGAAAATAGGCGAGTACATGTAATCTGTACTCCCAGAAAGCGTCGAAACAAGATCGAGTAACTGTAATGAACTTCCGTGGAAGTGTTCCAACAATGCGAATTACGGGATAAATATTATTGAATTTATCCCACACTAGTCCAGTTACTACTTGTTTTGAAAAACTTTTATTAATTGGGAAAGTGTGCGAAAGAAGCAGAGGAGTCTCGGGTGCGGCAGACGAGAGTTTTTTTTTCACTGAATGTTCCGTATATTCGCGGATATCGGCCTGTTTCTTCCTTTTTTCCGCATATTTTTTGACACACTGATATGAACTGGGATCGTGATTTTCTTTATCACTCTCCCGATTTTCTGCTGATTCAGATGAAGGACTCGCACAGCGCTGTATATAATATCCAGGGGAGGATTCAGCCCTTGCGATTTTCGCTCGCGGAATAATGTATTCCGGATCGATCGCGTCGATAGGGTTAGTGTACAATTGGTCTACGAAACGTGTTGTATCAGACATTGTGGAGCAACTGAATTGTTAGAAAAAAAGTTCGAGAATTTCAACGTGAGATGCGTTAAAAGAATGCGTGTTGAACGAAGGGGCGGGGCCTAAGGGCCGCGGAGACTAGAAAACCGGAGTAGGTGTATGGAAAAAAGGTTATTGAACTCGCCCACAGGTGTTTTGAAATAATAAGTCCGGATATTACAATTTCATCAATAGTTTATTAATCGTTCCATTCTTCATCGAAGATACAGTTTTGTTTGCCACTTCAGCGAAGTAATCATAATTGATATATATAAAACAACCGACAAGTATCACCACTGCGCACAAAGCCAAAAAGGCCATAAATAAGAAAAAGCAGACGGTAAATTTTTCTACACGAGCCATAATTTCGAGATGGACTTGTCAGACCGTAAGCGGATTGATTACTGTCTCAACGATATTGTCGAGGTGGTAAACATACCTCTCTTAGTATCAATGTTGATAAGTCAGGGAATATTCAGCTCAAGCGAGCCTAATTTGCAACAATGGCTGGTACGTAGAAAAAAATTCGTAAGATTTATATATTAATGAGAGAAAAATCCTAGGAATATCCAACTACGAAGGAAAACGCGAGAGAGGTATTTGAAGTGTTGAAAAATCGAGGACGAGATGCTTTCGCTCACTTGATACTTTGCTTTGCCTACATGGAGGAATATGATTTAATTGAAGCAATGCTGCAGGACTATGCAGCCATGCTACCTCCTCCGGACAGGCGACGACGACGACCAATAGAGACAACTCGTTACGGATTCTGAAAAGAAATAGGATGGGGAAGAAGGATAAATTTCCAAATGAAATAAAACAATTCTCTGAATATTATTCTTCATTTCGACATTCTTGAACTATTAACCCATTACCCGATAGATTTACAAATTTTTTCTTAAAACCATTTTTCTTTTTTCTTTTTACAATTTTATTGAACATTTTAACAATTAATTGATCGTTCCGTTGAGGGTCATCCGTAAAGTTTCTGAGGAATGATAGGAGAGATAACCCATTACTAAGCCAATGAAGCACAACAATGCAATAATGCCCGCAAACACTAGTTGTGAGGCATTGGAGGCGTTTATGGTTGTATTGATAGTTTCTGCTCTTTCTTCGAAGACAGCGTATAAATCGTTGATCTTGAGGTGGAACTCCGTAGCTGTCAAAGTAGGTTGCTCGTCCATCATTATTGACGTACATGGCGACCCAATGTGTTCCTAGTTTACTAGAATCATCGGTGTTAACGATGAGTGCACAGGGTCGAGTCCAATGCCATGGTATCTTGTCTGCGGGGAAAACGCCTCCGATAGTGGCATTGGTCGCTGGTAAGGCAGCTGAGAACTGGCGTGTATTCATACGAAGCTTTCCTTCCCAGGTCCGTCGCAAACCCAGCCCGATCGCCTCAAGTCTGTCGGTGCTTCTGAAGCTCTTGCAGGAGGTTTTGGTGCTTCTGATTTTTTTAGAGCTCTTGCAGGAGGCTTTGGATCTTCTGAGGCTTCTGGAGCTGTCGCTGGTTTTCCTGTCCCACAAACGTCCCTTCCTGGCTTGGCCTTCATTAAAGGCGGAGGTTTTTCTAATTCGTAGCTGTCTTCAGAATCAGTATCGAGACCTGACTCTTCTTCTGATTCTTCTTCACTCTCCACTCTTTCGAGATCACTGAGCTCATGTGCCGTTACCTGACTGATACGATAGGCGTCAATGCTCCAGATTTTGTCCACGTTCTCGGCTTTCAGCACAACTTTCCGAGTATAAATATTTTCACGAATCCAATTCTTCAATTTTTCAGCATTATGACGAGCACAGGCAAATCCGTTAATAGAAGAGGCATGATACAGGCAGTAGCGATTATTGTCAGGCTGCTTGCGAAAAGTTGGGGCGTATGTTTCCAGATTGATTATTACTTTTGATAAGAGTCTGCGTAAGAATACTTGTTTTTCCCGACCCCGCACATAAATACGCGTTACATCTCTTGTTAATTCTTTCAGAAGCGATGGCACCAACTTATATGGAGTGTGACCGTACTCCCACTCGAGGATATGGAAATTTGTAGTTATTCAGTGATTTTGACGACGTGCACTGAATGGCAAATCGCCGAACTCACACGGTGGTCCAATGTACCAGATACCAGCAAAACTTTTTTCCACAGACACAATAGCAATTTCTTTGGGAATAAATGCTTCAGTAGGACCCAATAAACCGTTAATATCAATGACTACTTCTCCTTTGCCCACCATTCTGTTTATATCTATCGAAAACACCTGCGGTAGACTGGTCGGGTACCGATAAAATATCGGGCTTTTATGCGGCAGACACGGAGCAGCCCCTCCCTAATTTTTGTGCTGGCCCAGATATATGTCACACGCGGAGCAATAGTGGTTTTGAACGAGACACGCCTTGACGCAATAAAGACAGGGGATACAAAAGCAACAGCCTAATATACAAAGCATTCCCGCTATTAAATATATTTTACCACTAGGTTTATTCGTAATTTTTGTTTCTACTTCTGTATTACAATACGGACAAATTAATCTAACGGGTTCCGGCCCAAATTGATGCACGTGTGATATCTTGCTCGCCATAATTGTAACTAACTGTTATAGTCTACAATAACCTGTCTACTCGAATCGATCTCGAGTATATTATCAAACTCTGCGTAAAGAATACAATTCAAATTTGTAGTGGTGGCATCATCGAAGCGTGCTTCGACTCTCAAGCTACCCGTTTTAACAAGATTCCAGTGTGTAGCACAGTTAGCGGATAAATCGGGTGTTAAGTCAAACGCAAAGAGACAATAACCATTAGCAAAATCAGAACGTGTAATATCTATTCCCTGATCCCCAAAATGTATACCTGTACCGCTGAGAAGTGTTTGATAACTTTCAGCCTCAGTATAAGAAGTGTCGTTAAAGTTCGGCTGTAATGGTCGGCCAGGAACTTGTATCTCATCCACATAGAGACTCGAAAAATTAATTCTCCAGTTTTGGAAGTCGAAAGGGTTTCTGGATTTATCACCATTGAACGCTACATTATCTACAAACCCTATAATAACGCGTTTGGGTAATTGCCCGAGAACTGCATTATCGATGGTCTCACCAGTAGATCCGCGATGGAGAACAAAAGATTTGACTTCTACACGCGTTAGTGGATATTTAGCTGTCGTTTTTGCTAGAGTTTTAGCATGGCCGAGTAAAACCGCAGGGCATAATTTAGCTCTCCTCACTAACAATTCTGCATCAATTACCTTGATTTGATAATTTTTAGTCGTTTTATCGATAAGACAAAACGAATCTTTTGAACGCACAAGCCGTGAAAGCATATCGACTCCATTCAATAGAAACTTATCCTGATTGAAAACATCACAATGGATATGTCCAATCATTTCAACGACTTTCCCTCCTTTCGTGAAGTTTGTCCTGTATCCGATACCTTAATTATACGTTTTATCCTGGCCTTCGACTACACCAGCAGGTCCATGATCCATCCGCCCACTCGTATCTTTGGCCCATAAACTATTTTGTAAATGTGACTGTTTAGCATCCAGCCCATAGTTCAAAAGAGTTTCGATATATGCTCTGTAAGCATAGGGGTCATTCCACCAAATAACTTCATCCTTACGGGGCGACCCTCGCGGATCGTGCTCATAATTTTTGGAGGTGTTCTCTATCATAAGAAAAAAATTCCCTGAGAGTTTTAGCTCTTAATACGCAGCGGTCTTGAAGTTATGATTTTTTGAAATTTTGGAAAAAAAATTTTCAACTTTTCTGTCAATTTTTCTGATATGAGAAACATTTTTTAACAAAATCAACAAAATATTGTATCTTGTAGGAAAAATTCTCAGCTTTCGAATGAAAATATTTATTTTTTCATAAACTCATCAGAAGACTTAAAAATTAAATTAAAGTGGAAAAATTGATTTTTTTCGGTGTGCGGCCCAAAAATTTTCAAATTTGAATTTTTTTTCTGAAAGCTGAGAGTTTTTCACACAAAATATAGCATTCTTGCGATGGGCATATTCTTTGTTTCGTCACAATTGAATTAAATGTTTGATTCACTATGCAGTAATACACTCAGCAGAAAAATTAAGGGAACAGTAAATTTTGCCAGTTTTTTGCCTGATTTTCAAATGGCTGTAACTCTGCCAACAATCATCGTATTAGGATTTTAAAAAAATGGTTGGAAAGTTTGAAGTCTCTACTCTTGAAATATTGTGATGAAAATTTTTCATGACCATTCGCTATAACGAGATAAGAGAGTTGAAAGTGGAAAAATTTTTTCTTTTTTTTTTTCATTTTTCCAAACTGTTCCACGGACTTCAAAAAAATTTTCTCCATTCAATCCTTATCAGGATCGTATAGCCTGATCTTTCAGCATCAATTTTTTTTTCCCTACGACCCTTTGTTGCTGAGATATCGTCGATTGAATAAAAAAATACCCTTTTGTCTTTAATCGTCGATATCTCAGAAACTACTGATCGCACAGCAAGCGGATGATGAGATTCGTAAACTTGAATGAATTTCCTGTAAGACCGTGCCCTTTTTAGTTGAAAAAAAATTATCTTCCACTTTTAAAATTGCTTCGAAAAAGTACCGAAAAATGGTGTTTTTTTCTTTTTTTGAAAATTGCCCTGCGTTTCGCGAATTTTGTGAAAATTGCAAATGTTTTAACGTTCTTCTTTAGTTTAATGTGTGCTGAAGCACCCCCTGAATTCCCAAGCCAATCGTTTCGACCGTTTTTTTCCCGAATGAACGAAGTTTCACCGAAAATTAAAGGAACACTTTCTTGTTCCTTAAACACCAATTAATGATGATTAAGGCCGAAAATGTGTTTTGTCCGTTATTTCTCCGTGATTTTCTGTGCAAAATTCGTTCAATCTCATCGAAAAAAAAAACAATGAAATAATCGAGATTTTTTTGCAAAAATCAACAAAAAATCCGATTTTTTTTCTTTGATCAATAAGAAAATCGAAACGTTTTCTTTAAAAAAAGCTATGAAAAAATCAAAAGAAAAAAATTTTCAAATGGAAAAAAAAACGCTAGAATCTCATTTGACTTGGAGAGATAGTTAATCAAAAATTGTTTTTAAACAAAAAAATGTTTTTTCCAATTAAAAAATTCCTTTTTCTTTGAGTTTTCAATCTGAGAAAGTCGAAAAATAAAGTGTAATTTTAATCGAAAAAATCTCGAAAAAATATTTTTCGGTAAAGAAGTCGTCATCTCTCCTAGTCAAATGCAATTCTAGCGTTTTTTTTAATTTTTAAAAATTTTTCTCCGATTCGGTCATGGTTTTTTCTAAAGAAAACCCTTCGATTTTTTTATCGATTAAAGAAAAAAAATCGAATTTTTTGATGATTTTTTGCAAAAAAAATCGATTTTTTCATTGTTTTTTTTTTCGATGAGATTGAACGAATTTTGCACAAAAAATTACGGCGAAATAACGGAGGAAACACATTTTCGGCCTTAATCATCATTAATTGGTGTTTAAGGAACAAAAAGTTTTCCTTTAATTTTTGCTGAAACTTTGTTCATTCGGGAAAAAAAACGGTCCAGCCGATTGGCTTGAAAATTTAGACAGTGTTTCAGCACACATTAGACTAACGAAAAACGTTGAAACATTTGCAATTTTCACAAAATTCGCGAAATGCAGGGCAATTTTCAAAAAAAGAAAAAAACACAATTTTTCGGTACTTCTTCGAAGCAATTTTAAAAATGGAAGAAAATTTTTTCCCAACTAAACAGAGCACGGATCTCACAGCAAATTTATTCAAGTTTACGAATCTCATCATCCGCTTGCTGTGCGATCAGTAGTTTCTGGAATATCGACGATTAAAGGCAAAAGGGTGTTTTTTGATTCAATCGACGATATCTCAGCAACAGAGGGTCGTAGGGAAAGAAAAAATTGAAGCTGAAAGATCAGGCTACACGATCCTGATAAGGGTTTAATGGAGAAAATTTTTTCGAAGTCCGTGGAACAGTTTGGAAAAATGAAAAAAAAAAGAGAAAAAATTTTTCCACTTTCAACTCTCTTATCTCGTTATAACGAATGGTCATGAAAAATTTCCATCACAATATTTCAAGAGTAGAGACTTCAAACTTTCCAACCATTTTTAAAAAATCCTAATACGATGATTTTTGGCGAAGTTACAGCCATTTGAAAATCAGGCAAAAAACTGACAAAATTTACTGTTCCCTTAATTGTTTTGCTGAGTGTATTACTGCATAGTGAATCAAACATTTGATTTAATTGTTACGAAACAAAGAATATGCCCATCGCCAAAATGCTATATTTTGTGTAAAAAACTCTCAGCTTTCAGAAAAAAAATTCAAATTTGCAAATTTTTGGGCCGCACACCGAAAAAAATCAATTTTCCCACTTTAATTCGATTTTTGAGGGTCTTCTGATGAGTTTATGAAATAATAAATTTTCTCATCCGAAAGCTGAGAATTTTTCCTACAAGATACAATATTTTGTTGATTTTGTTTAAAAATGTTTCTCATATCAGAAAAATTGACAAAAAAGTTGAAATTTTTTTTTCAAAAATTTCTAAAAATCATAACTTCAAGACCGCTGCGTATTAAGAGCTAAAACTCTCAGGGAAATTTTTTCTTATGATAGAGAACACCTCCAAAAATTATGAGCACGATCCGCGAGGGTCGCCCCGTAAAGATGAACTTATTTGGTGGAATGACCCATAGGCATTATTCGGTGGTGAAACTAATTTTTGATTAAAAGAAACATCGATTTGGCTAAACATCGAGTGTAATAAATTATTCACAGGTCCAACATCATCAGTCGCGAGCGTCTCATCTGCCACAATTTTCACACGAACTTTCAGCATAGTATGCGGCAAGTCGATGTATTCTTCACCATGACCGGGTACTACAAACTCGATGGGTGATTGGTCTGTGAGTGATGAGATGCATGAATGAGAATGTAAGGAAGCCATTTCTAATTTTCAAATATGTCTCGGACTGTACGTTTCGAGTTTTTCTTCGATTTTCTTCTCTTGGTGGTTTTCTTCTTCACTAATGTCTTCTTCTTCTTCTTTCTAATTTTACGTGGTTTCTTCTTCTTGATGCTCCTCCCACGACGACGTTTCACACGCTTATGAGCGCGCAAACGCTTTCGACCTCGTTTATACCCTGACCCTGTCATCAATTTCTTCAGCTTGTCACTTGCTTTTCTTTTTAGATTGAGACCTGATTCTGTGAGTCTCTTCTCTAATGATTCTTTCAAGGGCATCCTGCGACTAGCTACGTCACCAACTACGTTTAAGCCCGCACTCAAAGCTTCTCTACCAACAGCTCGAGCTGCACCACCTAGAAATGGGAGAATTCGTTGGAATAACCCTCCAAGAAAGGCTCCAATACCGTGGCCACGCTGATATGGAGCCCCCACGTAAACACGTCCCAACCGTATATCTCTTTATGAGGCACCACCACCGGCCTGATCGCTATAATAGCTATCATAATGCGTCATTTTTACGAGTCGATACGCTTAAAATGCAGTGTAAGGTTCAAAGGTCCATACTCAAATGGTATAGGCTGACCATACCCATCTCTTAAATCTATTTCCACAGTTCGGAAGGCATTCTGCAGTAATGGGATATAATTTGGCGATGAAAAACTTGTAGTTCGTGTATGACCATACGAATAGTTGGTGACGTCAAAGGGGGCTATACGCAATAGCGATGTCTGAACATCACCTGTAACGTAAGGTCCGCACAAGTCACAATATATCAACATACGGTCTGGAAAGGTTTTCGTAAGGCTGGCGGGACGAGCACCTGTGATTTTTTCGTCTTCCGGGAACCCAATTCCATTTTCACCACCGGCTTTTTGATCGATTCCTAGGATATTCTTCAATTTCCAAGATAAATTCAAAATGTGAACCTGGTCTTTACACGTTAGATTATCGTGACAAATGCGAGTGATTTTCACAAATCCATGGTCATGCTTTTTCGATTCGAACCATAGATGATTTCCAACCACAGGTAGATGATTGAGAGCTCGCAGCAAATGATCCAGGTTTTCATAAAGCCCATTGGGTACGGCGTAAGCGGGAGCTAAACGCATCTCTTCAACTGGTTCATCACCTTTGATGAATGCTACGTACCCATCATCTCTATTCTGGATATGTGAAAGACTACAGGGATATTGCATTTCTGTCAAACCAACCACCCACGAGCCGGTTAAGCGGATATCATGAGGCAGATATGTTCGGAACCTCGTTGCTGTATTTTCCGGGAAATATTCCATGCTACTATCGCTAAGCAGCACAATATAGAAACTGTCTTGAATCATTTTTTCTGCATGTTTTTTAGAGATGCTGCGGAGATCCAAGAATTGAATTTATCTGGATAGCCAACCCACTTGACCAACACCTGTTGGTTTTTACCTTTCCCTTTTTTCTGCAACACTTTTTCTATTTCATACTCTTCGGTTTCAATATTCTTATTTACAAGAGTTAATTCTTGTTCATAGAAAAATCCGTCAGTTTTTTCACCAGCTAAATCTTCCACCTCGTAAGTTGGCAATAGCTGTCGTTGTTGAACGCGTATAATCTTGAATATTTCGTCACTCCAGTTTTTCTCATATCCTTTCTCGAATGTACCTTTCGTCTTACTGATACGAACATAGTCATTCACTTTATATTTAAACACTCGCGGGCGTCGTGTTTTATCCAAACGTTTATGAACTTTGTCGATATTTTTTACAGCTAAATATGCATTCTCAAGAGTCACAGATGCTGGGGTCATTCTGATTGTGCTATGTCGTGTATTATTGTACGCATAAACGAATTTACTCAACACATCAATATAACGATATGTTTTAGAATATGTGAAATAACGCCACATGCGTTCTTTCAGGGTTCTATTGAAACGCTCCACCACCGCAGACTTACCATCAGGATTACGTACTACGCGATATGTGATATTCTTTTCTTCGAATAAATTTTGCACAGATTGAGCGACGGATTCTTTCCCACGATCTGTTTGTAACAACCGCTGAACACGACCCTCACTGAATATACGTTTGAAAGCTCCACATACATTTTTCGCGCTCTTATCAGTTAGAGGTTCCACCCACGCGTATTTACTGACTACGTGAATTACCGACAATAAATAGGAAATTCCATCATTATATGATTTAAACTTTTGTAGATCGATTAAATCGGCTTCCCATACATCATCTATAGTATCGACGATATAATGTAACCGTGGGAATTTACGGCGTATAGGTTTATGGAGGGTATATGTATTTTGAGCATTTAACCAATCATGAATATCTTCAAGAGGAAATTTATTTTTATATTTTTCAATAATTCGCGTAGATCCCGAATAACCCGCAGAATCTTCGGGATCGTAATAAGTTCGTTCTAACCTAACTTTGCCCATGCTTTGATCGGTGTGCTACTCGGAGTACTGTTTGAAAAATCAACTTTTTTCCTGCGGGTGTTTATTGTAGTTCGCGGAGAGGAATAGGGTGTCGATACTGCTGGTGAGGCCCAAAAACTTTTGTTGCCAAACAAACTCTCTCGGTTCATTTACCAAATCAACAATGTTTGAACCCTGAAGACGCGTGTTGTCTATTTCCACCGCACCCGTAGCGTCCCACTTCAGGCGGTTACTGAATTCTCCAAGATACTTGAGTAACGCATCAGCCTGCTTTTGATATTTTTTCGGGACACCTGTGAGTATCTGGTCGGTAGTGTAGGTTTTGACGGTTTTTTCTGGTTTTTTTCCTTCAGGCTCCTCTGTTTTACCCGTGAAGTATAAATAACGCCTCAAGACATCTTGATAGAGTTTCCATTTCTCTGCTGCATTTTTATTCGTTACCGAGTTGAGGATGGCAGCCATTTCTGAATCCAGACGAGATGGCGTGTCCCCAGGGGTCTGTACTGTTGGTGTAAAGCTGTCTTCTGGTACCAGCACCATTTTTCTTGCATGCTCCATTAGAAGATCTTCGATACCAAGCTGCTAAGTATAGGAGCCAGTATGAGAGGCAACAAACTGCCTCCTTTCTGGTTGATGATAATTCTCTTTTTCGATTTTAAGCTTTTACCAAATTCGGCGAGCTTCCGCAGGAATTTTTTATGCTTTGATAATTTTTTCTTCTCTGTACTTTTCAGGGGAACGTTCCCTTTCAGAATATTCAGAGAACACTCACAAATACAGCGAATGAGCTTCGAGTCTGCGGACGCTAGTATTGCCTTTCGCTGAGCCTGCGATCCCTCGTAAATAGCCTGTAGCAAGGCGGTGTTTTTCTTGCCAAGCAGCTGCTGTACGGTCTTCGCCATCACATACGCATGACTGGTGCGTTGACACCAGAACCTAAGCTTTTTATATTGTGCAATGTCCGTGGCACATATACAAACTGTTGCGGGTCTGAAGGAAATATTGATGCGCGAAACCGACAATTATCTGGAGTGGATTGTTTCAAATCGAGTAATGAATAACCGTATGGTTTTGATGTCGCGTTGAAATAAGCTTCTTGAAGGAATTTTGGGTTTTCTGGATAAACTTCACGTGCTAAAAATCCTATCTGTGCACGATCACGCGGATTTTTGAATAAAACGATGTAATTCGTGTTAAGGGAGATATCCCTCTGCCCTTTACCCTGATGGAATAAGTTTTGCGATATGAATATTACACTCAGATTTTTATGATGACTCCATTTCGTGAAAAGATCGACTACAGAACCGTTAGAAGACTCGCGCATAAGATCATCAAGAATTACGAGCTTTGGTGTATTGTCACTTGTGAAATCCGATGATAACGAGAGACCCTCACGAAACTCTATAAATTTCTTATCATATTCGTTGTAAGTCGGCTGCCATTCTGTATAATAGTAAATAGCTTTCGAAAATTTTGTATCACATATTTTATGAATTTCTTTCAAAAAGCGTTTAACGAAAATAGTTTTCCCACGACCTGTCGGTCCACATACAACAGCTGTAAATGGGTGCTTCCAACGAGGATCCATACTATCAACTGATGAGGATTTAAAAGATCACATGAATAAATACACCAATCCATGAAAACATTTCAATATTTATTATAACTCGGTCTTCCTTGGCCAACGGGACCATGTTTCCCGGGCCCTGCTTCTTTATTATAAGGTGTGCTGCCGTCTAAGGTTTTAGATTTGACGAAATCATCTCGTGACTTTTCACGAGATTTATCGTTCTGACCGCGATCCATGTCTGCACTGTTCGAAGGTTCCTGAGAGAATGTGGTGTGGAGGATTTTGGGATGGGTTAAATCAATGAAAAACCATTTGGAAAAAATCATTATGTATTTTCACAAATCAACATAGCCACAAGGTACAGAAGTATTTCCTACTCTCGTACGTTTTGGGGCTGTTACTCTAACTATCTTTTTCCCTGTCCGTGTAACAACTTCATGTAAGCTGGCCCTGGTAATACCAATGTTATCAACTTCGATTGGTTTCTTAGAATATAGGACAAGTTTTCGCATCTTTAGATAATTTACCATTTCAGAAGTTTGGGAATCGATGCGTCTACCTTTTATTTTATAACATTCAAATCCTTCCCCTCCAGGGACAACCCCTATGTAACTATAAAATTTAGGGCCTCCAGAAACAAAATTTGTTATGTACGCACCTTGCCCTTTAGGAGCTAATTCGTCTGTCATCTCTCCAAGAGCATTGCCCGAAGGAGGATTTGGTTCACCAGGCCTCGTAACGAAAATAACAGAATCTGTATCATAATATAACACCCGCTTTCCCAACATTTCCAAATACTTATACAGTTCTAGACGTGCTTGAGCTGTCACATATGCAGCGATGACCACACTGGTATTTGATGAAATTTCATAGTCATCTTCACGAAATTTCCAGTTGAGATAAACAGTGTCATCATCTACAAATAAACAGCCTGTTACTTCTTTCTGAGGGTCGGAAAGGAACGAGTGCAATACTTCATATGATTTTATTATTTCTGTCTGTTCTAAATTTGGTCTTTGAGCAAATTTCCCCCATAAAGAATTCAGCATCAGTTTTGCCACGCCTCTTTTACCCGCATTAAACTCTATTAGGGCTGGATCTAAGGCAATACCCATCTTATCTTTGATTTCTCTAATATAACTTTCTCTGCTTTCACATGAATTTGGCCATCCACTCGCGTATGTTTTTATTTTCACAAATTCATTAATGAATCCTGCAAATATTCCCCCCTCGTCCGTCACCGGATTATACTGTGTTGTTTGATACAACCAAATTTCTGTGATCGCGACAATTCTATAACCTAATTGCACTGCCTTCTTCAACTCGCAAGAAACCCACGCGCCTACGAGGGTTCTTTCCTCGTCCGTATGCTCGCAACTGCCATGATACATTCCTAGACAGCATGTTCTACACAAACAAAACATTAATTTGTTATTTGCTTTCATAGGAAGAACAGGATGAAAAAGTCGCGCCAGTGGTAACACCTTACATCTAATGAGCCCTTCAATGTTCGAAATGTCATTGTGAGGTCCACAAAGTTATTGAATCTTTGGCCCTATAATTATTTCCCGACGACCAATAGGAAAAACACCGGTTTTACAGATAAATGGATATAGCGAGCAGACATCGTAATAATGAATTTGTTCCCCTTGTCGACAATCATAATACGATACTACGTTTCCTGTTCGTCCACCGAAAAAAGCTTCTCGAGGCTCGAGAGGTGTATGCACCCAAACGTCCTCCCTTTTAGCAAGCTCTTGTAATTCAAGGCTTTCACTTTTGATTTTTCTGAATTGACACTCCCAAATTTCTTCAAGAATATAACCTTTTTCACGAATGAGAGCATTTGTAGCTAAAGTTTTCTCATACCGCGAGTCTAAACTTTCATTTTTTCCTATTTTTCTACTACGTTCGGTCGTGAAACAAAAGATACACCCATGCCAATAACATCCTTGAAATTGAAATGCATACTTTTGCCCGTTTGGATCTTGATAGTATCCACCCAAATCAATGCTCGTCCCTGGAATACGGTGTTCTTGAACTTTTCCCGCATGACATATATCAATATCATTACACTTTTCTAACCACGTTAACCACACAATCGCTGCCTTCGATTGATTTTTACAGAAACGATATCCTCCGCGAGGGATAATACCGATCGTATTTTCTCTTAAAAACATCTTTTTGTAAGTTCGCATGGAAAGTGAAGCAAGAGTGGTGCACTCGGAAAACGGACAAATACCCGATATTCCTTTATTTAGCGCCCTAAAGGACATGCAAGCTTCCCTTAAAATCTTCACATCATCGCATCAATATTTAATTATTTCATCTTGAAAGTTGTATATTTCACCTGTTCTCTCACGCGCTTCATACCATTTTTCAAAGTTTTCTCTGTCTTTAGATTTCATCCCGTGAGGAGCCCAATTTGCTTTAGCCGGGAGTGGCCCATTAAAATCCCAATTTTCTCTTCTATTAAAAAGATGCGGAAACATACCTTTTAACAAATCCGGTAAACCAAACGTTTTCGGTGAAGCAGAGAGAGCCATATGAAAGAAATTTAAATTATCTATGAATTTAATTTTTTCCCCAATTTCTAGTAATATAATTTTTGTGCCATTTATTATTGGTGATATAGGACGCGAGAAATCGTACGTTAGAGCACGTCTCAAGATGAATTGTGCGTCATAACCTTGTGAGTTATGAGCAATACAAATGAGAGAAGCGAGATTCTTCTCGTACGATAAAGTATTTATGAAATGAAGGAGCTCATCAACGACTCTGTCTCCCATGAATATTTTTTCCTCGCGTTTACAAAAATTACAATTTTGATTCGGAGTATCACAGCAGTTTTCGCAAACTAGTTGAAGAACACAGAGATTCGGCATATGTTTCCTCACTTTCGTTAGTTCCTCCCCGTCTTTTATCATTGGTTCGTCTTGACGAGCCTCAAAATCGTAAAATAAAAAATAATTATTTCGCTTTTTGGACAGAGGCTTCGTTTTGATCGGAGCCATAAAACAATAATGCCCATATGGTCCGAATTCATCACAAACAGAACAGAGGAATTCGTTACAATTATGAATCTGATTGTGTACGACCCGCCTATTACATTCCCTACTGCAAAAATATGGGTATAAAATATGAGTATAAGATATAGGTATAAAATATGGGTATAAAATATACTTATCATGTACACGTGTTTTTTTTGGGACCTTTTTACCTATAATTTTTACGCATATTTTTTACCCATATGTTTCACCCATATTTTTTTCCCCCATTTTCAAACCGTTATTTGTACCTGAATTTGAACGCATATTCAGGTTTCAGGTACGATGACATATTGAAATTGGAAAATGGAATAATTTAGAGACAATTGTTAAATGATGGTTTTTTAAAAAAAATTTAAATACAAGAGTATTACAAAATAATTGCTAGTTTAAATATTTCCGATACAATATTATGTTATATTATGTATATTAAACATAATATAAATTTGGAACAGCGCAAACATATTCTGTATCAAGAACATTGGAACAAATATGTACACAAACTTTTTGAATGCTATTAGTATTAATAGCTATTAATTCATCAGACACACTGACTATTCTTTTCATTGGATGTTCGTTCTCTTCAACTGTTACTAGATAATAAAGTGTGTACTCTTTCAATCCGTCTGAATCAACAATAAATTGTGCTAGTTTAATATGTAACAATGTCGCCATCGTTTATATATTATCGTTTTGTTGACGCCTTCGGTGTTGCATTACCTCACTCCCAGTGAGGTAAGCGACAACGTAAGGAGGTGGAGTAAGACTTGAAGTGCTGAGCTTGCACTTCGTAGCCTTACCAATGCCACTTGTGTTGCTTATCATTTCTTAATAAAATGGAATCTTATTTAATATATTATTTGGGTCATAACAATGTAAAATCCATCTACAGTCAAAGCAAAAGAATTGTCTGATCGCAATCTGGCTTTCGTACATGAAGTAAATAAACATCTATTTGTGACCATTTTTTTATACGTTCTGCTTCTTAGCGATAACGAAAGTGTTGCAGTCCACTCTGGATCAGTGGGGTAATATTTGCCAAAATATCTAGCTTCAGAAAATTTCAAAGTGCTTTTAGCGTGTTTTTTATCTAAGCGAATAACATAATCTGAAACCGTCGATGTTGGGTTCTCCATGCGTACGTGATGCTCTAAAAGTATAGCACACTGTCTCATTGAAATTTCCCTTGTGATTTGAGACGTTACACCTTTGGCTGCATGAATCATATTAACAATTTGACCGTTACCATTTTCAAAGCAATATCCTGAATGCGTCGCCAATGGTCCCCAGTTAAAGACACTTAGTACTTCATGCAATAACTGATGAACATTATATGTCATGGCACTTCTTGAATATAATCTTTCTGTTTCCACAACAAATTCAGACAAAAGTTCATGGGCTCGATGTAATTCATCATTAGATATAATATCTTGCATTAGTATAAATATCCTTTTATGAATAACTTCCAGTGTTGAAGATAAGGCTGAAATCGAGGAAAAGTATTTAATATTGGTTCGCTCAAAAATAACACCCAGTTCTCATACTCTTTCCCTTTAAAGAATTTTCTGTCATCAATTGGCTGAGATAATCTTTGCAGTTGGTTAGGGAGCTTTATTTCTTGTAAATACGTATTAATATTCATAATTTCTTCGCTCTCTAAAGAATATGGAAGTCGTCTTGTATCAACCCAGTATTTTAAAAATTGTTCACCAATACCTAGATTATTGCAGTGCAAAGGATCAGGTACAAATCCATCAACTATATGAAATTTAGGTAAATCTGCTAATACTGTTAGTTTTTTGACACCTTTAACTGGTTTTAATGAATTGAGTGCTTCTTGCGCATGTCTTAACATAGTCATTTCCGTTCGTTTGGCAACAGGTTCATCGAAAATGATATATTTAATAGAGTGACCTTTTCCTGTTGCAACATTTAATCCTGGGTGTAAGCACCAACTACAACCATAATATCCGTTATATTGCTTGATGCCTTGCATTGGTGCTCTTGCTTGTGAATCCACGCAACAGCATACGATATATATTCTCAGAATACGTTGTACGCTGTTAATTGTACATTTTATCCCTTCATTTGATATTCTGTTCATCAGTTTAACAAATGGTTTAAGGAATATATCCATGTTTGGCTTACCTTTTCCAAACCATATTCCACAAACAATAGGCTTATTCGTTCTTTGATCATATGATATTTCATTGATTACCAATTGTATTGGCCATACAGCAGATTTCGAACTAACAAGAACTGGTGAACCATCACTATTTCCAATTCCCGATACAAAATTTCTTCTTTCTTCTTTCGTTAACTGACTGAGAATTTTTTAATACATTTTTCCATCAGTAAAATCTTTGATCATTCCATCGTTATTTTGATTATTTTTGAAATTCTCAAAATATTCACTATTTTCTTCGATTGAAGTAGCTACTTCTTTTTCTACATTGTAAATTACAAAGTAATCTATATAAGTCGGATCTTTCAAATAATAACCGTTTCACACACATGACATTTAACTTGTCTATCATTCTCATCAAATTTTCGAATATATCTCTCGCAATTGAAACACACTGCATGAAATTCAACACTGTCATTGCTATTGAAGAGTTTATCAATATGGTATCGTGAACTTGGTAAAACAGAGTCAGCAAAAAATGAATTAATCATTCTAAATAAATCTTCTATAGCACTCTGAGATAGATTGTGATTAATCGCAAATTTAATTGACCCGAGCATCATTTCAGATTTGCTTACTACTAAAGGAGTGTCAGCGATAGTATTCATTTCGTCTTTTTCTAACAAACGCCTTAAGTTCCTAAAAGGCCCTTCGAGCTGCTCATCTTGGTGGTCAGAAAACTCGGTAGTTCCATTGAAAGCATCTCCTATAGAAGAACCATCACTACTATCCTCATAAACGTGGGGATAATCATTGCGTATCCTTTCCTCCTGTAAAAAATTATCATCCCTTCTTACATAATGAAGAATATAACCAAATATATAATTTAAATTGAGTATTTTGTGAAAATAAATATCATTCTCGGTCATTCGAGTATATTGAGTTAATTATTTGGAAATGAGAATTTTTAATCTCTTAAAAAATGCTCGAAAAAAGGTTAAAATAATATTAATTGAGATTAAAATGAAATAAACGCTTCCAATTTTGTTTTAATGTCAAGTTCATTATCAGCCACTCCGAAAACCACCTAGAACACGTTTTTGTTGGATTTCGTAGATGGAATTTCAACAGCTAACCTTTGGACACCATTTTAAATTTTCATTTCATATGACTTTTTGACTTCTGATCTTAAATTCGTCATCAGCAATCTTGGAAACCCCCTAAAACATGCTTTGCTCGTACTCCTTACTAAAAAATGAATCATCAACTTTTGGACGTTGCTAGACTGAGCATAAAAATAGTGGTAAGAACAATCAAATATTGATGCCATTGGTCCTTAACAAATTTTTTCTTTAATGATTAAAAAAGATGCTGAATTTACTAATTTTAGTTTATTCAAACAGATTTACAAGTTGAATTAACCAAATCTAGTGAATGCGACAGCTGTTTTAACAGTTCCAAAAAAATATTGGCTGAGGGCCAATGACATCAATGTTTAATTACTTTTACCACTATTCTCTCAGTGCATCTTCAAAGCCAAAATGTGCTTATATTTTTTACCTGTAAAATATGCCTAAATTTTATACCTGTAAAATATGCCTATATTTTATACCTCAGAAATATACCTACATCTTATACGTATATAATATACTTATATTGTTTCCCCTATACACAAATGCTAATAGAATTGCTATACACTGCACACAACATTTAATGGTATTTTCATGGTCCTTGCAAGGAAACTCTACATTTTCTTAATTCAATAAAAACGGAAGCAACAATGTTATATTGTCGCCGTAGGGCCGAAGAGGCGTTGAATGCCATTTTTTGAACACAGACAGATTCTCGATTTTTTCTTCAAAGAATGATAACTTACACCTCCCTATTAATCAAGGAAGCAATTTTCATTTTTTGAATAACTCGCTCATTTTCAATTTTACACAGAAAATGATAGAGACCGAAGCATTTGGAATTCTCTATAACTTTGATTCTTGCCATTCACCTCCTAAGATCCATATTTTTAGATTTGGACTATAAAAAAGGGTGTGAAATCTAATTATTCAATTATCGCGATCGCTATTGACTTTCACTTATGATGATGGAGGAGAAAATTGTTGGAAATGGAATTTCCTACAGCTTTGATTCATGTCTTTCTTACGTAAATCCGTAACTTCCATGGCCATCTTATAATTTTCAATTAATATAATATTAATCTAATAATAATATTACCTCAAATTCATCTTCTACGGTCTCGTTAATTCCAAAGAATGTCCTATCATTCACGGCAGCGTGCAAACTATTATCCTAAAACATTTTTGTCGTTAATATCATAAATCACTAAGAAATGGATACATGATTGAACAATTATGATAAATATTTATCAAAGTTTAAGAATATCGGAAATGCCATTTTTAGGCGATAGCAATGAAAAAAAAAACATTTTTCAATTTCATAATAATGCACTCACATATTGATCTGATGAAGAACAATGATCCTGATGGCTGTGACTCTGTAGATTTCGTTGTGAATTATTAACAAATGATTGATCTGAATTTGAATGTTCGATCATTAATTCATTTTCATTGTTATTTAGAGTATCATCTTCTGATCCAGAATTACTCGTAGAAGATTCTTGAAAAATTCCTGCATTCTGAAAAAAAAGTTTGTTTACAAATGTCATATCATATTTACAAAAAAAGGAGTGCTTCGTTTCAATTTGTAGTTGTAAATGATAATAATATGATAGATTCTGTTATTAATATGATATTTCCAGCGAAATTTCACAACTGTTAAACGAAAAGGCAGTACAGAAGTGTCTTTTGCATGTATTTAACACGCCCTTTGAGTATACGATTAATTATTTACATTTTACATATGCATAGATGACACTTAAAGACACTAACATTATATACAGAATTCAATGCCTTTATTACAGGCACTTCTGTACCTAGCCGTGTCGTTTGTTAAAAATAAAGTTACACACGTGTCGAGGAGAAAAATGATTCTGGGTTAGAGTAATGGAACGTGTAAACAAAATAAACTTACTCTGAATTTTTCATCTTCACTATCATCATTAATGATAGCAGAAGGTCGTCGACGATAAGATAGTGTTGATTTCGGAACGCGTTCACCCATTTTTTTGATAATTATAATTTTTTCCCAATCAACACAATTCACTTCAAACTTTTAAAGAATGCTATTGTCATAATAACGGAAGAATCGCCATACGAGACGTGCCGAAGCAGAAATTTATTTGGTGGGAGATTCGAGCCGAAGAAAGTCGATGTCGATCCTTTCGCCAGTCCTCCTATATACATGATGGATTCTATAGTAGGACTAGCGAAAGGATCGACATCGACTTTCTTCGGCTCGCATCTCCCGCCAAATAAAAATGGAGATAACTAGTGTTCCTAGATAATACCTAACGGACTACGCGAAAATGTGGGGTCGGCAAAAATTTTCGACTCGCACGTGAAAATCCGCCTTATTGTGAAAAGGAGGGAATGAAGAGGCAAAAAATTGGCAGTAGAAGGGGTAATGGCGTATTAGTGGCACCGGTTTTGGCGTACACATTTCGGCGTCCATTGTTCTCGTTGTTAGTTTAGCGTTGATGATAAATCGCGTAATAAAAAATGAGTCCAATTGATGAAATGAAAGACGATAAAAAAGTGTATGTTGCAGTGAAGTTCATGGGAGATGACAGTACGAAACATGAATTTGTCACATCCGATAAAATAAAAAAATTTAACCCAGCTCTCATCCAAAAAACGGAAAACAATCATAATTATAAGTATAATAATCCATACTATGTCTACAAGTTTGATACAGTCAAGCAAGAAGATATTGCTGTACCTGCTAACTTACTCTTTCATGCTGGTAAATATATATTATTCTTTATTTTTGAGAAAGCCCGGTAAAAAAATGTGATTTCCTAAAAATTGTATCGACTAATTGCGAAAAAAAAATTGTTCAATCGTCACTGAACTTTATTTCCACCCTACAAATATGGATTCAACGTGCCGGAAATTGGATTTATTAATGATTACTCAACTAATTAGCCCATAATTAGTCGATGCGGTTTCTAGGGGATCTCATTCGTCTACCGTGTCTTACAATAAAATTAAAATAATAAGATTATGAATATTACTAATAAATAATCGTTTTTAGATTCACTGGAAGAATTGGAAAATAATACAAAGAGATTCAGGTATCCAAAGACAAGATTGAGCGCAGCCCTAGAAAAATTGGCTGAAGAGGAATTGGATACATCAGATGATGATGACCAAGGATCACCCGTAACATCTAAGAAGCCTCAGAAGACTGCAAATGAGGTATGCAATTCATATCATGTGGAATTATATATATATAGATTTTTTTAATTTTAGTTGAATATAGATATTCTATGAGGACTTCTCAGCCAAATCGAGTCTATTCTATCACCAATTTCTCGAGAATCTCTCAGAAACTAAGCGAGATAGCGATTCCCTTCTAATGCGTTATTGTAGCTCTTTGAATTCTCTGCAAAAAAGTTGCAGGGCAAAATCGTGCTATCTCGTTCAATTTCCAAGATATCTGAAAAAAAACTGGTCACAAAATGAGATACGTTTATCTGAAAAAAACACATTCTCTTAATGAATTAATATATTTTTAGAAAACGAGAGCAACCGATCAATCTTATGATGGAGGTGAATCGCCAAAGAAATCCGAAAAATGCACAAAGGATTTGAGAAAGGTATTTATATATTAAGAGGAAGATGGAGTAAAATGGACACAATGAGTGGAACGGTCATGGGCTGACTTTGGTATTCTATAGTTAAAAAAATTACTCTAAATGGATGGAAATACTGGAAATAGGTTCATTCTGATGATTCCATAGGAAAAATAAGGAAATCTCTCATAAATATCCGACGTCAGAAGGTATTTTTTGGAATATTTCAACAATTTCATTTTTTGCGTAAGGTTTGAAGGTGAAAACGTTCTGTTTTTGAAAAAATTTCATTTCTGCGTGAATATTTCTAGTTCTACTCATCGTAGCTGCCTGGGGCTGATCTTGAATAGAAGTTGAGCTCAATTCCCAGCGGTTTATGTGTTCGAAATTGGGTAGGGCAATTTCGAGAGGAATCGTCAATCATCGGTGGTTTGACTGGTGACACCATGAGAGCGATAAGGCAACTAATTACCCCCCCCCCCTCTCTTGGACCCACTGCGATCCAAGAGTCAGTCACTCACAAGGCACTCAACGGAACCCTCAGAGAATTCGTTATTACACAATTCCAATGGTGGAATTGAGGCGGTTAATCAACAGTCATTCAACTAGGGTGTATTTCAACAATTAGAACATTAACTATTAGTGCTATCAACGAAGTGTTAATCAACGTATTTTATATATTGTGATCTTGTATATTTAACGTTATTTGACCACTGGTTTTTCCCCATTGATAAAAGGGTTTTCCACGTGCATTAATTTCTGTGCATTCAACAATTCATTCTCCCTCGCCTTTTCACCATCCACATTTCGTCCACTCTCAAGTATCTGAGTTTTCGAACATTATGGGGTTTAAGAAGGAAAATATCAATTTTTTCAAACACTGATAGAGTAAAAACGGATTTTCAGAAAATGACCTATTAATATTTGGGAAATTGATTAAAAAAAATTTGAACAACATGAATCGATGAGGAATGAGCTCACTTGTTATTTGAGATGAACCCCAGGTCGCCACGGTGGAACGAACCAGAAATATCGCCGAAAAAGCTAATTTTTTTCGATTGTCAAAAGGGAAACCCCTTCAAAACTAGTGTTACGTCAGAACTATTATTTTCAAATACCTCTTTATAACATGGGTTTATTTGTTTTCCTGTTTTTGAGCCTAGTCGATGACCAATAGCTCGGGATAGGAAGGAGGGAGTTTTGCGTTTGACGGTTCAATAATGAGACAAGGGTGAAGCAATAAAATGAAACTTATATAGTTCCTTTTCTTTATTTCGATAATAAATTGATAAAAATGCAGCTTAAGTTCTAATTCTTGCTATTCTACTAGCGGATTTGATAATTTAAATTTTTGGGAGTATCCTGAGTAATTCTTTATCTATCTCTGGAATCCTATAGTTTATATATCCTCATTGAGGATTCAACAAAATGGTCTATCTCTAATAATTATTTCTCTATTATTATTATTTAATTAGTTGTCTCTCAGCGGATGGTTGATCATAGATCCACTCCCATTTCATCATTGAGACTGATAAAAGAAAATTTTTTTATAAACGGAACAGAGATCTAACTTGGAAAATCCCAAAAACTCAAATTTCAATTATTTGAGCTCAAAATTTTATTAAAAATTTTTAAATCTTATTCAAAATTCGAGAATTCCCAAATGAAATATTTTTGCATCAAAAGGAACCTTTCCCTCACCTTTTCCAAAATTATTTAAACTCAAAATGGTATTAACAGTTCAAAATTTCATCTAAAATTCCAAAATCTCCAAAAGAAATATTTTTGCATAAAAAGAAACTTTTATTCTACCTTTCTAAAATTATTTAAACTCAAAATTTTATTAAAACTTCAAAATTTCGTTTAAAATTCGAAAATTCTCAAAATAAATATTTTTGTATTAAAAGAAATTTTTATTTCACTTTTTCAAAGTTATTTAAACTCAAAATCTTATTAAAAATTCAACATTCCATTTAAAATGCGAAAATTCTCAAAAGACATATTTTTGCTATAAAAAAATCTTTTATTTCACTTTTTCAAAATTATTTAAACTCAAAATTTTATTAAAAATTCAAGGTTCCATTAAAATTCGAAAATTCTCACAAGAAATATTTTTACATTAACAGAAATTTTTATTTCTCTTTTTCAAAACTATTTAAACTCAAAATTTTATTAAAAATTCAAAATTCCGTTTAAAATTCGAAAATTCTCAAAATAAATATTTTTGCATTAAAAGAAATTTCTTTTTCACTTTCTCAAAATTATTTAAACTCAAAATTTTATTAAAAATTCGAAATTCCGTTTAAAAGTTCGAAAATTCTCAAAATAAATATCTTTGTATTAAAAGAATTTTTTTTATTTCACTTTTTCAAAATTATTTAAACTCAAAATTTTATTAAAAATTTAAAATTCCGTTTAAGATTCGAAAATTCTCAAAATAAATATTTTTGCATTAAAAGAAATTTTTTTTTTTTTTATTTCACTTTTCCAAAATTATTTAAACTCAAAATTTTATTAAAAATTCGAAATTTCGTTTAAAATTCGAAAATTCCCAAAATAAATATTTTTGCATTAAAAGAAATTTCTATTTCACTTTCTCAAAATTATTTAAACTCAAAATTTTATTAAAAATTTGAAATTCCGTTTAAAATTCGAAGATTCTCAAAATAAATATTTTTGTATTAAAAAGGAATTTTTATTTCACTTTTTCAAAATCATTTAAACTCAAAATTTTATTAAAAAGTCGAAATTCCGTTTAAAATTCGAAAATTCTCAAAATAAATATTTTTGTATTAAAAGAAATTTTTATTTCACCTTTTTCAAAATCATTTAAACTCAAAATTTTATTAAAATCCAAAATCTGATTCAAAATTCAAAAATTTCCAAAATAAATATTTCTGTGGAGAAAAAAAAAAAGATTTTTATCCCGATTTTTCGGTCTCCGCGCACAATATCCACTCGTAAAACCAAGAAAATTTTAAACCGTCTACTTACGGTTGTGATTTATCCCTTTTTCTTTTCCTTTTTTTTTTGTGTTTATTTAAGTTTTTTTTTTTTTGATTATTCTTCCCTTTTTCTCCACCAAATTGTAAATTTTTCTTTTGTTATTTTTCCTTAATCTCTTGCGTATCTTTCTCAAAAATTTTTTCTTAATCCTTTTTCTTTCCTGTCCAAAACCGGAGTGAAGAAGTGCATTTTCTCTTGAGAGGACAATGCCCCTTCCTTACCCAATTCCCTTTTTAGTGGGGTCAATCATGTGACATCTTTTACACATGATTGACCCATTTTTGAGGAGTGGGGATCCACCTGCACTTTTCCACTGTCGTCAAGGGCATCAAATATCCGTGCCCTGACGACAAGCGGAGGAGCGGGTGAAAGGGGGAACTCTCGAATCAAACTGCGTGTTTAACTCGAGCTCGTTTCCCCTCCCCTTTCTCCTTATGCTTCTTCAGGTTAACAATGGTATGCACCATTGTTAAACCTGAGAGAATTTTGATAATAAAAAAATAATAAAAAAAAATAAAAAAAAAACGTCAAGGAATCGAAATTCCTTGGACGTTACACTAGGATGAAAAGGTGAATTCTTCCAAAAATTGAAAAAAAAAAATTGATCCTTATTTTCTGCCTAAAATTTCCTTACTTTTCCAATGGAATCATGAGAAAAATTCCATCTCAAACCGTTCAATTAGAGTGTCCATTTTACCCCACCTCCCTCTATATATAAATATTGATATGGCTGAATGAAAACACATTTCATTTATAAAAAACATTTATAGACAAACACCGTTAAAAGTACGTCATTGAAAGAACCTGCTAAAAGTAAGAAAAAAGAGGCCGCATACAAAGAAGCAGAAAAGCAGCAGCAGAAAGAATTAATATTAAGGAAAGCGAGGAAATTAATGGAAGATGAAAAAACAGTAGAAGAAAAAGTTTCTTCAACTGAGCCTACATTTTCCCACAATCCACCACCTGCTCCAGTGGTTTCTGAAACGATAGCAAGTGACCAGAATGTAATGCAATTGGAAAGTCTTGAGAGAGCAAATCAGATTCTAAGAGACGATTCATTAAAAAAAGAAGCCGAAATTGAAAAGTTACAATTCGATCTAGTTGTTTCTCAAAGTAAAGAAGAGGCTCCTCAAAAAGAATTGCAAGAGACTCTCACAATATTGCAATCTTTAACTATTAAAACAGAAGAAAAAATAAATAAGCTAAAACAGACAATACGTAACTTGAAAACAGTTAATGAGGAATCATCCTGCACAGAAAGTAAAAAAGTACAAGGGGATGATACCCATTTGTTAAAGGGTAATTCTCCATTATTCACTGGATTTTGTGCTAATGATGATAAAGAGTTTAGTACTCCATCATCGCCAAGATCAGCAAATTATAAGAGAAGGTTATTTAGTGATATCAGTCCTCTCTCACATGCAAGTCCAAAAAAACAGAAAATGGACAAAGAAATGGGAGGTACTCTTCAGATGGCAGGTGACGTATCTCGTCAACAAAATTTAATGGAAAAGGAAGTTGAAGCAGGGGAGAAAACCAAAACAGTAAAATCAAAGTTGATTAAAAAATCAGTTCACGATTATGATTCTGAAGATTATGGAAATGATTCGAAATTGTCTGGTGACAAGAAGCCTCAGGAAGATTTTACAGAATTTAAGATGGAGAAGAAAGATGGGATATATGTAAGTTTAAAAAGAATCGGATGTAATTTTTTTAAATTTTTTCATTTTTTTTTTAATTTTAAGTTTTCATTTCTGTCGTTTATTCTACGCATTTTCTGCAGGTAAGAATGTTCCATCTGTGTTATGGGTATTCTCTCAAATACCAAGATTGGAAACAAATACGAGACGCCCGTACAGCTTCTATTTTTGTAAATAAATTGGCCTTACATTTGTATGGAGCTAGAGAACTTGTTCTAAGGGCTATCGACGTCAGTAAAGCGGAAGAGCGAAAAGATAGAGCTTCACCAAGGAAGCCGATAACCCCCAAGAAAGCTGGGATCATTAGAAGTAAGTGATTTAATTATAGGGGAGAGTGGGGCAAAATGGACACTGTAATGAAACGGTGAGAGATGGTTCTTTTTTGATGATTCTATTGAAAAGCTGAGGAAATTTTAGACGGAAAACAAGTGTCCGATGTATTTCTTTCGATTTTTTTTGAAAATTCCATATTCTTTGGCGTTTTTGAGGGGTAAAAGTCTTTTCTTTTTTGAAAATTTTCAGTTTTTTGCAAATATCTCTGGTTCTATCGGTCGTAGCAATTCGGAGCTGGTCTCAAATGAAAGGTGTGCTCATTTTTCATTGGTTTATGATGTTTCGAATTCGAAAATATCAATTTTTGTGACAGTTATAGGTCAAAAACTGTTTCACAAAAATGGCCATGAATACCTTGAAAATCAATATTTTTGAATTGAAAATCCTATGAATCAATGGCAAATGATTTCACCTTTTACCTCCCGTCGGAATTTTTACGCTACGACAAATAGAACCGAAGATATTCTCAAAAAACTGAAAACTTTCAAAAAAAGGAAGGGTTTCAGCCCACTAAAATGCTCAAAAAAGTCAAAATCACCAAAAATTCAAAGAAATTAATTCCGGTACTTGTTTCCCGCCTAAAATTTCATCAGCTTTCTGATGAATTCATCATAAACAATCTACCACCAATATTTCTATTAATTTCAAGAATTTTCCATGATATTTGCCTAAAAGTTTGGATGTATCCATTTTGCCCCTGATGTCCATTTTGCCCCACCTTCCCCTAATTAATATTAATACAATTTTCTAAATAACTGATATAATTTTAGTATTGTATAACCGTCCAATAACCGTCCAATCTTTCATGATATTTAATTAATTACAAGATGCATGGAGATGAATCCGATAATTGAGTGAATATTAATTTACAGATTTTCATTATTGATTGATATCAAATTTCTTACATTTGTGTATTTTCAGAAAGTTATGTGCAATATTTACTGCGCAAAGGAGCGATCAAAGCAAAGGTGGTAGACAAAATAAAAAATAAGAAGTTATGCAATCAAGATGACAAGAAAGAAAAACAATTGTTGAATGGGTGGACGACCCACTTGAGCAATGCCATCGATTCTACGTATCACAAGTACAAAAACATTGAGCAAAATCAAGGAGTGATCAATGCGAGCTCGAATGAAGGAGGCTCAGATGAGGGGGAATGAGCGTTTCAATCGTGAAAGTGTGATAGGACATTGACTGTTAAAGAGAATTGAACTGATGCACCTACATTTTAATATTAAGCGGTTTCTATTATACTTTATCATGGAAAAATCCATTCTATTACTTTCAGATTTTATTAGTTAAAAGATCTTATTCGATTAATATTCTATTGTGAGTTGAAGTTTAATAATAAAGATCGAATATTTAAAATTGTTTCGTTCATTAATTTACAGTGCAAAATTTATTGATTGTCAGCAAAAAATGAGTAAAAAAAATGGGTAAAAAATATGCGTAAAAATTATAGGTAAAAAGGTCCCAAAAAAAAACACGTGTGCTTCATAAGTATATTTTATACCCATATTTTATACCTATATCTTATACTCATATTTTATACCCATATTTTTTCAGTAAGGTTCCTTCTAAAATCGTATTTTTTTGCATATAGAAAGACCGTTCTGAGATCCGTTAGCTAAATGATTAGAATAACACTGCTCGCCGTAAAAATGTCGATTACATTCTTCACACCGTCTAAACATTTGAGATCTATCACACGCGGGTGTCTTATAACATTTTTGACATATGAAACTACATTTATGTTCGCCATCTCTCTTATATGCAACATTACACTCGCGACAAAATTTATCAGCCCAGTGGAATAAAGCTTTAATGTTTTTTATAGGTTGATAATGACGTTCCAGAGGAAAATATCCGATATCCACAATTAAGCTGGGTTTTGGAGTTCCCTGAAAAGCTACACGTCTGTCATGCGTGATAATCGGATCCTTGTTGCTCTCAACATGCCAGACAATGAGAGCTATATTCTCTTTTTTAACAAGCTGTTGATACGTGGCGATTTCTTCGATGCTAGCTCGGCCCGGTTTCACTCCTGAATCTCGTTGCAATTTCGCAGCGAGATATTTTTGAATGCGTCCTTCTCTTTGTCGTATGTCCGTCCATGATACAGTCGTTGGTATATTATTTTTCTTCAATTGATACGCTTTTCCAACTATAATTGATCGCGGCAAACACATATTGTCATTATTTGTTATAGTTATTACCCCATAGAATCTGTTTTCACCGCACATCCTATTCCGGGCACCACCACTCATTTTCTCAGTAAAATGCAGTTGGAGAAAAAATTTACTATTCCGGGGTATCTCGCTTCCACTTTGAGTGAGACGCGTGAGCAGTTTTATAACATCTTCAAGGGTGATCATTGAAATTGGTCTTGGTGTTAAATAGCTCGGATTGCGTATTAGTTGAGCCTCGGTAGTATATCAAAATTGTGCACCACAAACGTCATCATTATTTGGCCGCTGGCGAATGATACCGAGAATTTCCTCCGCGAGAGAATCCACCCATTCGATATTGGACATATCTTTAGGAGGCTTCGAAATATTGAACACGAGCTCGCGTTTAAGTGACTTAAATCTTCTAAACTCTCTTTCAATATCTTTCACTTTGTCTAACCTTGATGCACCGCTTCCTTGTTGTTCAGCCGCACCCTTAAACGATTCATCAATTAATAATTTTCACTATTTTAACTTCAATGATTTCTATCCTTACCAAAAATTTCAGCTAGCAACTCGTCTGCCGCTTGGGGAGAAACACCTGCACTTGTGGACGGAAGATTTTCCTCAGCTAACGCTGTATTCACTCCTTCACTTGCGTTATTTACTTCTTCACCTGCATTATTCGCTTCCTCACTCACGTTATCCACTTCTCTATCTTCTAAGATTGAGAGTAATTCATCCAATTCTTGACTTTCCCCGGCCATGGTTTTTCTTCGACTGTCTCATTGCCCCGGGCACTTTCCATATCTATCCGTAACTTTGATATTGACACCAAGATCTTTCATATACTCATTTACATCTTCACCGGTGTCTTCGAAGTGCATTGTTACATAAAACCCGTTTAGTCCCATTCTTTCGATTTTTCTTTTTTGAGAAAGCTGGCCTGTTAGTATTTCTCCTACACTGTAGATTTCTTCTTCGTCCCATAACACACACCCAAGTAAACAGCATCGTACTAGCAATGGAGGAATACATTTTAACTCCTCTTCCTCTAGACGATAGACGCATTCTTTAGATTTTATTATGACGTCACACAGATCAATTAATATTATTTCCAATTTACTCCCAGAATGTTTGACAATACCGCGAGCCCCACCCACCCCCGGGACCTCTACAACGCACATTTCTTTTGAATTTGCGAGATCTGCGCCCAATTTATTAATGAAATACTTGTGTGATAAATATTCAGCCATCTCAAAGAATGTGTTAGACCATTGTTCGGGCCGTACACATATGTGGGATGGAGATCTCACCTGTATTATTTCGGCCACACATTCTGACTCTGGAATGATGGGGGGAGCGGAAATGATAAGACCATCTTTTTCCATTCTTTATATCAGACTGAGTTTTATTTGAAACATTTATAGACAATATATACAAACATGAGTGCCAGTAGGAAATTGAAGCCCCAACCTATCGCTGTGACGAGTTCAGAAGGTTTTTCGTTTTCCTCCTCCTCTTCGTCGATCCATATCGAATGATCGAGAATATTGAAAGTGCGATTTCTGCGGCGGCGAAGCTGATTCGCGAGCTCCTGCAGAATACTCAGTCGCGGATCCAACTGGGAATACTCGCGGTCCATGTCTTCATCGGGAATACCGTATTGCAACCGCAAGAGTTCCCGATGAACGTCAAAATCTCGCGTGAACTATTAAAAAAGATCATTTTCACGAGAAGAACAATAGAGAGAAAGAGAGAGAGAGAGTAAAACGTTCCTTACCGGATCTATCACGCGTGGTGTCATTGGAAGAAATGGAGGCGTTGGAGAAGAAAGGAATCGAGAAAGGTAAGTAATCAATTAATTTCTTTTATTTATTTATTTTTTAAATTCTAAGTTATAAAAAACTTACGATTAAGGTTAGATTTAAGCATACAGACCGTTATAATTCTGAATAAAAAATACTTTTCATTCACAGGCCTTTCTTCACCACTCTTTCATACAAATACACTTTTTTTTTATTTTTGTTTTTTCAATGTTCATACACACACACACACACACACACACACACACACACACACACACACACACACGCATTCATTTTTTTGAATTGTCTTTTTTTTGATTTTATAATTTTTCAATTTTTGAATTATTCTATTTTTGAATTTATTTTTATTTTTCTATTTATTTTTAAATTTTTAAATTTTTCTATTTTTTTATTTTCCTATTTTTGCATTTATTTCTATTTTTGAATTTTTTTAATTTTTTAATTTGTATAAATTTTTCATTTTTCTATTTTTTAATTTTCCACTTTTTCTATTTATTTTTATTTTGAATTCTTCTTATTTTCAATTTTTTCAATTTTTAATTTTTTAATTATCTATTATTATTGATTATCTATTATTATTAACAAACTTATGTTGAAATAACCTAGGTATTTTAGAAAAAAATATATTGTCACGGAATCGAATGTTCAATTCCCTTTCTCTCTTCCCTCTCCATAAATAAAAGAGTGTTGTTGCGAGCTACAACTCGAAAAACACGTAGATTTGAATAATATTTTAATGAAGAAAATAGTAGATTATTCGTAGTAATCACGGTTGCAGTTGTGCCCAAAAAATAAAAATAAGGGAACGGTTTGCCGCGGTAAAACACTGAAGTGTACCGATGTCTGAAGGACAGAGGTTTTCGGACAAAATAAGTTTATTCAAAAATAAATGCTATAATTTATATATTTTCAACTAACACCAAATAATTTATTTGAGGATAAATCAAACGTCTAATTTGAGTCAATATGATAGAGAAAATTGTAATCGCTTCAGCGCAAAATTGAACTTACAGTTGGAATTGAAAGAAACTAACAACGGTTTATGGTTGAAGTTGAACTGTTGGAATTCTAGTGGATGTTGCTGGGGATGTAGATGACTCTCTTGTTGTGCAATTGGTCTGATGCAGGACACTGGATTCTGATAGATGCAGCTCAGAATGCTCGAACGATGGTTGTTGGTTCATCGTAGAATGACTCAAAACGTTTCTTCTTGAAAATGCTTCTACTTTACTTTAAACTAAAGACTTGAACTTTACTCCGAAAGTATGAATACTTTAGTTGATCGAGTAGATTTTGAGTAGAGTAACATTCTCGATAGAAGACTAGTTACTGGCGATGTTCACTCGGACAGAGTAACACTACTGATTGCGTACTTGTTACTGCAAGCGATGTTCACTCGGACAGAGTAACATTACTGAGTGCGTATTTGTTACTGCCAGCGATGTTCTTCTGTAAATCACTTCTTATAAAGGAAAAAAAGTGGGAATTGATAGACATGTCGGACTGTTTAATTTCGGGCGGGCCGACGCCTCTTTCCTTCTTTTTTTACTTTTCCTAATCCACCCGCGCCTCTGTTGACATGATGATGCTAATTCAGGTCAGCTAAGGATTAGTCAGTTTTATTGTTCTGACTAATTCTGTCGCCTCGAAATTGAAAGAAAAATCAAAATCAGAGGTAAAAGTGAACTTTAACTTTGGCATGTGCGTGTCCCCTCTCAGGTGTTTCACCTCACGGTGTTTCTTAGATGCACCGACGTCTTTTCTCTCTCTCTCCTAGCCACATTGCCTTATATCACTCTATTTAAGTGCGTTGAACTCGGCACGTCAATGGTTTTTATTATTTCCATTATAATGACTCCGGTCAATCATAATTGCTAGGGTTTTTTAGAAGTTCACCGATTTCAGGGCTCGTAACAGTGTGTATGTTTTTTGTTTCTAAAAATTATTGATCTTATGTCATTCTGGGAAAAAGAACAGCAAGAAACACGTCAGTGGGTCAATTAAAGAATAAATACGTCTTTTTCTTAAATTTCCTCGATTATTCATTACAATTGGTGTCAGAAGTGTTACTCCATATTGCCATCAAGAGAAGTGACCAATAAAAAACCAAGAAAATATCAAAATAGAGGCAGAAGAAAATTTGGACATTGCCGATAGTGTTCCGTCGGATCGAGTGCAACACATCACATAAGATTTAATAAGATGAGTGAAAATTCAATCAATGATGAAGACGTTCATCTCCACGGACCAAGACCTCAGCGATATCGTCCGTTCTCTGTACCGGAAGGAAGGAATTGGAGAAATGAAATGGAGAAGAGGTTGGAAGCAATGCAAAGACAATTACGAGAAGAAATTACCCAAGGCCATCACTTGCTACATGAGGAAATAACTCAAGGTCTTCAACAGCAACATGAGGAAATGACTGAGAACCTCCATCAACAACGTCAGAACATCACTGATGATATCCGTTCAACGTTGAGAGAATTATTGCAGGAGAATAATAACCTGAGACAACCATCAAGACCAACAGATAACTCGGATAATGTTTTCAATCTTCCTAATGCTTTCAATGGTAGAAATGATGCTAACCATAGAACTTCTGAGTTTCCTAACCCTGTAAATGCTTATCTCAACCCTTCTTCATCGAATTTCAATGCTTTTACGGAAATTAAGCCGACGACCTATGACGGTACTATGCCTTTGTCCCAATATTTAAAACGTTTCGAAATCGTAGCAGAAAACAAGAAATGGTCCACTGAATCGAAAGCATCTCAACTCTCTGCATGTTTACGAGGGAAAGCATTGGAAGCCTTGGAGTATTTGGATGACTCTGATGTAAAAAACTATGAAAAAATTAAACAAATCCTTAACGACGAGTTCAGTGATGAACACTTTTCTCGTATGAACTACAATCAACTCGAGTACAGGAAACGTAAGGATAACGAAGATTTTGCGACTTTTGGTGAAGAAATTAAAAGACTCTGACGTCTCGCTTTTCCAAAAACGCCTCATAACGAACGGGACACCATTGCGTGCTGGCATTTCATTCGTGGAATTCAAAATCCTCACATCCCTTATCAGTTACGATATGAACGAATCACATCTTTACGTATAGCTATGGAACGAGCAACGGAACTTGACGCAATCAGGAAGACTTTGCACGATGAATTCAATTCTTTTTCTTCAAGAAAAAGAACATTTGAGCCACGTTCTTACGAATCCAACGACATGAAAATTCCAAATTCTAAGGATTCAGAAAAAGCTTCTTCATCCTCCAAAAAATCAACGATTGAATGCTACAAGTGTAATAAATTTGGGCATTATGCAAATGAGTGTCGGTCAAATAACAATAATAAATCTTTTAGAACCTCAACACCACATTCTTCCAGAAAGAACACCACTGACCAATCAAGACCAGTTTCAACAAATAAAAGTCAGAATTGTAGGTGCACAACTAATACTGAGTATCCTAATGATAATGTAGATTCTCAAGAAAAACAAAATGAACAACAGGAAAACTAGTTCGAGTCAATTCGGTGGGGGACGAATTGACTCAAGACGAACAAGCTTCCAACAAATGTTACCAGTCGATCATTAACAAGCAATTAGTGGATTTAACCTTGAAATTAACAGGCCAAGTTGATAACAAAAAATGCTGCATGCTGATCGACACTGCCTCGGATATTTTTATTTTGAATCCTAAATTTTTCAACAAAAAGTCTACAGCCTTCCAGGAAGTTCACCAGCCTATCAACATTTTCACCGTCGCCAGAACACCTTTTCCTCATTATTCTGTTCAAAATACAACGATTCATATCGCAGGATTATCAATCAATTTAAATTTAGTTTTGGCAGACATTTGTGAAGATTGTATTCTTGGGCTGGACTTTTTACATCAATCAGGACTTCTGAAGAATTTTGAAGAAATCGTGAAGAAGAAATTTGATCCTAAAAGTTGTAGGAAGACAGTTGCAGTTCGGGAAGTAATTCAACACATTCCAGAGACATCAAAACATAAATTACCTGATTTTTTACTGAAACTATTTAACAAGTCTTCAGATCACCTGGATCAAGAACAGACAATGATTTTGAAGGAGTTTTTAATCAAATTCCAACAAGTCTTTTCGAAAAGTGATGATGACTTAGGACGATACAAAAGCATCAAACACAAGATTATCATTGAAAATTCTAAGCCAATCAAACAGTCACCTAGGAGGATTCCTCTACAATTTCGGGATAAAATTAACAAATTAATTGATCCCATGCTGAGACGAAAAATCATTGAACCTAGTGTAAGTCCGTGGGCATCTCCCATAACTTTAGCACCTAAAAAAGATGGATCTATTCGTTTCTGTGTGGACTTCCGCAAGGTCAATGATGTCACCAAAAAAGATGCCACACCATCACCAAGAACTGAAGATATTTTTGATGCAACTGCGGGATCAAAATGGTTTTCTACCATTGATTTGAAGAGCGGTTATTGGCAGATTGAAATGGATCCTGAAGATAGAGAAATCACAGCGTTTACTATTGGAAACGAGTTATGGCAATTCACAGTTATGCCTTTTGGATTATGTAATGCTCCAGCAACGTTCATTCGTGTCATGAATAATGTGCTGAAAGGTCTTGTAGGGAAAATCTGCTTAGTTTTTCTCGATGACATTATCGTTTTCGGGAAAACTGAGGAGGAACATATGAGGAATCTTCAACGAGTCTTAACTAGATTACGTGCAGCCAATTTGAAAATTAACCCAGAAAAATGTATTTTTTTCCAAAGAGAAGTTCCTTACCTTGGACACATTGTCAGTGGAGATGGGATTAAATGTGATCCAGGGAAGATTGAAACCATTGTTAATTGGCCAGTTCCAAGATCCAAAACTGAACTTCAGAGCTTTTTAGGACTATGTTCTTACTATCGGAAATACGTTCAAGGATTTGCCACCATCGCCAAACCATTACATCGTCTTACAGAGAACAACAGAACTTTTAATTGGACCCAAGAAAGTCAAAACACTTTCGAGACATTAAAATGCGTTCTCACATCTTCACCAATCTTAACGCCTCCTGTACCTCATTTACCATTTGTTTTAGATACTGATGCATCCCAGTTTGCAATTGGAGCGATATTGTCACAAATTCAGGATGGTGAAGAAAAAGTGGTAGCATATTACAGTAAATGCCTTAATAATGCTGAGAAAAATTATTGCACGACAAGAAAGGAATTAGTAGCAACTGTCAAAGCAGTAGAACATTTCCAACAATACCTATTGGGTGGAAAATTTTTGATAAGAACTGATCACGCAGCACTCAAATGGCTTCTATCTTCCAAGAATCCAGCTGGACAAATGGCAAGATGGTTAGAGATTTTATTCATGTTCGATTTTGAAATTACTCATCGTCCTGGTCGACAACACACAAACGCGGACGCCCTTTCAAGAAGACCTTGTGATTGTAGCAAATGCAATCGCATCAACCAGCAAAACGAAGACACATCAACGCGAATTTATCGAACGACATTATCCTCAGACGACGATTTCGATTGGGAAAAATTACAATTAGAAGATTCTGTTCTTTCGATCATTATCCAGTGCAAAAAAAATCAACGACGTCCAAAATGGCAGGAAATTTCACATTTAAACATCGATATGAAACTTTATCTACTGTATTGGGACTCTCTGAAATTGGTTGATAATAAGTTATTCCGAAGATGGGAATCAACAAATCAGACAATCACTAAATTTCAATTGGTCGTACCTAGAAGTCGTATTCCTCAAATTTTACATGAAGCTCACACTTCTCCAACGGGTGCAGTTTGCCAATAGAAAGTCAGAAAATTTTTTGAGACCGTATTTTTATAAAATTGTGATGTTTTTAGTACAAAATGTCGATTTCTGAAAAACACGTACTGATCGATTTTCTTGCAAATTTTTCCTGAAAAACTGTCACTCATTCCGCAACTTTTGAGCCTAGTCTGATGATGGGATAATAATGGGATCTATTTTTTTCGAATTTTTCAATTTTTATGATCTCAATTTCCATAATTATGACCGTTAATTTTCAGTTAAATATATTACAACATATGATTATGTATCAATTCTCATTCTATTCCTTCAAAATCGATTTCTGAAGGACATAACTAATTTTAAAAGTGTCCAGTTCATATGTGCGTTTAAAAGTTGGCGCTTTCCAAAATCAATTGCAGCCTTAGATTACGGTCGGTAATGAAAATTGCGTTGGATAACCTAGCGGCTGAGTATCGTTCGTGTCCCCGACCTCATATCTGGATAAGAATTGGAGTGTTGTTTTCATTCCCGTATTCACAGTGTCTCCTAACCTACAATAACTTCTTTCAAAGCAATATCTGTGGATTTCCACTATTCATTTTTTGAAAGAAAACTATTCATTGTGAAAATTTGTACGATTTCGAATTTCGGGATGTATAATTTGTGCTGCAATCCGTTACAATTGGAAAATCATAGAGTGAAGAAAAGTCTCCGGCGTGCTTCCGTTACTCAACAAAATTTACATAATTTAAGTAATGATGACTTTCTGTGCACGTCGTGTAGAAAGGAATTGGACTCAATAAAGACTGCTCCTGTTGCTAATGATGATGAAGCTGAAAGTGAAGTCGAAGATGCTGTCACTCAGAGGACTCTTTCATCAATTTCAACAACGACGTCTGGTAAGATCAATTGAACATTGTTGAGAATTTTTAATTTTTTTTTATTTCATCAAAACAATTTTTTAAATTGAAATAAATGATTGATCCCATTACTATTCACAATTAGGAGATGCAGATGAACAGCTAACCTCACAAACTAGTAGTCTGTCTCAATTGAGCTTAGAAACTGTGTTGCCTGCAGTTAATAATGCAATGGCATTAATGAATCAATCTCCAATTGTTAAAAAACAAGTTGATAATCAATCTTATTTGCTAAACAGAGTGCAAAAAGTATATCATGATTTGAGTACGACTTTAGGAATATCGAAAGACACTGACGATGCAAGTAATTCGAAGGACTTCTTGGAGATGATTGAAAAATTCAAAATGAAATTTATCGATAATAATACAACACGATCTGAAAAAATTCAGATCCTCACACTTCTTCCTGAAACGTGGGGTATATCCCGAATATGTAACCTAATGGGCTCTTCAAGATACATGGCATCTTTAGCTAGAAATCTCCGTGAGGAGAAAGGGATTCTTCCAACACCAATTGCGAAGTTAGGCTGTTAACGAACTTTCCCAGATGAAAACCACTTATTCATTTCTCATTCAGTGAAGATAAGTTGAATTTTTTAATTTCTAGGTCGCCCATTATCGAGTGATATCAAATCTCAAATTTTGGAATTCTGTATTGATGATGAAATCAGTACGATATGCCTGGGATGAAAGATTATCTTTCCATTCGAAATGATGATGGAAAACGTGAACATACCCAGAAACGACTTATTCTCTCCAACTTGCGCGAATTATATGAACTTTTTAAAGAACGACATCCTGGTTATCGCGTTGGTTTTTCTAAATTTGCGTCATTACGTCCTCAACACTGCGTACTTGCAGGTTCTAGCGGAACTCACACTATTTGCGTTTGTTGTATGCATCAAAACGTCAAGCTGATGATGTTAGGTGAGTGTTTATTAATAAAATTTTTGTCGAAGAATAATCATGATCTTTTATTGCAGGGTGTAATTTAGCAACTTTAACAAGCCAATTAGCAACACCAGTAAAGCTTTATAGTGATTGCTTTAGAATAATTATGGGTCAGCAACCAGCTTCTGAATATTATTTTTCCAAATGTGATGAGTGCCCAGGAGTACAAACTTTGAAAGATTTACTGTTGGATGTACTTGATCAAAATGGAGTTGATGAAATAACTCACAAATATTGGATTTCGAAGCCTCGTACAAGCTTGGAGACATTTGTGAAAAACTCAACAGATTTTGTAGACAATTTTTGTGAGAGTATAACCGATCTCTTACCACATCATCATATTGCTAAAGAAGAAGCAAACTATTCGAGATCGTTAAAAGAATCTTTAAAAGAAAATGAGTACATTGTGATCTGCGAATTTGCGGAAAATTATGCCTTCGTTATTCAGAATGCGGCGTCTGGATTTCATTGGAATAACAATCAGGCAACAGTTTATCCAGTCGTGATTTACTATAAAGAAAATAATCTACTCATTCACAAAAGTGTAGTTATAATATCAGATTGCTTATCTGACGACGCAGTTGCTGTTCATGAATTCACTAAGATTAAGAAGGAACGTTCAGATTCAAAGAATTTTCGTTTTCTTCAGAATCACAAATTCAGAAAATATTCAAACGTGTAAGGAATTGAATGCTATCCAGTGAAAAAAATAACGAAATATAATAAGAACTTTATACTACTACAATCTTTTGCTTGCGATAAATCTGTAAACTAATATATAAACTTGAAATAATCATAATATATCAGACAATTTTCAATAAGAGCTTTTGTGTATAGTTTTTTTTCTCAGATAATTTTGAAAATTCAAAAAAAAATAGATCCCATCATTATCCCATCATCAAACTAGGCTCAAAAGTTGCGGAATGAGTGACAGTTTTTTAGGAAAAATTTGCAAGAAAATCGATCAGTACGTGTTTTTCAGAAATCGACATTTTGTACTAAAAACTTGAAAATTTCATAAAAATACGGTCTCAAAAATTTTTCCAACTTTTTATTTGCAAACTGTGGTCAAAAACACAAATTTTTAAAAAAAACCTCCCAATCGGACCATTTTTCGCAAAGTTATGGGCATTTTTTAAAAAAGTATCGTTTTTTTTGAAAAATTGATTTCTCAGAAACGGCTTTACGAAAAAAATGAAAAAATTCAGGAAGGCCTCTTCCAACTGATACTATAATATAAAAAATTATGAAGAATATCCAAGATGCAAAAGCCAAATGGTGTCCGATTTGGCGTGGAATGCCCCATATATATTCAAAGAGAAGACATCTTCTCCAATATGGCGCCGAACAGCTGGGTATCAAGCCGCTGCACCCTCTAGGGAGCAGGGGCCTAATATACAGCTGAGTCAGCAGGCCACAACACCCTCTAGGGATCAGGGGCCTAATGCCCAGTTGGGCATGAAGCCACTGTGCCCTCTAGGGGGTAGTTTCAAAATTCAAACGAATCGTCAGTCGGTAATGAGTTCTTCATTACCCACCGGAAATGTTTGAATTTCATTTCATTTATATATTGTCACGTATTTTCTAATCCACGGAAAATTAAAATATTCGTGAAACTCAATAAAATCAAAATCTCAAAATAAATCAATCAAATCAAACAACGTTAATTGTTGGGCGCCAGGACGACTTTTCGTCCGAAAATCTAAACAAACCAAAAATATCAAAATTCAAATCCAGGTGAATATCCGACTAGTCAGCAACAAAAGGATTTCAAAATCCTAATGACCGCGGAGGCGGCTGGATTCAAAACTCACCTGTAAATGGATCGAAAGGAATACAGATTTCAAAAAAATAACATTCAATTTTTGTTCTGTTATCTTTAATTTTTAGAGCGATATTTTTTCTATGCTCTCTTTTTCAAAAAATAAAAAAAATATTACAGCTATAATAATAACAAAAAATATTTAGTTACTGAATTTAAATTTGGTTGGATAATATCAAAATTTTAATCAATGTCGGAACATAACACATTAAAAATTCATTCAAGTCTCTATATAATTTTATTTGTCAAAAACGAAAAAATTAATAATAATCAGAATTAATTCAAAAGTCTCGACAAATTTTTACAAACACGATGAACACTAATTAACAACACAATTACATTGTCGTTAAAAGAAAATAGTCAAAAAAATTTTAAATCCCAATTTGAATTAATTCTGATTTCCCGCGACGAGTACCTTAAGGCTCTATAGCCGCATGGACGATCGGCGTCCTTTGAAAATGCGCCTTTATAATTTTCCAGCGATAAACATGATTTAATAAAGAAATAAAATAAAAAAAAATTAGACGAAACAATCGCCGTTATTGAATGAATAAAAATAATAATAATAATAACCAAAAATTATCGTCACATAAAACAAATTATTATCGCTGGAAATTAAATGCTGACAATTTAATAAATAAAAATAAATCACAAATTTTATTTAATTCTCCCGACAATAATTTTCCGAAATTAACAAAGAAAATAAAAAAAAAATTACGAGAAACGGGAATTCCCAATTTAAATTTCATCAAAATAAAAAAAGAGGGTGCGTGGGATCCCCGCGCGGTAGAAGTGAAACTTCTTGCCTATGAGGTATAGATCAAGATAAATTATGAGTATTTTTTTAATGCACAAGGGATAAAATTTCTCGTTCGTTAACGAAATATAATTTTTTTCACAACCAATAGATTTTTTAAACTCATTGTGTTTGTGAATATTTCTGGAATTGACCGAGATAGAGCGATTTTGTCACAATCTTTCTCTCGTGTAGCTCTTGAAATTCTCTACAGGAAAGGACGAGGGCAAAATTGCCTTATCCTCCTGAAATTTCGAAGTATTTAAAGAGAATTGCTGATAAGATGAAATTAATCCGTCTGAAAACTTTGTTAGATATATATTTTTTTAATTCCAGTTTTTCAAGGATATTTATAAAATTGAGCGAAATAACAGACTTTTTCTGGAGAGCTTTTTTGTAAACAATCTGAAAATGTGCGAAAATGGTTTCCACATCAATTGCCTTATTTTGCTCAGTTTCTGAGATATTCATCAAAACCTTATGACACCGTATAGATATATACGTCTCCGTTGCGATGTTTTTTTCTTTTGAAGAATATATCATAATTTAATAGAGATATACTTAGGAAAAGATTCGAGTGAATTAACGCTGTCTCTCTTAGTTTCTGGAATGTTCATAAAAAATTGACGAAAGCAAAAATAGACTTATAGCTGGAGTTTCTTTTCCAATAATTTTTCACGAATATCTTGGGAGATCCTTTTGAAAACATTTATCAAATAGAAATAACAGAGAAATAGTTTTATTTCTGAAAAAAATGACTTTGTATTTCAATGAGTTTTTGAGAATTTTGGAAACTAAACGAGATAGGGCAACTTTACACCGGAGATTTTTTATACGGAATTCAAAGAGCTACAAAGAAAGAAAGAGAGCGAAATAATTCTATTTGGCTTATTTTCCAAGAAATTTTAGAATTGTTAATGATAGAAAATTAACATTTTGGTTTATTTCTTCGCTATTAAATTGTTTTTCAATGAATATCCCGTAAACTAACCGAGATACAGCGGATTCGCCTGATTCTTTTTTTGCAGAGAACTTTAAGAGCTGCATGAATGGATGAAGACGAAATCGCTCTATCTCCCTTGGATTCCGAGATATTTTCAAAGAACTGACGGCTTTTCTCACGATGACACTAGCATGTAGCAAGCGATAGAAGGACTAGCGAATGAATCAACATCGGGTTTCTTCGGCTTCCATGCCCCACCAAATAAATTGTGGCTTCGGCACGCCTCGTATGTCGATTCTTTCGTTAGTACGACAATACACTGCAGCGTCACCTCGCTTCTCCCACTACCCGACTACCGTGCCTATAGAGCCTGCAGTCTCGCTCCCACTCTAGCTTCCCCCGCTAACAACGCAAGACTTCTCCTTTACCCCCACTTCTCGACTATCGCGTTCCCCTCAAAACTTGACGGTTTCGGTACACGCTCGAAAAAAGTTGGTCCCCTGCCAAAAGAAGTTTCACTTCAAAAATAAAAAAAATCTAACACGCCATGGAAAATCGTTAATGGCGGTTACCGGCGTCGTGAGACGCTAACACAACGTGAGAACAAAAAAAAATGTCTAACACTTTGCCGAGAATAAAACACACGCTTACCGGAGTGTTGTGTTTAGCCTCGAAATTCCAGCTCTCCTTCCAACCCCGGTAATCTCCAAATCCTCGGTAAAAGGTTATCTCAATTATATTAGTTGCAACTTTATTAATTGCTGAATTGCAACGATAAAATTTTTGCACAGCGAAAAACACGTCTGTATATTTTGCCACCAAAACGGAAAGTGAGGGAAGACGCCGGCGTGCGTCGAAAATTAGACCACAGGTGGCTCTTCCCATAATTAATCATCCAATGACATTTAAGACTGTCTTTTATCGCTGGTATTGTTTTACTTTTATCCCGGTAATTAAATGAATAATAAAAAAATAAATCTTATAGTTCCATGTCAAAAATTCCGTTAAAAATTCTATGATGATGTCTTGATTAAATTTTATCATAATCAATTGATATAGAATTAATTATGATTTTCCAGACGTCCTTGATTTCCTCAATTCTCCGCCAATCAAAATCCAGAGTCCAACGGACAGCTCCTCCCATCGATTTCCAATTCCTGCGTCGATAACTTCCTGCAGCTCTCCGTGAGACTCGTCCGTCCGCTAGCGCCTCCTTCCGTCATGAAGGAAAAACTCCGGCAAGAGCGGGAATATTCAAGGCGGAAAGAAATCAAATAAATCAATAAAATAAAAAAATTATAATTGTCATTTCTCATTTCTCGTACTCTCCGTTATGGTGGATGAATAAATGAAAAAAACTATTTTCAACGCGATACCGGTCTCACACAAAAAAAAATAAAATAGTAACGCAAATATGGCGTTACAACTAACTCCCTCCAGACCGGAAGCGGTGGAAAACCCTCGGCAAACATAGCCAATAAACCACCATTAACGGATTTTCCAAGAAACTCGAAATTTGTTTGAATCCACATAATAAACCCACACAGACATAACTATCAACAACAAATATGATAGAGGAGACAGTAACCAGTCACAGAGACAATTTAACTCATTTTTATTTTGCCCATAATCTTTGGCAACAAAGCAATACAAAAGAAAATCGGTCCGAGACCCTCTCTCCACTCTACCTCGTGCTGCGCAACAGCCAAACGTTCATAAAAAAAAACAAAAGAAACGCTAAATTTCGGGCAGCGATAAATAAATAAAAAAAAACTGCATCTTGCTGAACCCGCAGCGATAATAATGATAAAAGAAAATAATAATGAAAATTGTGGCGCAAGCGACGATAACCATTGGTCCGAGACCCTCCCCTGTATCAAAACTAATATCGTTTGTTCTTCAACAATGCGTCTTTTTTGTTTCGATACCACAATGGTGGCGTTAAGCGATATCTCGCCGGGAAACAATACGGGCAGATGTCGCCATAAACACCTCGTGTGCCGCAACACCCACAAAATGTACATCGCGGCTCGAGTGGACAACGTCCGGCGTTATGGTACGGAGAACGGCAATTGAAGCAGTAACGCACATCGCACGTTTCCGCCCATAACTCCGGAAACTTGGCCAACCGATCCGCGAGATGGTACGCATTGAGCTCTGCCTGTTTCTTTGAAATGAAAGGACAGAGCTCAATTTTCCGCAAAGGCCTCGGTTTTAACTTCGGCATCACATGCGCCGGAAACGCAAGTAATGCCTCCATATCCTCGTCGATTATTTTCGGCGAAACCTGACACGAAAAATCTCTACAAGTGACGGTATTCGTCACGGCGCCCCTTGAGACCTTCGCCGCAACCGTCTGCGTCGACATGGTACGCGTGGTACTCGCCGTAGCCGTAATCATGGGTTGGCTGCAGGCTCTACGCATGGCCTCAGCAACCATCATCTCCATCTTCCGTTGAAGACTCAACCAAACGTCTTGGTCTTCCTCGATGTTCAGCATGGCCATAGCATCCAACAACGAGTAAAACTTGGCATGCTCTTTCGTCTCAAAAACAAATGGCCACATCGTAACTGAAACATGCGCGGAAAGGAAAAACCTGAGGTTAAAATTTCCGTAATCAAAAATAAAAAAAAACATAGATGAATGAAAACAGTCAACAATGAAACTCGAATAACTGAACTTAAACTTTCCAATTTCATTCATCATCGTCAATGATTACGGGATTTTCCGCCCATACAGACTCGACCAAAACCAAATCTTTAACATGATGACGACCAACAACGACGCCATCATCGTTCACAACTTCATATACAAGCGGCGATATTACATTCGAAATATGGTAAACGTCAGTAGAGTACTTCCGGAACAATTTCGCAGCTTGACCTTTTGCGGCGTTAAATAATTGCCGAATTTTACGTCTGACTTTATCACCAACATTGTAATACACCTCTGTATGAGGAGTGTTATAATATTTAGACTGCTGCGCGAATGCTTTATCCAAATTATCAATTATCAAGTCGTAATATTCGGCCATTCTCTCCATACGCTTCGCCCACGACTTTGTATCTGGCACCGGTATTGGTGCATCTTTCTCCGCCGATTTTCGGAAAAACAACGAAGCTCTAGGCTGACGTCCATAATTAAGAAACGCAGGTGACATATTCAATGTACTATGATGAGCGGAATTGTACGCGAATCTAAACTCCGATAAATGAACGTCCCACTCACGATGATCTTGACCAATGTAACAAATAATCATACTCTTCAGAACACGATTAACCCGTTCCACAGGATTCGCCTGTGCATGATAAGGTGGTGTCGTTACATGTTCAATACCAAAATTCTTGGCCATCTCGCGCATTTTCTTATTCGAGAACTCCGTTCCATTGTCCGTCAAAAGAACAACCGGAGCGCCATAACGATGTACGATAACATCTTCAAACGACTTCAAAATCGCAGATGCATCCGCACGTCGCAGTGGAACCAATTCAATTAACTTCGAGAAGATGTCTTGAAAAACGAGCAAATATTGATAACCACTTTCGGAGGGCGGAAATGGACCCATAATGTCCGTCGCCACAAAATACTAAGGTTCTTGAATACAACGTTGACCCATCAACCCAGCAGGTTTCTGCTGCGATACTTTGCAAGTTTGACAAACAACACAACCTCTTACAAATTCCTCAACATCTTTGGACATTCCTGGCCAATAATACGACAAAGCTACGCGAGCTAACGTCTTTTCCATACCAAAATGACCGGCAGTTGGCGGAATATGATTTTCGCCGATAATAGTCTCTCGTGACTCGCGCGGCGGTACAAGTTTCCACGCGTCTAAATCATCAGCCACGGTATCAATAATTGGACTCGCCCGATAGCGATACAATTGTCCATCATCGATCCGCCAACCAGACCATTTATTAGGATGTTTCTCGACATCAGCGAAACGTCTACTCTACCAAAAATCACTAACATCATCAGATGTCTTTGTATGAACTTTCGGCTCATTTGACTCAACGTTCGTAACACAAATTTCCTAAGTTTCTTGGTCGAGACAATCATCCTCAAACATTCGAGACAATGCATCAGGTACTCGATGCTCGGTACCCTTCCGATGAACAATGTCGTAATCGTAATTCTGCAACCCCAATGCCCACCTGCTTAACGACCAGCCGGGTTTTTGAGATTGTGCAACCACCGTAAACTACTGTGATCCGTAACCACAGTAAAGTGATAACCCTCAAGATAGCGGCGAAAATGCTCAACGGCCCAAATTACCGCAAGACATTCTTTCTCCGTTACCGAGTAATTTCTTTCAGCGGAATTCATCGTTCGACTAGCAAAACCGACAACATAATCAACACCCTCGATCTTTTGATACAACACTGCACCGAGACCATAAGCACTTGCATCTGTATGCAACTCGAATGGTGCGTTAAAATCTGGACATGATAAGACTGGAGCGGTAGTTAACGCCATCTTTAAAGTGTCAAAAGCACGCTGTTGATCATGTCCCCATTGCCAACGAACCGATTTCCTTTGAAGTAAATGTAACGGTTCTGCAATCGTCGAAAAATCTTTAATAAACCGACGATACCAAGCCGCCATTCCAAGAAAACGCCGTAATTGCGTTAAATTTCGAGGAGCCGGATAATCCTAAACTGCAGAAACTTTACTCGGATCGACATGTAATCTATCCGCATCAACAATAAAACCGAGAAATTGAACCGACTGACTGCGAAACACACACTTGTCAGGATTAATTTCTAGCTTTGCATCTTGTAATTTGATCAAGACCTTTTCCAGTACTTCCATATGCATTTCATAGGTTTCCGTGACGATAATAATGTCATCGAGATAAGCTAATGAGAACGGATCAAGATCAGGAGTAATAACCTGATCCATCATCCTTTGAAAAGTGGCCGGAGCATTAGTTAACCCGAACGGCATACCCACGTACTGCAAAAGACCTTTTCCCGGAACCGAAAATGCCGTATATTCCCGACACCGTTGACTTAGTGCTACTTGGTGATACGCCTCTCTCAAATCAAGCGTCGTAATATACTTCGCGGACCGTAATTTATCCAAAATACTCGTTAAATTTGGAACTAGATAAGCATCTTTCTTCGTTATTTTATTCAATTTCCGAAAATCAATACACATCCGATACTTATCTTTCTGACGAACCATTACCACCGGATTACTCCACGGACTATTAGATGGTTCAATAACTCCCATCTCAATAAGTTCGTCACATTGTTTCCTCATTGCCGATAAAACAGGCGGCGACATTGGATAAGCTCGCTGCCTTATGGGCGGATGATCACGCGGAATAATAATATCATGTTCCGTAAGGGACGTAAAAGCATTTTCTTTAGTACGCCGATACCGATATTTTCTCACAAGAGTCTCAATTCTCTGGCGCTCTTCGTCAGAAGTCTCTTGTAATCCCGCGATCTCCCCCGGTGGATTATTATCTCGAGTCTCAATTGGGTATCGAATGCCCTGATCATACAACCACCAACTGTTCGTATGATTCTCAAAACCTAAATCAAAAATCCCGAATGCTTCGATACCAAGTAGCATGCTCTGTGTTAACCCAGGCATAATCAAAAATTCGACATTCTTTATAACGCCTTTAATATCGACTGGAATGACGACGCTACCATGTACGGTCTCTTGACTACCGTTCGCCATCGAAACCGATGGTTGATTAGTCCAAGACACTGTTACGGCCACAACCCGAAAAACACGTGAATTTGGATAACCTTCTAATGAAGAAAATAGTAGATTATACGTACTAGTCACGGTTGCGGTTGTACCTATAATGAAAATAAGGGAACGGTTTGCCGCGGTAGAACACTAAAGTGTACCGATGTCTGAAGGACAGAGGTTTTCGGACAAAATAAGTTTATTCGGGAATAAATGCTACAATTTGTTTATTTTTAACCAGCATCAAATAAATTATTTGAGGATAAATCAAACGTCTCATATGAGTCAATACGATAGAAGAAAATTATAATCGCTTCAGCGTAAAAGTAAACTTACAGTTCAAATTGAAAGAAACTAACAACGGTTTATCGTTGAGACTCGGTTGTTTGAATGCTGATGAATATCGCTGGCGATGTAGATGACTCTCTGGTTGGACAATTGGGCTGATGCAGGATGCTGGATCCCAGTAGATGTAGTTCAGAATACTCAAACGATGATTGTTGGTTCATCGTAGAATGACTCGAACGTTTTTATGCAAGAATGCTTCTACTCTACTCTGAACTAAAGACTTGGACTTTTCTCCGAAAGTCTGAATACTTCAGTGGATTGATCAGAATTTGAGTAGAGTAACATTGTAGATTTGACTTGGTACTGATGGTGGAGAGCTGTGGTGCATTCACCTTTATATAGTAAAGAAAAAAGTCCCTGGGCGTTAACCAGAGGTGTAACCTGTCCCCTCATTTCCTCGTTGAAAGAAAATCGGCGCAGTAAATCCTTCAGAAGAGTGAATACAGTTTACGCTGGAGAGCGAACTGGCGTTGCTATCTTGTTTGTCGTCTGTTGGCAGGTTTCGAGTGTTTTATACCGATTCAAAGTTTTTTAGGTGCGTAAAGATCGAGTCTTTTAGTATGACTCACCTCGAAGTATGGAAATGCCGCTCGGTTTCAACTCTACGTTGATTTATTACAATTTTATATTATTTCTTTTCCTTTGCAGACAGAGATGAAAGAAATCGTGGGCCTCGCACCACACTCGTGTTACTCATGCTGCTCTGAGAGGCTTCCGTATCTCTAGCACTACACCGAGACTTTCTTGCAGTAATATCTCTATTAGTTCCCGGATGCGTTTCTCTAACCTGTGGAATATTCGTAGCTAGATAGATTTGCGGGACCGTAACAACACCTTAAGACCCAAACGTTTAGTCCAATCTGCCGGTACGTTACGAATACAAGATTTTTGTGCACCCGGATCGAACAACACGTAAAAACTCGCCAATCCGATCGAAATTGGCAAATAAATCCGTGAATTTAATGACTCTCGAATCGAACATTCATTAATCTCGACGTGAGGTAGATCTGCTTTTATTTCATTAATTGATTCGATACTTGATGTTCAACTTGGTGCTTCATCTGTAACCACCGAAACTGGGATCGATAAATCCGAACTATTCTGCTGCACTTCAAACAAACCAACCGATAGCTTCGTCAAATTATCCTCATCCAAAACATGACCCCTGAAGGATAACGAATCAGTACGGGATCGTCTACTGACTCTTCTGGAAGTTTCCCTGTTCCCGACGTGCTTTACACGGGGTGCAGTTGGTTACAACCTTTCCAGGACGACCGCAACCGAAACAATGAACGCCTTGACGTGGAGTAGCACTTGAACACTGGCTACGAAGGTGGTCAACCTGTCCACAACCGTAACACCGTTTAGTAGAACTACCACCTTTATTTGGTGGTCTGACAGTCGTTACCGCGTTCACGTTTATCTCAGCAGAATTTTCTTTATTTGCACCGGTAGTACCAGACTTCTGACTTTTCCGTTTTTTCTTAGGTGGCACCGGTGCCCCATTACTCTCCAAAGAATTTTTATTAGTCATCGATAAATTGACGGCGTTAATTTCACTACCCAGCGGCCCTTGATTACCAACATTACGCTTATTCACATTAGGTAGAACATAAGCGCAATCTGCATAAATCGTATCAGTCGCAGCAGGTGGGACTGAGAGCTTGGGTAAATTACGACGTCGATCATAATCTCTGACCAATTCACCGAACTCTTCAAATGTCCGGAATTCACTTCAAGCAATAACTTGAATGTATTCGCGTCGTAAATTGAAATACGCGACATCTAATCTTGCTCCTTCTGAAAAATTTTCATCTCCGGAAAGACTCCACATTCACCTCACATTATCGACATAATCTGAACCGCGCTCAAACTCTCCTTGTGTACGAACAATAATGTCGCGAACAATACGACATTTATCCATTTCAGGATCTGAAAAACGATGAATCAAGCCCCGTCGAAACTCTTCATAATTTCGAAATGAATTCTGATGTTCCAACCACCAATTCATTGCAATGCCCTTTAACAGAATCGGCATCACACGGAACGACTCATCATCTGCCATTCCACAAGCCTGTCTACAGATTTCAACACTATTCAGAAAAACCTTGACACTCTCATTTTGCTGTCCAGCAAATTTCAGATTCCAAGACTTTACTCGATCATAGGCCGCCAAATTCAAATGAGTACGACCGTGATGATTTAAACGATCCTCCATGTTTAAAACAGGCGCCAAAACTGGCGCAAACATTGGTACACCGTTAACGTGACGTAGCTCATACAACGCAGCCGGAAACATTAATGGATGAACCTGCTGTGATGTACTCATCGGTACGTCTGGTGCATTTGTTTGTAATGGACGACCGTTATTTACTAGTTATTCAAAAAACCATCAGAATGCTGTGGTCTTACACCACTGGCATCTGAAACCTGAGGAGGACTAGTCAAAGTGGAGTTCGACAATGGAACAGTCGGTACCTGAAAACCCGACGGTAAACCCGAAACTGTCGAATTAAACATGGACGCATTCAAATTTCTTCGTCCGGTACTAGCGATAGGATTAACAGTCGATTGTACAGTCGACGTTGAAGGACCTGAACTCGCCGTTACAATCACCTCGATAGTCGGTGCATTCTGTTCACTCGAAGTCGAAGTTGTATTTATTGGACGCGTCGCCATATCTTCTTCGTTCCACACGATATCTGGATTTGTAGACCGTAAAATCGCACGCGAGAGACGTTCTCTCAAAATTTCAATATCGCCCGCATCACTTGCCTCAAGACCTCGCAACATGTTTCGCAAAGCAGAGAGAGACAAACCCCGAATCCAATTATCAGTCTCAACATGATCAATATAAGATCCATGATTCTCTGTGTGACCATCCTGTATCTCATCCATCATTTTGTATTAATAAGTTACGACTAATACAAAACAATACAATTTCGGAAAATCAAATATAAATTCAGTAGCAACAAAAAAAAAATCTGTATTCCTATTCCAAAGTTCGAACAAAAAAAAATTAAACCCAAATTCCGTGATTTTATTTTTAAATCTATCAGCCTAACAACAATGGCCGACAATTTAAAACATGCCCCACGTCGGGCGCCAAAAAGTTGTCACGTATTTTCTAATCCACGGAAAATTAAAATATTCGTGAAACTCAATAACATCAAAATCTCAAAATAAATCAATCAAATCAAACAACGTTAATTGTTGGGCGCCAGGACGACCTTTCGTCCGAAAATCTAAACAAACCAAAAATATCAAAATTCAATTCCAGGTGAATATCCGACTAGTCAGCAACAAAAGGATTTCAAAATCTTAATGACCGTGGAGGCGGCTGGATTCAAAACTCACCTGTAAATGGATCGAAAGGAATACAGATTTCAAAAAAATAACATTCAATTTTTGTTCTGTTTTCTTCAATTTTTAGAGCGATATTTTTTCTATGCTCTCTTTTTTGAAAAATAAAAAAACTATTACAGCGATAATAATGAAAAAAGTATTTAGTTACTGAATTTAAATTTGGTTAGATAATATCAAAATTTTAATCAATGTCGGAACATAACAAATCAAAAATTCATTCAAGACTCTATATAATTTTATTTGTCAAGAACAAAAAAAATAATAATAATCAGAATTAATTCAAAAGTCTCGACAAATTTTTACAAACACGACGAACACTAATTAACAACACAATTAAATTGTCGTTAAAAGAAAATATTAAAAAAAATTTTATAATCACAATTTGAATTAATTCTGATTTCCCGCGACAAGTACCTTAAGGCTCTATAGCCGCATGGACGATCGGCGTCCTTTGAAAATGCGCCTCTATAATTTTCCAGCGATAAACTTGATTTAATGAAAAAATAAAATAAAAAAAAAATTAGACGAAACAATCGCCGTTATTGAATGAATAAAAATAATAATAATAATAACCAAAAATTATCGTCACATAAAACAAATTATTATCGCTGGAAATTAAATGCTGACAATTTAATAAATAGAAATAAATCACAAATGTTATTTAATTCTCCCGATAATAATTTTCCGAAATTAACAAAAAAATAAAATAAAAAAAAATTACGAGAAACGAGAATTCCCAATTTAAATTTCATCAAAATAAAAAAAATCCTACACGCCATGGAAAATCGTTAATGGCGGTTACCGGCGTCGTGAGACGCTAACACAACGTGAGAAAAAAAAATGTCTAGCACTTTGCCGAGAATAAAACACACGCTTACCGGAGTGTTGTGTTTAGTCTCGAAATTCCAGCTCTCCTTCCAACCCCGGTAATGTCGAAATCCTCGGTAAAAGGTTATCTCAATTATATTAGTTGCAACTTTATTAATTGCTGAACTGCAACGATAATAATTGCTGTATTGCAACGATAAAATTTTTGCACAGCGAAAAACACGTCTGTATATTTTGCCACCAAAACGGAAAGTGAGGGAAGACGCCGGCGTGCGTCAAAAATTAGACCACAGGTGGCTCTTCCCATAATTAATCATCCAATGACATTTAAGACTTTCTTTTATCGCTGGTATTGTTTCACTTTCATCCCGGTAATTAAATGAATAATAAAAAAATCAATCTTATAGTTCCATGTCAAAAATTCCGTTAAAATTTCTATGATGATCTCTTGATTAAGTTTTATCATAATCAATTAATATAGAATTAATTATGATTTTCCAGACGTCCTTGATTTCCTCAATTCTCCGCCAATCAAAATCCAGAGTCCAACGGACAGCTCCTCCCATCGATTTCCAATTCCTGCGTCGATAACTTCCTGCAGCTCTCCGTGAGACTCATCCGTCCGCTAGCGCCTCCTTCCGTCATGAAGGAAAAACTCCGGCAAGAGCGGGAATATTCAAGGCGGAAAGAAATCAAATAAATCAATAAAATAAAAAAATTATAATTGTCATTTCTCGTTTCTCGTACTCTCCGTTATGGTGGATGAATAAATGAAAAAAAACTATTTTCAACGCGATACCGGTTTCACACAAAAAAAAATAAAATAGTAACGCAAATATGGCGTTACAATATATATATTGTAACGAGGTTTCTCGTTACGGCTATCGTATCGGCTTATGCCACCTTCGGGTGAAGCTATTCAAGTGTAGAGCTCGAGGAGACTCACACATGAACAGCTAGAAAATACAACCGCGGTGCCATCTGCGTAAGATGACACCTTAAAGTTATCGAAAGCTAACTGACACGTCAGTGGGTTTTATATGCAGCTGAGGATAAGGCAGAAGCCCAGCTGAAATGCTGGCGCTCCACTAGAGATGTCGGAGTTATCTCCGGGCCTGGCAGTGGTGTGAGAGGAAGAATCACGCAGGCGCACGGAGAGACCTCTAGACGAGGAGAAGCAGCCTCAGCCGATATAAATAGACCCAACGACACGGTGTTCAGTTAGTCTGCCTTGGGCGGCAGACTCGAGAGGATCGGGAGACGTCCCTGGATCCTCTACCGCTCACTTCGGTGAGAGTTATCGTTGGTTGCCCGTAGCGTGGCTACGTGGCGTTTCTCGTGTGGATGGAGGCGTCCGGTATTCTCTGGTTGACGATAGACCAGAGGAATACTGCGGATGGGCTCATCCAGAGGCTATCGCGGAATACCCCAATTCCGACTTGTTCTCGCTAGAGGGACTGTGACTAGACCCACGCCCCTCTACCATAACCAGCACACTGGGTTACCGGGAATGGATTGCCCATGCCATCCATTGGGGTTAGTAATTCCCCGAGTAATTACTGCCGAAGGTTCAGCAGGTTAGCCCGAAACCGCCCTAAGAGGTTAAGCGTGGTGAGCCCAGGGAAAACCAGCACACAGTGAGTTTTGTTTATTCCTCCGGTAAAGAATAAACTGGCGCCCATGCTATCGAACCGTGTGTGTGGAAAGGGATGGCCGGAAGTGTGACGGGATTGGACGAAAACCCGTTACAATATTGTAATGAATAATCGAGGAAATTTAAGAAAAAGACGTATTTATTCTTTAATTGACACACTGACGTGTTTCTTGCTGTTCTTTTTCCCAGAATGACATAAGATCAATAATTTTTAGAAACAATAAACATACACACTCTTTTATTTATGGAGAGGAAAGAGAGAAAGGGAATTGAACATTCGATTCCGTTACACTACTTCCCCTTTTTTTTTTTTTTTTTTCTAATTCTTCTTATCTTCTCCTGGATCTCTGGGGGTGGGATCCTCTTCTATTCAGCCGGCCATCTTCCCTTCGTTGACGCAAAATTTACAATCTAATTGAACAGAAACAACCTGCAAACAATAAACCTAAAACTATCAAATAACTACTACAGTAATAGAGGAATAGTCAGCAACAACAATAATTTTATCCCGAGACTCAACGTCAAGAGATAACCTTTTTCTCTGGCGTTCCAGAGAATCAAACCTTAATCATTACTTCCAGCTTTTCACTAGGGAGTCTTCCCTGATCAGATGATTCACTTCACTTCCTAACTCAGTTACCTACTGAGGAAGGAAGCCTTCTCTACCATACTGCAGAGGGTTCACTCGAATCCCGTTTCGGGGATCTTCTCTGATAGGGGATCCACTTCAATCATTACTTCCGGCTTTTTACTAGGAAGTCTTCCCTGATCAGAGGATTCACTTCACTTCCTAACTCAGTTACCTACTGAGGAAGGAAGCCTTCTCCACCATACTGCAGAGGATTTACTGAAAACCCATTTTGGGGATCTTCTCTGATAGGGGATACACTTATTTTTTTTTTATTTTTTTTTATTTCTATAAATCATTCATCAAAATGACACAATCTGTCAACGTGTACAACTTTTAACTTTCCCCGTGGTATTTTCTGTATTCTGTATACCACATCATTGATTTTCGACTGAATAACGTAAGGTCCGTCCCAATCTCTCTGTAATTTGGGAGATTTTCCCTTAATTCTCTTCGGTGAAAATAACCAAACTCTTTCACCAACTTTGAAAGAAAGCATGATTGCCTTTTTGTCAAAATTCGCTTTCATTTTGTCACTTTTAATAATCAAGGTATCTCGAACAATGTCGTGTACTTCAGTCAATTTGTCTCTGAGTTCGGTCACAAATTGAGGAACTGTATGGTCTGTTTGATTGCTAGGAACATTTCCACGAATTATGTCCAGTGGAAGTCTCAAATCACGTCCCAGCATCATCATAGCTGGTGTGAATTCAGTTGTCTCATGTTTAGCTGATCGGTAAGCTAATAAAAATAAAGGAAGCCATTTGTCCCAGTCTTTTTGATTGTCAGCCACAAATTTTGACAAGTAATTCGAAATGGTTCGATCCAGTCTCTCTGCCATCCCGTTGCATTGAGGCCGTAAGGGAGTCGTTCTTGTTTTTTTTTATACCAAGTAACTTCATAACTTCCGAGAGAATACTGGATTCGAAATTCCTACCTTGGTCTGAATGTATTTCAAGTGGAAGTCCAAAACGAGAAAAGACATGGTTTACCAGGGCTTCTGCGACTGTGATCGTTTGATGATTGGGAATGGAGATGGCTTCTGGCCACCGGGTGAAGTAATCAGTTACAACCAAAATAAAACGATTTCCTTCCGTTGTCTTCGTTAAAGGGCCCAAAATATCCACAGCAATTCGTTCAAAAGGACTTCCAACCATGTACGTCTGAAGTTCAGCTTTTCCTCGACGCTTAGGACCTTTCTTCGCAAAGCAAATGGAACTTTTCTTACACCAGTTTTCTACATCTGCTTTGCAAGTTGCCCAGTAGAACTTTTCTCGAATCTTCGCCAATGTTTTGTTGATCCCAAAGTGTTCAAAAACACAAATTTTCAAAAAAAACATCCTAATCGGACCATTTCTCGCAAAGTTATGGGCATTTTTAGAAAAAGTATCGTTTTTTTTGAAAAATTGATTTCTCAGAAACGGCTTTACAAAAAAAAATGAAAAAATTCAGGGAGGCCTCTTTCAACTGATACTATAATATGAAAAATTATGAAAAATATCCGGGATGCAAAAGCCAAATGGTGTCCGATTTGGCGTGGAATGCCCCATATATATGTATTGTGAGGTAATTCTCGGGCCTAACGGTAAACCCGACAATTAGACACGCCTGAAAATAAAACCCTACGAAACAAAATCCAATGGGCGCCAGGATGACCTAAAGTTATCCAACAGATAATTTATCAATTCAATTAAGCAAACAAATATTAACCAAAACAAAATACTTCCTTATTTGGCTCGACTAACTCAGCGTCCACCCCATGGGTCTCTGTTGTGGGTTGAAATAAGGAAATAAAAAAAAATAAATAATTCAAACACCAGAATGTTTAGGGAAATCCAAAATGTAAATTTAATTTAATAAAATTGCTTCCAAAAAAAAAATTAATAATAATGAAAATAATTAAATAAACAATTTACTCGTGCACAGCACGATATTAATTATTTATACGTCACGAGACGTTTTAATAGACTTTAGTTATTTTATAAAATTTCAAAAATTAATTAATAATTGAAAAGTTATTAATTAATTTATCGTAAACAACATTAAAATGACATTCGGTGATACAAAATTTAAATTCAAATGGGATCTAGTGATGTCCCGCCAAACAAAATCACTATAAGAAAGTCACTAGCAAATTCCCTAGGGGACGCTACAATGCTGCCCCTGATTTCCCCAGAACATTAACCCAAAAATAAATTTTCACAATAAAAATTTTTAATATGGAAAGAATAAAATGAATAAAAAAATATATAAAAAAAAATCCTTTTCCTTTTCTTTTCCAGGAATAAAAAAAAATTATAATAATTAATTAAAAACAAAATTTGGTTATGTTTGATAAAAAAAAATAATGTCCAACGAATTATAATTTTCGAATAATAAAAAAAATTAAATTAATTGTCAACGAGAGATTTAAACAAATAAAAATTGAACTAATTAAAGAGAATTTCTTCACAAAATAGAGTGATCTCGAGAAACGATAATTAGCGTCGTCACAATACGACAATAAAAAAAAAATTTGAAGAAATTAAAATAAAATAAAAAAAAAAATGGCTCGACCAAAATTCTCTTTAACACAAAAATTAGTTAGTTTATTATTTTCGCTCACCAGACGAGTATTTCGACAACTCCAATATTAATTAATCTTTCAACAGATGTGGCGAACTTTTATCAACAATTTATGATAATTTCTCTACACAATAGTTAAATAATTTAACAGAAATAATTTCTCAAAGTTTCACGCCACAATACGAGCACGCGTCCAGAACGAGAGTGACGCCATGTTACTCTCGTTGGGAACAAGACGCCGGCCGGTACGAAAATTCCAACGTGGAGGGCTCCCATTGGTTGGTCAAGTCCAACTGCCATGAGTTCAACAGGTGACCACTAGTTGTCACAATTTTGAATTTCCATCTTCCAACGATGAGAAACAAGAAACTCCCAAATTAATTGATTTACGGAGTATGGTCAATTCTTCAAGATATTGACAGATGATGCTGGAACCTTCTCCAGTCCTCCTTCTTGTCCTCATCCGATGAAGCAAAATTCTATAGTTTTTTTCTTTTCCAAAACTCCAAATTATAGCCCTTTTCCTTGTTGTATTAATCGTCCGTAAGGTGCTGCACTCTTCCGCTCAATACGAAATATCGCCGATGAGCGGTACAATTCAAAAAAAAAATAAAAAAATACAAATTCATCAGATGATATATAAAAAAAATAATTATGATCTCCCATTGACAAAAAGTTTTGACTCCCATCCTGGACACTTTTAGTTAATAATTAACGCACCCAGACGACAACAAAGTAACGCGATGAAATATCACGTTACAACTTACCCCCCCCCCCCCCAGACTGGAAGCGATAATTAACTTTTGTGGTATTCTTTAAACATCAAAAATAAATCAAATATTTAACGAGATCAAACCCTTTTGTCAATCAGATCCATCGTGATCACAGAGACTAGGACAAAATGAATAAACGTTTCAATTCCATTGTTTAGTCTTTATTCCAAAAATATTCTCTAACCAATCTCTCCAAACAGCAACAAAAAAAAAATAATACTGTCTTCAACAATATCTGATCAAAAAAAAAATAGGGAAAATAAAATAATAATACTGGAAATGGAAGAATAATCGATCAGATATCGGTAGTAATTACTGCTTCTGGAAATGAAAGAGTCGCGAGACTAGAGAAAAAAACAATTCGTCGCAAGACGATAAAGACTAATGAACAATTCGTCACTTGACGATAAACTAAACTCTAATTATAACTGTGTCGCGAGACTTAACTTCGTCACGAGACAAAACCAAAAAAAAATATATAAAAAAAATATTCATAATCATATCAGTCGCGAAACCAAAACTACTTTTTACGCCCGAGTTTCTTGTGCCAGTCAATATACCAACTGGGTGGACTCAACTCATACTTCTCCCAGTGGCAGAACGGACAAATGTCGTGCGAAACGCCAGGTACTCCGCAACGACCACATAATGTGCCACGATCATTACGCAAGACGGTGATGCAGTAATCTAAATTGTGCTTCGGTTGTTGGCAGTTAAAGCATCCACCAATCTCCAAAGGACGACCACAAGCAGACACCTTCTCCTTGAGCTCCTTCACCAAACCCTTTACAATCTCGCGCGATTCGGCACGAGAAATGAATGGGTGAGGTATACGCCTCGAGTCGAAGTCGGTTTGGGTTCCGACATCCCGACCCCGCTTCACGTCATTCACCCACTCGCGTCCACAGGTCTCACATGGTGGCCAACCAATAGCCAGAGTTGGTCGCGCGACGAAAACTTCAATGCCTTGAGCAACTCGGCGCTCGAGAACTGATTGTATCGTACGTCGACGACTTGACGATACTTCGACACCGAATATCCGCTCGCTGTCTTCCATGCGACTTTCCGTCAACCGACGGTCAGGACTACCCAGATGCTCGAACAAGATCGAAACGATCTCTACTTGGAGGCCAGCAATGACCTCTCGACGCTGTTTCATCGTCGCCAAAACAGTATACAGTGCACGTAAACGATAAATCTGATCTGGTGTCATGTACCACCAAGTAACTTGCTCAAACATCGTTTTCTTTGTCGGTTCCATAACGTACTGAAAAAGAAAATAATAAAACGTTTTAACCGAGGCACGAGACCAAACAAAATAATACAGATAAAAGAATACAGATTTATTCATCATCATCGAGATTTTGAGTTACATTTTCTTTATTTCCCACTTCAATTAGATCTTTAACGTGATGACGTCCGACTAAAACACCTTGGTCATTTACAATTTCATAAACTAAAGGTGAAACGACACAAGAAACACGGTAGACTTCAGTTGAATACTTCCGAAAAAGTTTCGCCGCTTGTCCTTTCGCCGCGTTAGATAACTGTCGGATCTTACGTCTCACACGATCACCAACGATAAAATGGACTTGACGATGATGAGTATTGTAATATTTTGATTGTACCTCGAATGCTTTATTCAAATTCTCGAGAACTAAATCATAAAGTTCCGCCATACGTTCCATACGTTTCGACCACGCCTTGGTGTTTATTTCAGAAACGGTAATCTCCTGATCTTGCATTGTCTTAAAGAATAACGAATGCCGAGGCTGACGTCCATAATTCAAGAATGCAGGCGACATATTCAACGAACTATGATAAGCCGAATTGTAAGCGAAACGAAATTCGGATAGATGAACATCCCACTCCCGATGATCTTGTCCAACGTAACAAATAATCATACTCTTCAAATTACGATTAACGCGCTCGACAGGATTCGCCTGCGCGTGATAAATAGGAGACGTTATATGCTTGATAGAAAAATGACTCGCTAACTCTTGAGTCTTCTTATTAGCAAACTCAGTACCATTATCAGTCAACAAAAATGAAGGTGTACCATAACGATGAATCACCATATCTTCGAAACATTTCAAGATACTTGGACCATCTGCCTTCTTCAATGGTGCTAATTCAATCATCTTCGAGAAGATATCTTGACAAACAAGCAGATAACGATAACCTTTATTGGATGGAGGGAATGGACCCATAATGTCCATCGCTACGAAAGCCCACGGAACTTGAACAATCCGTTGTCCCATCAAACCAGCCGGTCTATTCTGAGAAACCTTACAAGTCTGACAAATCTCACAGGTTCGTACAAACTCTTCAACATCGTTTGTCATCCCTGGCCAGTAAAACGACAAAGCGACACGAGCACGAGTCTTTTCAATACCTAAATGACCCGCAACAGGTGGAATGTGATTCTCAGAAATAATTGCTGTACGAACATCTGGAGGAGGAACCAACTTCCAAGCATCCAGATCTTCTGCGATAACCGAGACAAAAGGATCAGGCTTGAAACGATACAATTGATCATCCTAAACCTTCCATCCTTTCCATTTACCGGGATTCTCACCAACTGCTTTCTTACGACGGTTGTACCAAACGACATCAACACCACCAGCAGGATTCTCATTCTCAACATGTTCGGTATCCTGAACGAAAAGTTCCAACACCTCATTTTCAAGACAATCGTCTTCATACATGCGCGAAAGAGCATCCGGTACACGATGTTCGATACCCTGACGATGAACGACATCATAGTCATAATTTTGAAGATCCAGAGCCCAACGACTCAGACGACCTTTAGGATCCTTCAAATTATGCAACCATCTTAGGCTACTATGGTCGGTAACCACAGTAAAATGAAAACCTTCGATATAACGACGGAAATGTTCGATTGCCCAAACGACAGCCAAACATTCCTTCTCGGTTACGGTATAATTTCTCTCAGCACTGTTCATTGTCCTGCTGGCATAACCAACAACATAATCGACACCGTCGATCTTCTGCATCAGAACAGCACCTAGAACATAAGCACTCGCATCCGTATGCAACTCAAATGGAGCGTTGAAATCTGGACACGACAAAACAGGAGCAGTCGATAATTCAGTCTTCAACTGATCAAAAGCGCGCTGCTGCTCCTCAGACCAACACCATTCGACCTTCTTACGCATAAGTCTGGTGAAAGGTTCGGCTATGGTCGAGAAATTATCAACAAATCTGCGATACCACGCAGCCATACCCAAGAAACGCCTCAATTGACGTAGATTCCTCGGAACAGGATACTCTACGACAGGAGAAACTTTATCGGGATCGACATGCAAACCATCTGCATCAACGATAAACCCAAGAAACTTGACAGAAGAACTACAGAAGACACATTTATCCGGATTAATTTCTAACTTTGCTTCTTGTAGACGTAACAAAACCTTCTCCAAAATTTCCATATGTTTCTCTTGCGTTTCGGTAACAATGATGACATCATCCAAGTAGGCAAAAGCATATGGTTCCAGGTCAGGAGTGATCACCTGATCAATCAGACGCTGAAACGTAGCTGGTGCATTCGTTAAACCAAACGGCATACCAACGAATTGAAACAATCCACGATTCGGAACATAAAACGCAGTCATTTCACGACAAAGTGGATCCAACGCTACTTGATGATAAGCTTTCTTCAAATCCAAAGTAGTAATGACTTTCGCAGAACGTAACTTGTCCAATATACCAGTAAGATTAGCGATCAAGTATGCATCCTTAATCGTAATCTTATTCAATTTACGAATATCAATACACATGCGATATTTATCCTTTTGCTTCACCATCACCACTGGATTACGCCATGGACTATTGGACTTTTCAATAATACCAGCGGCAAGTAACTCATCACATTGCTTCTGCATCTCCGACAAAACTGGAGGCGAAACTGGATAAGCTGGAAGCCTTATAGGAGGACTATCTTCAGGAATTTTCATCTTGTGTACAGCAAGTGGAGTGAACTGTCTAGTTCCAGACTGGCGAAAACGTAAACGATCAACCATCTCTTCAATTCGAACTCGCTCTTCTTCTGAAGTCTCCTGCAAGCCCGAAATCTCCACTGGTGCACAACAATCACGTGACTCAATCGGCTATTTGACACCCTGTTCATGTATCCACCATTCATTACTGTGACTCTCGAAACTCAACTCGAACGCTCGGTATACGTCTACTCCAAGCAGAACGCTATGCTTCAAACCAGGCATAACGAGAAACTCAACGTCTCGTATGACACCTTTGATATTAATGGGAATCACAACCTTACCATGAACAGTCTCTCTACAACCATTAGCCAACGAAACAGAAGGAACATTTGTCCCATTGACTTGTAAATTCAGCTTATTAATCCAATCTTTCGGAACGCTACGAACACAAGATTGATTTGCACCTGGATCAAACAAAACGTGAAAACTTACCGATCCGATCGAAACCGGCAAATAAATACGAGAATTGATCTTCGAACTCAATAACGAAACCTCAACGTCAACTCCAAGTTGATCAGACTCAGAATTAACATTTTGATCAGTCGAACTTGATGGAATTTGTGCATGATTCGTAACCTCCAAATGATTTTCTACGTTGTCAATATTTTCAATAACCTCTGGTTGCGGAACCTGAACTTCTTCAACCCTAACAACTCGAGACGGTACCGGGTTAGTTACTGTCTCGGTTGAGAGTTTTCCGAATTACCTTCATTACTAGACTTCTTGCACCTTTTACAAGCAGGAAGTCGAACTCTTTTTGTACCACAACCAAAACAGAAAATACCTTCATAAGCTGGCGCAGTACAATCACGTTTCCTGTGACCAGGTTTTGAACAATTGTAACAAACACCTCTCACAACTGAAATGGCACCAGAACTACCTGATGGAACTGACGAAACTGAATTCACAGCCGAAACTTGATTTGGAACGACTGTTGAACTCCCTTTGTCCTTCTCATTTTGTTGTTTCTTTTTCCACTTTCCTCCAGATTTACTCGACTCACCATTCATCACAGACGAAACCTGTACGGCGCAATTCTCAAAAATCTTGCCCGAATCAATATTACCTTTCGTCTTCATATAACGTTCCGCCTTATACGCGCATAACGGATATCGAGTATCACAAGCTGGTGGAGGTTTTGCTAGTTTTGGTAGATTTCTTCGCCTATCAAAATCTTGTACCAAATCTTGCAATTCGTCAAACGTAGTGAAATTACGACGAGAAATCACTGTACAATATTCCGGACGTAAATTACTTAAAGTCATATCTAACCGAGCTGCTTCATTAAAATTCTCGGCTTGCGTTTCTCGCCACATGACTCGAACATTATCAATAAAATCGGATCCTCGTTCTAACTCTCCTTGAGTTCGCATTACTATATCACGAATCGAACGACTTTGCTGGACCTCGCAATCAGAAAATCGATGTATAAAAGCTCTTCTAAACTCTTCAAAACTGTGAATTCGATCGCGACGACCGATCCACCAAACATACGCTATGTCTCTTAACATCATGGGCATTAATCGAAACAACTCTTCATGTCCCATATGACAAGCTTCACGACAAACATCAATTCTCCTCAGAAAATCTTCTACACACTCTTCCGGCGTACCAGAAAAGTAAAGTTTCCAAGACTTGACTCGTTCACACGCACTCAGATTCAATCGAGCATTTTCGTCTCTCATTCTTCGATTCTCTGCTTGAACGTTATCGCGATGACCCACCAACTCGGATGCAGGAATCGGTATCAACCTCATCTCCCCATCAACCAATTGTAAACGATAAGCGCAATTTACATTAAGAGTCTCACTCACGGTAACGTGAACTCGATTATCCACTGGTTGAACAGGTACTGTTCCTCCAGGAGTACTTGTTGGACGACTTGCTCGAACGTTTTGATTAAATATATTTTGATTTAATGTGTCGTTATTGATAGTCTGAGGCAACTCGCCTTGACCCGATGGATTTCGTGATGAACTTGCAGTCGGTACAGTTGGAGCAGTGTACGATCCTGTAAAAGTCACGGTAGTCGCTGTCGCAGTTGTACCAGTTGTACTAACATTCACGACTGGTGTAGGTGCAGAGAAACTAAACGGAAATACTGGCGGTATCGGCCTTCGCGTCGGTGTCGCGTTGTCCTCTTCCGTCCACGTTGTATTTGGGAACGCGTGCCTGCGAGTAGCACGAACCAAACGATCATGCAAAACTTCAATCGTTCCCTCATCACTACCACCTATCCCTTGCAAAATAACCCGTAACTGTATCAATCCTAACTGATCAATCCAACTGTCAACACGATACGACCTTCCTTCATTTTCAGAAGCTCCATCTCCAACATTCTGTCCATTCTCACCAGACTGACCATTGTCTTCAGACATTTTAACTCAAATTACAAAATAGAGAAATCCAAAACAGAACAATGGAATCAATAACGATATAAGAAAATCAAAATCACAAATGAATTATTAAATCTCTCGTTGATACAATAAACTTTGGATAATTATTATCAAAACGTGTGCAACACGATATTCCAGTAGTCAGGCGTAACTAAAAATTTCAAAAATAAATAAATTTCCGATAAAAACTACTCAAACGCCATTAACAATGGACTACCAATCGTTTTACACCACGATAATCAATTACCAAACAATTAAACTTGTTACCAAACAGTTTGTTGTCGTTACCAAACAATAAAATTGAATTATCAAAACTTCAGTTTATAAATAATTCTCAAAACACGAAAAAAACTTTCAAATATTAATTTCAAAAAGGCCCCGAACAAAAGAAAATTCTAATAAAAATTTTCACCCGTTATTTTTTAACGGGCCCCACGTTGGGCGCCAAAAGCTGTGACGTAATTCTCGGGCCTAACGGTAAACCCGACAATTAGACACGCCTGAAAATAAAACCCTACGAAACAAAATCCAATGGGCGCCAGGATAACCTAAAGTTATCCAACAGATAATTTATCAATTCAATTAAGCAAACAAATACTAACCAAAACAAAATACTTCCTTATTTGGTTCGACTAACTCAGCGTCCACCCCATGGGTCGCTGCTGTGGGTTGAAATAAGGAAATGAAAAAAAATAAATAATTCAAACACCAAAATGTTTAGGGAAATCCAAAATGTAAATTTAATTTAATAAAATCGCTTTCAAAAAAAAAAATTAATAATAATGAAAATAATTAAATAAACAATTTACTCGTGCACAGCACGATATTAATTATTTATACGTCACGAGACGTTTTAATAGACTTTAGTTATTTTATAAAATTTCAAAAATTAATTAATAATTGAAAAGTTATTAATTAATTTATCGTAAACAACATTAAAATGACATTCGGTGATACAAAATTTAAATTCAAATGGGATCTAGTGATATCCCGCCAAACAAAATCACTATAAGAAAGTCACTAGCAAATTCCCTAGGGGACGCTGCAATGCTGTCCCTGATTTCCCCAGAACATTAACCCAAAAATAAATTTCCACAATAAAAATTTTTAATATGAAAAGAATAAAATGAATAAAAAAATATATAAAAAAAAATCCTTTTCCTTTTCTTTTCCAGGAATGAAAAAAAATTATAATAATTAATTAAAAACAAAATTTGGTTATGTTTGATAAAAAAAAATAATGTCCAACGAATTATAATTTTCGAATAATAAAAAAAATTAAATTAATTGTCAACGAGAGATTTAAACAAATAAAAATTAAACTAATTAAAGAGAATTTCTTCACAAAATAGAGTGATCTCGAGAAACGATAATTAGCGTCGTCACAATACGACAATAAAAAAAAATTTGAAGAAATTAAAATAAAATATAAGAAAAATGGCTCGACCAAAATTCTCTTTAACACAAAAATTAGTTAGTTTATTATTTTCCCTCACCAGACGAGTATTTCGACAACTCCAATATTAATTAATCTTTCAAAAGATGTGGCGAACTTTTATCAACAATTTATGATAATTCCTCTACACAATAGTTAAATAATTTAACAGAAATAATTTCTCAAAGTTTCACGCCACAATACGAGCACGCGTCCAGAACGAGAGTGACGCCATGTTGCTCTCGTTGGGAACAAGACGCCGGCCGGTACGAAAATTCCAACGTGGAGGGCTCCCATTGGTTGGTCAAGTCCAACTGCCATGAGTTCAACAGGTGACCACTAGTTGTCACAATTTTGAATTTCCATCTTCCAACGATGAGAAACAAGAAACTCCCAAATTAATTGATTTACGGAGTATGGTCAATTCTTCAAGATATTGACAGATGATGCTGGAAACTTCTCCAGTCTTCCTTCTTGTCCTCATCCGATGAAGCAAAATTCTATAGTTTTTTTCTTTTCCAAAACTCCAAATTATAGCCCTTTTCCTTGTTGTATTAATCGTCCGTAAGGTGCTGCACTCTTCCGCTCAATACGAAATATCGCCGATGAGCGGTACAATTCAAAAAAAAAATAAAAAAATACAAATTCATCAGATGATATATAAAAAAAATAATTATGATCTCCCATTGACAAAAAGTTTTGACTCCCATCCTGGACACTTTTAGTTAATAATTAACGCGCCCAGACGACAACAAAGTAACGCGATGACATATCACGTTACAGTATATATTTTTTTTTAACGCACTCATTCATATTTCTAATTTTTCACAAACACACACACACACACAATCATTTATTTATTTTTTTCAATTTCCCTAGTTTCAATCATACACCTTTTTTCACCACTCTTTCATTTTTATTTTCTCATTTTCACACACACACACACATACACACACACACACACACACACACACACACACACACAATCATTTTTTTTTTTTTTCAATTTTCCTATTTTCAAGCATACACTTTTTTTCACCACTCTTTCATTTTTATTTTCTCATTTTCACACACACACACTCACTCATACACTTACAATTTTCCCTCATACAATTTTTTTCACCACTATTTCATTTTTTTTCTCATTTTCACACACACACAAACACAAATACACATTTTCACAACACTTACAATTTTCCCTCATACAATTTTCACACACACACACACACTCACTCATACACTTTTTTCTACACTTATGCACATACACTTTTCTTTCAAATACATATACACACGCGGGCGCGAACACAAAAACACAACACTATCACTCCTCCTCCTCCTCCTCTCTCGTTGCTCTTGGACCACGTGTTATACGGCTCGGGAGCACCTTAAGGCCCTGCGGAACGCCACCACGTGCGCTGGCTCCAGCGTGGGCCGTACAGGGGGTGGTGGGAGCTCCTCATCCCACGAAGCTATTGCGCCCACTCTCGCTAGGCTGTATAGCCTATTTTCCGCAGCCCAACGTCTATACTCGAACTCCTAAGAAAAAAAATTAATTATTAAAAAAAAATAAAAGAAAAGAAAAATAAAATCAATTCAAACCTCACCTGTTCACTTCTCACCACCTCCAGAATCTGCGCGAATCTTTCGCCTATTTCTTCCGCCTCCTCCCGCGGGTACACCCCAAAATCAGCATATCTGCCGCGCTCCTCCACGAAGATCCACACCCGGATCTCCTCTTCCCTCAACGTCTCGGCGAGATGCGCCACGTGTTCGGCAGGAAAGAAGGCCATTTTTCTTCTCGATGTGTTTCTGGCTGCTGTGGAAAGTGAACTGTCCACTTTCCTCTGCTGCTTGGCGCTGGCTCGGGGCTAATTTGCATTTCTTTAGCCCCTCAGAAGTTTCACTTTCCCTTTAGTCCTAGCTCATCCCAAAAACGCTACACCTAAAACACGGAAACACACGCACACAAACACACGCGCCCGCACTTTTTCCTCCTGGCTTCTCCTCAACCGCAGAAACACGTGGACAGCCCGCACTCCCCGCAGATGTATGAGTCCCCTCTCTCTTGTCTCCATTGGGCCAGCCGTTTGATTTCTTTTTCCAACCCTCGTCTCTGCATGTTGGCGTTGGTTAGCCATTTTACGACCTTCGTCCATGCATCTGGGTCATCCAGATCCGGAGGGGGTCCAGGGTTTCTCCTGAGACTCAGCCTTGCGAGGGAGGACGAGACGGTGAATAAGCGCCTGCGTACTCTCTCTTTCCGCGATTCCTCTACAGCCCTCCGTGGCCTCTTCCAACGAAGCCATGGAGAAGAACCTCCCGCTAAAAAAGAAAAAAAATGAAAAAAATGGAAAATTAATGAATTTTGAAATTTACTTACAACTGATTTCTCCAGGTGACCTGCTGATTGGATCTTCTCTGGCTCCTGTTTCATTCATCTCCTCATCATCAATGGAGGAACCCGGAGATGGCAAGGGTTGAGCCTCCTGGTGCGATGTCTCCGCTGCAGGGTACGATGGAGGGGAAGTCGTTACATCAAAAGGATTTGGCGGCGATGCTACTGATGGGGGCGAAGGATCCGTCCTGTTGAAAAGGTCAGGCGATGATGCTATCGATGGAGATAGCGTAATTACTTCTGGTGATGCTGCCAGAGCAATTAATTCCATCGATGAAGAACATCGTGAGGGCCCAGCACGTGTTGAAGGACTAGCATTCGGTGTACCAGTCACCATCACTGAAAAAAAATTTAATTTTAAAAGTAATTCATAATATTTATATATTAAAAATATTTTATTATTCTACTTACCTTCGCGGCTGCTTTTTTGGCGTGGCTTACCACAGGCCACTGGTTTATTCTCACGACTCTCAATCTCCAACACATGCTTTTCATCTAAAATAAAAAAAATAAAATAATTAAAATATTTGTGAACATTAAAAACTGAAGAAAATAAAAAAATTTCAAAATATTTTATGCTTTAAAATCATTTTTCACTCACCAAATTCAAAGTCCTCAAATGATTCCATTTTTTTAGCTCTCTGGAGACGATGTTTCGACGGTGATGCATTTTTTATGAGTGGTTGATGGAGGAATATACTCTTTTCATTAAGAGGAGTAATTTCCATATCAGCCATACTCATTTTTCTAATGATTTTCGAATTTTTATAGGGTAAACACGGTAAGTTTGGGGACTAAAGAAGCGCACTTTAATGAGCTTCTGAATTTCCGTTTATTTTCAATTTTCCTTGCCCGTGCAGTGGAGACCACATGTTTCACGCACTTTCTTCTTCATAAGATATTTTTATTTTAAAAATTCTGAAATATCTTCTATTTTTATTTTCTCCTCGCATAACTACTTTTTTTTCCTACTCTCCTAATACTTTTAACCCCTTAAAATCCCCAAATATATTTCTTTTATTCCCGCATACCTACTCTATTTTTCTACTCTCCTAATACTTCTACCGCAAAAGGTCAACATTTCCGTGAAGACCACCCCAAATTTCCTTTAAATTAATTTCCAATTTCCACGTTCTCCTGATACATTTCAGGATCCACATTGCCTCATCATCCGCCAACTCCCCCTCCCTCGGGAAAACCCCACTACTCCCACATGGCCCACCGCGAGAAGGCCCGCGCTTTTCCAGCAGCGACGGTGGCCATTTTCCTAGTCCCCTAATACTCATCGAATTTATGATGAGTCATATTTCTCATCACCGCGAGATCCCCCTCCCCTCGGCAAGGCCCCAGCACTCCACGGATCCATACCACGTGACACACCGCGACCCGTGCTTTTCCAGCGCGACGGTGACGCCCTCAATTTCCCCGCTGCGGCAGAAAGGTGAACTCCTCTCCAGATGTATCCCTATCTACTCACTAGCTATTCTGCTTCTGTAGATATCGATAGTGACAAAGTAATATTGAAATCCGGTGTCAAATGTGACTTCAGAACAGGGAAATGCATGGATTCACTAGGAACCCAAGCATACTGGTCTCCATTTCCTGATGGAAACTGTGCTTTCGAAAAATACACTACCTTATATAGGGGTTCAGCTACAAAATGGCTTGCTACTGACATCGATTCTGAACTCTACATTGTTTCAGCCCCAGAATATGCCTTTTCATTAGAAAAAAGATCCAATACAAAATACTGTGGATACCTTTTGACTCAAACTGAATTACCGAAACTGTATATATTAGAAGCAGGGCCAGGGAACTCATTTCCAACTAATAAAGCAATAGACGTTGAAAATATTGATTTGATACAGTATGTTAATGCTAAAATAATTCACACAGAGAGACACATTCGAACACAAATGACACAGTTGTACCATCGCATCCGCCTTGATCAATGTGAAGCTCAGAGAACAAGTTTGAAGAATTCTCTATCCCTCGCACTAGTTGCACCCGATGTTTTCGCATACCAAGTTATGAAAGGTCCGGGCTATCACGCCCTTGTCACAGGTGAGACTGTTTCTATTATAAAATGTACAGCAGTCCCCTTAACATTGAGAAAAACAAAAGAGTGTCATCTAGAATTACCAGTGAATTATAATAATCAATCTTACTTTCTTGCCGGACTATCAGAATGTTAGTTAGGAGAGAGACGATTACCGATTGCAACGGAGCCATACCTACTACCTATTTTCTTAATAACCAGTGGTTCACTACGAACCCGGACTTGGCTAAAACAGCAGTTCCTTTGACCTTTAACCCGAGTTCTCAATAGAATAGCAGTATAATAAAATGGAAAATTTGGGAAGTAGTGGATTGTATAGCGATACTGACATGGAAAAATTACGGGATCGATTATTAACTCGAACTGAAACAGCCGCAGTCATGAGCAACATTGCGTGAGCAGCCATTGGCAACGAAATACCCGAAGGGTCTTTGACTCTCCGACACTTGCTGGACAAAGAAGCATGAGAGGAGATAACGACATCAGTTGCGAAGGAAGTTTGGGGTGGATTCATGAACTTTGGGTCTGCGTCAGCCGGCGTTTGCGGAATTTCTATAATTATTCAATTCATAAAATCAATTATTAATACATTAATATACGGTTATACACTGTACGATATATATGGTTTTAGTATACATTCATTGGGAGCCAATTGGGGATCAATTACCCATTTGCTTGTACACTTATCCACAAAACCAAAGAAACAGAATCTGGAAGAATCATTCATAGAGATGCCAATGAGATCATACAGAAAACCAGTAATAGGGCCCCTTCAAAGTTCATCAACGGAAACTATGATTCATGGCTCAATCCAAACTGTGGGTTCGGGAATAGATAAAGACCTGATAACACAAGCACGAAAAACACTAAACTCTTCGTAGCATGGTACTGCCTCTTTTTACTTCAAGTCCGTCTCCTTACTCTCTTGCTACTTTACTTTTGCCTCAAGACTCTCGCTTATGCAATTGAATTTCACCAGACACGACAACTCAAACACGACATATTCCTCAGCAGCATCTCACGACGACACCTAGACTTGTCAATGGAAAACGACCGGAACTTACAGTTAAGACTATCACAACTACACACGTTCATGAGAGATTTCTATCCTCTCAGCGTGAGACAGGAGATCATCAGAAAACTAAATAACTATGAGACAATCTTGGTGGGATTGTCCAACGCCAGAGTCCCACCAGAAGACAAACTAGACTATAAGAAACTCCTCACGGAAATACTAGAACCCTTCGGGGTCGAGATTGAGTTCAGGTCAATATCCATGCTAACTGAAAACCAGGTCATTGTTTTGAGAAACGCAACACCCGAGATCACTTGCATCGAGTTTGGCGACGATCTACCTTGGCTACAAAGAATTAAGGCAACCATTAGAGCAACACAGAATTTGAAGCTCCTATTGGGCGGAGGCTTGTGAACAACAAAAAGAAATTTTCTCCCTCTTTTCCTCATCCCCTTCTCTCTTCAATATGGATCCATTTCAAGTGGCTAGGGAAATGCTGATACCTCTAGCTAGACTAGCTGCTACTCAGACACAGAACACGTCCTCAACATTAAACTGATCAATAACAACGACAGTAACAGCTACTTCCTCAATGAACATAACAGCATCTATTTCAACAGCAACAAATACCCCAGGAACAGTGCAAAGAAAGAGAGGGAAGAAGAAGAATCGTAAACGACAACGAGGTGGAAGGAATGTCCAACTCAGGAAAATGGTCGTAGCCTTTGAGAACCCCCAAGGCCTTCGATCCAACAGAAAACCCAAAATTCTTTTTGACGAGCCACTTACGACAGAAGTGACACTAATGACTAACGAACAGTCACATGACACAAAAGAATATCCTCAAAATCATACTCCTGAACAGTCTCCCAGCACAATAAAAATTCGAGTACCGGAACAGCCACACAATCATTACCATCTCACAAAGATCAAAGATTTGGAGGTCGATAGATCGTCAATCAATGTTGCACCAACTGACCCCAGATATCACACATACAAAGTCCAGAAATCACAACCATACACTCCAACATGCACTCGACTTCCGGCATACAGCCCTGCACCACTGCACAACACAGAACAACCAACAGCCACGTACATTCCGACGAAAATTGCTAAGCTCAGAGGACAGTCACAACAGTAAAAGTTTAGCACTACGATAGGTATAGACCAATAGGGGGTTTTGAGTCTATAAATACTGCGGAAACGACGAGCCGCAGGGTCCCCTATGGTTTTAGGATTAAGTTAGAGTAAGTCAGAATATGTTAAAAGACATTATCACATTATTCATTTTATTATTTCATTAATTATGCTATATTTTTTTTTAACAACATTATACAAGTATCTGCATAGATGCACTATTTTTATGCATACGTGCATTCTATGATTATCGTTTTCCAATTTCTGAGAATTTTTTTTCTCATCAACAAGAAAAAAAAACATTAGATTATTTACTTAAATGCACTATTATTACACATACATGCATTCACATAGATATCACTTATATATTATCAAATTGACAAATCGGCTAAAATAGACTAAGATTATAAAACCTGGATTCTCTTTGTTTGTTCTCTGGATTTTTTCTTCTATTAGTAGTCAAAGGAAGTAGAAGGATTTTGAGTTACAAAGTACCTTGAAAATGATGCACGAAGGAGTGTCCTGCACTCTCTACCTTGTGATCTATTTTTTCAAATTTTATATACAATGTTTTATTGTTCAATATTTACGTACATAGTTCATTAAATATATATATTCTATTATATTCCAAGATCTTATTATATTCAAGTCAGCTTGATGACAAATACTTTATACAGCGAAATTACATTATCGATATATAATATGAGAAAACGTCAACAAAACTCGCGATATTTTTATTTTTTTTTATTTTTATATATTGTCACGTATTTTTAATCCACGGTAATTAAAGAATTGCGTGAAACTCAATTAAATCAAAATACAAAAAAAAATCAATAAAATCAAGCAACGTGAATTGTTGGGCGCCAGGACGACCTTTCGTCCGAAAATCAAAACAAACAAAAAAATTATCAAAATTTAATCCCCAGGTGATTATCCGACTAGTCAGTAATAAAAGGATTCCAAAATCCTAATGACCGCGGAGGCGGCTGGGTTCAAAAACTCACCTGTAATGTATTGAAAAGGAATACAGATTTCTAAATAAAATAAAATTCAATTTCGTTTTATAATTTTAATTCAGAGCGATATCTCTTTTAACTACGCTCTTTTAAAAAAAAAATATTACAGTATAATAAAAAAAATAAATATTTCCGTTACTGAATTTAATTTTAGTTAAACAATATTATAAATGTTTTCACTATCGGAAAAATAATACGAATCAATCGTTCAGGACTCTATATAATTTTATTCATCAAAACAAAAAAAAATCATGATAATCAGAATTAATTCAAAAGTCCCGACAAATTTCCACTAACACAACAAAACATTAATTAACAACACAATTTAAATTGTCGTTAAAAAAAAAAATAGTCAAGAAAATTAAAAGTCAAAATTTGAATTAATTCTGATTCACGCGACAAGTACCTTAAGGCTCCATAGCCGCATGGACAATCAGCGTCCTTTTAAAATGCACATTTATAATTCCCAGCGATAACTCGAAATAATAAAAACAAGCAGGAGCTTCACCCCATGGGCATTTTCGTAAATTTCAACCCTCATTATTCACTTGATAATGTCTTTACTATTACAAAATTCATCACGAAGAACATTTAACATTATGCCAATACAATTGGCATGAAGCTTCCGAATGGAACTTTTCACTCTTCATTTTTCATAAATTTAAAGTGATATCAGGATGAATACGGTCTTACTTATTTAGCAAAGATTATCTACTTTCTAATGATGAAATGATAAATACTAGTGACCTTAAAAAAAATTGAAAAAAATATGAATTTCTGAAGCAAAAAGAAATTTCAGCATTCTTGTAGAAGGATCCTTTGAAAAATCTGAAATTTTTGAGATTGGTGATGGTTATCTAAATTGATCTTTCAAGCTCAACTTGGATATGGTCAGACAAGCAATTCCGTGCATATTCGCTTACTACATGGAATAATTTTTCAAAAATATCTCAGGAGCTGTTCGGTCGATTACGTTGAAATTTAATATCGAAATTCGCACTCATAAAATGTACAAACACACGAAATTTGAAGTCTCTAACTCAAATATTTTTTAAGTTATCGCGATAACCGTGATTTTTCAAAAATCACAGAAAAAAAATATAATAAAAAAAGTAAAAATGAGAGCACTGGTCACCCTTGAGGTTTAATGTGCGCCCTATCCGTGCGCATCTCCTCGCGGAGGATAGACGCTGCAAATTGATTTTTCGCTAAGAAAACTCGAAAAAACGATTTTTTGATTATTCACTTTTTCTCGAGAACCATTGAACTGATTTAGCTGAAATTAAATAGCAAAGTTGGCACTCATAAGATGTATAAACACACGAAATTTGAAGTCTCTAGCTCAAATAATTTTTAAGTTATCGCAATAACCGCGATTTTTCAAAAATCATAGTAAAAAAAATATAAAAAAAAAAATAAAAATCGGAGCCCTGGTCACCCTTGGTGTTTAATGTGCGCCTCATCCGCGCGCATCTCCTCGCGGAGGATCGACGCTGTAAATTGATTTTTCGCTGAGAAAAGTCTAAAAAACGATTTTTTGACAATTCCCTTTTTCTCGAGAACCATTGAACCGATTTAGCTGAAATTTTGCAGAGAGCAATGCGCTCACGTTGTGAATGTTCCCTCAAAGTTTCATATTGATACATGCAGCCGTTTCCGCATAAAGTGATGAAACGTGTCATCACACACATACCCACACACACACACACATACATACACACAGACATGTAAAAAAAAATAATTTTTCCGACATTTTAGATCATTTGTAGTCATAATCCGATGAAATCTCAAATTCTAAAAAAATGACGATTACAATGCTTCCATTCGGAAGCAAAAAATAATAATAATAAAAATAAATTGGACGGAACAATCGCCGTTATCGAATAAAAAAAAATAATAAAAATAATCAAAATTATCGTCTAAAAATTATCGCTGGAAATTAAATTAAATGCCGATCAATTTTAATAAAAAAAAATTATTTAAATCACACTTTATCAATTAATTTTCCCGACAATAATTTTCCAAAAATAAAAAAAATAATTAGCGAGAAACGAGAAACATTAACCATTTGCGTTTATTTAATTTCGCGAATAATAAAAAAAAACTATCACGCCACGGAAAATCCAAAAATGGCGGTTACCGGCGTCGTAACGACGCTAGAAGAAAATGTCCAAAAACTATGCCGAGAATAATCACACGCATACCGGAGTGTTGTTGATTAACCTCGAAACCAAATCCTTTCTTCAATCCTCCAGCTTCCCCGGTAATCATCCAAGAAAATCTCCAATTATCCTCGGTAATTTTAATTTCTCCAAAAATAATAATTGCAACGATAAGTATTGCGATTATTGCAATGGTAATTAATCGAAATTATTTACAGCGAAAATCACGTTTGTACAATATGCCACCAAAACGGAAAGTGAGGGAAGACGCCGGCGTGCGTCGAAAATTAGACCACAGGTGGCTCTTCCCATAATTAATCATCCAATGACGTTTAAGATTTCTTTTATCGCCGGTATTGTTTTACTGTTATTCCGGTAATTAAATAAATGATAAAAGAATAAATCTTATGATTCTACGTCAAAAATTCCGTTAAAAATTTCCATGATGATCTTTTAATTAATTTTCATCATAATTAGTTATTATCGAATTAATTATGATTTTCCAGACGTCCTTGATTTCCTCGATTTTTCCGCCAATCAGAATAGAGAGTCCAACGGAAAACTCCTCCCATCGATTTCCAATTTCTGTGTCGATAACTTCCTGGAGCAGCTCTCTGTGATTCTCGTCCGTCCGCAGGCGCCTCCTTCCGGCATGAAGAAAAACTCCGGCAAGCGCGGGAATTTCAAGGCGGAAAATTCAAAAATAAACGAATTAATTAAATCAAACTATTGTTTCTTGTTTCTCGGCACCTTCCGTCTTGGTGATTTCAATAAAATAAACATTCACCGCGATACCGGTCTAATAAAAAAACAAATATTTGTAACGACCAAAATATGGCGTTACAATATATTCAGCTAAAAACGTAGTTCGAATGATTCAATCACGTTTGATTAATTTTTTTTACATATATATATATATATATATCAATCAATTTTTCTTACAATTTACACAAGGAAAACCAAAATTCAATCAAAAATAATTTGACAATTTCACGATAAATATTAGACCTAATGGGGTCTGGAGTCTCTAAATACTATGAAATTGACGAATCATAGAGTCCCCAAAAATCTTAGTTAAGTACCAGAAGAAGTTCATTCATAAATTCACATTATGCCACTAATTAACGACAGGATAATCTGAATGACTATAAGAACATAAAATTGAATTTTCTCCATTACATGATAATGGTCATGCACGAATTATTACAATTTTTTTTCTACATCATAAAAGATCCAATAAGTTTTCCTCATCAATCATTATAATTATCACATTATAAAAATATAAAATTACGAATATTTTTCATTTGATACAAAGTTGATCAAATTATAATAATCCAGCACTAATCATTATATTCCATTGTTGCCAATAAAAAAAAGCATACATACATTATCCTAATTTTGGTGAAGGTTCATTATTATTATAACCTATTACTCTTATAGGATCAAGATTGCTGCACGCTTTTATGAATGCACGAATACAACAAGCACAACGCATGAGTAGACATAGTTTTCACTAATTAGATCTAAAGAGGAAAATATTTTTTTACAGAAAAACCGAAAAAAAGAAAAATGCAGGCAGGGAGCGATAGTAATAAAGACGTTGTAAGAGCATGGAAGACTCCAAGCCGAGCAACAGTAAGAGCAACAATGCAAAAACAGAGAAATACAATAATATGTAGACAATTAATGCGAAAACTTTTGAAAATGAAAAGAACAATGGTTGAATTCGAAAAATATTTAGCGACTAAGACTTTGGAATTAAATAGCGAAGAAATTAACGAAGAAGTCGAAGATTTATCAACTGAAAGCGATACGCAAAGCGAAGACGAGACCGTAACGGAAATCTCAAAAGATAAGGCTAGGATAAGAGAATGAAGATTCAGTCATAAAACCGTGAGAAAGCAGAATAAGCAGTAAAGTTAACGTTAGTTTTAAATGAGGTACTATTATCGAAAACAGATAAAAGCAACTTCCCCCACTATGGGGATGTAACGTTCGCGAAAGAGTTGCGATCGTACTTATTATTATATCATAAAGGAATCATAATCGATCGACATAAGAGTGCCATTGCATTTGTGACATAGCGGAGAATAATATGGATAGCTAAGATTAGTAATAAGGCATAAAAACGAAACAAACAAACAATAATTATTAATCGAGCAGATCATGCGAACAATATTTTACTATTATCATTTTTTTACTATTATGATTATCATTATTATTATTACTATTATTATCATTATTGTTTTTCTATAAAAGTCTAAATAAGTTGCTATTATCGACAACAGATAAAAGCAACTTCCCCCACTATGGAGATGTTACGTATCGATCTGCGCGATCATACGTATTTTTCAACAATAATTAAGTATCAAGGATCATTCAGTTGAGAATGCCCACAATTCCAATGTCTGGACCGATTCGCCCTGAAAGAGGTCCATGATACACGAAATTACAAGAAAAAGTAAAAAGTCAGCAAAGTCAAACAGAAAATAATCAAATTCATCGAAATCCATCAAAAAGTCTGAAAAGTCCATCAACAAAGTATATTAATAAATCACGCAACACGAACAAAACTGTCATAAACAAGTAAAGTATTATCAAAAATGTTTAAATACAAATTTACAATGAAATCCATTTAATAGAAACAGAAATATTCATGTTTAAAGGCCAACCGAAAAGTATTGACCGTGCCGGCCTTCAGCGACCTTCACTGAGTAGGTGCGCGCAGTCACACGCTGCAGACAAAACTTCCCCCACCAGTGACTCCCATAACTCTATGTCAAACTTTTCAAAAATCATAACTCTTTCGAATATTGAGATTAAGAAATAATTCCGATGTTAAAATTCGTTAAATAATCTAGACTAGCGATTCCATATGAAAAACCACCAAAAAATTAATTTGCAACATAATTTGTTATAAACAATTTATGTAAAAACTAATCGTAAAAATACGAAAATGGACGTAAAATGTAGTTGACACTGAGATATTGGAGTATATTGAAAATCAACTCTTAATATTAATAATCAACCGAGATATAAATTTTATAACATATATACACACATACATTCAAACTTATTATTTCTGAACTTTCAAAAATTCATATCTTTAAAAATTATGATGATTAAGAAACCAAATTAGCACTAAAATTAATGAAAAAATACAAGCTATACAATACGCTAAGAAAATTTGACAAAAGATGATATTTATAATAATTTGTTATAAACAATTTATATGAAAAATTGTTACATCAGAACTATTATTACTAATAATTCCAAAATAGCATGGTTTTATTTATTTTTCCTGTTTTGAGCCTAGTTCAGAACTAATAGCTCGGGATAGGAAGAAGGGAGTTTTTGCATTTAACCACATCCAATAGTTTGACAAGGACGAAATAAAATACAATTTATAATAATAATTCGATTGATATTTTCTAGATAAAAGTAATTCTAAAGATTTCACAAAAATAATTATTCACATTTAATTAATTTCTAATAAATTAGAACTTCAATTACTCAATTTTTACAGTAAAGACCATTTCCAAAATCTTACAAAACAAAACAAAGAAGATGATCATTCAGTTTCCCAATTAATTTGCATTTAAAATATTCAATTTTTACTCTAAAAATTATTCCAAAAATTCAGCAAAAATGATCAATTATTTCTTTAATTAATTTTCAAGTACATTTCTATTCCGATTATTTAATTTTTCCAGTAAAAATACTTTTAAAAATTTCACTCAAATAACAATTTTCTTTTTCAATTAATTTCCAAGTATATTTCGATTCTAATTGTTCAATTTTCTCAATAGACGCAAAAAAAAATGAAATAATTTTTTTTTTGCAATGAATCCGACGGGATCCTCTAAATTTTACATTGTTAGAATTTTATTCATTTTTCATTCAAACCAATTCACCTTAAACGAAATAATTTTTATAAGCGATCCAACGGAATTCTCTAAATTTTACATTTTTTTTTTTATTATTTTTTTTTTTTTATCGATTTGTCATTTAAACCTAATTAAAACAAAATAAAAGAATTTGTATAATGAATCCGACGGAATTCTCTGAATTTTACTTTTTCCAAGTTTTGTTAATTTTCACTTCAAAATCAATTTAAATTTGACAAAATAATTTTTGTAATTAAATCCACATAAAAAAAAAAATCCTTCACCGAATACGCTAATCTGCGCGCGCAGTATCCAACGATTTTGATTGAATTTGTCCACTTACTTTCTCTATTTCGTTTCCTTTTCTCTTTTTTTTTTATCTCATTTTTGCTTCCGAATGGAAGCATTGTAAACGCGATTTTTTTCGATTTCGAGATTTCATCGGAATATGACTCAGAATGATCCAAAACGTCGAGAAATGACATTTTTAAAAAATGTCTGTATGTGTGTGTGTGTGTGTGTGTGTATGTGTGACAGATATCGGCTCATTGCTCAGCAACGGTAATACTTGGTGAGCCGAAAATTTAACAGTACTTCCCCTCCCCGTGCAAATTGCTGTCAGTGGAATTTCAGCGAAATTGGTTGAGTACTTTTCGAGAAAATTCAAATTTTCGAAAAATCGTTTTTTCGACGTTTCTCCGCGAAAAATTGATTCACAGCCCCCACTCTAAGCGATGAAATAGATCTCATTTGAACTCACAATTTTCACTCGGGGTAAATTTTGCTCAGATTTTTCGTTTGCAGATAATTTCAATTACAGTGTTTTTTATCCTGAATTTACTATACACGCTAGCTCAAAAACTATTCGAGTTAGAGACTTCAAATTTCTCCAGTTTGTGCATCTAATGAGTGAAAAGTTTGGTATTGAAATTGGGCAAAATCGCTCCAGTAGTTTCTGAGATATTGTCCAAAAACCATTTTATGAAAAGAGGTTATATCTCCAAAACTATCCAAGCGATTACATCCAAGTTCACCTTAAAAGATTCATCTCAATGAGCCCCACAAACGGTGAGAATTTCAGATTTTTCAGAAGAAGTCTCTTGTAAGGATGTTCGATAAATTAGTTTTTTCAAAAATCACGGTTTTTCTTAGCTTTTTACCTAGAAACACTACTATTTTTTATTTCACCATTCGAAAGTAGACAATTTTTTCTACAAGATAGATACCTTTTCGTTCTGACGACATTCAGAAAAAATAGAAATCCTATTTGGAACCCGAACTTCAATTTTTCAGATCTGTCGTAGGATCTTGCATTTATGATTGAAAAATAGTTTTTTTTTTTTTGTGGTAAACATGAATAAATGAAGTTCACCAAAGATCGAACCATCATTAAATTTGTCCTTACAAGCGAATTTACTTCGTGCAAATGTCCACTTATGACAATTGTTGTGAAACCAAATTTCGTTACTGCATTTAGAATAATGAAAAATATAAATTGTAATCTCGTGGATAATTTATATAAAAATTCCATTCGGAAGCATTTTGCCAATCGAATCGGCAAAATATTAAATGTCGCACAAGGAGTGGGGCTTGCGAATAACGCACAGGATATAACGCTTCTGCTTGTTTCTAGTATCTCTCCATCTTTCTTTTACGAAAAAACCCACAATAGTTCACTGAAATCGTCCTTTTTCTTCTCTCTTTTCACACACAAAATTTCCCAAAATTCTCTAATAAAATTCGTTTTATTTATTTCTTTTTTTTTCACTAAAAATTCGTTTCATTTCTGTATTTTTTTTTCACACTTAAAAATCCCCAAAATTTCAAAATAAAATCCGTTTTATTCCTCTCTTTTTCACACTCAAAAATCTACACAATTTTTCCATAAAATCCTTCTTATCTCTCTCTCTTTTCACACTCAAAATTTTCACAATAATTTTAATAATCCTTTTTTTTTTATTATTTTCACTCCCAACTTAATTCTTTCGATGCCGCGCCCTAATTAAGGTAAATGTGCAGAAGAGCGCCCACAAATCAATATAAATTTGAAATTGGTGTATTTCGGCCTCAATTGAATTATCGATTTAATTTTTAATCCGATTCTTTGTTTACCGGGTCTCTTGTTGACAGTGCTTGTGTACTATTTAAGTATCTCTATTGTTCAGTCACGATGAATCAATATACATTGGTGAAATCAAAAACTAATTCACCAGTCGTAATTGTGAAATTATACCATCAACAAGTGAAAATGAAATTGATTGAGTGGATTACATTGTGCAACAATGATGAGGCGCTTATCACCTTTTCGCAAGAACATAATATCTTAATGAGAAGTGCTCGGTGTAGAATTTGTCAAAATGAAATGGTTTATAAAAACAACATTAAGATGTTCCGATGTAGAAATCGGATTGTACCAAATGATGAAGAGAATAATAGACGACGTTGTGATACAAAAAAAAGTATCTTAGATGGTTCTTGGTTTGCCAAAATGCACATCACGTTGCAGAAAGCATGTCTACTTATTGGTTTTTATCTTTACATGAGTCCACCAAGACAATTATTTTGGGAAAATGAACTGAGTTTGGCTAGACATACAGTAGTTGACTGGACCAACTTTATCAGAAAAGTTTTAACTTTATGGTGCCAACAAACAGCTACACAAATTGGTGGAGAGGAGATATCCGTTTGAAGAAAGAATCGAGAGTTGTTTTGATTGTGTTTCGTTAGTTTTTCCGAATGAGAACGTTAATCGGTGATTGTGAATTTACCTGTGCCACTTGTGACAGTTTATTGTTATTGTTATTCGATCCAAGTTAATGTTGCGTGTTTAAAGTTTCTATATATTCTATATGGGGCATTCCACGCCAAATCGGACAGTTTTCCAACTTTGCATTTTTGATTTCCTCTATTTTCTGACATTTTCTTGTATCTATCGAAACACACTTTTAGGCCAAATTTGAGATTTTTCTGATCATCGGTTCAAAAGATATCGAATTTGGAAAAAACTGCTGTTTTTACGGGTTTTTGCTCATAACTTCCGTAAAAATGGTCCAAATTCAGCGTTTTTTTTTTGAAAATTTTCGTTTTTTCATGTACTTTTTGAAAAAAAATACAAAAAAATTATCCCAAGTATTTTTCTCTATGATATCTGGAATTAAAGATTTGAATTGCGATTTTAAGATTGTTTGTACCCTTTAATTGAAATTTTTTTATGTTAAACTTCCATCAATTCTCGAAATTTTGAGCCTCGGTTGATCGTGGGCTTCGGGAAATTACTATTTTTTTTCGATTTTTGAAAATTAAAAAAAAAAATTTTCGGTCTCATCCATTATTAAAACTATTTTTTGTTATTGTTTACTCTTTTTTGAGTAATTTTGAATTAATTCCTATCATTAATCAGAGTTTTAAAAAATTAACAGTTTTAGTTTGAAAAAATCGCAAAGAATGTTATTTATTCATTTTATTTTATTATAGGAGAGGATGGGGCAAAATGGAACGCTGGGGCAAAGTGGAACGGTGGCGCAATGTAGAAAGTGGGGGCCAAGTGGGACGATATTATAATATCAAGGGCTACATATAAAAAATATATTGAGGGTCGTAAAGCAGAAAGTCATATGCACCAAAATGGCCATTTCTATAGCAAAAGGTCGTATGTGTAGGAGATACAATCTTCTGCTTTAAGTGCGAAATTGAATAATCTGTTCCTCAATTCTCATATTGCATTTCAAGAGCGAAGAGGTAAAACAGGAGAATCCTAATTTTTTTTCATTCGTTTCTTGAAAATATCTTGGAAATGAATTGAGATACGCCATTCTTGCTTTGATACTCTTTTGTAGCTCTTAAAATTCCCTATAGGAAAAGATGGAAACAAAATTGCGCTATCTCAATCAGTTTCCAAGATATTCAGCAAAAAAAAGTAATAGAAAAATAGCATTATCTTCGCAATCGAGCAAAACACAAAAACGTTTTTCATTTATTTTATTTCATTATAGGGGAGGGTGGGGCAAAATGAAACGGTGGGGCAATGTGGAACGCTATTATAATATCAAAGGTTACACACAAAAAATATATCGAGGGTCGAAAAGCAGAAAATCTTATGTGCCAAAATGAGCATTGCTATGGTAAAAAATCGTCTGTATAAGACATACGACCTTCTGCTTTCAATGCAAAATTGAATAATCTTTTCTATATTCGTTTTTGAGGATATTTTAAAAATTAATGGAGATACGCCACTCTTGCTCTCCTACTTTTTTGTAGTTCTCGAAATTTTCTACAAGAAAGGATAGGGACGAAATTGTGCTTCTCAATCAGTTCCCAAAATATTCAGCAACACAAGGGATAAAAAAGTAGCATTAATGATGAAGAATGAACCTTTTCTATTTTACCTTGTAACTTAGCTGATTCGTTAAAATGATTTTTTCCTGAACCCCCAAAAAATCCTCTTAATAACTCAGTGAAGGTTCAAAGTAAATAGAGAGGGTTCTTTTTTTTGTCATTACTATTTGGGAATATCTCAAAAGCTAAGTGAGATGGTGCAGTGTCACTCTTATATCCTCTTGTACTTCTTGAAATTTCCTACCCTTCTTTACAAAGAAGGGTTCCAATAGAATCGTCGGAAGTTGCTCGATTGCGAAGATAATGCTATTTTTCTATTACTTTTTTTTGCTGAATATCTTGGATACTGATTGAGATAGCGCAATTCTGTTTCCATCCTTTCCTATAGGGAATTTTAAGAGCTACAAAAGAGTATCAAAGCAAGAATGGCGTATCTCAATTCATTTCCAAGATATTTTCAAGAAACGAATGAAAAAAAATTAGGATTCTCCTGTTTTACCTCTTCGCTCTTGAAATGCAATATGAGAATTGAGGAACAGATTATTCAATTTCGCACTTAAAGTAGAAAATCGTATCTCCTACACATACGACCTTTTGCTATAGAAATGGCCATTTTGGTGCATATGACTTTCTGCTTTTCGACCCTCAATATATTTTTTATATGTAGCCCTTGATATTATAATATCGTCCCACTTAGCCCTCACTTTCTACATTGCGCCACCGTTCCACTTTGCCCCAGCGTTCCATTTTGCCCCATCCTCTATAATAAAATAAAATGAATAAATAACATTCTTTGCGATTTTTTCAAACTAAAACTGTTAATTTTTTAAAACTCCGATTAATGATAGGAATTAATTCAAAATTAGTCAAAAAAGAGTGAACAATCACAAAAAATAGTTTTAATAATGGATGAGACCGAAAATTTTTTTTCAAAATTTTCAAAAATCGAAAAAAAATAGTAATTTCCCGAAGCCCACGATCAACCGAGGCTCAAAATTTCGAGAATTGATAGAAGTTTAACATAAAAAAATTTCAAAAAAATTAAAGGGTACAGACAGTCTTAAAATCGCAATTCAAATCTTTAATTCCAGAAATCATAGAGAAAAATACTTGGGATAATTTTTTTGTATTTTTTTTCAAAAAGTACATGAAAAAACGAGAATTTTCAAAAAAAAAACGCTGAATTTGGACCATTTTTACGGAAGTTATGAGCAAAAAACCGTAAAAACAGCAGTTTTTTCAAAATTCGATATCTTTTGAACCGATGATCAGAAAAATCTCAAATTTGGCTGAAAAGTGTGTTTCGATAGATACAAGAAAATGTCAGAAAATAGAGGAAATCAAAAATGCACAGTTGGAAAACTGTCCGATTTGGCGTGGAATGCCCCATATACATTAAATAAATTTTACAATATTAGCCGTAGGAAGGACGGTGGAGATTATTAAGAGTATATTACGAATATATTTGATTACTTAAAAGTTCTGGTGTAGTGTTTGTGTTATGGGACCATAAACACCGCCACGTCCACGCCGTTGGTCCTGGGTAACTCTAAGAGCGGTACAGGTGAGTGACAATTGCTGATTACGTGTTTATTATTTTCTCATTTCATCATATTCGATTTAATTTTATTCTTATTTTGACGTAATAGGGGATTATCTCCAAATTCTGAATAATTCTCAATTATTCTGAGTTTGTGGGCGCTCTTCTGCACATTTACTCTAATTAATTCGGGAAGGAAGTGCATCGCTCCTCGCGAGTGCGTTGCCCCTTCCTTACGTAATTCCTTTTTTTTCAATAGTGGGGTCAATCATGTGACAAAAATCACATATGATTTGCACCCCACTTATTGAAGAGTGGGAGAATACTCGCGATTTCTTTCTGTTGCCAAGGCATTGCAATTCAATGCCTCTGACAATCAGAAAGACTTATTTTAATAAAATAATCTAAAAATCGATATTGGACGTCCCGTGTTATTTACATCGGCTGTCTTCCATCTTTTCGAACAATGGTGAATCATGTTCACCATTGTTTTTATTAACTTTTTCATTCGAAACGAAAGGTGTCTTTCGCTTCGAATAATTCCCCCCAAAAAAAAATTAAAAATAAAAAAAAAACGTCTCAGTTTCTGGACGTTACAAAATCATTAGAGAATTATCAAAACCTATAGACTACAAAGATGATCACATCAGAAGAATATAACCTCCAGAAATGGAAATGAAAAAACCAATAGCAACAAAGTTATTCAATATTCAAATTTATTCACATATATATAGATATACTAAACACATGGCAAAATTCAACAATCAATAACTTTTAGGATAATCAATAGTAAGGAACGAATTTCATTTGTAAAATCATTAAACAATTCATACTAAAAGTTCATGAAAGAAAATCAAAGAAAAACCAAAATTTATGTAAAACAATTTTCAGGCTTTAATTAACAATTGAATAACAACAAAAGCTATTAACTCAGGAAGATGGAACCAAGTTTGAAAAATACATAAAAATAGTCTCTTCCAGACGCAATTGAGGTCATATTTTTAAAGCAATTATTTCATAAGTTATTAACAATTAGAACTTTCAAGGTCTTCCAACTTTAAATAGAAATAACTCCGAAACTATAAAAGATAAAGGAACGAATTCGGCGCTGAAAATCATTAAATTTGATGGCCTTTCAAATGGATTATAGAACGATTCCAAGTATTGTTAATTAACAAAGTTATTAACAACCAAATGTTTATAAAAAAATGATAGAAAATTTCTGATACTAAAATTCGTTCATTTAGCCAAAAACAAGCTCAAATATGAAAAATCGTTAGTTTCTCCCACTTCCAAGTGGATTTGACAAAATTAGTTTATGAGGTACACATCAGGATGCAAAAAGGAATTCATTTCCGATGAGTGAAAAATCAACTTGAAAAATGTTTAAAATCATAAAAAACAATATATTAATATGTCAAAAATAAGGTTATATATAAGAAAACAACATCTTTATTGTAAAACCACTATATCATAAGATACATATATATAAGCCTCAGCGCATGGACAAGCTACAACACAAGGGTAGAAGAAAGGCGCTCCCCACCAGCTCAGTCACCACCAGCTACTTAGTTGCGCCAGAAACTCACAGCGCATCCCCACTTATTGTACTCCCACCCTACCGGCCCAAGCCGCCGAACTGTCCATATACCGATGCGCGAGGCTCAGTCAGTCAGTTCACCGCTCCACTTCAACTGGTAAAGACCTCCTCCTCCGGATGCGGTCGCGGTAACTCACTCGGGACTTAGAATAATTTTACTCAGTTTGGACTTAGAATATTTTCAGTGAATCGGGACTTAGAATATTTTCACACAATCAACACTTAGAATCTTTTTACTCAATCGGAACTTAGAATTTTTCTGTCAATCGAAACTTAGAATATTCTTATTGAATCACAACTTAGACATTTTTTATTATTAGAGTTTTTATTTTATTTTCGAATCAACTTTAATTTATTTCGATTTCAATTATCAAGTGAATCGTTTTCTCGCAACCGCATTAAGCCGAAACGAATAATTCTACCTCTTTATTCTGAGATCTAACGAAGCCTCGCGTTACTAGTATTGAATCGATAATTTGAATAAATTTAAAATTATTTTACGGAAACCGAGTTTCTTTTAATTAATCAATTATTTTCTCCTTTTCAGAGCCTTAAAAATTTAACCTGGTCAACACCGCAGTTAACGGTGCGGTTGACTACTCTCAATTAAACTCAATCACCTACATATATTACCCGGTCAACACCGCAGATAACGGTGCGGCTGACCATTCTATTCCCTATTTTACAACCCGATCAACACCGCAGATAACGGTGCGGTTGATCACTCTATGCTTACAATAGAAATAGAAACAATACATAAAACTCGCTTTCTACCATTAAATTAGAATTAAATCGTCCATGTACACCTTTATCCGTCAGAATCTCATGATAGAGTCGAAGGCAGAATTTTAAACCAAATAGTGACCATTTTTGTGAATTCATATTCTTTATTTATAGTGGAAGTGACATCGAAGCAACTGAATAAAGTGACATAAAAGTGAACAAAAGAATTCGGATTAATTAAGAAAGCATTAGAGATCAAACTTTCGTTCAGTGACCATAATTGAGGATTACGAGAAGAGAATCAACGTGCTCTGGACACTGATAACACGGTGAGTAACGAAATTTTCTGACTTTCTAGCCCCGGAAGTCGATTGATATTTCAAAAAGTAGAGAAACTTTAACGTAAGTGGGAATTAATCGGGAGTGAATTATATGTTCAAAATCATGGCAACTTTCTTGCCCTGACTTTTACTGGAGGAAAGCCCGATGCAGCTCGCCGTGACTTCCTCGTTGATTTTCTCTAAGTGGACTGTATATTTTAAGGTGTTGATGAATTTCTCGAATTTAACTGCCTCCGCAGCCGGCCTTCAGGAACGAACAAATAACACAAACCTGAACGAACACAAGGACCTGAGGAAGGATTCTCAAATGATAGTTGACACGATACCTTCTATAAAAATATATAGCTCTTTAATTTCGTGATTAGATTACACTCATGTTGAATTTCTCACTTTGATAATTGTCTCTATGATAATTGTTTCATGATGCTCACTCGATTAATCGTGGGCGTAAATCGCGATTAATTAGATAATTTACTCAATGCTCGATTAAAACCGTAAAGCACTCGCGCTCTTCGCCATGTGTCTATCGACTTTGGCGTCGGTTTCTCACTCGCACTCGTTGAGTCACTCGGTCGTTACATTTTGCACGTTTCTCACTCAAGATCCAAAAAGTAAGTGACGCGTAAAATTGCGTAGTTACTCGTCTCCCGCTTGTCACCAGGGTCAAGACGCCTCTGGTGACCATCAGGATAATTTTAAGAAGATTGATGACTCGACCGCTCCTCGGATAACTCAGGATCGGTCGATAATTAACTCAGATTATTAACATCCGCCCGCCGTCGACGAACCCCTGGAGTCGACCTAGTCTCATTCAGTGATGTCTTCTTCGGGTGGTGCTTCTTGCTCTACTGATTTAATGTTTCTCGTAATCAATCCTGGCATTCCTCAAGCGTCCACCGACGCGAGGATCTCCTTTGTCATCCAAGATTGGTATGAGGTTTAGATGGTGGATTACTCTGGTTGACGATGTTATTCGTCATTGATGATGATAGTAGTAAGTATACATTCCTGCGAGACAGCGTGTACCCCCTCCACTCCCCCCACTGGCGCCAGTGCACACGTGCAGGCTGGACCCAGATGTCTGGGTCCAGATAAAAATCTTGGGAAAATGGAAAAGGGAGGAGGGGGCGGGTGTTTTTCGGAGTGGCTCCCACAGGCGGACTTTCCCTGTTGGTTGGCGTGTTTTCGCCAGGTATCCCGGCGGGGATGCTGAGCCCTCAGGAGATAGCACCTCGCTGCATGCTAGGGCGTGAGCTACGCTGAAAAAATTATTTTTACGACTCAGAGTCATAAATTTCGAAATCCCTTTTAGAAAAAAATTTTCGAGTGTTTTCTTTAACACTATGTTGAAAAAAAAGGTGAATTTTATTTTAAACGGGGAAATGGTCGAGCTAATATCTTTGAAGGAATTTGGAGAAATCTTTGAAGGAATTTTAGGAAAGGGCGGAAAAAAAAATTCAAGAAACATTTTTAAGGGTCATAAATTTTTTATTTCAGCTTTTTTTTCACAGCACAGTCTCATAAAGATTTTCGTCCGAATTTACAGTTTTTTCGGTAATTTTTTCAGCAGGAGGTAAAAGCCATTTTTTCATTTGTCGTGCTGTGCTGATCGCACAAATGCGATAATAATGATCCCGATGACTTTTCAGCCCATGGACCACATAAACTGTTTTTGTGGGGAATGATTCCACAAATAATGCCCAATTCCTATGATGCTCCAGATTTTTTATTTCCCTACACAGGATTTTTTTTAGGAACAAACGAGGCTCTTCTCCAACAGTGTAAATTGCAGAGGCATTTTTTACAACATTAAATAATGTATTAAAAACTGCCTCTGCTTTTGAATCCCCTTCGAACCACTCGAGTTGATGATGCTCTCGAGTGCGCCGATTATTCTCATACTGCACAGCATCCGGTAAGTCAGTAAAAGAATATGGCGGTGCAATTATCCAGTGTCCTATTATATTTCCGGTGACACTGACGACCCCAATTTCTTTCGGTAAGAATCTCCAATCTTTACCGCGGAATCCCACAACAGACACAGCAAACTCCATGATTGCTTGTGATCGACTGATGGGCTTCAAGTTTTTTCAGGTTTAGGATATGTGGAATGGTGGGGAGAAAATTTTAAAAAATCAAGAAAACGTTTTAAGGTGAGACAATTTTTATTTTTTATTATAGGGGGCTACAACTGCCTTATAAATAGAGGGATAAATATTTTCAAAGTTCAAATAGATCATATTTGAATAAAATAAAAATATATAAGGGTGATTTTCCATCTGAGGATAAACCTGATTCATGTAATCGTCCAGTTTATCAAAGATAAGATGGAAATTATCGATTACACAATTTTGAATTAAATTGACATTCTCTAGTGCTTCTCTCGAGGTAGTCTTGCTGATGAAGAGGCTGATTACGTCGATGATGAAATTATTATAAGATCTCAATGGTATTTTATAGAGTTCCTTGAGCCATGTGTTGATCCATGGAATTTTTTTTAAAGCCACGTATCGATGATTCCCCAAGAACCATTCTTTTCTCATTCTGGTCCAGAGAAATCGCACGGAAGCTCCAATTCTTCATAAATGAAATCTTTAAATCATCGCACTCGATGACACTGAATTTACGGTGAAAATCAGGATCCTTTTCGTCATTTTCGTAATAAGCAAGAATATTATCAAACTCGTCCACCAATTTCTCCCAAGTGTGTCCTTTGATCGAAATTATCCCTTTTTTATCCAGGCCTTTTATCTCCACCACAGGTACAGCGAAGTGATTAGTGTCAAGCTGCAGCCCGACACTCACATGCTTCGTTGATGACTGATTTATAGGGAAATCAGTGGAGAGAATGAGATGTTTTTCAGCTTTTCTTTCAGATGCCATTTTTTTCAGGATGCTGGGCGATTATCCCAATGAAAGTGATGCTTCTCTTCTTCTTTCAGCTCTTTTTTATGCATGTGTGGAAAAAGTGGGGATAATTTTAGGTTTGGGGAAGGGGAATTTTCTTAAAAAACTACTCCAGACATCACATTATTCAAATGAGTGGGATTTTCTTGATTATTATTTGAATAAGTCGTTGTTTCTTCTTCTTTTCTAACAGTTTTCGAAGATACGCAAAAGTGCGAAAATCTCCAGAAAATCCACGCTATTTGAATACGAAAAAAAAAAGAAATCGTTACAATAGCGAGTAAAATTTCCCCCACAATTGTCCAGAACAATATTTTTTCATGTTTCTGTTTCTCTCTCTTATGTTCTCCGATTTCTTCCATATCTTTCTGGATCTCATCAAGAGTAACATCATAAGACAAAGCTCCCGGCACATTCGCTGCAAAATTCACCCTTGGAATATCCGTTGTCTTATATGATTCAATTAAGGGTTGATAATTATTAATTTCAGGGAATAAATCTGTGACATTTAAGTGTGTCACAGGTGTATATTCATAGGTTGTTGCTTCATTAATGACTTTATAGCCCATAAATGAAGCATAAACCGTATGTGCATGACATCCAGGCCTCATATGTAGAATCCCTGCTCCTTCCAGGCTCACAGTTCCTTTTGAACCTGCTCCACATACGATATGTATGTCTTCTTTTGTAGGGACAGAGTGGAGCCAGCGTTTCTGATTGTGTAATTGTTTCCAGTATGGATTGAATATTTTACTGATTCTGATATCACAATCTTGAAGAGGCTGGCTTTTCCTCTTTGTTATCAGAGCTATTTCACAAATTGGTTGCATCGAGGCCTCATAAAAAGGGTGACTCGGTGTACATATGTGATAGGCTCTCGTCGATTGACAATAAGGAATATCAGATTCATGAATTAAAGCATATCTATCTTGCTCTTGTGATATCACAAGATAATCTGTTCGCGGTTGAATATAGGCCGAGCCCCGATTATTATCCCCAAAAACTTGAAGAGTGGGATAAGGATGCATTTTATATAAATGGTAAACTTTTGGGTCCAAAAGTGGTACATGCATGACAAGGAATAATCGTCCATCGTGGTAGCCAATTGCTGTACGCGAGATTTTCCCCATATCACCCCCACGAACTTCTTCAATTGATATTGGAAAAACACGCTCTCTATTATCATTATTGTGAATAAAATGATTCACAGTATCTTCTAAAGCTTGGGGTGTTATGAGGCCTGGATGAATAAATCCAATTTTAGCAAAATAAATAGCGTCAATTAAAATCTCTAAATTATTCACGTAATTATCAATTTCTATTTGTTTTTGTCGTCTCCACTTGCGTATATGATCTATTAATTCAAAATATTTTTGTCCCCCAAGTGCATGCTTCAATCCATTAATTGTATTGGAAAGAACCTGAAAAGCTCTAGCGGTTGAATTATTAACAGTATCAATTTCATGATGAAATCGATGAAATTCAGATTTAACTAAATGAGCCTCTTTCTCGACTGAGTGGGCGAGCTTTTTTTGATCCGCATATAATTTATCTACTTCTCCATTGAAATATTCAGCATCTTCAGCAGCCAAAGTACCAAAAAGAGATTTACTGATTGAACCAATAAATCCAAAAGGGGCGCTTCTTTTAATTGTAGTAAAATTCCCCTCAAACGATTCATTTTCCACTGTCATAAATGCATGTATTTGCTGGAGATATTTATCTGCGATGGCGTATTTTGATTTTATATAATCTGCATCTAATATATTTGAGCATATAGAAAAGCCGAAATTCTCGCCACACATGGCACCTACACTTTTTAACATATTTTCTGAAAAAACCGGTCTTTGTTCCTCAAATTTTTTCATATCAATAAAAGTAACTAAACGCCATTCAGCCTTTGTAAATCTTATCTGATGCATAGGCTCGTAATACAATCCTGCACTCTTGTCTATCGTATTTTTCGTGAAATTTACGACCTGATCGCTATTTCCGATAGCTGAAAAGCACAGCATCCCGGCAAAAAAAATGGAAAGCGTGTCCATGGCGACCTTTTTTTTTTTAGTTTCCCGACGGTCTTTTTTTCTTATAGTTTTTCGAGATGAATTTCTCTTCTCTCAGTTTTATGGCCCGGGCCCTTTTCTTGTACAGTTCTGAGACGGCCTTTTCTCCTCTCAGATTTATGGCTTTTCAAAGAACTGTTCTCTCTCGCACTACCGTAACGAATGAAAAAAAAATCAAGATACGCGTAATTTATAGGAAAAAATCTCACGTGATCGGTTTTATTTTTTCTAAGGGCCGAAACCTGTTCTAAAAGATCTTATCTACGGGGAAATCGAGTGCGCGCGCAGCATCCCTTGGAAAACGTATGGAAAAACCTGTTTTCTAAAAAAAAAAAAATAGTGGGAGAAAATTTTGACTATAAAAGTCACTAGATTTTTTTTTCTTCGTCAGAATACTCAAAAAAATCATGGATTTCGAAACCTTTCTTGAAAAGTTCCGAAACGACGATTCAGAGATTGAAATTCTTGACGAACATTTGAGAAAATACGTTGAAAAACAAGGAAAAAGAGTAGAAAAAGTTGAAAAAGAGGAGAAAAAGTTAAAAAAAGAAGATCTGTGGGATGATAATGCTGTGAATCTCACAGAAAAAATCATCAGCCAGCCCAATAAAGAGGCGGAGCATCTGCAAGCTCTTCACGCTCTCTGTAAGTATTTTTTAATTGATTATCTGTAAAAAACGAAAAGAAAAAATCTGTAAAAACATTTTAAAAACCTGTAAAAACATAAAAATGACCTGAAAATAATTATACATTCACATTTATTTTTCAGCAAAGGCACGCAGCGAATTTCCGATGATTCAACTGAGCCAGATCTCCAATGTCGACCAATACGTGGAGGATATTGATGAAATTATCGCCGAGGACCAGGAGATCGTAGTAGAGCCAGGGGAAGATATCAGCATCGACATGGACATCGTGGAGGAAGTCAGCAGCGATGGGGAAAATTATCTCGCAGATGCATGGATTTGCATATGCGGACGCAGAATCCCCTATTACCGCCAAGAATGTCCCGATTGCGGTACTTTTTTTAACTGGAATTTTGAAGCATAGTTTTATGTACACTTTTCCAGAAAATAAATTTTGTTCTTCGATAACTCGCTGTACCTTTTTTTTTCCATGACTTTCCTTAGCCACCCCTTCCCTAGATCTCAGTCCCTACTCCTTGACCTTTTCTTCACCTGCATAAATACCCTTGCAGTTTTTCCATTTCCTCACTTTGAAATTTGTCTGCAGCTTTGACAGTTTGTAACGGTTGGCTTGACTGACCTTGAGCCAACGCGTTAAATGCACTGAAATTCCTCAAAACTGACCCAAAGTTATGCTCCGAATTTTTCCCAAATTACTCCCGATTAATTTCCCTTTATTTAAACTGGGCGCCAGTCGTTTTTTCTGAAATTCTAAGAACTTGGGGGAAAACGACAAATCCCCAAGTTTTACTCTAAATCAACGAAATTACAAAACCCCAAAAAGACTCTAATTTTACCCGCTTTTTTATGTGAAACTCTCAATTTATCCCGAGGGGGAGAGGGGACGATACCCTCTATTTGGGTATTCGTGACGACAAAAACTTTACACAAAACTCATGACGAATTTTAACTCAAATAGTATAAATTCGATATATTCAGAAGAATTAATTATATACACGTAAATTGCAAAAAAACATGAGATATTCAAAGTAACTTTTCGTGATTAATTTTATAATTATTTCACACTAATTGTTAACTCAAAATCCAACTCAGAATGACCAACAATAAATCCAATATAGCCGGGTGGCCTCACCCGGAACAGACGCTAACTCGACGTTTTCTTTACTTTAAATTCTTTACTCAAAATTCTTTACCTCTAATCTTTTACTCAAAATTCTTTACTCTAAACTCAAAATATTAATTGTACGGGGACTCGCGTACCTTACGTTATTTGTGCTGTCTTTCCTCCGTGTCGACCTCTCTTTATTTTCTTTACTCCAATTTTCTTACGTAATTCTTTACAATTTTCTTTACGTTTCTCTACACGATGTGATCGCCACGGTGTCCCGGGAGAAGAAGAACGAGTCTTCTCTCCCACGAGCTGGCATTGGGTTCCCTCGGCTGTTTCCGCTCAATTTCGGTAGAGCCGAGGCCCAACCCAACCAATTGTCCCGCGAGTCCCCCACTACTTTACCCTAACGTCACTGACTTTACTTAAATTTTTCTTAAACTAACTAATTCCAAATAATGTACGAAAATAATCATAATAACTAGGACAATATTTTCCCGACAATTACAAACGCAAAACTTTAGTCTTTTCTTCCCACACACGTACCTTTAGTCTTTATTTTCACACTTTTAATTTGAGTCTTTTCTTTCACTGACTCCAATGCTGATCCTGGTGAACTCCAGTTTCTTTTGCTGTTGGCCAGTATTCCCCCTAGTTGGCTGATGCTGGACCAAACGAGCGGATGCTGTTTCTTCCCAAGTTCCTCTTCCATGTCCTTGGTTCCGCTACTTTTATCTTTGGGACTGGGGAAATTTCTCACCAGTCCTGACTCCTGACTTTCTCTCCATATTTCCGGAGTAATTTCAAGCAAAAATAAACAAAAATAATTAGTGAAGTCACAAAATATGTTGACCTCACTCTGGACATTTGCTGTTCTGACTCTAGATGAGCCCTTTCCTCACCGGGTACCGCGAATCGCGACCAAAACCGTGATTTTCATGAAATTTATTTCTTATTTTAATTTTATTGATTCTGTGACGGTAAAAACCGTCACAAGTTTTCGTGCTTTCGTCCAGTGGAGTTTTTAGCGATTCAGTCTGCATTTTGTGTTTTTCCGTGCAATTGTTCGGTTTTCGTGTTTTTAATCCATATCTTCGCAGTCTTCCTATCTCCTATTCAATCTCCAGTTTCGTTATTTTATTTCGTGACATTTTTTGATTGTTTTCATAATCTCCTCGTGCGCTTTCGCTTTTTATCAATTCTCATTCGCTCGTGTTTTGATCAGCCAGTTGTGTCGTGTGTGAATGATGTTTCTCCTAAAGAAAAATCAGATGACATATGCCGCACTCAGGGCACATTACGGATTATTGGCGGTAAGTGTTTATCTTTTTTTCCTTTTCTTCTCTTTTGTCTCTTTTTTTTCCTCCATTAAATAATCCCTTATTCGATTCTCCATATTTTTCAAAAGGCCCAGATTCGGATGAGATTTCACATCCCCACAGACGACCCAGTCCACACAGAGGGAAAAAATAGGTTCTTTCAAATGGTTTTCAGGGAATAAAAAGTAAAATGTTTCACGTGATCGAGTTTGGTACTAGATTTAAAAGTATTAAAATCAGTGCAAAATATTCAAGTGTTAGTTTTAGCTATAAATTAAGATAGTCTTAAGATAAAATTAATTAACTCTTAAAAAGTCTAGAAAAAAAAGAAAAAAAAGAGAATTTTCCAAATGTTTTTAAGGAAATGAAAAAATAACTGTCTAGTTCAGTTTAGTTTTACATTTAAAATTATTACTATCATTTCGAAATATTTAAGTATTAGTTTTAACTATAAGCTGGAATGGTCTTCGGATGAAATTGAGAAAATGTTAAAAAAAAAAAAATCTCAGAAAAATGGAAAAAAATAGAATTCTGCATATAACTTTTTAGAATAGAAAAAAATATATTTCAGTCTTAAGGTTTTGGAGAATAAATTCTTACATTTTGAAATAATTTGTTCCTATTTCAATAGAATTACAATAACAAATCATTGAAAAAAAATATTACAATTTATAATAATAATAATAATAATAATAATAATAATAATTCTTAATTATTTATTATGCGCAGTACAGGAGAGGTATATTCCAGGGAGATTCCTTGAGTCCACTCTTGTTTTGCATCTCCCTGCTGCCACTATCAGTTGCCCTGCGAACTGCGCGGGGATATGAGGCCGGTCCCCCTGGCCACCGGGTGCATAAGATCTCCCATTTATATTATATGGATGATCTCAAATTGTTTGCATCTGGAATGAGAGAGCTCAACTTACTCATTGAAGTGGTGGCCACTTATTCTCGTGCAGTGGGGATGTCCTTCGGATTGGACAAATGTGCTGTCTTTCATCTCAAGAGAGGGAGGCTCGAGGATGGAGAACGAGATATTCAGTTAGTGGATGGAGGCGCCATTCATCATCTTGGTGCTGAGGAGTCTTATCGTTATCTTGGTTTCGATCAGCGATCATTGATCAATGTCGAAACTGTAAAAGAGACTCTTTGCAGTGAATATAAACGGCGACTTCAGAGGATCTGGAAATCAGAACTTTCTGGAAGGAATAAGGTAGCCGCTACTAATATGTTTGCTGTTCCAGTCCTACTCTACTCCTTTGGTATTATCAAATGGAGAAGAGATGAATTAAGAGATTTGGATATCATGACGCGGAAAGTGATGCACCTGCATCGCAGTCTTCATCCTCGGTCTTCTACGCCGCGATTATATTTTCCTCGCGATGAGGGTGGGCGTGGCCTCTTGGGATTGGAGTGTCTTCATGACCGCTTAGTCCTTGGTCTCGCGTCTGATGTTTGGGAAAGTGTGGATCCACTCTTGGTCTTCGTGCATAATCACGAACTCCGGGGAGTGGGAGCACATCTGTACAAAGCAGCAAATCGTGCCGCTGAGTCTCTCGGTTTAGAGTTCTGTTTGCATTCTGGGGATATTTCCGTAAATTCCATCGTGCGGAAATCGAAGCTCCAGCGTAAGCAGATCATCAGAGCTGCTGAACAAAACGCGTTGTTCCAGCAACACTTAGCCAGGCCTATGCATGGCATGTTCTTCAGACATGTGCAAGAACAGGGTCTGTCGGTCCAGCTGACATTTAACTTCCTCAAGTCGGCTGGTCTGATGTCAGAAACCGAGGGATTTATTTGTGCGTGCCAGGATGGTGTCATAAACACCCTCGTTTATCGTAGCCGTATTATGGGCCTCGAGGTCCCGGACACTGCATGCCGGGCCTGCAAGAGGGCACCAGAGACGCTCACGCATATTCTATCAGCGTGTCCGGTGAGAGCAGTCTCTGGATATATCCATCGACATAATGCGGCTTTAAGAGTGTTGTACTACTTCCTGCGGCACTCTTATGCGATAGACAAGACGCCAGTGCTGCCGTATGTGCCAGGAGAAATTGAGTCCGTTGTGGTGAATGAGAGATGTAAAATATATTGGAACTTCTCATTTGCCACCATCAGGCCGATTGGAGCAACCAAACCTGATGTCGTCCTCTATGATTTTGATGACAAGGTCATCTATGTCATTGAATTTTCTGCTCCTGCTGAAAATAATATGGAGCGGAAAGAAGAGGAGAAACGGCAAAAATATCAAGATCTCCTGTTCCAGCTTCGTCAGATGAACCGTGGCTTCAGCGTGAAGCTGGTTGTCCTCATTATCGGTTCTCTTGGAGGCATGAAGCAGTCTTTTGTGTCTGAATTATCCATCATTCCAGCGTGTAAGTCTCGTGCTTATCAGTTAGCTGGGCAGATGCAGAAGGCTGTTATTCTTGGATCTCTCCGTCTCTTACGGCAATTTGAGTCTGGACTGCAGTGATTGCTTACCCTCCAGTTGGTGGGAGTGGTCACTGTTGTAGAGCGTTTGAATATATTTTCGCTCGCTTGCTGAGTAATCATCGAAGGGGGTCGGAGCCCTCGAAGATTCCTCAGCAATTAATATAGTCAATATATAATAATAATAATAATAATAATAATAATAATAATAATAATAATAATAATAATAATAATAATAATAATAATAATAATAATAATAATAATAAACAATTAAACAATTAAATTTATTAATAAATTAATTTTTATTAATAAATTTTATTTAGAAAATCAAATTTCGGAAAAAATATGTAATGCGCAAGCAGGATTTGAACCCACGACCCTCTGATTACATGTCAGGTGCTCTACCGCTGAGCTATTGCGAGTTACTATATTTACCATCAAATATTTGATTCTCACATCTTTTCTCCACCTCCCATCCACGAGGCAATGTCGCCATTAAACAATTAAATTTATTAATAAATTAATTTTTATTAATAAATTTTATTTAGAAAATCAAATTTCGGAAAAAATATGTAATGCGCAAGCAGGATTTGAACCCACGACCCTCTGATTACATGTCAGAAGAGGAGAAACGGCAAAAATATCAAGATCTCCTGTTCCAGCTTCGTCAGATGAACCGTGGCTTCAGCGTGAAGCTGGTTGTCCTCATTATCGGTTCTCTTGGAGGCATGAAGCAGTCTTTTGTATCTGAATTATCCATCATTCCAGCGTGTAAGTCTCGTGCTTATCAGTTAGCTGGGCAGATGCAGAAGGCTGTTATTCTTGGATCTCTCCGTCTTTTACGGCAATTTGAGTCTGGACTGCAGTGATTGCTTACCCTCCAGTTGGTGGGAGCGGTCACTGTTGTAGAGCGTTTGAATATATTTTCGCTCGCTTGCTGAGTAATCATCGAAGGGGGTCGGAGCCCTCGAAGATTCCTCAGCAATTAATATAGTTAATATATAATAAATAATAATAATAATAATAATAATAATAAATAGGCGTAGAGGACGTGACGCACTCATCGCCCGGATGGTTTGTATGAACCATTCGCAATAGTCATCGGTATATCAGGCTAACCCCCTGATTTACTGTATACTCGGTTACGTCAAATAACCGCAGTACGGCCCACCACAACCGGTCCCCTTCGGATGGGGATCCCTCATGGATCAGTTGGGAGGGGTCAACGACCGGATCCAATGGAACGACCTTGGCTTGTCAATGGACGCAGTAGATGGACGGAGGATCTAAAGATAGACCTCATGCAGTGTTGGGTGGATAGTGTGCCGCATCAGAGGGGATATATGGCCAGAATGCAGGCTTTGTGGTGTGAAATGCATCCCGAGTTCTCGCATTATACGCAAAAATATCTGCGGAATCAGGCGGCATATCTGGCGCGGCATGGATACGAACTGCTGGTAATTCGAAGGGAGTCAACTGGTGAGGAGGCTGATGAAAACAATCAAGTTCTCATTGGTCCTCATTGGTCCTGGGGATCATCAAACAATCCTTAGAGAAGCGGATGAAGCGGTCGACGGAGAATTCCACTTTCAGGATCGATCCCCGTCGATGGTTTCAGCCTGCCGCGCCTGTTTCTGGAAAAGCGCCGACGGCTGACCGGGTTGAAAACTTTTGGAGAGGCTGGTATAGTCATGAGCCAGAGTTCCATGAAGATACTCCTGCTCTACAACACTTCGTCGCATTCTGTAGTGAACATCAGAGACAGGGCGATGAGTGTCAGCCAGTTACTGTGAAGGAAATTCGTGAGGTGCTGAAGGGCACGAAAAACCATTCTGCGCCTGGACCCGATGGCTTGACAATATTCTGGTGGAAGAAGTTTACTTCGACCCATCAACATCTGGCTCGGGTGTTTTCGTCCTTCTTGAACGGGAGCACTTCAATTCCGCAGTGGTTGGTAGAGGGAAGGACGGTGCTCATTCCAAAGAAGGGTGATCTGTCTGATCCGAGGAACTATCGGCCCATAACGTGTCTCAATGCGCTCTACAAGATATTCACCAAAATTCTGTATGAGCGTATTTTGGTGCAAGTGGACCCGATATGGCGATTGATTCATGAACAGCGCGGCGCAAAAAGGGGGCTGTCAGGTTGTAAAGAGAACTTGCTGGTTGATCGCAGCCTTGTACAAGATGCGATTCAGTACAAGCGTAACCTGTCAGTTGCCTGGATTGATTACCGCAAGGCATTCGATAGTACAAGCCATCAGCTTTTACTTTATTTGCTCGAGTGCCTTGGGGTGAATGAAGATCTGGTGAGATGCATGAGAGATCTTGTACCACTTTGGAGGACTCGTTTCACCATAACATCTGGTGAAGTGAAGGTTACTACCGGAGCGGTGCAGTACAGGAGAGGTATATTCCAGGGAGATTCCTTGAGTCCACTCTTGTTTTGCATCTCCCTGCTGCCACTATCAGTTGCCCTGCGAACTGCGCGGGGATATGAGGCCGGTCCCCCTGGCCACCGGGTGCATAAGATCTCCCATTTATATTATATGGATGATCTCAAATTGTTTGCATCTGGAATGAGAGAGCTCAACTTACTCATTGAAGTGGTGGCCACTTATTCTCGTGCAGTGGGGATGTCCTTCGGATTGGACAAATGTGCTGTCTTTCATCTCAAGAGAGGGAGGCTCGAGGATGGGGAACGAGATATTCAGTTAGTGGATGGAGGCGCCATTCATCATCTTGGTGCTGAGGAGTCTTATCGTTATCTTGGTTTCGATCAGCGATCATTGATCAATGTCGAAACTGTAAAAGAGACTCTTTGCAGTGAATATAAACGGCGACTTCAGAGGATCTGGAAATCAGAACTTTCTGGAAGGAATAAGGTCGCCGCTACTAATATGTTTGCTGTTCCAGTCCTACTCTACTCCTTTGGTATTATCAAATGGAGAAGAGATGAATTAAGAGATTTGGATATCATGACGCGGAAAGTGATGCACCTGCATCGCAGTCTTCATCCTCGGTCTTCTACGCCGCGATTATATTTTCCTCGCGATGAGGGTGGGCGTGGCCTCTTGGGATTGGAGTGTCTTCATGACCGCTTAGTCCTTGGTCTCGCGTCTGATGTTTGGGAAAGTGTGGATCCACTCTTGGTCTTCGTGCATAATCACGAACTCCGGGGAGTGGGAGCACATCTGTACAAAGCAGCAAATCGTGCCGCTGAGTCTCTCGGTTTAGAGTTTTGTTTGCATTCTGGGGATATTTCCGTAAATTCCATCGTGCGGAAATCGAAGCTCCAGCGTAAGCAGATCATCAGAGCTGCTGAACAAAACGCGTTGTTCCAGCAACACTTAGCCAGGCCTATGCATGGCATGTTCTTCAGACATGTGCAAGAACAGGGTCTGTCGGTCCAGCTGACATTTAACTTCCTCAAGTCGGCTGGTCTGATGTCAGAAACCGAGGGATTTATTTGTGCGTGCCAGGATGGTGTCATAAACACCCTCGTTTATCGTAGCCGTATTATGGGCCTCGAGGTCCCGGACACTGCATGCCGGGCCTGCAAGAGGGCACCAGAGACGCTCACGCATATTCTATCAGCGTGTCCGGTGAGAGCAGTCTTTGGATATATCCATCGACATAATGCGGCTTTAAGAGTGTTGTACTACTTCCTGCGGCACTCTTATGCGATAGACAAGACGCCAGTGCTGCCGTATGTGCCAGGAGAAATTGAGTCCGTTGTGGTGAATGAGAGATGTAAAATATATTGGAACTTCTCATTTGCCACCATCAGGCCGATTGGAGCAACCAAACCTGATGTCGTCCTCTATGATTTTGATGACAAGGTCATCTATGTCATTGAATTTTCTGCTCCTGCTGAAAATAATATGGAGCGGAAAGAAGAGGAGAAACGGCAAAAATATCAAGATCTCCTGTTCCAGCTTCGTCAGATGAACCGTGGCTTCAGCGTGAAGCTGGTTGTCCTTATTATCGGTTCTCTTGGAGGCATGAAGCAGTCTTTCGTGTCTGAATTATCCATCATTCCAGCGTGTAAGTCTCGTGCTTATCAGTTAGCTGGGCAGATGCAGAAGGCTGTTATTCTTGGATCTCTCCGTCTTTTACGGCAATTTGAGTCTGGACTGCAGTGATTGCTTACCCTCCAGTTGGTGGGAGCGGTCACTGTTGTAGAGCGTTTGAATATATTTTCGCTCGCTTGCTGAGTAATCATCGAAGGGGGTCGGAGCCCTCGAAGATTCCTCAGCAATTAATATAGTTAATATATAAATATAATAATAATAATAATAAAATCTTACATTTTATAAATATTGTTTTTCATATTCAATTTTATTTCCTGTTCTGTTTTTCGATGTGGTCCTGACGTTCTTATTCTGTTGGTATTCTTCTCTTCTTCGTTCATGATTCAGCTCAGTTATCGTTTTTATACTTGTTCGTGTCTTCCATTTATTGGTTCGTTGTTTTTTCCATTCGATTCACTCATCATTGTTGAAGCTTTCGTTTATCGTTTCTTCTCTCGTCCACGTTAATGCCGTCAACGATTCTCCTTCACATTCAATTGTATTTTAGATTTTTCAAAAAATATTTATGCTTTAGATCATAATATGTTCTCTAATATTCTGCCTTTTCGATTCAACGTCTCATTCATAATCCGAAAATTTTTCAATATTATCGAGCGAAAATTTCATGCACTATTTTCCATCGATAAGATCTTCCCCCTCCAGGTAAAACCGGTTTTTCCAGGTAGGGAAAATCTATCGATAAGATCAATTTCGGAGGATCCACCCCACCCTCTCAAAAATTTTTTAGATGAAAAATCCCTGAGGTTTTAAAAAACGCTTCAGTTCCGTCTTGGACACCATGGAGGGTGAACAGGATGCTTTCAACATTGACGATTTCGTCAATGAAGCCTATAACCGATTTTTTGAAGAGGATTTTGAAGAAATACCAAATTTAGAAGAATTTGGTGTTATCGACGGTAACGAATTTGTGGCTACACCTGCAAGTGTCATGGATTTACCTGAAATCCCCCAGGATATTTTGGACAGGGAATTACGCCCTTCTACTTCGAGAAATGTGACTGATGGTAAGTAGGAAATTTTTTTTATTTTCATAGATGATTATTTTTATTAATTTACTGTAATTTCATTGCCATACCAAATATGGTGATAGTTGAAATGATTATATTCTTGAAAAATTTATTCAAAGGGGAAAGTGTAGAAAAGATATTTCAAAGTAGGGAAAAACGCCCTCTCTTTACATTTTCCGTAACTTTGAAATTGGAAAACTGCATTCTCCAATTACCATGGAATGTTTTATATGCCGGTCAATTATGTATTGAAAACGCGTAGAATCATTAGGGAATGGTTTGGGGGTATTTAGGAAAACGTTTTTATCATTTGGGGGATAGTGTTTAATTTTTAAATGAATGAAATATATTTTTTATATAGTTACTTAAATAATTACTAGGAAAAATCTGAAAACCTGTAGAATCATTTGGGAATTGTTTGGGGATATTTAGGAACACATTTTTATTTTTTGGGGAATAGTGTTTAATTTTTAAATGAATGAAATATATTTTTTATATAGTTACTTAAATAATTACTAGAAAAAATCTGAAAACCTGTAGAATCATTAGGGAATTGCTTGGGGATATTTAGGAACACATTTTTATTTTTTGGGGAATAGTGTTTAATTTTTAAATGAATGAAATATATTTTTCATATAGTTACTTAAATAATTACTAGAAAAAATCTGAAAACCTGTAGAATCATTAGGGAATTGCTTGGGGATATTTAGGAACATATTTTTATTTTTTGGGGAATAGTGTTTAATTTTTAAATGAATGAAATATATTTTTCATATAGTTACTTAAATAATTACTAGAAAAAATCTGAAAACCTGTAGAATCATTAGGGAATTGTTTGGGGATATTTAGGAACACATTTTTATCTTTTGCGGAATAATATTTAATTTTTAAATGAATGAAATATATTTTTCATATAGTTACTTAAATAATTACTAGAAAAAAATAAACCGGCAGTTTGGCTGTTCGGTCTGTGTACGGCTCGGTGGATCTACCGGGTTAAGCAGCATTGCGTCTGGTTACTACTTGGATGGGTGACCGCTTGCCGTACACGGATTCGAAGAACAAACTGAACGGTGAGGTGTGACTACAGAGAATTAATTGTGCCTTTCTCGTCAGCGTGACAGAGAGGCACATTTAAGGCTCTGTATGAATCCGACTGCGGTGATCAGGGTTGTCCATGGTTTCCCCTGGTTCACGGCAAATGCGGTGCAGTAATAGAAAGTCGATCCATGGCACTCGCAAATAGGGCAGGAAAGGGTGAGAAATAGGAGAAGACTAGAAAAAAATTAAAAAACCTGTAGAATCATTTGGGAATGGTTTGAGGGTATTTAGGAAAACGTTTTTATCTTTTGGGGAATAATATTTAATTTTTAAATGAATGAAATATATTTTTCATATAGTTACTTGAATAATTACTAGAAAAAATTCGAAAACCTGTAGAATCATTTGGGAATCGTTTGGGGATATTTAGGAACACATTTTTATCTTTTGGGGAATAATAGTTAATTTTTAAATGAATGAAATATATTTTTCATATAGTTACTTGAATAATTACTAGAAAAAATTTAAAAACCTGTAGAATCATTTGGGAATGGTTTGAGGGTATTTAGGAAAACGTTTTTATCATTTGGGGAATAATATTTAATTTTTAAATGAATGAAATATATTTTTCATATAGTTACTCAAATAATTACAAGAAAAAATTCGAAAACCTGTAGAATCATTTGGGAATCGTTTGGGGATATTTAGGAACACATTTTTATCTTTCGGGGAATAATATTTAATTTTTAAATGAATGAAATATATTTTTCATATAGTGACTTGAATAATTACTAGAAAAAAATTAAAAAACCTGTAGAATCATTTGGGAATGGTTTGAGGGTATTTAGGAAAATGTTTTTATCATTTGGGAAATAGGAATAATTTGGGATTAGGAGTTCCGGCCATTTTGATCAGACCAAAAATCCAAAATGGCCTCCCTTGAGCACGTATTTTGACAGTCAATAACTACGAGTCAGTAGTTCCGATCATTTTGGTCAGACTGAGCTATCAAAACGGCCTCCATACATTTCTTTATGTGATTAACTGGATTAACAGTCATTATTTAGTCCTTAAACGATATTTTTCAGGACTTAAAAATAATAGACACCCTAACGAACAAGAAATACAGGGTGATTTTTTTCAAACGTAAAGGCAATTAACTGGAGATGGCTGGAGATGTGAGAAGTACGGGAAAATTTCCAAAAAAAATTTTGGCTGGATATTTTTTGAATTATTGGCGATTGAAATAGGCCAATGGGCTTGGAGGATTTTGGCGCGCAAAACGGAGTGGGGGAGTTGAGTGGCGATGTGGCAACGCTGGATTAGCGAACAGTTGAAGCCGAGAATTTTGAATGGTGGGCGAGTCGAATCATTCTCATTTTGCGTGATTCGAGTAGATGCGGAGAGATGGCGTTAGAGGTTTGTTTATTTTGACGTTTCGAGACTTGAGTTCAAAATTCAGTTTCCTTCATTTGATAGCCGCGGACAGTTTTGGGTTATTAGGAGTCCAGCATTTAGTGATGGGTGATCTCTGAAAAAAGAATCGATCCTTGAAAAATCAATCTTCATGACAAATGATTTTCTGAGGATCGATTTTTTCAAAAAAAAAAATCGAAATGAGAGAATTGAAGAATGGATTTATTAAAAAAAAAAATAAAAAATAGGAGAATCAAAGGAAACACATTTGCAAGCATATGCATTTTTGTGCATATCTAGCGGCACCGTGAGGGGCGTCGCTAGATGGCATCTCCATGTCTTCTGGAAGCATCTTGGGTGCACCTCAAGTGCTCGAACAGCACGTCTTGGGGGCTTTCCCCGTACTCCCAGGATGCACTGCATGAATGCTTGAGGTGAACACGCATGCGTCTTCGGAGTGCTGAAAAAGCCTCCAAGACGTGCTGCTTGAGCGCTTGAGGTGCACACAGAATGCACCCATGAGACATGGAAATGTCAGCTAACGATGCTCCTCAGGTGGATTTCCAACGCTTATGCAGTCCGCATCTTGGATGCTCCCTCAGCACTTTTACAAACTTTTACCACATGAATGATGATTCGGTAGTCTTTATTCGACCTCGTAACTTGTTAAATTTGAAGAAAAATTGGTCTAAAACCTAGCTTTTCCTATTTTAAATAGATAAAGTCCGACTACTCATATCCTTGGAGTGTTCATGGACGAATATCATTACCATGAACACTCCATTTCAATGAGTAGTCGGACTTTATTTATTTAAAATAGGAAAAGCTAGGTTTAAGACACATTTTTCTTCGTATTTAACAAGTTACAAGGTCCAATATAGACTCCCGAATCATCATTCATGTGGAAAAATGCTGAGGGAGCATCCGAGCCGCTCCCGTAAAGCCCTCAGGAGGCCTCCAAGACGCATCAGGGACGTCGTTCGATAGCGTCTCTATGTCCCTCGGTTGCACCCCAGGTGCTCCTCAAGGGCTTAAACAGCACATCTTGGAGACTTTTTTAGCACTTCCAAAACGCACTGCACAAGTGCACGAGGTGCACGGGAAGTGCATCTCAATGGCGTGCGGATGCCTCTCAGATGTTCTACCTGTGCACCTCAAGCACCTATGCAATGCATATTGAGAGTGCTGAAAAGGCCTTCAAGACGTGCTGCTTAAGCGCTCAAGCTGCACTCGAAGTGCACCCGAGAGACGTGGAGGTGTCATCTAATGACGCCCCCAGGCACATTTTCAACGCCCATGCAGTGCGACTTGGAGGCCTGCTCGGCACTTTCCGGGCGTAACTCGAATGCTCCCTCAGCACATTTACAAACTTTTATCACATGAATGATGATTTGGAAGTTTCTATCCGAACTCACTACTCGTTAAATTTGAAGAAAAATGGGTCTAAAACCTAGCTTTTCCTATTTTAAATAAATAAAGTCCGACTACTCATTCGAATGGAGTGTTCATGGTAATGATATTCGTCCATGCACACTCCAAGGAAATGAGTAGTCGGACTTTATCTATTTAAAATAGGAAAAGCTAGGTTTGAGACCCATTTTTCTTCGAATTCAACAAGTTACGAGGTCGAATAAAGACTACCGAATCATCATTCATGTGGTAAAAGTTTGTAAAAGTGCTGAGGGAGCATCCAAGATGCGCCCAGAAAATGCCGATGAGGCCTGCAAGACGGACTGCATAAGCGTTGAAAATCCACCTGAGGAGCATCGTTAGATGACATCTCCATGTCTCATGCGTGCATTCTGCGTGCACCTCAAGCGCTCAAGCAGCATGTCTTGGAGGCTTTTTCAGCACTCCGACGACGCACTGCGTGTTCACCTCAAGCATTCATGCAGTGCATCCTGGGAGTGTGGGAAAAGCCCCCAAGACGTGCTGTTCGAGCACTTGAGATGCACCCAAGATGCACTCAGAAGACATGGAGATTCCATCCAGCAATGCCCCTCACGGTGCCGCTAGATATGCACAAAAAGGCATATTTTTATGCATATGCACAAAAATACATATGCATACAAATGTGTTTCCTATGATTCTCCTATTTTTCAATTTTTTTTTTTAATGAATCGATTCTTCAATTTTCTCATTTCGATTTTTTTTTTGAAAAAATCGATCCTCAAAAAATCATTCGTTATGAAGATTAATTTTTCTAGAATCGATTCTTTTTTCAGAGATCACCCATCACTAAATGCTGGACTCTTAATAACCCAAAACTGCCCGCAGGTATCAAATGAAGGAAACTGAATTTTGAACTCAAGTCTCAAAACGTCAAAATAAACGAACCCATAACGCCATCTCTCCGCATCTACTCGAATCACGCAAAATAAGGATGATTCGACTCGTCCGCCATTCAAAATTCTCAGCTTCAACTGTTCGCTAATCCAGCGTTGCCACATCGCCACTCAGCTCCCCCACTCCGTTTTGGGCGCCAAAATCCTCCAAGCCCACTGGCTTATGTTAATCGCTAATAATTCAAAAGATATCTATCCAAATATTTTTTGAAAATTTTCCCGTACTTCTCACCCCTCCAGCTATCTTCAGTTAATTGCCTTTACGTTTGAAAAAAATCACCCTGTATATACAGGTATACGAAAAAAAAAGACAGAATATTGGTATGAACTTTTTATTGAAGAAAAAAATATATATATGTATTACATTCATGGGATTTTCGATTTATTTTTTCATAATTTATAAGTAAAATATTTTGATGTACACGATTAATACATTTTTATCGCAATCAGGTGCACAACGAGGAGGACGAGTGGAGCCAGCGCGATTCATCACCGTGAATCGAACGAGGAATGATTTCTTCAACATGGATTCGCATACGTACGAATTCAGAATCAATCTTCCTGTACCAGAAGGGGTTGCAGCTGCAGAATGGCTTCGCCGAGGATTTCGCAGTGTTTATGACAGAATGCGAGAAACAGCGAGAGCAAATGTAGATCGCATCATCTTCAAATTCAGCGCTGGAGCCATGGAGAAACCTGGATTCTGCAACGTAACGCGACTGGACGACTTCACTTTTGAACGGTTCTGGGAACATATTGACGCAGTTTGCCAAAGTGCTCGCGTTTATAACGCATTAGATCAGCTATTAACCCTAGAATATTCACTCTTAAGATCAGTTCGCGGTGCGTGTGTTAAAGAAGGATTTGAAGATCATCGAAGACAGAGTACTTATAGTATTGATAACGAAGATAATTTGTGTTTTCCCCGTTCGCTAGTTGTTAGCCTATATTTAGTCAAGTTAGACCGAAAAAGAAAGAAAATAGAGAATAAAGAATGGTTGGAGATTAAAGATGCACGAAGAGATCTCCAACTATATCGCGCAATCGACTTATCCATAGCCGCTGGTGTGAATGTACCTGACGCGGGATGCGGTATGAATGAGATTCGAGAGTATCAAGAGTATTTGGCACGCGAGGAAAAGACTGCGATTCATGTTTATCAATGTTCCAATAATTGCGGAAATGTGGAAAAGATTTCTGATGGTAGTAATCGCGTTAAAGAACTTGGTTACGAGGTTAAACATATCGTTTATATCGCATATCATGCAGACTTTCATCATTATGAACCCATAAGATGTATTCACCGGTTCTGCAATAAAAAATTTCGAGACTGGTGTAATTTATGTGAGAAAGGTTTTCGAAATAAAGATGTTCATCGTTGTCCCAAAAAATGTCCGAATTGTTTCGGGGTACCAATTTGTGCTAACGAGAATGTTAAAAAATGTTACGACTGTCGGCGAGGTTTCAGTAACGATGCATGCTTTGAACGTCATAAAGAAGAAAGATCTTTCAATTCTAAACACAGCGTTTGTTCAGGAGTTAGAATTTGCAATGAATGTTCTCATTTGAAAATTATTGATAAAGAACACCACTGTGGGGAAAATTGGTGTTCAATTTGTGTTGAATATCGGGCACCCGGGCATAAATGTTTTATGAAGAAAAGAGTAGTGTTTGAACCGAAAAAAAATACAGTAAAAAAACGAAAGTGTGAAGCGTTCGTATGTTACGATTTTGAAACTCGACAAGATGAAGTGGTTGAAGAGAATGGACGCGTTATGAAAGTTCATATCCCAAATTATTATGTAGCTCAAATAACTTGTGAAGAATGTGCTAATTTATCCGATAATGACATTTGTGAACTTGATAAACGAACTACAGTAGTAAGTCCTTGCTCAGTATGTCTCATTCGCGAATATAAATACCACGGTGATGATGCAGTTACAGAATTCATCAAAGTAATTTTAATGTTGAAAGATTTTTATAAGAAAGTTATTTGTATTGCACATAATGCCAAAGTTTACGACGCACAGTTTATTTTGCGAGAGTTGATAAAAAAAGATTGTCAAGGGTTGGAAATAATTCTTACAGGAACAAATGTCATGTTGATACAGTATGATAATGTAAAATTCATAGATAGCTTGAATTATATCCAAATGCCTCTGGCTGCTTTCCCGAAAACGTTTGGGCTGACAGGGATTGCAAAAGGATATTTTCCTCATTTTTTCAATAGAAAAAACAATCAGACGTACGTGGGTCGTATGCCTGATAAAGAAACTTTTGGGATTCGTGCGATGAGGCTAAAAGATTTGGAAGAATTTGATAGTTGGTATGACGAGCGTGTTGATGAAAATTATATCTTTGATTTTAAAAAAGAGCTTGAACATTATTGTATACAAGATGTTGTTATTTTAAGACGCTCCTTAATGCTATTCAGAAATATTATCAAAAGTATTGGGAAAATTTGTCCTTTCTCGAAATGCGTAACTATTGCATCTACATGTATGGAAATTTTTGCAGTTAATTTTTTAAAAAAAGATCAAGTTGGTGTTGTACCACGAAGTGGTTACAGATTAGCCGAGAATCAATCACGAGTAGCAATTGAGTGGCTCATGTGGTTAGAGCACTCGGAAAACATCAACATTCGGCATGCAGGGAGAGCCCGAGAATATGTATTGGAGGGTATCAAATTGGATGGATATCGTGTTGATAATATGGGGAAAAAATATGCTTATCAGTTCCAAGGCTGCTACTGGCACGGTTGCCATGATTGTTATCCACAAAATAGAGATAAAGCTTTGAAAGATGAGGGAACTTTTGACAGTAGATATGTAGATACTCAGACTCGGAACTTGACGTTATTACTCCATGGTGTAGAGTTGATAGAAATGTGGGAATGTCAGTTTGAAAGGGAAAAGAAAAATAATAAGCAGTTACGAGATTTCGTCAACTCCATTGACGTGCAGGTTTTTGTACCTCTTGATCCAAGGGATGCATTTTTTGGAGGACGGACAGGTAACACAGTTACGTATTACAAAGCAAAACCTGGTGAAAAAATCCTTTATGAAGATGTTTGTTCCCTTTATCCCTACGTTCTGAAAACTGGTAGCTTTCCTGTAGGTCATCCTGAAGTTTATCTGTATGATAAGATAGCTAAGATCTGTCCCAATAATGATATTTCTAGGATTGATGGACTGATAAAGTGTCGTGTACTAGCACCACAGAATTTATTCCATCCCGTCCTACCAGTTCGTGCTCATAATAAACTATTTTTCCCTTTATGTAGGACATGTCTTGAAAATTTAGTCGAAACTGATTGTCCTCATACACGCGTCTCTGAAAGAGAATTTCTTGGTACATGGACATCAATTGAATTGCAGTTAGCTGTTGGAAAAGGGTACAAAATTTTATCTATCAGTGAAATTTGGAAATATGAAACAGTGAAGCATGACCCAAGTAGAGGTGAAGAGGGAATATTCGCAGCGTACATTGATGCTTTCTTAAAAATTAAACAAGAAGCTTCAGGCTGGCCCGCAGAATGTAACGATAATTCTTTAAAGGATAATTACATTGAAGAATATGAAAGAGTAGAAGGAATCCGTCTGGATCGTGAGAAAATTGAGAAAAATGCAGGCTTACGATCCGTTGCTAAATTATGTTTAAATTGTCTCTGGGGTAAGTTCGCGCAGCGGGATAACTTAACGAAAACTTCGATAGTGACAACTATAGAACAGTATAATGAAATAATTTTAGATCCAGAAATAGAGATTACAGCATTGATTGAAATTGAACCGACAAAAATGTTGATAGCTTGGAGAAATGTCAAAGAAGCTCTAGAAATTTCACCGAAAACGAATGTAGTTATAGCAGCTTTCACTATAGCCCACGCGCGGAAAAAAATTGTATTCTTATTTAGACGCGCAAGAAGATAAAGTTTTATATTATGATACAGATTCAATTATTTATAAAAGTATGAATGAGACTGATAGATTACCTTTAGGAAATTTCCTAGGTGACTTAACAGATGAGCTGGAAGGATATGGGCCAGGGAGTTATATATCTGAATTTGTATCAGGAGGTCCTAAATTTTATTCTTATATTGTTGAAAAACCTGATGGTAATTCTGTCGAATGTTGTAAGATGAAAGGTGTAAGACTAGATTTAGAGAACCGCAAAAGAATTAACCTTGAATCTATCAAAGGACTTGTACAACGTACTGTGAAACCTTTTGAAATAGAATTTCCAAGTATACGACGAAGACCAAATCATCAAGTAGTAACCATTGATGATAGGAAAAACATTCGTGCAACCGGCCCCAAACGAAAATTTGACTCAGAGACAACAACGCTATGGATATTCGAAGAAGCAGAGAACCGGTTAGTCCTACTACATAGCTAGAGCTGATGACCCTATTGTTACTTTTTGTAAAAGAACATCCGAAGTATAATAAATATCAATTTAATTAAAAGATGTTTTGCTTTTTCAATCTATAAAAACTCTATTCCTTCCCCCGATTCCTCCAGATATCGATATGGATGTGAGGTGGAAATATCCCTTCACAGCCATGGTCTGTGGACCATCAGGGTGTGGTAAAACTTTCTTCGTTAAACGTTTTATCAAAGAAATGGGGGAAATGTGCGACAAAGGCTTTTCAAAAATGATTTTCTATTATGCTGAATGGCAACCGGGGTATTCTGATTACGACCGAAAATCTGTTGAATTTCGGGAAGGATTACCTAAGTTTGGGGATTTCAACGATAATCAACCAAAGCTAATTATTCTCGATGATTTAATGAGAGAATCATCGAGTGGATCAGTCGTAGATTTATTTACAAAAGGGAGTCATCATAAGAATCTGAGCATAATTCTCATCTCTCAGAATTTATTCCATCAGGGAAAAGGACAAAGAGATATATCATTGAATAGTGGCTACATTGTTGTCTTTAAAAATCCTAGAGATCGTGCGCAGATTTCACATCTGGCGAGACAGGTTTTTCCTGAAGATCCCAAATTTGTTCAAGAGGCCTACTCTGATGCTACTTCAAAACCCCACGGATACTTGCTGATTGATCTTAAACAGTCTACACCAGAAAACTGCCGATTCCGTACGTGCGTATTCCTGACCGACCCTTATCATTATGTTTATATACCTCGGAAGGCTATAAATAATAACGACTTCACATCCAATGTACCAGTTGTACGGATGTGATGGCTAAGACAAGACGTGACCAGCCCTTTGGTGCTAAAAACGCAGCCCTTTTGCAGGCACTCATTCATGCGTCACCAAAACAGAGAAAGGCTATCATCCGTTATGCTGATACATCGTTCATTCGTTTGATCTGTGAATGCTGTTTGAATATATTAAGAGGGAATGTGCCTTTGAAACAGTCTGAGAAACGTACTCTGGAGAAATATAAATCAGTGTTACGTCGTTTAATTGATCATAAGAAAACGGGTGTATCCAGAAAGAAGAAAATTATTAATCAAAAGGGTGGGTCGCTACTTCCGATATTACTGGCTCCTGTTATTTCGGCATTCATCTCCAACTCAGCATAATCATGGAACATGCTAAAAAGATGGTATTAGTTCCTGAAGACTCTCTGCAGCATTACAGATCCTCAACCGGCCGTGGGGGTAGAACTACTGATCCACAGTTACCGACTGTACAAACGCCTGGCGATCCTCTGAGTAGACTTGACAGTCAACTGTTTCATATTCTAAATGCCAAAGGATCAATCGATGATCAGGCGAGATGGAATGAATATAAAGAAATTCTGAGACGTTTTCTCTTCCACCAAAATAAAAATAGAGAAGATGAAGAGAGCAAAGAAGTTAAGCTGGATCCAACTAATTTGGAGAACATTACAACTTTTGTGGGTAGTAGTCCGATGGACTTGGGAGTTTATACTGATGAAGTAATCATTAATTCGATACCGAAGACTTTCCAATCGAAAGGCAAAGGGCTTCTGAACTACATAAAGTCATCAGAGTCGGGAAGTAAATTAACATGGGATCATAGAGGCGAGGTTAGTGTTGACGGGAAGAAAATACCTGAATCAAGTATCATTGATCTTATAAACGACGCTCTGAGAGCACGGAAAACATTCAAAGCTACGGGGAGACCAGAGTTTGCGCAATATCTGAAGAGTATAAATGCTCCTCGCGATTTCGTTACGAATCAATATTATTGGACTAGAGCTGATTCTCCACTCAGCACACCAACGAGCAGTTCTACTCCTCTGTCTACTGGTTCCCGGAAGAAAACATCGAAATCATTGAATCTTAGTTCAACACCTCCATCTGCAAAACGATCACTTCGGAGCAGTAGTAAAAAACCAAAATGGGACCGTCTAAAGGGATAGAAAAAACCCTTGGAGCTGATTATTTCGACCCTTCCAACCCTGTCGCTTACTCGGGTGCACGTAATATTCTGGCACGATATAAAACTAAATTTCCCAAGGATGATATGAAAGACTGGTTGAACGCGCAGAATACTTACACGCTTCATAAACCATTACGTTATAAATTTCCGCGACTACATTATACAGTATGGACTATGGATCAGGTATGGGAGGCTGATCTTGTAGATCTTCGCTCCCTAAAAACGTATAATGAAGATATTTCCTATTTACTTGTTGTCGTTGATGTACTGAGTAAATATGCTTGGATAGAACCTCTTCGTACCAAAACAGCTGATGAGGTGCTGGAAGCGTTTAAGAAAATATTTAGACGCAGTAATAACCGAATACCTCTTTATATCCAGACCGATCGTGGGAAAGAATTTGTGGCCGAGACAGTTCAGAAATTTCTGAGGGAAAATAATATACAGTTTCGTGTTTCCCGTAACCCTGACATCAAAGCTGCAGTAGTAGAAAGGTTCAACCGTACACTGAAGGAACGTATGTGGAGATATTTCACACATAAGAAAACATATAAATATATTGATATATTACAAAATATCGTTGATGGATATAATAATTCGATTCATACATCGATAAAGATGACTCCTGCTTCAGTGACGCGGGATAATGAAGAAAAGGCATGGGAAAATATTCAAAGTAAATACAAAATGGTGAAACAGCGCACGCGCCCGCCCATGTATAAAGTGGGGGACTATGTCCGAATCAGTAAAGCCAAGGCAGCCTTCGAGAAAGGTTACGAGGGAAAGTGGACAGATGAGATTTTCCAGATTAAGGAAGTCTCTATTCGCCAAAATATCCCAATATACGAGGTAAAAGATTTAGCTGGTGAGAATATCGACGGATTCTTTTATGAACGGGAATTGACAATAGTCAGTAAAAATATTCGGGAAGAAGAATTTGAAATCGAAAAAGTCATAAAAACACGAGGAAAAGGAAAAAATAAACAGGTATTGATCAAGTGGCGCGGTTATCCAGACTCGTTCAATTCTTGGGAACCTGCGTCCAGTGTTAAAGCTTTAACATGACGGATTCCGATTTTTATGTTACTCTGTCCAGCGACAGCTGTATGGATTACTATCCCAATAATACTACATCACGCTTCACCACGCAATTACCAAGGCAAATTGATTTACCAGGAGAATGGAGTGTAGGTCTCTGTGAAATTCAATCCCCAAATAGTTTCATACATTTGGAGAGTCTGGAGGCCTGCATCATATTTGTGGATAAATCTACAAAGGAAAAACCTGTAACAACAGACTGCATCATTCCACATGGCGTTTATGCAGGCATTGAATTCCTTATACAAGCGCTGAATAAAAACGCAACTCTAGCCAAGCATTTTCAGTTTAGTTATGATAAAGCTACAAACTATGTCATGATTAAACGAACTTGCAAAAGTGGAGCTTGTTTGAATGAAGGGCATAGGATAGTGATGAATGAGAAGCTAACAAGGATGTTGGGCTTCGAGTTTGTGTGGTCAGGACTGGAGTTTACGGAGTTCACCCTAAAAAAAGGTCGTCATCCAGCCAGTCTCCTCCGAGGATTGCCCGATAACATGTTCATATATACAGATATCTGCGTTTCTCGTATATTTGGAGGAATAAAAACACCATTGCTGAGGATCGTACCATTTCTTCCAGCAGGGTGTCCTTATGGAGCCAACTATTCCATGACATTTACGCCCCACTACTGCCCATTATTGCAGACATCACTTCAGAGTATCGAGATAGATATAAGAGATAAATATATGAATTTGATACCATTCAAGTACGGACCATTACACATAACACTTCATTTCAAGAGGGCTTCTTAGATGATGTCAGAGTATATTACGTATTACGATAATCAGGTTGGAGGGAACGGTCATCATGTGGGATATATTGCGAGTAATTGGAATCGCCATAATCAAATGTTCACCAGTCAAAAAGGTTGTGGCGTTGGTTCGTCTCTTGGGGGTTTATACAGGCAGATTTCTCCGCTCTTTGGAAGATCTGTCCGTCCAGTTGGTCGCGAGATGTTGTCATCCGGTGTGAATGTACTGGGTGATGTACTCACACGCAATGTTGATTTGAAAAAATCTCTAGAGGACAGACTAACTGAATCGGGGCATAGACTGAAAAGAAAGGCCATGGATACCATTGAAGATATGATGAATAATCCTGGAAAGTATAAAAAGAAGCGCCGTCGTCTCCAATCTCAGAAAGGATCAGGACGTCGTCGTGGACGCACAGGTGCAAAAAAAAGAAGAGAAAGACAAGGAAGAAGAAACACATTAAAAAAACTATAAAAAGGAAAAAGAAGAAAACTGCGCCCAAGAGAAGAATCAAGAAATCTAAAAAACGTGACGTATACGACATTTTCGCTTCGACATAATGGCTTTCCTCCATTCTCACTCTTGTGAATGTGCTAAGTCGGAGTTGGATTTATTCAAAATCCCTCCAACTCAAACATCGATTGAAGAATCTCATTGGACTTATTACAATCCTGTAACTGCCTTGAATGATGATTCACCTATTGAATTTCAAATTCCTGGGCATGGCGAGGAGTATATTGATCTCGCTAATACAATGTTAAAAATAAAACTTAAAATTGTGAAACCTGATGGGACGGCCGTTGCAGCAGATTCTGTGGGCCCTGTGAACAATTTGTTACACTCAATGTTCAGTCAGATTGATGTACTTTTCAATCAAAAGCCAGTGTCTTCTTCTAATAATACATATCCTTACCGGGCTTATTTGGAAACATTACTAAATTACGGGATTGATGCCCGAGATACTCATTTGAAACTACAGTTGTTTACCTCGGATGAGCCAAAGCACATGGATGCTGTGGCAGTTAGCGGAGGTAATGTGGGTCTCAACACCCGTACTGAAGCCACGGCAGGTGGAGCATCTTTGGAATTAATGGGTCATCTACACTGCGATGTTTTTAATCAAGAGAAATTTTTGTTGAATGGAGTTGAAATGAAATTAACTCTTACGCGAGCCAAGGATGCATTTTGCCTCATGGATAACACTACTGACGCGAATTATAAAATTCACATATCAGAGGCTATCTTATTCATACGCCGAGTTAGACTGAGCCCTGGAGTCTTATTAGCTCATGCAAAAGCGCTCTCGAAAACTACCGCTAAATATCCTTTGACGCGTGTTGAAGTCAAGAGTTTCATTCTTGGTGCAGGAATAAGTAGCAACACTATCGATAATGTAGTTCTAGGGGCCCTACCCAAGAGAGTGGTTCTAGGTTTCGTGGACAATCAGGCATTCACAGGATCAAGGAAACTTAATCCATTCAACTTTCAACATTATGATATCAATTACTTATGTCTATATGTTGATGGTAAACAGATACCGGGAAAGCCTTTGCAGCCATCCTTTGATACACCATTAGCAGATGCTGAGGCTTATCAAACACTCTTCCTGGGAACTGGGATTCATTTTGGAGATCACGGGCATGGTATTACGCGTACGGCATTCTCCAATGGGTACACATTATTTGCCTTTGATTTGACACCGGACTTGTCAGCCCACTCTTCAACCCATTGGAATCTAGTGAAAAATGGAAGTTTAAGGATAGAAACTAGATTCAAGGACCCTCTACCAAATACTGTCAGCTGTATAGTTTATGCTGAATATTCCAATATACTTGAAATTGATTCTACACGTCAAGTAATTCTAGACTATAGTAACTGAGAGAGTGGGGGTAATAGTATAGAAGTTTGGAAATCAGCTTAGCCTCACCAGTTGCATCTTCAGTCTGTTCTGGAAAATATGACTGAAGAACTCATCATTGATATTCAAGGGTTTGTGGGGCCTGGAAATCAATTTTTACCCAAGGAAATTGCTGTAGTATCAGCTACACATCCTTACAGCGATGTGTGGATGATTGCACCACCTTGTAAATTCTCAGATCTAACAAATTCGGCAAGAAGACAAAACAACTGGTTAACCCGTTATCATCATCATTTGAGCTGGGACGAAGGGGAAACACCACCACACAGTGTGGCAATATTACTGTATAAAGCAGCTGCCACTGCTTCAGTTGTCTACGTCAGAGGAAGGGAGAAAGCTATATTTCTCTCAAAAATTCTGTCAACCCCCGTGGTCGATCTGACACATCAGTCGCCTCCATTCAAACGACTTTCTGGTGAACGCAACTCGTGTCTTTTCCACGGCATCACAGCTTGTGAGCTATATTCTTGTGCTTTGCAAAATGCACATAAACTCAAAGCCTGGATTATAAAGGAAAAGAAAGAACAGAAAAACGTGGATTTTGACTCATTAGCCTGCAACAAAATTTCCCGAGGAGACATCCAGAAATTGAGGGATATTGTGGATTACGAAGCTAGTTCTGAGGAGGAAGAAGGTGTAGATGAACTCGATTTTGAAGTCGATTATCTTCTACCTGAACAGCTACGACAACTGGAGAGTCTTGGAGAAAGCTTCATATGAATACCACACAATTATTGAAAATCCTACCCTGTACCGATGTCTCCACTGGCGGCGTTTATGCGGCTGATCAGATCCCCAAGATCTGGCCGAAACCCTGCGCCATCATCGCAAATACCGATGACCACGACAGACCAGGGGCCCATTGGGTCGCCTTCTACATCAATTCAAGAGGCGCTGGAATATTTTTCGACAGTTTCGGAAGACCTCCCACCAACCCCAACTTCAAGCATCTCCTCCGAAGAAATTGCCATGTTTATCAATTCAACAATCAGAGACTTCAAAATATATCATCGAATATTTGTGGCCAGTACTGTATTGTTATCTTGCATTGGCTTGTCAATGGTAATTCTCTTGAATCATTTACAAGAAAATTTACCACCAATACGGAACGGAACGATCGTATTTTACTTTTAATGTTTAATAGAATTCTTGAAAAGCATAAGTTAAATAATCATTTCAATAAATCTTTTAAAATATTAACAGGTAGAGGAATTAATTTTAAGAATCAATTTTCACAAAAAATGTATCTTAATTCTTAAGTTCAATAAATAATTCCTTAGAAATTATCGTACCTCATAATTCGTTTGATCATTTATAAATTAGTATAGATAAAAACTCATTTCGATTCTCAATCAATAAAATGTATTCTAGTTTTAAGAATTCTGAATAAATTATCAGTTTCCCCAAATCTCAGGTTTTCTTTTTCCAACAAGCCACACCCCCTTTTTCCCGAGATCTTTATCTGGGCCCAGACATCTGGGTCCAGCCTGCACGTGTGCACTGGCGCCAGTGGGGGGAGTGGAGGGGGTACACGCTGTCTCGCAGGAATGTATACTTACTACTGATGATGAATTCTCTTTGCGACCATGTTAAAAATCATGTACGATTCCTTGGTACTTCGTGGGGATAATTTTCTCATGTCCTTGAACTCGATAGTTTTCTCAATGATGACTCCATAGGCACTGTGTTTTTTCAGAGCCAGATCACTCCGATCCGTTTCGCAGGACCATGTTAAAATCTTACAATTTTGTTGTTCTTTGAACGGATACTCCACTCTTTTTATTACTCCGTAGGTTGTTGGTTTGTGGTGCCGCCGCCATGAGCGACGTCTCGTTCTCATCTGCTTCTGTGGTAAATGTCTCCTGGTTACTTTCGAAGTCAACTGGATTCTCGATACTCAAATCTCGATTAATTGACCTGGAACATTCAATTGATAATTATTAAAATAACTCTGACATTTTTCTGAACTCGTTGACGTTGGCCGCCGTCTTCGAATTCGAAGATGTCATTGATTCTCACGATGATCGTTCCAAGATCATTGATGATGCGGCTCTTCTCGATGGTTGATGATCTCTCATTTCGCTGGATGCTGATCCATTTATGATTCTCTTCACTCTGCATACATCATTTAATAACGGGCGTATATCGTTATCGAACTAGTATGCGATAACTCACTCGTTTCTCGACTCAGTGGATCTGACTCGTTCTTTCGAACTTCCTATTAAGTCTATCGACTAGGCGTCCGTTCCACATTGCTGGTTGCTGCTTGATGATGTTGGCTGAATTGGCGTTGCCTGGAACTTAAGCACGTCTGCCTCTGCGTTCCGATGTTTTTCTAGTGTGCGTCCATAATTTGTAATCTTCATGATGGAAATGTCGATTCCTCTCTCAGAAGATCAATTATGATGACTCTCAACTCTGTGAACGTTCTGATTCTCTCTCCATGGCACAATTCTTCAATACCGGGCGTAAGTCGTTATTGAATTACTGTGCGCTGGCTCACATAAGATTCTCTTGTCTCTCTCCAATTTCCGCTCATACCATGTCTATCGACTGCGGGATCGGTCGTTGAAAAGAACATGTGTGTGTAGTTGTAATGATGGATGTTTTGAAGCTCTTCTCTATAATTTTTCTCATGTTCACTCTCAATAAGTGTTTGTACTCAGATTAGATCAATGGTCTCAACTCTCCAGATGCGTTGGATCTGCTAGCTCCACGTTCTCAACTCTTCGATGCATGTAAGTTCATGCGTAATTGTTGAAGGTTTTGACCATTAATCTCTTAACGATGCTCACGCTTGTTTCATTGACACTCGGAGCGATAGCCATGGAACACTTGTTGTTCCATAGCTGATGGTGGTTAGTTGATAATCACACAGCTCTTCGTCTTGGAATTTATCACGAACTCTTCCGATGATCTCAATTCTTGAAGAACATGATGAAGACTCTACTCCAATTATTTGTAATCTCGTTCTCCTTTCTCCAATCCCTCATGATGGAGAAATTCTACTTTTTTTGATGATGTGATAGCAGAAGGTTTCTGTACCACGTGACCCAGATTCTCCAACTCATTGAAGACGCTGTAATCAGTCTCGTTGATTAAAGATGATTCCAAGATTCTCTATTTTATTGAATCTTGTGATAAATGATGGAAGTTTGATCATTGCATCTCTCTAAAAGTTGACGTTCTTCTCAACTGCCGGGTTGTAAGGCCGGTCTTACAAGAGAATAACTATCACTCTTCCGTGTTGATGACTCTAGACCGACTCTGATGATACTGATGATAATGATAGATGATAATCGTTGACTGCTCTGCTCTTTGTCAAATTTCCCTCGTTCTCAACACTGTGGCTCTGATGGGAACGATGACGATGATGATAACTATGGTGATCATCACTCCAGTAATGATGATAACTCGGGTAATGAGAACTCTGATGATGCTGATAACTCTGGTGATAATGATGGACTGGTGAAATGTTGGATCTCTTCTCTGCTCACATTGTCCATTGCTCTAATCTCGATGAATCTAATGAACTCGAGTTGTTTCATCTTTACTCTAGACTGAAACATATCACTAAATAATTGCAATATAGTAATTACACTTAAATGATTTCAAATCAATCGGCGATAATGTTGATGGTGGATTAACTTGACTCTCTATTGTGATAACTCGTGGATAATTAATTCTAATATTTTGAATTAAACTCAAATTAAATGCGTTGCATTTGTATAACTACTCTTCTTCGATTACGGTATGCCTCAACAAACTCGTTGATGCATCTCGGCTAAATCTCTTGATAATTATTAAATTGATTAAATGATTTTTCAATCATTCCTCCAATTTAATTTATGATGCCTCAGTTGTATTCTCCAGGATTAATTTCTTCGTCATTAATAAATCTAGATTATTTAAATTATTAGTTTTAAGTTGATCTCCCTCCTCAGACTCCTGGTCATCTGGACCCTTTTGCAGCTGGTAGGCTCCATTCTCCGATATGTTAGTTTAATTTGAATAATGTATACTCATCTCGTAATGAAGAATTAATTAAGTGAAGTCTCTCTCTTGTATTTAAACTGCCCGCACTATAGCAGTCGCTGACAGCTGGCTTCAGTGCCTCTCCCGTTCCTCGTGTGTTGTGTGAAGAGTGGGGATAGCGTTTGCCCTCACTGTATCGTCGCTCGGCTCCTTACTTCGATGAAGTTCGCTGCTACTCGGCTGGTGACGTCAAACGCGTCACTGATGTATGCTCTCGGTGGGGATGAAGCACTCTCTCTCACTCAATTCTCGCGATGATTTCCAACTCACTTCGTACGATTTGAAAAGCGCGTTCGCGATGTAAACAAACTCGGACTCTAATATTTTCGAAACGCGACACTGTCTCTATTGTTCAAGCAAAAAAAACTCGACTATTTCACTTCACGAAAATTTTATCGAATTTTATGTCTCTGTTTGTCTCTCTCTAACACACATGTAAGAGAGAGATAGATGAAAAACTCACTCGATTTACTTTATTTCCAAATAAATTCACTCTCGATATTCACTTGAATTTAACGGAACAAGTGATTGATTTTATACTCGAATTTTATGTAACGTTATCTCGTGTATTTTGAAGATAATTTTCACTCGCGATTAATTCACTCACTTGCTATTGTTACGGGATTAGGGATTAAAATGGATGTTTTGATGAATTTCAGCTCTCTGAACTGCTCGATTTTATCTCCAAAATAATTCCCTAGTTTAGCACGTTTTGTAAAGAATAATTTGATAATTGTAAGTTACACAATTATTCTCTGATGCACTGCTGCACTCAGATAACTCCACTCACTGCCGGATGCTCACGATCCGGCTCGAAGGACCATATTAAAAATCATGGCAACTTTCTTGCCCTGACTTTCATTGGAGGAAAGCCCGATGCAACTCGCCGTGACTTCCTCGTTGATTTTCTCTAAGTGGACTGTATATTTTAAGGTGTTGATGAATTTCTCGAATTTAACTGCCTCCGCAGCCGGCCCTCAGGAACGAACAAATAACACAAACTTGAACGAACACAAGGACCTGATAAAGGATTCTCAAATGATAGTTGACACGATACATTCTATAAAAATATATAGCTCTTTAATTTCGTGACTAGATTACACTCATGTTAAATTTCTCACTTTGATAATTGTCTCTATGATAATTGTCTTTATGATAACTGTCCCATGATGCTCACTCGATTAATCACGGGCGTAAATCGCGATTAATTAGATAATTTACTCAATGCTCGATTAGAACCGTAAAGCACTCGCGCTCTTCGCCATGTGTCTATCGACTTCGGCGTCGGTTTCTCACTCGCACTCGTTGAGTCACTCGGTCGTTACATTTTACACGTTTCTCACTCAAGATCCAAAGAGTAAGTGCCGCGTAAAATCGCGTAGTTACTCGTCTCCCGCTTGTCACCAGGGTCAAGACGCCTCTGGTGACCATCAGGATAATTTTAAGAAGATTGATGACTCGACCGCTCCTCGGATAACTCAGGATCGGTCGATAATTAACTCAGATTATTAACATTATATTTTGGGGATTTTTCTCGGAATAAATCATCTCGAGTCAATTCTTATACGTAACACAACACGAGAAATATTACCATATTTCTCCTATTTTATTATTATGAATTCGAAGAATTAATATTGAGGATAGTTCCAATATCACAAATGAAAATACAATATAAGAACTTCGTGAGATGAGAGAAAACATGACGCTAGATTAATGACATATCAAATGGCGAATGGATCGTATCCAGTTTCAAACTGCGCAATTAAAGTATAGCAATGTATACAAAGAAGTACATTGAGCAATACTTGCAGGACCAGTAAACATACTTCCGATATACCATTCATTCTGGTTAGAGTAATGATAAAATACTCCGTTAAGTTCTCACATATGAGTTTCTGTTATCAATTTTCAATGGCTGGTTGTCTGATCATGAAACATTAGTGAAGTGCTGGTCATTCAAAGGTTTTGGGAAAATTGAAGTGTAAACTCGAAGGTGAGGATTGAGTATAGTTCCAGGACCAGTCACAGAATTACAATTCAGAGATTTCGTGAAACTGGAGGAAGCCCATTGATTGATGACATAACATATGAATGATAAATTGTATCTCATGAAGACGATGAGGACGATGTATATAAAGAAGACCATTCTTCGAGCCAAGAAAAATAATGTCTATATATAATTGATCTTCGTCTACCACGAAATGGAATACTATTCCATGAAATCATCCTGTTATTTCCGTTATTGACTTGCACCAGCTCGGCATTCGTTGACAAAAGAGCAATGAGCCCCCATCGAGTTTAACGTGACAAAATAAATAAGGTGTTACGTATAAAAATTGGATCGAAATGAGTAATTTCGAAAAAACGCCCTAAATATAATGCACTCCCAATAAATTCTCATTTACGTTAAAGTTCCTCTACTTTTAGAAATATTGATCGACTTCCGGGGCTAGAGAATGAGAAAATTTTGTTACTCACCGTGTTACTCATATCCAGGGCACGTTAATTTTCTTCTCGTCATTCTCTGCCCTCGACTCAGTCGTGAGATGTGGACGAATTGACATATCTATAGACGATCTGATTTTATTTCAATGAGAGAAAACGAGTTTCATGTATTTTATGCTATTTGGGGTTGAAAGGAGAGAGTGATCAACCGCACCGATATCTGCGGTAATGATCGGGTAATAAATGGGGAAATAGAGTAGTCAGCCACACTGATATCTGCGGTGTTGACCAGGATATATGTCGGTAATTAGCGTTAAATCAAGATAGAGTAGTCAACCGCACCGGTATTAGCGGTGCTGACCAGGTTAAAATTTGAGGCTCTGAAAAAAAGAAAATTATTGATTAATTTAATTGAACTCGGTTTCAGTTAAATGGTTCTTAATTTATTCAAATAATTGCTTCAGAACTATCAACGCGAGGCTTCGTCAGATCTCAGAATGAAGAGGCGAAATTATTTCGTTCGGTTTAATTCGGTTGAGAGAAAATATTTCACTTGATAATCAGAATCAAAATGAATTAAAAATTATTCGGAATAAAAACGTTAATAATGAAAAAATTCTAAGCTGTAATTTAATAAAAATATTCTAAGTCCCAATTGGGCAAAAATAATCTAAGTCCCAATGGTTGAAAAAGATTCTAAGTCCCGATCGGATAAGAATTTTCTAAGTGTCGACTAAGTGAAAATATTACAAGTCCCGATTCCCTGAAAATATTCTAAGTCCAAACTGAGTAAAATTATTCTAGGTTCCGAGTGAGTTACCGCGACCGCGTCCGGAGGAGGAGATCTTTACGAATTGAAGTTGAGCGATGCACTCACTGACTGAACCTCGCGCATCTAGGTACATGGACAATTCGGTGGCTTGAGCCGGTAGGGTGGGAGTGGGCATGCGCCGTGTTTAGTTTCTCTACCCTTGTATTGTGGCTTGTTCAAATCTATTAAGTTCATTGTGCCTGAACTTTCCATTATTTCTGAATTTCTTCGCAGCATTTTTTGTCGTCCATTACTTCTCTTGCTCCTGAATCTACCGTGATCAAATGCTAGACAAGGTGCAGTACAAGTGTGAAGTTGTTGTGAAGTTGTCTTTTTTGATGAAGCTGCAGAGAAAAAGGAGGTTGATAGCCAGACATCTGTTAACAGCTACAGGATCATGAAAAGACACTGGAATTATCATTATATGGAGATTATCAAAACTAGTAATGTCATGATCAGAGCAGAGCAGCTATTTTATGATAATAAAACAGACTTCATGAAGGTCTATAAACTAGGAAAAGTTTTAGTTTTTGATTATTCGAAATAGAGACACAGAAACAGATGGAACAAGAGAGGAAAGGAGAAAAGAACGTTGGAAGTAGCGTTAGTTTTCAGGTCTGAATTCCATCATATCTGTATCACTTGATAACATGGTTTTTCTTCTAATAAAAATAAAATTTTTTATTTATAATTCCCTCAATTTTTCGTGTTTAAATATTCTTCACGAGCACTGAGTAACAAATGAATGCAAATGGATGTCCATGATGCATTCCAATTATTTCTGAAGGGAATAAAAGACTACAGAGAGAAAAGGAAATAGAATTAACCTATTCAATAGAAGTGGAGGATCGGATATTTTATTCACGATTTTATTTACGATATTTCAAAATATTAATTTGGAGAATCAATATAATTTAAATCATGGAAGCGAAAGACGAAGACAATGATGTGAGCATTATGAATAAATTTTTATATTTCCAACAAAAATATTCAATTAATTTAGAATATTGATTTAATGGCGTTCCTTTAAGATCCTGATCAATGTGAATACAACGCTGAGTCAAAATTTTTTACTTTATCCATTTCGTCAAACTCTGAAACTGACAGCTCGTAAATGAATAGAATTTGAGAGAAAATCAAATAATCATAATAATTATGTGGTGAAATATTTGTGAAAAAGCTTAAAGTAAGAAAAATACTATATTTCGCAGGGGGCGTTTGGAGAGAATTCGTGGGAATACTATATTTTGCAGGGAGAATTCGTCTAGAACACTTCTGGACGAATTCCTCCCAATTCCCCCACGAAATATATTATTTTCTCGAATTGTCCCAAATTCCCCCGGCAAAATATAAGATTTTTTCGAATTCCCCCCAAATTCCGCCATTGAAATATAGTAAGCATTCTTCTTGTCTTAAGCTTTTTCACAAATATTTCACCGCATAATAATTATTATTATTTAATTTTCTCTCAAATTCCATTCATTTATAAGCTGAATAGAATAGAATATTCATTGCTTAACAGGTACATTACCCATAGCTGTCAGTTTGATAGCTTAACGTTAATGAATAAATTAAAAAATTTTGATTCAGCGTTATACTCACGTTGGTCAGAATTTTAAAGGAACGCCCGGGCCCTATTAATGACAAGTCAGGGTTACCATACTCCTTCATCATCTCCCCTTTCATGGTCACATCGGCATAAATCACAATCCAAAGGAGAAGGAGATCCAATACTCAAAATAAAAATGGTGATAATGAAGATCAGGAAATTTCCGGAAGTTCGAGAGATCCAACTCATTCAAGGAAATGAATAAAGCTAATATGTATCGACGAAGAGTCAAAGGAAAAGAGAAGAGACATCATGATTTCCCTAACGATAATGAAAGAAAATGAAAGAGTTAGTCATCCAAGTCATATTCTAAACATAAAAGCTATAATAACAGGAAGTATCATTATTACAACCAACATGAAACTGATGAGAAACAGCAAGGATATAGTTCCTCGAGCATAAGTCTAAGCCGAGGCATCGAGCTGGAAAATATTGATCTGAGAGAACTGCTATTGAATAATTTAATAAAATTTCTATTTAATTTTGTTTCAATCAATTCATTCCGTTTTATTTCATTGTTTTCTCCTTCTAGATTTTGGAAGTATACATTTAATGAATCACAACGACAATTATTTCTTGAACGAAAAAATCGAGACAATAAATCGTCCCATTTACAAGAATTCTATTCAAGTAGAAATGCATGTCGCACTTCAAGATTACGATATAATTTCGCATCTACTCAACAATATCATTCACAAAGAGATGGATATTTAAAATGATTTCATTGAAAAATTTTATGAATCAATCAATCTTTTGATTTACTCTGCAGTTTATGCTTATCCACATTCTAATTTACCACACAGCGTGTGGTTATGAGTCGCAACGGGATCTGTTTGCGATTGAGAGAGCTTTAGGGAGTCTACCCTTTCTCTTCAGACCCTCAGAACAGTTTTTATTGGGTGAAGAAGAGGCAACAGGTGAAGCAAGAATGTTTGACCAGGGGAAAGAGAAATCTCTTGGTGGTACAACATCAGCATCTCTGGATGCTGGTGTTGTAATCTGCAATTGATCCGTAAGACTTGGCACCATCGTGGAATCCAAGTGTTCAAAGAAAGAGGAGTCCTCTTGTTTATCAATTTTTAATGTAGGAGAAGAGCTATTCGTTTCAACGAGGTTTGGGTCAGTGACAGTTAGGTGTTTATTCATAGCCTGTGGCGAGATCTAACCTCAAAATTTCGTTTCACCCGAATTTGATGTAAAAAGGAAATAACGGAGTGACCAGTACCGTACATAGGCAGAAAGGAAGCCTCATTATTTGAATAATGAATTTCTGGATGAATTTGAACAGGAATCTCGACGTAATAAAGTTCAACGTAATTTTGAAGAGTTAAAAGTATCCCATGCTTGCGAGTCAGATACAAAATTAAGCAATATAGATTGCATAGATTGCGTTTTCATAAATGTTAGAATGAATTTTAGGCTTCATATTTTCGAGAGAGTTTGAGTGAGCCATCTCTTGGACGGAAATGATATTGTTACGTATAAGAATTGACTCGAGATGATTTATTCCGAGAAAAACCCCCAAAATATAATTCAATCCCGATTAATTCTTCTTTACGTTAAAGTTTCTCTACTTTTTGGAATATCAACCGATTTCCGGGGCTAGAGATATAGAAAGATTTCGTTGCTCACCTTGTTGATTCTTTTCTTAATCCAAATCCTTGTCGGTGGATGTAAATTGTCTTTATATGTATATATTCAGTGTCAATGTTCACTATTAATGTTCACTTTTGCTAGTCACTTTCCTATGTGCACTGAAAATATTATAATTTAGTAAAATAAAATGAGCTCACTTGGTTTTACATTTTCTCCTGCGACTCTATCGTGAGATGCTGACGATTTTGTGTATTAATTTTTGATTTGTTTTTATTTGGAAAAACGAGTTTTAATATATTTGATTTTATTTGAATGAAAAGGAGAGAGTGATCAGCCGCACCGGTATCTGCGGTGTTGATCGGGTTTGATAGAATAGTCAACCGCACCGTTTTTTGCGGTGTTGACCAGGTAATATTTATGGACGAATAGGTAGAGTAAGGATAGAGTAGTCAACCGCACCGTTTCCTGCGGTGTTGACCAGGTTTTTTATTGAATAGTCAACCGCACCGTTTTCTGCGGTGTTGACTGGGTTTAAATTTTAGGCTCTGAAAAGGAATAAATGATTAATTAAATTAATTAATCTCGGTTTCCACTTTAATGATTTTAAATTTATTCGAACAAAAAAAAAGTTTTGTTCCTATCAACGCGAGGCTTCGTCAGATCTCAGGATAAAGAGGGAAAATTATTTCGTTCGATTTAATTCGGTTCGAGAAAATATTTCATTTGAGAAATAAAATTAAAAATTATTTGAATAAAAACTTCGATAATAGAAAAATTCTAAGTTCCGATTGAGTAAAAAGATTCTAAGTGTCAATTGTGTAAAAATATTCTAAGTCCCGATTCACTAAAAATTTTCTAAGTGTCGATCGAACGAAAATATTCTAAGTCCAAACTGAGTAAAATTATTCTAAGTCCCGAGTGAGTTACCGCGTCCGGAGGAGAGGTCTTTACCAGTTGAAGAGGAGCGATGAACTGACTGAACGAGCCTCGCGCATCTAGGTACATGGACAATTTGGCGGCTTGAGCCGGTAGGGTGGGAGTACAATAAGTGGGGATGCGCTGTGAGTTTCTGGCGCAACTAGGTGGCTGATGGTGACTGAGCTGGTGGGGAGCGCCTTTCTTCTACCCTTGTGCTGTAGCCTGTCCATGCGCTGAGGCGTATATATGTATCTTAGGCAATAGTACTGTTACAATAAAGATTATTACATTAAAAATACAATTTTGTTGTTTTCTTATTTTTAACCTGATTTTTGACATGATAATATATTGTTTTTAATGATTCTAAACAATTTCAAAGTTGATTTTTCAGTCTTCGGAAATGGCTTCCTTTTCACGTCCTGATGTGTACCTTATAAACCGATTTTGTCAAATCCCCTTGGAAGTGGGACAAATTGACAATTTTCTATATTTGAACTTATTTTTGGCTAAATGAACGAATTTTAGTATTAAAAGTTGTAAATTATTTTTTTATAAACAATTGATTGTTAATAACTTTGTTAGTTAACAATATCTGGAATCGTGCTATAGTGCATCTGAAAGGCCATTGAATTTAATGATTTTGAGCGTCGGATTCAAGTCTTTAACTTTTATAGTTTCGGAGTTATTTATATTTAAAGTCGGATGACCTTGAAAGTGCTATTTGTTAATAACTTTTAAAATAATAACTTTAAAAATATAAACTCAATTGCGTCTGGAAGAGACTATTTTTATCTATTGTTTAAATCTGGATTCATCTTCCTAAGTTAATAACTTTTGTTGTTATTCAATTATTAATTGAAGTCCAAAAATGGTTTTACATAAATTTTGGTTTTTCTTAAATTTTCTTTTATGAACTTTTAGTTCAAATTATTTGATGATTTTACAAATGGAAATTATTCCTTAATATTAATTATTGTGAAAGTAATTGATTTTTGAATATTTCCCATGTATTTTGTATATCTATATATGTGTGAATAAATTAAATGTTGAATAACTCTGTGGTTATTCGTTATTTTGATTTCGGATTGCTACATTATATTCTTCTGAGGTCATTATCTTTCTATTCCATCGGTTTTTGTCCTTCTCCAATTATTTTTCATATTAATTGTTTATAACAATTTAGGGTAAATATTAACTTTTGCCTAATCTTCTTAGCGCATTGTGTAGCTTGTATTTTTTCGTGAATTTAGACGTTATTTTGGTTTCTTAATCTTCGTAACTTTGAAAGATATGAATTTTTGAAAGTACAGTAATAATTATTTTGTATGTGTATGTGTGTATATGTTATAAAATTCATATCTCGGTTAATTACCAATATTAAGAGTTGATTTTCTGTATTCGTCAATATATAATGATGGATTACATTTTGAGTCCATTTTTATATTTTTACTATTAAATTTTGATAAATTGTTTATAACAAATTATGTTGCAAATAGACTTTTCGATTGTTTTTCTTCTGGAATCGTTGGTCTTAATTATTTAATGAATTTACCAATTGAAATTATCCCTTAATCTTTATTTTCCAGAGAGTTATGATTTTTTAAATGTTTGACATAGAATTACGTGAGTCTCTAGCGGGGGAAGTCTTGTCCCGCGCGTGTGACGTCACGCACCTACTCAATGAAAGTCGCTGAAGGCAGGCGCGGTCAATACTTCACCGTTGGCCTTTAAATGTGCATATCTTTGTTTCTTTTAAAGGGAATTTGTTGCAAATTGGTATTTGAACATTTCCAATGACATTTTACTTGTTTATGATCATTCTGTCTATTTTTCTTAATTTGTTAATTGACTTTATAAATGGACTTTTCGGACTTTTCAATGGATTTTAATGGTTTTATTTCTGATTTTGTTGACTTTTAACTTTTCAATGGAATTCCATGTATTATTGACCTTTTTCAAGGTGAATTGGTCTAAATATGGCAATTGTGGCCATTTTCAACTGAATTATTAGTTGTTTTTGGTTATTATTGGAAAATACGTATGATCACGCAGATCGATACGTAACAATATCTCAGACGATTATTGATAAAATGTATTGAACAAATTTTTTGGCACAATTTTTCATCACTCGAATAATTTTAACTTCAATTCTTTCATCACAAAGTCCACCAGGATTCCTATTGTTTTTATAAGCCCAAAGAAATGTTACATTTGCACCCTCTAGGGAGCAGGGGCCTGATATACAGCTGAGTCAGCAGGCCACAACACCCTCTAGGGATCAGGGGCCTAATATCCAGTTGGGCATGAAGCCACTGTGCCCTCTAGGGTGTAGTTTGAAAATTCGGGTGAATCGTCCGTCGGTAATGAGTTCTTCATTACCCACTGAAAACGCTTCAATTTGAATTTCAAAATTCAAACGAATCGTCAGTCGGTAATGAGTTCTTCATTACCCACCGGAAATATTTGAATTTTATTTATATATATATATATTTTTCTTCTTCTAATTTAATAATTACCTAAGTTATTTCGACATATGTTTGTTAATAATAATAATAGATAATTAAAAAATTAAAAATAGAAAAATTTAGAAAATGAAAAATTTATACAAATTAAAAAAATTAAAAAAATCAAAAATAGAAATAAATTCAAAAATTGAAAAAAATAGAAAACAGAAAAATTGAAAAATAGATGAATTGAAAAAATAAAAAAATAGAAAAATTTAGAAATATGAAAAAAGAAAAATCAAAAATTCAAAAAATCAAAAAATAGAAATTTAAGAATTGAAAAATTTAGAAAATTAAAAATTCAAAATAAAAATAAATTCAAAAATTGAAAAAAATAGAAAACAGAAAAATCAAAAATTCAAAAAATCAAAAAATAGAAATTTAAGAATTGAAAATTTAGAAAATTAAAAATTCAAAATAAAAATAAATTCAAAAATTGAAAAAAATAGAAAACAGAAAAATTGAAAAATAGATGAATTGAAAAAATAAAAAAATAGAAAAATTTAGAAATATGAAAAAAGAAAAATCAAAAATTCAAAAAATCAAAAAATAGAAATTTAAGAATTGAAAAATTTAGAAAATTAAAAATTTGAAACAAAAATTCAAAAATAGAAAACAGAAAAATCAAAAATTCAAAAAATCAAAAAATAGAAATTTAAGAATTGAAAATTTAGAAAATTAAAAATTCAAAATAAAAATAAATTCAAAAATTGAAAAAAATAGAAAACAGAAAAATTGAAACATAGATAAATTAAAAAAATAAAAAAATAGAAAAATTTAGGAATATGAAAAAAGAAAAATCAAAAATTCAAAAAATCAAAAAATAGAAATTTAAGAATTGTAGAAAATAGAAAAATAGAAAAATTTAGAAAATTAAAAATTTGAAACAAAAATTCAAAAATAGAAATTTAAGAATAAGAAAATAGAAAAATTCAAGAATAGATAAATTAAGAAATTGGAAAATAAATTCAAAAATAGAAATTTGAGAATTTTAAAAAATAGAAAAAAATTTAAAAATTGAAAAATTGAAAAATCATAAAATTAAAAAATAGAAATTCAAGAATTGTAAAAAATAGAATGATCCAAAAATAGAAAAATAGAAAGATTCAAATTAAAAATAGAAAGATCAAAATAAATTCAAAAATAGAAAAAAATTAAAAATTGAAAAATCATAAAATTAAAAAATAGAATCATCCAAAAATAGAAAAATAGAAAGATTCAAATTAAAAATAGAAAGATCAAAATAAATTCGAAAATAGAAAAAAAATTAAAAATTGAAAAAATCAAAAAAAGACAATTTAAAAAAATGAATGAGTGTGTGTGTGTGTGTGTGTGTGTGTATGAAAATTGAGAAAAAAAATTTTTTAAATGTTTTTGTGTAAATGAGGTTAAATGAAAAAAAAAAATGGCGTGTGAATGAAAAGTACTTTTTATTTAATATTATAATTTTTTATAAATTTTAATTTTAGTTTAGTGCTAAGTTTTTTATAACTTAGAATTAAAAAAATAAATAAAAGAAATTAATTGATTACGTACCTTTCTCGATTCCTTTCTTCTCCAGCGCCTCCATTTCTTCCGATGACACCACGCGTAACAGATCCGGTAAGAAACGTTCTACTCTCTCTCTTCTCTCTATTGTTCTTCTCGTGAAAATGCTCTTTTTTAATAGTTCACGCGAGATTTTGACGTTCATCGGGAACTCTTGCGGCTGCAATACGGTATTCCCCATGAAGACATGGACCGCGAGTATTCCCAATTGGATCCGCGACTGAGTATTCTGCAGGAGCTCGCGAATCAGCTTCGCCGCCGCAGAAATCGCGCTTTCAATATTTTTGATCATTCGATATGGATCGACGAAGAGGAGGAGGAAAACGAAAAACCTTCTAAACTCGTCACAGCGATAGGTTCGGGGTTCAATTTCCTACTGGCACTCATTTTTGTATATATTGTCTATAAATGTTTCAAATAAAACAGTCTGATATAAAGAATGGAAAAAAATGGTCTTGTCATTTCCGCTCCCCCCATCATTCCAGAGTCAGAATGTGTGGCCGAAATAATACAGGTGAGATCTCCATCCCACATATGCGTACGGCCCGAACAATGGTCTAACACATTCTTTGAGATGGCTGAATATTTATCACGCAAGTATTTTATTAATAAATTGGGCGCAGATCTCGCAAATATAAGAGAAATGTGCGTTGTAGATGTCCCGGGGGTGGGTGGAGCTCGCGGTATCGTCAAAAATTCTGAGAGTAAATTGGAAATAATATTAATTGATCTGTGTGACGTCATAATAAAATCTAAAGAATGCGTCTATCGTCTAGAGGAAGAGGAGTTAAAATGTATTCCTCCATTGCTAGTACGATGCTGTTTACTTGGGTGTGTGTTATGGGACGAAGAAGAAATCTACAGTGTAGGAGAAATTCTAACCGGCCAGCTTTGTCAAATAAGGAAAATCGAAAGAATGGGACTAGACGGGTTTTATGTAACAATGCACTTCGAAGACACCGGTGAAAATGTAAATGAGTATATGAAAGATGTTGGTGTCAATATCAAAGTTACGGATAGATATGGAAAACGCCCGGGGCAATGACACAGTCGAAGAACAACCATGGCCGGGGAAAGTCAAGAATTGGATGAATTACTCTCAATCTTAGAAGATAGAGAAGTGGATAACGTGAGTGAGGAATCGAATAATGCAGGTGAAGAAGTGAATAACGCAAGTGAAGAAGTGAATACAGCGTTAGCTGAGGAAAATCTTCCGTCCACAAGTGCAGGTGTTTCTCCTCAAGCGGCAGACGAGTTGCTAGCTGAAATCTTTGGTAAGGATAGAAATCATTGAAGTTAAAATAGTAAAAATTATTAATTGATGAATCATTTAAAGGTGCGGCTGAACAACAAGGAAGCGGTGCATCAAGGTTAGACAAAGTGAAAGATATTGAAAGAGAGTTTAGAAGATTTAAGTCACTTAAACGCGAGCTCGTGTTCAATATTTCGAAACCTCCTAAAGATATGTCCGATATCGAATGGGTGGATTCTCTCGCGGAGGAAATTCTCGGTATCATTCGCCAGCGGCCAAATAATGATGACGTTTGTGGTGCACAATTTGGATATACTACCGAGGCTCAACTAATACGTAATCCAAGCTATTTAACACCAAGACCAATTTCAATGATCACCCTGGAAGATGTTATAAAACTGCTCACGCGTCTCACTCAAAGCGGAAGCGAGATACCCCGGGATAGTAAATTTTTTCTTGAACTGCATTTTACTGAAAAAATGAGTGGTGGTGCACGGAATAGGATGTGCGGTGAAAACAGATTCTATGGGGTAATAACTATAACAAATAATGACAATATGTGTTTACCGCGATCAATTATAGTTGGAAAAGCGTATCAATTGAAGAAAAATAATATACCAACGACTGTATCATGGACGGACATACGACAAAGAGAAGGACGTATTCAAAAATATCTCGCTGCGAAATTGCAACGAGATTCAGGAGTGAAACCGGGCCGAGCTAGCATCGAAGAAATTGCCGCGTATCAACAGCTTGTTAAGAAAGAGAATATAGCTCTCATTGTCTGGCGTGTTGAGAGCAATAAGGATCCGATTATCATGTATGACGGACGTGTAGCTTTTCAGGGAGCTCCAAAACCCAGCTTAATTGTGGATATCGGATATTTTCCTCTGGAACGTCATTACCAGCCTATAAAAAACATTAAAACTTTATTCCACTGGGCTGATAAATTTTGTCGCGAGTGTAATGTTGCATATAAGAGAGATGGCGAACATAAATGTAGTTTCATATGTCAAAAATGTTATAAGACACCCGCGTGTGATAGATTTCAAATGTTTAGACGGTGTGAAGAATGTAATCGGCATTTTTACGGCGAGCAGTGTTATTCTAATCATTTAGCTAACGGATCTCAGAACGGTCTTTCCATATGCAAAAAAATACGTTTTTGTAAAGAATGTAATAGGCGAGTCGTACACGACCAGATTCATAATTGTAACGAATTCCTCTGTTCTGTTTGTGATGAATTTAGGCCATATGGGCATTATTGTTTTATGGCTCCGATCAAAACGAAGCCTCTGTCCAAAAAGCGAAATAATTATTTTTTATTTTACGATTTTGAGGCTCGTCAAGACGAACCAATGATAAAAGACGGGGAGGAACTAACGAAATTGAAGAAACATGTGCCGAATCTCTGTGTTCTTCAACTAGTTTGCGAAAACTGCTGCGATACTCCGAATCAAAATTGTAATTTTTGTAAACGCGAAGAAAAAATATTCATGGGAGACAGAGTCGTTGATGAGCTCCTTCATTTTATAAATACTTTATCGTACGAGAAAAATCTCGGTTCTCTCATTTGTATTGCTCATAACTCACAAGGTTATGACGCACAATTCATCTTGAGACGTGCTCTAACGTACGATTTCTCGCGGCCTATATCACCAATAATAAATGGCACAAAAATTATATTACTAGAAATTGGGGAAAAAATTAAATTCATAGATAGCTTAAATTTCTTTCATATGGCTCTCTCTGCTTTACCAAAAACGTTTGGTTTACCGGATTTGTTAAAAGGTATGTTTCCGCATCTTTTTAATAGAAGAGAAAATTGGGATTATAATGGGCCACTCCCGGCTAAAGAAAATTGGGCTCCTCACAGGATGAAATCTAAAGACAGAGAAAACTTTGAAAAATGGTATGAAGCGCGTGAGAGAACAGGTGAAATATATAACTTTCAAGATGAAATAATTAAATATTGCCGCGATGATGTGAAGATTTTAAGGGAAGCTTGCATATCCTTTAGGGCGTTAAATAAAGGAATATCGGGTATTTGTCCGTTTTCCGAGTGTACCACTCTTGCTTCACTTTCCATGCGAACTTACAAAAAGATGTTTTTAAGAGAAAATACGATCGGTATCATCCCTCGCGGAGGATATCGTTTCTGTAGAAATCAATCGAAGGCAGCGATTGTGTGGTTAACGTGGTTAGAAAAGTGTAATGATATTGATATATGTCATGCGGGAAAAGTTCAAGAACACCGTATTCCAGGGACGAGCATTGATTTGGATGGATACTATCAAGATCCAAGCGGACAGAAGTATGCATTTCAATTTCAAGGGTGTTATTGGCATGGGTGTATCTTTTGTTTCACGACTGAACGTAGTAGAAAAATAGGAAAAAATGAAAGTTTAGACTCGCGGTATGAGAAAACTTTAGCTACAAATGCTCTTATTCGTGAAAAAGGTTATATTCTTGAAGAAATTTGGGAGTGTCAATTCAGAAAAATCAAAAGTGAAAGCCTTGAATTGCAAGAGCTTGCTAAAAGTGAGGACGTTTGGGTGCATACACCTCTCGAGCCTCGAGAAGCTTTTTTCGGTGGACGAACAGGAAACGTAGTATCGTATTATGATTGTCGACAAGGGGAAAAAATTAATTATTACGATGTCTGCTCGCTATATCCATTTATCTGTAAAACCGGTGTTTTTCCTATTGGTCATCCGGAAATAATTATAGGGCCAAAGATTCAACAGCTTTGTGGACCTCACAATGACATTTCGAACATTGAAGAGCTCATTAAATGTAAGGTGTTACCACCGGCGCGACTTTTTCATCCTGTTCTTCCTATGAAAGCAAATAACAAATTAATGTTTTGTTTGTGTAGAACATGCTGTCTAGAAATGTATCATGGCAGTTGCGAGCATACGGACGAGGAAAGAACCCTCGTAGGCGCGTGGGTTTCTTGTGAGTTGAAGAAGGCAGTGCAATTAGGTTATAGAATCGTCGCGATCACAGAAATTTGGTTGTATCAAACAACACAGTATAATCCGGTGACGGACGAGGGGGGAATATTTGCAGGATTCATTAATGAATTTGTGAAAATAAAAACATACGCGAGTGGGTGGCCAAATTCATGTGAAAGCAGAGAAAGTTATATTAGAGAAATCAAAGATAAGATGGGTATTGACTTAGATCCAGCCCTAATAGAGTTTAATGCGGGTAAAAGAGCTGTGGCAAAACTGATGCTGAATTCTTTATGGGGAAAATTTGCTCAAAGACCAAATTTAGAAAAGACAGAAATAATAAAATCATATGAAGTATTGCACTCGTTCCTTTTCGACCCTCAGAAAGAAGTAACAGGCTGTTTATTTGTAGATGATGACACTGTTTATCTCAACTGGAAATTTCGTGAAGATGACTATGAAATCTCATCAAATACCAGTGTGGTCATCGCTGCATATGTGACAGCTCAAGCACGTCTAGAACTGTATAAGTATTTGGAAATGTTGGGAGAGCGGGTGTTATATTATGATACAGATTCTGTTATTTTCGTTACGAGGCCTGGTGAACCAAATCCTCCATCGGGCAATGCTCTTGGAGAGATGACCGACGAATTAGCTCCGAAAGAGCAAGGTGCGTACATAACAAATTTCGTTTCTGGAGGCCCTAAATTTTATAGTTACATAGGGGTTGTCCCTGGAGGGGAAGGATTTGAATGTTGTAAAATAAAAGGTATACGCATCGATTCCCAAACTTCTGAAATGGTAAATTATCGAAAGATGCGAAAACTTGTTCTATATTCTAAGAAACCAATCGAAGTTGATAACATTGGTATTACCAGGGCCGGCTTACATGAAGTTGTTACACGGACAGGGACAAAGATAGTTAGAGTAACAGCCCCAAAACGTAGGAGAGTAGGAAATACTTCTGTACCTTATGGCTATGTTGATTTGTGAAAATATATAATGATTTTTTCCAAATGGTTTTTCATTGATTTAACCCATCCCAAAATCCTCCACACCACATTCTCTCAGGAACCTTCGAGCAGTGCAGACATGGATCGCGGTCAGAACGATAAATCTCGGGAAAAGTCACGAGATGATTTCGCCAAATCTAAAACCTTAGACGGCAACACACCTTATAATAAAGAAGCAGGACCTGGTAAATATGGTCCCGTTGGCCAAGGAAGGCCGAGTTATAATAAATATTGAAATGTTTTCATGAATCGGCGTATTTATTCATGTGACCTTTTAAATCCCCATCAGTTGATAGCATGGATCCTCGTTGGAAGCACCCATTTACAGCTGTTGTATGTGGACCGACAGGTTGTGGGAAAACTATTTTCGTTAAACGTTTTTTGAAAGAAATTCATGAAATATGTGATACAAAATTTTCGAAAGCTATTTTCTATTATACAGAATGGCAACCGACTTACAACGAATATGATAAGAAATTTGTAGAGTTTCGCGAGGGTCTCCCGTTATCATCGGATTTCACAAGTGACAATACACCAAAGCTCGTAATTCTTGATGATCTTATGCGCGAGTCTTCTAACGGTTCTGTAGTCGATCTTTTCACGAAATGGAGTCATCATAAAAATCTGAGTGTAATATTCATATCGCAAAACTTATTCCATCAGGGTAAAGGGCAGAGGGATATCTCCCTTAACACGAATTACATCGTTTTATTCAAAAATCCGCGTGATCGTGCACAGATAGGCTTTTTAGCACGTCAAGTTTATCCAGAAAACCCAAAATTCCTTCAAGAAGCTTATTTCGACGCGACATCAAAACCATACGGTTATTTATTACTCGATTTGAAACAATCCACTCCAGATAATTGTCGGTTTCGCGCATCAATATTTCCTTCAGACCCGCAACAGTTTGTATATGTGCCACGGGCATTGCGCAATATAAAAAGCTTAGGTTCTGGTGTCATCGCACCAGTCATGCATATGTGATGGCGAAGACCGTACAGCAGGTGCTTGGCAAGAAAAACGCCGCCTTGCTACAGGCTATTTGCGAGGGATCGCAGGCTCAGCGAAAGGCAATACTAGCGTCCGCAGACTCGAAGCTCCTTCGCTGTATTTGTGAGTGTGCTCTGAATATTCTGAAAGGGAACGTTCCCCTGAAAAGTACAGAGAAGAAAAAATTATCAAAGCATAAAAAATTCCTGCGGAAGCTCGCCAAATTCGGTAAAAGCTTAAAATCGAAAAAGAGAATTATCATCAACCAGAAAGGAGGCAGTTTATTGCCTCTCATACTGGCTTCTATACTTAGCAGCTTAGTATCAAAGATCTTCTAATGGAGCATGCAAGAAAAATGGTGCTGGTACCAGAAGCCAGCTTTACACCAACAGTACAGACCCCTGGGGACGCGCCATCTCGTCTGGATTCAGAAATGGCTGCCATCCTCAACTCGGTAACGAATAAAAATGCAGCAGAGAAATGGAAACTCTATCAAGATGTCTTGAGGCGTTATTTATACTTCACGGGTAAAACAGAGGAGTCTGAAGGAAGAAAACCAGAAGAAACCGTCAAAACCTACACTACCGACCAGATACTCACAGGTGTCCCGAAAAAATATCAAAAGCAGGCTGATGCGTTACTCAAGTATCTTGGAGAATTCAGTAACCGCCTGAAGTGGGACGCTACGGGTGCGGTGGAAATAGACAACACGCGTCTTCAGGGTTCAAACATTGTTGATTTGGTAAATGACGCACTAAGACACAGACAGACAGTAAAAGCTACGGGAAGAGAGACATTTGCCCGCTTTCTTCATGAAATTAATACACCGAGAGAGTTTGTTGGCAACAAAAGTTTTTGGGCCTCACCAGCAGTATCGACACCTTATTCCACTCCGCGAACTACAATAAACACCCGCAGGAAAAAAGTTGATTTTTCAAACAGTACTCCGAGTAGCACACCGATCAAAGCATGGACAAAGTTAGGTTAGAACGAACTTATTACGATCCCGAAGATTCTGCGGGTTATTCGGGATCTACGCGAATTATTGAAAAATATAAAAATAAATTTCCTCTTGAAGATATTCATGATTGGTTGAATGCTCAAAATACATATACCCTCCATAAACCTATACGCCGTAAATTCCCACGGTTACATTATATCGTCGATACTATAGATGATGTATGGGAAGCCGATTTAATCGATCTACAAAAGTTTAAATCATATAATGATGGAGTTTCCTATTTATTGTCGGTAATTGACGTAGTCGGTAAATACGCGTGGGTGGAACCTCTAACTGATAAGAGCGCGAAAAATGTATGTGAAGCTTTCAAACGTATATTCAGTGAGGGTCGTGTTCCGCGGTTGTTACAAACAGATCGTGGGAAAGAATTCGTCGCTCAATCTGTGCAAAATTTATTCGAAGAAAAAAATATCACATATCGCGTAGTACGTAATCCTGATGTTAAGCCTGCGGTGGTGGAGCGTTTCAATAGAACCCTGAAAGAACGCATGTGGCGTTATTTTACATATTCTAAATCATATCGTTATATTGATGTGTTGAGTAAATTCGTTTATGCGTACAATAATACACGACATAGCACAATCAGAATGGCCCCAGCATCTGTGACTCTTGAGAATGCATATTTAGCTGTAAAAAATATCGACAAAGTTCATAAACGTTTGGATAAAACACGACGCCCGCGACTGTTTAAATATAAAGTGAATGACTATGTTCGTATCAGTAAGACGAAAGGTACATTCGAGAAAGGATATGAGAAAAACTGGAGTGACGAAATCTTCAAGATTATACGCACTCAACAACGACAGCTATTGCCAACTTACGAGGTGGAAGATTTAGCTGGTGAAAAAATTGACGGATTTTTCTATGAACAAGAATTAACTCTTGTAAATAAGAATATTGAAACCGAAGAGTATGAAATAGAAAAAGTGTTGCAGAGAAAAGGGAAAGGTAAAAACCAACAGGTGTTGGTCAAGTGGGTTGGCTATCCAGATAAATTCAATTCTTGGATCTCCGCAGCATCTCTAAAAAACATACAGAAGAAATGAGTCAAGACAGCTTCTATATTGTGCTGCTTAGCGATAGTAGCATGGAATATTTCCCGGAAAATACAGCAACGAGGTTCCGAACATATCTGCCTCATGATATCCGCTTAACCGGCTCGTGGGTGGTTGGTTTGACAGAAATGCAATATCCCTGTAGTCTTTCACATATCCAGAATAGAGATGATGGGTACGTAGCATTCATCAAAGGTGATGAACCAGTTGAAGAGATGCGTTTAGCTCCCGCTTACGCCGTACCCAATGGGCTTTATGAAAACCTGGATCATTTGCTGCGAGCTCTCAATCATCTACCGGTGGTTGGAAATCATCTATGGTTCGAATCGAAAAAGCATGACCATGGATTTGTGAAAATCACTCGCATTTGTCACGATAATCTAACGTGTAAAGACCAGGTTCACATTTTGAATTTATCTTGGAAATTGAAGAATATCCTAGGAATCGATCAAAAAGCCGGTGGTGAAAATGGAATTGGGTTTCCGGAAGACGAAAAAATCACAGGTGCTCGTCCAGCCAGCCTTACGAAAGCCTTTCCAGACCGTATGTTGATATATTGTGACTTGTGCGGACCTTACGTTACAGGTGATGTTCAGACATCGCTATTGCGTATAGCCCCCTTTGACGTCACCAACTATTCGTATGGTCATACACGAACTACAAGTTTTTCATCGCCAAATTATATCCCATTACTGCAGAATGCCTTCCGAACTGTGGAAATAGATATAAGAGATGGGTATGGTCAGCCTATACCATTTGAGTATGGACCTTTGAACCTCACACTGCATTTTAAGCGTATCGACTCGTAAAAATGACGGATTATGTTAGCTATTATAGCAATCAGGCCGGTGGTGGTACCTCAGAAAGATATAACCGGTTTGGGCGTGTTTACGTGGGGGCTCCTTACCAGCGTGGCCACGGTATCGGAGCCTTTCTTGGAGGGTTATTCCGACGAATTCTCCCATTTCTAGGTGGTGCAGCTCGAGCTGTTGGTAAAGAAGCTTTGAGTGCGGGCTTAAACGTAGTTGGTGACGTAGCTAGTCGCAGGATGCCCTTGAAAGAATCATTAGAGAAGAGACTCACAGAATCAGGTCTCAATCTAAAAAGAAAAGCAAGTGACAAGCTGGAGAAATTGATGACCGGGTCGGGGTATAAACGAGGTCGAAAGCGTTTGCGCGCTCATAAGCGTGTGAAACGTCGTCGTGGGAGGAGCATTAAGAAGAAGAAACCACGTAAAATTAGAAAGAAGAAGAAGAAAACATTAGTGAAGAAGAAAACCACCAAGAGAAGAAAATCGAAGAAAAAACCGAAACGTACAGTCCGAGACATATTTGAAAATTAGAGATGGCTTTCTTACATTCTCATTCATGCGAATGCGCAAAATCAGAACTTGACCTGTTCACAATCCCGCCTACCCAGACAAGTATTGAACATTCTCACTGGACCCAATTCAATCCTGTTGCATCACTCACAGACCAATCACCCATCGAGTTTGTAGTACCTGGACATGGTGAAGAATACATTGACTTGCCGCATACTATGCTGAAAGTTCGTGTGAAAATTGTGGCAGATGAGACGCTCGCGACTGATGATGTTGGACCTGTGAATAATTTATTACACTCGATGTTTAGCCAAATCGATGTTTCTTTTAATCAAAAATTAGTTTCACCACCGAATAATGCCTATGCTTACAGAGCATATATCGAAACTCTTTTGAACTATGGACTGGATGCTAAACAGTCACATTTACAAAATAGTTTATGGTCTAAAGATACGAATGGGCGGATGGATCATGGACCTGTTGGTGTAGTCGACGGCCAGGATAGAACGTATAATTATGGTATCGGATACAGGACAAACTTCACGAAAGGAGGGAAAGTCGTTGAAATGATTGGACATATCCATTGTGATGTTTTCAATCAGGATAAGTTTCTATTGAATGGAGTCGATATGCGTTTACGGCTTGTGCGTTCAAAAGATTCGTTTTGTCTTATCGATAAAACGACTAAAAATTATCAAATCAAGGTAATTGATGCAGCATTGTTAGTGAGGAGAGCTAAATTAAGCCCTGCGGTTTTACTCGGCTATGCTAAAACTTTAGCAAAAACGACAGCTAAATATCCACTAACGCGTGTAGAAGTCAAATCTTTTGTTCTCCATCGCGGATCTACAGGTGAGACCATCGATAATGCAGTTCTCGGGCAACTACCCAAACGCGTTATTATAGGGTTTGTAGATAATGTAGCGTTCAATGGTGATAAATCCAGAAACCCTTTCGACTTCCAAAACTGGGGAATTAATTTTTTGAGTCTCTATGTGGATGGGATACAAGTTCCTGGCCGACCATTACAACCTAACTTTAAAGACAATTCTTATACTGAGGCTGAAAGTTATCAAACACTTTTCAGCGGTACAGGTATACATTTTGGGGATCAGGGAATAGATATTACACGTTCTGATTTTGCTAATGGTTATTGCCTCTTTGCGTTTGACTTAACACCCGATTTATCCGCTAACTGTGCTACACACTGGAATCTTGTTAAAACGGGTAGCTTGAGAGTTGAAGTACGCTTCGATGATGCCACCACTACAAATTTGAATTGTATTCTCTACGCAGAGTTTGATAATATACTCGAGATCGATTCGACTAGACAGGTTATTGTAGACTATAACAGTTAGTTACAAGTATGGCGAGCAAGATATCACACGTGCGTCAATTTGGGCCGGAACCCGTTAGATTAATTTGTCCGTATTGTAATACAGAACTAGAAACAAAAATTACGAATAAACCTAGTGGTAAAACACATTTAATAGCGGGAATGCTTTGTATATTAGGCTGTTGCTTTTGTATCCCCTGTCTTTATTGCGTCAAGGCGTGTCTCGTTCAAAACCACTATTGCTCCGCGTGTGACATATATCTGGGCCAGCACAAAAATTAGGGAGGGGCGTGCTCCGTGTCTGCCGCATAAAAGCCCGATATTTTATCGGTACCCGATCAGTCTACCGCAGGTGTTTTCGATAGATATAAACAGAATGGTGGGCAAAGGAGAAGTAGTCATCGATATTAACGGTTTATTGGGTCCTACTGAAGCATTTATTCCCAAAGAAATTGCTATTGTGTCTGTGGAAAAAAGTTTTGCCGGTATCTGGTACATTGGACCACCGTGTGAGTTCGGCGATTTGCCATTCAGTGCCCGTCGTCAAAATCACTGGATAACTACAAATTTCCATAACCTCGAGTGGGAGTACGGTCACACTCCATATAAGTTGGTGCCATCGCTTCTGAAAGAATTAACAAGAGATGTAACGCGTATTTACGTGCGGGGTCGGGAAAAACAAGTATTCTTACGCAGACTCTTATCAAAAGTAATAATCAATCTGGAAACATACGCCCCAACTTTTCGCAAGCAGCCTGACAATAATCGCTACTGCCTGTATCATGCCTCTTCTATTAACGGATTCGCCTGTGCTCGTCATAATGCTGAAAAATTGAAAAATTGGATTCGTGAAAATATTTATACTCGGAAAGTTGTGTTGAAACCCGAGGACGTGGACAAAATTTGGAGCATTGACGCCTATCGTATCAGTCAGGTAACGGCCCATGAGCTCAGTGATCTTGAAGGAGTGGAGAGTGAAGAAGAATCAGAAGAAGAGTCAGGTCTCGATACTGATTCTGAAGACAGCTACGAATTAGAAAAACCTCTGCCTTTATTGAAGGCCAAGCCAGGAAGGGACGTTTGTGGGACAGGAAAACCAGCGACAGCTCCAGAAGCCCCAGAAGATCCAAAGCCTCCTGCAAGAGCTCCAAAAAAATCAGAAGCACCAAAACCTCCTGCAAGAGCTTCAGAAGCACCGACAGACTTGAGGCGATCGGGCTGGGTTTGCGACGGACCTGGGAAGGAAAGCTTCGTATGAATACACGCCAACTCTTAGCTGCCTTACCAGCGACCAATGCCACTATCGGAGGCGTTTTCCCCGCAGACAAGATACCATGGCATTGGACTCGACCCTGTGCACTCATCGTTAACACCGATGATTCTAGTAAACCAGGAACACATTGGGTCGCCATGTACGTCAATAATGATGGACGAGCAACCTACTTTGACAGCTACGGAGTTCCACCTCAAGATCAACGATTTGTACGCTGTCTTCGAAGAAACAGCAGAAACTATCAATACAACCATAAACGCCTCCAATGCCTCACAACTAGTGTTTGCGGGCATTATTGCATTGTTGTGCTTCATTGGCTTAGTAATGGGTTATCTCTCCTATCATTCCTCAGAAACTTTACGGATGACCCTCAACGGAACGATCAATTAATTGTTAAAATGTTCAATAAAATTGTAAAAAGAAAAAAGAAAAATGATTTTAAGAAAAAATTTGTAAATCTATTGGGTAATGGGTTAATAGTTCAAGAATGTCGAAATAAAGAATAATATTCAGAGAATTGTTTTATTTCATTTGAAAATTTTTCCTTCTTCCCCATCCTATTTCTTTTCAGAATCCGTAACGAGTTCTCTCTATTGGTCGTCGTCGTCGCTTGTCCGGAGGAGGTAGCATGGCCGCATAGTCCTGCAGCATTGCTTCAATTAAATCATATTCCTCCATGTAGGCAAAGCAAAGTATCAAGTGAGCGAAAGCATCTCGTCCTCGATTTTTCAACACTTCAAATACCTCTCTCGCGTTTTCCTTCGTAGTTGGATATTTCTAGAATTTTTCTCTCATTAACATATAAATCTTACGAATTTTTTTCTACGTACCAGCCATTGTTGCAAATTAGGCTCGCTTGAGCTGAATATTCCCTGACTTATCAACATTGATACTAAGAGAGGTATGTTTACCACCTCGACAATATCGTTGAGGCAGTAATCAATCCGCTTACGATCTGACAAGTCCATCTCGAAATTATGGCTCGTGTAGAAAAATTTGCCGTCTGCTTTTTCTTATTTATGGCCTTTTTGGCTTTGTGCGCAGTGGTAATACTTGTCGGTTGTTTTATATATATCAATTATGATTACTTCGCTGAAGTGGCAAACAAAACTGTATCTTCGATGCAGAATGGAACGATTAATAAACTATTGATGAAATTGTAATATCCGGACTTATTATTCCAAAACACCTGTGGGCGAGTTCAATAACCTTTTTTCCATACTCCGGTTTTCTAGTCTCCGCGGCCCTTAGACCCCGCCCCTTTGTTCAACACGCATTCTTTTAACGCATCTCACGTAGAAATTGTCGAACTTTTTTTCTAACAATTCAGTTGCTCCACAATGTCTGATACAACAGGTTTCTTAGACCAATTGTACGCTAACCCTATCGACGCGATCGATCCGGAATACATTATTCCGCGAGCGAAAATCGCAAGGGCTGAATCCTCCCCTGGATATTATATACAACGCTGTGCGAGTCCTTCATCTGAATCAGCAGAAAATCGAGAGAGTGATAAAGAAAATCACGATCCCAGTTCATATCAGTGTGTCAAAAAATATGCGGAAAAAAGGAAGAAACAGGCCGATATCCGTGAATATACGGAACATTCAGTGAAAAAAATACTCTCGTCTGCCGCACCCGAGACTCCTCTACTACTTTCGCACACTTTTCCAATTAATAAAAGTTTTTCAAAACAAGTAGTAACTGGACTAGTGTGGGATAAATTCAATAATATTTATCCCGTAATTCGGATTGTTGGAACACATCCACGGAAGTTTATTACACTTACACGATCTTGTTTCGACGCTTTCTGGAAGTACAGATTACATGTACTCGCCTATTTTCGAGCCGATTTGTCATCTCCAGGAGAGAGACAGAAATATCAGCCGATTAATTGCGGTTCACGGATCACCGTCAATTTCGCCTTCTCCAATTCTTCAATACCTGCGATATATTTCCAGGATTCTACAACTCAAACACGCCTTTACATGCTGGAGTCGACGGTGATGGTGTTGATCGAGCACGGCGTCTGGATCATCGAGCGCCTGTTTCGCCTGTGTAGATTAAATTCACAAGTTTATAGAAAAAAAATTGTAGACGCATTATCACAATCAATTTCAAACGATTCGGAGCTGTCTAAAAAATCAAATCTTGATTCTAATGATTTATCTTTGCATATATTAGCTAAGAGCCGTACGATTTACGCTGCAGCTCGAGAAAAAATTGTAATTTCGTGCATGAATCCCGAATTATTTAAGGATTTTTATGAAGAAATGATCGCGTTTCATAAAGACGCGCTTTATCGAGATATAAAGGCGACTATACCAGCTCGTTTTATTAGAAAAGATGCTATACAACCTGTTTCCTATTTACCTGAACAATAAAGAAATAAAACATATGTTTTTCTCGTCTCCCTTCATTATAAATTCGAAGTCTGTTGTGAGCACATCGCCATGGACGTTATTGTTATACTCCAGGGATTACGCGGGCGCAGCGGAAAATATTTACCTAAAGAAGTAGCTGTTCTGGATGTGGATAGTTTTTTCATGGGACATTGGATCATTAGTCCCCATCATTCTTACCTTGATCTCGCTACCTGTTGGCGTGAAGCAAATAATAGCCTCACAATAAAAGAGCACGGGATTGAATGGTTTGATGGAGAGAATGCTGAAATAGACGTTTTACACTATATTCGAGAGCTGTGTAAAAACGCTAATCATATTTTCACCATCGGAGAGGAAGAAACCCATTATTTACAAGCACTAATTACGCGAGAGGTCGTCAATTTAGAAAATGAAGTTGTCTGGACCAATAACGATAATTTGAAAGTTGAAGAAAAAACCGTGTGCCATTTCCACTATCATAAGAATAAATTAAATAAATTCAAATATAAATGTGCTCTCCAAATTGCATTGAGCATTGTTAAAACATTGGATAAAAAGGCCTCTCTTGATGATTCAACATCAGACGAAGAAGATGTGAGTCCGAAAAATTATAACAAAAGTATTTTTAATATTTTCTAACTTTTTAAATTTTCATTTGAGGGTTCAGCATAAAAATCCAATGCCATCAGGCTTTAAAAAACTGAAAAACATCGATGTCGAGGCTGAAACGCGCGAAAAAACGACTGATGAATCGCAGACAGCTGCAATTGTATTTTTATTAATAATCATCACATGTCTCCTAGCATTAATTTTAAGTGTACTTGATATATTATTGATGAAAGTTTTTTAATAAATGCACATCTTAAATGTATTTTTATCTCTTTTTTCTTTTTTTCCCGCATACCTATCTCATTTTCCTAGTCTCCTAATACTCATCGAATTTATGATGAGTCATATTTCCCATGCGAGATCCCCCTCCCCTCGGCAAGGCCCCAGCACACCCACGTGACACACCGCGACCCGCGCTTTTCCAGCAGCGACGGTGGCGCCCCCAATTTCCCCGCCGCGGGAAAAATGTGAACTCCTCTCCAGATGTACCCCTATCTACTTACATTTTTTGAAAAATGTTATATTTTACTATTCAGATTTCTACATTGAAAATTTCTATGGAGGTTATTCTATACATAATTGGTGTATTTTACTAATATAAGGGCTGTGATTCCAGTATTTATTTTCATTAGCTCGTTACCGAAATGGGAAGAATAGTGAATCAGGAAGCCTGTTCATGATCTTCTCTTTATCCTCCGAATTATTTTCGAATAGCGTCTCCGTTTTCCACCTTCTTTTCTCTCTATGTAAATTTTCTTCTTTTCTCTCTATGTAAATTGAGAAAAAAAAATATTTCTTTGAAACCGTATTTGATATTTTCAACAAAAAAAATATTTATGAGAATGAGAAATGATGGCTTCACAATATCTATGATGTATGGACATCAGTCCATACTTAAAAAAAAAAAATTTCCCATAAACTTCCCTCTTCTCAGGTTTTGGTTCACTATCCTGCAGCAACACCTCCATGTGAATTTTATTGTGCTCCTCTCATACCACGTGAGTTGTTCTTGCAGTTCATATTTATCACCGGGGATTTGAATATAATCAATTAATTCAGATTCCATTTCCAATTGAATCAACTTATAACTGACGAAATGGGTTAGTTTTTGAAGTGAAACTTCTTTTGGGAGGGTACCAACTTTTTTCTTGCGTCACGAAACGAGTGTAAGGCTTTGAGGGGAATGTGGTAGTGGAGTAGTGGGGGGAAGGGGAAATTTTTACTGCTGCCGTCGGATCGCTCTCCGGGTGGTGGGGGAAGCCTGTGTTTTTTTTTTTAATTTTTTCTTTTCAATACACGAAGAGAAAAATATGGGAATTTATCTAAATGATTTTTTAAAAAATTACGGAAAATTGTCATTCAGAGGAGGAGCTGTCATAGAACACGACCGAAAAATATCCATGCTCAATCTCATAATTTTTTTTATTTCTTGAAAAATTGCCATTTTGTACTCGGCTTTGGATTGAAATATCTCGAAAACCATTCAAAAGTTATCGAGACATGCTGCGAATGAAATTTAGAGGGAAGATTAACCAATAAAGAAGCAAACCTCCGTTTTTTCACGACTCGTAGTTGTTAAGATATTGATTTTTGAATGAAAAATTCAGAAAGGACGTCCAAGCGCTCATTTATTTGCTATCGGGCCTCATGCATTGTTTCTGAACTACTCATTCGAAAAATGATATCTCGGAAACTACTGGTTGTAGAAAAACAGCGTTCTTCTTATTTTGTTCGTCAATCTTCCCTCTAAATTTCATTCACAGCATGTCTCGATAAATTTTGCATAGTTTTCGAGATATTTCAATCCAAAGCCAAGTGTAAAATGACCAATGGCTCATGTATAAGAAGTTTCACTTCTGTCACGTGGGTTCCACGCACCCTCTTTTTTATGAATGAATGAGAGATTTGTATAATTCGCAACGAAATGCAATAAAAAATATTTTGATCCAAAAATTCCAAGTTTTCGGACGGTCGATATTCCAGTATTGAAATATTTTTCATACTTCTATTATTGTAAAAATTAATCGATGAGAAAAGCAAAACAAAATGTACTGTCTATGATTAAAATAATTAACTTTCAGCAGATTTTTATTAATCCAAGAAATAAAAAAGTTATATTGTTTTTTTTGGACTACCTGGTAATACTTGACCATGTGACCCCGTTAACTTTTGACTTTTTCAAAATCAAATGAGATGGAATGATTTTTCTCTTATCTTTTTTTTGAACAATTTCAAGAGCTATGAAAAAGGAAGAATACCAAATTGCTCTAGGGTAACACAACCGATAGATAGATACCGACTAGAAAAATGAATGGTTCCATTTATTGAGAATTATGTAAATAATTGAATGGTTTCCATACTTTTCTCTTCAGTTTCCGAATATATCATGTAGAGCAGATGTTATAATCGCTATCCTGCAGCATCAGTTATATATTGGTTGAACAGAATGCATCATCATAGCGCTGCGAATATGCCACGGTCTTTTATTGGGACTCGAGTCATATTTTATTTGTTCCCGATTTATATTAATTATCTTTTCATGCTTCAATTTCGATTGATTTGTACATTTTTATCATATTTTTTTATGTGCCTCCTTTCCTCCGATCGTTCTTTTGCGTCATTTGCTTATTTCATACGTTCCTATAAATTATATTTTCAATGAGGATATGAGTTGCGTTGAGACTTTTCTTAATCATCTTTGGAAGGGCACACCTCAGAAACCTTTTGACATATAGAGTAATTTCATATTATGTTATGTTCTATTGATACAACTGATAGTAAACACTAGTGATATATTTTCGTGAATTTTTAGAAATAGGTGGTATCTTCATTCATTTTCAGAAGAAGTGAATAACAATAACTATAAATCTCTTCAGATCACCACTTTCAATTCCTCGGCGAATACATCAACCAATAAATTATCAGTCTCATATTTATTTAGCAGAATATCAAGGCTGTTTCCTCATAAACGTATCAGCTCATTAATTATTGAATAGGTTGCCGTTCAACAATCACATGAACTGTTTAGGATCCGCATACATATTCACACATTGATAGGAAAAACAAATATATTCTGGATCTGGTTATTCTTCGATTTCCTACCAAGTCTTCAAGTGAAGATCCAGGAGATTATTATTCCAATAATGTATTTCTTCATTGATAATTTTTCGTACTTATTCATAATCCGTGCAGACTGAGTGATTTCTCCTTTTATCGCGTCATAAGGTGATTATATCAAAATTAAATAAGAAAACTATGAGAAATGAGAAGTGATAAGAACTCCCTCAAAATCTACAATGAAATTAGAATGAGAATATGCGAAAGAAGAAAAAATTGTATATGCTAGAAAAAATTAAAAATAAATAAAGAATAGAAGCACTCGGAGAAGATCCAATTTGGGCTGCTGAGAGATTCAGAGATAAATTGAAAGAACAAAAAATTCTTAAAAACTTTTGTAATCGTGCTGCAGGGGATAATCCAATTGTATACATATAAAGCATATGCGTGAGAATCCAAATTATTACATTAAAGAACAGAATCGAATCGTCTGTGAATGAGAAAAATGAGAAATAATCAACAATATCATACACCCAGCAAAAAAATTAAGGGAACAGTAAATTTTGTCAGTTTTTTGTGTGATTTTCAAATGGCTGTAACTTCGCCAAAAATCATCGTATCAGAATTAAAAAAAATCGTTGGAGAGCTTGAAGTCTCTATTCTTGAAATCTTGAGATGAAAATTTTTTATGACTATTTATTATAACGAAATAGGAGAGTTGAAAGCGGAAATTTTTTTTTCTTTTTTTTGCATTTTTTAAATTTGTTCCACGGACTTCAAGAAAATTTTCTCGACTTAACCCTTATAAGGTTCGTGTAGCCTGGTCTTTCAGCTTCAATTTATTTTTTTTTTCCCCTACGATCCTTTGTTGTTGAGAAATTGTCGATTGAATCAAAAAACACTCTTTTGTCTTTAATCATCTATATCTCAGGAACTACTGATCGCACAGCGAGTGGATAATGAGATTCGCAAACTTGAATAAATTTCCTGTAAGATTCTTGCACTGCTTGATTGAAAAAAAAATTTCTTCCAATTTTAAAATTGGTTCGAAAAAGTACCAAAAAATTGTTTTTTTTTCCTTTTTTGAAAATTGTCCTGCGAAAATTGAAAATGTTTCAACGTTTTTCTTTAGTTTAATGTGTGCTGGAGCACCCCCTGAATTTTCAAGTTAATCGGCTCGACCGTTTTTTTCCCGAATGAACAAAGTTTAAGCAAAAATTAAAGCAACACTTTTTTGTCCCCTAAACATCAATTAATGATGATTAGGGTCGAAAATGTTATTTCTCCGTTATTTTTCCGTGATTTTTTGTGCAAAATTTGTTGAATTTCATCGAAAAATGAGAACAATGGAAAAAACAATAAAAAAATTGAAATCTTCTTTTTCATTAATCGATTCGATTTTTTTTTAATGAATAAAAAATTCAAATTTTTTTTTAATCAATGGAAAATTAGAAATTTTTTCTTCTTTTGAAAATCAATCAAAAAATCAATTTTTGTTCTCAAAAACCAGTAGAAAACTTGGAAAAAAAAAATTTAAAATTGAAAAAAAAATACCGGAATCGCATTTGATTTGGAGAGATAGTGACTCAGCAAATTTTTTCAAACCATTTTTTTTTTCGATTTTTTTTCGTTTAAAAAATTGTTTTTTTGATTTTTTTATTGATTTTTCTTCTTTTTTCATTGTTTTCATTTTTCGATGGAATTCAACAAATTTTGCAGAAAAAATTACGGAAAAATAACGAAGAAAAAACATTTTCAGCCCTAATCATCATTAATTGGTGTTTAGGGCACAAAAAAGTGTTCCTTTAATTTTTGCTGAAACTTTGTTCATTCGGGAAAAAAAACGGTCTAGCCGATTGGCTTGAAAATTCAGGGGATGTTCCAGCACGAATTAAACTAAAGAAAAAAGTTGAAACATTTTCAATTTTCACCAAATTCGCAAAATGCAGGGCAATTTTCAAAAAAGGAAAAAAACTCATTTTTTTAATACTTTTTCGAACCAATGTTAAAATTGGAAGAAAATTTTTTTTCAATCAAGCAATGCAAGAATCTCACAGGAAATTTATTCAAGTCTATGAATCTCATCATCCGCTCGCTTTGCGATCAGTAGTTCCTGAGATATCGACGATTAAAGACAAAAGGGTGTTTTTTGATTCAGTCGATAATATCTCAGCAATCAAGAGTCGTAGGGAAATAAAAAAAGAAATTGAAGCTGAAAGACCAGGCTACACGATCCTCATAAGGTTTAAGTCGAGAAATTTTGTTTGAAGTCCGTGGAACAAGTTGAAAAAATGAAAAAAAAAAGAAAAAAAAATTTTCCGCTTTCAACTCTCCTATCTCGGTATAATGAATGGTCATGAAAAATTTTTATCTCAAGATTTCAAGAGTAGAGACTTCAAGCTTTCCAACGATTTTTTAAAAATTCTGATACGATCATTTTTGGCGAAGTTACAGCCATTTGAAAATCAAGCAAAAAACTGACAAAATTTATCGTTCCCTTAATTTTTTTGCTGAGTGTAGAAGAGAAAAAAGTCTCAATTGTATTCGTACGCGATTTATGCGCAAGGATAAGAGTTATCTCGTACTAAGGAGAGGCAATTCAATCGTATACGAATGCCAAGAATACGTAAGATTCTAGATTATTCTGTATATGAAAAAGAATATAATCGTAATCGAATTCATAATTTGCGTACAAAACTAAGAACTATGTAATGAAAGAAGAATAATCAAACTATAAGAACAGGCAGAATGTCTGAAATAATTTGAATTTTGAACAAAAAATTGATTTCCTTTATGAAAAATTTACAGAACAGATAGAAAGGAATTCAACAGAACAGACATTCAAGGAATATTTACAGAAAGCACAGAAAAAGAATGAGAAACATAATTCGAGAGGGAAATTGAATAATAAGTTACGAATGATAGCATATACAAAGAATGAAGAAAATTCAAAGAATGAGAAACTATACCAGAAGGAAGATGTGTCAGAAAAAAGACAGGATCCTGATTACAGAATGAATGGAAAACTTCAAGATAAGTTATCGAAAAAACTACGCGTCAGAATGAAATAATAAAATTTCGCAATAAATACAACGAAATGATAAATCAAAAATCGATGGAAAATGATTCTATTGATAATGAATATACTTTGATTATTGAATTTCTGGAAAATCGTCAATATGGACCGGATATTATTTGTATTCGTTGCGATGGTTTATTCTTCCGCAAATCTGCCCAAAAATATAATTCAACGGAGATGCGTTCTGAATTGAGTAATGGAATCATCAATCTTGATGATTTTATAGATAAAATAGAAATTAATCAATCAAATTATATTTGTATATCATGCTGTAACTATATCGTAAAAATATCATCCCTGAATTATCAGCATATTATTTGAAATTTCGTATATTACCTAATGTATTGAAAGATTTATCTCCACTTGAAGAACGTATGGTATCCCCTTATGTACCATTCATGCTGATCAGACCTTTAACATATTACTGTTTCACAAATCCACAATTATCAATCATGGAAGTGTTGTTAATGTTCATTCGGAGATTAATGATATGATTCAAGTACATCCACAAAAATTCAATGACATGTCAATAATACAAATTCAATTTGAAAGAAATTTGGATCATAAATCGTGCTACATGCACGAAACAATTAAGTCGTCAAAAGTTCGTCGAGCACTCCATTATCTCTTTCAACAGCCTTTATATATTTCAAATAATATTTCGATAGATCAAAACTTTTTCTCCAAATTTGATAAGCCTGATGATACTAGTATGGAATTCATCATGAATAGAAATCATGATTATAATGAGGATCATGATATTAATGCCAAGGACCATATCATTTTCGAACAACAAGTATCTGATGACTATAATTCTGATGATGCATTGAATGAGGATGAGATAAGTCATTATAGTGATGTGGTAAACAAGGTTAAGTCGAAAAATGCTAATTTTTCAGAAAGAGCGAAAAACTGATACCATTTACCCGGATGTCATTTTCGTTGAACTCACTGCTGAATATCATGTGTTGGGTGTCAAATGGAATCCTATGAAGTTTCCGACCCCGCGGTTCACCCTATCGCTAGTTTTCGCGATTTAACCCCGATGTTCATCGAAAACGGATGAGCTAAGTCGACTTAACTCTATCAATCTCACATATTTTCTTCGATCAAAAGAGATATGTCGACTTAGCTGAGTCGATTATTCGTTAAATGCCATGGAATTGGATGTTTATCTTGACAAGGTGCTATTATTTGAGTTTTTCGAGATATTTCTTGATTTTCATCAATAATGAGAACCTCATCTTTATATGAAGAAGTAATTCATTAGTGAAGTGGTAAACAAGGTTAAGTTGATTTTTTTGAGAATAGGTTTATGGTAGAAATGGCATCTATATGTGATAATGCATGCCCCACAAAAAGGATTTGATCCAAAAAAAATTTAATGTCACCTTTTTTCAATGATGAAACTCATGGAAAATTGCTTAGAGTGAATATGCAATAATAATATTCAAAATTCGCCCTGGGGATGGAGGAAAAACAGGAAAATGGTTCATAGGGGCAAAAAATGATTTTTTCTTCCGAAAAAAATTACTAATAGTTCGAACCTCTGAACTCTTCAAAATTTATTCTTTTCCGAAATTGATTTTCTTCCAATTTTTATTCTTTGGAAAGAAATTCAAAATTTTTTAAATTCTCGATTTTTCGGAATTTGAGGTGTGATGCACGAACACGTTTGCGTGATGTCCACACACGGTCAATAAGCGTAAAAGACGTTAATATGGGATCAAGAAGAAGTTTTTCCAGTTTTCCGTGATTACCTTGGTGAATAAGTGTGATAGAGCGAAGTAGGTATCAATATTGAATCAGGAGAGAGTTCTTTCGGCTTTTCGCTAACCTCTCGGTGAATAAGGGAGATAGAGCGAAATGAATCAATGTCCATGTGATCACCGGGGAGTTTTTTCAATTTTTCGCTATCATCTTAGTCATTAAGTGAGATAGAGCGACATAGATATCAATATTCAATCAGGAGAGAGGTTTGGTAAATAAGCGAGATAGAACAAAACGGGTGTTAATTTGGGATTAGGAGAGAGTTTCTCCAGTTTATCATGATTATCTCGGTGAATAAGCGAGATAGAGCGAAATGGACGTTACTTCTGAAGAAGGAGGGAGTTCTTCCAGTTTTTCGTAATTATCTTGGCGAATAAGCGATATTCCATATTTTTCGGAAGAAAGAATCATTTTTCGCACCTATGAACCATTTTCATGTTTTTTCTCCATCCCCAGGGCAAATTTTGAATATTATTATTGCATACTCACTTCACGCAATTTTCCACGAGTTAAGTCGACCAATTAAGTTAAGTCGACCGTATATTTTTATATTTTTATATTTCGTTTTGTTCAGAGTTTTTCTATTAGAAGTATTGCTCTGTTTTATGGACCAATGATTCATACCTACTTCTCTTCTTCACAGAATTACTCGTCCTGAATGAATAATTTCTTTTTCAATACTTCTCAGAGAGATTAATTAATAATTTTCAACTGTCAAGAATGAGAGCGAAGTAGGGATTGAATAATGATCGTTTAAGTGGCTATGTCAGTTATCATCAAAGTAAAAAATTTCAATCTAATTTTTTTCGGAGCAGAATGAATATTTTAGAAAAAGCGAATATTGACATGCTGCATCACAATATTGTACAGCATGTAAGAATTAGCCTTTTCTGAAATATTCATTCTATGCAGAGAAAAATTGAAACAAAGATCTTACTTTGATGATAAGTTACATGGCCACGTAATTGATATCGTAATTTACCTGAGATGCAGTCAAAATTCGTTTGCATAATATTGCATTGCGAAAACAATCATAGCTCATTTTCCACATTATTTTTTTTTATTTCGAGAACAAGTTATTTTTCAATTTTTTTTCTTCAATTATCGTTTTCAGTGTAAAATTGAACTCAATTTTTATGGATTGAAAGCATACTTTTATCTTGCTAAAAATAGAAATGGGGAAAATGAGTTATAGTTTCTCATGAATGTCTATTAGGCTGGCCCAAAAAATAAAAATTTTTGATTTTTGCCGTTGCCATGTCTGAAACGGTTAGGTTATAGGGTAAGAAAACGGTGTGAATTTTTTCGAATTTTTCACAATGTTTTTTGAGACAGCATAAACGATTCAAAGTTTCACAAAAATATTTGACCCACTGGCAGTTCATGATTATGAGGTGTGGTGGAAAGTCAAATAATTTTATGGTGGCCCTGTACCAAGTAGCCAGAGTTTGGGATTGGAGTAGGGATATTTTCCTGGAAAGACCCGAAAACCTATCTCATTCCCCAACCTGATTACCTGAGGCAAGGTCATGAAGAATATTTTCTGTAAACGGAAAATCTGTGATATGAGTATTAAAAAAATGAAGAAAAAGCTACAAAAATTGAGCAGGACAGAAATACGCTATCTCGCTTAATCTCTGCAATATTGAAGGAAGAACGAGAAGAATCAGACCATTTTGTTCCACCTCGTCAGCAATATTATTTTTCCATCACTTCTTCCAAATATCTTGATGGATAATGGAGATACGCTCTTTTCGTTTTGATTCTTTATCGTAAACATTCTTAAGAGTAACAAGAAAGCATCCAAGTAAAATTGCCCTATTTCACTTATATTTCGACATATTCAAGAAAATAACCAAAACTGTAGTGAAAAGTTAAAATCGCGATTTTTTTTACATTTTTTTCAAGAATATTTCGGAAACTTAACGAGATAAAGAGAGATTTAACTTGAGATTTTACATGAGTTTTTTTGTAGGAGATTTCAAGAGCTACAACTACGGATTCAATTGTAATCGCTCTATCTAGTTTGGACGAGAAAAATGGATTTGTTTCTTGCTTTTACTGCTGAGTTAAACTTATTCATTCGTCATTTTTTTCCTCAAATATTTCAATAATTGATGGGAATAAACCTTTCTTGCCCTGATCTCTTTTTGTAGAATATTTCATCTGCTCCAAGAATGAAGAGAAACAAAATGGCTCTATACCGCTTGCTTTCCGAGATATTCTCAAAAAACGGTTCAAGATAATCGAGTTTTTTTAATTTTACAACAGAATTATACCTATCTATTTATTACTCTTTCGTCAAATATCTTGAAAAATAATGTCAATATCCTTTTTTGGCCCTCGTATACAATAAGGAGCTACCCAATAGGATTAGATTAAAAAAGTGTATCTCCATTATTCAAGAAGATATTCTCGAAGAACGATTGGGAGATATCGACTTTTTTTGATTCAAGTCTTCCCTACTAAATTGCTTATTATCGTGAGAATTCATGGGTTTATAAAAATAGATCTCGAATCCTTTTTTGAAAACCGTTTCATTCTCTACGAAAAAGAGATCTTGAGATTTTCTCTTGAATTCAATAATTTCAGAGATACGAGGGGATGGAAATTAGTGGATCTGGTTCTGGCTCTGGTTCATCTTTCTTCTTTTTAGTCCACGCGCTATTCTGGAACGGTTGGAGATAAATTTTTTTTGATAGTTCTATGAAGAGCTGAAGAAATTTTAGGTGAAAAACCAGTGCCCGAATATTTACGTATAATTTTTCAGGAATTTAATTTTTTCGGACAAAATTTGATAGGATACTCGTTTACATTTTTTGAAAAATTCACGTTTTTTGAATGTCGCTAATGCTATTGGTCATAGCGTGGAAGTTCCGACGTGAAATGTAAAGTGAGATCATTTGCTATCGATTTATGAGCTTTTGGAGTGAAAAATATCGACTCTTACTGTAGTTGTATAGCAAAAACTGTTTTTCGCAAAAGTATCCCTAAATACCTTGAAAATTGTTATTTCTAAGTTCAAAACCCCATTTACCCCTCACCTCCATCTAGAGTTCCCACACTTTAACTAATGGAACTGAAAATATTTTAGAGAGAGTAAATTTTACAAAAAATAGAAAAGGTAGGACTCTTTGAACATTGCCCGGAAGAATTGAATATTCAAAAAAAAAATTAATTCTGATACTTCTTATTCACCTCAAGTTTTCTCAGCTTTCCAATGCAATCTTAAAATAAAAGCTATATCAAATATTTCCACTAATTTTGGATGATTCTCTAGTAAACGAGAAAAATTTCATGGTTTTTGAATTCTTCAAATTCATCTTCATTATTTAGGGGAAAGTGTGGTAAAATAGATATTAAAATAAAACAAAATTTGGAGACAGTTTTCTCTTTTATGATTTCATTAAACAGTTGAAGAAATTTTAGGCGGAAAACCACTACCAAAATTTTTTTTTTTTTTTTTAATTTTGCAGAGAATATGGAGTTTTTGTCACTTTTGGGGGGTAAAATCCTTTCATTTTTTAAAAAATTCATTTTTTTCATCAATGACGTTTCATTGATCATCTGAGATTCACGAAGATTCATTTCCCTCTATGACAGTCTCGCAAAGCCTCTGAGAGACTGTCGGAGATCGCAAAATTTGATCCCGGGAAATTAAGCGATTTTAATCAATCAAAATTCGTTGGAATGGTAAAAAAGTGTAGAATCTAATGATATAAATTTCTAATTGAAATTAGAAAAAAAATTTTATTATTGAAAAAAAATAGAAATCTGGAAAATTATTGAGTGCCATAAAAGGCTTAGACCTTTTCGGAGAAAAGGTCAGGACACTGACCACCCGTCTCCGTTACAGTATATGGCGCCCCTATAAACTGTCACGTATTTTCCAACCCACGGAAAATTAGAATATTCGTGAAACTCAATAAAATCAAAATCTCAAAATATATTAATCAAATCAAACAACGTTACTTGTTGGGCGCCAGGACGACCTTTCGTCCGAAATCTAAACAAACCAAAAATATAACAATTCAATGCCAGGTGAATATCCGACTAGTCAGCAACAAAAGGATTTTTAAATCCTTTTGACCGCGGAGGCGGCTGGATTCAAACTCACCTGTAAATGGATCGAAAGGAATACAGATTTCAAAAAAAAAAATAACATTCAATTTTGTTTGGTTATCTTTAATTTCAGAGCGATTATTTTCTCTATGCTCTATTTTAGAAAAATCAAAAATGATATTACATCGATAATAATAAAAAAATATTTAGTTACTGAATTTAAATTTGGTTCGATAATATCAAAATTTTTAATCAATGTCGGAATATAACAAATAAAAAAAAATCATTCAAACTCTATACAATTTTATTTGTCAAAAAAAAATTTAAATAATCAGAACCAATTCAAAAGTCTGACAAATTTTACAAACACAACGAAACATTAATTAACAACACAATTTAAATTGTCGTTAAAAAAAATAGTCAAGAAAATTAAAAGTCAAAATTTGAATTAATTCTGATTCACGCGACAAGTACCTTAAGACTTTATAGTCGCATGGACGATCGGCGTCCTTAAAAACACACCTTTATAATTCCCAGCGATAACTCGAAATAATAAAAATCATAATAATAAAACAAAATAATAATAACAATAATCAAAATTATCGTCTAAAATTATCGCTGGAAAATAAATTAAATGCCGACCAATTTTAATAAAAAAATATTTAAATCACAATTTATCAATTAATTTTTCCCGACAATAATTTTCCGAAAATAAAAAAAATAATAAAAAATAATTAGCGAGAAACGAGAAACACTAAACCATTTGCGTTTAATTAAATTTCGCGAATAATACAAAAAAACTATCACGCCACGGAAAATCCCAAAATGGCGGTTACCGGCGTTGTAATGACGCTAACAAAAAAATGTCCAAAAATTATGCCGAGAATAATCACACGCTTACCGGAGTGTTGTTGATTAACCTCGAAGCCAAATTCCCTCTTCAATCTCCAATTCCCCGGTAATCGTCCAAGAAAATCTTTAATTATCCTCGATAATTGTAATTTCTCCAAAAATATTAATTGCAACAAGTATTGCGATTATTGCAACGGTAATTAATATATTTTTTCCTTACAGCGAAAAATCACGTCTGTACTATTTGCCACCAAAACGGAAAGTGAGGGAAGACGCCGGCGTGCGTCGAAAATTAGACCACAGGTGGCTCTTCCCAAATTAATTGGCCAATGACGTTAATTCCATTCTTTTATCACCGGTATTATTTTGCTTTAAATCCGGTAATTAAAATTATGATAAAAGAATGAGTCTTAAATTCCAACGTCAAAAATTCCGTAATAAATTTTTATGATGATCTCTTAATTAAATTTTATCATAATCAATTAATATCGAATTAATTATGATTTTCCAGCCGTCCTTGATTTCCTTAATTCTCCGCCAATCAGAATGAAGAGTCCAATGGAAAACTTCTCCCATCGATTTCCATTTTCTGCGTCGATAACTTCCTTGAACAGCTCTCTGTAATGCTCGTTCGTCCGCAGGCGCCCCTTCCGGCGTGAAGAAAAACTCCGGCAAGAGCGGGAATATTCAAGGCGGGAAAGAAATCAATTAAATCAGTAAAAAAAACAACATAAATATCGTTTCTCGTTTCTCGGACTGTCCGTTCTGGTGGAGAATGAAACTAATTTCCAACGCGATACCGGTCTCAAGAAACAATACAAATTGTAACGCAAATATGGCGTCACAAAACACACTAAGTAATCCCTACACCTGACACTAGTGAAAAATTCAAAAACTTTCTTATGCCTTTTTCATTAACTTAAAATGGAGGAAAATAGTTCTTTCTTGGTACGATTATTGTAAGATAATGAAATACTCACTCAACGAAATTTGAAAGTCATTAGTCAATTTTGAAAGACCTTTAGGCCCTCTCAAAAACTAGTAATTTAGGCGAAAATCAGACTTTTTAATTTAGCAACAAATGGTCTCAAAAATATTTTAAAAATCTTGTTTCCATTCTTTGGCAATTTGTGATTAGTCACCCAAAAAAGATTAATATTAATATGATCCATTCCCGTAGAAAAAAAGGAATTGTGTTTTATCACCTTATGCACGTATAATTCCTCATAAGGAATTTGGAAGGCTTATGCAGCCATAAAAAACTTTTTGAAAAATTTGAAAAAATTCACATCGTCATTTCATCTAATAAGTAATTGATTTACGATTCATGAGAGAATAATATTGCTGTGCTTTCAGTATCAATGATTCATACTTCCTTCTCTTCTTCACAAACTTTTTTTTTTATCTTTACGAAATTCATCATTCTGGATGAAATATATTTTTTTTACTTCTCATAAAGAATAATTAATAACTTTCGATTGTTGAGCAAGAGAACGGAGTATGGATTAAAGAAAGTTAGTTTAGTTGCTACTGTAATTTACCTGAGATGCATTTCAAACACGTTCAGCATAATATTGCAAAGTAGAAACAATCATAGCTCATTTTCCGCATTATTTTTTTTTATTTCAAGAGAAAAATTTATTTTTCAAATATTTTTTTCCTTAATTATCGTCTTTAGTGTAATTAAACTCAATTTTCATACATTGATAGCATACTTTTAGTTTTGCTAAAAATAGAAATGGGGAAAATGAATATGAGATTATCATGAATGTCTATACATTCATGAGAGAGTAGTATTGCTGTATTTTCAGTATTAATGATTCATACTCCTCTTCTTTACAAAATTTTTTTTTCTATCTTCATGAAATTGATCATGAATGAAAAATATTTGTTTTCATTGCTGATAAAGATTAAAGCATAAATTTCAATTGTCAAGAATGAGATCGAAGTATAGATTAAACAAAAGATTTAGAGATTCGCAACGAAAAAAGAATCATAGCTCATTTTCCGCATAATTTTCTTCATTTCAAGAGAAAAAATTATTATTTAAATATTTTTTTCAGAATTATTATTTTTAGTATAATTAAATTCAGTCTTTATGCATTAATAGCATACTTTTATCTTGCAGAAAATAGAAATCGGGAAAATGAGCATGAGATTCTCTTGAATGTAAAAAAAATTAATGATTAAGGAGTGCATTCATGAAAACATATTTTGTAAGCGTGTTTTTTCAGTTCATTATTCATTTTTTCGTTTGACATTCCATTTCATTGTATTCTCAAAAAGAATGATGATGCAATGAAATCAATTTATCTGGAAACTTCGTAATTTTCGATAGAAAATAATACAAACTTATCATTAGCATTCTTACCACAACATCGCTGCCAAATAAGACTGTAACGGTTGGCTTGACTGACCTTGAGCCAACGCGTTAAATGCACTGAAATTCCTTAAAATTGACACAAATTTATGCTCCGAATTTTTCCCCAAATTACTCCCGATTAATTTCCCTTTATTTAAACTGGGCGCCAGTCGTTTTTCCGAAACTTTAAGAGCTTGGGGGAATACGACAAATCCCCAAGTTTTATTTTAAATCAATTAAAATTACAAAACCCCAAAAAGACTCTAATTTTACCCGCTTTTTGTGTGAAACTCTCAATTTATCCCGAGGGGGAGAGGGGACGATACCCTCTATTTGGGTATTCGTGACGACAAAAAACTATACACAAAACTCTTGACAAATTTTAACTCAAATCATATAAATTCGATATATTCAGAGAAAACAATTTATATACATTTAAATCAAAGAAATTATGAATTTTTTCTGATAAATAATATAATAATTAATTCGTCTGAATTATTACTCTAAACTCAACTCAGAATGAACTACAATAATTTTAATATTAGCCGGGTGGACTCACCCGGAACAGACGCTAACTCGACGTTTTCTTTACTTGTTATTTTTGACTCAAAATTCTTGACTCTAAACTCAAAATATTAATTGTACGGGGACTCGCGTACCTTACATTATTTGTGCTGTCCTTCCTCCGTGTTGACCTCTCTTTATTTTTCTTTACTTCAATTTTCTTTAGGTAATTCTTTACAATTTTCTTTACGTTTCTCTACACGATGTGATCGCCACGGGGTCCCGGGAGAAGAAGAACGAGTCTTCTCTCCCACGAGCTGGCATTGGGTTCCCTCGGCTGTCTCCGCTCAATTTCGGTAGAGCCGAGGCCCAACCCAACCAATTGTCCCGCGAGTCCCCCACTACTTTACCCTAACGTCTCGGATTCTCCTCAATTCCGAGAATCTCGCGCCAATTCTCGATCTCAAATAATTCTAATATATATACTAAAAATAATCACAATAATTCGGACAATATTTTCCCGACAATTATAAACGGAAAACTTTAGTCTTTTCTTTCCACACACATAACTTTAGTCTTTATTTTCACATTTCTAATTTAAGTCTTTTCTTTCACTGACTCCAATGTTGATCCTGATGATCTCCAGTTTCCTTCACTGTTGGCCAACATTCCTCCTAGTTGGCTGATGCTGGACCAAACGAGTGGATGCTGTTTCTTCCCAAATTCCTCTTTGGTATCCTTGATATCCGATGAATAATCTCTGGGACTGGGGAAACTCTTCTCCAGTCCTACCTCTCGACTTTTTCTCCGTTTTCCCGGAGTAATTTCAAACAAAAATAAACAAAAATAATTAGTGGGGTCACAAAATATGTTGACCTCACTCTGGACATTTGCTGTCTTGACTCAAAATGAGCCCTATCCTCACCGGATACCGCGAATCGCGACCAAAACCGTGATTTTCGCGAAATTTTTTCAATATTTTAATTTCATTGATTCTGTGACGGTAAAAACCGTCACAAGACTATTGTGATATATAGAAAAAAAAATTTCAATTAAGATTGGAATTATGATGAAAGACTGTTTGTTAATGCAGAGATATTTAAGTATTGCAACAGTATGAAACTTTAATGATGTTGAAAAAATATATGGTACGAGAAACGAGGACAGATTGTAATTGTAAGAGTTTATCCCTATGGAGGAGATTTCTATGTGTTTTATGTTTTGATAATAAAAACAACATCCTGATTGACATGTTCCTTGATAAACATCCTGATTAATGATTTATTTCTGTTGAGGTGTTGTGTGAAATGACGGCTAAAAAAAACATGCACAAATTGATCATAATTGGCGGCAATTAGTTTTTTTTCATTACAAAGACACATCACGTAAGTAAGAGTTTAATGACATTAAAAAGCTGTATCTTCTGAAATTTCGCGGTATCCAGTCGTTACCGCCCTCTTCAGTGACAGGAAGCAACTTCTTTTATCATAGATATCTCTAAACCTCAATAGTCGTGTTGGCTCGTTCTCAGGTGGTCCCGATCAGTTTCCTGCGCATGGGGCAATTATGTGAACCAAAAAATTCCTAGACGTTATCAACACGACTTCTGTTAAAGTCGGGAAGATCAGTTACCGACATTCAAGTTGTCCGGCCCGCCCTCTATCGTAAATTCTCGCATGCTCGATTCGCCTTTCATCCGTCCGAGTTATTCGCCGAGTATGAAAAAAGTCATAAAAGCCATGTCAAGAATATTTCGTCAAGCGTATTCCAATATTGTTCGGCATGTAATGTTTCCGATCGTTCTGATTATCAGAGTAATTTTAATCTAGAATTTTCATACGTGCGAGTGCTGAAAACGTCATTTAATTAAAATATTCGTATTTGAGTCTAGCCGTAGTTGCAATTGGTAGATCGTCTGGTTATCCCGAATGAAACATTACCAATATTTTATTTTCATGTTGAAATGAGCAAGGGGCGGTATTCATTTCCATAAAATATATCTAACTGATTAGGAGTCTTCGCCTATATTCAAAGAATTAGAATTGCATTAACATAGGGACGCGACGAATCTGGCACACTCATTTTTCAGTTTAAAAGAGAATGTGAAATTTGAAATATCTCAATTATTATGTCGCCGTAAAGTTTTATACAGGAATAATTATCTAGACGTCATTCAATGATTTCAGGGAAGAAATATCATGGATTAAAAAAATAAAGGAAAGTTCGGTAACAATAAGGAACGGATTTATGGAAGGAGTTTCGAGGAGAAATGAATTTTGTCCGAAAAATCTGTTTATCGACTCTCCGTGCTTTGAGAGGGTCGACAACGAATGCACGGCTCGTCAGTTTTAGACCTCCCGCCTGTGAGAATGGTTGAGGGTAGGGTATTGCTCCCGTCTTGGCTAAAATAGAAATATAAAAAATAAAATATGAATGATGGTGATAATGATCGTGAAGCGCAAGATTATCGTGAATTGAGACATCGCAGAAGAATGGGATGCACTGATCCTGCTACTGAGATGAAAAGAAGAGATTCATTAATTTTTGACAATAGAAAATTTTGACATAAATCGAGTTCACTCTATTATCAGTTTCTTTATATCTCGGTAAATAATGGAGATACGCTTTTTTGGCCCACAACGGTAGTGTAGGGAATTTCAAGAGCCACAAAAAAGGATCAGTGAAAAATGGTTCTATCTCCTTTACTTTCCGAGATATTCTCCAAAAAACCGATGATGAAATAAATTTAATTTTTCTGGGAATTTCAGAATCGTCATTTAATTCTATCCATATTCTTTATGATATCTCGGTTTTTTGGGGTTCTTCAATAAAAAAATTATTTTTCAAAAAATTGAAGATATTCACATCTAGAAAATTTCAAAATTCATGAAGGCGAATTTTTTAAATATTTGTTTTTTCATAATTATTCATTTCTTACCAATAGGCAGGAACTTGTCAGATATGTGCGAGTTTGATGATCATGAATAAATTCCCCTGTCCCATTAATCTGGACATTTTTATCCACACTTAGAATAATTGGAGGAGTAGTCTTCAGTGCATTCCCTTTCATAGCCCTCTTCATGGATCCTACAGAGAGTGTATAATTTCTTGTAAATGAGTGGAATCAAAGAAGAGTAGACAATTAAAATTGTGATGAACATTTCTCCGATTTCTATTTTTATTCTCTTCTCTTTTCGAAAGTCCACGCTAATTGTGGTTTCCATACACTTGAACATTCAAGTGCAGATAATCTTACAAATATTTCAAAAACTGTTCGATTAGAAAATACTCATGAAACAATCGATATATTTGGTTGAAGGAATTTTATAGCATACGTTATTGTTTTTCCTGGATATTTCCATAATTATTCGAGATTCAGGATTATGAGATGATCAATTTGAACATCAACCTTATTGGAAAATGCATAAACATTCAAATTCACCTTCACTCATTCTTAGTTTCATATCTTTTTTATTCAAAAATGAACAAAAATTGGAAAAACAGCTCATTTGGCAACTATTTAATTTGCTTAAGTCTATACGTTAGTCTAACATGAAATCGCACATTGAAAAATAGTATTGACTACAAATCAAATAATTGATTAAACTTTTAAGAACAATTATGATGAATTTTCATCTGTGATGGAGAAAAAATATAATTCAGAATTCTTCAAATTCAGCATAAAGTTATTAATCGATATTCGCTGGCAATAGGCCACAAATGCAGATTAAATAATTCAGCAGTGAGAAAAATTGACAATTTTTTCGCGACTTATTTACGAAGATATAGCGTAAACGATGAGATTTCGCGAGAACTTATCAAGAGGCGTTCTCCGTGGTGCAGAAAATTACCTATAAAAAAAGGCCTCTTGATAATTTTCTCGGAACCCACGCGTTTAAAAAAGATCTGGAAAAGAATTCTTAAAGAAATTAATTAATTGACATATAAATTGTCAATTGAAGAACGAATGATATAAAGGATTCAATACACAGTTATCATCACAAAAATATAATGAATAGTACAATAACGATAGAGAATCAACAGAATTCCAGGAGTCCATGTACACAACAATCTCACACTAATTACAATTCATTATTAATATATAAACTTCTCGATGAAATTTAATTTGACATTCACCTTGGATTCGAATGAGTCAGTGAATTCCAATGATCCTTTGCTTCCAGTATCCTCAATTTTTCTATTTTTCTCTTTCGGAGTGACTCTAGTCTCAGCACATGAATGCAACAATTATATGAGTGTACACATTATTGTCATGTGATTCGTATGATCAATTGCTTCGGCAACGATACTGTTGATTACATGTATGTATTATCGCGTCTGCTTCACTCACATGCGATAATTCATTTCCGGCGAGGAGAACTAGCAATATCTTGGTAATCAGTTTTTGGATATGTTTGGAGCATCTGAAGTTGCATGTTCATAACGTGAATGAACTTATCCTCTTTGCATTGCAGCATTGGTGAGTGGGATGATTGCAGGATTTCATCCATGCTGTTCATCACTATTATGGCAGTTGATGATTTTGTGTTTGTTATGACAATTACGCTTCTCTCTAGGTTATCAACTTTATTGAGCTGGGGGCTTTTTGGTGAGAGGAGTGATGTTCTCGTGGTTACTAGCTTCGGTGGCGTGATTGGGATTACGCTTGTCAGCGGTGGACTTACGTTGGTTACCGTTTTCTTTGGATCTCAGTTTAAATCAGCTAGTTTGGTGATTTCCCATCTTGCTGGCCCATTTTTCTTGAGCCTCTTGAGGAAATTAATGTCTAACCGAATGGTCCCAATGGCTTTGTCTGCGACATTATCGGTTGTGAGTATCTGGAATTTTTGAAGAGATTATTAATAATTGATTATGATTGGGATTTCGATTTTCGGTGGATCACAAACGAGGATAAGATGGAAAAAAAAGAAGGAGAAGTTGACACAATTGACTCCTTCACGGGCACCGTTCTACCTCATAATTTGGAAAATACAACGACAGTTAACAATGAAAGATCATTGAAAACAACTTTCTTGGAATTTGTGATTATAAAGAAGAACGGTTTCATTTAGATTCGGATTTGTTTTTTATCAAAACCCATTACTCCATCACACCATCAATAGTTTATTGGTCAAGGTCATTGCGGTTCGAAGAGTCACACTCATCATAATACATTCCTATTAACTCCTTCTAATTAGCAATAATGCCCCGCTCCATTCGCGAGCGAGCGTAGCGGGCAAGCGACTACGCACTTTGCTGTTCGCGAGCGAGCGAGCAACTACGCACCTTTAGTTTACTTACTTATATCATGAGCTTGGTAGTCCTGAAACTGATCAACTTGTTCAGGTGATTGAATCAAAAGATCATTTTCAAATGCCGCCGAAATATGACTGGTGCAAGACAAAAACTGCGCAATTGAAATCTCCTGCTTGCTGTACAAATGCATTCCTTTTTTGATATTTCTTGGACACAGGTCGTCTTATTGGTAGTCCCATGTTGAGTGATTTCACTTCCATTATCGATTTCTCTTGCAGATTCTTTAAATGTCCTAAAATTAGACCCATCGCATTACATTTAGTTATATTCATTAGTCATTCTATATAAATTAATTACAAACTTGTGAACGGCCAAATGCGTGGATGCTTCCCCATCGTTATGTGTAAGATTCGATGGTATGCCTCGATGGCATTGTTGGTTTTCAAGGCGAGCCCATGAGCTGAGAATCTCGCAGGTGTTGTACTTCTCAACCACCACTTTTTATAATATTTAATCACTTTGGCAAAGAATGAGGAAACGTCGTTTGGAGTATTTGCTATTAGCCATTCATAAGCTTCCCAAATTGCTGTTTCTGGCAGTAATGCAAGTCCGAACAGTTTACGGACGAAGACTTTCTCGCCTCCCACTTGTACAGCTTTTTCATGCCCTTTTTTCCAACTACTCGCGATATCTTCCGAAATATTGCCTGTAATTTAGAATGGGAATTCATTATTCATGAGTTTTCTGCTGGGGTTACCATGTACAAAAATAAAACATATACCTGGCAATGATGAAAATAACCATGGATCATCCGGATGCCAGGATAGGTTTTGGTGATGGCGTTCCTAAGCCCTAGTTCAGAATCGGTATAAACTTTTTTTGGGTTCAAGTTTGGAGCAAATATTTGTTTGAAATTAGAGAAAACTTTATTGTATGCCTTTTCTGACGTCCAATTCATGAGGGCCTAGCCTATTGGGATAGCCTAAAACAATAGAAATATATATTAAACATAGTTACTTTAGAAACCGCATTGTGTGATGGAAGTTATTCGTAAATTGTACCGTATCATCAATTCTTGCCATCACAGTCAATAACTGGTAGATTTTTGGTATTCTCGGGCAAATTTCAAATGTTGCATCAGTATGCAGAGCATCGACTTCACCCAGGGAGGCTATAAAAGCGGGATCTCCAATGAATACCACTGTGGTCTTAGCATCGATTACCTCTTTTTTGATGGTAAACGAGCCACCTTCATATGTCGAATATTTTTTCCATTTTTTGCTAGTCAAATATTCGGCATATTCTTCGAGGGTTCTTGGCACCCGTGGATGAACCTTTGAACGCTAACGATGCATGAAACTCGAAACCGATATGAATGGGACATGCGGGGCCACATGAAGCCATTGAGGTCTGCGCAAAGATGGATTTTAGGATCGTTGGATAATTTTTTTTTGGTTGAAGTAAAAGTGATAGTATTTGCTTACCTTCTTGCCACTTCATTATAAATTGACCTAATCTCTTTGTCTGTTGCCATAGTTCCTTCACGGAGGGCATTCTTAAATTTCTTTTTATCCTCCTCCCAGGCAATGGGTCCATGATTATGACTCTGGTTCACGGTTCTCTCTCCATTTGATTTTTTCATTCGTAATCGCACTGAGCATGACTCCTCAATGCGCTTAGTACATACATATCAGAGTTGTTGAACTTTTTTTATGAAAATCAAGTAGCGTTGAAGTAGTAAAAACCTAAAGACATCATTTTCTGATCCTTTTTTCTTCTAGATAAACCATTATTCTTGTGAGAAGTGACTTGAATGAAGAACATTGATATCCTGTTTTATATCTTCGCTATCAATTTCTTTTTTAAAGAATATTTCGGAAACCAAGTGATGGGTTTTTGGGGAACAAATAGAGATGTAAATACTTCATAGTTGTCCATGGCATAAGGGACATAACCATTAATGAAGATCAGAAGAAGAAGAATGACACAGGTAAAGATCCCCAGGTACCTTTAAACTATTCAAATTCAATCCTCACCACAAGAAGGAAAAGAAAATAAGAGTGTATTCTTCCACGGCAGTTCACAAATACTGAATTATTATTATAGAATTGTTATTATCAAATTAATATCATGAAACTATTGATATTATTGAATTGTTTTGGGAACGTTGCTTCTATGGTGCTATGGTATTTGTAAATAGAGAGAGTTACTCCTTGAAAATATTCAATTATCAACTCACTTATCATTTGTTCACTCTGCAAATTCACCTTGATTGTTTTCGTTCACTTATTTTTTTTTGTTAAATGAAGAATTCACTTGTAATTTCTATTCAACAATGGAAGTATAAGGGATATTTTTTATCGTAGTGGTAAAATGATTAATTCTTACAATTATCTCAAATTGGAAGTGAGATATTCCAAAATTTAATTCAAGACTTTTTTTGTTCATTTCATTCTGCGTTTCAAAAGAAGCCCTTGGAAAAATGGCAATGTCTCTGCTGAACATTATCCCTTAACGGCAGACTTATCGAACGTCTCTTTTGTTGCAAATATTTTTTTAACGGGCGGGCTCCAGCATTGTCAAGCATGAAAAGTAATATTTCGCGAGAAAGTGTTACAAAAGCATAAAATATTTTGCAGGAAATTCGCGTAAGATTACTCCAACCCCTAAAGGGAGTCGCTCCCATAAACTCAATTAATACTACTTACTCTGTTACATTTGTAGACGATTTATGGGTGTAAACGAAGCCCTCATGTACGATCTTCCGTTCATATTGGCCGGGATTTGCCATATCTATTCTGAACTCACTGTCACTCTGCGCTGTTAGTTGTGTAGCATTCGGCATGTCAACTGAGACTACTGGCAGAAAGATATGACCTGTTGCAATGCATTACCACTTCTCCCACCCCTTGACATTACCAGGTAGCCAAATGCCTCGTCATCTAATTAGTGACGCGCATGAATGAATTAACGAGATTCCCTCTGTCCCTATCTACTTTCTAGCGGGACAACGCCTCGTCAGATAAATAGACGGGGGGTGACACAAGCTTGAATATCAAGCCACATGAGTGATTAAAAAATCAAGGATTGTCAGTATCCTTATGTTACTTTCTAACTTAGTGGAAACAGGCAAAGGACCTATAAAGGGGTATAGAGGCGGTGCGCGAACCACCAAATCTAGGCCGAGCATTGCCATGCTTGGGCCTTACATGGCAACTGTATCAAGACTTTGCCACAACAGAAAGGCAAGCACCTATAAGTGCGCCTTCGACAACCCAGAGTAGGGTATCCGAAAAGGGCTCGAGGGTTGAAGGTCACTGGGAGAAAGTGACTAAGCTCCTAAACCTAGGAGGTTATTCATTAGTTCAGCGAGAATACCTCCAAACTAGTCAACGTGGTAACTTGAAGAGGCATAATTTATTGTGTCTATGAAGGGCTTAAAATCCCGAGGATTTTGAATGAGAAATTCACCACAATAGAAGATTCTCATGAAGAAACTTCGAAGTCCTGCCGTAAGTATACTGGACAGTTGTATTATACCTACCCTCGGGTGGCTATTTGCTTCTGTCCTGTTGCTGTGTATGGTGAGTGAATACCGGAGACAATAGTCCGAGGGTTCACTCGATTAGACTTAGGCCTACGGAAGGGCGGAGGCACGTGACATTGTCACGAAGACGAGGAGGAGTAATTAAGAATAGAATAGCATGGCGGCCAGCTGTCTGTGCTGAAGCACCAGACCAAGTAAACATACGGCTCGCTCATGCTAAAACCACTACTTTCATTTCCATGGGTATACCTTACATACGAAGGAGCCCGCGTAAATATATATGGGCATACCTCAACACGGAGGAACCCAAGTTAATATAAACCTAAAGGCTGCCTCAGTTGAGGAGAAAAAATATAACCGTAAATATAGAACCACTACCCTCAACTGAGGCCGAGGTGGACGAATACATCGATAAACGTGAATATAATATATACAGTGCCCGCCCGCAAGGGTGGGCATGTCACGTTCTGCAAAATATAAAAATCGATGTATTAGTTCACGTGACTTGAATATAACTTTTACGACCCATCTGTCCATAATATATCCAGGGCAGGTGGGTTATGTCACATTGTACTCAAAGCCATATGAACGTTTGATTCATAGAAGGAGTGGAAATTGCGAGAGCTTTGAGCTCAACATCATACGATGCTCAGTAATTGAAGGAATGAGGCAGAAGCATAGATAGCTGGCTGCAAAACATACACGATAAACGTGCAAGGCGGAGGGGAGGACGGCGGATGGGTGTGAGCTCCAGGGCTTGCATTCACCGCTGTCCTCCCTTCCGCCTTATTTTGTCAGAAAATATTTGATTGTATGAATCAAAAACAACTATGAATCAAATACTTTGAAGTAAGAACACGATAAACGTGCAAGGCGAGGGGGAGGATTGTGGATGGGTGTGGGCTCTAGGGCTTGCACCCGCCGCTGTTCTCCCCTTCGCCTTATTTTGTCAGAAGATTTCTGATTGTATGAATCAAAAACAACTATGAATCAAATTCTTCAAGGTGGTTGCTTCATGGTTTCATTCATTTTTGCATATTAAAATGTATTTCATCTCATACTTTCCTTTCCGGCACATATACGGTCTCATGTCCCTCTCCGCAGCTGCCTGAGCAGTTAATAGTCCTTCGGGCGAAAGCTGCCTCTCCCTTCACACAGCCATGCTAATGAATCACTTCCTTCCACAGCGGTTCGACCCGACATCGCGTAGATGAGGGGGCCCAACGATTAATGACTATTCATATTACAGCTCAACGTCGTCGGACGAGAAAAACGCAATTATCATGATGGAAGGGCACAATTGTAAATCTATTTCTGGAGGCAAAACTGTCCCTGCTCGGATCTCCAGGGGGACACAATCGTGCGTCACTTTCGAGGATCTGCAAAGCACCAGGCAATCATCAGGAAGAATGGCGGGTAGTCCAGCGAGGGAGCATCATCCCGCACAGTCCTCAACTTCGGCCTGTGCGTTGGTGACACCCGCGTCGACTCATTTTTCCTCTTCTGCTCGCTCGGTGCGGGTGTCACTCCATTGTGTTCATTGTGTTCGTGGTGCCCGGCAAGCCTGCGATTGCCGTACACCATCCAAACCCGCGACCGGTCCAGCCCTCCGCGAACTCCAAATCAAATTAATTAGATGCGATAGCGTGCGACCAACGCCCCACTCACCGGCCCCCAACATTTCAGCGAACCCAACCTCAACTTCCACTAAATCCTTTCCTCCTCTAAAAATCCTACAGCTGAACATGGCTCGCTCAGCAGTAGTAGCCGGAGAGGTGCGACAACTCGCGTACGACAAGCAGCTTGACATATTGCTCCTTCAATTGCGGCGGATAAAGTTAAAGCGTGCACGGTGTTGAGCTCCTTGCGAAAGGGAGATGGCACCTCAACAACGAGCATGCGGGAAACAGCCGAACGGCTTTTAGATACTCACGTCCCGGACGACGACCCAGCGCTAGACACCCCGGAACAACGCGAAATTAGAGAGCGAGTTCGCGATCGAGAATTAGAAACCGAGGATGCGGCGCCTTTCACGGCTGTCGAAATTAATATTGCGGTTGCTAGCATGTTAAACGGGAAGGCCCCAGGGTGCGATCGCGTAGAAGTCCGTGTGCTGAAGCAGGCG